>OW203985.1:14221314-16621314 GCA_934047225.1 Ypsolopha sequella
GACTTTTAACCAAACCAATAAACATGGAGGAATGGCGTGGGTACTGACGCCGTCTTATTGCAACTCAAATAAACAGTGGGAACAAACTTTATATGTCTTAAATTAGCCTTTATGTCTACTGAGAGTTATAAATTGGTATTCAGATCTACTACTTAGCTTTAGAATGAAATCCTGGATTGCGATGCTTTTCTTGCATTTCTTCTGTAGTCAGCCATTTTGAAATTACCGCCTCAAGCGGAAGGACATATGAATCTCAATTCTTACCATAGACAAGTTAGATAACCTTCTTTGTTCAATGTAGCTATGTATATATTTACAAGTTTCGCGATCTGTCGCAACACTTATAATTTATTTTGATTTTTTTTTCCTAGAACTTAAATATAAATTTTAGAACTGATCTTCTTCTTCGTCGTCATTTTCATGTGCATTGTAACATTCACTGCAAAGAAATGCAGTATGGTCCCGCGCAACTAAAATAAAAGCCGCCTGTGCGGCTTGTGGTATGCGGGGAATGGAAGAAACAGTTTATTTGTGTGCATGATGAACAATATGAGTAGCAAAGTATGATCTTATGGAGGAGTATTTGTTAAATAGAATATAAGCTGTGCAAGTGTGCAAGACATTAAAGCTGATTCTGAAGGCTTTAATTTTAGTTTTAGTGCTGTCAAAACACGATTTTGTTCCAAAGTTATTTAGCTTCTGTTCTTAATAATACTTATGAACTATTTTGCAATGAAAAATATTTGATTTTTAAAAAACTAAAACTAAATTAAAAGCCTACAAAATTGGCTTTAATTTGATAAGGTTGACACAAGACAAGTATACAATGGTGCCAATTCGGTGTAACATGACTTTACTTATTTGACAGGACTAACCTTATTTCACGCGTCCTGTCTTTGTCTTTTCGATACAGAAAGAAAAAGACAGAACGCTTAAGTTAAGTTTAGTCCTGCCAAATAAGTTAAAAAGTGTTACACCGTATAATGAAGGCTTGATGCCTGAACACAGCACTAGATCAACGCGTGCAAAAGAGATGGCTGTTAGGTGGATGTCACCTGACAATCATACTGAACGCAGCCTAGTGCTAGATGATTAACTATGGAACGCAAGGAAGCTGAAAAAAAAACCAAAGATAGGTAGAGGCGAGGGTAGAAGCAGAGAATATAAAGTACAGTTACAGTTAAGTAAGCGCGCCAATCTTTTAGTCGCCTCTGAAGATAACCGCAAGAGGCGACGCAATAGCCGTTTTACGGTGTCAGGGGGACGTTACAGGAGCGAGGGCGCGGAGCACACCCACCTGCGTGCCGCACCAAACCCCCCGCTCGCCATTTAGCAGGCGTCAACACTATGCGTTAGTGTTAGTGCTACGTCCGTACCACGGAACACTTACGCTACACACGCGTGCGTTGCATGAAAAGTACCTTCGAGGAAAAAATTCTATGATACGTTATGTTTATCGTTTAATCTGTTTGTTATAGTTTATTGTTTTTGTTGCCTTTATTTGTTGTTTTGTTGATTTAGTTTGTTAAAGTTTGGTTGATTTAGTTTGTTAAAGTTTATTGTTGTTGTTATGCCTCGCAGACGTTATTGCGTTTTAAGGTGACAATGTAGGAAATTATATTAATGCGTTTTATTTATATAGTTAAGATTGCACTAAAATAATGAATAAATAATTAAAAAGGTAGGTTCAACAAGTAAACCTTCCAACTTATAGTAAACGTTTAATAATCAACCGTTGATATTATTGTTTCCTTGACTGTACCTGCGCAAGCTTGCTCTCGTAACTCGTAACTCATTCAGAGGCGACTAAAAGATTGGCGCGCACTGTAGGGGGTGTGGTAGAAGTTCCTTGAATAGATTAAGCGTGGCTGAATAGACTAGTATCCAAAGCAAGAAATCAAACTTATAATTAAAAAGAAAAGAGATTCCGTGTCAGCCATATTGGAAATTTTGCAGCCGTTTTTCGCGCCGGACGCGAGTTGTACATACAGCATCTTTTCTTTTACAGTAACTAGATGTTTTTTGTGAATTGAATATTCCTACTTTCGTGGATTATTGGCTGATACATGTATATTCTCTTGTAAAAAATGTCTCAAACAGAGGAAGCCATGGATGTGGCTGATGTTGGTGAAAATTCTGTAAGTTGGCCTTTGTCGATCTCATTTTTGTGTTTACCTATAAAGATCGCTCATAGTTTCTTACTTAATTTATCACTGTATAAACTAAGAATTATACTATATTTCTTGCAGAATGGTTCCTCCAGTGACACAGCGTCATCCCGAGGAAAAGAAGGAGACTTCGAGACCAAAATAGAGACCGACCGCTCCAAGCGATTCGATTTTCTTCTGAAACAGACTGAGATTTTTTCACATTTCATGACAAATGCCCCCAAAAGTGGTAACAGCCCACCAAAAATTAAAGCTGGCCGACCGAAAAAAAACAAAGAGTCATCTGAATCTGCTGAAGCAGCTGGAGAGTAAGGAATTTTTATGTAAATCGTGTCAATAATTTTGTGTAAGCATGAGTGTTTGAAGCGTCAGCTAACCTGTCACTTCCAGCATTTATAGACACTGGTTTAAGGTATATTAGAAAATTGGTTGCCTGCCTCGCAAGCCCTACAATGCCTCTTTTGAATTAAAGTCGCCGTCAATAGAAATTGTGGACTATGTAAACAAACCGTTTTCTCAATTTTTCTCAAGGTTCTGTCACGGAGTCTCACTAAACATTATTCCAAATCATGAAGCATCGAGTCTTACCAGTCATTCACTGTATTTCATCATGAAATATTCAATAATCACCAGTTAATTACGGAAAATCATAGAATCAATAGTAAATTCTGTACTGCGTCGAGATTGCTGTCATATTTTTTTCTCATCGAATTTGTATTGTCTTTGAAAATTGGTGATGTACGAATCTATTTGAATATAAACCTATTTTATTCGTGATGTTATTTTACTCCGTAATTTTTTTTTAACAGCGTTACTTCATAATCTTTGACATAAACGTGTGTGTGATTCTATCGAGAGCTGTGTGATCTTCCAGCGATGCTCTAAAATGTGTAGCTTATGTCCTAAAAGTAGAAGAAAAAATTAAAGAACTGGATGAGATAATAGATACGGCCAACAACGCTGTGACGGAACCATTTGTAATTAACGTGGGCGATTTGACTAGCGATTCATCAGAATATTTTAGCGATGAATCAAATAAAGAAAACTAATTAAGCACCTAACATATTTTAATCACATACTTGCCCATCTCTAGATAGTTCACCTATTCATAGACAAAGACAACATGGCGCTTTGTTTACATAGTCCACAATTTCTATTGACGGCTACTGTAGTCAGATTATTCTTTGTATGAAACAAGTAATCAATAAGTATCACACTTACAAACTTGGTAAGTGGTGGGCCCTTATGATCGTGGATTTGGATACATTTTCAAGTTATGTTATAATATGTAACATACAATTAGGTTTAGTTATGATTCAAGTGGATCCTTTTCAGATACCTCTGACCCTTCTTTTCATGTCGTAAGAATATATTTATTGAGTGGTTTAATTATATGGCTGTGAATAACAGTTAGGTACATATGTATGTGAATAATGTGTGTGTATTCGACTTTGTTAAAATGTTGCAATAAGGGTTGGGGTGTAGATAAGGGGGCTATTTTATGAAATGTTGGCCAACATTGATGGAAAAAGGTATGATTACTTAAATAAATTAACATTATATCATTGCAGTATAGAAACGCAGAAAGAAAAAGTAAATCTCGATGTGAGGAACTCTGAACCGGGATTTAAAGTAAATTTTAATTATTTAAATAATTTATTTTTTAGATAATTTGCCATAGAATTGATTAAACAGGGGCAAAAATTATTTTAGCATGGTTTTATAATCAGCATGCTATGGTCTTAAACCAACTATGCGTTTCCAACTTGCCAACTTGAGGATGCCTGTGGAGCGCAGACGGAGGCAGGGACAAGGCGGTGACAGATAATGTCAAAGGGTTGCGGGCAGCGTGTGGGGCAAGGATATAAATCAAAATAGTGGTTGCCAAATAAATCACAAGATGTATCAATGAATTCCTTCCATGTGTAGGGTGCGTTATAGCGACTAGCTTGCAACACGTCTCTACCTTCATCGCCGACCCTTAGGTGTCCTTAGCACTAACTTGGAGACCTATATTACCCAGTTACATTGGATACGTTTAATAGACACACATCACTGCAGCGATGAACTGTGCAATGGGTTATAGTGAGTTATAAACAACAATTATGAATGACTTTGACAAGCATTGATTCGAGCATCGTAAATAATTTCTGATAGATCTCTGCAACATATTATGTTGTATGTCATTTTGACAGGTAAAAAAATGGTCATTTAACACACATCCATCAACGCAACCCATTGCACAGTTCGTCGCTGCAGCAATAGTGTTAAACACGACAATTTTCTGATTCTGACTCTCACCATTAACAAATTGTCCTAAAAAAATAATTTTTAATTACTTAGCCACCGCCACCGAAAAACTGAACAAGAGGAAGATGAAGAGCTTCTTGCTGAAACAAATCTTAAGCAGAAAGCCATCTTCCGTTTCGAGGCATCACCACACTACATCAAGAATGGTGAAATGAGGGACTACCAGGTCCGTGGTCTCAACTGGATGATCTCTTTGTATGAGAATGGTATCAATGGTATCTTGGCCGATGAGATGGGTTTGGGAAAGACCCTACAGACCATTTCCCTTCTTGGCTACATGAAGCATTTCAAGTAAGTTTTCTGGTTTGGTATTGAAACAAAAAATAAATGCTGTATAATTTTACTCAGCTGTCTATCTTTATTTTACTTGATTTTAACTTAAAAGTAACAAGTGAATATTTGGTTGGTATAAAATCATGTACTTGAGAATCCCAGTAGGTAAGCAAAGGTAAGAGACCCCATTGGATTCGAATCCTGCCAGTCGACCATCATTCAATTCAGAAATAGCAAAAGGGTGCTTTTTGTTGTGTATCCATTTCAGCTGAAATTTTCATTGATTGTTGTTTTTTCAATTTAATATGTTCAAGACTTGCACCACTGTATTTTAAATAAAACCATGTCATTAATATATAACAACTTTAATTAATATATAATAATAATAACTTTCTCAAAGAAGAATAGAAAAAAAAAACATATTTCTTTACTAATTTTGAAAACCTACTGTGCGTTTTGTATGGGCAGTTTGAATTTCTTTTTAACTATGTATTTTTGGGAAAGTTGTCCAGTATGATCAGTAGGCTATGTTGTTTAAGAGGAGGCCTACCTTTGGCGCTCAGTGGCTTTGCTATTATAACCTGGAGACTTTAATAAAGTTGAAAATCACATGCGCCAAAATGCGCGCAAAATTATTCAGAATGAGTCTGATTTCAATATTGAAATTGATTAAAATTATAATAAATTATTTGGGTTTATTTTTTTCTATGCATAATTTAATAAACTATGTTTTCTTGCTGTGAGTATTTATTATAGACAAAACTCAAGCTGCACTAGAGAAAATTTTAAAAAACTATTCCAAGAAGCATCATTTTCAAAAATTTATTCTATCGAGTGAAAATTATCCAATTAGGTAACTGGCTTCGCATTATCTTTATTGAAAAAATTTATATATTAAAATTTTACATTGATGAAGTATGTAGTTGACTCAGCAGATTTATGCAAAAACTCTGCTATTTAGGGAGCCTGGTCTTAATTTGAAGATACCTGTACTTGTTTACTTTCCTCAGCTCAAGATGAAAAGCGTAGACAGTGTTGACTCTGCTTCATTAAACCATAATTTTACTGTCTATCTATAAATTAACATGCCATTGAACCAATATTGCCCTACGTGATGATGAATAATCTAAACGAAATGCAAATTAAAACTCTATTTCCATATGCCATAATTTTTCCACTCATGATTTGAATAATAGCTTTGCTTGTAAACATCAATGTTTTCAGTTCATATTTCATTATGATGACTAATGGAATAAAATTTTTCTATTTAGAAATGTGCCTGGTCCTCATATTGTGATTGTACCCAAATCCACTCTCCAGAATTGGATGAATGAATTCAAGAAATGGTGCCCATCTGTGAAGGCAGTCTGTCTGATTGGTGATCAAGAAACGAGAGTAAGTCTAATTCTTTAAATTACATAATCAAACCTTACAACATTCTTATACATATGAGGGTTCGAAGTGATAATTATCATTGATATAGGTAAAGATAGGTTGTTAATTATCTTTGATAAGTATATTGGATACTTTAGTCACGAAATTATGAACAAGAAATTAATAAAAGATTACCTTGATTGTAAAATGTGTATAATTTATTAACTTGCTTCTAACGTAAATGTTGATATGTAATACCAGTTAAAAAAGGATTGCTAGGCTTATATATATTATGGTTGATATTTATCGGATACATGTCTGATGATTGCCAGGATATCGCCAAAATTATCAAGGGGCATATTTATCTTGATACTTTCAATATATTTATCTTGATACATATACAGTTAGGGCCAGTATGGAAGGCTGGCGTGAAGATAATCACAGAATTCTCGTAGCTTCAACTTTGAAGAAGGGGTCCCGAAGGGTGCGGGGGGAGAGGACATTCCGCAGGTGACAGCTAGCCTGTCATACGCACGCTTTTACTGCCCCGGATATTTATAATTTCAAATGTATTTCTCTGCTTTTTCATTTTATCAAAATAATGATTGTGTTTATTTTTGTTTCTCCATAGAATACATTTATCAGAGAAACACTAATGCCCGGTAATTGGGACGTTTGTATTACGTCATATGAAATGATCATACGAGAGCGATCAGTATTCAAGAAGTTTAATTGGAGATACATGGTCATTGATGAGGCGCATCGTATCAAGAATGAGAAGTCAAAACTTTCAGAATTGCTTAGGGAGTTCAAAAGTATGAACCGTCTATTGCTGACTGGTACACCGCTGCAGAATAATCTTCACGAACTGTGGGCGCTGCTTAACTTTTTGCTACCCGATGTCTTCAATAGTTCTGATGTAAGTTAAGCTTGCAAATTGTTCAATATGGTTTATGCTTTTTAATACTTTTTGTACTTAAAGTACATGTACGTTGTGCCAGTTTGCAAGTGCGTAGCAGAGCAGGTGGGCCTCGCCCACCCCAGCATCCTTTATTCTTTATTGTAAAGACGGTTAGCTTATCTCTAATAAGAGATTTCTTACAGCAAACCATTGAGGAAACAAAATCTGGCCCATCCTAGAATAAAAGTTAATCACCTATTTTAAATACGATACAGCTGCAATAATCTAATAATAATATATATAAAACAAAGTCGTGTTAGTTACACCACTTATAACTCAAGATCGGCTAGATCGATGTTAGTTATCTCTTTTTTGGTGTATTCTTATCCGCTCCGAATAGCAGAATAAGTAATAAAATATCGGATAAGTTATCGAATAACAATAAATTAATTAATTAATTTTACGAATGCAAACAGCATGTGGTGCCATCTGTTGACAAAACTACGCATATAAAAGAAACCTATTTATCTAGCGTTCTGATATCATTAAATAACATCTAAACCCCAAGTTTTAAAATCGCTTATTTATTCCAAGAACTATTATTTCTGCATATATTCAATACCCTACGCTAAGCCTACAACGGTACTGAAACTACATGGGTCCCTGCCATTCTTCTTTCGCAATGGCAAGCAATAAAACATTTCTATATTTGCAAAAAAGTTATATTAATGTTATTACCTTAATGAAATCCTAAATTAAGTTTAACTAAAGTTAACACGATATTATTAGACTGTTAGGCGGAACGAAGTTCGCCGGGTCAGCTAGTAATCTAATAAAATATATTGTGACAAGAAAGAAGACTACACGAGTAAATTTTAGTTAATCTAATATCTGTTTTGGTTTTATTGAATTCCAATTATTAATAACACATAACTTCTACTTTCACAACAAAAAAAATTAAAGTTTAGTTTTTATTGTCTCTTTCATCAGTTTGTGGTTAGTCGACAGGTGGTTTTAAGTCTGGCACACCCCAGCAAAAAGTCATTGCTATACCCTTGTTAGTGTGCGTGCCTGCCAGACACTGACCTCCGAAGTAGAATTGAAGGTCAGTGCTGCCTGAGCATGTCGCACACATTTGCATGATACATTACACTGACACTCCGCCGTAAGACAATCAGATTAGTGGCCGTAGATTCCAAGAACTTTATTATAATAAAAATTGCTTATTCAGGATTTCGACTCGTGGTTCAACACAAACGCAGCCCTCGGCGACAATCAGCTGGTGTCGAGGCTCCACGCTGTTTTGAGACCGTTCTTGCTGCGCCGTCTTAAATCTGAAGTAGAGAAGAAACTCAAACCCAAGAAGGAGGTCAAAGTCTATGTAGGACTCAGTAAAATGCAGAGAGAATGGTATACAAAAGTTTTGATGAAGGACATTGATGTTGGTAAGTCACGTTGGTGATCACGGATTTTTGGCTATATAAGGTCTGATTTTATCATGCTGTGGCTACCAACTGGATTTACGTAATGACTAAATCCCGATTTCACATTTGAGCATTTCAAGTTAAGCATTGTTTACACACATTGAGAAAGCGTCGAAGCGACAAAATTAATTGACATGGAAAATAGTCGACCACTTTTTTATCATATTTATCATGGGGAATAACCCAAAACAAGCATTTCGAGACCTGCGGGTCTACCGCGTAATTCTCATTTTCATCAACATCAACTTGAGATTGAAATTTGTCGTGCGTGCGACGACGCCCGCCTAACATGCCATCTCTTTTGCACGCGTTGAATTTCGCATGCATTTGCTTGAAGATACAAATGAGAATTACGCGGTAGAGCCCCTGGTGTGTTAAAGCGGTATGTTAGCCAATGGAGATATCTCACTTATCCTTTTGAGAGACAGGCATGACTGTGATAAGCATGTACTGTATTCTATTTTGAGAGTGAGGATCGAATCCTGCGCATGCAGTTTTCCGGAATGATGTAAATAGGATTTGTTTACTCAGTTGCTGAACGGTCAAGGAAAACACTGAAGTTAACCTGCATGCCCAAAAAAGCGTGTACTTGTGCCCAAAGTGCGGCGATTAGATAATCATGGTGGGAAGCAAAAATCGTTGGTGAAAAGAGAATGTACGAATGTTGACTGTTCTATTAACAGTCCTCATTCGGGAACACCTCGGGGATATATTAGGTCATTAACTATGAAATTGCCGTTTTCTATGGAGAATTTGAAGAAAACTCATTTTTCAGTGCAAACATATTTGCATTTTTTTAGAAATGACAAATCCAAATTTTATAAAAAAGAATAGGGTATGAATCAAACAACATTAAGCAAACAGCGACTTTAATTTAATTTTGTAAGTGTCAGCTTAAAAAAATATAACGAATCTTATCATGGAAATTTGATAACATTTAGGACGAACTGTCTGTGAAGATTTAATTTTTGTAATCAAACTGAAAATAAAAACAAAATTTAATACGTAGATATAAAACCTGGAAAGCAACTTTTAAACAAAAACCAAATAACGGAAATAGCTATTGAATTACAGGAATTAGGAACTCATGAATCTGTAAGAAAATTTTGGCAATTTCATAGTTAATGATTGTTATCTTGTGACGATAGCATGTTTTGTATTCTATTAATGCTTGCACTTATCCAAAACAATTTTCAAATGAAATTTTGCACTTGCAGTGAACGGCGCCGGTAAAGTAGAAAAGATGCGGCTGCAGAACATTCTGATGCAGCTACGTAAATGTTGCAACCACCCTTATTTGTTTGATGGCGCTGAGCCGGGCCCGCCGTACACCACCGACGTGCACCTCGTGTACAACTGCGGGAAATTGGCCATTCTCGACAAGCTGCTGCCCAAGTTGCAGGAGCAGGAGTCCAGGGTCCTCATCTTTTCGCAGATGACGAGGATGCTGGACATATTGGAGGATTACTGTCATTGGAGACAGTACAAGGTGTGAGACTTTGTTAAATTGTTGGACCTTTAATATAAGCCTGCATGGAAGTATAAGAGGGGTGTTTAGGGGGACCAATCCTGGGACTGATTTAAGTAGAAAAAGTTCAAAATCAATAAATGGCTAATAAAACCATCAAATATTTTTGACAGGCCCTCTAAATCCCTCTGTGATATTAAAATTGTCTCAGTGAACCCCCACCCCCTGTGTGAAAGCTATATCTACGCCCGTGTAAGGCTGGTTATATGATATTTCCGATCAAGTTCAAAATCTACTTACTAACTAACTTAGCCGTAGAGGAAAAAAGCATATCCTCTATGTTGCTTAATCTGCTTATAGCGAAGGAGACATTGATGTAAGTGCTACAAGGGTCTTATGGCGCGTGGTTTGGTTGTGGCCAAAATCGGTACTAACGCCGCTACCATATCCTTGTTTCAAAGCTACGCCTGTCACTGTCATCCACGCGTCATCAGATCCTTTTAGCATTGTACGTGGAGTTAAACATACTTTTGACAAAACAAATAGTTTTCGATTCGGGTGAAAGAACGTTACATTTTTTCAATTCATGTGGAGTGTCAAAGTCGAAGGAGGCGTATTTGCAAGTAACGCTTAGATTGACGGAACTCGTACGTAGCATACGAAGTGAACTTGACATATTAGTCCGCTCTAGTGATGAATTCAGAAAAATTACGGATATCTGAAAAAATTAAAATGAAAAAATCTTTATTGAAAATAAATGTTACAGTTATTGGTTCCTGGCTCCCAAGCTATAATTCTCTGTCCAATGGGTAGGTAGGCTTCTTCCGTGCAGTATGTAGGTAGATACATTTGCTACTTATGATTATGATTAGTTTAAAATAAGACCAATTAACAATAAATTAAATTAATCACACCAATCGAACAATATTAGTGCGGGTAGGTACCTACTCATTCGTGCGAGTTATCACGTAACTCGGTTTTATTATCGCCTACCCATATTTCCAGTTGGAAGCAACTAAACATCTTGTTTAATTTCAAAACAAAAAAAAATATTTTTAGTTATGAGTTATGGATACATGCATATATTATTGTAAACAATCTACTTTTTCATTCAATGGTTTTTCAAGTGTATGTGACCTTTTCTTTGAATTTATGTAAACAGTAAATGCTGTGCAAACTTAGTAAAAACAACAGTTTGACTAAACAGTTAAACAATTAAAACAGTTAAAACACCATACTTTGTTTACATTGTCAACTAACAATCAGTAAATTCCGCTTATTAGCCAACTACTAGCTTAAGAATGAACTAAATACCTAAAGCAAATGTTATAATTGCAGGGATCAGCAAGGTAATAATAAAGTTAAGATTTGCCAAGTTATAGAATGACCCTAGGTCACCGTATTTCAAGGTAATAACTAACAACATACTTGCGACGTTTTGCACTGACCACCCGATTGTAACTCCTTTGGATGACTTATGAATTTTATAGTTTCCACTATATGTAATCCTTTTACGTTATACATATTATAACTAGCATGGGTTGCCACGTTCCAGTACTGCCGGCTCGACGGCCAGACTCCGCACGAGGACAGAAACCGCCAGATCGAGGAGTACAACTCTGAAGGCAGCGAGAAATTCGTGTTCATGTTGTCAACTCGCGCCGGTGGGCTCGGCATCAACCTGACCTCAGCGGACGTCGTCATTATATACGACTCCGATTGGAACCCGCAGATGGATCTGCAGGCTATGGACCGAGCGCATCGGATTGGACAGATGAAACAGGTACCCACCAGTCTACAGTACCCGGCAGTAAATAATGCACCTCGGCTATTTTCGGCTTCGCAGAGCGCCGTCTCTGTCACCGGGCTCTTAGAGTTTCGTGCGACAGAGATGACGCTATGATACGATCTGCATTATTTACTGCCGGGACCTGCACTTAGTCTTGCCTTCTAGGATGATATTATAAACTGACTTAAGATGGATGTGACGGATGGCGTTACCATACGTAATTATATCAGTTGTATTAAATAAATGTGATGTATGGTACTAGGCCAGCGTAGTTTATTGTTAATTAGGCTTTTCTAGCAATCTTGTGTTTTTTATGCTTTACATTTTACATGATCCTGCACAACAAAGCACGCTTTAAAGTTATTGTGCAGGATCACTGGATAAGTAAGCAATTCTCAATCAGCAACATCTAAAAGGGGCTTTAGGCAACGGTTGTTACTTGAGCCTGCCGAAGGCTTATGTGAATTTCCCACACCTGAAATTACAGTGACGGAATCTTCAGATTCTTCCTCCAGCTTTTCCAAACCATACTAAACTAAACTCTAAAACCTAGGTCCGGGTATTCCGCCTCATAACCGACAACACAGTGGAAGAGAAGATAGTGGAGCGAGCGGAAGTGAAGCTGCGGCTCGACAAGCTAGTGATCCAGTCGGGCCGGCTCGTCGACCAGAAGAATCAACTAAATAAGGACGAGATGTTGAACATGATCAGACACGGGGCCAATCATGTCTTCTCTTCCAAGGACTCTGAAATCACTGATGAGGATATCGATTCGATTCTGGCTAAAGGAGAGCACAAGGTAAGATGAGATGAATGCTGTTTATTGTGAACCAAAGACGAAACTTTGTATGAAGAAAGGTTGTCGACCTTAAATAAATCTCTTACAAACAACGTCAACGTGTTAAGAAGCCACTCGGTAATTTTATAGAAATATAGTATTGAGCTTTGATACCATACGGTTTAAATTAGGGATGCATTGATACGCCTTTTTGCTGATACGATACCGATACCGCTTAGTGAATTTAAATAATGGTAAAATAAAAACACAAGTTGGGTTTAATATATATTTTTAATTAATATAAGAAATTACAGACTTGTAATTAGTTATTAAGGGGATCATCCTTGCGTTCTCGCCATACAAACGTATTCTCGTGATGAATGCTGTACTAATGGACAGAATCTAACGAAATTTGACAATCGTTATGTAATAAACTAGCTTCTGCCCGCGGCTTCGCCCGCGTGGCCTACAGGAAACTGTAGTGTGAAACTGTAATGTAATTTCATTTTTTTCAGAAACAAACATTACAAGTGCTTTCCCTCCTTCTGGGAGTCAAGACAGGGACTCACCGGTCAAAGTTTTTCCGAAAAAGTGTCAAAATCCCTATCAGTTGTCAAAAAATGACAAATTTGAATACGGCAGCGTAATCGGCGACCCCGAATGCCCCTTGATACTAAGTTTCATGCAAATCGGTATACTTTTTTGGACTTGTCAAAAAACTCAAAACCTGTCAAATTCAATTTTTTTTTGGTCCTGTAAACAACACAACACACGGAATAAACCGCGACGTTTCCCCGAGCATAGTTCGTGCCTCGTTTGCAACGAAATAGACGAAACAACACGCGCGTTTACATTACTTGCTTGAAGTATTTGCTTGAAGCGCGAAATTTTAACAGTATGCCGATGTATCTGCAAACCCAAAGTATCGCCGATATATCGATATCGGTATCGGATGTATTCCTAGTTTAAATTTTACAATTAATCTCCGGTCCGCTTTGGTAGATGCTGTGCCGAATTTGAAATAATATTTGTGGTTCAGATTTACTTACGTATACCCGTGAAATGGCAAATCGCGAACTAAAATGTGCCAGCTCGGTCATTGTCCAAAATTCAATGATCCATCTGAGCTTACCAAGATCGCTACACGCTAACCGTTTCAAAGATTTGGTGGAACGAGCATTTGTCGTCGTCGTCGGCCATTTATAAACCTTTTCTCTATTTCCACGACTAAAGTTTGTTAGTACTTGAGAACGCCATATTCGGGAAATTGAGTTATTGATGGCAGTCTGCGTAGTAGGAATGCTTCATGGGTTTAATCTGGCTAAACCAGGACCAACACCTACTGTCAGTGTATATAACCCGCAAGATAGGCAGTTCTAAGAAAAAACTGTCCGAAAAATGACGTAACAACTTTTGTACTAGAAAAAATTAAGCCCCACCAATCGGTTAACAATAATTTTCTTTTTAGACGGAAGAGTTGAAGCAGAAGTTGGAAACGTTAGAAGAATCGTCCCTCAGAGCATTCTCGATGGATACTCCGGGAGCCACGGGTGATTCTGTCTACCAATTTGAAGGTACTACCTTTTAAATAACGAAGTACCTAAATTTTCCGAATTATTTTACATAGTTTATGTATACAATCACTAAAACTGACCAACATTTGTAATTGAGTGTCTAAAAACTATTTTAACCATTTTAGGTTAATAATACTTTTAGTTATTTTCCCTTTTTTTCCTCAAAAATCATAATTTTTTCAAGGCGTGTCAAAATTGAGACGAGTAACATGACACACAATCATATTAAACTTGCAAGCGCACTAATCATTAACTTTCTTGGATGAAATGGACTCGAAACGTTGACCACTCTCGCCTTTCCCCTGTTGCCACGTACTCTGAATTGTATTCAGGGTACAAGATATCGTGTTGTCAGTGTGATGCGAGTGCTCGAAGAGAAATTTAACGGGCAAAAATGGGTAAATCCACCGTATTGTTCTGTCAAAATTGTAGCGGCGGAACAAGAAACGTTTCTTTTCACGCGTATTACAATTTTATCTCAATAAAGTGGCTAGATTATTGTAAAATTAATAAAACGTGGTATGTAAACAAAACATACGTAATTTTAAAGATGTGTTCACAGCCTTAGGCAATACTCCGAAGATGTTGCTAACGCAATTGATACGGATTATATCATTCAGTCATTCGTTCATTTGCCATTTTAATTTCTTACAGGGCTTGAAAACATCGATAAACAATGTCGATATAAGTGAAATGAATGAATTCCTACATTGAAGTGAACCTTTTTTTATCTGAGTAAAAAAGTTGTTTCGTTTCGTAAAATCAACTCCACATGTTGATTTTACGAAAATCATCTTATGAAGGAACGGAAGTAACTAACGGATATGACGTCATCTAAGCCGGTGGCTTATTTGCTTCAACATATTTTTTGAAAATTGACAGAAAATATTATTGTTGTTTCCTAGGACTTTCATTTTTTTCGTAATAACGTTATGGGTGGTGAACCCTATCACCGTACTTCGGGCACAAATACACGCATTTTAGGGCATGAAGGCCCCGTAGTACAGTGTTTAAACGCGCGCGGCGCATCTTAGTTGAGTCGCAAGTGCGAGGAGCGTGACACGATGTTTTTGCGATTAAACAGTGTGTCACGCTCCTCTTGTCTGTATTAAACACTGTGCTACGGGCGCAGGTTTCCTCACGAGGTTTTCCATCACGATTTTTGATCACATCAACAACAAAGATGATATGATTATGTAAAAAAAAAATCTTAAATAATATTTCTTAGGAATTAGACCCATGTTACTCAAAACAAAATTTTACCAACAGTTTTCTTGTACTTACGTCGAAAGAGAAAGTGCAAAAAAACCAACTTCAATAAAAAAAGTAAAGAAAGTATTCGTAGCATAATTATTTCTGCTCAGGCTTACAGATATTGTGTTTTGTAAACGTGATGAGGTCCGCGGGACATGAAACCTTACTTTTTTAAGCAAAACGGCCGTACATAAGTTACTGATATCTCCCTCAGGTGAGGACTACAGAGAGAAGCAGAAGGTGCTCCCCCTGGGCAGCTGGATCGAGCCCCCCAAACGAGAACGTAAGGCTAACTACGCGGTCGATGCGTACTTCCGCGAGGCTCTACGCGTGACCGAGCCCAAGGCGCCCAAGGTACAGGTAAATACAGTATAAAGAGCTTACGAACCGGCTCCAGGTTTACTTTGTTTGTCTAAGGTGGTGGCACTTTGTATAAGTACAGTTCGGGCCAGAAGCTGGCTGTCACCAGCGTAGAATCACCTGCGCACATCCCCTCCCTTGTCGAAGCTTTGAAGTTGCGACGCCCCATCTGTGACTAACTTCAAGTTCCTCCTGTACTGGCCCGAACTGTGTGGCGGTCTTATCAACGCAAATATATATCTACGGAATAGCTCGGTAATATTTTAGGAGTGCATTATGATCACTGGAGGTTGGTAGTCAGTCTATCTTTATCTCTGGAGCGCATAAGTAAGATCTTACTTATTGTAAGTATTGATTGAAAGATTGAAAGTTTTGCATATTGGATTACTCATCTCAAAGTACCATCTAGCTAAAGTTACTAAAGTCAAAGTTTTAATTCAGTGGAATTATGACAGTTCAAGGAAAGAGATAGCGCTCTGCTAGTAAAGGAGAAACACGCTTACTTGCACAGTTCCATCCCTTTCCTTGAATTGCCATAATTCCACTGAATTAAAACTTGGGCTTTAAGTTGAAACGTTGCACGACGCCAAATTCGCATTTGAATGATCTACTCCGATTTCCCATCTGGTCAAAAAAAAAATCTAGCGCCTTATATTTTTGCGGAGAATGAGACGCGCTTGGTGGTGGTAAATTCACGTGTCTTCTACTCATTATTAGCTCTTTATACTGTCTATTCACGTCATTATATTAGCACTTGTAGAGGTACTACGTTATCTATGTATTATGAATAAAACATTATTTAATTATAATAAAATTTATGTACAAAATAATAGTTAATAGAAAGTACACTTATGCCATATTTTTGACATGTATAGTTCTTTCAGAGTGTTGAAATAAATCTTTAAAGCTATTTCGCACTATTAGCATCGCTCACATCACTTCTACTTAAATCTTTACCAAAAGTCCGTGTATAGTTTAAAGTGTGTGTTCTGTGTCACAGGCTCCCAGACCACCGAAACAGCCCATAGTGCAAGACTTCCAGTTCTTCCCGCCGCGTCTATTTGAGCTCCTGGACCAAGAGATCTATCACTATCGGAAGACACTCGGGTAAGATTTCCTCACTTACTAATGTATGTCTGTGTAGAAGGAGGGTTCTATGCATATGATCGCTGCTGAGAATTGTTCCGGCATGTTTTTTTTAGGGTTCCGTAACTCAAAATGAAACAACGGAACTTTTATAGGATCACTTCTTACGCGTTTAGATTAGATAAAAGAATTTAGCTTTTCGCTTTAATTTAATTTAAAGCGCGACGCTACTTGTCTCTTATATCAAGTAAGTGTAAATAAATGAAACCACATATTTACTGATCATCTTTCTCAAAGAAATATAAGCGAGAAAATGAAAAAAAAATTGCATCTTTGAGAAACTTGTTCAATATTATGATCAGTGCATAGTGTGGTTTAATTTAAATATACCTATCTATTTATTATAGTTCATATAATTTGACTCGAATTGCCCTGTAATTTATAGGCGAGTCGAGTCAAATTATATTTCCTGAACTATAAACCCGGTATTGTGTTGTTAAGGTACAAAGTGCCCCGCAATCCGGAGCTGGGCCCCGACGCGGCGAAGATCCAGCGCGAGGAGCAACGGAAGATCGACGAGGCGGAGGCGCTCACCGACGACGAACTGCACGAGAAGGAACAGCTACTTACACAAGGTATGCTCCCAGTTAGCACTTTTATTACTCTTCAATTTTGTCGCGTTGTAAACCTTATAAATCAAATCATTCTTTATTTGTTAACATAGGTAATTGTAACATACAAGTTGGTGATTGTTTAAAGTAAGAGCACTATGTTT
This sequence comes from Ypsolopha sequella, assembly GCA_934047225.1. Lineage (NCBI taxonomy): Eukaryota > Metazoa > Arthropoda > Insecta > Lepidoptera > Ypsolophidae > Ypsolopha > Ypsolopha sequella. Next base: position 14,238,909 of record OW203985.1, read on the forward strand.
TGCCTGTGGAGAGGCATACAAATTTTTCACTTATTTACTAACATGCGTATTACGATTAATTGTCACATAAGATCTTGGAAAAAAAAATGAGAAACTATATTTTTTTTATCAAAACTTACCGTACCTTCGATACCATCAAAGAGAAAAGTTTCATGATTAATAGAGATAGAGACACATAAACATTTATTTCAGCGTGCGGATTTCAATAGAGGTTAGCACACCAGTCTGGTTTTAAAATTCTTGTTTGATACCCATATTTTGTCGAACGTAAGACGTTGCGTCTCGCGGTTGTGATTTATTAAAAAAAGGTCGATGTATGTTTAAATTTTGCCTCGACAATTTCTTGAATTTATTGCATCGTGACTAACGTTACTATTTTAACGGTTCAGAGACTGCGTGCGAGGTCAGTGACTGCTTCGAAACGAGTAAAGCCGCGGTCGAAATTCTGTAATATATACAAACTATTGGACCGACTCGTAACATCCCGAAAATCCAGAGAGTACTTTTTATCTTTTAATTATTTCAGGTTTCACAAATTGGACAAAGAGAGATTTTAATCAGTTCATCAAAGCAAATGAAAAATATGGCAGAGATGACATTGAAAACATTGCTAAAGATGTCGAAGGAAAAACTCCCGAAGAGGTAGGATATAATTTTACAATCCTTCATTATAGGTATATATTATGATATAGATAGGATTGACAACCCATTCATTATGCATTGGGTGCAGTTGTCAATCCTACCCAATGCGAAATAAATTAAAAACTGTAAATACAATAGTTAGTTACTAACAATATGGATACAATATCCGAAATAAACGTTATTATTATTATTATCATAACTAAAAAGCTACTGCCCTTTAAACTCAAAATTTTGTACTTAGGTGACGATTCCAAAAAAATCCTGTGTAAAATACACTTTCCCTGTATCTATGCTGAAATATGTACCAATTTCAGGTTATGGAATACTCAGCAGTGTTTTGGGAGAGATGCCACGAGCTACAAGACATAGATCGAATCATGGGTCAAATAGAACGTGGCGAGGCGAAAATACAAAGAAGAGCATCAATAAAGAAAGCTTTAGACGCTAAAATGGCGAGATATCGAGCGCCGTTCCATCAACTCAGAATTTCTTACGGTACAAATAAGGGCAAGAATTACGTGGAAGAGGAAGACAGGTAAATTCATGAATTTATAATGTTTACAGCAGACCGCTGTATAATTGTAAATTTTTGTTTTTCGTCCAATAACGGAAACTCAAAGCGAGGCTACGGTGTTCGGGACATTTATGTGCAGCATTATTTAAAACGTCTGTCTCGAGCTAAAATGTTGAGTGTATGTAAGATGTAATATCGTACATTTGTAAACTTGATGTATTATTCACACATTTACACACCCCCCACAAACCCTTACTCACATAAACAATCCCTAACATACACTATCTCATACACATGCACACACACCCTCTCTCACTCTTACATACGAACACGTCTAATTTAAATTAAACCTAAACTTAATGCTTAAATTAAGTTTAAGCTTGAATATACCTACTTTAATGTGTTTTAAACAGAATATTATTATAATTAGTGTTTTAAAGAAGAGCGTGGTGCCTTTCAAGCTTAAAAGGAGATATCAGCCACTACAGTACTCGGCAGAAAATAATACACATCGGCTATCTTCGGCTTTCTAGAGCGTCGTTTCTGTCACCGGACTGTTAGTGCTTCGTGCGATGAAGTGTATTATTTACTGCCGCGACCTGTACTTATGTAAACCTGTTTAATGAAATAAAACATATTTTATTTTTATTCTTACTTCAGGTTCCTAGTGTGTATGCTCCACAAGCTCGGCTTCGACAAAGAGAACGTGTACGAGGAGCTGCGCGCCAGCGTGCACGCCGCGCCGCAATTCCGCTTCGACTGGTTCCTTAAGTCACGGACTGCTGTCGAGCTGCAACGAAGGTACGTCGCTATTGTAGAAAATATAAGGATAACTTAAAAATTCAAGCAAACCGGTCTTCGCCCGCGTCGACAGGGACTCGGCGGGAGATGACGATAAAGAATATCGCGCGGAGCGGGCGGCAGGCTTGTGGGAGTGTCTTAATACAACATAAGATCACCCCGGTGCTCCTAAGCCGCGTTCATAAACTAGTAGTCGCGACACGGGTTCTAATGTTATCTCTGGTGCACGCGTTGAAAATTGTATACGCTATCCTGCTGTTAGTGTTGGAACCTGACGATATTGTTAATTTATGAACGGCTAACTGGAACGTCGCGGGCGAAGACTGACTTATCCGACTGGTCTGTAATTAAATTATGTTAGTGCTGTAGATTTAGTATATACTACTGTATAGATCTGCACTCGTAGCATAGTGTTTAATCGCGCGTGACGCAACTTAGTTTAATTAAGTGCGAGGAGCGTGACACGATGTTTTTGCGATTAAACAGTACGTCACGCTCCTCGAACTTGTGATTAAACTAGTGGCGTCGCGCGCGATTGAACACTATGCTACGAGACCAGCTATGGTCTATTACTACGGCGAGACCAAAAACGTCCAAGAATACTCCAATGTGCGTGTAATGTGCACATATGCAGTAATTAAGTCAAGTAAGTACAGTGCGGGGACGTAAATAATGTACATCGAGTTAAGAGGTACATCGGCTGTAATCGGCTAGTTTCGGCTTCGTAAAGCGTCGTCTCTGTCGCACGGAGCCCTAACATCCTAGTATTTACTAGGAGCTAACGATTAATCCGCTAGCTATCATCCTCCAAATGTATGAATTTGTTGGGTTCTTTTACGAAATATTTATAAACATTGTAAATAAATTAAAAAAAATAGGTTTCCCTCTTTTTACTGTTGATAGCATTGTATAATTTTATGTTGGGGGTTTTAACAACTCTGTAGTATATATTGAAGTGGACGCGACCGCACTCTAACGAAGTTGTACACCGACTGACGCGAGCGACAAAACGTCACTGAGTGACAGAGACGATGCTCTACGAAGCCAAAAAATAGCCGATTATGTCCCTCTTTAGCTCGATGTGTATTATTTACGTCCCCGCACTGTAAGTCAGTCTTTTCAATTATGCAGTATGATAAACGATAAATTAATATCTCTCCCTTCAGATGTAATACCCTGATCACGCTAATCGAAAGAGAAAATCAAGAGTTAGAAGAAAAGGAACGGGCAGAGAAGAAGAAAAAGAGTGGAAATGTGAATCAAAATACTCCGGGTGGTAACAGTACCGGCAAAGGCGCCGCCGCCGGGAAACGTAAGGCTGATAACACTCCCGATACCGCGCAAGGGAAAAATAAAAAGAAGAAAAAGTAAACGTAAAGTTTCTACACCTTTTAAGATCCCAACTTGGCTCTTGTCTGTATTTAAGTCGGGATTGCAATGATTAATGCTTGCCTCGACAAGACCCAAGTGCAATCTTTTAGGGCGCAGTAAATGTGTGAACAAGTATTCAATTAGGAACAAGTGGGATATCTTTGATCGTACAATTGACATGCCTACTTATTTTACAATCAGTTTTTATAAAACTATCTGTACAACTATTCTATACGATTAAGTGAAGGACATTTGCAAATTCAGATATTTACAGTTCGAGCCAATCAAGTTTATAACCAAACTGGAGTGCTAATCTGTATTGAAAGCTAGAATAAATGACCTTAATTTTTTACTCATGAAACTATTCTCTTGTGTAATTCTATCTCGTAATTCTATATGAAGAATTTTAAGGTCGAATATTTTACCGCGGCCTTGTTATATGTATAAGGTGAAATTTAATTAACCGCTCGAATTCATACCGGAGACTCTGTTAGTGATCAGGAACAATGTTTAACGACACTTCAGGTAAAACTCGAAAAAAAAATTTTTTTTGCTCGTACGGAATTGTATTTGGACTAATCCAGTTCGTATGGAAACGAAAAAAACATTTTTATGATTTTGAAAAAAAGGATCATTGACCCTTGTTCCTGATCACTAACGGAGTCTCCAGTATGAATTCTGGCAGTTGATTAACCTTGTATAGGAAGTTAGCGCTCCAGTATAGTTACAAGCTCCTTGGGGCCAGTACAGAAGGCGCAGGATATAACAGAAGAGGCGTTGTCGTCGGTCGCGACATTTTTCTTTCATATTTCATAAAATGTATAGAAGCGACGGGCCGCAAAGAGGCGGTGCGGCACGGGCGAGGCCCTTGTGTACCTATGTCCTGCGCCTTAGCTGTCACCTGCGCAGCCAGAACTCTCGCTTCCGGGCTGCGTTCATAAACTAGGGTCTCGACACGGGTTCTAATGCCATCTCTGTCACATGCGTTGAAAATTGTATACGCTATCCTGCTGTCAGTGTAGCAACCTGACGATATTGTAAATTTATGGACAGCTATCAAACTAAATTAAATTTTATTGTCTTACAAATAGGTTGTTATTGTTATGATAGCATATTCAAGCGAAAAACGAGCCGAGCGAGAGAACCACTCGCCTCCTCTGTGTCCTTGTTTAGCAAGTTGCCAGTATATACATGTATACCAATATAATCAAGTGTGCGAGGCGTGTGGTCATATTAGTAATAATAAAAAATATTAAAAACTGCCATAATTTCAAAATGGACTTAGTAACGACACCCAGTGCAATCAGGGGACAGCTCTATATTGGATACGTATTGTTTTGTCCCCCGACTGCACTGGGTGTCGTTACTAAGTTAGAGATTCTAATTACACGTTCAGAAGATATGATGAACCCTGAAAACAATACACTCCTTTTTTTTGGGGGGCAGTCGTGTAAAAAAGGGACAAACGGACGCCTGCGCCCTTCTCGCTCGGCTCGTTTTTCGCGTTGTAGTGCACTCAGGCGCGTGCACATCATATTTAACCTAGGTAGGCAGCATTGGTTTTGACAAATGAAAATGAAAATAATTTACCAAGACAAATTCCCGAACGCCTGATTTTTCAAATTTAACAAACACACAGGGCCTTTGCATGTTTCACAACTAAATCTTTCCATTTTAACTACAACAAGAAACCATCAAAAACACCGAACCAATACTATTAACTTATCTATGCACTAAACTGAACTTTGAACTGAATAACAATAACGTAAACAAACATTTCACGCGCGATATCACAAAACTAATAAAAACAAAATGGATTCTTAGTCGCAATGCAACAGCTGAATCCACACGGATAAATTAAAAGGCGGGACATTACTTTTACTTTTTTCGCGACTGCTTACTGCCTGATTTTGTAGCTTACTCAAAGAATCAGTGCTTTTTCTTACATGCAGAGTTCGTTGACTTATGGCTCCAAGATAAGGGTGATAATAGCTAAATACAGATGAATAATTTATTGTGGTTTTGTAATCGAGCTCATAAAGCGAGCCATGGATGTGTGCGTACTGCACTTGTGTGAACGAGAATTTCAAAGTGTGCGTGATCAGGCTGCCTTTACGAACTTCTTCGGTCATACAATAATTCAGAGCGCGTTCGTCTAGTTGAAAGTTTAAATTTCCGCGCTCTACCGCGCGTTGTTATTGGTAGAAACTGTGTTGACTGTAAAGCGCTGAACTGATTGCAAGGTAGGCAGTGCCTTTATGAAGGGCACGCCACTGAGTGCACTGTCTAGTTATCTAATACGATGTATGCCTGTCATGCCCGGCTTTTGTACTGCTAGTCTCGTGTAGCAAACCATAGCGCGTGATACAGTGCTCTCTCTCACTCTGTTGATCTACCTCGAGAGGGATACATGTTGTATCTAGCGGTTAAAGCTCGATATGGTCTGCTATGCTAGACCCCCTGGCCCGAACTGTCGTAATAGTATAATTTTGATAAAATTGGACATGTTACATTCCTGAGCCACTGTTGTGAATCGAGTCTGTATCTTAATAACTGTGTAAATGATTGATGTTTACTGTGATTATTTATTTTAACCGAATCTCTCCTATCTAAGAACTTGTTGAGATAAAATAGTGTGATACTTTTCAATTTAAATCAGAATTGATAACGTATTCCACATAGTGCGAGGTAATTAAAATAAAATAGTTGACAGTAAAATCCCTTTGTTTGCATTTTCGCCATTTCCTTATCAGTATACACAAATAAGTATTAAGATGTTGCTTGTGGGATAGTTAAGTAAAAGTGCCCCTTAACCGAAAAGTAATTTGAATCATTAAGGAATTGGTTGATTGTTACATTAGGTAAATCAATACTTAATGTTACAATCAACGCCAACCCAAACAATGCCTCATGCTGACATCACTGCCGCCTAGAGCTGCGCGAGCCTGGCGCACCCACTGCAGCCAAAGTTGATTTTGTGTCATTTTTGGTAAGCTCTATTTTAAGGCGTTACCTACTCTTTTCGTTTACCGAGTGACAATAAAAAATATCTATAAATTATCTGTCTACACCTTTATTTAAGCCCTTCATAAGGTGGAAAATGGCTATTTCTATGGGTGATGTGACGGATCTCGTTCCCAAACGTACAGCTTGATTGCTTTTCTTACTTTTGAAAAAAAACATTTGATTTATGACATTACGCGACGATAGTTTAATCTCAATTAGGCTTTTCTAAAGTTTTGTTATTTTATGCATTACTTTGTAAATGTACCTGCACACACAACTTAAAAGCGTGTTAGTTGCTTTACAGGACCATTTACAATTTATTGCATAAAATAACACCACTATGCTAGAACAGCCTAATTGACATTAAACTATTGTCGCGCAATGCCATTAATTTAGTTCCCGGTACGTTCGCTTTGAATCAGCACAAAAAATAACTCATTTTTTATTGCAAAACATGTCCATGTATTGTATTGCTAGACTTCATCAGTGGTATAAACAAATGAACTTCTACCGGAAACGGATAGATAGAGTAAAACGCCCGCGTGATGGTTATGTTTCGCGTTTTCGATCGGTTTATCAAATATTTTCAGATTTTTCGCGGCTTTTTTATATTTTATTTATGTGCAATATTTTTATATTGTGTATTACCATAGACGAACGTATTTCGTCCATGGTATTAAGTAAAGAAAAAAAAAAACCATTGAATTCTTATAAGTTCGTTCGAAAATATGGCGTCTTTACATCTGTTTTCTCGCTAGTGAGGTGAAAAGTTGTATGTGTCACACGAGAGCAAATTTATTCTGTTTCTTGTGCCTTTGAATCCCTCACCACGCTCAGGATTCTAACTGAGAATCACTCGCTACGCTCGTGATTCAATTATAGAATCCTTCGCTTGCTCGGAATTCAAACTGGGCACTCGAAAAAAAACAAAAAACTTTGCTCGCTTGTTGCACAAATAACTAAAATAATGGGTTAACGCCCTGACATCGAATACTTTTACTAGGCTTTGTACATTTAACAAGCAAAGTAAGCACATATGCCACTTGGAAATATAGGTATCATCATTATTCTACATTATCAACAATAACAAATAATCGGGGCACAATTAAGGTATTTATTTCCCATAGTAAGTACAAAAATATTTTTTTTTCATTTGGTTTCAGGGAATTTACGCCACGCCATTTTAGGACATACTTTCCATTATTTTGTTATATAATTAATCAATTTTTACGTTTTTTTAAAGAATTGTCGGATATGACGTCACTTGATAATTTTAGACATTACACTGATTGTGATTGCTTATAAAATAGTGGTCTGTCTCTGGTGTCAGTCTAGTCATCTGTCAAATCAGTCGGCAGCAAATTTTTATAAATTGATCTTGATAGATTAAGATCTTATAATAATTCCATAAAGGCAAAACCGATCAGGAAGTTTTGAATAAATTTGTGGAATAGTACAAGTGATTTTCTGTTCATAATGTAAGACATTATTTTGCTGTATGACGTCATTTCGGTGATTGAAGGTATCGTAATTATTCAATCCTTGGGCGTGAGGCGCTTGTTTAGATTAGCCAGCCAAATATGCGCTTTATTGTCTCGATTCATCTCGCTTCGCATCGGAGTAGTCCTCGCCGCGGACCGGCTTCATAATAAATACAAATTGCTATAAAAAGTAAAATTTTATTATGTGAGCACTTAAAATTATTATATTACAAGATGAGTGTCATCATCAGATTACTTAGTAGGTATCCGGGAGTATTAAGTACTATGCGATTATAAAAAGAATAGGACGGGCTTTCGGCTAACTTCACTCGCTAGCCCGTAGACTAGCCATATATATATCTTTCTCGGTCTGTTTAGCGATGGCGCGAGAGCGACAGCAAAATGGCGTACGGTTTATCCTATGCTTATTCTAATAGCATAGTACCTCTCAGATGAACAAGGAAACTGTTTTTTTAATACTTCCATCAGATTTTCCTACATAACCTAATAATTGCAGCGATATAAAATAATTTACCCAAAGAGTAATGTTGTGGTGGACAAATATATTTAATGCTTCATTTAATTCCGATTCATCCAGCATTAGCCAGTCAGTAAGGGTTTCAAGAGTTTTCTCTAATCGGTAGCTAGCCAATTTCTTCACTGAAATTCATTGTAATCTGCTGCTGATCTTTCTGCCTTGGGCAAATAAGCTGCCAAATTTGCCAATAATTAATATCTGCCTCCTAAAGCCGGCGACGATTTAGATTTTTCATCTGCTTAGAACTAATTTTAATCACGATTTACATTATTTAGATTTCAATTCTGCAATTTCTCATATTTCAAATAACATGTCATACACTGAATTATTACGAAGCACCAAATACAACTTGATCCTATATTAAAATTTAACATAATCACAATTTAAAGAATTTCCTGAGATGCGGAATGCACTTTTACTCTCGAATATCCGAAATGAAACAGAATGTCTGATGTCACAATCACTTCCACTATAGTCTGTATTCAGTCTGTGAGATGGAAGCTCCGCGGCTGCGGTGTGAGGGGGGCGCGGGCGGTCGCCGCCGCGTCGCCTGATCAGGACGAGTTGCCGTTCTCGCCGTTGTCTTGGAAACTGTTGACGTTGTTGACGGTGAATGGTGCACCGAGGCCGTACAGGTGGCCGCTCGAACTCTCTATGTTGTCGTCGAAGAATATCTGCAATAATCAAATTACTTCTGAAAATTTCTTAACATTCAGGGTAAATTCTGGGCTTTTTTGTACAGTATCATGAAATTCTTTGAAAATAAGCTATTTTTAAGCAAGAGAAAAAAAAACTAGTCGTCTCTGGGAGTATAAAGATTTATATTAGTGTACTGTTGTGGTAAACTTGCTTTCGTTAAAATAGACTTGTACTATTTTACTATATACTTACATTATTCTATACAAACAAATTATGTACATATGAAGCATTTTGCAACTAAAAATTTAAAATAGTTCAAGATTCCAGAGAAATAATAATTTTTCATTGACTTTGTGGTATAATAATTGTTGAAATAACTTTTTATTTCTTTAAATTTAGAAGTACAGCATATCAGTAGGTACCTCCTTGATCTTGAAGAAGGCCATGCCTGTAAGGTGGGAGTCCGAGCCCGCCTGGTGCTGCGGTCCCACTCGTCGCAGCTCCAACTGATCAGCTACTTCTTGCAGACCTCCCTTCAGGTTCTTGCAAAGTTTCATTAAGTACTGGCAATGGGAAGGAAACATACAAATTATTATATGATTACTTCTACATACAAAGGTTGGGTGAACAACCTGAGTTCTTGTGATAGCTTTTGTGAAATTCCCATAGCTTAATTCCTAAAAGATTCTTTTTTATTCATTTCTTCAGAGAAGATACGCCATTTTAGATCATAGTTTCCATTATTATGGTATTATGATTTTCTAAAGAATTTGCAGACATGACGTCACTTGGGGCAAATCAGGCATCATACTGATTGTGATGTGTGATCGCTTATAAAATAAGTGGTCTGTAAATGGTGTCGATTCGGTGTAACATGACTTAACTTATTTGACAGGACTAACCTTTATTTCAAGCGTCCTGTCTTTGTCTTTTCGATACAGAATGCTAAAATTAAGTTTAGTGTTTCGGATAAAATGTGTATTTTGGAACGTATCCGACAGTGGGCTATGGTTTTTTGTCTGTGGACACTCGGAGCTGTCACAGAAAGATTTGGAAGTCATCCTTGGAAAAATCGAGGTCGATTTTGGTATATTAATTGTTTAAAACGGGATAAAACGGACGTGAATATCATATAAACATTTGTGAGTCAAGATCTGACCATATTGCCGGTTCCTTTTGTGTGACATAACCTACATAAACGCGGTTTTGAACAAGTGTGAAGACATTGGCCGGTTACAATATCTTCTGGGTTTTGGATGCATCCAGGGGATAGGTGGGTTGTGTTTAGGGTTCTCCGTGGAGGTGAGCGACGTGGCACAACACCGGCACGCACTTGGGCTGCTGTTACAACTCCGTGTTCGAGAGGGACTCGACTGTGGTTAATTGCAACTACTTCCTGGTAGGAAAATTTTGTACTTACCTATTTTAGTATATAAGCAAATTATATTTACACGGACGTAGATTAGGGACAGCTGATGGGCCCCTGTTCCAATTGATCTAACAACAGTTTATAACAAACATTTAGTCCTGTCAAATAAGTTAAAACGTGTTACACCGAAACTACACAACTGCCTGTCTTCTCATCGGTCATCCATCAGTAAAATCAATTATAAGTAACCAATAATTATAAATGTATCTTGATAGAAAAGAACACATTTCTAAACAGCCTTTTCTAAGTGACGCACACGAAAGCAAATGTAAGTTGCAGCCTTTTCGTAAAAATATTCATCATCATGAGGTTTTTTAGGCCACAAGTTCTAACATACTCGACCACAAATCAAAGTCTCGAAATGGTTTTCGAATTAACACACCTTAACATAATTTAATCCAAGCGAATTCCCATTGCTTCTATTTTTAATATTTTCGAACAAGTGCTTATTTTTCATGGGGTTGATATTATTTAGACATTGAGAGTAAAAAAAAGAGTCAACGAAGGAAACGAAGTAGAACACCTACATAAAATATTATTTTATGTCTCTAATATTACTAGGCTCTATTAGGCTAGGCATAGGCTAGGCATATTCCGCTCGATTATGGAATAGTCTGCCTAGTAATATTAAAGACAGCCCGTCTGGATCGTCATTTAAAAGAAAGCTTAAACAGCATTTTCTCTCTAAGAGTTAATTTTTGTTTTTACCTATCTGCATTTTATTAATTGGAATATTTATGTATTTAATATGTTTTATTAATGTATAATATGTATATTATCAAATAATTTTATTTTACGTACGTTTATTTGAGTAATTAAGTATTGTTTATTTATTATATTTAGTATGTATTATTGCTTATTCATAAAATTTCTTTTTTTCTATTAAGTTTTCTGTATTTAAAGTTGTGCACAATTATTTGCCCACCATTCTCACTACCTTTTCACCACATTGAAGGTTGTCTGGAAGAAAGTTCTTTAGAAATAAGCTCGCCCTTGTACGAATTTGTATTCATGTGTATGTTATATTATTTGTTTTTTATGCAATAAAGAATAAAATATGTAAAATTTCTTTAAATTATGTAGTTACTTACTTTGACATCATAAACTGTAGGGAAATAAAGCCGCAGACTTTCGAAGAAGTCATTTTCGTCCTGCGGTAAATGCTGGTCTGTAAGGAGTTTCAGCAGGTAGCCAAAGTCGTAACCCGAGTGGAAGCTCAACCATTTGATGTCATCCATCAGCACAATGCCTGGGAGAGAAAAGACAAATATATATTACTTTTCATTCTTCTGAGTTTTCATTGTATTGAGTATGACTTCACATTTGAAATTGAAGAAGTATTTTAAGTAACATTGGGGATTCTGCAAGCCCACTTTTCGCTCTAAATAAATGTGGTAAGTTGTGTTCATCGTTTTCTTTTGTTTTCTTCTGTGTATTCATTTATTTATTTTTGAGCATTATAGCTATATTTATAAAACAAGCACTGACTGGCTCAATTTATTTTCCCTCAAGCTACGGTTACATTAAGACAAGCCGCAATACATAACCGGTGTCGGTTGGTCTACCGCTACTTTGTGCGGTGATCGTTGGTTAGTCTCAAAATCGACGCTGTGGAGGCTGCAGTCGTTGTGTACCTATGCTTAGAGCATAGGAAAAAGGACAGAGTGAAAATGAACCATTTATAACTCTTTTTAAAGAATTAAAGCAGCATAATTTTTTGGCTTCATTCCGATGAGTAAATGAGTATTTAAAGAAATTAAAAAATATTGACCGAGCACATGAAAATACTGACAGTCCAAGATTCCGTTAAGCTTAAAAAAACAATTGGTCATAGCGTGCCCAGTCGCCGACTGACGGCTCGGTGAGTGCGTGTCACTGCACTAACGGAGGCGCGGCGCCACCTCTCGTTGCAACCGCCAAACAGCGCGTACGGTCAGCGGCGGGTCTACCGCGTAATTCTCATTTTCATCAACATCAACTTGAGATTGAAATTTGACGTGCGTGCGACGACGCCCGCCTAACATGCCATCTCTTTTGCACGCGTTGAAATTCGCATGCATTTGCTTGAAGTTGATACAAATGAGAATTACGCGGTAGAGCCCCGGTTCTAATACATAAATTATACGACAACAATTGGCACGTCGCGCGTTTCTGCGGTAACCGCATAGTGCGTACTAGGCCTAATAAAACAAAAATTAAAATAATTTTTGGTTTTAAGGACTTTACCTGAAGTCATCAATAGTTCAGCAAATTCTAGGGGCTCAATGCCATCTTCTTCATGTTTTCTGAACTGAAGTCCTGAATTTTGCAGCAAATCTATAGAATCCTGGGCGTACATGTCTTCCCTGAAAGGATTAATTGATTATTATTTTAATAAGTCAACCCATAATTTAAGTGCCCTGCTCTTGTCAGTGTAGCAGTCTTCAAACATATCTTCGTACAGACAAGTAATAGCTATTTATTTTGTCTTTATGGGCCAGTTCCTGAATTAGGAAAGTCACAACATTAAAATAAGTAATAACAGATTTATCTGTGAGATGGATCAGAGCTACATTCGGGACTGCAATCCATTATTTTACATACATACATATACTCACGCTTGTCTCCCAGAGGGATAGGCAGAGACTACAGATTTCCATCTGCTATGATCCTGACACACCTCTTTTGCTTCTTCCACGTCCATCAATCTAGTCATATAAGCTTTTCTATTCTGGGTACTTTTTCCCTTCTTCAATATGTCGCCAATTTGGTGAGCAAAAGTCCTAGGGCAGCGCGGTCAAGCTCTACCTTCGACTTACCATACATTTCTTTTGTCACTCTACTTTCATTCATCCTCTACATGTCCATACCACCGAAGCATTCTATTCATGCCACTACATCTTCTTTATTTTACGATTGCTTTAATAATAACGAGAATTAAGAGGGTTACAAGATTTTCCTAATTCAGATTTTCTCAATACATATTAAGCAATACTTGGGCGATACTACAACACTACAGCATTGGCTGTACGCATTAAGCATTGTTTGTACGTGACTTAAGTACCTATTTCTTAAATGTATTTTACTTATCATACTTTCTCCACTTAATATCATTACAAAAGTCATTAAATTGGTACTACCTACTTAATAATCACATGACGATTTGATAAAAACAGCATAGAGGAAGGCTCTTATGATAGAGCAAAAGAGAGGATCAAAAATACTAAAGTCACATACAAACAATGCTGATAAAAAAAAATACAACGTGCCCTTGTTTGGTAAATACTTACTGTAAGTTAAATTTGAAATTGAACTGCCAAGTTGTATAGCCAGGAGGAGTTTTTCCATTTTCATCCATAAATGTGAGTCCTAACTGTATGATTCTTAGAAGATCTACATTACATCTGAAAAAAACCAGTCGGGTGTTATCAACGTTTTGTTCTAATATCAAGAAATTTTATGTTGTAGTAGTAGATTTGAAAAAGACAAACTCTAGAACACAATTTACAGAGAAATGATAACGACAAACTCTAAAACACAGTTTAGGCACATCACTGACTGTTACAGACAAGGCCAGGAGAGACGGGTGCAGGCTTTCAAAAAACGCAATTGTTTTAAATGTTCTGCACCTCAACTTACCTGTGAGCAATGCAGCTTGAGACAACTTGCTCACTCAGAGTGGTGTTAAAAAAACAACAAATATAATCTCTACATGTATCCCCGAGGGGGTGTTAGAAGTAATTCTCATTGGTGCATGCTCAACCAACTGAATTCAAACACAGGTCTCATGTATTGAATGTTTGGCATCCTATCAATTGAGGTACTGCTGCACTCTTGTCACACTTTCACAATATTGTCACATTATAATGTGTTAAGGTTATATATAACCCAAACAGCAAGATGGCAAATACATTTTATTCCTACAAAAGATGGCATTTGAATCGGCTTCACCACTGAGTCAGTGTAAATATATTTATAGGGAAGTGAATCTTGGTACAAACGCTCAGATTCGAAATTAACACACATAGAAGTGTACTCTACATGCCCCGCCACACTGAGATATGTATGGAGAATCCCCAGAACTTCGCTCAGACAGCGTGTAGAGCACGCATCCATGAGCGTGAGTTTGAATTGGAGTGTTTTACTACTCTATAAATATATTTACTCTGCCTGAATGTAAAAATGCAGCTCTGCAGTCTAGAAACCACTGCTCCTTTTCAAATATTTTTTTTTAATTTGCAAAACAGTGCCTTTCAATATTTTTGTCTGTATACAGTTTAGGCCAGTACAGATGGGCGAGAATTTTACTACTTGTAGCTTTTTAAATGCAATTGATTTTCATAAAAATGTTAATATAGGACACGGGCTCATTGCATGCAATGTCATCTGTGAGTACTGCCGAAACAGTACTGTTGTCAAAATATCTCAAAACAGAACATAGTACTATAGCAAGGCTGGCCAATAGATTTTCTAGGTGAGCAAAATTTTTTAGACGGTGGCGGTGCCGGGCCACCACTACTACCATGTTCATAAGGTGATTTATACACAAAAAAGACAAAATAGGCTATAATTTACTTTATTTGTAAATGAAATGATATAACATATTTCTTTTTATTTAATGTGAGCTGTGAAGTGGTTTTCCTGATAATAATTTGTCAGCTAGCCGGCGCACCGAAGTGCTGGCGGGCAAATTCAAGTGGCCCGCGTGCCTGGGTTTGGCTGGCCTTGTACTACAGTAAGTACTATACTAGGCCTTGTACTATAGTAAGTACTATACTATATTACGTTAGCATTGCGGTAGCGGTAATTCACCCCTATTACCACTGTACTCATATTTTCGGTAGCAATACTTCCATATGTTCCACATAACGTGCGAAAGTACTGTCTAAGGGTACTATAGTAGCGGAGCCAATATGGCCACGACTTTAGTACATAGCAGCAGTAGCTCAGGGGTAGAACGCTGGCCTCTCAATCTTGAAAATCCAGGTTCAATCCATGGCATGCAACAATGAGTTTTTCGGAATTTATGTGCATAGTGTTTGTTCTTACTTACCACTTCCTTAATGGTAAAGGAAAACATCCTAAGGAAACCTGCATGCCCTAAAAAGCGTGTATTTGTGCCCGAAATACGGCGATAGGGCTCACGACCCATCACGTTGGTATGTAATAGTCGTCAGTGACACACGGGTGTAAAAAAACTTGCATTTCAGTTCACACTCGGAACACCTCTGCCACCCCCTCAGGGATTCATGTTGTGACGATATATATTTAGTATGACAGTACAAAAGCGATGAATGACCTCTATGAAAAATGTCATTTTGTCCATACCCGTGTCAGGGTAAAGTTGTGAAACAATTCGCTGGCTAAACTCTACCAGCATGTTGTAATAGAAATTCGAAGATGATTTTAAATAAAACCATTTAAATGTACCTGAGTAGCTGATACTGGTAATCAGCTGTGGACCTGAACTCTCCGATAGGCCGTGCTACTACTCCAGGAAACTCTGTGTCCATGGCAACCCAATGATACTTCTGCACAACCTGTTAAGAATAAGTGAAAATGTATTTAATTTTTAAGGTTCCGTACCCAAAGGGTAACCAACAGGATCCTATTACTAAGACTCTGCTGTCCGTCTGTCACCAGGCTGTATCTCATGAACCGTTATAGTTAGACAGTTGAAATTTCCACAGATGATGTATTTCTGTTGCCACTATAACAACAAATACTATAAAACAGATAAAATAAATATTTAAGGGGGCTCCCATACAACATGTTTTTTTTGCCCTTTTTTATAGATAATAGTATGGAACCCTTCGTGCGCGAGTCCGACTCGCACTTGGGCGGTTTTTTATTTTGTACATTTACAAAACAAAAATATTGTTGCATGAGACCAAGGAAGTTGAGGACTCCACACAACCTATTTATACATAGTGAGCTTATCACATAACGGAGGCTGGATAATGATGAGCCAGCTAATTGAAACAACCTTAAGTTTGGTATCCCAATTTGTTATTTGTTATGCATTCTGGCATTGGCTTGGATCTTTACACACATAGACCGGTCAAGGAGAATGATTGTTTGTAACGAAGTACGCAATCTGTGTGGTCGGCCCCTTAATTTTTCAACCTCCATAGATTAGTGTACAAAACGATGATTATGAATGCTAACTCAATGAGTTGGAAGAGTGTGGGCACAATTAAACATGTTGGTTCTAAGCTTACCTGTCTAATAATTTGGAATTCCTCATGCAGATTATGGTTCCACACATCTTTGATGCCACTTTCCTCATTCTGAATGGGTCCTACTGAACCAAAACTGGCAGCTGGCATCTAAAATTTCAATAATGAACATAAATGTAGAAACGAAAAATACAGGTTACTTTTACCAAACTTATTGCTTGGTCCGTGTCATTATGGGAGCAAGTCAAGAATACGAAATTTTTAGTTCGTGTAAATTTAGAGAAAATGGAAATATTGACCTTGTATCTACTGTCGCCGTCGGAGCGGATAGGGTCCTCGTTCTTTTTTGACGCCGTTTTTTGTTCAAATTATGGAAACTTTTGTAAATAACACGGGAAACGAACTTTGATTACAGGCGGAAACATTAATAGCAAAAAATCGACAGAAAATAAGACTCGACGCTTTTCTCGTTCCTATGGTGGATGATTATTTATATGATACACTTAATATTAAAATAATAGAAATTTTGAGTTTAGAGTAATTGCAGCAATAATATGAAGCTGAATAAATTTAGACCACAAAATAAATAGCATAGCACGATTGCAGTGTAGGATCGCTCTTTCATGTCATGGCTGGCAAGCTGCGCCATTTTTCATTTTTAGTTCATCATGACAGTTTTTTTTTTCGTCACAAAGCGTTGGCAGATTAAAAAATCGGTCAAGTGCGAGTAGAACTCGACCAAAAACATTATACAGATTATAACGTCTTTGGACTCGACTCGCAACCAAAGCTGCGTTCATTAATTAGGGGTGGCGAAACGGGTTTAAATGGCATCTCCGTTGCACGCGTTGAAAATTGTATACGCTATCCTGCAGTCAGTGTTGGAACCTGACAAAGTGTTAATTTATGAACGGCTATCTGAGGGTTCCGTACCATTTAAAAAAGCTAACAAAGTTAACATACTTAAATAATTTAGACGGAAATTACAAACTTAAAAATTGTATCAGTAAAACAAAGCTGTAAAATTAAGGTCGTTGAATATTCGAAGATGCAACCCTATCACTAAATTATACCTATATTGTCATTTTCAGTACCTACCCATTTTTGTTGCATAAATTAAACACAGCATATGGTATGTACTGTAAGTTTGTTCGAGGGAAAGAGAGATGGTAAACAGCAGGACGGCTACCCCTTTCACTGCGCAGTCCTGCAGCATGTTGGATACCAGAGACAAGGTAAACTTTTTGTAATCTTGTGTATAGCCTCACAATGTGTATGGACTCCATACCATAGATTAATTAACTTCAACAAAAAACGGATGGAATGAAAGAAAGGGTACTTCGGAAGATTTTGCGGGGATGTTATACGCCAACTCTGAAATTATAAAATCGGTCTTTCAAAATCATGGTACTTTAGAAAAAAAAAACGTACATACAGTCTCTCAGAAAGCTTTTCAGGTTAAAATTACCCTATACCTGCATCCAAGCTAAATTTATTAATTGTTTATTTTCACACGACTCTGTGAGCGGCTGTCTGATGGTATTATTATCCCTAACAAACTTATCAGCTTATCACATAACACCACCCACCTAACATTCCATCTCTTTTGCAGTTAATGTTGGATGAGCGTCTGCGTCGTCCGATGATCGAACTGAACGCAGCTCAGATGTCAACACCATAGACATACAATATTTTTAACTCAGAATAAGGAATCCTTATTCTGAGATTTTAATGGAAGTGTTTTTTTATTCTGAGGTAGGTACCCATATCTCTTTATAATTTGTGCCATGGACCTAACATCCATGGAGGTACCTAACCCCGTCAAATAGTATTATTTATTTATTTAGTTTATTCAGGAAATTAACAGCGATAAATTCAAATTCAAATAGTTTATTTTGTAAAGTAGCTAGGTACACATAATACACTTTTTACGTTTCAAATTTAATCTTATAAAAACATAATATAATAAATGTACATGAACTAAATTCAAAGTTTATTAAATCTATGTAGCAATATAAATACGATTTAAATGATACGTAAAATTTATAATTATACAAGGTGAAATCTAATCAACCACCCGAACCCATACCGGAGACCCGGCCAGCGAAGGTTCAATGATCCCTTTATTCGAAATCATAAAAAAGAAAACATTAAAAACTCTGCTCCCATTCACACTACACTAGTTCAAATACAAATCCTAGTATAGGCAGTTTAAGAGCAAAAAAAAACCTTTTCGAATTTCACCCGACAGGTCATTAAACACCACTCCCGATCACCAACCGAGCCCCCAGCACGAATCCAGGCGGCAAACCAAATCCCACCCTATACACTACATACTAATAAGTTACAAATATAAATACATGCCTACCTCCACCCATTCGATTAGTCTTGCTAAGAAGAAGGGCAAAAAACTTAGCAGGGTCATGTCTTTTATTTAGCATATTTCCTTTTTTTAACATACCTGTTAAGGTGATTACCCACGCCACAGAACATTTTTAAATGTTCTGAGACCCACGCCAACGGCCTTGAGCAATCGGCCTCACCTCCGGGGAGTTACAGGCGCTGCTCCCCGCATGCCTCTGCGTAGACGCCCCGCGCCCCTCTACAAAGATCGCTAGCGTCGAAATGATTCACACCTCGTAGCGAGGTAGAAATAAATTTATGAAGCATTGTTTTATGCGTAAACCTATAACTATAACTTTTGTAGCTCAATAGGCTGTGGTGCTGTAACAGAGAGATGTGACCATTCTGTTCCTACTACTACACGGTGATATTTTGGTAGTTTTGAAAACAAACTAGTGATTATAGTAATCGCGAACTAGTGGTGATAGTACTGAAATCGCGAAAATATATAAAACATATACAACAAAATCGGTTATGTGAGGATACCCGAAAGTGACCAAGTTGATATTGGGGTCAGACCTTTATAAATCTTGGGCTTGAGCGGTAACAGACGAGCGTCACTTTGCAGTTGGTAACCGTCAACAGTAGGCCCACCATGAGTTTGGCACTCGATATACGTTAGCGACTGCGTAAAATATAATGTATTGGAAATTCTGGTTCCTCTCGTATACCGCTGGAACCGCTAAACTCATACAAATGTTTTACGCTGTCGCTAACGTGTATCGAGTGCCAAACTCATGGTAGGCCAGAGGCACAGTATTATACTGCGCCAGAGGATTGAGGTAACTAATGTCGGAGGTAACCGTCTAATGATGGTAGCGTCAGCCGTCGTCGGTTGCAGTCAAACAATTTTTCATAAAAAGTGTCTGTTTTTATATTTGAATGATTTTTGAACGATAATGACGAAAAAATATATACAGGGTGGAAAAAATTTAAGGGCCCTGGAGGGGAACTACCTTAAATCCTTTAGTTAGGTCATTTTACTGAAAGGAAACATTCCTTTATTTTTTAAAAGAAACAAAACTGCATTCAAAGATATTCTGAAATTCGCTTGTCTCACCCAGGAATCAAACCAATTAAAAATTAAAAAAATAAACCCGCGCTATTTTATCATACGAATCGGTAGGATTATTGTTCAGAATAAAATTTGTATAATAAACATTTGGTCTTACACTCATCTGTTGTACGAGATACTCATGAAATGAAATATTTATTACAAGTTCTTTGATAACAATGCCTAGTACTGTTCACTTGTAACAAGTAAATGACACCTTATAATTTTCTTATCTCTCTTACATCCAAAGACATCGTATGAAGTAAAAGCTTGCTAATGTTATTTATCTTAAGTACCTTGTTGAAGACTTCAATAAGAAAATCGTTAAATGGTAATAAGAAATGTATGCAGAGCACAATTACTTCTTGCACTAGGCGTACTCACGAAAAGTTTAAAAAAGGAACGTATTTTTTTTTCAAATTTGAAGTTCGAACCATAAATTTCGTTCGAAATTCAAATTTTGTTTTGTTTTGCTTTCATTCCGTGCTGTCATTGTGTAATAATGGCGTATAATTATTACTTTACAAGTGAACAGTATTAGGTATTGTTAATAAAAAACTTGTAATAAATATTCAATTTCATGGGTATCTCGTACAACATATGAGTGTAAGGCTAAATGTTTATTAGGCAAATTTAATCCTGAACAATAATCCTACCGATTCGTATAATAAAATAGCGAGGGTTTATTTTTTTAATTTTTAGTTGGTTCAGTTCCCGGGTGAGACAAGCAAATTTTAGAAGATCTTTGAATGCAGTTTTGTTTCTTTTAAAAAATAAAGGAATGTTTCCTTTCAGTAAAATGAGCTAACTAAAGGATTTAAGGTAGTTCCCCTCCAGGGCCCTTTCATTTTTTCCACCCTGTATATTGATAAAATATAATTTTGTTACAATTTTGTTAATTTCGGTGCTTTTAGAGACTTGAGTGGTATGTATCGGTTATTTGCGGGTCTCATAATAAAACCGATAGTATGTAATATATTTGGGTACTCAGAAACTCAGGTACTCAGGTTTCAATGATGTTGATGCAACTTTTAGATTTTATTTTTATGAAGATTGTATTCGCACTAGAGTTTTGACCCGGGAATTCTCGTCCCGGGATTTCCCGGGAATTTGACTTTTCTCGATCTCGAGAAATTCAGCTCGAGAAAAGTCGAGACAGCGAGACATTATGATTTTACAATAAAGCTATAAAAAATACCTAGATATCGGCAATTTGATGATCCAGAAGTCGTCCAAGTTAGCGTAAGCCAGTCAGAACCCGACAACTTTGAAACTCAGTTAGAGAATGCTATCAAAGGTATTTTGAGCAATGAAGAGTCAGCCACCGTAGCGCTCTCAAAATCAATCATAAAAAAAGAGTTTTTACTATTTGAAAAATCTGGCAAAAGGTCCCCAAATTTGGAAACCTTATACAAAGCATTACTTTCAGTCAAGCCAACTTCAACTGAAAATGAACGAGTCTTTTCAATGGGTGGAAATGTGGTCACTAAAATACGGAGCCGGCTATCAGATAAGACCATTAATGCTTTAGTTTTTCTAAAGGCATATTTTATTAGAAGTAAGTAGTTGCTGAAAATAAAAAAAAAAGGTTTTGTAATTAATCACTTTAAAACCTAAATAGATCATAAAAAAAATATTGATCAGATTTGTATTAAATTTATTGTATTTTGTTCAAAAAGTTATTTGATTATTTTTGTTTTTGTTGTTGGAGAGAGATAAGTTCCCACTTATCTAACTATTTATTTTAGTTCATAAAGAAGTTATGTGAATTGTTTTTAGAGATTTTTAATTATTTGTTTGAGACAGAAGGTTTCATTATTATTTTATTTCTTATAATATTTAATTGGTTAAAAATAACTGTTTTTAATAATGTAAGTAATGTTTTTTTAACATTAAAAATATCTGTTTTTATTGAAGTAATTTAAGAGACTTGGTTGGTTTTTGTTCCTTTTAGTAAAAAAAAAATGTATTAAATGTAGTAAATGTATTAAACTAAAGTAAAGTAGTAAATACAAATTTCTCGATTTCCCGGGACGACCCGAGAAATCGAGGTCGAGAATTCTCGAGACCCGAGAAATAAAAAACCTCGAGAAATCATAATCCCTAATTCGCACGTAAAATAAACAAAACACATATTTTTTTAATCTGTAAATTTTAATTATGTTACGTTATCTGTACCACAGTTTCACCTCGCTAACACTTGTAAGCTCTGATCTGCAGGTAAATCCTCAATTTGGTAAATATATGTATATATTTTCTTGATCATGAGTCTTCTGCTTTTTATTTGTTCTTCACTTGAGATAAGTTAAATTTTTTGTTGTGCTCTTTGTTCTTCATTTTCTTGTTCTGTACTTCGTTTATTACATTGTTCTGTACTGCGGTCTTCATTTTCTTGTTCTATTATATTGTTATACATTTTCTGTGTGTTTTCGTTTTTGTAATTTTTTTTTTCCTTTTGTTACTTTTTTTGTTGTGCACTTTGTTTTTCATTTTATTGTTCTGTACTGTGGTTTTCATTTTCTTGTTTTATATTTTGTAATACATTTGCTGTAAATTAAAATGAATCTACCAGAATCGAGTCTTTAATCGTCTTTTGTTCAGAGGCTGTCGGATCATTGTCTTTGCCGTTCATTTGTAATGCAATGAATGAGCCTGGAGATGGTGGTGGTCCAAAAGATATTTTTCTCTGAAAAACATAATAAATAAGTTTGAATTTACTTAAGTACATAGTATAATTTTTAACCCACTATAAATTATAAAATAATGCAAACCCATTAAAGAAAAATACTCAAGTTTCACAAACAAATATAAAACAGAATATTAATTTCTAAATATTTACCTAAATTCAAGGATATTACCACGTTATAAAAAAAGATTGGTAAATTCTCAAACCTACCGGAATCGACTCTTCGATAGTCTTTTGTGCAGACATTGTTGGATCATTGTCTTTGCCTTCCATTTCTGAAGCAATGAATGAGCTTAGAGATTGTGGTGATCCAGACGATGCTTTTCTCTAAGAAACATAACAAATAACGCTGAATATGTTTTAATACGGAATATAATTTTTTACGTACTAGGCTGTCGGGTGACAGTTGGTAACCCTATGTCATTAAATAACAAGATGTGACCAATTCGTAGTGGTGTAGAAAAAAAACTACATCAAAATAAACAGAGTTGGCTCGACGCAACCTGAAAAATTTTGTAAAGTCAGCAAAAGCAGCACAATTTTATTGATTAAAAAAAATCACATCATCAAGTATATATCATCGATAGAGCGTATAAAAGGTGCTAAAGAAAGCTTTTTTTCATATAAAAAGATATTCGATAAAATCAGGCTGATATTAGTACCAACATACGACATGCAAACCTTATTTTTAAGCACCTTGTGATACGCTATACCGAACATAGTACTTGCTACTTATTGACGTAATTTTTGTCAGAAAATTTGCGTTGTTTTTGCTGACTGTATAAAACGCTCTAGGTTGCGCCTAGCCAACCCGGTTTATTTTGATGTAGTTTTTTTTCTACATCACTACGAGTTGGTCACATCTTGTTACTCGATGACATAGTGTTCCCGAATGTATTCTGACAGTCTACTATTCTATACCATAAATTGCCACCGAATGACGTTAGCGTCAGCCGTCGGTTGCAGTCGACCATACAACGCTGACAATACCATCAATCGAGTACAGTCGGCGCTGTTTGGCAGCGTCAGCGCGTCGAATGCAACCAATAGCTGACGCTCACTACCATTGTTCGATGGTAGTCGATGGCTATCGCCAACATGGTTCGACATAAGCATGTATACGGCTACCGTTTTGAAAGTGATGTTCGTTTGTTGGCACTCTAAATATTTACAAAATTTCAAAGACATTACATAATTTCAATGACAATGATATTTGATAGGTGGTAGAGCTGATGCTGGACTCGACTGTGGAGGTACCACCATCTTATTTGGAGACCCCCTCGAAGTAATTCTGAGGAGAATCTCACTGTAAAATTTCTGACTGTAAAAGGAAATAGACTATATGAGACAGGTAGGCAAAGATATATATGTTTTTCTTTTTTCATTAACCTGAATTCCTGCTGTCTTGTATTTTCTTATCCCTTGGTTAAAGTAGATATAAGTAATTTGATGTATAGTATAAGTTTATGTTAAAAAAAAAAAGACATGATCTTGCCAAGTTTCTTGCCCGTTCTTCTTAGCAAGACTAATCGAATGGGCGGACGTAGGCATGTATTTATATATGTAACCTATTACTATGTAGTATATAGGATGGGATTTGGTCGGCTGCCTGGATTCGTGCTGGGGGCTCGGTTGGTGATCATTGAACCTGTTCCTGGTCCCTGGCCGGGTCTCCGGTATGGGTTCGGGCGGTTGATTGGATTTCACCTTGTATAATAATATTTTACCTATAATTTTAATCGTATATATATTGCTACATAAATTAAAAAAACATTTAATCTAAGTAGTTCATGTACATTTATTATTTTATTACATATATTTTTATAAGATTAAAATTTGACTTGTGAAACGTGTATTATATATACCTACTTTGCAAAATAAACTTTTTGAATTTGAATTTGAATTTGGAGAGTAAGAGGACAGCTCACAGGCAAAAAACCAGGAGACCCACCATGCCTAGGACCGATGGATGGCGGTATATCCATCCCTTATAGCCGGGCCTTATATGGAACAGACTGGTAACGGGCAGCGGCGTCACTGGTGCGAGGGTTCCGGCACCGCGCTCATCAACCCCCTGCCCAGCGTGTGTGAGTATGGACAATTCTTCCAGGATGACCACCGGGAATCACAAAGTCCTGAAACGGCTTATGTCCAGCAGTGGACGAACGAGGCTGATGGATGGATGGAATGACATTACAGGTTACATGCACAGATTATTTTGAATTAATATATTGTCAGGTCTTGGTCTTTTTTGCAGATTTTGTCGGATTATTTTCTTTGCCTTCTGTTTCTGGTGGTCTCTTTTTAGATGCCCCTGAAATAATATATCAACTATATGTATTATACCTACAATTCTAGTTATTCAACTATCTCTACATAATATTACAGGTATAAATACCACGGTTTTGATATGCCTGCCTGGGACATATTTTTCTGAAATGAACTAAAACAAGTATTTCAAATAGTGCTCCGGTCCAAAAAAACAGGTCGGAAGCGGAGCTAAACCATATACATAGTCCGAGCCTTGATACTTGGGTAGTTTATTTAGCTGGATAGAAGTAAAAACAAAATTTTGAGCAACGTTTTTTGCGTGAATTGTTGCTTATAGCTGTTTATAATAATAATTATACCTATACATTGTCATGATAGGAATCCCCGAGGGGGCTTTGGAGGTGTTTCGAGTGTCTCCACACTCGGTACACCCGCGTTTCACCGACGATAAGTATGTCCCAACGTGGTTGGTGGTGACTTCGGGCACAAAACATTCAGCAAGTAGTAAGTATTAGTAAATACTATGCACAAAAATTCCGAAAAACTCCTTGGTGCATGCCCAACCGAGGCTTGAACCTGGATCTCAAAATTGAGAGGCCTGCGTTCTACCCATGAGCTACTATATTATAATTTTTCTAAAAAAAGTTCCTTGCTAACTCGTCAAACTTCTAGTTTATTATAGCGTCCACGCGCGAACGTCACAGCACAATTTATCCTCTAAATAACTAAGTCCATTGCCGAAAGTACTCTCTGAACGCACACAAATAAAAATCCTTATAAATATTTTCGCAAACATGTCATCAGACGCCAGGGTGCGGTGTGTGGCAACGAGTGACACAGCCTCCCCGTCTGAACGCCACTGCATGACTGATGCCTGCGCCCGCGCAGAGCACCTCTTAGCCTTTGACCTTGAAATCTTACATATTTCGATATTTTTAATAGAAAAAGTTACTGGATATACTTGAGATATGTTGCATTTAAAGTTCAACAGATTCTTAATTTTTTGGCGTGTAAATATTTCCAAACGTCATAGCAGATTAGGAGGAGTAGGGAATTTAAGCCAAAAAAACATCATACAGTTGTTATTTTTTTTAATATAGAAGTTTTGATCGTACGAAACCAAAATTTGTTGCAAATATTTTTAAAGAGTTTGTATTTCATATATATTTTTTTCAAGCCATTTGGTTCAGCCGTAAACGAGGAGTAGGCTTTAGAAAGTACACATCTGGCTGTATTTGAAGGATCAAGCGCCTTAATTACTAAAACTTATACTATACAAATTACCTATATCTACTTTAGTTAAGGGATAAGAAAATACAAGACAGCAGGAATTTACGGTATTGAAAAAAAAAATATATATGTATATCTTTGTCTACCTATCTCATATAGTCTATTTCCTTTTACAGTCCGTAATTAATGACAAATATATCACTATCACTACGAGTATACTACCACGTAATACTTTATATTCTCTGCCCGCGGTCATAAAGCGAATTTCAACACATTTCCATGAAGCATGGTGTTACAGTAATAATGATACTAGGTTATAATTTCATTAAGTAGTATAATTTCCTAACGTATGATTCCTCTAAGGTGTAAACATTAATTAATTACAGACAGTAAAAGGAAAAATACTATATGGGACAGGTAGACAAAGATGATTTTCTTTTTTTCATTAACCTGAATTCCTGCTGTCTTGTTTTACGTATCCCTTGGTTAAAGTCATGTTAAAGTAGATATAAGTCATATATTGTATAGTATAAGTTTCATGTTGAAAAAAAGACATGATCTTGCTAAGTTTCTTACCCTTCTTCTTAGCAAGACTAATCGAATGGGCGGCGGTAGGCATGTATTTATATATGTAACCTATTAATATTTAGTATCTATATAAGATGTTTGGTCGGCCGCCTGGATTCGTGCTGGGGGCGCGGTTGGTGATCATTGAACATTGTTCCTGGTCCCTGGCCGGGTCTCCGGTATGGGCTTGGGCAGTTGATTGGATTTCACGTTGTGTAATATAAATTATTACCTATCATTTTAATCTTATATATATATTGCTTTATAAATTAAATAAACCTTTAATTTAGTTCATGTACATTTATTATTTTACTACATATATTTTTATCAGATTAAATTTGACGTGTAAAAAGTGTATTATGTATACCTATTTTGCAAAATAAACTATTTGAATTTGAATTTGAATTCCGATTAAAGAAAATATAATATAAGATCAACTGGGATATTTGCGCCACATTTTTGGAAAGATCGTTTTTAGTAAAAAGTTACAGAGAGTTAAAAATAGTATGTTGAAGTTATTAAATAGTTCTTAGTTTTATACCTGTGTATAAAACATTATAAATATGTTTTATACACAGGCGTGATTGCCCTAAGGAAGGAGTCGCAATAGACACAAATATTTTACCAAATTTTTGGAATGGTTTTTGTCCATAATCAAATTGGTTTCTGTTAGAAATAAAAATATTTACGTGTAATGATGACAACAATTTTTCGTACTCAACCAAAGAATGACTTGTTTGACCTTATTTTTGTCGTGAAATTTATTATACACATTTCTTTACGATTTTAGGAAGCATGATGTATTTAATGTTGTGTTATTCTCATTACCGATAATATACCTATTTAAAAAAAACCGGTCAAGTGCGAGTCAGACTCGCGTACCTAGTATATAGCGTATCGTAGATGAAAAATTAATTTTTGTCATTATTTTTCTTGAATTTCTTAACCGCTATATTTTTTCTGTAATCTTTACGTAAGCACATAATTAACATAATTATTTTCATATTTTTCGGTCCATTAGTTTTGGAGATAAGGGGAGACATACATTTTTGTGTTTTTTCGTAGATTCAAAGTATATATAATATTATTAAAACTCGCGTGAGCTGACATACTAAATTATTATTACATACGGCTTGAACACTCACGTGTGATTGTCGTTGTCTATATGCCAACCGATTCACTGATACAATTTCGGCATTATCAAGGTGAGTGTCGTTCTTAGGACGACGACGCGGCGTTCACCGTCAAACGGGCACTGACAACGACGGTGAACGTCCTAAGAACGACACTCGCCTTGATAATGCCGAAATTGTATCGGTGAAACGGTTGGCATATAGTCAACAACAATCACACGTGAGTGTTCAAGCCGTATGTAATAATAATCAAAGTATATATTTTTACAATTTTGATATCCATATTGTATTTTTAGGATAATATTTTTCATTTTTGTATCTTTTGTTTTGGAATATTTTGAACTGTTTCAAATTATTCAAATTTTTTTTACGTTGTTTTATGTGCAAAAATTAATGCAATTTTTGTGCCAAATTTCAAGTCTTTATATTTAACGGTGCTAAAGTTATGAGGCTGTGACATATACTGACGGACGGACGGTCGGACAACGAAGTCTCACCATAAAGGTTCCTTTTGTACCTTTAAGGTACTACGGAACCCTAATAACTAGGGTTGAAATATATTTTCATTACACAAAATATTTCTTTTTTAGGGTTCCGTAGTCAACAACAAGGAACCCTTATAGTTTCGCCATTTCCGTCTGTCTGTCTGTCTGCCTGTCCGCGGCTTAGCTTAGAGAATATTAGTACTAGAAAGCTATAATTTGGCATGGGTATACATATTTATCACGCCGATAAAGTGGTACAGTAAAATTTTGAAAAATATTTTTTTTTAGGGTATCTCCCCTGCACGTAAAGTGAGGATGATTTTTTTTCTCGTCTATCCCCTAGTGTGGGATGTCATTGGATAGATAATTAAAAAAATATTGAGGGTGTGAAAAGATCATTTTTTGATCCAGGGTTCCGTTTGTGAAATATTAAGCTTAAAAGTGTTAATTTATGTTAGAGTCAAGTGTCCTCCCCCTACCAGCGAAACGGTTGTATTTGGAGACGCGAACGGGGCGATTCGCATCAGCAGGAACAAAATGTATGAGCCATTCTATATTTATTAGTCGACAAACTTCTAAAACTTACTTGGAGAAGAAGTCCGAATATTGTGCAGGGCAACTACGGAACCCTACACTGCGCGTAGCCCGACTCGCACTTGGCCGGTTTTTTTTTCTTGTCATTGCAGCGAATAAATGCTTTCTTATTCTTATTCTTATTTTTAGTACGTTCCGTTAAGGGTCGACTCTCCAGATTTGTGACAAAATATTATGATATAGTTATAAGGACCAAAATACTACTTTTAGCTAAGACAAATTGTTAAAACTTTGCTATGTGCATAAACATATTTTTAATGATATTGTGGTAGCTTCAAAATAATTGGATTTTCCATAAGCGTGATATAATAGATAGATTGCTTTAAGAATTTACGGCTGGTATCAAGACTATGAAAAACCCAATCGTCATATAGCTATTGTAATATCATTAAAAATATGTTATGTATATTGCAAACATTTTACAATAAGTTTTCTTAGCTAAAAGTTGTATTTTAGCTGTTATAACAAAATAACGGCTACTTTGTTACATACCCGGAGAAACCACCCTTAATAAAAGACTAATAAATCAAATATTTTTTTCAATATAAGGACAGTCCTAATTTACACGTCACACACGGGTAGGGGCCGCCCTGCTGAGCCCCCGCCATGTCATCCTTGTTAATACTATTATAGTGCATAATATATTAGCCATTAGCAAATATAGTGCCCTGGGCCTCGCCATGCCGCCCCCCCAATCCAGCGTCCTAGGCCGTCGCCTAGTTCACCTATATGATCGGGCCGGCCCTGAAAGCTGGGTTTGATTTTTGAATTTGGGCTGAATTTGAATTTTTTAATTTTAATTTGCGGCCGAACGACACATTCGAAGCGCTTTCCATCGCCTCGCGAAGTAAGCCTTGTCGTCGTACTTCCGACAGTGCCGGATTAGCCTATAAGCAAATTAAGCAATTGCTTAGGGCATCACATCTAGGGGGGCACCATAAACAGTACCGAAAATATATTTTCTAGCACATGAAAGGTAAGGCATAGCTATATTTTAAAATCTGCGCGTAACTAAATTGACTAGAGTAATGAGATGTCGTTGCCTTGATCCATAACCCCACGTGAATTTGCAAATCTTCCGAAAAATCGGGTAATAAAACTAAGTAGCTACAAGAGTGGCTCGAGGCTGTATCAATACTGAATATAGAGGCAGATGTGCATATAGAAATTTGACACTATCGTCGTGAATTTGCTGTCCGTAAAAGTCACAAGTCTCAATTCAATAAATTATGAAAAAATGGTATGCTTTGGTTTTTATTATAAATTCACTTATCTTGTTGATACCTATTCTAAAAAAAGTACAAGAGTATTATTTTCTTTGTATGTAATGATCAATCTCTTTTTAATAAATATGTAACATTACTAAAAGGCCGATACTGGTTTACTAGTGAATAGGGGGCCCACAGGCGTGGATTGCTTAGGGCATCAAATAGTCTTAATCCGGCACTGACTTCCGATACCAAATACGTGCTTTGTAGGGCTTCTAAATATGAAAGTGTTTACCTTCACCGTTCAGCAACTGGTGATACGAATACAATGCACTTAAATTCCGAAAAACTCATTGTCACCAAAGATTTCAAAAGTGTAGATGAGCCCTGGCACTTACAATCTATTGCATTGTTTTTGAATGTATTTTGAATGTGAAATGTCACACTTTTGGCTTTATTCGTATATATTGAAATGTTAGTGCACTTTAAAAATGCACACGACGGCATATTGAGACCCTTTTGTCGTAAAAATTCATTAAAGCGTCCAACTATCACTGTGTTTAGATGAGCACTAATTCCAAACGTGTGAGCGTCACCCATTTAAAGGTGAAAACATTTTGGTGCTATCATAGTACGGTAAGGGCTTATCTGTACTTTTTGAAATCTTTGATTGTCACAAGCTCGATCAGCAAGGTCCGTACCTGTGTCTTTACAAGATTGAGAGTCGGGCATCCTACATAAAGATATTCTGTTTATATTAAATATTCCCAACCGAGCACCGCAAGCTAAGACCGCAAGGCAGAATTTTACCCGATAAATTCTCACAAAGGTACGTTTATCAATAACACTCTTGTCTAATTGCGGCTTCGAAGATCTGGAACGACCTTCCCCCACCACTGCAGGAAAATGTATCCTATTTTACTCTAAAATACAAAATAAAAAATATGTTACTGGAAAAACAACTAATATCTGCAAAATTCTGTTATAAAATAAAAGCAAAAAAAAAAAGAACCAGATCGCTAGCTCTTCAGCTAGCAGACCATTTTCCTGATTCTGGGGTTCGCTTGTGATTTAATAATATTTATATATATTTATTTACTTAGTTTAGTTCAGTCCTATACCTACAAAAAGAAAATATTTTTATAATAGTTTATACACATATATAATCATTGAACGTAAATAAGATACCAGTTACACCTCTATATACACAACACTCTTTTTAACTCTCGTATTCTTTTTTTTTTTTTACCGCACTTAGCATGTGTAATATTAAGTATTTTTTTTTCCTAATTTTATGATTTATGCGCCTTCTGCAATTTATTGAATAGAAATTTGTATATTTTTTGTCCTGGGTGTACGTTGAAAAACAGCGCTGTTAGATTTTTAATCTAGCAGCACAGCTGAGCGTGCCACCTGTTGCCAAAAAGAACAAAGAATATTTAATCGACATTATATTTCTTTTAAGTTTGTTTATTTTAAATTTAGTTCGTAAGTTTGTCTTTTAATTATTTATATGTCTTCATTGTAACACTTATTATTTTTTTTTGGCAATAAATCTGTTTTCTTTCTTCTTTCTTTCTTTCTAATATAACGCCCAGGTAAAGCAAAATGGACATACATTTATGTAACTTGCCATCTCCGTGGCCGAGTGGTAGAGTATTCGCCTGCTAACCCAGTGGTTGTGGGTTCAATCCCCGCGGTACACATCAATCTCAGTTTGGTCTCCGTGCTTCGGACAAAATTACGCTGTCTGTTGGGAGCGCCTTTGTGCATTGTAATTTCTTGAAATCTAATATTTTTGGGTCTAATTAAATGAGAGGATGGGCCGATTCTTCGTATTTGTAACAAAATATTAAGAAATAATTATAACGGCGAAAATTCAACTTTTAACTAAGAGTATGGACGGTTGGTCCATGCTTATAACAATTTATACCAATAGTTTACTTATTAAAGCCGATTCTGAAGGCTTTAATTTTTGTTATAATGCTGTCAAAACTTAAAACTTTTTAAAGTAATTTAACTTTTGTTCTTAAAGCTAAGGGCTATTTTGCAATGACGAAAATTTAGTTTTGACAGCACTAGAACTAAAATTAAAGCCTTCAGAATCGGCTTTAATGTGTTCATAAACGTATTTTCAATGATATTATGGTAGCTTTAAAATTATTGGATTTTCTATAAGAGTAAAGTTAGGAAAAAATAATACAAAATAATCACCTATTTTTCTACTTTTTGGTAAAAGATTTTCGATTTCATACTTTAAGCATTTTTTTTTATAGAATACAAGGAACTGATCTATTTATTCGGTGACAGATCTATCATTTTGATGATTGAACGAATTAAACGAATTTTTGAGGACAGACCTTATATTCAGGCTATAGAAAAAGTGATCAAACTATAATTTATGATACATATTTACATTAATTTGATAATTTATACTTAGAGCCTGTATTGATTAATATGATGATATCTAAAATATTTTTTGGGAATATATATTATAATTAGGGTATTGCAGATTAGTGACAAATCTAAACTTAGATAACAGAAAATATTGTTCCTGAAATTTTATAGCTTAGTTACCTTCGCTTCACATGAAAGAGACGGTTCTAAGTACTGTCATGTAAGTACACTGCAGTGCAGTGCAAAGTACACACACAAACAGCAGCGCCCTCACCCAGTCGATCGCGTGAAGCCACTGTGAGCGGTTGTGTTCCGGAATTTTCCGGTTTCCCCCAACACGCGCGTTCGAGCTCTAACTTTCGTGCAGTGTAGCTTTGAAACTTTCTTTAAGCTTTTATTTACACAAACATTTATGTGACTTTATGTAATTTCTGTCTTTTATTTTTTTTATTTTTGCCTGTGCTGCAACCGATTTTTGGTAAGTTGTATTTATTTATAACTTTAACTTTTTTCAGGTTTCATAAATAAATTAAAAAGGAACTGTCCGTCCGCCTTTGTGTATGTGTATGTCACAGCCTCAAAAACTCATACGTTTTGAACCGTTTGAACAAGATACTTCCAAAATGATGGAACTATAAACATTTTGATTACTATGTTTTAGGATATTTATTATGTAGAGATTGTAAGAAAAGAAAATTGACGAGCAAAAAAAATTTTAAGCAATTTCAAGTTTTAGACGACATAAAAACATAAAATAAATAGACAACATAAAATAAAATAAACATAAAAAAATGTAAAGCAATTTCAAGTTTTAGACAACATAAAATAAAATAATCCTTTTTAAATAGGACATTTTGAATTGAGAAATAGGAATTCTAATAAGTTCTAATCGGCTTTTGTGTTGTCTGATTTAAAATATTGTATTTTGTATTTAAAATAACTCTTTACTTTGAGATAATTTTAATCGATAATTATACTTATTTTTAATTTTAATAATTTTATTTTTATCCTACAATAAATATAGCTCTAGAGTTATTGTTTCGGAATATAAAATATCAGGACAAAAAGCCGGACATTGCAAAAAAAGTCCGGACATATTTTGTCACAAAATTAAATAATAATGGCACGACCTAATAATTGTTGCACACGCATACTGTTTTAAGTTGAGATGAGTGCACTAGTTGTAAGTAAAACCCGACCACTAGTTTTAGGACGCGCCATACGTTTCATCAGCAATATTCTAATGGTAGTGTAGTTCATAAGTCTATAATACCTCGCATTGCTCTGATAATAAATAATCACTCTGAATATGGTAAAGTAAAAGAGAAATGCTAAGTCCTGCGTAAACTGTGGTGAAAACAGATCCCATATTTTTTTTCGATAGGACTAAATTAAGTTACATCCAAACCGTACAATAAATCGCTAGTATTCAATGAATACTTTAAATTATATCATAACACTTTGCATAAAAGATAATAAATTATAAAGCAGGTCCTAATTGTTTTACATTTAACAAATAATATAATAATATATATGTCATATATATATATAATATGTTATGTCATATAAAACGCCGTATTACAAGTAGGCGCGCCGGATTGAAAAACGTCGCTGTTTTGTAATGTAGCTTCACGTTCAGCCGGATTTCAATTCGGCTGAAATAAAGTACGCCGCATTGTATGAGCACTTCGCGTTCGTCAAAGCAGCTTAGTAACGTCGCGCCCACATACAAACGGGCGCAACGGTTTTGTAAAACAGCGACAAATTAAATGTTCCGCTCCGCTTCACTCTGCTCCTTATTTTATCTTACATGTAAACCTAACACGCTCCTCCTCGCTTCGCCCGTCGTCGCACCTATTTTTGACTTTTGCTTGAAAAACTTTTTACATTACATCTAAACGTAACGCAATGACAATCCGGCTGAACGTGAGGCAGCTGCATTACAAAACAGCGACGTTTTTCAATCCGGCGCGCCTACTTGTAATACGGCGTGTTAAAAGATATAAGTATATAGGTATATTATATAAGTTTACACTTAAAAACTTAGTTGCTACTGAATTTATTATCACAAATTTAACTTTTTTCTCCACATTATAACTTCGCAATACTGAAAAAGTCTATGTTTTTTTTGCACATTTTCAAAACTTTTAGGTAGGCACTTTAGATGTTGAATATTTAATTCTACGGCATAATCATATAATTCGCTTAGATTAAATTATGTTAAGGTGTGTTAATTCGAAAACCATTTTGAGATTTTGGTTTAATAAGCCGTATTTTAGAACTTGTGATCTAAAAAACTTCATGATGATGAATATTTTTACGAAAAAGCTGCAACTTCCATTTGCCTTCGTGTGACGTCACTTGAGAAATGGCTGTATAGAAATGTGTCCTTTGCTCTTAGATAAATTTATAAAAGTTTGCTTCCTACTGATTTCACAGATCGATGACAGATGAGTAGAATGACAGAAACAGACCACTTTTTTTTTCTAAAATTTCAAATTGTAGTCATGTCTAAAATTCTCAAGTGAAGACATATCCGACAATTCTTTAAAAATTATAAAAAAATAATTGATTCAATTATGTCAAAATAATGAAAACTAAAATACCGTATATTCCCTGAAAAAAAAAAAAAAAATTAAATTAAGCTATGGGAATTTTCATTTCATACACGTGCGTTAAGTTGGCGTTTGTGCTCCATTGCTGTTCCAATAGCGGATCAATAAAATAATGGGACTGTGTTTACGCCATAATACTTACACTTACCGAGTTTCCCGTATTAATTTGTCTATATAAATAAAAGTCACCTTATATAGATACTGCCACGCACCAGTCGTAAACCAGTCCGTTACTTTATACTTATACTAGCAACCGGCCCCGGCTTCGCACGGGCATGTATTATACATAATAAACCTTCCTCTTGAATCACTATCTATTAAAAAAAATCCACATCAAAATCCGTTACGTAGTTTTAAAGATCTAAGCATACAATAGGGACAGACAGCGGGAAGCGACTTTGTTTTATATTATGTAGTGAAGGTGGAATTTAACCAACCGCCTGAATTCATATCAGAGACTCGGTTAGTGATCAGGGGATCTAAAAAGGCCGACTTGGGTGAACCATAAAATGATTTAAAAGTAGGATAGAGTCGGAGTTTTTTCACGCGTGCCAAAGAGACGGCATTAGAACAGAATCATAATGTGATTCATGCAAAACGGCCTTTTTAGAGGACCAGGCACAATCTTTAATGATCCTTTGGGTGAAATTAGAAAAAAAAAAATACTACTCCCGTGCTGCCTATACTACTATACTAGGAATTTTATTGGAACTAATTCAGTTCGTACGGGAACAAAACCTTTTTTTCCGATTTCGAAAAAAGGGATAATTGAACCTTGTTTCTGACCATTAACCGAGTCTCCGGTATGAAGTCGTATGCTATTCGTATTCCGAAAATCTCTCTGCAAACACTATCTGTTCTTCATTTGTCTTGATCACAAATAAAACTGCTGATGTAGGTACTTAAATCTGGATTTTTCCTCGAGAGGGCAATGTCCTCTCAAAAAGTTTCATCACTATTCTTGATGATGGCTACGAGGCCCGCTTTGTGTTGGGATAAAATTTTGTAGGGTTCTCGCAAATTTTTGGAAAAATGTAATGTTGTATAGTGTGTGCCATTCATAGCATTTAAAATACAAGTTTCTGATGTTTCTCTTGGGTAAACGCTCTTAGACCATAATTATGAATAGGCTTGGTAACCCTAACGACCCCCACAATACTGCGCAAATATTCATTTAGATCGTGGTCGCGCACTCTATCTAGGTACCTACTCGTAGTTCGCAACGAATGTGTGTAAAGTGTAAACACATTCATAGGGTTTTGTCAAAAACCTGAAAATCAGCTTTGGTATCCGCCACAGTTATCAGGAAATATGGTAATTGGGCGTGGCGCTTGCTTGCCTGGCCTAAAAGATTCTTCTGATTTGTAAACAAATAGGTATTGTCTTATGAAACAAATAAAACGCCCAAAAAACAATTTTTAGCTAAGAAAAATTATACAAATAGTTTACTATATATGCAAAATCATATTTTAATGATATTACCGTAGCTTCAAAATAATTTCATTCCATGGAGTCATGTATTTACATGTTTTCCAAAAAACTTAAAGGGTTCGGTGTCATAATATAAGTCATATAGGATCGAAAAATAAATAAGCGAACGTTTTCGAACAAATCTTGTAGGTCAGGGTTGGCAAGTAGACGTCACGAAAGAAGTTCCCTGTCATAGTACTTACTGCCAAGGAATAAATGGGTAGGGCCATGGATTTTGCCTCATTTGCCCTACTCGGAAATGTCTATTAAATTTTATTTAAAAATGTAATAAGGACAGTTTTAGAAGCATTTTTATCGAATAATGTAATAGTAGTGAGTTACACAATACCGTTCTACAGCCGAGCAATTTTAACGTTTTACCTAAAACCGGGTGATTTCTAGTAAAAACATCAGGGGAATTTCATGTTGAATATTTAATTCTACGGCATAATTACATAACTCGCTTAGATTAAATTATGTTAAGGTGTGTTAATTCGAAAACCATTTCGAGATTTAGGTTTAATAAGCCGTATTTTAGAACTTGTGGTTTAAAAACCCCATGATGATGAATATTCTTACGAAAAAGCTGCAACTTGGCAAGCTAAGGGAATTGGCTAGTGTTTTTATATGTATTGCATAAGAATACACGCGTTCTATCTATGTTTTTTCTGTGCTCGAGTAATTTGACGTTATTTTTGACTTTTTCGACACCCTCACAACGCGACCATTATTATCTCCAGGTCAGCTGTCATATTGCGTCAGTAAATCTGTCAACTTTGTTGTGAGAGCAAACGGTCAGTGGCTTGGAAAACACGTTTTGACTTTATTTATCAAGGTTAGCTTTGGATTTTTATCAAGACTATAAGTGCTCTAGGTTCCAAAAACGTAGACTTTTTAATACTGTTGATTAAAACGACTTATATCCAGTGGTTTGCGAGTAATTCTTGTTTAAGTTCTCGCTGCCGTAACCAATTCGCGACTTTTTCAACATTTCCTCGACACCGGTGACGTGTTTGTCACGACACCTCCACTTCGATACCATTTTAAAGATTGGGTTATAGACGGTGTCCTATTAATTTATTTACTTAAGGAGGATCGATTTGTGTCCGGTGCATAATGCACAACTTAAAATTGTTCTTCTTATTTTTGAATTAAAGATACTGAATAAATGAGATTTCTGGCATTTTGCGAATATATTTTAATGTCAACTAGGCTTTTCCGTTTTTTTTTTTGTTATTTTATTCATTACTTTGTAAATGAATGGACATAGATACCAACTTTAAGCACGCTTTTAAAATTAAGAAGACTAATTCCAGAACGATATTTACACTGAACCTTTTTACCAATATTTATGTCTAATGGTAAAAAGATGTTCCGAGAGAGGGCTAAATTGAATAGATAATTTGATTTGATTAGGTACCTTCCATTAGCCTAAATATTGTTGCCTAAAACGTTGATCTTTAATAAACACAAAATTTGAAATCCTACGTTACATATTTATTTTGATATTGTGTTTGGTGTAGTCCAAACTTTATAATTTTTCTCTATCAGTTTTTCGTCACTTTCACGCTACGGTAACATTAAATTTTTCGTCACTTTCACATCACTTTCACAAAAATTCCGCGACACTTTTTTGCAATTTGTGGGAAAATTGGTGGCCCTACTCAAATACGAAAATTACTTATTTCACGATTAGTAAGTATTTATAGTACACCCATTTCAAAAAACCGGCCAAGTGCGAGTCGCACTCGCGCACAAAGGTTTCCGTACCACCACACAGTACGGGTACCTAACCCTAAAAACATTATGGTTAATAATTCCACTTGCAGTTATTATGGACCAATTTAACTTGATACTTACGACCTATTAAACTCTATGTATTTAAAGGGTCTAATTAAGTTGGACATTAATAACTTCCTAAATAGGTAAATATTTTTTCCTTACTGTAAGACCTGTAAACGAAATTTCAAGTTTCTAAGTCAACTGGAAGTGCCCTATCTATAGGTTTTCATGGTGAGCAAATTTTTCAAAATTCAAATTTTTTTATAGCACCATGGGTCCGTAGACTTTTTAGGAGGTATCAGATTCAACTTGATATCTCATACGGGGCCTGAGCAAAAGGGTCTTGACAAACAGACAGACTGACAGACAACAAAGTGATCCTATAAGGGTTCCGTTTTTTCATTTTGAGGTACAGAACCCTAAAACATTGTTTTATATAATTGATAATAATAATAATACGAGAAAATAAATTACAAAAATAAAAGTTAGACTGACTTAAATTTTATGAAATAATACACTTGAATTTAAAATATAGGGAGGGTACAAAAACCGCAGTTTTGCCAGTACCTTTGAGCTTCAGGTGGATTGCTTATATCGTGATATTCTTAATTAACCTAATAGGATCACAGTAATGCGTCTAAAATTTAACGAAGAAGAAGCCTGTTAAGCTCAGATTTACCTTCATAGTAAGAGGTACACTAATCTAAGACATTTATATAATAATCAAATCCTTTACATATTTGGCTATACCTGTACAAGAGCAGGTTGGAAATTTCAAGTGGAACCCCTCTATGGTTGGCTACTTCTTATTTTAACAGGTACAGGTAAACACTTTCCTTCGATTTCGATGTAATTAATGTTGCTACTAGTAGTAGCCTACTACTTAGGTACTTAGTACTCAAAGATACCACACCCGAAAAGTTCCCTCTATACCATTATGTGTATGAAAACATTGACCAAAATCACCATAGATTCTATTTCTCTTATGGCATAGAAGAGGTATACGTATAATTAAAAATATACAAGGTGACTTTTTGATCATCGTCCAAATTCATACTGGTGGCTTGATAAGTGATCAGTATCATGGATCAATAACAATTTTTGTAAAATACGTAAAATGAAATTTCTACTCCCCATAGTGATTCACTCGGAACTGGAAGTGAATTTCTATGGGAAACCGAAATTTCATTTTACAAATTTCACAAAAATTGTTATTGATCCAAGATACTGATCACTTATCAAAGGCTCCAGTATGAATTTGGACGATGATCAAAAAGTCACCTTGTATATATATATTTTTAATTGATGATATAAACATCTGCGTATTTTATTTTCATCACCGTCTGCGTAGAAAACAACGGCATATAATTTTACTCCATTCAAAATGTACAGAAATTTTGAGAGGGCACCGCGCGATATCCTCAAAAACGACGTGTACGGTTTTAATACGGATGATGCCTGGATCGATCGTCAATAAATTTTAAAACTTGCATGCGTAAAACTGATACTTATTCAAAAATAGTGCCTTCATTCATAAATTTGCACAAAGTTCAATTTAAAAATTTTAATACAATGAATAAGATGTTATTTCTTTGCCTCTTGCCAAAATACAAAGTTATGACGTCACTTCTAAGTATTTTCATACAAAAATCGTTTTTGACGTTTCATAAAAGGTTGTTGATTTGACTAACAGTCATCATTCCTATTATATATATTTTTAAAGCTTCATTTTAACCATAAAAAAGCAATTTGTTTCATAAATTATACAACGACAAAATGGCGTTCTCAAATAAAATTTATTTTAACATACATTGTAAAAACATAGGTGAAAATCCAATAAATATCAAAAAAGCGCTCCAGCGTTTTAATGATTGTGGGAAATTTATTCGAGTTTTGTTTTAGGAAATAATGTGAGTCAAAAGTTTAATGTTTATGTACTTAATGATATTTTTATTTTAGTCAAATAATATAATAATCTAAAGTAAGGTCAAAATCTAAAGAGGCGTGTTGGCGTTTTAGTCGAGTTAATAACTTAATTGTACAATTTTATCTGAATCTCGAGTAAAACAATCACAGACGCATAAAATACAATTTAACTGACTCACATTGTTATTTTTTTCAAAACGCGGCTCAAATCAATATTAATGGCCGTTTAGTCTAGGCGTTGATAGAGCAGTTAGCCATTTAGTCAGTAAGCCAGTCAAGGTATTCTTTTATATATAAGGTTAAATAATATTAGTTGGCGAAACTCAAAACATAGGTAGTACTAGTCTATATGAAAAATTTTTTGTACGGGAGATAAGCGAAATTCTTAAAATTTGTTTTCACCTTTCCATACTGGACCAGACAGCTGATCGGGGCAATTTGCATGGGAGGAAGACAAAAAAAGTTGCGAATTTTGCTTAGCTCCCATACAAACAGTTGTTCATATAGACTAGTACTACCTATGTTTTGAGTTTCGCTAACTAATATTATATAACCTTATATGTCGCCGTATTATGGCGTAAACAGCTTTTTCTTGAAAGTATTTCGAGAAGGCCGGCCCATTACACGATCATACGAAATTATTCTGGATTTTCTTTACAAAAAATCGAGATTAAAACAATTACGAAACTCTTTCAACAGAAAGTCAAAAATAGGTGTGACTACGAGGAGGGTGTTAGGTTTACATGTAAATAAATTTTGGAAGCCGAGCGAAGCGGAGCGGAGGAAAAGCAGTTTTTGCCATCAAAGAATACCCAGATTGTCGGGACCCTATTAGTACTAAGCCTCCGCTGTCTCTCTGTCCGTCCGTCTGTCACAGGGGCACGGGCGTTGCCAGGGGGAGGGTTTTGGGGGTTCAAACCCCCCCTCGAAAAGTTCAGATATTAACATTCATAGAATAAAAATAAAAACAGGCATGCGGCGTATCTCAGTGATTATTAAATATTACCTACATTAACCCTCTGAGATGGATAAGGCAAACATGTCTGCCACTTTCCACAGATTTTTTTCTGTATATATTTTTCACATCTTTAATATTTTTCTTTTATAATGGTTATTTTATGTACTTTTAGTCGTTTTATTTTCTTGAACGCCCCCCGATACTAAAACCTGGCTACGCCCGTGCACAGGGGTGCATAATGGTTTATATTGAGTCGTGTCCGCCTACAAAATGTGAACTGAAAGTTTCCAATGTTTCAGAAAGAAATTGTCTTCAGGCGGTAGCAGCAAGCTCGTTGCTGAAAGTTGCTGAACTCGGTCGAACATTGTCGCCTTTACGACACGGTTTATTTTGAGTGGAAGACTGAGAAGAGCGTTGACTCAGTGAGATTACGATTTAAATATAGTTCGGGGGCGAATTGCCAAATCATTCTGAAAATGCTCAGCGTGCTCCGAACGATTATGACGATTACTCGCTCGATTGTTCTCCGAGATTAATTCTGAATTACTTTAGAATT
This sequence comes from Ypsolopha sequella, assembly GCA_934047225.1. Classification (NCBI taxonomy): domain Eukaryota; kingdom Metazoa; phylum Arthropoda; class Insecta; order Lepidoptera; family Ypsolophidae; genus Ypsolopha; species Ypsolopha sequella. The sequence continues at coordinate 14,280,823 of OW203985.1, forward strand.
AGGCGCCTTCCATTCATTCTAACTTATTCATTACATTCTTATGCTAACGGGATTTTAGGTTAGATTATAATTTTATAAAAATATTACCGTCTGACTGAAATAATAGTAATAAATGTAACGAATGAAGACTGGAATGTCTTATCTATACGTATAATAAAAGAGTAGAACCCAGTGTGTCTGTACATTGAAGAAAGGTAATAAAAATAGATAGGCTAAAGAAGAGCAATAGAAAACAAATCAGTGATTTTTAGAATTCTTTTCTGTCTGTCTGTATGTTTGTTAACGCACATCTCCGAAACTACTAAACGGATTTGGATGCAGTTTTTTTAATATCATTTTAGTGACACTGTTCAACATATAGGCTATAAGGGGTGTTAATAAAACAACGCACAAGCCGAAAACGGGACAGATTGTAATAAACGCGGGTGGGTTCGCGGGCTAAGCACATACCTTCTACAATACTTTACACACTAACATCTGAATTTATTCGTTCAGTGAGTAATTGTGCGGCTTTAGTTTATAAAGTTCTACGCAGCAGCGTCGCGGAGGCCGGGAGTATTATTTAGCGAGGCCGAGAAACGCGCCTGCGAGGACGGAGAAAGCCCCCGCCAGGCCGAGGGCGCGTTCGTAGTACGAATATGCCAGTTTTTCGGCCTAGCTAACTTCGTTTGGGATATTGTCAGTTTGTTTATTCAATTGAGAAGGAGTGAGAGCGTTTATAATATTTGTTTCTGAAAAAAAAAAAATGTCATTTGTTTCCTATAGGTCACGCGGATGAAGCCGCGGGCAGAAGCTAGTATCAAATATTTATAACGATTTCGACGAGTTTATTATTTGGTACGTATTCGTAATAGTACGCGATGGATCGCTAAGTACACTACGGTGTGCTGAGAGCAGGTAGTGAGCATTTTCTAGATAAGTAGGTTAGTAGGTATAAGTTAGAGATCTGGGCTGGTGGCAAAAAAACACATTTTATTATCTTCTACTATTGTATCATAATATTTATAATTATCCGATCTATTGATAATGTTTCGATGTTAAATCGGACAAGATCAGAATGTTAACAAAAAGTTGTTAACACCACCATAATTGATAATACTACATAAGGTATGCGATTCACTTAAACCAGGCGATTCATCAATAATATTTCAAAAGTTTCAAAACGCAAGTTGATAAAAAAAACTTAGTGTTTCTAAGTCCGTTTCGGGGCTTTGTACCTGAACAAAATTTTGTACAAAATAGCAGTTTAGGTCTTGCTGGAGATTGAATAAAGAAATAGAAATTTACGATGTTAAATCTATCAGTTTCCATACAAGTAGAAAAACCGTATATGTTTTCTTCCGCGACGTTTACCTCTACCTGCTACCAAGCAAGGATTAGGCAATTATCTCCGTGGGATAGAGATATCGTCCTGAAATTCAGGTTTTTATATTGCTGTCCTTGTCAGCTAGGACCTATCCCAACCACAGTGTCGATAAAGCCGATAAACCGGATCGTAACGTAAACGTATATGGGACGAAAAATCCTAAACCCTCGGGAATTTTATGGGAAAGGTCAGTCGGTCAAATAAAAGGAAATCCTATTATTACAGTGAAACTGGGGACGCGTGATAATCTTGTATTTTCAGTTAGATTTATTTTATTTGTAAAGCAGAACTTTTCGTTCTTGTCTAAAACGTTTAACGCGCTTAAATTATACTAACAAGACTCTTGAATATCAGCTATATAGGACTAAATAGGCTCGTACAGTTCCAGTCTAACTAATGCGAGTATAGAATTTGCTTCCAACGCAATTGAAGATCACCACCATATCGCTTTAGTATGATAGGTCTTTATATATGAAAATGCTGAAATTTTCTTACAGATTCATGAGTTCTTAAATAATTTAATTAATTAAATAGCTATTTCAATTATTTGTTTTTTGTTTGAAAGTTGATTTCAAGGTTTTACATCTAAATATAAAATTTTGTTTTTATTTTCAGTTTAATTATAAAAATTAAATCTTCAAAAACAGTTCGTCCTAAATGCCAACCATTTCTATGATAAGATTCGTAATAATTTTTTACAGCAGACACGTTTCAAAAATTTAATTAATGTTCCTGTTAGCTCAATGTTTTCTCATTCATACACAAAAAAAAAGTAAACAGAATTTGGATTTGGCATTCCTAAAAAAAAAATGCAAAAATGTTAGTACTGAAAATTGAGTTTCCTTCAAATTCTCAATAAGAAAACGGCAATTTCATATGTAAAGATCTAATAAAAAGATAACCGTATACAACTGGACCTACCTACATATTATATGAGTACTATCTGGTCTAGAACTAGTCACAAAATTGCATAAATAAGTTATTTTATGAGGATTGGGCATTGTTGAGCATAACACACACACCAATTATTTCACTGTGATAGATAGATAGATAGATATAACATTTATTAGTGACCAAAAATCGGAAAGAATTTGATATAAAGGTAATATCGGATTTTATTTAAATTAAACTAATACATTATACTATAATAATGACAAGTATAAGTATATTGTATAGTTATATTTATGTATGTTGAATTAAACAGACAAAATAATTTTCTCTGTTATTCCAGTGGCAATAAGAGTGCGAAGTGTCTAAACGGAACTTTCCCTGATAGTGATGAGTTTAATGCGAGCTAATCTTCTTATTTAACTTGTTTACAGACTATTTAGTTAAACCATCAAACAAATGCCAAAGGTTATCCTTGAAGTGTTTAAGTGTTGGATGTTGTACCTTGGAAGGAACGCGTTTAGTGTGGGTAGTTGAGCATACTTACTGCCTTTCTACTCGACCTTTAGTCACAGTATATATTTACTGTGCTTTAGTGCTATAAATGCCAACTTGGATGCTAGGAATGCTCTCAGCTAGAAATTCAAGAACTTTGTGTTGGGTCTCTTTTACGAGATAAAGCTCACCCCCTACCACGTTGGGAGGTAAAAGTCATCGATGGAAGAAGGGTGTACGAGTGTTGGCACACTCCGAAATACCTCTGACATGCCCTTGAGCCTCCAGGATGTAGGTATGTTGTGACGATATGTTCAGTCAGTAGTTCGGCAAGTCAATATTTTGGTTATGGGAGCCAATTATACAACGTGTAACAGAAAGGTGTTTCAGATTTCAATGGGTGTAACCATATTTGAAGAGCTTATTCAGTCAATGGTGTAGAACAACTTTTACTATGGAGCCGACCATGAAATCTCAAAAAAAAAAATCTGCCCTTCCATACATTTCGGACGAGCGGCATTGCATTTTTCTATGAAACAGTAAATTTTTCTTTCGAGATTGAGGGTTTGTTTCATAAATACCTGAATAAGCTTTTCAAATACGGTTACACCTTTCTGTTACACGTTGTATAAACAAGTTACTTTGAATTTAGCGCAAAGTACATAACTTAACTTTGTTTTTCTTGTAAAGAAAGTTAAAATTGAAAAACATTTTGGTCTGTGGCATTTGACGCCAATAGTTCAATATTAGTGAGGTTTATAAAGCAGGAGTTTGAAATTGTATACACAATTAGTCATGATCTTCTCAAAACCAACTTAAAATGCTGTTTTAACTTTGTTTGGACAAGATTATGACTATTTGTTCATTACATTTGAAATTTATATTTAACTTGTAAACAAGAAATACAAAGTTAAGTTATGCACTTTGCTCTAAGCGACTGACGTTTAACCTTAAGGGTGACTTTAAATGGTTAAATTTCCAAGATTTTTTCTATCAATCATAAATAGCAGACCTAAACCTTGAGCTAAGATTAAGATGTAACTAAAAATTGATGATCCCTGATATAAAAAAACCTTAGGAATTAACCCATTTAAAGTTACCCTTAAATTCAAAGTTACTCAGCGTGACAATATAATATGGTACACTATCGTTTCGTCGATGATTTTTCAATCAACGTACAATTATTATAATTAAAATATAATAATATTATTTAAATATGGATATTATTTAGTTTATTCAAGACATCAACAGCAATACAATTTAATAATATAACAAAAAACGACTTAAATGACATTATTCATCTAAAATTCTAAACAACTTGAAAATATTAATAAGTGAAACTAAAACTTCTATAAGATGCCTAAAAAATAAACCTAATTAAGAAAATTGTACAATAATAATAATAATAACAAACTTACCTGAAATTTTATTCATAAACTGAAAATTTGGTCTAAATCGCTGCCCTGCGGAAGGGTCCCCTAGATACTGGCGACACATTACCTCCTTGTATTGCCAGGCTTAGCTTTTGGCCAAGGTACGCGCCAATCCTAGGGTCCCTTGACGTGTCGATGAGGCGCAGCGAGATTTATATAATTGTATAATATATATGTGATAAAAAAATTGCAGGTAATCTAGATTTATATTACATTTACACAGAGAGGCATAATTTAATTGGTGGTATTGGTTAAGAAAATGTGGTTTTTAATTCACGATTTGCTTACTCTTGGCCACTACCGCACCTGATGGTACGCGTTGATGATACTGAGGATGAAGGGCGCTCGTCTAGAAAGTGCCTATTTCTCCAAAATGTAATTCAGTTATTTTTAAAACTTCAGTGTGCTATTTTTGTCTGTTTTTTAGAATAAATTGATCAATTTAGGTATGCGATTTTAATAACACATTTTTTCGTGCTTTTATACCGATTTTATAAGTATTTTAGTATTTTATGGAAGTAACGTCATCATCTTAACTTAAATGGTTGAATGCGTTCAAGAAAATAAATATTCCTATGGAAATGTGTGGTGGTGATAATGACGTCACTGTAGGCCAAATAAAAGACATCCCTTTTTATGGTTCCGTACCCAAAGAGCAAATCGGAGCACTATTCATGTCACTCCGCTGTCCGTCTGTCTGTCTGTCTGTCTGTCCGTATGTCACGGGTCTCTAGCTCTTAGATGGAATGAGATAGAAACCTGAAATTTTTATATGATGTTGTAAATGTTAACCCAAAACGGAATTTTGAATTTAACATGTAATTAAATTGTTTTTCAGGGGGGCCTCATACATGAAAAGGGAGACGAAAATTTTTTTTTCTTGCTTACCCTGGCATGTGGGGTGTCATTAAAATCAAGTAGAGTATAAATATTTTTTTTTGTTTTTTTATCTTAAAGAATAAATAAATGGGTTAGTAAATTTGCCATTTTTGAACCATTTTTGTTACGGGGTCTATCTCAAAGGCCAAAGCAGTTAGGAATTTGAAATTTCTGTATATTATGTACCATATGCTTTATTATTTAAAAAACGCCGCTTTATGATGTAGTTTTAGGATTACGTCCCCGAATACTCAACTGACTTAATTTCGCAGTTTTTATGTCTGTCAGAATTAGAGCATTGCCTAAAATTTAATAAATATCTAGTTTAAAATAATTGGTCATATGTACGGAACCCTAAAAGAGCGACTCGCACTTGTCTGGTTTTATTCATTTAATAAAGGATTCGCTTATTTCAAAATCTATCTAAAGCCATTACTCGAAACGGTTTTCGAATCGTAAGTATTGGCGGGACATAGAAGAGGCCAATTCTTATAGCGGTATCTCACAGCGGTATTGAGCTTGTCATATTCACACCTCTCCGGGGCGGGGTACGTCACCTCGCTGCATTGAATTATCTTCTAATATAATCTTCACATACCAGCCATCTCGGAATATTTTAATACCCGATAAACCTACAACTCAATCAGAAAGGCTTATAAAATATCTTACATTTCGATTTTCAGCCAGATTTAGTGCGCCAAACGAAACATGTTCTATTTGTTCGTTAAATTGTCAGATAAATCGGCTTGTACAGTGGAGACCACATCAAGCTATACACTTGCAGTACGAAATTAGCCCCCACAGAGAAGAATATAAGATAGGTACAAAGTCCAATGTGTCTTACTTGATGCGGTCTCCACTGTACCTAATAAGATTACAAAGTTTCGCGCAGGTGAAAACACGTACCTACCTACAAACTTTACGGTTCGGGCTGGCCTGGCGCGCTCCACCAGGGATACAAGAAGCTATATAAAAAAACACTATTTAATAAACCATAAATCGTTACAAAGGTTACAGTGAGACCCTGTTATAAGTTAAGTATAACCTGAGGTTTATATGAGTTATACAAATTACATCGAGTTATACAAGTTACATCGGCGGGCCGGCCGACCAGCGAAGCTATTCAGTGGGTTAAGAAGAGTCACGCGATAGAAAGAGAGGTGTAGAGAGGCGCCTTAAAGTTGAATAAAATTTTAGGCACGCAGTGCTGTGTGAGTTGAATTGCACTTTATCACGTCGTAACAAGAGTCGCTATTTATTTAAATGTCTTTGCGGGGAGATCCTTCCGTACCTATTAAGTATGCTGTGGTTTGGGTCAGGACAGAAGGCGCGAGTGAAGCTGCTGTCACCTATATTTCTCGTTGAAGCTCCGAGCAAAGACAAAATAACCACTTCGTAAGTCACTGACTTCCTTTTTTAACACAATGAAAAGTAGAAAAGCGTCTGGTGAGGATGGATTGTATGTAGAGTTTGTGTAAGCAGGTCTTCTCGTACTAACAATACTAACGAAACTCATAACAGGGTTCTGAATAGTAGCGTCACACCAAAAGCGTGTAACAATTCTATGGTCACCATCCTACACAAGAAAGGTAATAAATCTAAACTTTGTAGTTATCGTCCCATCAACCTCCTCTCTCAGGTTTATAAGCTCTATAACAAGGTACTCTGCAACAGAATGATGCAAACCTCAAAAAAATGATGTGAATTGCTGAGAACACTAATTACGTATTGTGTTTGCTAATAAACTTCATTTTGTTTTATTTATTTATTGATTTGGATGATTACGTAAATCATTATTCGAAGAGAAATACTAAAATTTATTTAGTATCAGTAAAAATAAATTGCAAACTACCCTTTGAAAATAAGCTTTTGTCGCAGAGATCTCAGAATTTTGAGCGACAAATACTGTTTTTTTTCTGAAAATCAGGAGATCAGGGCGGGGGGGGACGCTACTATTTCGAGTTTGTTTGTATGGGGACCTCCTTGGATTTAAATTTTTTGTTTCTTATTATTTGCCGTGAAAGATTTCATAGTCATAAGAATTCTGTAAAATTTCAACTGGCTACCTATCACGGCTGAATCTGTAAAACCCTCTGTGACAGACGGACGGACGGACGGATGGATAGACGGACAGACAGACAGACAAACAGACAGACAGCGGAGGCTTAGTCATAAGTACCGAATTTCGCTTAGACCCCATTAGCTAAAGTTGCTCATATGGACGAGTACTTCCTATTTTGTGAGTATCGCTTTAAGTATTAAAAGCAGGGTTAAGCCCTGCGTCGTCGAATACGACAAGGGTAGGTATAATATAATACGAGTATGACATCCCAAGGCATAACTTCAAGCCATTGAAGCGCTAAAATATTCATAAGATCAGATTATATTACGAAACAATTTCAGTGGTATTACACGAGTTGGAGCCTTAACTTTATTTTCTCATACTCTTATATACGCGGCACGGTTTTGGCATTTTTTATAAATAGGTATTGCCAATAATCCAATATGATATTCGATAAAATTACATAATTTGGGCCATTCCGCTCAGCTGCCATATAAATGCTGTAGGTGTTTGTTACGTCCTGATGTCTTTGATCTCAATGAAACTTTGCACACATCTTTGTATATTTTTCCCTTCTACCCCACACTGTACGTCGACCCATCTTTCATCAAGAGATGCAAGATGGTGAGATATTCAAAAAGCGCCGAATTGGTAAAGTGCTTTCAGGTAAAAACTGTTTTCCGTGTAACGGTAACTGTTTATTTAAAGTAAAGTGTATAAACTTAGTCTCTATGAAAAACGTCTGTATTTCTCTCTTTTTTATTTCCAGTATAGATAAAAATTACACAACTTGCTAAACTTTGCGTAAAAACGAGGCATTGTTCCTGACAGCTCTTATGATGGTGTTTCATGAAATTTTGCTTTTTGACTGTATAGAGACGTTGTTAGATGTCGCTAGATAATACTTATGAAAAAAAAAATGTATGTATGTAGCTGTTTTCACATTCAGTTTTTACCTTTTGTATGAATCTTAAGAAAAAACCAGGCGTAAAGGGGCCTCTTAAGGCGACTATCCTTGTGAAAATTTCGATTTGCTAAATTGAAACCCTTAATCTGAGGTACCATCTCCAGCGTTTTTACATAATTGTCATTTTATTAATTTATATTAATCATTTATTAATTATTATAAATTATTATTATTATATAATTAAGCTCGATAAGCTGTTTTTGATTTTTTAAATATGGATAGTTCTTTTCGCCGCTGTTCCAGAATGTCAGGTGTAGTCAAATTATCATCTTTATCTTAACACTCAATGCTGTCAGCCATTTTAGATCAAAATTAAACTTTTGTTTGACCCAAAAGCCAAGTTAAATTTCTCCGTAAACCATGGCACCACAATGCGCTAATCAATCAAATTGCAATAGTTCACCCGCCTCACCGATACATAATAGATGGCCGAAAATAAATTGAAATGTAACCTCCTTACAACCCAACTTCCTAATATCGCCCTAACTCCTAACCTCCTTAGTCGGGCGGGTATTGTTTTGTACGTGTAGGCAATTTCATATTAAACGTCTTCGGTATAAGATATTAAAACCTCAGTCATGACAGTATGAAATAAGTTCCCCTTGCTTTCTTTTATAGCGGGAAAAAACATTTTCGCTTCTCATGCTCTAAAAAGTACTGATTTATGCTTGCTACAAAAGGACTAAAACTGCGTTTTATGTTCTAGTGCATACATTTTTTTCCTTCTTCTAAGACTATGGCAATAGGCCAATGGCTAAGGCCATGCAGCCAGATACACAGTACAAATTCATAAACAAACCTTTTAAACTCAATAATGTTCGCGCTAAGATTCTATCATACATTAGTGCGAACTGGTAGGACAGAAGCTCAAGGATATATACAGTGACTTTAAAGAATGCATGTCTGATTATTTATTTAGGTTATGTAGACATGGCTGTAAGGAGTAAGTTCCCTTTGCCTTCCCACTTAGTGGAAGAAAAAAAAAACAGTGGCGGGAAAGAGCTGTTGTTTTTTCCTCAGAATAAGGAATACAAATAGAAGCCTGACTAAAATAAGAACTGGGCATTAGCCATTGTACTCATCTAACGTAAATTACTCCTGTGTACGAGTGAATGAAACACCGGACCGCACTTACTTTATCTTTTTTCCTGGTGTGTCACTAGATTGAACCAAGCAAATGTCAGTTGGATGTAATTTGGATGTATTTTAAAAATTAGAATACCATCAAATTAAATACGTCTCATCATTGTATCGTTTTGTTGTAATATCGTTCGCTGCGTGCATCACATCTTAATTTGGTGGCATCGAAATGTCTAATGCATTTTGCAAAAGTTTACAGCTTCACCGAGAGAAATTAAATATTTTGGTGCTCTTCCTCTCAAAATTCGTGAAAGTGTGATTTATTATTGTTTGTGTTGATTGTTTTTTTAACATTTTAATAAAATGTCTTGTGCGATTGAAGGCTGTAAATCGCATACAGGAAGAAAAGAAAACAACAATGAAGCAATATCATTTCATCGGTGAGTTCTGATAGTTTTTATGTTAATAAGTTGCAGGATCATACCTAAAACTCAGTAACAATAATAGTAGTTCTTGTAAATCATACTCGTGTTCAATTCTACACCGATATTTGCCTGTTTTATATAGATTTTCTGCCGACTATGAGAGGTTATGTTTTTTCGTATAGTGATGTACTAAAGTCCGTGTGGCAAACTATCGAACATTGGTTCCCGCGGCAGCCGTGCATAAAGGATAATAGATTAATGAGAGGTTTTCTTTTTGAGTATTAAAAAAAAAACATAGTTTTCAAGAACTCTGTAGATGGTGTTGAACTGACTACGTTGCTAGGTGCCAAAGCCAAAACGATTGAAAAAAAAACATTGCTTCACGTCACGTCACGTCACGTCACATACGCTCGTTGGTTGATGACATGTGTGCTGAGCATATTATGTGCGAATGCTTTGTTATGGTCCGTCCAGGTTTAAAATGTACCATGGCTTGTACTCATTGCGCTTTACGGCTTTAATACAAATCCACAATCCACAATCCACATTTTTATACAAATCCACAAGGCACAGACTTCTCTTCTTTTTCTCTTGGGACATTTTCTTTCTGGCGTAGAAAACTCATAAAAAGACTGCTAATTATTTTTTTCTTTTTCCTTGTTGTTATTATTTATTTATTTTCAAAATGTCATTGTGTATGATGTGACAATGACATTAATTACTTTTTTATGTACGTTTCGTTTTACGATCTCAAAATTACATCCAAGTGCAATAATCAAAAAATTATGTGACGTTCCGTTCCTTGCAGTAACTTACCAAGTTCAGCGCCATCTATCCAGCGACTAGGGAAGAGTAAAAAAAAAAGAAAAGAAAATCCCTCATTGCAGCGCGAGTTAAAAGAAAAATAATGCCGAATAAATATCGCTATATTTTTTTGTTACAGATTTCCAAAAAGGGAAGAATTAAAAAGTGAATGGCTTAGACGAATAATTTGACCAAATTGGGCAATTAAAAAAAGCAGTCATATTTGTTCGAAACACTTTACGTCGGTTTCTTTTAGACCAAACGAAAATTTAAAATGGAGACTTTTAAAAGCAGATGCCTTACCAACGTTATATTTACCAGATACAGACACATTGGTGACCTTTAAATAATTATGTATAATTGCATTATCAATCTTGTTTGTAGGTACGTGCTTGTACTATACTATAGTATATTAACTCGATAATTTTTCAATTTTAGGCAACAGAACCAGTACCTATGGATGTCTGTGGTGTAGAAAAGTGCATACTTATATGTTCGCAAATCGTTCTGAAAGGCCTGTTCATAACTTGTACGTTACTTCCGTGATCGACTTCACGAAGAAATTCCGCAGATCAAGACATTTTCGTACTTAGTGGTTGACAATAAAAGTACTTTGACAGGGTAGTTCTATCGTGAAATGAATTTTGGGAATGCTTATTGACTTGAACTGCGCATAATTTGATTTCTTATTACAGGTTATTAGGTATTTTAATCGTTCATTATTTGTTATTAGTTTTTATTCAAGATAAGTTGATGTTTATTTGATAGAAATAAAAAAAAAATGAAATTACCTCTGTAGTAATTGCGCTGTCATCGCTCATCATTGACATAATATTATTATTACGAATCCTATAAGTCTATGATTATTATGATTTCTATTGTTGCGATTAATTCCTTCCTCCTTGATTGAACAAAGACGCGACATCAACGAACATCTATTTGATTGAGTTAAGAGGCGACTTAAAAAGTATCCACTTAAATAGTTTACGGTTGTATCTCTGATACAAGCTACAGCATTTTTTGTACTAGAAACAAGCACAATTTTGGACTTAACTTATGTACCTACCTGCCTACGATATAGTAATTTGTACTTAATAAAAAATATTATGCTAAACGAAAGATATCCTTTTATTAATTCCTTATTTACACAATATAACATGTGTCCCACTGGGGTAGACAGAGACCACTTTGCTATTAATTCTCTTGGCCTCCTCCAAAGCAAGAGGATGTCACCAGAAAGGTCGGTGCCTCCTGCATTCTCTTTTTTTTCACACTTTGATACGATATAATGTGTGGTTAGGAGATTGGTCGCGTTTCATTTCGATTTGGTTTATTTATCGTAGTCAAAAATCGACATTGGTACATCACTAGCAAAGCAACGAACTAGTGACAACCTACCTAATTAAGAAAAAACTAACACATATCCATCTCTCTCTAACGCACTAGAATGTCGTAAGAAAATCAAGGATAGGTGTCTTTCTCCGCGTATTATTTTAGCCAGGTTTCTATTTGTATTCCTTATTCTGAGGTTTTTTCTCAGTCAGCAGGACATATTTAGTTGTTTGATTATTTAAATTTGCATTAAGTATTACTAGAAGTAAAATATGTCATCCAGTGATGATTAAATAATACTGTTTAATTTCCTGGCAATCGAAGTGAAAAGTAGAGAGTTGAACTCGGCTTCAAACGAGCCATATTACTTCGAATTATAGCTGCCTTTGACAAGGCTTATGCAGCTAAATATCTCGGGTAATATTGCTCGTTTTATGCACTCGTATAACAGTCTATATATTTTTAAAGCATATTGTATTTTTGTAATTTTTTTTATTTATTTATTTAACTTTTTATATTTCTCATTTGTGCTCAATTTTTTTTCATCGCTATAGTTTTCCTTTAACTGACCAGTTATGATCTATTTTTTTCATATTTTTTGGTCTACCAGTTTCGGAGATAAGGGGGGACATACATATTTTTGTGGTTTTTTTAATATTTCTCGAAACCAATGCCAGAAATATAGTAAAAGTGTATATTTTTACAATTATATTTTTAATATCTACTTGGTAAGTATAATAGTATAATACATATCGCAACAAAACTAACATAAAAATTAAATTACTTCCTATTCAAATTAACAATTTCATAATTTTTTATAAGTTTAAAATATATTCAAAATTAACTTAAGTATCCTGAATAAAATTCTGAAATTGTACACAGAGCCAAAGGTACCAATGATGGTTCTAAAAAAAAGAACTTGAACTTGAAATATTCGATTTGTAATCATTATTTTAAGCTAGCTTTTGCCCGTGATTTCGTCCGCGTGGATTTCGGATATTAATAACAATGTGATTTTCCCATAGAACTTTGACATCTTGTCAGGCAAAACGATGTCTTTTTACAAAAGTACATTTACTCTTTGAATAGTTGATTTTCAAACAATCGTTTCTGCGAGCACCCCTAACTCTAAAATAGGTTCTGTCATGTTTCATTATTTACTTTCAAGAGTTTTACACCAAGTATTAAGACACACAGTAAAACTTTGCACCCCGTTTCACTCTATTACAGGATAATTTTTGAAAACTATTGTGTTTCATTATTTGTCTTTTTCCAACAGTATTTATAGTGAGCGTTTTTCTCGTTGTTTTTTTCTTAGTTCTTAGGTTTCCTCCAGATGGCGCTGTCCATGTCACCAAAGATAAAATGTGTTTCGTAGCAATCAATGTCAAAGTTTGTTTGGAATCGGTGCAAATTTTGTCGTTGATTCTGTTGCTAAAGAATACGACAGTGCCATCTAGGAATCTTATTTAACACTAAATTTGACATAAGGAAAAACGCTCATTGGAACACGCAGTGAATACGATTTTTCGATAGAAACGTTTTCACTCATTTCACCACCTCTCTAAGGGAGTATGTTTAATTTGCACCCCGTTTCACTCCTTTACGGGATAACTTTTGAAAATAGCTGTAGTACGTATTTTATTATTGACTGTATTTGTACCAAGTTTTGTGTTGACGTACTCTTACCTACGCAAGGAATACGATTTTTGATACAAACGTTTTCAACCCATTTCCATTGGAGAAGTTCCATTGAATCTCTCATCCATCAGACCCTAGTTGCTATGGATTGTAAATGCGTTCAAAAAGACAAATAGATTAAAGTCCTAACATGATATTCCTACTATTATAAATTGAAAGTTCCGTTTTCACTTCATCATCAGACCCCGGACTAGTGGAGTATTCTCAATTGCTTTGCAGATGACTTGTAAAAGCATAGTTATCATATGAATATCATAATTTTTTATGAAAAACTTATCCTGGAGCTTTCAGTTTTGTGAACTTCCGAATATCCTTAAATACAAGTGTATGTTTATTTTATCTCGGGAGTCTACATTCAAAATTTTGACTGCCTACCGTGAACGGTGTTGGCAAAATGGAGTTTTTTGTTAAAAGTTTGACCCCCTTTTTGAACCCCTTGTGGTTTTCCAAAGTCCTTTTTTAGTGTGCGTTTTCAACCCTCTGTTAACTCACCCTCCAAATATCAAGTCTCTGCAATACGTCCACTGGTTTGGGCTGTACGTTGTCTGTCAGTCAGTTAGTCAGTCACTCAGGATAAAGCCTTTTATTTATATCGATTGATTGATTGATTGATGCAGCTTTTGTGAAGTTAATAGGATTTTATTCATGTGGTTTTTAAATGTAGCCATTGTCATAGGAGCTCGCAGTGGTGGAGGTAGATCGTTCCAGATCTCAGATGGCACGTGTTAATAAATGAAATAGGTGTACTGTGACTTGCACTTTACAGTCTTACTCAGAAACAACTCTGATACGCCCTCAGGAATTCGTGTTGTGACGATGTTTTTCTTTTTCTTTCATACACTTACTCTCGAGTAATATGAGACAAGATCCTACGCAATAAGGTCTTCGGTTTCCAATAGTTCAATTTATGGTTGAAAATGAATGTCTGAAATAAAAAGCGCCCCGGGATTTTTTTAAATTTGTTATGCAAATAAGAACTGCTATCGCGCGCGGTCCTCGGGAACAGCTGATTGAAGTTATTGCTTTAGTTTAAGGTTGAAGGGAAGGGTTGCTATCTGGTTGCAAATTAGAAAACTTTAGTGAGCTCAGGTAAACCCAATATTTCCATTACTGAGACGACTATAACATGAGTTTGGGGATTATTATAAATTGATATTAAACATTGAAATTTACTAATTAGGGGAATTAGTAATAAATAATAGCTTTTGTAGAAGTGTATACCATTCAGATACCATTTAAAAAACGAAATCAAAATCGGTTCATCTGTTTGGGAGCTACAAAAAAACTAAACAAACGCAGGTGGAGCCACCGGAAAAAGTTAGTAGCTAAAACGCTCGATCAAGTAAACTATCAAACAATAAAAACCAAAACAAAATCGGTTCTTCCCTTAGGGAGCTACGTTGCCACATACAGACACAAACCTCAAACTTATGACCCCTCTGTTTGCTTCGGAGGTTAAAAATAGGTTCGTCATGAGTTTTATGTATTTTCTCTCCTACGCTGAAAAAAGTCAATATACAACCCGTACGAATTAACTGTGCACCTCGCGCTGTGACGTCACTTGGACGGTACGCTATCGCTAGAACTGAGCGCTTGCGCCGAATGCGGGGTGCCGCGGGGCAGCGGGATTCCAGCGGAGTGCACAGTTGATTCGTACGGGTTGTATTTGTGTCTATCACAAATTACATCAAAAACGAACCCTCGTTTTAGGACCTTTAATTTAAGACCTATTCTAACTCGAGTACAGTGCTACAAGGATCTGATGGCGCGTGGATGATAGTGACAGAGGGGCGCAGTTGTGAAACAAGAAGTATGGTAGCGGCGTTAGTTCTGATTTTGGACACAAACAATCCACGCGCCATGGCCATGTGCTTTTGGTTTCCACGGGCCACAACAAAAAAATCAATTTTCACGTTATTAAAAAAAAAAAACAATAATAGCTTTAATAAATTTTATTTTGAATTTATCAATAAAATATTTAATGAGAAGTTTGATGATTTTTATTCTTAACTAATTTATCAATATCTGGCTTAATATTGGTTGTTGTTATTCTCAAACTGTTTTCAAGGTGATCATCGGTCATCCTTGATTCTGGTCTGGACTTCACGTTTTTCATTCGAGAAAACAAATGCTCACATCATACTCGTTCGATGTCAATAAGTACCTAGGTACTGAAGTGACAACGTTTTTTGCAGTGATACCGCTTTGGAAATGAACGGACCTCGGAACTACTACGAATTGGGGTCAGAGTTCACAAATACAATATTAATAATAATAATAATGTTGTACAACGATTTTTTGTATGTGTGAGAGAGAGGTGACAAAATTGATTTATAGCGATACCATGCGTCATTAAGTACCTGAATTCATTTACACTATTAAATTCAGCCAAGCTATCGGTGGCTAACCGCAAGTGGCCCAAGGGCCGCACGTTGAGGACCCTTGCACTAAGGTATCTAAGGTTGACATCAAAAATTTAATAAATATTTTTAGGGTTTAAATATTTTTAGTATGCAGCTTGGCCTATAAAAATCGATAGTAGGCATAAATACAAACAATAAGTACTCTTTGACAAAAGCTCGTAAATTGTCACATTTAGAAGATATAGGCAATTAAAATTTTATGGAACGTTTTAGTGGGAGCGAAATTGTACGCTCTGTCTATAATAAGGCCCCGTAGCATAATGTTCAATCGCGCGCGACGCGACTTTGTTGAATCACAAGTGCGTGACATACTGTTTAATCGCAAAAACATCGTGTCACGCTTCTCGCACCTGTGATTCATCTCAGTTGCGTCGCGCGTGATTAAACATTATGCTACGGGGCTAGGTAGCACCTCGCGTGGTGCTAATAGAGGCGCGCTACGCTCTAGGTTTTATTTCTGTTCCTACCAGTACAGTTTTGGTTTCTTATATTTTCAAAAAGTGACATTTTATGAGCTTTTGTCAAATAATACTTTTTGTTTGTATTTATATGGTTCAAGGGAAGTGCATCGGATTTCAAATTCACTTTCATCAAGACAAACTGAAACAAAACTGGAATGAATTCCAAATAATGTTGATGTGTAATTTAGAAATTAGAATTGTCCTTTTTAATACATTTTCCCATAACATAGATCCGTAAGAGACTTATTTAGTCACAAACAAGTAACAAAAAATTCAAAAAGCCTTTTTTCCTCTACCTCAGCCTTCAATTACATTTCAACATTTTATAACGTAACAAAGTTTTTCTTTTCTGCCCCTGACCAAAATAAATAGAAAAATTCAAATTCAAATTCAAATAGTTTATTTTGCAAAGCAGGTATAGATATATACACTTTTTACACGTCAAAAAGCCTGACTCAAAGCACCTCGAACCTTCATATATCGCACAGTGTGACGCTCGTTAAAACTAACGCGCAGTGGTCAGCATGTCGGCTGGGAAAGTTGCGAAATGTTTTGCAGTCGGTGTTTATTTGCCAATTAGCTGGCTGGGAGCGGCATCACTTGCCTTGAAGGAATCCGGTGATTGCTTACACGTTGCATAGTTCATCTTTGATCTTACCTACTTAGCTCATTAAAAATTATCTAGGTACCTACGTTATTAATTTAATATTTACTGTGTGTCTGTTGATTAAAAGTTTTATTCTGGGCAGATATAACAGCCGTGATGGGTGATACTGAGCAACTAAAATGACAAACAATCTTTTATGAGCAAAAATCAAAAAAAGCTTACGGCAAATTATACCAACATTTTATGGACTGGAGAAAAGGTTGGTGACTACCGATGAAAAGTGTAGTCTATGAAACTGCACATCACTAGGTATTAAAATACTTGTGTGATACCATTTAAATAACTTTAATAAATATATAATATGCCTCCATTAGCTTTTTATTTAGAAGTAATACACATATATGTATATATATGTATATGTATATACCTATATAACACTAAGGGCCGAAATACTTATATTTCAAGTTTTCAATTTTCTTCAATTTAAAAAACTCGCTTACGGCTGGTTTTTTAAACTCACACTCGTGTCTTAATAACCTCTTTATATTTTTCATAAACTTCTATTAACAAACGTAACTAGTGAAGTAAGGTGTGCCAAATTTAATATCCGTCTCCGACGTCATCGTCTAACCACATCCCGCCGCCGCTCGGACATTCTCGTTTCTCCATTTAGTGATGCAAACAGCGCTGCGGTTAGCTTCGGACTGCTACATATTCAGGAGATGCTGAGCTTTCGAAGCTGAGAACGACAATTTATTATACTCAACTTTTTAGGCAAAGTACAGTAAAAAAAACCATTAAGACTCAACCCTTTTTTTCTGGGGATCAATTACTTACCTGAGATTGTTTGCTCGCTGAATCTTTTCATTTCAACTGGTGAATACCTAAAGAGCTTCGGAAGAGGTTTAAGACGGAAGACCTTGAATAAGTATTCATCCGTCCCGTGCACTCGTGACGTAAATAAATATTCCTTTTTGCAAGATGGATGAGGCACTTTAACAGTAATGAACAATATAAGGTCACACCAACAAGGAGCAAGTGTGGGAACGGAAAGCTTTTACTGACAAAATTGGTTACAAAACTCCTGGAACACGGTTATCTACTTTGAGATTAAAGAAGATTTGTAGTTAAGATTGAGATTTATGTTCCAAACCAAAATCTGGATTCCAGACTTCTTTTCGCTTGAGATGTGGCACTCATACATAATTAGTAAAGACAGGACGCACGCGAAAGAGATTAAACAAATCAAACACTACCAACGCTTCAAGTCCAATTAATGATAAGACTTTGTAAAGCCGTAGGTCACTTCAAAAGAAACGGGAAATGTAAAGATGATCTCCTTTTTTGATGAGAAAGAGAGATCAACTTGAGTAAATAAATATAAATGATCCTTCAGCTAAACACACAGTACTGCTCGCCCGTCATTACCTCGGCTTAATTTTTAGGTGGAGAAAAGAAAAACAGAAAAATAGGCACAAAAAAGCTCTTTTCTGAAATTCTAATCAATTTATTTTCATGCATTGACCAATATAAATTAATTAAACATTATTATTGTATATTATACACATTGTATTTTGCATATATAATATATACATATGTATAATACTCGTATACAAGTCGCAACAAGAAAGAAATACCATATATTTGGCTATGTCCCTAGACCTAGTAATTTATGTAGGGACTACTGATTGCTCTTTGCAGGCCTATGCCTACATTTACATTGTGTCTTTAGTTTTAATTTTAGTCTTATAATTAGGTTTTAATAAGTCAACTTTTCCTATGATCTTTTATTTTAATTATATCTTATTGTCACTTTGTTAGCATCCTGTACGAACACTGCATATCATCTATATTGTAATCTATTTACCGGCACCCATGATACAGACTCTCCATGGTCTAGTCTGGGAGCCATGAATGCTGCTTCAATTGTAAAACTGTTTATGTGAAATAAAATATTTTTCATTTTCATTTTAATTTTCAATGTTTGCATTACTGAGTAAATTTTTCAGTTATAAAATATTTCGAGAAGTGCTCTGCCTAGTGCGAAGAAATCCTTTTAACCAGTAAATGAATGAGATTTTCAGAATTTATGTGCAGTGTTTGTATACTTTCCACTTGCTTTATGCTGACGGTGGAGGAAAACCTGCAAGGTAATACCTGGATACCTTAAAAGGAGTGCATTGTATACTTACCAGGCCACGCAATATGTTTTGCATAAAACGTTTTTATGTATGAGATACTGGCTATATTTTGTATATAAAATACTGGAGATATTTTGTATATAAAATTATTTAAAAGTAAAAATACGCACGTTTCAACATCAAAATTTCACCACACATTTTTTACGAGCTAAATTGAACTATCGTGCGTGTCTCATTGATTTTTTACGATTTCAAATGTCGCCTAAGGCCGGACGAATCGTATAATAGACTTCAAATGGCAATTATGGATAAAAGCCCTTCTAAGGCAACCGTGTACCGCTGGTATAACGAACTTAGGCGCGGTCGACCAACTTTGAGGGATGAAGAAAAAAGTGGTCGCCCTTTGACGGCTGTTACAGAAGGAAACGTGCTAGCACTGCAAAATTTAATTCAAGGGCATTGATTTAATTAAAAATCAATTAATTCATAATACATGAATATGAAACATTATTTTTCACTTTCGCAAGATTTTCTGATACGTGAGATGTATATATAAGAGTATGCCCTAAGTTCGGTGACAATGCTCAACTTATATTAAATAAGGCCATAAATAAATCGGTGAAAAGAGGGTGTTCGAATGTATGAATAAACACTTTATTGCACAAAAAAAAAATACAAATAACAAAAAGAGACAGAAGGCAAGAGTGGAATTATTCCTAAAAGAAATTTCTTCCAGTCAACCGTGGGGAAAACAAGAATACATTTTTACTAACTTTGAATTGGTATTTGCATAATAATAACAAAAGCTTATGCTTATAATCTAAATAAAGCTGTCATCAGTCGAGTAGTTGACAGGTAGAAAATGATAAAAAATATATATGTAAAAAAGTTGATACAGTCTGAAAAGGTTATGATAGGAAATATTTATATTAAAAAAGACGTAAAATAAAAAAAATGAAAAAAAGGTGGTAAATTAAAAAAGGAACAGTTTGGAGGGGAGTACTTGCTGATTGGGTCTCTTGGTCGAGTCTGTCAGTGCTGTCTGATGATGATGGCTGATGGCTGATGACGGCCTCACTGATGAGGCCGAAATATATCGAAAATATAAAGTTTTTTTTTTTTATTATCATATAATTGTTAAAACTACAAATAAAAAGTTAATACAGCTAAAATTATATTTATTCATAATCTAAATAAAAATATACTTCAAATTAATACATACTTAAATACATAAATACAAACAAGCAAGTAGCTTAGCAAGAGAGGAGAGGTAATAATTTTTCAAGTAATTTTGTAAAGAGGACACAGAAAGAAAATTTCTAAGGGTTTGCGGAAGCATTGATCGTAAAAGATTTGGTCATCGAATGATGACAGTTCCAGTGACAGTCCCTTAGAATAAGAACTACATATATTCTATGGATAGTACGTATTTGAAAACACCTCTGACTCTGGGATATTGTGACGATATGTTTATGTTGTATCCTCTGACCACACAAAACATATAGAAAATAAGTAAAAGGCAATGTTTAATGAATTGGGATTATTTAAGGAAGCTTTTTCCATCAAACTGAAGGACCCCTAGCTCTCATTTGTACAGAGTGTGCCCAGGGTGGTACCCATACCATTACTTGATTGAAGACGGATGTCAACATTGAAGTGAGGACGGTTGCCGCGCAGTAAAAACTGAGACAGATTGCGCATGTGTGAGTTTCAAGACGTGTACGTTGTACGAAAATGAAAATTGTGTCGATTCGGTGTAACACGTTTTATCTTATTTGACATGACTAAACTTAATTTAAGGGTTCTGTCTTTTTCTTTCTGTATCGAAATGACAAAGACAGGACGCTTAAAATAAGGTTAGTCCTGTCAAATAAGTTAAGTCGTGTTACATCGAATCGACACAACTGTCACACTTTTGCTTCATCCGTTACAAAGAGTGCGCTCTGTCTTGAATTTTTATTTTGTCTGAGGACCAGTGAAACGAACGAATCCATAAAATTTCTATATCACTAAACTGATCTAGGGAAATGCAATTTGTATTGTAATTATTTCGGCTACTTATGTCTTAACATACACATCAAAGTATATCTACCTTCTCTAAGATCCACTGTTTAAAAAGTGTCATAAACAATTATACTTTCTCTATTTTGCTCTATTTATATTTACAAGGGTTTTGTAAGGAGCAGATGAAATGGTTTGATTTTAAACACATAAATCAAGAGCTTGGTCTGCAAGACCGCGTCTCAGCCTCTAGGTATTGATAATTTTGTAGTTCGACCTTTGTTTTGTTTGTAACTCGGCCCTGGACAAAATAATTTATTCCCGCCCACCCGCATTAAATTCTTGCTATAAAATTACAGGAATTACGTTATAATCCGAGTATTTTAAACTTGTTTAGGCGAGGGTATTCTTGTTTTTCCTCTGATAAATCGTATTGTTTTGTGTTTTATTTGTAAATAGCAAGGATTTAAAATATGAAAATAAAATAGAAGTTGTAGTGTATGCGCTATAGCATACACTCAGAATAAGGAATACAAATAGAAACCTGGCTAAAATAATACGCGGAGAAAGACACCTATCCTTGATTTTCTTACGACATTTTAGTGCGTTAGAGAGAGATGGATATGTATTCGTTTTTTCTTAATTAGGTAGGTTGTCACTAGTTCGTTGCTTTGCTAGTGATGTAACAATGTCGATTTTTTGACTACGATAAATAAACCAAATCGAAATGAACCGCGACCAATCTCCTTACCACACATCATATCGTATCAAAGTGTGAAAAAAAAGAGAATGCAGGAGGCACCGACCTTTCTGGTGACATCCTCTTGCTTTGGAAGAGAATTAATAGCAAAGTGGTCTCTGTCTACCCCAGTGGGACACATGTTATATTGTGTAAATAAGGAATTAATAAAAGGATATCTTTCGTTTAGCATATTTTTTATTAAGTACAAATTACTATATAGTAGGCAGGTAGGTACATAAGTTAAGTCCAAAATTGTGCTTGTTTCTAGTACAAAAAATGCTGTAGCTTGTATCAGAGATATAACCGTAAACTATTTAAGTGGATACTTTTTAAGTCGCCTCTTCACTCAATCAAATAGATGTTCGTTGATGTCGCGTCTTTGTTCAATCAAGGAAGAAGGAATTAATCGCAACAATAGAAATCATAATAATCATAGACTTATAGTATTCGTAATAATAATATTATGTCAATGATGAGCGATGACAGCGCAATTACTACAGAGGTAATTTCATTTTTTTTTATTTCTATCAAATAAACATCAACTTATCTTGAATAAAAACTAATAACAAATAATGAACGATTAAAATACCTAATAACCTGTAATAAGAAATCAAATTATGCGCAGTTCAAGTCAATAAGCATTCCCAAAATTCATTTCACGATAGAACTACCCTGTCAAAGTACTTTTATTGTCAACCACTAAGTACGAAAATGTCTTGATCTGCGGAATTTCTTCGTGAAGTCGATCACGGCAGTAACGTGAACGAACAGGCCTTTCAGAACGATTTGCGAACATAGAAGTATGCACTTTTCTAAACCACAGACATCCATAGGTACTGGTTCTGTTGCCTAAAATTGAAAAATTATCGAGTTAATATACTATAGTATAGTACAAGCACGTACCTACAAACAAGATTGATAATGCAATTATACATAATTATTTAAAGGTTACCAATGTGTCTGTATCTGGTAAATATAACGTTGGTAAGGCATCTGCTTTTAAAAGTCTCCATTTTAAATTTTCGTTTGGTCTAAAAGAATCCGACGTAAAGTGTTTCGAACAAATATGACCGCTTTTTTAATTGCCCAATTTGGTCAAATTATTCGTCTAACTAAGCCATTCACTTTTTAATTCTTCCCTTTTTGGAAATCTGTAACAAAAAAATATAGCGATATTTATTCGGCATTATTTTTCTTTTAACTCGCGCTGCAATGAGGGATTTTCTTTTCTTTTTTTTTTTACTCTTCCCTAGTCGCTGGATAGATGGCGCTGAACTTGGTAAGTTACTGCAAGGAACGGAACGTCACATAATTTTTTGATTATTGCACTTGGATGTAATTTTGAGATCGTAAAACGAAACGTATATAAAAAAATAATTAATGTCATTGTCACATCACATCACAATGACATTTTGAAAATAAATAAAAAATAACAACAAGGAAAAAGAAAAAAATAATTAGCAGTCTTTTTATGAGTTTTCTAAGCCAGAAAGAAAATCTCCCAAGAGAAAAAGAAGAGAAGTCTGTGCCTTGTGGATTTGTATAAAAATGGAGGCATAGGTACATCTTTTTCCTAAAGATGAAAGTCGTAAAGCGCAATGAGTACAAGCCATGGTACATTTTAAACCTGGACGGACCATAACAAAGCATTCGCACATAATATGCTCAGCACACATGTCATCAACCAACGAGCGTGTGTGACGTGACGTGACGTGACGCAATGTTTTTTTTTCAATCGTTTTGGCTTTGGCACCTAGCAACGTAGTCAGTTCAACACCATCTACAGAGTTCTGGGAAACTATGTTTTTTTTTTAATACTCAAAAAGAAAACCTCTCAATAATCTATTATCCTTTATGCACGGCTGCCGCGGGAACCAATGTTCGATAGTTTGCCACACGGCCACACGGACTTTAGTACATCACTATACGAAAAAACATAACCTCTCGTAGTCGGCAGAAAATCTATATAAAACAGGCAAATATCGGTGTAGAATTGAACACGAGTATGATTTACAAGAACTACTATTATTGTTACTGAGTTTTAGGTATGATCCTGCAACTTATTAACATAAAAACTATCAAAACTCACCGATGAAATGATATTGCTTCATTGTTGTTTTCTTTTCTTCCTGTATGCGATTTACAGCCTTCAATCGCACAAGACATTTTATTACAATGTTAAAAAAACAATCAACACAAACAATAATAAATCACACTTTCACGAATTTTGAGAGGAAGAGCACCAAAATATTTAATTTCTCTCTGTGAAGCTGTAAACTTTCGCAAAATGCAATAGACATTTCGATGCCACCAAATTAAGATGTGATGCACGCAACGTACGATATTACAACACAACGATACAATGATGAGACATATTTAATTTGATGGTATTATAATTTTTAAAATACATCCAAATTACATCCATCTGACATTTGTTTGGTTCAATCTAGTGACACACCAGAAAAAAATATAAAGTAAGAGCGGTCCGCCGTTTCATTCACTCGCACACAGGAGTAATTTACGTTAGATGAGTACAATGGCTAATGCCCAGTTCTTATTTTAGTCAGGCTTCTATTTGTATTCCTTATTCTGAGAGCATACATACGCTGTCTCGTGTGTTCCTGTATTGGGTAGCAAAACGTCACTGTCACGAGAGCCGCGGGCGAGAGTGCACGGTGAAGCTATTACCAAATATGTGAGCATTGTCGAGCCAGTGTAGTGGTAGGGAAACGATAGAATAAGATACCATGACCATACAGAAGTCATACTTACTGTCATGTCATTATTCTTTGATCTTAATATTTTGGCCGTTCAATACACGATTGCTTGCATTTTTCTGCATCCAATAAAATCACAGATAGAATATGATCTAAATATAATTTTGTTTAAGTTATTATTAGGTTTTGGACAATCAAACTGATACCAAAATAAACGTCGTCAAAAAAGTGACATTAAACGGCCGTCATATTAAAAAAAACCATAGTAATCAATAAAAACACCTCGAAATCTTCCGCTAAGCAGGATAGAGAAGTGTAAAATAAAAACGTTGGAGCAGGATAGATTTCTTTAAATACTTTCGCCTTAATTCCGATATTTCATTTGGCCCTGCAGAGTTTATTTACAATAAATGTAGATATATTTTTCTCTCCTAATGTTTTGAAATAAACTCGATGCTATTAAAGTTCACATTTAACATTAAAATTTAATATCATCATTTGTAAAGAAACTTAATCAATCTGCTCACCCTTTTTGTTATTTATTCGTTAGACGGCACCAACCGTGTTTACTTTTAGTATTTTCCCGATTTTTTGGCAGTGTTTCATCTGCCATGGTCGCGGAATAATTTGTTCTCAGACATGATTGTCAATTGTCGCTTTTTAAAAAAAGAAAGAAAACGGGAAGAGCCTCTTTTTTACCCTAGGGGAAAAATAAATGTATGAGAATCCATTTACGCCTACGTAATTTCGTACATTTATTTTTACCCGCTACAACCTTTTAAAAATAGAGACCAAGAGTAGAAATGCCATACAGCCAAGCCAACGTGACGACGCACGCCGACGCGACGTTACGTTTTTAAACACATTTTTTTTTTACAAAACTTGCTTTCAGCTAAAGCAAATAAAAGGTATAATATAACCGAGTTTATATGTTATTTCCATTAAATTACTTGTTCTTTTGCAAACACATTTTTTATTGCCTCAAAATTCGGCATAAACGGGTATTGCGAAAGGCAAATACCCTTCTTTCCACCGCTCAGATATAATCTCTCTGGTCAGGGGCCGTCATTGATAAAAAAAATACATGGTTGAAAGTGCCCTTTTTCAACTTCTGGAAATTCTCATGCACTACACAGAAATGAAAGAAAAGTGCACAGTTTTTTTTCGGAAAAGCAAAGCATCCATGAGAATTTATCTGAGAAGCATCCCAACAAATAAAGAAAACACCTATCAAGTTTCATGTCAACACTAAAATACATAACTTTTGAATGACATTCAGTTCAACTTGAAATCCGTGAGTTCAACAAAGCACTTTGATGCGTAAAATCTGAAAGGTATGAGAAAAAAAAAGACATTTTCAGAAAACGTGACTGACTTGGATGTAATCACAAACTATGAAATTTTTAGTTTGCAAACCTAGTTGAATAATCTACTACGTGCTGACGAAATCTTGGAATATCTACGAAATTACAATTTTACAGAAAATATATGTGATCTCATACACACCCATTATTACATATCTGTTAGAAATAAACGTCTCGTCGCTAGTGATGGGGTAATGTTGCCAGTTATCGAACGTTATAAAACTCATTATAAACTTGACGTAATTTATTGCTGGACGTCAGGCATCTCGCACTCACGTTAATGGCTCCATCTGGATATTGCTCTTCGATGTGTTTGTAACGTGATATCAAACTATTTTACTACCATTACGTCACTATGAAAATAATTTTGTACATGATGTGAGCGAACGCATTCATAATTAGTTTGTAAGCTGTCAGACTTAAACCCTTTTTACAAGGATATTTTTAATAGTATATTCGACTGACGACGACCACAAGTTGGTCGAAATGTATTTCGAAACGGATTAATACTTTTTTATTTATATATTATAATCAATTTAAAATAAAAAAAGGCCAAAAAAGGCTTAAAAATATTATTTATTTAGTTACATTTAAACATACATGTAATACTCCTAATTAATAAACTATATTGACATAGCCTACAAAATGTGCAAATTAAATAGCTTGCTGTATCTACCATTTTAGCGTCTTGTTTTCGGCGCCATGATTTTGATATGGAATATATTAATTTTACTTACTACAATGTTTTTTAGTTCGTATTGTGTGGTTGTACATGGTTGTACGAAACCCTTTTTTTTATGAATCGTCGCACGTAACAGCTGGCTTCATCGGTTATACTGTGAACCAAACGATAGAATTGGTATCCCTATAATTGACGTCTAACTAACACTATAATGAGACTAGTATAACAATTTCGTAACATAACAATTTATTAAATTATGCAGGGCCCTCATCGATCAGTCCATTCAAAGGGAACATCATTTAATACGATACGTTTCTTTTTTACTAAACAATAATAAATCTTAAAAGGAATTAATTTCAGTCCAATAAACCGATAGTAAACTTGCTAACCAAACATTTATTTAAATCAAACCCAAATACTTCGAGCGTATCATTCGTTTTAGGTGTTAATTTGATTGTTTCACCAAATTTATATAGAGCTTTTGGGGAAATATTGGGAAAATTTATTAGATTACGAGATTTAATATTGTGAAATTATAAGAACAAGATTCAGAAAATTTAAGAGTGTATGTTGAAAAAGTAAAAAAACTGTTTTCCTTTATAATAAACTATACTGGAGACCCAGAACCACAGATATCCACTCCTAGCATTGATTGTCTGTGCCCAGAACCAGTTGGTTCCAGCTCTTTGCTGTAGCTAGTTCTCTCATGGTAAGCTGTCTAGTCAACGCAACGTCACAATACCAAATTAAAAATAAATTTTATTGTATGAGGACTAACGCACATAAGTTGGTAAATAATAAGCTTATAAATTTCATAACACATTTTAGGGGTGGAACAATGTAGACAAAACAAGTGTTCCTTGAAATGCACTAGTATGGCGACATTTTTCGAGAATTATTTTAGATTTCATCCGTTTACGCGTAGAAAGAATTTTTCGTAAGCTGGTTTTCTAAGTACCGATATAAATTGGTGGTTTGCTAATATTTACTCAATATTTACTTCACTCGATAAACAAATTTGCAAAAAATAGAGTGCGCAAATATGACAAAAAGTCTCCTGAAACAACATAACTTTCCGCCCGAAAAATCATATTTTCTTTCCCGCTTTTTGTGAGTTTTTGCAAAGACGCAAAGGCCGTACGGCAAACAGCCAAAAATACTTACACAAATTTCTAAGCATTTTGCGATTAGATATATTTACAATATTTATATGTTGGATCGGACAGAATCAGACTGTTTGCTTACGGTTCCGTGTAAACCGTAGATTAAGGATGTTTTTATTGTAACCTAACAATATAAACTTTTGGACAGTATGTTTTGAAATGCAAGTTAAATTCAAGTAAAAAAAGTATAATAATGTATTATGCACATCCTAGCGTCACCGTGTTGACTCCAGCTAACGAAATGTCACTCAGATACGAAGGGATAGCGGCACACCCGTGACCTTTGTCCTTTAAAAGCCGGTTTAATTTTAGGTCACAAACCAAAGCTAAAAAACAACATATACTTAGAATGAGGTGGGCGGTTATTGTCATACTAATGACAAATCTATTGAACCGTTTTTGTCAAAATTGTTAATAAGTAGGTTATTTTCATGTTTTAAAATAATACTTTTATTATTCTAAGGTTTTAAGTTAAGTCTTTGGCTTGATATAACGGTGGTGTGTTTAGAAAATTTCAGTAGTGTTTACTAACATCGGTTAAAATCTCTATATACAATGTGTAACAGAAAGGTGTAACCATATTTGAAGAGCTTATTCAGTCAATGATATAGAACAACTTTTACTATGGAGCCAACGTCGAAATCTCAAAAAAATAAATCTGCCATTTCGGCCGAGCGGCATTGCATTTTTCTATGAAACAGTTAAATTTTTTTTCGAGATACAGGGTTTGTTCCATAGTAAAAGTTGTTCTATACCATTGACTGAATAAGCTCTTCAAATATGGTTACACCTTTCTGTTACACGTTGTATAGAGTGTAAATCGACAGGTATCTTTAAATGAAAACACATAGTCGTAGTTTATTGATCACACCCAACAACATTCCCAAAGAAGCATACAAATGAAAAAAATGACTCTCCTTGCCATACTAACTTTAAATATTTACTGTAAATTTTGTATAAGCAAGTACAAGCTACTTTGGCCAAATAATAACATAGTTTCGCCATTCAACGTGTCAATGCCGCCAGCCTTTTGGGCACCCTTCCTAACGCAGCGATCTGGCCAGCATTTTCTATTTATTATAAATATTTTAGGTTTACTTTGTTAGATTTTTTATTTTAGGTCATCTTTAGTTAAGTTATTGTATGTTATTTAAAGATTTTAGTTAATTTTGTTGTTTAATAACAGTCCAAAATTATTTTTTCATCACACCTATTTGAAAAACTACAATTAGGTTTAGAGGATAGAAGGAAACAATCTCTCTTCGATTGATTCGCGACCGTGTTTCTGATTTAGCGTCATTTATGAAGAAGTTACTGGCCGGTTAGGCTTTGGCGGTAATAGGCCAAAAATCTTTTCTTTTCTTTTTTTAAAAAAATTTTACGCTTGTCTTCGCTAAATTATTGCAAATAATAATTAAAAATAAGTTCGATAGTAAACAGGTGTTAACTCCTGAAAACATATAGTAAATGATGCAGCTAATGTAGTGCAATAATTACTGCCACCAAAATACCAGATACTCGAAGCCTTTTCTATTTCTGATAGGTAGTGATGAAAAATAGTGTTGTATCACTCGGGGCCAAGATATTTTGTTCTCGGGCGGCGTATATTGAATTCCTTGCTACACTCAGGATTCTACTGAAGAATCCTTCGCTTCGCTCTGAATTAAAAATAACGCCCACGACGATCAATATATTACTTGGGCCCCCTGTAACACAAATAACCATTTCCTTTGCTTTGTTAAGTTTCTTTGGGAAAGTTGTACAGCATGATAAGTAGATTATAACTACAGTAGAGCCACTGAGTGATGGCGCCTATGACGTTTAAATGCCTACAAAGTATCGTGATTATTTATAAGCGAGTGTGAATTAAAAAATGTAATACTTCATTGTTGGTAGTGATGTACTACTTGTTTCGGTTATTATTTTTCGATTTGAATGTTGCTTTATTGTGCAATAGAATTCGTATAGAAACAAAGAATTTTTTTAAAAAAAGTTTCTCATTTTTTATAGGTCGTGTTTGAGGTCGCCAAGATACGCAATAATATTTAATTAAAAACAAAACAATGACGAAGTTAAAACTAAACGAAAATAAATGATAGTAAAATACTTTTTTCGATTTAGATATTTAAACATCTCCTGGGGGCCCCGGGGCACTACACCGCAAAGCCCTCCGATAGCTACGCCACTGGTTTTGGTACATTTTCCTTTTGTATCATTATGTTGAATGTTGAATGACGTGTCTAATGTTGAGTAAACTCACACTTGATTTTTATTTTTAAGCGAAATTTGAAATGTACCTCATCACTAAATGCAGCTGTCATAAGTGCCATCACTCAGTGGCCCTACTTTATTATGAGGTTTCACTTAAATATACCTATCCTTTATTATAGGTATACGTATAATGTATCAACATTTAAAGAATAGAAAAATAGTCTCTGTTTTATTTCTCCCTCCGACATTTGTTGAGGACGCCACTTGAGCAGTTATAATCAGCAGAGATAAAAAGTTTATAGCCTCGTAAACGAACTGAACTGCGGAGTGTTTGGGAGACGCAAAATAATATCCAGTTTTATTTTATGTATAACTTCAATTAGCTTTTGCCCGAGACTTTGTTCACGTACACCTTCTATATGTGACTTAGGGGGAAATCAGTGCTTTTGAGTGATACTCCATTACTCAATCTTACAAACGTCAAAAAGGGTCGTGATCTCATTCTCAAGACATATTTTTGATACAGAAACGTAGAGTCCTTGATATCGGACACTCAAGCCGAACCGAGCGGTACAGTAGAGTCATTCGCCGAGAATATGTTGCGGTTAGGTAATAGGAATACTATGAGGAAATGAAATGAAATATATTTATTTATGTAATGTATGTACATATCAGATACATTTATGACAGGTCGGTTTTAATGTAATATAATAAAATAATCTATATTTAATAGTTTTATGTAATAAACAATAATATGGGGAAATACACAAAGAACTAATAAAGGTTAGGTGTATTAAAAATACACTTGAATAAAAAATATATAGGAATAAGGAATAAATAATATTATTAGTACAGGCACAACATATAATAAATATATGCCTAACTTCACCCATTCGATTAGTCTTGCTTAGAAGAAGGGCAAGAAACTTAGCAAGATCATGTCTTTTTTTTCCATAATTTTAGTAACAAACAAATAAAGTTAAAAAGAAATTAACATCAGATAAAAAAAAATGGAAATGTGAACTCGGCTAAGCACGACAGATGTATTTATGAGCCCAAACTCGTCTGTAAATACAAAATTTGCGAGTTATGGTCCTCACAATAATTCAGTCTCCGCTTAGCCAGCTGAAGCTGTGCTCAAACGAATTTTCTCTAAATTTAATGTAATTTTTCATGTGGTTTAATACATTATTTATAGATTTCCAATTATATATGTTTTATTTTAATGCATGTGCTCGTAAAGGCCCACTTTTTATGCATCAAAACCGAACAGAAAGTCGATTATTTTGCCCTAGGGCTTTATTATTATTATATTTATTATTATTATTTTTTTTATTTATTTATTATGGTATTGGCTAACCTGCAGCCTTTCCTGTGTACCATAAATGTCATACTTTTTTTTCCACTGTTTTACGGCTCTGGGTACAGTCCTTTTGAGCCAATATAATTTAAAGTTCACAAAATTATATTTGTTTTATTTCCTCACACTATCCATTGAAAAACGTAGTATGATACACGGGCGTAAGAGCAATAAATTACTCGGTTACGTTTAAAACACTCGCTATGCTCGTGTTTTAAATCGTCCTTGTAATTTGTTCCTTTGCGCCCTTGTAGCATAAACTACTATTGTGTGAATCTTCGAGTTTTAATACCTATGTTTAAATGTATTACTGGATCTCTAATATTAGTATAAGACTGTACCCAAAATTAAAAATGAAAAGTCGTGTTTTTGCAAAATGTTGAATGGAATGGGTTATTGTTATTAGTTATTATATTAGGATTGTACTGAGGCCAAATCTAATATTTAAAGAAATGTTGTCTGTCTGTTTGAATGTATGGATGTTCTGTTTTAACTCAAGAACCACTGAACGGATTTGGAGGCGGTTTTCTTCATTATCATCGTAGTGGCCCTGGTTAACACGAGCCATAAGGGATAGATAACTACCAAGCCGAAAACTGACGATAATTGAAATACACTTGTATATCGCAAATTCTCCAAAAAGTACTCGAAAACAAAAAGTACATTAGACATTAAATACGTATATATTTTTAATAAAATGTACCGGGAGTAAATGGAGCATCTTCAAATAAAAACACATTATCTACTGAAAGAAATATACTTATACCTGGGGAAAAAAATGTTGATCCCGCAACAAACTTTACGTTAAACAAAATTGTAAGGCCTAAATGTAAATCTTGCGCCCCGCAGACTCACCTCTCGACAACCTTAGCTGCTTATATAGTGTTGCCCCCTGGCCGTCCCATGGTAGCTAGATAGGGGGCCCACAACGGCTATCCTGTTGGATAGTTATCAAACAGCAAGTCACCATCTGCCATACTTAAATTTGTGAGAGATTTTCGAGGCAGATGACCGTTATCTCACTCCATAGCCCTGTTATCCGGCCCATTTAGCATTCTATCCTCATAGCCCACTCCAAGTCGCTTCCTTCCTGGCAATAGTTTGGCAACTGTGGGGGACTGTCCGTTAGTGTATCTCAGTGATACATTGAGGGAGAGGCCTCCATGGATGCAGCCATCTCACATTTAGATTAAATGGTACCAAAGGCCTCTTCAATGTTGGCTTCGGCCCCATGAATGCATTTCAAATGACCGGGTCCCTATGGGCCCGTGACTGAAAAGTGTACCTACATAATAATAATATGTTTTTTATTTCAGACCACAATAAAACGAATGTTTTTTTACAGTCCATATGCTTAATAACGATTCAATTTAAAATTCATGTGGTATTCCAATTTTATTAATTAGTTAATGGATTCAACAAAATATAACAGGAGGTAACAGCTATAAAAAAATATGTACGAGCGCATATAATATTTTCCATCATCATCATACGCACAATAAATAAATGAGCGGCAAATAGATGTTACAAAATTGACAAACCAAGAATGAAATCACAACATGTTAACTACTCCCTTAATTATATTTAGAAGGTCAGCATTAAAAGCATGTCTATTTGATTTGATCTTCAAATGTCAAAGCCATCAGTCATTTACTTGCAGACAGTTATAACATTAGAACTTTGTGTAAAGAAAGCAGTTTATTTGATAGTGGGCAGGGTACCATACTAACAAAAATAAAAAACGCAATTCATAAGCACGTACAAAATGGAAAGAAACATTTAGTCAGAGAATATAAAGTATTTAGGGCCTGTTTCACCACTTCCAGATAAGTGCCTGATAGTTATATGTGACATATAACGCATACAAAATGTGTTCCATTTTTAAACTTATCTTCTGGATATCACATATCTGGAAGTGGTGAAACAGGCCCTTAGTAATGTCTTTCCGCACTAGGAATAAACGTCAAATCCATTTGCCCGGGAAAATAGAGAAATAAAAATTTTATTTTATAATAAAACAAATTTTATAATTACCTCGAGTTTGGACACAGAAGAAATAATAGTACTACTTGCAGAAGATCCACTCCTGTCCTCAAAGACACTTAAGGTGACTCCGTCGGAAAAATTAGCAACTCAATAGCAGACAACAAAATAGCAGACATTATGTAGTCCTCAAGCAAGCAGAACCCTATCTAAAAATATGAGAGATTTCAAGATATGACTAATTATGTTTTACAATCTCCCGTACGAATGTTTTTTCAAATGTAAAAATCGTAACGAATACATTTTATTTTATTTTTATTTTTCATTTTAATGGGGTGCTGCTTGCTTAGGACTACATTATGTCCTTTTATTTAACATACATCTTAATCTTGGTGGTGCTTGGACCAACTCCCATACAAGTTTGTCCACTGTCATTTGCGTATGATAGAGTATATAGATAAGTAAAGTATTATGCTTATAGAATAGAATAGAAAAGTTTATTTGTTTGACTTTTGGTCCTTAAAAATTAGTTGTTACAATATGCTTAAATATGTCATTCCTCAAAAATCTGCTAAACAAAGAAACAATTGACCTTAAACCTTAAAATCTGAATTAGAAATAAATATATAAAATAATTCAATTTATAATGTTAAATTATGTGAATCGTCAATTTAAAAAGAATACGAATGTCAATATATATAAACTACCGTTAAAAATTATTATTATAATTAAAAAAAAACATCCATCGAGTAAAAACATTTGTCGACGAGCCACATGTGAAGTTTGCTCTTGAATTGGTTCAGTGGTAAATCTTTAAAATCGTCCGGTAAAGCATTAAATACTCTGACTGCCATTTGGAAGACGTTTTGTTTAACTAGGCTCAGTTTACAATGGTGTATGTAAAGTCTCTCGCCTCCTTTTTTTCTTTGTGATCTTTGGCTGACCTCTTTTTTTTAGGAAAATATTCTGCTTATAAAATATTCTTATATAATATAGAAAATATTCTTACGAATATATCAGTCGTTTTATCTCAATGCGTTCTAGTGAATATAAACAACTCATATTATTTTGGATGTTTGGAGTGAAACGTTATTTAAACAAAAAGAATATATGTATAATATGTATAAGTATAATTATGCATTTATTAACGTATTTTATTTATATCTTCCTTGTAGGAATTTGCATATAAATTTTATGTAGTTTATTTTTTATTTCTAACTTGTAGGTCGTTTAGATACTTTTATTTTAATCTTGTTTTGTGTATTCAAGTATAATTGTACATAATATGAATACCTTGTTTTATATCAACCATTACCCTAGGTTTCCTGGAAGAAATCTCATTAGTGAGATAAGTACGACATTGTACACAACTTTTACCAAGTATTTTGTTATTAAGTTTTATGTGTATATTAAGAAGAGATGACATAATCTACAAAATACCTACGAAACCAAGTTTATATAAAGCCTTAAAGCTCGTTTTGCTGCAAATCGATTTCAAGCTAGCAACGTAAAGAGCACTCTTCCTTTACAACCCTTCACGCCCACACAAGAGCAACACGACTGAAGACTTTCACCCTGCGGGTTCCGGACCATAAATAATTTGAACAATAGTTACAAACTCTTTATTATCTAAAAAGTGTATGAAAAAAAACTGCAAAATTAGGCTGGTCATGTAGGGTACGGAACTCAAAAACTACATTATGAATCTGCGTTTTCAGTATTTGTCGTTTAAATGCAGATACGGTTTATAATTTACAGTAATTCCGAATTCTTAACTAGTTTAGTTTTTGAGACTAGACCCTGTAACAAAGTTGGTCTAAAACTGACAACTTTAAGGGCCCTAAATTTCTTTAATTTTGACGATCAAAAAGTATAAAAATGTGTTTGTATACTCAATGAGCACTAATAGATAATGGTGTCGATTCGCTTATTTGACAGGACTACTCTTACTTTAAGCGTCCTGTTTTTGTCTTTTCGATACAGAAAAATCCTGTCAAATAAGTTAAATCGTGTTACACCGAATCGACACAAATGAAATGCAATGATTTTGTATTAACCTCATTGATGACATGTATGCTTAAAGCGTACCTGCCACATGCCAGGTAAGAAAAATGTTCAGGTATGGGAACCTTGCTATTTAATTATTGCTTAATTAATAACAAGTATTGTTAACTATTTTCTATAAAATAGAATTGAATTTCTTATTCAATATTTGGTTTTGGGTCGACATTCTTAACAAAATATCCAAATTTCAGGCCTGTAACTCATTCCGTCTACAAGCTGGAGACCCGTGAAATACGGACGGACAGACAGACGGACAGAAAGCAGCTCCCTTTTGGCATATGTGTACGGTACCCTAAAAACAAACGTCACCTTCAGCGTCACCAAATGTATGCGATATCGATGTTTTCCTTCAAAAACCGAACGACATCCTTCTTGGATTTTAAGGTAAAAGCTTAGATAAATTTGTCTAAGGGTAAAATTATGGTATTTATCTTATTTATTTTAAAAAGGCCATAATTCTGGGTGTCACAACCTGCAGGTAGAAAGCTGAAAAATCACAAAAGAATTCCTTAATTAAATTATTTTTAAAAGTGAAAGTTACAATTTAGTTTAACGCCATACACTTTTTAAAGACTTATTAAAGAATACAGTTACCAGAATATCTGTAATCTTTGTAGAGTAACTATTAATTTTAAAATGTGTATGTATTCGAGTAAGCTTTGGACTACATAATAGATTTACGAAGTCCGCTTCTGAAACGGACTACGGATATAAAAGAGTTAGCGAAACTTTAGGTCCTACAGGATCGAAGTTAAGGAACTCCATGTTTAAATAAGAGGACTGCTCTTTCTTTGAATTCTGATTTGGTTTCGGTAATATTTTATGAGGATTTAGTTTTCTCGCCGAAAAAAATTTTGATGTTTCGTTTAGATATCATAATGAATACAACATTCCGTCGCGACATATATCCCCGAAGGGTTTAATCAGAAGTATTTTGTCACTAGAACAGTCAACACCCGCAACACCCTCTTTTCACCGACGAATTGAACGCCGCCTTATCGCCGTACTTCGCAATTACAAATACACGCTTCTAGGACATGCAGGTTTACTTCTTTCCTTTAGCAAGGGTAAGTATACAAATACTTGGCATATAAATTCCTAAAAACTCATTATTGCTTGCTCGACCGGCAAGAGTTTGTAAATCCAATAAGCAAACCTTTTCTTAAAGATTGGCTCATTAGTAAAATTTTACTTTGAAAGGTTAATTTTTATAACAAATGTTTTGTTTTTCTTTAAAATAATATTCAAATAAATTTAGATAAAGAGCTCCATAAGTTTTTTCCCAAGTTACCACTTCTCAGAAAGAGAAGCGCTGCCTTCAATTTTGCACACTTTATGACTTACGACGCGACCTGAATGCTTTATTTACATTTTGCATGTTACGTTGTGTCTACGCTCTGAAACATTTTGTAGCCGTTGAGTCATGAAAATCAACAAACATTGGAGCATTCTGTTACAATCATAAAATAAGTTTCTCTTTTTTCGGCTACGCAATTATCTATAGCACGCTTATATTCTTTCGTATGTGAATGAATATGTATTACACTCTTGCAGCTAAGACGTTTCAGAAAATATTTTTTTTATAATGTTTATGTATCTGAAACGAATACGTGACTTTGTTATTTTCATTTCAAATATTTGGTCCGTATTGTTACACAAAGCCCATATTTTTTTGGACTAAATTATTTTGTAAAAATCAAAAATCAAATCAATCTACTTGAATTTACTGACCAAAATGCTATTAGTCTTAAAAATTATATTCTTCTCAATATAATCATAGCTCCAAACCCAACTAATCCTAATTACACGACTGCCCGAAAAAAGTGTAATGATTTCAAGGTTCATGCATGTATGTTTGTCCGTTTCTTTTATTCTACCATAACTTCAAAATGCTTAAATCAATTTAAAAGTGTGTGGTATTAGACGAATCGTCTGTTAGAACTAGAATTTTCATGTCATCTGGGTTGTAAAAAAAGGAATAGTTTGTGTCGGACATACAACCGGTAACCTTTTGCCATCATATTCAGCTTTGGGACAGCATTAATTTTTAGTCTCGGATATGCACTTGCATGATCTCTGTCAAAATGATCACCACATACGTATTATATTGATCGTTTGTTTGCAGGCATCTTTGGAATGTTCTGAAAACTGAAAAGTCTAGGATTACATTAAAGTTTTCGTGAAGTTCTTAGCTACAGTTTGAGGTTAAAAAAACGCT
Source organism: Ypsolopha sequella (assembly GCA_934047225.1). NCBI lineage: Eukaryota > Metazoa > Arthropoda > Insecta > Lepidoptera > Ypsolophidae > Ypsolopha > Ypsolopha sequella. Next base: position 14,318,392 of record OW203985.1, read on the forward strand.
ACAAACACAGCTTAACCATCTAATAATTATTTTAGGTTAATCCGTCCGAGTTGACTGCCCATGTGGCTGTGTAGTCCACCTATGCTAAACAAGAGGTTCAAATCCTCGCGATACACATTAAATTGTGTCCGATATGCGAGCTTCGAGAGGCAGGCACGTCGAGCTGTTGGTCGAAGTACGGCGATAGGGCTCACCACCTATTTCGTTTGGGACGTAATCAAAAGCGGGTGGGGATTTACTAAGGATTCAACCGCAAGCTTTTAGGAGTAGGTGAGCGGAGTTAAAAAGCTTATTTACGGCCGTAAATATACCATATGCGATACAATTTATCATTTTGCTATTGTAGAGATTTTTTTTGGGGGACAGACTTGCTTGGAGAAAAATTCTTGGTATTCTTTGTACTATTTGTTGTGACATTTGAGGTCAGTCACAGAGAAAAGCATAAAGAATAAACTTCCAATCTTTCTGATTCCTGATGGTGGCGCGCGCATCAACTTGGAGGTAATTTTTTATTATATTATTTTAATGAAACAAGCATTAATTTACCATGAATAACTGATAAAAAATAATAAACGATTAAAACACGTAATAATATCTAATAAGAAATCAAATTATCCTTCCCAATACAATGTAATTGAGTCAAATTCTTTTCGTATACGAACTTCCCTGTCAAAGCCAAGTACCAAATACAAAAATGCCTTAATCTGCGGAATTCTTTCCTAAAGTCGATCACAGAAGTGACGTACAAGTTCTGAATTGGGCCCCCTAAACGAGGCGCGAACAAAGAAGCATTCGCTTCAAAATACCAAGACCCATAAAATGGAAAAAATATCCATTGAATGTTGCTAATAATCTGAATTACTCTATGGATTTTGATGAACGGGTTTCAAACGATTTATGATAATCGGAAGATTTTCATGCGTTATATACAATACAAAATGTACAGAAATACAAAAGAGCCGTAAAATTTAAAAAGTATTCATTGAATAATCTAAGCTGGTCGTACACAAATTATGTAACGCAATATTTGGTGGGAAGGGTGGAGTCCAGCCAGGCGTTACGCTCCTGCTTCTTTCGGAGCCTTAATAAAAATCTAAGGCTTTTGTCCTGTAAGGGAGCAAATAGTTGAAAGGAGTAAGTCTCTACTTACTAACAATATGCTAATAAATATACCCTTATTATTATCTACCAAGTACCTGAGCGACCGAGCTCCGCTCGGGACAGATGGTAAAACGTCTAGGTAGTGTTTAAAATATCTTTCACCGCAATATTTGCTCCGAATCGTTTCTACACATGAAACGCGTCGATGCAGTTTGACAAATCTGAGCTATAAAATCACGTCACATGCATTTAACGCGCAAAACGGAATCCACTCATTCCAGTCGACGTCAAGCATTGACACCAAGAAGTTCACCAAAAAATTATTTAAGCTTTTAGATTGAGACCTCAGAACAATAAACCATGTATGTATGTAAACGTGGTATTCTTAGTTTTGAAAATAAAGTTGATTATTTCATTCCATAAATATTTGGCAGGTTTCTCAATTTCATATATTATTTTATCTACTCCCATACTACAATAAGGTAATTTCATCATCAAAATCAGTTTTATAAGTACCTACACTGTTTATCTGATAATATTACATTATAACACCGTGATTCCGCGCTGCTATTGACCCAATTTACTGCAACACCGCTAGAGAGCCAATCAACAACAGCGACGAGAAATAAGTCCCGACCTTATTTCTCAAGCCACGCCTATCCTAGTTGCTTCTAATTGGTACTCAAGGCAGCATTACCGGTCGATGAACTCGGGATTCATGAACGAGTGTTCTTCTCATTTTCCGTGAAATTGTTAGTTGAAAATATGATTAAAATACGATATTTTTGATGCTCATTGATTAAGTATTGTGTCCAACTGAACATAAATAGACATTTCGACAGTTGTGCAAAACTATTACGAAACTCACTTAGTTCGTTTCGTTAACAAGCACTCGTGTCCCAATGACTTAAATTATGTTACAGTTGCACAAAATACTATGATAATCTAGTTCTTTAACTGTACAACAAGTATTATTAGGCTTTTTTTATCCAAATCGATATCGATAAAGTCTGTAAACCCGTAGTCCGGTACATGCCTAGTTGCAAGCGTTTGAAAGATAGGGCTGTAGCCGGCTTGAAATCAACGTACTGAGAAAAATACTGCCATCTTGTTTTTTCATACGGAGAGTTGTATATGTGAAAGTAGCATAGCTTTACCATCCTAGGTTTCTGCTTAATTAGATCTTGTCTATTGGTTTATTGGTCTGAGATTGAGACAGACATCGTCTATGGAAAATGATGTGAAATTTTCAATATTGTACCCATACCATGATTTTACCTACAAAATACCAAGACCACGTTAAGTTATACACTTGCAGTGCTACATAAGCCCCTATAGTAAAGGTTACAAGAAAGGTATAAAGTCCAATGTGTATAGCTTGATATCTTGAGTGTAAGAGTACGTAGGTGTGTGATTTGCTCGTGAAAACTCGAAGAAATCGACTTTTTCCAGAGATGATAGCAAGCTAAATTGATTTTTCATCCCCGAAAACCTCTGTACTGTAAATTTTTAGACCAATAGAAACGACATTTTATTTGACGCATAGTAATATTATGAAAGCACTTAACGTAAGCTTTTTGAAAATGAAACCCTTGGAGTAAATTTTTGTAACAGAATAACATACTCGTTTCAGTGTATAACGAAGTTGTAAATTGTACTGAAATGACAAATGTTACTAGCGAAGGCGAAAAGGATGCAAACGAGAAAGGGACAATATTTCCTAACGAAAACGCTCGCCCGGGGGAAATAAAGTAAATCGGGTTTACGACGACCATTCAAACTGACTCTCTTGGATAAACTAGTCGCTGAGGACAAAAATATACGCTGGCATCTTTCAGAGTGTCACAACTCACAAGTATTCAATACAATCCGCGACACCGCACGTGTCCAGTGTAAAAGCGACAACAGTCAGGAAAATATTTTTACCTTAAAGTGTTGAGAATAGGGACCATAGAAAACGGCAGGTATGTCATTTACTCACACGATTTTATGTTGCTTTCTCGAACTTCGTAGTAAATATCAAACCATCCCTAAACATTATATAGTGCTTACTGTTTGACGTTTTGAAAGGTTTACCTATATGTCTCAGGATTACCTCCACTTACGTGAACTCTAAGGACGCGGAGGAAGAAAATTTTAGTCATTTATCAAATAAAGCGTCGAGGACTGAATTTGTTAGTAAGTTTTGACAATAAGTCCGGCCTCCCGCTTGATGCCGGATGATACTGTCCATGTCCCAGGGTAAAGTAAATCCCATCCATCTTACCTACTGTCATCCCGGCACGATGCGGCCGCGTAATTTGTTGGATCTAGGGCATTTTGAAGATCATTGAGTGAATTCTACTTTTCATGCTTCGGTTCTGATTCTACGCCTGTGAAAGCTTTAACATTTTGTTCTTTGATACCATATTTAGGTATGTAGATGCTCGAGACTGGAATTAAATTAATAAGATGTGGCGTTATCTAACTGGTCACGAAAATATTATGAAAATGCAACCAAAAGGATAAAAATATAATAGTGAAAATTTAAATTTGTTGTCGCGTTATACTTTTCTACAATTTAAGCTTCATAAGATTTATGATGGAACTACGTTTTTTAAATGTTTTGAAGAGAGTTCTGTCTCTGCTTTGAACGTACTTCACAAAAAAAAAAACATTTATTTCTACTTATATTTTCCCCTATTAGAACATTATAATGTTACATCAGCTTTTAATTAAGAACACTAATTAAAGTTGTAAAATTACAATGTCACAGCGCCCCACACAAATTCTTCTTTATCAAAAAAAAATCCAATATATTATCTACTTATATTTTCACCTACAAGAACATTGTACTTTGTTTGGGTCATAAGTTCTGTCACATATCAAGTGTGAAATAAATGACATATTTTCAATTTTATTACAATAATTTATAAATTGGAAGATAGGTAACATGCTGCGCAGGCTTTTCTCTCTAAATACTGCCATATTTTATAATCCAAGGGATTAAGGTCCGGACTGGAGGACGGCCAATCTTCGTGCCTGATGAAACAATTTCATGGGCGTTCAACCAGTTTTGCGTACTTTTGGCTTTATGAGTCGGTGCAGAATCTTGCTGGAATACCCAGTGGCGATTTGCGAACATTGTTCGTTTAAGAGGCTCTACGAGGTTTTGCAGAACCGTATCTTGGTACACCAGAGCACTGGTTTCACACCTTTTTCACAAAAAACTTCTGAGTAGAGCCCAAATACGACACTCCAAGACAAACCATCACCGATGAGGGATGATGACCACGTTGAACGCGCGGGACACGCCTGCTTGTTTCATTACTGTTGTGAGCATACACCTTGTCATTTTTCTTATAGCTCTCTTCGACTGAAAAAAAAATTCACGTGTAAATAAGATTTCTCGGTATTTTTTTCCCACGTACCGTCTCAACAAAGCGCGTGATCGATGAAGCCAAATTTTTTTCAAACGAGCATTCAAGAGGTGTGCTGTTCTTTTACGGTAAGCCCGTAGCCCTAGGTTTTCATTCAATACCCTTTTCACAGTAGTTCTGTTTAAACCCATCAGAAGAGCCAACAGTTTTTGCTTTCGCACGGGATTTCTTTGAATTCGCGCCTTGATGGCTTTGATCACCGCTGGATTGCGAACCGTACGAGGTCGACCACTCCTCTCTCTGTCTTCTATTCTTGAATCTTCCTCGTATCGTTTCATAGTGCAATAAACGAACCTTCGTCACAGAATAAAATATTCGTGTTATTTTCAAATTTTTCAGAGGTTTGAAAAACGAAGAAGTGTCCACTCCATGTTGAAAACTAAAGTCTACAAAACCTATGTTTTTAAAATCGTGAAACATTCAAAATAAGAACGTATTTTATTGATTTTTTTGTCTGCATTCCAAATTCAAAATACGGAACATATGACAGTATTCATGACCCGACTACGTAATTTATATCACCTTTAGTTAAAAACACTAATTAAAGTTGTAAAATAACAATGTCGCAGCCACAGAACATCGCAGCGCACCACACAAACTTTGCTTTGAGAGTTTTGACTAAAAAGACATTTCAATTTATTATCTACTTATATTTTCACGTAGGTACAAGAACATTGTAATGTTATATCAGCTTTTAATTAATAACACTAATTAAAGTTGTAAAATAACAATGTCGCAGCGCACCACGCAAAAGTAATGTGGTACAAAGTTCAACAGTTCAACAATTGTCCGCTATTCGCAAGACAGAAGGTCCATAGAATGAAATATTTTTAATTTGTAAATTTAATTTAGCCTTGTGCTACATACCACCGTGCCAGGAGGAGAGAGATTGCATTCTTTGCAGTCAGGGACAAGCCACAACGCAATGTCAATGTCGTCCCACCCGTATTATATATAGGTTGATTGTCACTGCTGTAGAGTTGCGTGGCTTGAACTTGTACGTTTCTCTAAAAACTCAATTAGTGTTCATATTCAGTTTAAAATAACTAATCAACATAGTTTTATGGAAATTAATACACATCAACTTCAACCCCCAAAAAGAATGAAATAAATAATAATTACGGTAGAGCATAATGGTCTTTGACTAGCTTTACATACACTAGAATAGACGCCAATAAGCTCACTGTAAAGTGAGTATTTAAATTTCTATATATATATATATATATATCTATATCTATATATATATCTATATCTTTATATCTAAACAGTTTGTTAAAATAAAGTTGAACTGTGAAAATGAAGTTGAAGATAAACTGGCGATAGTACTAGTTTCTGCGTTTCTATAACGCAATGATACAATGTAAATTTTTCATTTCCTTGCGATGGATAAATCGCCAAGTATTAAAAATATAAAAACAATTATTTCTATCGATTACTTTGGGATTTGCATACATGCTTGCTTGGGCATAGATACGACCCAAAATCGCTCGAGCGACTATTTATCTTTTTGCTGTTATTGTAAAGGAAGTTGGATTATATATCAGCAACATCACATCTCAGCTGTAATGATAAAAGAAGGATTAGAAAGAGAAAGTTCGAATGAACGGAGTATTGCCAAGAGGGGTGAAAGTTTTCTGCGTGGTAACTATTTCAGTGGCAAAATAAGATTGGATCATGTAATTCTTGCGCTTTCCAAAATATAGCCTGTAAAAAATCGAGAGGCAAAGCAATTGATATACGGTTTTAAAGGCTTTAGGTAAACAAAAATAAATCCTATACACAATTGCTTTCTTTCAAAATTAAAACTCATGTATAAAGACCCAACATATATAATAATAATAAATAACGAACATCAAAGTAGTAATTGTTAAAATGTATGTATACGTATATGTACTACTTATACCGAAGTATAAACTTATTGAAGTCAGTAACGGACCGTTATTTAGAAAATAATTAAGGAGATGTTGTGTAGACTAATTGGTTTTTAAGGGCACGTTAATCTTTGATCTCATGAAAGGTATTAGTTTTCAAGGATCAGTACATAAAAGCAAGCATTTCTCTAACAACCAATAAGAAAAACGTTTGATGTTGCTGTAAACAGTTACTTGGGCCTACACACACACATACACACCCTTACTTTCTAAGTGGCACAAAGTAGGCTGTATAATAAATATTTAAACACGAAAAATACATCATAAATCTACAAGTCGTCTACAAAATTTGACAATCACCTACTGTGATGAAAAGTAACTGTGACAGACGACCATCGACGGACGACACACATGTTTTATTCTGAGTTTATACTTTACTATTTTTTTTTTTTATTTATGTGGCCTGGTTGCAAAGACCGTTTAGCCCTTACGAATCGTTCACCGCTTAGACCATATAACACAGGACTTGGCAAGCGCACGCATTCCCCTCTGCGGAAGTATGAACATTTTGTTCCTGTAAGCTTGCTTGTGTGCGCGTTCTGTGTTTGTGTTACGGCTTGCGATTAGTGTAACATATAAAATTTTCGCAAGTGTGTGCGTGTTTACGTCATGACATAAGATTGTGAGAGGTACTTCCGAGTGTATATTAAGGTGATATATCGTTCATGCAAACGTCTCCCTTACCCCAGGCGGAAAGACCTGCAGTGCGAGAGGGACGGAATCGGGGAAAATTTACAAAAAAATCGGTTTTAAATTAATACAAAATTTGCTAAGATTGCTATGAAAATTTCCATAACCAGTAATTTAGATATTATTAAAACCCATCCAAATAAATATTTTGAAGTCTGTATGCTATCCCAATTTGTCAGAATATAAAAAAAAGTGTACATTTTTACCTCATTTCAATAATAATTTCCAACGAGTGAAATTCCTCCAATTGCGTTTCTGATAGTCCAAAATCCAGAAAAAGGTCAAAAATTGTTATATACTAATTTATTAAACTTGACACTTCTTTTGAACAGCAGAGAAATAAATCCAGTAAGTGTCGATTTTGACGATATAGCCCTTTAACGTCCCAACGTGGTAAGAGTTGGGCCTTATCGCCGCACTTCGAGCACAAATACACGCTTTGATAGGGCAAGCTGGTTTTCCTCTGTATTTTCCTTCAGCAAGTGGTAAGTATACAAATAGTCAAATACTGCATATAAATGCATGCTCAACCGACAGGAGTTTGCAAATCCAATACCGAAGAAAAGGCACGCAAAACTAAAACTTTGTAGGTTCTTAAGGGTCGGCTCCGCCAAACATGCTCACAATATGACAATTTAGCACATTAAATCAAAATATTTTTAACAAATAAAACTCATGTAGTTATTTAAGAAATTAAACTACATTACGTATTTTTCATTTTCGAAACAAGTCTCACAAACATCGAGAAAAAAAAACTGAAATATTAGTAAAATCACGAAAAACGTAATTAGGCGACTCATTTTTTTTTGTTGCAAAATGGATTTTTTTTGCGTAAAGGGATCACAACGCCTTATTCATATAATATTTTAATACCTTTTCCTTTCGTTATTTTAAAAGAAATATTCAAATTTTTTTTGCGTGATATCTCGTTTCTGGGATAATGTTGAATGTTTAAGTATTTCTTTTAAAATAAGAAAAACAAAAAATATTAAAATATTATATGAATAAGGCGTTTTGATCCCTTTACGCAAAAAAAAACATTTTGCAACAAAAAAAAAATTGCGGTGCCTAAAAAAAGGCTCTAGAAAAAATGTTTAATTTTGTAGTTAGATCAGTAGACTGATCATACTACTAATTTGTACAAAATTACAAAATTACGTTTTCCGTTATTTTAGTGATATTTCAGTTTTTTTTCTCTTTGATTGTGATACTTGCGTCAAATCTGAAAAATACATAAGGTAGTTCAACTTCTTAACTAACTACAAGAATTTCATTTGTTAAAAATATTTTGTATTAATATACTAAATATTAACAGGTGGTAGAGCTGATGCTGGGCTCGACTGTGGAGGTACCACCATCTTACTTGGAGACCCCCTCGAAGTAATTCGGGGAGAGTAAGAGAACAGCTCACAGGCAAAATACCAGGAGGCCCACTATGCCTGGGACCGATTGATGGCGGTATATCTATCCCTTATAGCCGGGCCTTATATGGAACAGACTGGTGACGGGCAGCGGCGTCACTGGTGCGAGGGTTCCGGCACCGCGCTCACCAACCCGCCTGCCCAGCGTGTGTGCGTATGGGTAATTCTTCCAGGATGACCGCCGCCGGGAGTTTCAAAGTCCTGGAAAGGCATATGTCCAGCAGTGGACGAACTAGGCTGATGGATGGATACTAAATTGTCCAAACGAGAAAGCATGTTTGGCGGAGCCAAAATGTCTGGTTTTTATGATAACGTTGAAAAGTGAGAAAAGTATTTTTTTCGCAACTGTTGTTCACAAAACCCTACGATTATTGAAGAAAATGGCATTATAGTTGAGTACGTAAGTATGTACAGAAAAGAAGATACGAACGATGTATTTTGAAACGTTTTCATTAGATAGTTATATGTTACAAAGAAAATAAAATAAAATATGTTTTCGTGAATTGGCTCTGCGGGCCGCAGGTTGACATCCGGAGGCTGCCCTCCGGCCCGTAGTTAGCCACCCTTGATCTAGATTATATTAATTCATATAAGTATAAGGCACAAAGATCATGACACGGTAGACAGCGTCAAGAGTTGTAAAATTTTTGTGAAGTCCAATCACTGAAACAAGTTTCACAGTTTAAGTTCACAATCACTAAATCATTTTTTTTTACTGATGAAGATACTACATAGGTATTCAATATTTGAAACTATTTCGTAACGGTCTAGACGGTTTTACATCCAGGTCTAGAAAATGTAATTACAGTTTTGCTGCTACTTTTAGGCTCACGCATAACGCTCGTTTATGCACAGTTCTGTGTTTATGCATGACAACTCGACTGCTGTATGGCGTTGAGCCAACTCGCATACCTTTCGGTTTTCATTCGTGTAAACGCTAATGAATGAAACTGTATCGAATTCAAAACAAACAACACGTTAGATCGGAAAATTCATCACTAAACTTTTTTTGCTTCATAAAGGACCTATTAGACAAAACTGTTTTAACTTTATGAGCCTCAAATAAAAGGGCTGTTAATGTTAACTGTAAACAAGCCATTCCCTTTGCAATGTTTGTAAATAAAAGCTAACAGCTACTTTTCGTTTATTTTAGGCACTTAAAAACGGTCCGTAAACTGTCCATGTCTCTATATAAGCTTTACGATTCGTATACGTCACTAAAATACCGTTTTTTACAATTACAGTTTTTTTTACTCCATGATTATGATCTTATAATAATAGTCGATGTATTTGTAACACTGACCTCCGTGACTACTGGACAGGTGGCGCACAATTAATTTTTGTGCATATTTGGCTTACGCTATTTTAGCGCTGTAAGCAGCTACGAAGTTCCATGGAACTAAAATTTTAGCAATGTGCGCAAGTCGACGGTGATGTGATGTCAATCAAAATGCGTGAGAATCTCGGATTAGAAGTCGCTTTTGCATAAAATGCCAAAAATGGTTCCTGGGAACTTCGTCGGTGGCCCTTCAATCGGCATGTTTAGCTGTCATTTGTACCGGACATCCAGTCCAGTGGCTATAGTATGGAGGTCAGTTATTCATAAGCTACATAGCCTTACGCAACATCCTTGATCTATAGAATGGATCCAGCTACGATCTGGACTGTGATTTATTGTTTTAGCGATAATGCTAATTAAGAAGGTTAAGAAGTATTAGAATAAGATTTATAGCTGTTCAGGCCTTAACACCACGAAAGCAGATGAACTCTAAAACTTTCACGGAAAAGCGAGACTAAAACCGAAAGTCTTGCAATAAAAAGTCAAAATAGGTGCGACATCGAGAAAAGCGAAGCGGAGCAAGGAGGGGCGGGTTAGGTTAACAAGTAAATTATTTTGGGGAGCTGAGCGGAGCGGCGCGGAACAGAAAATAATTTTGTATGATCGCGTAAAGGGACGATGTTACGGCATAATTTGTGCTTTTTCGTGAAAAAGCAGTTTATACCATCGATCGTACGACGACATAAGCCGGACTTATATAAAACGGACTTTAGGACAGCGGCGGCAAGCGTCACTATACTATAGTTGGATATAATTATCTAAATAAACGTTATTAATTGACTAGTTCGTCTTTAAATGTAGTTTATATATATATATATATATATATATAAACTAATATATATATAATATATATAAACTACATATCATTATCTAACAAACAGACAGACGTGTGCTTGAAATATATTTTTTTAAATTTTGAACCCCGTAAACATTTTTCATGCTTATGAAGCAAAAACTATGTCAGCGTAATTTTCCGCTAAAATAGGTGCGACATCCGCTAAAGTTCTTATAATACATTAACCAATCAAAACAAACCATCTGAAGCATAGCATTTTTCTGAAGGTTAGGAATAAAAGCACATGTTTATTTTATTTTTACCCGTATGTATGAATATTATTTGCAATTGTCGGCACTTGGTGAAACATCATCAATATCTGGATAAAAACAATTCGGTACTATATATTTTCACTAATATCACTACTATAAAATTCCAACCGGTTTCGCCTTGCGGCATTATCAAGCAACGCTAAGAACATAAATACAACGATGAAGAATATAAATGTTTATCGTATTAGCTGTACAGGTAAATACTCCGACTAAGGTCTTTGTATGTGCTTTTTGGTTATACACGTTATAAAACAATATTTTATGTATAAAAACGTATACAAGAGCCTACAAAGAAACCCTTGTAAAAGTTTTCAGAGCTTTGTTAGGAACAGAGGCGCCCGTATAAGAGACCACATTATTTCAAATGTAAATAAACCTTTTGTCCAGTCCTCGAGATATCTGACTACACGCGAAAAACGTTATGTTATCTTCTCTCTCAACATATTCCTCATGCTTTGTGTGTTTGCATGGTCTCGTAATATGTCTGTTCGATTTTAATTTGAGAACCCTATCGCTAAAACAATATAGATCGCAGTCCAGGCCTCGTAGCACAGTGTTTAATCGCGCGCAACGCCACTAGTTGAATCACAAGTGCAAGGAGCGTGACGTACTGTTTAATCGCAATAACATCGTGTCACGCTCCTCGCACTTGTGATTCAATTAAGTTGCGTCGTACGCGATTAAACACTGTGCTACGACTGCAGGGGTCTACCGCGTAACTCGGTGGCGTTCGTATAATGGGCTTCATTTTGACTTTTGGCAATTGCACGCGTTGAATTTATATATGTTATCCTGTTGTCAGATTCAAGCTTTGGTAGTGAAGTTCATTAAGAGTATGGCATACCCTAGCAACTTTTTTTAATACCCATCCAGCACAATTAGTCCAATGGCAAAGACCTTTTTAGTTTTTGATATAGGCGATTAAATGTTGGCTCATTGGCATCTTTTTCTTGGACGGGTAATACTAACAATCATGAGCGAAACAACAAATTGGAGTGTTTAAAAATACTAAGATATTTTGTAGGCAAAAGTATTGAATTTTAGCAGATTCAGTTCATATTTTTATTACCTACTAGCTTTTGCCTGCAGCTTCACCCGCGCTGATTTCATTTGCCTTTCCCCGAGATGAAAAGTGGCTTATGTCACTCTCTGGTCCATAAATTATCCTATGCGTTGCTTCATCTCTGCGTGAAAATAGGACAAACCAACAATCCAATAACCAACAAACCAACAAACACACAATCGCATTTGTACTCGTAATAGGGGTACGAATTATATGAAAAAAAAAAAGTTATTCCTTAAGCATACCCCCGACACGATAAACAATATTTAGTGTTCTGCTCAAGACGCCAAAACACACTGAATTGCAAAACAAAATGGCGCGCGCTTACGTCACGCCTTTGACCATCTGTGATTGGCTACTTAGCTGGAGGTTGACCAAACAAGCACGCAACAAGCACCAAAACGTGGAACATAGAACAAGTTGTGGAAGTTAGATAATTAAGCAGGGAATTCGTATTTTTTCTCAAAGAACAAAGAAGATTTCTAATGGAAAAACCTGTTATTATTTTTGGAAAAGTAAGCTTTAATGTATATGTTATATAGTCTATGTTTCCGCGTAATTCATCCTGCATTCAAAACTCATTTTTGGTCAAAATGGTCAGTTGGATAATCTAGCACTCGGACGACGATAATTAATGTAAGTGACCAAAAACAAGACGGTGTAGGTTTCCTGAAAATTTCATTAAGATATCCCGGAGTTTCGAAGACAACCTATCTTTGAATATAAAATGGATATTCATTAAAAGCCGCTCATTCGGTTCTTTAAGTTCTTCTACAACTATTGCATTACTTAAAGGGCAAAAGGCTTTGATTGATCTCCGAAGCCAGTAGATGGAACTTCGCCAGGAGTTTAGAATCTAGGTTACGGTCTATGTTATATAAGAGCCGGAGAAACTTTACGTCCTACGGGATATAAGTTATCGAACTCAATGTTTAAATCAGATTACTTTTGTTCTCTTTGTTTTGTGTTTAAATTTTCATTTTATTTTGTTGCGTCTCGGCAACATCTACATAGAAGTTTAGTCGTAATTTTCTTATTTGTCATTTTAAGAAGAAAATTTTTAAAATGTAAAAATATAAAGACGATATCTTATGAATAGTCCTGAAAAATAACAAGAATATTTTTTTTTTTATTTAAATAAATATCTTACAGCTGGTGACCGAGAAAGCCACAGTTAAGGTCGGGTTTAAATCAGATTTTAATTAAGTAATATACGGTGATATCTGTGAAACGGTTGGCATTTAGTCAACAACAAATACATGTAAATGTTAAAGCCGCATGTAATAATAATTTAGTATGTCAGCTCACGCGAGTTTTAATAATATGAAACTATGTTTTTTATATAACTATTTTTTTTATGGTTATATATTTTTGTAGCGACATCCATCGCTTAGAATGCTTTAAATATGTTTGAATACATTACAAACTAGAAAGGATTAACTAGAATTAAATTTAGCCATCTGTTCCTTAGAATAAGGTGTGAATTTCACATAACGCCCTCGTGAGCGTTCAGTATGTGCATTACAAGCTGGTATAACAAGTAGTTACGAAAACTCGGTGTGCAGGTATGGTGGAAAAATTCATCATTCCAGATAAGAACCTCGGTGGCGCAAACATCGCGCCTGTCATCAAAAAAGGAGGTCGCAGGTTCGAATCCTGGCCCGAGGATATTTTTTAAATATTTGTCTACTTGAAATTTGTTTCTAGTTGATCTTTTCTAGTTTGTAATGCGCTCTAAAATATAATTTTTATGTTAAATAAAACGAAAGAGGTATGTCGGGATCGTAGCAGATGGAAATCTGTAGTTTCTGCCCACCCCTCTGGGAAACAGGCGAGTTTATGTACGTAAGTATTTATTTAAAAAAATATTTATATCGTTACGACCTGAATCCCCGAGGGGGTATCCGAGATATTCCCAAGTGTGAACTGTGAAATGCATGTCACAGTCCACACTCGGTAAACCCGATTTTCATCGAAGATTATTACGTCCCAATGGTGGGTATGGTGACCCCTATCGTCGTACTTCGGTCACAAAATGGACAAACAGCTTAACATGCCTTCCGTCCGCAGCACGCAGATTGAACACAAATTAATGTGTACCGCGGGGATTGAACTCACGACCTCTGAGTTAGCAGGCGAGCACTCTACCACTCGGTCACAGAGGCGGTATACAGAATACCTATAGTGTTTTTAGATTTTTAATAAAACAAAATTGACCCTATACAGAATAGTATTTTTAATAATACATGGACCCTGGGCCTGTCCAGAGCCACCAGAGTACTAACCAGAGGGATGGATTCGAGGAAAAGTAGCTAAATGTTGGTTTCCTATAAAGGCGATTACCGTCGCCAAATAAGCAGCTCGATATTTGTCGGTACGAATATCAACAGAAACGACATTGAAATAACGTTCATATCAGCGCGCAATGCATAGTGGCTGTTACGACGCTCGCTGTGTCCTTGATAGGGCGATATAGGAGAAAATTATACTTTTCACTAGGACGTGATTGTTCGATTGAATAATGTTATGTTATGTTTATAGATATCAAGTTTATCTATTTATCAAAGCATAAATGAATTCAATCGGCCAAGCCACTTAGGAGCAGTAGGAAATTCAAGCCAAAAAACACCATTCAGTTAAAAAAATATTTCATGTAGAAGTTTTGGTGGTATGAAAAAGAAAAATGTTGTATATGTTGTCTAAGAGTTGATTATTCATAATACAGTTTTTCATTATTTTTGATTTCGCCATAAACGAGGAGTAGGTTTTAGAAAGTACCCATTTGGCAATAGTAAGGCCCTTAATATAAAATGTACTCAAATTGCTATAAAAATATCGTTTTACCAGGTCCTATATACTGTCAAAACCCATCTTATAAAGCACAATCGTAGTCCATATGTCACTCCAAATTGTCGAACCAGGAGAAATGGTGTTGAAAAGGACCACATTTCAATAAATATTTTATCGAGCCGTTTTTCTCCAATATCGCGAGACTGTTTAACAGATCGCTAGAAAAAGATTCAGAAATAATATTCTATTTTATCAAAATAATACCTTCTTTACTGGAGTAGATTATGCAAGTTCTGAAAGTGTCGATTTTTTTTTTCGTAGTGCCTTAATGTCTGGTGGTTCTGAAGAGGCTCAGTGTCGAGTAAATCCTATACGTCCAAGAGTACATCCCATCCATCTTTCCTATTGTCATTCTGCCAAGATGCGGCCACGTAATGTTAGAAGGGAATTTGATTTTTGTGTTGGTACTGTTTATACCAGTTATTTAAAATCTTCGGCCTCCAAACTCTGAACATCAAAATATAAATTCGATTTAACTTTAATTGTTCTATAAAAAGCTATTAAAACTTTCTTCTCACCAAGTATGCGTAACTCATTCACTAGTGCAAAATTTGTAAATTATTTACCCAAGGGGGAGTCGGACTGGCGTACAAAGGATTCCGTACTACCACACAAAACGGGTACGAAACCCCAAATACTTTATGGTAAATAACAACAATATAGATGCCAAAGCAACATAAAGGCGACAAAACAAGGCGCTACAACGGTAGCGCCTGAAAAACAATTCGGCACCCTTCTGCTTGTACATTACCTTCTGTAATATAGAGCTGAAAAAAATGACGTTAGTAAAATGCTACCTTTTCGAGGAAAACCTCGAAAAAGTTTTTTTTTAAATTATATGCCGTAAAGCCATAATAATACTTATTATGTGAATATTTTAACTGTCTACCTAGAAGCTGTAGACCCCTGTGATAGATGGACAGACGGCGGAGGTTTCGTAATAGGATCACGTTTGGCACACTAAAAAGGGAAGTTAAAGTGTGCATAACGCATTACGAACATAACTATAAGATATTGCTTAACTTTTTCAAAATTTCCGTCACTTCTCAGTGTTGTAAAACGGATAATCGTCAAACGATATCGTTGACCTCTTAAGCACGGGAGAAAAAATTGTTGCAAATGAGACACGTCAAATGTGAGTAGTTGCTGCTACAAACTTTTTATTGTTGTTGTTTTTCATTAACATTGTTATCTTAGCAACGCAGATAGCACTATTTTTAATTTAATTTTGTTGACAAATGTTTTCTTTCTACACCTTGTCTTGTAATTGTAACATTACTAAAGCTTTTATCTCTACAACTGCCTTCCTTTGTATGCCCTTTTAAATCATTTTGTTTCTGCACCTACTCAAATTCAAATTCAAATTTAAATACATTATTTTGTAAAGTAGGTATCGTATATACTCGTATATAATACACTTTAAACAAGTCAAATTTAATCTTATAAAAATATATTTAATAAAATAAGCTAAAATCTATAATTATATATAATAGGTTACATACATAAATACATGACTAACACCGCCCATTCGATTAGTTTTGCAAAGAAGAAGGGCAAGAAACATAGCATGATCATGTCTTTTTTTTAATTTTTCCTTTTCTTTTTTTATAATTTCTGTTACATACTAACCTTTGTTACCGTACCAAAAGCTTTAGCGTCTATATTGTTGTTATTTGCCATAAAGTTTTAAGGGTTCCGTAACCGTTTTGTGTAGTGGTACGGAATCCTTTGTACTCTATCTACTTGTTTCTATATCTACTCTACTTCTGTCACCTCATCCAAGGTTTTTGTTTCTACACCTACTCTCGTTTTGCTATCCTATCAACCTTTTTTTGTTTCTGGCTACTCTCTTTTTGTTACTCCTTCAAACACTTTTGTTACAACGCATACTCTTCTTTTATTCCATAATAGTACATTGTTCACCGAGGGAAGAAAGGGGAAGATTACCAACCAATACACACGAGTTGGGAATCGCACTTTCTCCCGAGTGATACATAGTGCTTTATACTACACCTGCGAGGAAATAGTATAATTTTACTTTTAATCAAGATACAATAAAAGAAACCGACTGACTCGCGTGCGATTGCCACTTTTTATTTCCTTCTTATTTTTTTATTATGTGCAGGAAAAGCAAGTGGCCAGTATCATTTTTCTAGTTGTATGTACGAGTTCGCAAAATAATACTGGCCACTTGGCCACCTGCTCATTCTTTATGTTATTAAAAAAAAAAAACAGCACGTTAACAATGGATTTGCATATACTTTTTCTGCCCGCTCAAGCACGTTAACAATGAATTTTCATACACTTTTTCCGCCCGCACATTTGTATAACAGTAATGACGTATTTTCTGCATCGTTTTCAACAAAGAAAGAAGGTACTTTCCGAGCAGGTGTAGTATAAAAGGCTTTTGTGGCTCTATCAATGGATTTTGTTTCTTCAACTCCTCGTCTTTGTTTATCCCATCAAATACTTTGGTTAAGGGTTCCCTACTAAAGTTTAAATTTTAGTATATGTACTGGGATAGCAAGTAGGGAGAAACCGCTGGTACTTATACTAACCAAGAACAAAAACTTTGATATCGTACAGGAATCCATACAAAACTGGTTTCCCTTGCCATTTGACCTCATCGCTTAATTAGTGAGCAAGGGAAAGGCATCGGGATTGTACAGTGTTGTTAAGTTAACGTTTAATGAGCAATAAAATAGAAAAAAAAGTGACTAAAAATATATTAAAAGTAATATTATACCTTTATATAAAAAAAATAAAAACAATTATACCTCGGTTATCAGTCTCTTACCAAAGGCTTGATCCGCCGATTTAAGGTCGCTCAACGATCTATGGAGCGGGCAATGCTTGGAATATCTCTGATGGATAAAATCCGAAACGAAGATATCCGTCAGAGATCGTAGGTGACCGACATAGCCTGTCGAATCAGTAAGTTGAAGTGGCAGTGGACTGGCCATATTTGTTGCCGACGTGATAACCATTGGGGCCGTAAGGCTTTGGAATGGAGACCACGCACAGCAAAGCGCAGCGTAGGCCGCCCTCGGTGCCCGCTGGACTGACGATCTGAAGGACGTTGCGGGTGGCGGCTGGATGAGGATGACTGCCCAACAAGCAAAGTAATCCTATAAAGACAGATTATAAGTCTATCAGTACTAATAACGTTCTTATAAAGGCATTGCGGTAGACTCTTTAACTTATAAAAGCATTTGCCAAGCCTTAACATACTCAAGTGCATTAGTTTTTATATCTCAGTCTTATAGTTCGCTACAAGACTGACCTATAAAACATTTATAGGACATTTTTACTAGTAATAGCATTTCACAAGAATGATATCCTCAAGAGTATTTGCTTTTGTATCTCAGTCTTATAGTTAGCTACAAGATTATCTTTTAGGACACTTTAAGGAATAAGACTCCTGTAATTGTTTGCAGTAAGACTAAATAGTCCTGGATAATATTTTGATCCTATATTATCATTTTGTGAGAGTAAAAGATAATTATAACATACTTAGCTGAGATCACTATAAGTTTGCACCGTTATAGGCTTGCTTGAGACTCTTTTAAGTCTAATAGTACTTAATAAGTGCGCTAAAATATCAAAAAAGCTTATAAACTACTATATTAGTAAACGTCAGCCATTTTGTTGAAATTCAGTTATTCCCCTTTGTCTTGAGAAAATAAGTTAAACATGAATTTAAGCGATTGGAAACGATTGATAAAGAGTGGTAGTTATAAGAAAAAAGTGACAAATAGGTATAAAGAATTATTGAACGCAGGTTCTTCAGAAATAAAATCTACAGGATCAGGAAGTAAATCAAGCGCGTCAAGTGCAAATGCACGTGAAGTAAATGAGGGTTCCGCAACCGAAAATATTTTTTCACCCTTAGCCTATCACTCAGAAAGTGAAGAAGTTGAAAATCTCATATTTGTCAGTAAAATCAGTGAATATTTTGTCAAAAAACAGTCGACATCAAGAAATACAACCATCTAGTAAACCTTAAAAAAGAAAATTTAAACATTAGCAAGAAGATTTCAAGGGAACCCTAATTTATTTTAAAATGGAGGCCTGTTATCTGGACTGAAACTGCTACAAGTACTAATTTACCTACAATGGTTCTACAAAGTACTTAATTAAGAGCAATTTTAAAACATGGCGACTATTCAAAAGAATAATTATTGATTATCAATTATTGATGCAATAATTTTATTACAACAATATATTAATGTGCTATTTTGTGGAGGGCATTGAGAAACTAACTAAATTGCCGTACACATTTACAGTAAAAATGACTTTCCCACGAGTTCACACACTATAATTACAATATATATTATTATAAGTAATATTCTACAATATATTAATAGTAATGTTCTACAACAATACAAATAAAAAGTAACAGAAGCTTACCTTTTTATTATGAATTTACCAAAAACCAACCGGAACCACCAGCCACAACAAAGATAACCTCTAATGAAATATACTTATAACTAATAGCTAAGTACATTAATAGTGCATTATGAGCAAGATTGCCTTGGTAAGATACTTATGTCAGATACTAACAAGAGCATTTGTGCTTGTAATTTTGTAGTCTCATATCATTATAGAAGCTATTGCGCTTCGTCAAGTATATTATAGGGCTTAGTAACATTTTATAAGTTGATTAAAAGATAGTTATAGAAATAAACGCTCCTATAACTGCGCCCAAATCCAGCTTTGTAGCCTGCTACAAGTTTCTTATAAGTGAAAATAAAAGTAGTCTTGAGATCGTTTTAAGTACTGAATTTGCTAGTTGGGTGAGGAACGCCAAGAGTGGCGTAATATTAGGGAGGCCTATGTCCAGCAGTGGACGAATACGGGCTGATGGATGGATGGATGGTTATCGGTTGCCGAGTAGTATTATGTTTTATTTATTTTAAAAATGTTGAAATATTAAATTAACTGATTATCTTATTTGCGAGCAGTATGGTGTTAAAATTCAACTCAATTTTGCAATGCGTGTTTATTATTAAACAAATTTATTCCAGATTTTTATATGTACTTTAGTCAAAAATAACTAAACTGCCGAGCCAAAACAGTGCCAAAAAGGTGCTGAGGTCAGATTTTTTTCGTGCAATTGTGTAAACAATTGTTTACAAAATTCACATTTATTTTACACGTACATTTGCCACGTATTTATCTGTTTTTTAGTCATACACGAAGTAGTTAGCATTTTTTTGTATGTTGTTGCATAAATTTTGCTCCACTTACAAATTATATTTTTACTGAGTAACTAAGTGTAAAATGTTCAAATTGTTGCAATAATAAAAGCAAAATAATATTGTTATCAGATCAAATTACAACTTGTTAATTCTACAACAAAGTTCGTTTTGTTGTAACGCTAACTTATTTGATCAGTGCAAAAATAAATTAAATGCAACAATAAAAAAAATTGCACATTCAGCCATAATTTTTGTACGTGCATTAGCGGATACCAAAATACCTAGGAATTCCATATATTTGACTCGTCTATTCGATTTGATTCCGGTGCACTTAACAAAAAGTAGTTCGTATGGACGAATTCTATCGCCATCCAGTTTCTGGCTTCCGCAACTTTATCGCATCGATTTACCAAAAGCACCTCAAGGCATAAGATGCTTAAAATATACTTGTTTATACTTTATGTTATTTTAGGATGGCCTCCCCAAAATCAAATCTTGCATCCGCTCTTGCTCTTAAATAAATTAAACTTTGGACATAAGGACAATTACTTCAATAACGAATAAAAAGGTCTTTTGATGTTATGTTAGCAGATCCACAATGCTAAACTTAATTAAAAAGTTAAAATGTTTGCGACTGTAGCGGACTCAACACACATTTTTAGAGTTCCAAAGAGCAGAATGAAATGTTTGTTTTAAACTTAATAAGGAATTTCCTGACAGCTAATTCAAAGAAAAAAAAACCTTGATTATTCGACAGATGGCGTTGACGGGACGTGGTCTGACTGAATGTTATCACTACATGAATAGTTAAATAATAGGTCTTTACCTATGAAATTGCCGAAATTTTCTTACAGATTCATGAGTTCATAATTCCTGTAATTCAATAGCTATTTCAATTATTTATTTTCTGTTTGCAAGTTGATTTTACATCAACGTTTTAAACTTAGTTTTTATTATCGTTTTGATTATAAAATTTAATCTCTAAAAACAGTTCGTCCTAAATGCCATCCATTTCCATGATAAGATTCGTAATATTTTTTTACAGCTGACACTTTTCAAAAATTAAATTAATGTTGCTGTTAGCTTAATGTTGTCTCATACACATAAGAAATTATATAATTTGGATTTGTCATTCATAAAAAAATGCAAAAATGTTAGTACCGAAAATTGAGTTTGATTCAAATTCTGTATAGAAAACAGCAATTTCATATGTAAAGTCCTAATATGTGTGAGTGAGTCCATGCTCGCACTGCGCTCCGCTTCCCTTCGCTACTCACCACCGCGTTTGTTCAATTTTTTTTATGGCTGACAGCAAATACTAATTCAAAGATTAAGGAACTGTGATCGAAAAAAGTTGCGTACTTTCGAAAGGTCTCAAAGTCCTGCTAGCCGGACTCCAGGCGATCTATCATTAAGTTTCAATGGATGAAAAGACCAAAATTTAATTAATTTGCCTCCTAAATAAACCCTACTGGGAGCTTCTCAGTCAGCAATTAATTTGTTATTATACAGCGCTGTTACTGAATTAAAACTCAGGAAATTAAAATTAATAAATTATGCAAATTATAAGAAATTATACAACTTTTAGGAAATTGGAGATTTAAATTCTGAGATTTCATGTTTTAAATTAGTCCATAGTCCATATAAATATACTCGTAGGTAGATGATGTTCTGAGCACTGTGTCACACTGTCGTCGACGTCGTATGAAATCCATTGTCAATGGCCGTGCTGAAAGAGTAAAAAACTTAAACACTCTGTATCATGACATTAGTACACTCATATCGTAAAATCCTGATTTTAAGCTCAAAAATTTGTGCATAGTGACATTTTTTTTTACAAACGTCTTCAATACACAAACAAAAATTAATTAAAATACAATACAATATTCTTTATTGCACACCAAAAACAAAGTAAATACATAATTTAAAAACTAGAAGTAGGGTACAATTGGCGGTCCTATTACTAAAAAGCGACCTCTTCCAGACAAACTTTGGATGGAGGAACTCTTAAAAGAAAGAAAACAACGTGTAGAGGCGGTGTACAGAATAAAATAGAATAGAATAAATAGATATATATGTATAGTTGAAACATACATATACACAAATAATACGATATATAAAATAAATACGTTGCAACAAGGCTCTTTTGGACAACGAATTTAAGTTTTTTTGCCCACGTTTTGCACAATAGAAATCCTACAAACTTGTTTGGTAGGTAGGTAGGTTCCTAATGCCACATATATATTTTTTCTTTGCCTCGAATGCTCCTATATAAGACTTTTGATAAGGGTTAGTGCATAAATTACACACAATTAGGCGGAACAGTAAGATCCTTGGCTAAGTTAAAATTAAGATTATCTACTATATCAAATAAAAAATTCATAAAAAGGAAACCCACAAACCCACCCACGCTTTCTTTTTATCATTTTACAAGTTTTTGTTAAGCGAAGACGATATTTTGATCGTCGTAAATAACATTGTGTCCAACTGAACACAAATTAGCTATTGGGACACTCGTGTAGCCTTTTACACTCGTGACCTGATGGACCTCGTCATGTCACAGTTGCACAAAATACTATTCTTAGCGGGTGTGACTGGTCTTAGCTTTTATATAATAGTATTTAATAGAATAGGGCTGTTGGTGGGCAATGGATGAGGCTGGCGGCGAGAGACCAACGAAAATTTCGCGGAGAAGAAAAAGCCTATGCCCAACAGTGGATGGATGTGGGCTGATTGATGATGATGTATGATTTAATATACGATAGATAGATTCTCACAAATAAACGATTTTCTTACTTACTTACTTGATACGGGACACGGATGCTAATAAGGAGATATTAGAAATAAGTATTTTTAAGTCGCTTCTTTTTAGAACTACACTTATGTTTGTCAATCTCTTTGTTACAGATTAAAACCAGTCGTCTTGACTGGGTCATGAGCGGATATTGCTACAAGCACCGACACGCCGTTCAATATTCCTAAGAAACGCCCAAACACGCCGCGATGTACGCGAAAACGAAAAGATAAGAAGTACAGAAAAACCAAAAGCTCATCGGGAAAAATGTTCTCTCTAAGCGAAGGTTGCGGCTGCGTGAACTTCCGAGGAGGTCGAAGAGCGAGGTCGATCGGGGATGACTCTTCCTCCTGCCGCAGCTCAGAGATCGAGCAAGAAGTCCCCAAGAAGTTCGGGAAGAAGATGTTGAACGGAGAATGCACGATGAAAGCCTTCGCGCCTTTCCTCAAGTTTTGGAGACGAGATGACGTCAGCATGACAAAGGCAGAACGAAGTGAGTATATAGTACAATAAGTAGAAATACAATAATCTACAATAATAATGTTTATACTGTTGATTGTTGACACTTGGTGGAACTTGCAACACATAATGAATAGAAAATCAGTTGTACTATCCCACAAATTTATTTAGTACTTCCTGACCGGTTTCGCCTCTATAGCATTGTCAAACGAATTAATATTAGATTTTAATCACACAATAAATAGTTTACATCAGCCAGTGCTGATGACACTAACACATTTTTGTACCCACTACAAAAATGTGTTAGTGTCATTGATCGCACTGGCTGATGTAAACTAATTATTGTGTAATTAAGATCTAATATTATTTCCTTTGATAATGCCATTAAGGCGAAACCAGCCAGGAAGTACTAAATACATTTGCGGGATAGTACAAGTGATTTTCTGTTCATTATGAACTTCCAAATATTCCCAAAAATAGAGAGAAAACATCTTTTTGATGATTGATTTTATACAAATCCACCTATAATATTTGATGTTATAGCAGAAGTTTGAAAACTATATCTTATAGAACTTGACAGTTTTTCGATTGATATTAAATTTAAAGACGTTTAATAGAATAACAGACAAATAGTAAACTTTTTTCATTCGCCGCAGACAAACACAATATTATTACCAACTGCGTACGTCGTTGATTATTACAGTGTATTTAAAGTTATCTGGTTTAAGGTATATATATCTAGGATACTCGTAATATAATGATTTGGTTCGGTTAAGCTAAATAATTACTAGTATGACGTGCTAAATAAAAAAGTATATGAATATGTATAAAACAATATTGGCTGACTGACTGGTGTGCGTAACTTTTTAACTTTTTAATTTTTAATATATAAGGTATAAGTGTAAATAAGTATATAAAAATTTGAAGACGGTCTTAACCTGCGTGTTGGTACAAAACTGTAAGTAAGTTTAAGGTTCTTGTATAAATAAATAAATAAATAAATAACCGCTTAGACCAAACAGCTGGACCTACGACTATAAAAAAATTGGACTGTATAATTCTTGTATGACGTAGTGTTTTAGTATGTCGTACACATCTACTATGAAGGGATTTTAGGAAATTCCTACGGGATCGAGGAACGGGATCCATGCCAACAACGCTTCAGCTCGTGCGTTATTAGTAATACAGTTACATTACAACATGAATGTCATATAAGAAAGCTTTGCTACATACATAAAATTATCCGATCAATAAATAATTAATTATTTACTATTTTTTTATTTGTATTATTATTAATAATTATTGAATTCCTACTTAAAAATATGCTACATGCATTTTAATGAGGGAAAACCTGACGATAACTTGAAAAATCTTGACTGAAAAGAAAATACGTAAACTGTAAAAATTTAAAAAGTGTTCGTAGAATATCGTAAGCCAATGAATTCAACGTCGAGAGCATTTCTTGTAAAATAACGGTGCAAGAACGGTGATTTGTCGTAGGCTGAGAGTCAATCCGCCCAGACACGTCCCCTGAGTTTCAATTCTGCTCTCTCAAGTGTCGAAATGTAGACATTTTTAGTGTTCCATACCCTAGGGTGCCAAAAAAACGGGACTCTACTACTCAGCCTCCGTTGCCTGTCCGTCAGTCCGTCCGTCTGTCACAGCTTGCAGGAGTTAAAAGTAGCCAGTGGAAATTCTCACACAATATATTCATACGTGTTACTAAAGCAGATTCTGAAGGCTTTAATTTTAGTTTTAAGGGAATCATTGAGTTAGCGGCCGCGGCCGCGATAGGTACAGATCGTTCACAGTTATTTTACCTCTAGGCTGATCGAAAATGTTTCTTAAGTATTGGACATAGAACAGCTGTCAGAGGTAAAATACCTGTGAACAGTCTGTATTTGAAAAAAACTATCGTCTTATTCCTGCTGCGCGGCGCACTTGCAAGCGAGTCGCCCCGCGCGCTTCCCGCAACCTTATTCTGTGAGGCGTCCGTATTCTGGTAATGTAAAGAGGTGCGATTGTGTAAGGTTGGTCATAGATGATAAATCTATACCATTGTCAAGGATCGTGTAGGGCAAATTCGAATTGTGTAAAACTGTCCATAAAATGAAGACCGAAAAGTAACCGAAGGTTTAGAAAT
Organism: Ypsolopha sequella; assembly: GCA_934047225.1. Taxonomy (NCBI): domain Eukaryota; kingdom Metazoa; phylum Arthropoda; class Insecta; order Lepidoptera; family Ypsolophidae; genus Ypsolopha; species Ypsolopha sequella. Next base: position 14,343,910 of record OW203985.1, read on the forward strand.
GACAATGAAATGAAATTGCGTTTTATTGTGTACTACCTACGTAAAATGAAATTTGATAACTTATTTACTTTAAAATTATGTCAAACACAAAAATAATAGATCTTTTTGATTACATTTTTTAAATCCACCACAAAAATTAATTTTTATAATTTAAAACATAGAATTCAATCGAAACTTATCTCCATGCAACTCGTATAACCAAACGCAACAATTGAAGGAAAACCGAGTTTCAGCTGCTCGACCCCAGGTGGTGGCATAAGTTTACTACTACTCAACAGTATATGTAGATGAAGAGCTTGACACGGGATTACTTTTTTTACTAGATGTGATGTCTGAAAGAGACAGCGCTATATCTTATCGTATTATTTGTCTTCGTCCGAGTTTTGTAGTTATAATAACGCGTCATAGTTTCGAATCAATTCAAGTGTCAAGTCAACTGCAACTGCAAAATATTTTTGAATCGGTCGGTGTTTTATTTTATAGTATGTTTCTTTATTATATTAGTATGACGAAATAGCAACCGAACCAAAATACAAAAACCGGCCAAGTGCGAGTCGGACTCGCGCACGAAGGGTTCCGTACCATTATATATAAAAACAGCGAAAAAACATGTCTGTTGTATGGGAGCCCCCTTAAATATTTATTTTATTCTGTTTTTCAGTATTTGTTGTTATAGCGGCAACAGAAATACATCATCTGTGAAAATTTCAACTGTCTTACTATCACGGTTCATGAGATACAGCCTGTTGACAGACGGACAGACAGACGGACAGCGGAGTCTAAGTAATAGGGTCCCGTTGGTTACCCTTTGGGTACGGAACCCTAAAAAGTAAGAAAAAATATTTTAATCTGTGGCCGAACTGCCCTAAACCTTTTCATAATATCTTTCCTACAAAAATATAACCCCAAACTGTGTTCATATAAAAAACAATTCTTATTTCTGTGCCAAAGCCAAGGGTTTTGACTAAAAAGCTCCACAATTTTAATTAATTAAACATCATTTATTGATTTTAATGGTAGAATAAAAATTGTTTTACCTAATTTTTTTCCAAAATAATCAAAAACACTTACCGTTAAACGATTGTCATAGACAACAAGTCGCCGCAATCATTTGACATTAGCGATGAACTAAAAAAATCTTAGACAATTCGAATTATCTGTCAATCTTAACAAATCATTCACTCATTGTCTAAAATAACAATACAAATCGTAAAGCATCTATGAATACCATAGACAATTCGAATTGGCCGTTTGACAAGTGAAATGATTAGTTTTAAGCTATCAAATGAATACGATTTCATGACTATTTTCTTACACAATCGCACCTCTGATTTTCATGTTTAGTTTATGAGTTTAGCGAAAGAATCATTAATTAGAGTAAAATAATAACACATGTTATATACGTAAATAAATCCAAAATTTGGGTTGATTGGTTGTTTAGTAAGACTAATTGAACGGGCAAAGTTAGGCAGATATTAAAATTTATTTGTAGCGTATTTGGCTATTTATTTGTAGCTCTTCTGGAAGGATGGGTTTTTTGTGCGAAATTTTTCTGATCTGTGCAGAGGTGTATATATTGTATGTAGAGCATGTGTGTAGAGTGTAAGGCGTTCATGTAGTTAACCATAATCATGTTGCTTCTGATTATTGGTGGTATTGCACTGAGGGCAATTTTTGGTATCAGCCCTTTCGGTGCTGCACCAATTTCCAAACATTTTCCTAAAAATTGTAAATGGGTATAATATTGGGAAAGTTTGGCTGTTATATTTTTTATTTTATTTACGATTTCCTTCATTTACATTAAAATGTAAGTAAGAAGGTTCTAATTTGATTAACTGGCACGTTGCGAGTATTTATGTTCATCAAAATTATACTGACTTTGACAGAAGGCTGTAACAGATGATCAAGATTTTGGTATTTGTCAAAAATGCACAAAGGAGCATATAACAATAATTAAAGATGTTTTTGAAACGTGGATACGCTATATTGAGACGGCAGTAAGAAGAACACAGTGTAACCTATATAGCACAAGATTAGAGTCCATCAAACGAGCAGCAATAATTGTGTGGGTTCTGTTCCATATGCCTGCTTCAAGCAGTCCTCAATTGATATTTGAGACCGTCAATAGCCCTCTGAAGAATGGAGAGAAATCCTTTGAGTCTCTGGCTGCCTTCGAATGTCTTGCGCACACAATGCACTGTATGAAATCAACTGCAGCTCTTGGGACAAATGCACGTGTGGTTGCGTCTCTGCAGTTTTTCAATTATGCACCTGGACGTGATTCTTCAATCTTTGTTGCATAAAATCTTTTTATTATTGTTGCACTCGAAAAGAGTTATTCGTTCATAAGTTTATAATATAATCACATGTGCGAGTAATACTTTAATAAATATATAATATTGCCTCTATTGGCCTTTTATTTGTTTTTTATTTTGATTTATTTTATTTTTGACGTAAAGATTATATTTTATGCTCTGTACCTATTTGAGACCGAGGAGTCGTCGACCTTTATTTTGGTAAACTCGCTTGGCTTTACCAGAACCCTAGTACTTTATTATTCTTTTATTACCCATTATTTACCATTTATTATTGTCTTCTACAATGTTAGTTTATTTAATAAATGATACAGCAAACTAACCTAACCTATACATTACACTTACACTTATTGCACAAAAACAAAACAAAAGGGAATATTTACATTACTATACACCACACACCACTAGTTCACAATATTGATACAAAATCGGAATCGTCAAATGCACTACACTACCACAAAAACACCTGATATTAGCCAAAATTTTCTTTCCACTTTCTATGTGTTTTTCATTGCCCGAAATAAAGACATTTTATTTTTTTTATTTTTGCGTGACGGGAGCGTGTCGTTTGACTCTAAGTGCCTGATTAAATTTAAAAGCAATAATCAAAATCGTTAGATCTTGTTTTGGTATTTTTTTTTTTCAGGCGCTATTAAATATTTTCAAGCTTTTTCCTTCTAAAACAAATTGAATAAAAAAAAGAATCTCATAGGAATCTTTACTTCTTTGAACCATACCTGAATATGTGATGTCTTCTGCATTTTAGCCCGTATTTGGTGAGAAACTGATGATAAACAGTTTCTTATTTTTATGACTTTGTAGTAACGCGTGAAGCTTATTATAGCTTTAAATGATAAATTATGTAAAAACGAATTCCAAGGGGTCTTAGAATAAGAATCAACGTATGTTTATGCAGAGCTGCAATTTTCTAAAGCGACAGGATGCAGCGTCTTCGAAATTCTAAAATGTCGAATTTCACATTTTGTCCGGGATAATCGCCTTAATGCTGTCAAAACTTAAATTTTTCCGAAGTAATTTAGATTCTGGTCTCAACACTTATGAGCTATGTTGCAATGAACAAAATTTAGCTTTGACAGCACTAAAACTAAAACTAAAGCCTTCAAAATCGTCTTTATTATTTACTTCTAGCGTCTATGACGGCTAAACTTGAAAATTTAAAAATTGGAACTTAAGTAGCTCTATACGAAATCCTCGACAAAGTAAATTTTTCAACGTTTTTGTGTCCCTTCCCCTTATCTCCGAAAGAAGAGGACCAAAAAATATGAAAACAATCATGGTAATAGTTGATTGTGTAAAGATTACAGAAAAAATATAGCGGTTAAGATATTAAGGTTCTGTACTCAGCGGGAGCCTTGAATAGTTTGTCAGGCGCTACCATATTAGGAACTAGTTTTGGGCTTAATGTTGCCATGACATAAATATTGTGTAATTTACCATGTTCTAGGGTTTCGTACCCGTATTTATGTGGTAGTACCGCGACTCGCACTTAGCCAAATTATTCTGCTAAATTCGCCTCAAGTATGAACTTCGGTAGTCAGAATATGGTGTACTGCCTTGCAGAGTCAAAAGTTACAAAAAAAAAAAGAAAAACTAGCCAAGTGCGAGTCGGACTCGCGCACGAAGGCTTCCGGGCCATTATCTATAAAAAAGAAAAAAAAAACATATCTGTTGTATGGGAGCCCCCTTAAATATTTATTTTATTCTGTTTTTTAGTATTTGTTGTTACAGCGGCAACAGAAATACATCATCTGTGAAAATTTCAACTGTCTAACTATCACGGTTCATGAAATACAGCCTGGTGACAGACAGACGGACAGCGGAGTCTTAGTAATAGGGTCCCGTTGGTTACCCTTTGGGTACGGAACCCTAAAAATTGAGAGCTAATTAATTTGACATTTAATTTACCCCACACTAGTTATCCATAATTAGTAATTATAACGGCCAAAATACAAATTTAGCTAAAAAGTCTTATTGTTAAAAGTTTGCTATATGCATAAACATATTTTTAATGATATTACAATAGCTATTAAACAATTGGTTTTTCCATAGTCGTGATAACAGCCGTTAATTCCTAAAATCATCTATTATCACGCTTATGGGAAATCCATTTATTTTGAAGCTACCATTAAAAATATGTTTATGCGTATAGCAAACTTTCAACAATAAGTTTTTTAGCTAAAAGTTGTATTTTGGCCGTTATAATTATTAAAAACCCGGAGAAACGACCCTAGAGTAGAAATAACACAATGATCCTTTCACTGATTTTACTTTTGATGAAAAATCGACGGTTGTTCGTATAGTACAAAAACTTCAATAGTTTTTGACATTTCTTAAGACTGTAGAAGTTGTTAATTAGTTCATTCTACACAAAAAGTCCTAACCCTAAGATAAAACTTTTAAATTGAGCACTAGAACGGTTTTTACTTTTAAATACTTTGAGAGTAAGTTCTTAGTTAGACAATGGAAGATGGGTACGTAGATAGCCCAGTGTTAGAAGGATGAGCAGTTCGATATTCTCACTGCTGCGAGAAAATTTGGCAGTACATCAAGTTCTATACAGTTATAAATATAGTGTAATACTACCTATTAGTTATATTTCAAGATAAAGGAAGGTTTAAATGAGCACACGTTAAAATATCTTTGGCTTTCATATGGCGATATATTATGTATCTTTAATAATATATAAGTATAATATTCTTCCTTTAATATTTATTTAAAATATGTTCTAGACTTAAACTTAAAAAAAATTAAGACACAAGTCTAAAACATATTAAAATTATACTTTTGAAATATATTTCGACCTAAATGGTCGGCATCAGCCATTTATAAATTAATTAAATATAAAAAAATTAATTAGTGAGAATTTTAATAAATATTATACTAAAACTTGTCAAATCACTCCAACACAGTGTGAATGGAATCCAGTGCAATGATTTTGTTATGATTTCTGCTGATCAAAATATTATCCATCCATCCATCAGCCTAGATCGTCCACTGCTGGACATAAGCCTTTCCAGGACTTTGCCACTCCCGGCGGTCATCCTGGAAGAATTGTCCATACTCACACACGCTGGGCAGACGGGTTGGTGAGCGCGGTGCCGGAACCCTCGCACCAGTGACGCCGCTGCCCGTCACCAGTCTGTTCCATATAAGGCCCGGCTACTAGGGATGGATATACCGCCATCCATCGGTCCCAGGTATGGTGGGCCTCCTGGTTTTTTGCCTGTGAGCTGTCCTCTTACTCTCCCCCGAATTACTTCGGGGGTTCTCCAAGTAAGATGGTGGTACCTCCACATTCGAGCCCGGCATCAGCTCTACCACCTTGTTTCCGTAGTGTAGTGGTTATCACGTGTGCTTCACAAAATATTATACTTATAATATTATAGTATATTAATAAATATAGCTTTGTAATATTAAAGACAAATAAGTCTAATATCTTTAATTTTTATAGTTATTTGATATGTAAGTCGTTACCTATAACAACGTCGGTCTACGAAGGTAATTGTATTTTTCAATTTACATTTGTAATGGCGGCTAACATAAAAAGTTGTTCAAATTCCGCTCAAAATTAGTAAGATGTTAACATTTTTACCGTTTTAAGTTTTTTCTTGTTTAAACTCCAACTCATGCCTGTATTCAATTATAAATTTATAAAATACTAGCTTTTGTTACTAGTCTTGAGATAAAAAATTGTAATATATTTATTGTGTCAGCAAAAAAAACCCGGGAAGTATGCCCGATTCTTCCCGTCTTTTGTGAGGGACGTACTCAGTACGTGTTTTAAAAATAAATTCATGCCTTAAATTCTCATAAACTGCAAAATAAAAGGTACTAAATCATAACTCATAATTTTTTTTATGAAAGTAACGTTAAATTTTTTGAAAATTACTCAAAGAGTAAATTACTCGAATATTAAGAAAATTACTCGCGATTAGATCTTGACCGATTTGGCTCATATTCGAACTTAAAAAAAATTTGTCGCTTTTATTTGCCTACCAAATTTCATGACGTTCTAATTAACGACACTCGAGTTATCATTACAATTTGACCAGAATTTTTAATTTTTCGCAATCGTTAGTTATGTAAACAAGTAATAAAAACAGTTGATTTAATTTTCTTTTATTTATTTTCCTCAAAATACAAATAGCTTTTTTAAATACGAATAAAATGCACAATGCAACTTTTGCACATTTATAATCATATTTGTGCAAATACGTAAAAAAGTTGCCAATTTTTTAAATTTTAATTTTAAAACTTAACGATATTTTCATAAAAAAAACACGAGTTATGATTTAGTACCTTTTATTTCTGAGTTGATGAGGATTTTGGGCATGCATTTATTTTTACAACAGTCAATTCTTTAACAGTCATAAGAAAAATATCAGTTAAGTTCCCAGAGTTGAGAAGTTTTCTTACAATTAGCAGTTTTTAGTCGAATGACGGGAAAAAAAAAACTCAAATACTCAAATAACTTGAAAACCACTGATTTTAGACCATGAGTGCATGGGATCAAAATAGATGCAAATTAGCTGTAGTATAATCTCTTTCCAGGAATTGGTCTAAATATCAATCACCCCTTATATTGCAATAGATTCAGTTGCTTTTTCGTACTTGTTTGCATATATTCGCAAATTTCACCTTTATCGCATCTATTTCGTAAATATGAAAATTATGTACCCCTAGCCATCATGCATTGAATTTAAATTATTTCGATATGGAAGATTCGTATGATGATTGATGAAAGCATATATTTCTGCACTATAGAGCCTGGAAATCCTTATATCCTTATATCAGAAGCGTCTGGTATAATGTATGCAGATCTATTGAGTACGGATTTCTGTTAACTTTAACAGAAACAGCGGCTGCAAATGCGTATTGATTTTGTCACCTTGATGAAAATGAAAAAAATGAAAATGAAAATTTCTTTATTTCAAAATAAGTTAACTAAATTACTAAAACTCTAGTTCCCACAGAAAGTTTCCTTGTGTAGTGGAAACTAGGCTCCTCCCAAAATATATTTAAACATAAAGAAATTAAGACGTTAATTTACAGTCTAATAAGCTTAATAGGTATATCATATTTATATAATAAAACAATATAAAACCTACTTATTTACATGAGTATGGCATAAAGACATAAAGATACTTATTGTTAATAATGTACGACTTTGTGTTGTATTAGAGATAGTTTGTAAGTTGTGTGTGAAGGTGTGTAGTGTATATGTGTGTGAAATGAGTGTGTGAGAGTAAATTGTATGAAATTCCTTACTTATGATGTTATAGATGATTTTTAAATGTTGACTATAAAAGAGGATAAAAGTAAAAAAGAGTTTAATTTAAGGCGAAAGGGAGTCAACAATTAGGTTTAATCAAATGTTCCACATCATCATAATTCAGTTTTTGTAGCCAATTTAGTATTACAGGTTTAATTTGATGGTTGTTTAAAAGTTTAATCTTTGGGTCATTATTAAAAAAAGCATTATAGAGTCTGGGTGCAATGTTATAGAAGTTCCTACGAGCAAACTCACTGGTTACGAATGGAACAGGGCAGTGTTGAACACGTTTCTTAGTAGCAGGAATATTTGGAACAATAGTCCTGTGATATCTTCGAATGGTGAGTAAAACAAAAAGTTTACGAACTGTGACTACGTCAGCCTGTTCATAAAGTAGAGCTGCAGGATGACGAAACTTAAGAAACAGTGTTACCTTTAAAACAGCTCGTTGTGCTCGCTCTATTTCTAACAAGAAAGTTTTTGCAGCACTACCCCAAGAACATATGCAATAACTTAAAATACATTGACAAAGAGCTTTGTATACTTGTATTAGCAATTTTTTGTTTGCAACTAGTCGTAAATTCTTGAAGATATACATGAGTTTTCTCATTCGTGCTGAGGTTGCTGCAATATGTGCCTCCCACTTCAGTTTGTCATCTATTACAACCCCAAGATATTTTAAAGATTGGGTGCGTTCAAGTAGAGTGCATTGACATGTCGTATGAGATGTCGTATATATGAGACGTACAGAGCGTGGTATTTTAGTTGTTTAAGGCCATAGGAAACCGTACCGAGCTTGTCCCTCCTTGGGGACGTACAGAAGACGTAAAGCAAATACGGGCCCCGGGTTTCTGTACGTACATTTTAAATTCTATAAATTGTTAGTTCATAGCTGTAGTTTTCCTGTTTTATTCACATGCCCTTTCTTACTCCTTAGAATATTTTAAGATTATTCGATCGCATACATTAATCTCCAATACCTATACTACTGTACGTCACTTTCATGAATCGTAATTGTAATGTTCTTCGTAGGTATTATCCAAACAATCCAATCAATTAAAAGTAATTCGTAGATTTATTCTACAGTTATCAATTAGTTACATTAAGGCGCTACGGAAAAAAATCGACACTTTTAGAACTTCCATATAGTAAATGATGTATTATTTTGATAAAATAGTATATAATTTTTGAAATCTTTTTCTAGGGATCCACTAAAACAGAAACGCGATTGGATAAATTCGGCTCGATTCAAATATTCATTGAAATTAGGTCTTTCTCGACACCAATAGTTTGACAATTTGGAATGACATATGGACTGCAATTATATTTCATAAGATGGGTTATTACAGTATCTAGGACCTGGTTAAACGAAATTTTGATAGCATTTTTAGTACATTTTATATTAATAAAAAACCGAAATTTTGCTACTTTTCCTCGAATCCTTCCCTCTTGCACTGAGGATTTCTTCGCTTATGGCGTAAAAGGGACGCTAAAACTTTTACATATCGCCTTAACCAACTTGTACCTTCGTATAATCGTATAAATCTACTCGTCAGTGCATGGAATTGGAATATATTCACAAACCGTTTGTTTACAATTGAGCGGCGCACGGGAGGGATATAAACTTTAACTTGTAAGACCAAAGTAAATTCATTGAGTAAGGTAAACTTTAGTTATAAAATATCAATAAACTTGCCGACAATAAACGACCGCAATAGACGGTGAAGCCAAGTTAAGCCGTTCAATTGTGAAAAGATTACATCCATCCTATCCACCGAATAAGCCATACGGGCTTGGGTGAATAAATATATACCAACGCTTTCTGAAAATACCTTATTTATTTTGTATGCTGAATAATTCTTATACAAGAGTATTTTAAGATGAAATTGAACACTCAAGAAACTGCATTGTAGCTATGGACCAAGTTTTCTAAACTTTAAAGTTTTGTATTTGAGAACTTAGAAAGATTACATTTCTTAGTATGAGGACAATTCAATCAAAGCTACATAGTATAGAATGACTGTGATGAAATGCTACATGACTAGGTACTAATTAAGCAAGGATTGAATAACCCAAAAATTAAGATACCTTCAATCACCGAAATGACGTCATACCAAAAGATAATGTCCACGCAAAATTAACCGCTTATGACCGGTTGGAAATTTGGTTTTCGTATATCGAAAATTAACAGCTAAAACCACTTAAAACCGATTGAGAATTTGTATTTTCTTTCAAACACCACCCCCGTGGCGCGCAGCCTACTCCCGTCTCACCCCCTCGCTGACCCTAATACACGCCACGCACTGAATCGTCTTTATATCGGTACCGAAACAGGAAAATGTTGAAGTAACGTAAATCAAAATGGTTTCATAAGGGCCATATTTCGGTATTTTATGGGTTATCGGTACCGCTTTCAATCCCTGTAAATCGAGAATACAAAATACGCTGTGACAGAATTTGCTGACCAAATCAACAACCTGTGTATATCTCGTCGGCACATCGTAGAATTCGGCATATTCTAGCATTCGGCATGCCGAGGCATAACGTATTTCTGTTAAAACTAGAGGGGTAGCCCCGCTCTGGTCCGCGTCGCTCAGCTCAAAAATTATGCAATAGTTTTGTAGAACGAAAAATTGTCTATAATATGATGAAAGAATCATTAAAATTACTTCAGGCATTTGGAAGGAGTAGGAGAATTTTTGCGAAAATCATGTGAAACTTTCGATAACTTTCGATTTTTTTTTGTCAAATATAACAACAGAAAATAAATTGTTAAAATTAAAATTTACTTTTGACTTCATCGTGCCTATCATATTATTATATATTTTTTCAAGTTTTTGGTCTACCCGTGTGGGAGTAGGGCTTAAAAGACAGGTTCAAATTGCAAATTCACCTTGCCGAGGAATTTCATGATATGCCGAATTCTACGATTTTCCGTTATCGACGACATGTAGATAACGTGGCCCTCAACGCTCAAAGTTAATCGGAAATGAGAGGGCGAGCTACCCTTAGTACCTGCTCCATAAATTTACATTCAATTTTCAATTCAATTCTGGATATGTGGGTGAATTTAATTTATAAGCACTTGGATTTTTCTTTTGTGAGCCATTTTGAAATTATTTAATAACTCGGCTTATAGACGAAATTATTAAAATATTCTAAGATTGGCCGACTGGGTTATTGTTCACTTATTTGAAGGCTGTATGATTTAAGGAAGGCCCTTTTATACTCGAAAAACATTAAATTTAGAGGTAACTTCGTGATTTTGTTCTATCGAGCGAACTTAAAGATTTTGCGATTTTTCTATTTTTCTATTGAACCTATCAGCCCTATAGTCTACCATCTAAATTATTTTCACTAAACAGATTGACTAAGTTACACAATGTGAAAGGGTCATTTGAAGTTCTGCATTTGATCTTAGGCTAGCACTTGGCTATGTTTGTGACTACCTATACCTGCTATTCCATTGTCAGCCGCCTCTGTGGCTTAGTCGAGTTTCGGTTTACTAATACGGAGGTCACGGGTTTAAATCCCGTAGGGGTATAATTTGTATTCTGTCTGTTTGCTAGCCTCAGAAAGCAGGTTAAGCTATTGTTGGTCTCAGCCACTATTGCTAGATTATATTCGTTAACAAAGTGGAGACGCCCGTCCATGGGTATACGATAAATAAATAAAATATACTTTTAATATTATTAGAGTGCATTACAAACCAGAAAATATCAATCAGAAACAAATCCAAAGACAAGAACTTGAAAAAATTCCCCGGGCCAGGATTCGAACCGAATTCGAATTGTTATTATCAAGATAAGCGCGCTACCTGCGACTTCTTGATAACAAGAGGTCGCAGGTTCGAATCCTGGCCCGGGTATTCATAGCGATGGATTTCGCAAAATAAAAATAATCAAAATATACTTTATCAACTCCCATTCTGCAATAATGTAAGTACAACATCAAAAGCGGTTATAATTAATTTTCGTTTCAGCGCACATAAAATACATACAAATTATAGGTATAATGCAGCTTGAATTTTCAGGCATAAAATTTCAAAATATAAATATTTTTTTTGCTTAACCATTGTAAATGGTGGTCCTCGTAAGTGCACTTTGTTAAGCTCGTATTTTTATTCAAACAACGAAAGAGGATTATTGTGAAGAAAAAACAACGAAAAGAGTAACGGATTAACACAAGTTACAAGCTGCAATTTTTAAAAACTGACATATAAAAAGGTTGTGGATTATGATAAGTGGTATTCATTAAATATTTCAAAATTTGTACACCTGTTTCTAATTTCTGAACCTAACTATGTATTAGGAGCAATACTCATAGTCATAAAAATGTAAATATTTTGTCGAGGGAACTAGACGACATAAAGTTTTAAAACGTACTTATAATTTGTGCGTTTACTGTGCACTTTGCACATTGCAAATTTGACCTACATAATTTACTGGTGCTTTGCTAGGTATGTGCGCTGTGTAATTTTAATCTCATATTATATATAATATTTTGATTAATAAAGGTGAACAAGTTACACATTATATAGCAATGTTGCTTACGAAGTAGAGAACTTGTCTGAAGAAGCAAAAGATTTTATATATAGTATTGTGCAAGATTATAATTACACAATGTTATATACAAGGTGACTTTTTGATTATCGTCCAAATTCATACTGGTGGCTTGGTAAGTGATCAGTATCATGGATCAATAACAATTTTGGTGAAATTCGTAAAATGAAATTTCGGCTTCCCATAGAAATTCAGTTCCAGTCTCGAGTGAATCACTTACTTACCAAGTATGAATTTGGACGATGATCAAAAAGTCACCTTGTATACAGGATCTTAAGATGAAGTTGCGGAAGCCAAAAACTGGCGATAGTACTCGTCCATACGAACAACTTTCCGTGAAAATTGAGAAATCAAGAAAAACAATCTGTTGTTTCATACATTTTGGTCGGGTAACATGTAACTTTTAAGGCGATACAAAAATTTGGATAAATTATACATATTTTGTGTTTCATTGACAAATTCCCGGTAGTATGTTTGTAATTTGTATGAAATGTTGTAGTTGGTTAAAACATATCGCAGTTTGTATAAGAGAAATAAGTGTTGCCAGTTTTTAAACGACACGTTGAAAGCTAAATTTACATGATATCATGTTTCACTTGTATTGGACAAAAAAGATAAATTGTAACTTTGGCCGTAGATTTATGTAACGTTTTCATTTATGGCTTAAATGAAACATATTCACGAAGTGCTCGTTCTTTTAAATATCTTGTTATTCTTATGTGTTTTGAGATCCCAGTTAGTCGTAAATAGTATTAGAATTAAAAAAATATATATTTCAAAGACGCTTACAGTCTAATAAAGCAGTTAGGGTTTATATTTACTTCTAATTATTAGTTGCAAATTAGTATTGTAAATTAATTTAAATAAAGAAAGTTACTAAAAAAAATCACAATTCAAAAGAATGAAACAAAGACTATGCGATAATAGTAGTTTACGCTACAAGGGCGAAAAGGAATAAATTACGAGGACGATTTAAAACACGAGCGTAGCGAGTGATTTAAACGTAACCGAGTAATTTATTGCTCTTATGCCCATGTATCATACTACGTTTTTCAATGCATAGTGTGAGGAAATAAAACAAATTTAATATAATCTTGTGAACTTTAAATTATGATTTCCTCAAAAGGACTGTATCCAGAGCCGTTAAACAGTGGAAAAAAAGGATAACATTTATGGTACACAGGAAAGGCTGTAGGTTAGCTACAAATATTGCAAATAAATAAAAAAAAAAATAATAGGGCAAAATAATCGACTTTCTGTTCGGTTTTGATGCATAAAAAGTGGGCCTTTACGAGCACTTGCATTGAAAAATGTTTTTTTTTCTGATTTAGTTCGCTAATAAAACAAACAGTATTCTGTGGTTAAGTATTATTTTTTATTTGTTAAGGTTTCTTGACAAACACACACTTAACGTTTACAATAAAAAAATGATAAAAGCAAGCTACAGTGAGCATTCGATTACAGAAATACAGAACATTCACAACACATAATTCATGTAAGAATTATATGCACTAGGAGCTGGCATAACTTTAATAAAATATTAAAAAAATAAAATATAATCGAAATTAAAATTTGTAACTATAAAATTGAACTTGAATTTGTACATATGTAGGTACAATAAACTAAATATGTATGCTATGAAGATGATTTTTATATAGTGATTGTTGTTTGTTGTGTGCTTTCCTGCGCCCGTAGCAGAATGTTTAATACGCTCGACGCCACTTAGTTGAATCCATAGATAACCGGGGGGTTGAATCACAACTGCGAGGAGCGTGACATGCTGTTTATTCGCAAAAACATCGTGTTACGCTCCTCGTACTTGTGATTCAACTAAGTTGCGTCACGCGCGATTAAACATTATACTACGGGTGCTGGTGGAAAAAATATATTTTGGACCGATCACAAAATATTAAATTATATTTTTTTCAATATATTTCAAGATTTCATTGATCTGTAAAATGCTGCTATTTTTGTTCAATTATTGTTTTGGCGATAATGAAAACTTTAACAGTCTACTATGAGTTTTGCACTCGATACACGTTAAAATATTTTGTACTAGAAATTGTGTTTCATCTGGTAAACCGCTAGGGGCGCTGTGCAATTTCTCATTCAAATGTTTTACGCATGCGTAAAACTCACGGTAGACCCACTGACAATAACTTACTTGTGCTATCATAAAAAGTCTGTGCGACAGTAAGCAAAGAGAGATTTTTACTCGTTTGTATAGGTAGGTAGGTATATGTATGGAATAAAGATGAAACTAAACGGGTTGATACGGAGGTCGTGTTCTATCTAACACGCAAGGCACTTTTATCTCTGTGGTTCGATGGTACCCCAAGATAATAGAATTGGGTCAAACACTAATTTTCACGCAAGGGGAAGCGAGGCGGGGAGCCTGCCAATTTATCGTGACAAAACGTTCACATTTACGTGACGAGAAAACGTTCATATTATGTAAAGGTATGTTAAGACGAGGCCTTCCATAGGCCCACAGCAGCTTTGCAATTATAACCCGTAGACTAACTTTCATAAAGCTGAAAATCGCGTGCGCCAAAATGCGATTCAGAACGAGTCTAATTTTAAGATTAAAATCGACTAAAATTACAATATTGCATTTTAGTCATTTTTGAACTTACATTGGTTAATAAACAAGATTTTCGTATTGATAGTAAAGTATGACACATAAAAATCAAATGGATTAAACACAAAACCAAAAAAACATTCAAAAAGAGACTATTTTCAAAAATTAAATCTATCGAGCGAAAGTTTTCCAATTAGGTAACGCTACTTACAACGTAAAGATAAAGGTTTGTACAAAAACATATATATACAAGGTGTAACAGAAAGGTGTAAACATATTTGAAGAGCATATTCAGTCAATGGTATAGATCAACTTTTACTATGGAGCCAACACTGAAATCTCAAAAAAAAATCTGCCCTTCCATACATTTCGGCCGAGCGGCATTGCATTTTTCTATGAAACAGTTGAATTTTTTTTCGAGATACAATGTTTGTTCCATATTAAAAGTTGTTCTATACCATTGACTGAATAAGGTCTTCAAATATGGTTACACCTTTCTGGTACACGTTGTATAAGTTTCATATTGATTGCGTCTGTGGTAGATTCAGTACAATCGTTCAAAAGCTGTTGAAAAAGGAAGGCCTCCTCTTAAATGCCTCTGTAGTCTAGCGGTTGGAACGACTCGACCAATGATATGAAGGTCACGGGTTCACATCCTTTAGGGACTCATTTGTATTCGGTCTTGCTTGAAAGATAGGGCTCGCCACCCATCGCGCTGAAACGTAATAAGGCGAGGAATTGGGTTTTAAACGGTCACTGTCACTCCGAGCATAAAAACTCGCAGTGAGAGAGTGACATATTCAGGCCGAAACAAACAAAAGTAGCTTTTTATTTATATAAAAAAAAAACTAAAATAGATAGCAAAATTTCCAATTGCAAAATTAAAGATATTGTTTATACCTAACTATCTAATAAAATATCGTTGAGGTCTGTATGTCACACCTATTTGCCAAACTTTGAGAAACTGTGTCGATGAAGACCTCATTTCAATTATATCCCTATCGAGTGAAAGCTTTGTATTTGCGTTTCTGTATTACAGAAATCTAGAAAAAGGTTCCAAAAATATTTATTTAACTTATTAAATTAGTAGCTTCATATTGAAAGTAGTCAAGATGACTCCAAAAAGTGCCAATATTCCAAATCGTCGCCATAATTGTCAAACAGACGTGGCTGTACGACTGTTCACTGAGACTTGCACTTTACAGTCCACACTTGGAAAGATCTCTGACCCCTCGGCAACAGCTTCAGGCTTCGAAAGGCGCGCCAAGCGGTTCTTCTTCAAGCAGAGAACAAATGTGTGAAGTTGTATAGAGTCGGCCATGGGTCGCCGCTCGCGCGTCTTGTTCGGCTTCGAGTGACTTGCTCTCTCGCGACGGCGGTGTGCGGGGAGGCGGGCGGTTGAAACAGTGATTGAGCGCACAGGAAGAACCTAGTGTCGAGCGCTTTGAGCGAGCGAGCGCGCTATACATGAAGGCCAAGAAGGGTGTCATGGCAGGGCAAAGCCCGTCGCAAAAACAACCTGGAAGCGCAGCAAGAAGCGCCGCCAGAAGCCTGAAGCTGTGGCCCTGGCGTCAGACCTGTGTAGTTAGCCCATGGCTTTATCGCGAATTTTTTATTTTTGGGTCATCAATCATCATTATCTCAGCACTGAGTTGAACTCCAGTTGCACTTTGATGATTGAGTAAATTTTTTAAAGACAAAATTTGTTAGTTGCAGGATAAATAAAGTGCGATGTACATCTTTGAGACTTTGGATTACGGTTAAACTTTCGTTTTTATACTTTACTTGCACAATGACCTTTTCTGAAATCACTTAAAATCACCGTGTATATAGAACTAAGCCTACGTTCGCACGGGAGTCAAAAAAAGCGTTGTGTAAAATAAAATGGAGCGTAGACCGATAAAACTCCAGATAAAAACGCTCCGACATAGAAAAGACATAAAAAAGCGCTCGTGCAAACGTGGGCTAACTCATAGTACCAGTATTTCAGCTCTTGTAAAATAGTCACTAATACCTACTCTTCTCCTGAAATTTTGCTGAGGTAATTTGTAATACGTAAATTAAGAAAATAGTTATTAAGAAAATAGCTGGGTGTAAAAGTTGATTCCGATAGACTTTTCGTATAAAAGAAACAAACGTCGAAACCTATATTGTTTTTTGGACAAGGCAGAGCCCCCGGCAGCACCCCAAGAACGAAAACATGGATTAAAAAAAAACATATCCAAAATGGCGGAAACCCGAACTTTTGCAAGGTAGAATGTTTAAATTTATCATACGTATTGCAAAGTTCACTAACTGTTGCGACAACAAGTTAAAGACTGCTTTCATTTAATTTAGTCCCTATATACATATTCTAGTCTAAACGATAAAATATCAGCTAAAATTAAATTAAATTAAATAATGAAATTAATCTAGTACGAGTATGACAATGCTTGTAATTTATTAATTTTATCTTTATTTTTAAGGAAATTATCTTAAAGTTATCTTATTTTAGATGAATACAATAATTTATAAAGTCAAAGTCAACTTATAGTCGTATTTGATGTTTTTTTTTCGGTATCCAGAGTCAAAGTCAAAAGTATAGTAAAATGATATGTTTGTGCCAAATATAGCCACAATAAAAACAAAGTTGTAGGTAATGCAATTTGCATCACCGTTTAAATTAGAGTGATATTTACCACATATTCTTTGGGAGGGAAAATATCTTAAGGAAAAATAAAAGTCTAGGCGGTGTACATAGACACAAATACATATGCTCATCTGTCGCTTGGGAATTAGATTATTAGATTGCATTATGAGATAGAAAAATTTATTATAAATAAATTCTCTAGGGAAATAAATCTTAGACGGGACTTGATACCGTAGTAGGCGCTGTGTGCATTTCTATGGAGCAGGGATAAGAACTACGACGTAGCGGGTCTACAAAGCGGAAAAAACGCCGCCGCGCCGCGACGTAGCCAAATGGGGGAGGGGGCAGGCTGTGAACGCAAAAACTCAGTGTGCTGGATAGATAAAATAGTTAAGTGGATAAGCCAGTGATTTTATTTATAGAGCGATGCGATGCAATTATGATAAAATTCTTGTTTAAGTGTTCACGGCTTCCAAGGAACTAATTATTTATGGATTATTAAGGGCCAGTTTCTGAGTAAGAAAATCTCGTTAAGCAATACTTAGAACGACAAATCAGCCAATCACAGCGCTGTATATGAAATCATTGGTTTGAAGGCACGGTAATATATTAATAAAGAAAAAACCAGCCAAGTGCGAGTCAGACTCGCGTACCTAGGGTTCCGTATTGTGGATGATAAATTAAATTTTGTCATTTTTTTTCCTGAATTTCTCAACCGCCTTATTTTTCCTGTAATTTTTACGTTAACACATATATTACCATGATTTTTTTGCATATTTTTCAGTCCACCAATTTTGGAGAAAAGGGGGGGGGGACATACATATTTTTGTGTTTTTTTAAAGATTTCTCGAAACCAGTGCCAGCAAATATAGTAAAATTATACAATTTGATACCCATATTGTACTTTTAGGTGAATATTTTTTATTTTTGTCGCTTTTGTTTTAGAAATATTTTTAACATTTTAAAATTTTTCATATTTTTTTAGACCGTGGTATGTGGGAAAATTAATGCTATTTTTGTGCTACAATTTCATGTTTTTATCTTTAACAGTGCTAAAGTTATGAGGCTGTGACAAACGCACGGACGGACCGACGGACAACGGAGTCTCACCATGAAGGTTTCTTTTGTACCTTTTAGGTACTACGGAACCCTAAAAATACAGTGTATCAGTTAATATCGTTTGTTTGCCCCTCCTGATATATTTAATGTTACGGCAGACAAAATAATCGTGGCTTGGGCTTGCTTGATCTCCCAAACTATGTCGATATTCGGTCGATTTGATTTATGTAGATACTACACGTTGAGAAACTGCTCTATAACATACATAAAAAGCCCAAGACTTTAGAGCAAGTTTAGTTCTTCTTAGGGCAGTGTGAGTACAAAAGTAAATAGTAAAGCAATTGTTCCAGCGATGAAGGCGGCCATCTTGATCCAGCAGTGGTACCGTCGCTACCTGGCGCGGATGGAGGTGCGCCGGCGGTACACCTGGACCATCTTTCAAAGCATCGAGTATGCCGGCGAACAGGACCAAGTCAAGGTTTGTACTTGTTATCGCCGAGGGGATGTCAGAGGTGTTCCGAGAGTGGACTGTCAATAAAACAGTCATAATAACGCTCGTACGATTTCTATACACTGATGAATTTTACGTCTCAACAACGCGACATACAGTCAGCAAAAAATTACAGGTATATGGAGGTTGTCTGGAAGAAACCACTTGATGAGTGTACAAAGGTGTACAACATTATGCATTCGAAGCTCTGTTTTTCTGTTTAAATATTCTTTTTCTATCTATTCATTCTTCATGTAAGGTGTATGTCATGCACTAAGCACCTCTACATATATTAATAGTTCTTATTTCGGTTACATTGCATGTTATGAGCACATTTTCAGATAATGCTGTACAAAGAAATTCGTTTCACGACATATTTGATTTATTTACTATGTGTTCCGAAAACCCCAACAAAAAACATCCTGTGGGTTAAGGAAAATGTTGAGCAAGCAGGGACCATCATATTGACCTTGAGATTAAGTCTTGTCAAGCAAGATATAGGTTGTATAATTGACATATTGACCCTTCGTGTATCAAATGTAAGACTTTCAATTGCTTTTACGACATTTGATACCCGTGTCGATATTATATTGACGTAGGTAATACTTTACATATGAAATTGCTGAAATTTTCTTACAGATTCATGAGTTCATAGTTCGTGTAATTCAATAGCTTTTTCCATTATTTTAAGGTTGATTTCAAGGTTATACATCTACGTATAATTTTTTTTTCATTGTCAATTTGATAACAAATATTAAATTTTCTAAAACAGTTCGTCGCAAATGCCATCCATTTCCATGATAAGATTCGTAATAACTTTTTACAGCTGTCACTTTTAAAAAATTAAATTATTGCTGCTGTTAGCTTAATGTTGTCTCATTCATATACAAAATAAATAACATAATTTGGATATGTCATTCCTAAAAAAAATGCAAAAAGTATATTTCATATGTAAAGACCTATTATTAACCTCAGATCATAGAGATGATAGCCATTTTCCACTTTGCCTCAGATATATATATATATATATTGAAATGAATGACATTTTGTCAACTAATCACGTAACTTTGCGAATTTAGACGTAGCTTTTATTTTACTTATCTACTATTATTTAAAAATAAATCTTTATTTTTTGTTTAATTAAAACATTGTATTAAAATTATTTTCGAAATATATTTCGGCCCACTTTGGGGCGGCGTCAGTCGAATTCAGTGGGCCGAAATATATTTCGAAAATAATTTTAATACAATATTTTAATTAAACAAAAAATAAAATAAAATAAATGCTCTTTGTAGCAATATATGTATATATATTTATTTTAAAAATAAATCAAAAGATAACTTCATCGCACATTGTCAATAAAGAGAAGTGGAATTTACTTTAGACGTTTAATTGCAAAAATAATATGCAGGTACTAAAAATAACTTCTTACTCGGTAAAAGACTTGTTTACACTTTGGTAAAATGGTTGCTAGAGAATTCCCACTCTTCATTTCCAAAGGGAGTAGGTAATTTAAAAATCTGAAAAATAAGGTTATATTGAAAACACAAGGAAAAAAATTATTTCGGAATATCGATAAATTCATATTTAGATTTATTCGAATATTTTTTGCTATATCATTCTATGTCAAACCACACATACTTCTAAAGGAGCAGGTAGCTACCAATGACCTTGAGTCAACCTGTGTCGGTACAAATATCGACAGAAACTATATTGAAATAACGTTCTTATCAGCGCGCACTGCATAACGATGTCGCTGGGTCTCCGGATAGCGCAAAATACGGGAAAATAATGTTTTTCACATAGACGCGATGGACGGAAAAATATTTCCATAAATAATTTTTTAAGCAATATTTTCCTTGTATTTTAGTGCAAGAACCATACAGATACCATTAGTAGTTTCGAAGAAATAAACAATTTTAAACATTTTGGTTTAAAAACAGCTTGACTTTGAACAATATTTTCGTGCTGTACCTTATACACGAGAATAATTTCCTTATATAAAGGAAGTTGTTCTATATAGTTTAATTAACAACGTATATTTTTTTCATACATTTTTAACATACCATTTAAGAGAAACAACCTTATCAATAGAGCCATTTTCGGAAGACTTAGAAGTAGTTTCGAAGAAATAAACAATTTTACACATTTTGGTTTAAAAACAGCTTGACTTTGAACAATATTTTCATGCTGTTTCTTATACACGAGAATAATTTCCTTATATAAAGGAAGTTGTTCTATATAGTTTAATTAACAACATATATTTTTTTCATACATTTTTAACATACAATTTAAGAGAAACAACCTTATCAATAGAGTCATTTTCGGAAGACGCTGGGAAGGGAACTCATTTCCACTGCATTCACTCTAATACTCATCACTAAATTACTCATCTTTGCCATACCCAACATTCACTACCATACATAAGTGTAGGAGTCAACACTCCATTATATTACGAATTTTGCCAATCATGCCTTTGTCCATAAACGAGTTTACTTCATTTCCCGCATTTAGAAATCATTTTTTTTATTCCGTCCCAGAATGGAAGACAGGGGACGATTAAAAAAAAATGGATTTTTTATGCGCAAACAGTCCTTAAGTGCAAGTAAACATAATAATTTTCAAAACGGGTCACATAAAAGGTCTTTCAAAGTCATCCTGAGATTCGTCAACCGTTTCAAAGGAATTTATTTCAAAGAGCTTTATTTAAAAAACCACAGTATAACAAAAAATAACATTTATAAACGAATAAGACATATTCTGTGGTTACGAAAAAGGAATCCAGCTCGGGTTAAGGCGCTACGGAAAAAAAATCGACACTTTAAAAACTTGCATATCTGCTTCGGTAAATAATATAATTATTTTGATAAAATAGTATATTATTTTTGGAATCTTTTTCTAAGGATCTGTTAATTAAAACAGAGGCTCGATAGAAATATTTTTGTTGAAATTAGGTCTTTTTCGACACCAATTCTCTTGGTTTGACAATTTAGAATGACATATGGACTGCAATTATATTTTATGAGATGGGTTTTAACGGTATTTAGGACCTGGTTAAACGAAATTTTGATAGCAACTTTAGTACAGTTTATATTAATAAAAAACCGACATTTTGCTACTTTTCCACGAATCCGTCCCTCTCGCACTGAGGGTTTTTTCGCATATGGAGTAATACGGACGCTAAAACTTTTACATATCGCCTTAATGCCACAGCCAAAGCCACAACGCTAATCTAAATATAACAAAATCGAACCTAAATTAAAAAGCGTAAAGCGTAAAAATACATACAAATAATAATAATATCGGTTGGTGATCATTGAACCTTGTTCCTGGTCCCTGGCCGGGTCTCCGGTATGGGTTCGGGCGGTTGATTGGATTTCACCTTGTATAATATAAATTATTACCTATCATTTTAATCTTTTATATAAATATTGCTACATAAATTAAATAAAACTTTAATTTAGTGCATGTACATTTATTATTTTATTACATATATTTTTATTAGATTAAATTTGACGTGTAAAAAGTGTATTATGTATACCTATTTTGCAAAATAAACTATTTGAATTTGAATTTGAATAATAAAAAATAAATAGTATCAACTAATAGTAAATATGAATTAAATAAACAAATAACATTGTGATATGTAAAAATGCAATATTTATAAAAAATATTTGCCTTTCAATTAGGTAGCTAACAACGGATAGGTGTTAATAAAAAAAATATTTCTTGCATATTAGCATTAAAACGTCGAGCTTCTATTCGTGCTAACCGAGCTTGCTACTGTATTTACCAAAGTGTAACAAGGTTGAGACACAAAGGCTTTCCTACAAATACATACCTATTATTATGTAGGGGTTAGTTACAAGTTGTTTCAGTAAAGTTAACGTGTTAAACAAATCGCTTTGCCGTAACTAACGGCTGTTTTTAAACTGCGTTGGGGGGTTTCTCAACTTAATTCTAAGTTCTTAACTATGTAAATAGGTTTTCTGTTTCGAAGTTTCCAAAGGATTTTCTATATGAAATTAAACTAAAGTATGCACCATTAGGGAAAGTTCCGCTTACCCACGCTTCACCAGCAAAAAGTAGGACAGCACAATTTCCCCAATACGTACATAGAAAAAAAAAGGCATTTCACTCTCTATTGTCTTTAGTTTTACCTGCATCACAATATTTTCGAAAGAGGATTCTAATTGGTGAACATTAATCTGGGTGCCAGCCTAATAAGCTTGTTTCGAGGGATGAATAAAATGTTTTCGATTTTTTTGATAACTTATGTTATGTAGATTTCAGATCCAATTGATGCCACTCTGTAAAACTTGAGCAATTCCAGCTATTACGTACGTCATACATTTTTTGTATGGTTTTTATTTTTATTTTCTTCTGAAACCTTTGGTGTGTGCTATCAAAGTAAAGGGCTTCATAAGCTGATAGTAAAAAGATACTACAATATTTCATTTCGTTTTCATTTCGTAAAAAACAAAAAATCATTTTCATAACATACCAAGTTTGTGCTCCTTCAGTTAGGAAATGGTTGCAGGAATTTTTGTGAAACGTACGTCAAACGACTCATAATATCCTCATGTCTAAAGTCATAAAAGCACAAAAGATAATTATGACTATAAATGTTAATATTTCATAAATTACTTTCATTTAGTTTTCTATACAGAATACAGTACTGAAATGAATGGAATTTTCATGAAATGAATTTTAAAAAATATTAACATTTATGGTCATAATAATTTAGACAACTGGACATTACGAGTAAGGTGACGTATGTTTCACAAAAATTCCATCGGCCGTTCCTACCTGATGTTTTGAAATTTTCGTTTTATTTTTTAGGAAACGAATGGCTGAAATTAAAGTTATGTAGTAAGTATTATATTCTTACAATCAGCGCATGAAAATTAAAAACCCTGCCTTTGATACCACACACGAAAGATTTCAGCAAAAATAAATATTAAAGTCACTACAAAAATGATGACGACATAGCTGGAAAATGCACCGGGTGACGGATATGGGCATCAATTTAATCTGAATTCTCATTAAATAAGGTGCCAAAAACAGTAAAACATTTTATTCATACTTCAAAACAAGGTTACCAGACTTATAGGTATTTGGCGTCCAGACTACATTGAAAAATCGGCGACAAAAGTATGTCAACGGAAAACTACTTCATTAGTTAAATTAATAAGTTTCATTAGTTAATTAATGTCTACTACACGTCATGTGAATGTACTTCACTGCTTGGCAGCTCATTTGATAGTTCAGCGGACTTCGGCTACTTTCAATCTTGAACCCGGGTTCAAAACCTGCTGGCTGAGCATGCACCAATGAGTGTTTTTAGAAGTTATGTGCACTATTTTAATATTTACCACTTGCTGGCCGTAAAAAAAAAACACTTTGACGGTGAACTGGAATGCCCCAAAAAGCGTGTATTTGTGCCCGAGATAGAACGAAGTGCAGTTTGAAATCATCGGTGAAAAAGGCTGTGCTTTAGTGACAGTCATCATCATCATTGGGTGCCATTTTCAAAATGAAGTTCGGACGTCAGTAGGCTGAATTGCTTGCGATTCATTGCATTACTTACATTCAATTTTCTAAAGCTTTTTAGTTCATTCCACTCTTTGATGTCTCTATCCATTTGTGATTTTGACGTCCTGGTGCTTTTTTTCCGGGAATATAGCCCTCGAAAATCAATTTCCGATTGGCTATTTGACACTATCAAATCTGATCCAAGAAGCTGAATGTAAGAAAATTGTTTGTCAGGAACCTTCTCCCATTATAATAAAAGTAGACATCTTCATCACAAAACAGTGATAAAGAAGTGAGTAGGGAACAATTTATGTCATACAAAATTTTAATTAAAAATGTTCTTTTTGAGTTTTTTTGAACAATGATTTTTGATGTTTTTGGCCTTTTGGCCTATAAAACTCTGCCATGGTGAGGCGGGACAGGTAGTCTCTGCCTCAAGAAATTTTGGTTTAAGTTTGGGTTTGAGCTGTTTATTATACTGGAGCTTTTAACAAGAAGGCCACGCCCAAAAATTTTACCCTTACTTTATTCACATTTCAAAAGTACAATACAGACAGCGATACCTCCCAAGAGAAAAATGTTTCATGAGTAATAGAGATAGAGACACATAAAGATAATTTATTTTAGAGCGCGGCTTTAAATGGAGGTTAGCACTCAGTCTGGTTATAAACTTCTTGATCTGATCTGAATCTAAGATCTAGTGACAGTCCACACTCGGAAACCCTTCTGACGCTCCTCTGCCAATATATTGGTATTGGTTCTCTTAGTGGACATTTTGGTAACTCTTATAGAAATAAAGATAGCATTTTCATAAGGAAGTAAGTGTCATTTTTTCAGGTTCAATCCTATGCATTAGCACTGTAAGTATCTTTACGGTTTTGAAACAAACATTTCCTTTATGAAATATTATATTTTACGAGACATTAAAACCGTAAATAACTAAACGGTTGTTAATTTAATACATTTTATTCATTTCTAATGAGAAAAACTACACATAATAAAGTTAACTGCACTTATGGTGTTAATGATTATTATATATTAGGTGACTTGGATTAAAATAGCCAAATTCATACTGGACACTCGGTAAGTGGTCAGGACTAAATATGTTCAATGACCTTTTTTTTTTTTTTGCAAAATACGAAACATTTTATTTGTGCCGCTATACTTGTTTTAAGATTAACCCCGATTCAATTAGTATAGGAAGCCTACATTTTCTTTTGCATTTTTAACAGAAATTGAAACGATTGAACCTTGTTACGGACCCCTTGCAGTCTCCAGTCTGAATTTGGTTTCATCAATACCTTCTTCAAATCATTCAATCCCCTTATATCACGCGCGACAGCGGTGACATCCTGTCTGACCCATTGTCAACGTTCATGGGAGTGGTCCAAGGGTCGTCGATATCAAACATTATGTTCTCTCACCTATTGAATGACCTTCCTTCGGCTGTCACCTCCGGAGAGATTCTGATGTACGCGGATGACATCGCCGCCGTGGTAACTGCCCCATGTCTCGATGGACTACAAGTAAGACTAAATGAAACCGCCGAGACAATATCAAAATGGTTAGTTAAAACGGTATTGTATTGAACCTTTGATCAAGTAAAGACAACATTCCTCGGTTTTTAGCTGTGTCTCTTGTAAAAATGTCGTCAGACATTCGTAGTTACAGCACAAGAAAATACACTGATTGCATTCCTGATTCTTACGAATTAGATTCAGCAACAAGAGATACCACAGGACAGAGGATAGAGGACTACAGCATCTAAATAAAATAAGCCATAAAATATATAACAAAAATCTCCTAGAAACAAAAATATTCTTCCAAAAAACCAAATACTGTTCTAGACATACATGCAAACCACAGACAAACAGAGGAGTTCAAAATCAAATGCACAATGAAAAAACTGAAACTTATAATTGCGTTGTCTGTTATACAGTTAAATATTAACTACTAGGTTGGATTTTTCTTGGTTACTTCAATACTGTTGTAATATAGCAAATTTATAGTTACTTAGAAATTTGTGATATTATTATAGAAACTTTATGAATAGATATTATAAAATGTATACCTACTCTAAAATTTGCATGCCTGAATAAGGTAAACTGTGCTGAACAAATTTTGTGTACCTCACCATCTTTATGTATACCACACTTTATGCAAATAAATTATCTTTCTTACTTTCTTTCATTATAAACATTTACAAATATAAACCATTTCAAGCAAGCATTTCCAAGTGAATTTGTTGTATTTTTCATCAATATTTCGTAATAAACTTCTTTTGTTAATAATGTAATCGTAACCTTAAATACTATTCAAATGCTGCTTAATAATTTATTTCGGTTGTTTATTATTTCCTAATCGAGTGAAGTTTTTTTTAGGTCCTGGCTTACCTTTAAAACATGCTTATATAATTCTTTATTAATCTCATTCATGAGTTTGTTTCAATTCTACTTTCAATTCTTGTATGTTTTTCAAGTATGCCCACGCATAACGACCGTAACTTCGTAGCTTACGGTACTTATGCATTGAAAATTTAGTTTTAAAGCAACATTTGTCTACTCATAAACATTATTTTGTAAATTTAGACATAACTATTCATATTATAGGGGACATTATTATGCTAGTATGTAGGATGTTGCACTGTAACATACAACATTATTAAAAAAATACTGTTTTAAACTATATAGGGGCGACAACAAAAATAAAAAAATAAACTTTAGGTGCGTTTTTCTCGAAACTCTTCTTTATGCACTTATGATTTTTATGATTTGGATGGCAATGGATCAGATGGTGCGTGGATGACAGTGACAGGGGGGCGCAGCTGTGAAACAAGAAGTATGGTAGCGGCACACCCCCGACACTTCATAGTCAAGGCTCAAGTTATTTACCTACACTCTCACGCGCGCATCTGGCTTGTCCGCACACGCTTGTGTGTGTGCGTGAGCTAGTCTAGGGCTGGCAGCAATCGTGTGAGCGTCGTCGATCGAGAGGGACACAATATAAGTCAGCAACTTATGTGATTCTCTTCCTAAATTTTAGCGTAGTCCAATTTCTGGTTCCCCGTGGATTAATCAGTATTAAAAAAATATATGTATATATATATATATATATATATACATATATATAGTATGCCTAAGCTTAGTAGGTACCTATATAGTTTCGTATGCATAAATGATCATCATATAATTAACAACTAGTTTCTACAAAGATAATGTATTTGAGGAAAGCGTAGAGGAAGTAAATTTAATTAACCTTTAACTTTTACTTTAATATGTGTCTATGTGTAATTTACTTCTGTGTCTTTTCCATGAAATAAATAAATAAACTACTCAAACATAAATTTTGGAAAAAAAATGAAAACTTGTCAAAACATGGAAAGTTATAAATACTGATTTTATTGTTCCAAATGCGTTACTGAACGAAATTGTAAGGTTTGATCACGCAATTCTAATTTTTGAAAAAAGTTTTCCAGGCATCCATAAACACTGCAATAACGCACCATACTGATTAAAAATCAGTATCGTGATAAAACTTTGTAACAAAACACGCGCGCAGCAAACGAGTGGTAATCGAGCTCTGCCTGACTCCAGATTTCCACTAACTTGCGGGGGACCGCGGGGGACGTTAAATTCGCGCGGGGAGGTGAGTGTCGCTTCTTTACGTAGTAATACTTTATATTCTCTGGTAGCGGCGTTAGTTTCAATTTTGTAAACAACCAATCCACGCGCCATAAGATTCTTGTAGCATTGTATTTCGTTTTTGTTTTCACTGCTTGTCTACTTTCGTGTTTATCTGTTATACAACTCACACTATTTTAATGTTAATAACAACTTTTGCCTAAAAAGAAAATAGAAAAACGCTTAAAGACAAGAAAAAATAAACCTTTAACTTCTTTGAACCCGTTCCTGCCTAGGCTAGATCTAGATTTAATCAAATTGCTTTAGACTAGATAAGAAACTTTTTAGGTTTTTAAATCAAACAAAAACAAATATAATCTTCAATAAATAACTGAACAAAATAACATTAAATTTTTTTATTTAGTACTATTTTGGAATTAAAAATTTATTCTTTTGCTTTATATAAATTCTGCAAATATGGAAATTGCAGTTGTCTTGAGCAATTAAGGTGGGCCATCCTGCTCAGCTGACATATAAATGCTTTAGGTGTTTGTGACGTCCTTGTGAGTCTTTGATCTCGGTAAAACTTTGTACACATCTGTATGTATGTATGTTTCCCTTCCCTCCCATACCGCACTCCGACCCATCTCTCATCAAGAGGTGCAAGATGGCGACATATTAAAAAAGCGCCGAATTTGTGAAGTGGTTTCAGGTAAAAACTGTTTTCCATGAAACGGTAACTGTTTATTAATAGAAAAGTGTACTAAACTTAGTCTCTCTCTTTTTGTATTTCTAGTATAGATGAAAATTATACAACTTGCTAAACTTTGCGTTAAAACGAGGCAATATTCACAATATCCTGACAGCGATTATGGTTTTGTTTCATAAAATTTTGCTTTTTATAGAGACGTAGTTAGATGTTGCTAGATCATACTTCATCATACTTATGAAAAAAAATATGAAGAAAATTAGCTGTTGACTTCAGATTCAGTATTTACCATTTGTATGAATCTTAAGAAAAATCCAAGCGTGAAGGGGCCTCTTAAAGCTAGCGGTTTATTCTGTGCTAGCGGTAACAGTAGCACTGCAGGCGGCCACTTGGTGGTCCTTTATTTATCTATAGAATTCCCTGAACAAAGATGGAAAAAAAAATTGTTTTTTTTTTGCTTTATATCAATTTTGCAAATCTGGATATTGCAGTTGTCTTGAGCAATTAAGGCGGGCCATCCAGCTCAGCTGCCATAAAAATGATTTAGGTGTTTGTGACGTTCTTGTGAGGCTTTTATCTCGGCAAAACTTTGCTCACATCTTTCCTTTCCCCCCCACACCGCACTCCGACCCATCTCTCATCAAAAGGTGCAAGATGGCGAGATATTCAAAAAGCGCCGAATTTGTGAAGTGGTTTCATTTACAGAAAAGTGTAAAAACTTAGTCTCTCTCTTTTTGTATCTTTCAGTATAGATGAAAATTATACAACTTGCTAAACTTTGCGTTAAAATGAGGCAATATTCACAATATCCTGACAGCGATTATGGTTTTGTTTCATAAAATTTTGCTTTTTATAGAGACGTAGTTAGAAGTCGCTAGATAATACTTATGAAAAAATATATATATATATTAGCTGTTGACTTCACATTCAGTTTTTATCTTTTGTATGAATCTTGAGAAAAATCCAAGCGTGAAGGGGCCTCTTAAAGCTAGCGGTAACAGTATAACAGTAGCGCTGCAGGCGGCCACTTGGTGGTCTTTTATTTATCTATAGAATTCTCTGAACAAAGCCAGCGAAACCGGAGTAGAGGCTTTCATAACTAATTGTGACAATTACTGTTTTGTTTTGTATTATACCTAAATGGTTTGGTTTGAATATATTTCAAACGAATTTTAATAACTAACATTTCTATTACAACATAAAAATATACCTTACGACATACTCATATCCCGGAGGGTGGGTTGGTGTTGTTTTCAAGTCAGTTCAGTCAGTACTTGAACTCGAATACTTTCTTTTCAACGACGATGTTTACGTCCCAACGTGATAGGGGCGGGGTGGGGTGGGATATACTTTTCGCTAGGTATACTTTAGGCACAAATATACACGCTTTTTAAGGCGATGCCGCGAAGAATTGGCACTTTTTGGAGTCATTTTACTACGTTCAGTAAGAAACGACTAGTTTGATAAATTAGTATATCATTTTCTAAACCTGTTTTTAGATTTCTGGAATACAGAAACGCGATTAAAATCTTTCACTCGATAGAAATAATTATTAAAATGAGTTCTTCAAACACACACTTTCTCATATTTTGACAAATAATCATTATGTACAGACCCCAAACATATTTTATTACATCGGTTTTAATTACCTTTTGGTTATTGGAATGTTTTCTAGTCATTTTAGTTTTTTTTATATACTTATGTAAATAAAAAAGCAATTTTTTGTCTTTCTCCCTGAATCGGTCCCTCTCGCACTGCGCGTTTTTCCGCTTGGAGTGACACTGTCCCTTGAAATCTCGGTGCCTCACCTTTAGAGCCTAAGCGAATTTTATTTTTGTCACTGTCACTCCAAGCGAAAAAACGCGCAGTGCGAGAGGGGCGGACTCAGGGCAAAAGGGAAAAAAGTTGGTTTTATATTTTTATGAAAAAACCAAACTAGCTAGCAAAATTTCCAAAATCAAAAATCTATATATTCTTGAAACCCATCTAATAAAATATGTTTGAGTTCTGTACGTGGCTGCTATGTAAAAAAATAGAGGTGCTTCTTTTTTGTGTATTTCATGAAATACACGGAAAATTTTAATACATTTCTGGTATATGCATTTTGACTATATAATCTAGGGTTTTGGAATTGGAAAACATGTTTGGATACATTTTCCTCGATAGAAATAAATGTTGAAATGAGGTCTTCAAACATACTTTTTCTCCTCGATTGACCAATAGGAACCATATACAGAACTCAAACATATGTTATTATGTGTGTTTCAACAATATCTAGAGATTTAATATTTAAAATTTTGCTGGCTATTTTAGTTTTTTTATAAAAAATATAAAACTAACATTTTTCGCTTTCGCCCTGAATCCGCCCCTCTCGCACTGAGCGTGTTTTCGCTTGGAGTGACAGTGACAAAAATAAAACTCACATAGCCTCTTAATAAAATTATTTAAATTTCACGTTGTATGTATTGACAAATTGTTATTTAAGCTTCCGAAAACTAAATTCATAATTCTATTTCCGTGAACGAGCTCTGTTCAGTACTCAGCACTATAGCTTGTATTCTTCGTGCTCGCACCGCCCGCGCGGTTGGAGGGTTGGGGCGGACGAGGAGCACGCCGTTTATGTGCACGGCCGAGCGCATGGCTATACAGGTAGGGATTTGCTATCGAGATATATCTTGAGATAAATTTTTTTATGAATAACCCTAGAATTATGTTAAAATCTATTCATGTTAAGTAGACTACGCCAACACCTGTTTTACGGAATTGACCCTTAATATAAATATCTTTAGATTTATTACGAAGTATTTTGTACTGTATAAGATAGTTTTTTAGCTACTTTAGGTGGGTATGAAGTGATGATATTAATAAATAATAATATGCGTTTTAGCAAAATAGGTAATCAATGTTTAATTCTACGTCATACATCTTTGCTTCAGACACAATTTTTGCTAAATTGACATCATTCTGGTATTCCTGCGTTGATTTATCTTTTTTACGCTCTTTAAAGAAGTTGTATACCTTATACACAATTTCTTTTGCCTGTCTTCCAATCGGTTTGCTCATCTTCGGATCGTGATGTCGTGTGCGTTCTACAAAATGCGACAAGTTCCTAATACACAAGTAGCCGTGGCGAGTGACCTCCGGCGACTGGCGGTCCGTCGCACGCGTCGCGCTCGCCCACCCTCCCGCCATTCTGCCCGCACCTCCTCCGAGGCCTAGCTCCCTCGTCCGCCCCAACCCTCCAACCGCGCGGGCGGTGCGAGCACGAAGAATACAAGTAGCTCACACCGGACGCAACAAATTGGACGAAGCCCATATTTCACTGAAGCCCTCGCACATATCAACAATCAGCACTGGACGTACTAATTCTATGTCCTTTTGCCATCCAAACGCATCAAATCCAATTCCGTCGTTAGCAAGCGCTCCTAGAAATTTTGCCGCGACGCGTATGGTGCGAATAGGTGTGCGAGTTTTCATAGGATTTTATACACATTTATTATACAACGTGTAACAGAAAGGTGTAACCATATTTGAAGAGCTTAATGGTATAGAACAACATTTACTATGGAACAAATCCTGTATCTCGAAAAAAAAAATCAACTGTTTCATAGAAAAATGCAATGCCGCTCGGTCGAAATGTATGGAAGAGCAGATTTCTTTTTTTGAGATTTCAGGGTTGGCTGTAAACCATTAGTTTGAGAAATATTAGAGTTTCAAATTAATATACGTGAACCTTAAAGCACTGAGATACGGGCGTTTTTTGAGGCGGCAGCGTGTCGTACGTGAGACAGCTAGCCGTACACGCGCAACTTTCTAAAATATACCTTCCTCCTGCCAGGTAAAGTCTTTAAGACCTCATGACGCAACCAACTCAGTTGTGGGCGTAGCCAAATGTCATGCTGTTTCATTTCGCTACAAGGTGCACGCTCCATGAAACTTGCGAGGACAATACAATCGTGCCAACTTCGTCGCGGGCGCAAAATTTAAAACTTGTTTCAAGAGAAACATGGTTTTGTCAAGACAGTGGACGTTTTCAAACATTATTTATGTTTATTATTAATCTAGATAACATTTTCGATGTTTGACTCGTATTATTTTTTTTGATTTTATCTAAAACAAATAAAGCACATATGGCTACACTTTTGGTAAAAAACCGTTAAATTTACGTATTTTATCGTACTAATATCTGAGTAAACTTTTGATTCTGTTGTGTGCGTGGACTTTACACGATGACTCCAAAGCTCTACACACACGGTGTCCAGCCATACAACTGAATCGAAATTTACATTACTACTATTCTCGATGTCACGTGACCTGCCATTACCATATCTGATCCACCTAAAACTTCCCATGTGCAGTGTGCAGTCTCTATCATCTACTAAACACGCTATAGAAATTCGGGCGGTTTAATAATTTTCACCTTATAACGTTCTTTATGTGCAACTTTTAAATTTAGAACAATCGAAACACAAGGGTCATATTTTATTGGTACCTATTAACGATATTAAATGAATTCTCGTTGGTGCACATAAGATATTTTTCAATGCAAGTGCTCGTAAAGTCCCACTTTTTATGCATCAAAACCGAACAGAAAGTCGATTATTTTGCCCTAGGGCTTTATTATTATTATTATTTTTAATTTATTTACAATGGTTGGCTAACCTGCAGCCTTTTCTGTGTACCATAAATGTAATACTTTTTTTTTCCACTGTTTAACGGCTCTGAATACAGTCCTTTTGAGCCAATCATAATTTAAAGTTCACAAGATTATATTTGTTTTATTTCCTCACACTATGCATTGAAAAACGTAGTATGATACACTGGCGTGAGAGCAATAAATTACTCGGTTACGTTTAAAACACTCGTAATTTATTCCTTTTCACCCTTGTAGCATAAACTACTATTAATAGTTGAAGTAGAACTGCAGCGTTAAAATAATAACAAAGAAAAATAATTTGGGCAAGTGCGAGTCGGACCCGCGCACAAAGGGTTCCGTACCACTACACAATACGGGTACGGAACCCTACAAATATTATGGTAAATAACAACAATATAGATGCCATAGCAAAATTAAGGTGACAAAAACAAGCAGCTAAAATGTTAGCGCCTGCTGGCAAACAGTATATTAACAAAATTTATATTTTATCATTGTTTACGTTGCTCAGAGCTAGTGCCTGGAATCATGTGAAATATTTTTAATTAAGATCTTCCCTTGAAAATGGAGTAAAATCCGAAACCGGTTGGGAGTTAACAAAAATAAAGTGAAACTACAGTACAAGTGTTTTAATTCAAGAAGTATATTAACCGCTATATTTTTCCTTTAATTATTATTTAAACACTAATCACCTATTACCATAACTTTTTCATATTTTTCGGTCTTCTTGTTTCGGATATAAAGGGTGGGGTATATGATATCGTTAAAAATGCTACTTTTTCGAATTTTTTTTGTTTGGCACCCTTCGGGTATGGAACCCTCAAAGCTACGATGATTAGTGATTAGATGATTAGTCAGATTAGTGATTTTGTTCATATGTATAAAAACGGATTCATTCCCACGAATGAGGAAAAAGGTTATTTTAGTTTAAGGCGATATGTTAAAGTTTTAGCGTCTCTGTTACTCCATATGCGAACAAACCCTCAGTGCGAGAGGGACGGATTCGTGGAAAAGTAGCAAAAAGTCGATTTTTAAAAAAATATAAAATGTACTAAGTTGCTATCAAAATTTCGTTTAACCAGGTCCTACTGTGAAACCCATTTGAAACTGTACTGTTGAAACCCATCTAATAAAATATAATTGCAGTCATTGTCATTGTCAATATAATTGTTATTCTAAATTGTCAAACCAGGAGAATTAGTGTCGATAAAGAGCTCATTTCAATAAATATTTCTATCGAGCCGAATTTCTCCAAACGCGTTTCTGTTTTAACAGATCCCTAGAGAAAGATTCTAAAAATAATATACTATTATATCAAAATATTAAATTATTTACTGAAGTAGATATGCAAGTTCTTAAAGTGTTGATTTTTTTCCGTAGCGCCTTAATGTGTACATTATACGTACGAGGAGGGGTGTTATCTATTTGATCTTAATTAAACCTCCAGCCTGTAACACTATCAGAATATTGGGGTCGCAAAATATAGGTTGCAGGCGGTGGAGGGAAATTGTGTTCTATGAAAATCTTTGGTTGGAATCAAATAATAGTAGTTAGTATAATTTCTTAATTTATGTTATGATTCCTCTAGAATTAACGTTAATTAGTTAAAAGATGAAATTACTGTAAAAGGTAGACAAAGGCATAGATAAATAAAGGAAGGATAGATTGCTCACTCCATACATTAGAACAAAGCCCGCGGAAAACTTATTATTTTCGCCGGTACCTAGTAGTTCGCTTTACTTTTTGATGTCGCTACTATACTAGATAATTTGTGACATACCTAGTGCCATCTATCGAATGTTCAGTTGATGAAACGAAATTCGATGTGTGTGAGTGTGTAGCAACTATACTGCGCCCACAAAAACAAAAATTTGCTAGAATACGACAATACGCGACACATGGCATACGATAAATCTGAGGATAAATCGCTCAACCGTGCATGACAGTTGAGTCAAAGAGTAAAGTTATATACCGGTATGTATGAGTAGTGTGTGTTAGGTAAATAAATAATGATCGTTGTGCGCCATCTATCGGAATTCAGAATAACCATCTGCACGCTTACTTAGATTGCCAGCTTACTACCGAAAATTTAATGAAAAAAAAAAATTAAAAACACCTGATTAAGAATTCACTATTTTCTGATGCGATGTTATGAAAATGTTGTGTTTTTATTCATAAAATAAATAAATATGATGAGCCAGAACAGTAAAATGCTATATTTCGTCGATTTCAGACAAATTTTATTTCCAGCGAGACAAGTTACGCCATCTAGCAACGTTATTTTTAGTATTGCGAACAGTACAAGGAGATAGCAATCTATCCTTCCTTTATTTATCTATGACAAAGGTATTATATATCTTTTGCCTTCATGACATAATTTTCTCCTGTCTTATATTTTTATGTTTTTATTCAATTAAAGTGTAGGCTTACTTTTACATTTATTTGTTTGTGGCTAATATTATGAAAAGAAAAGACATGATCTTGCCAAGTTTCTTGCCCTTCTTCTTAAAAAGACTAATCGAACGGGTGGAGTTAGGCATATACTTTTATTTATTATGTGTATTGCATATATTTATAATATTATTTATTCATTATTCCTATATTTTATTCAAGTGTATTTTTTTATTAAATTTAAGTAAATCTAAATTTTATTATTTCCTTGTGTATTTCCCCATATTATGTATAAAACTATTACCAATAGATATAGATTATTTAAAAACCGACCTGTAATAAGTGTATTTGATATACCTATATAACATAAATAAATATATTTCATATTTCATTTCATATCTAAACCTTTTGCTATCTAACTGTCTATTAAGAGGCTATGCGTATTTTATTTTTGTCACTGTTACTCCAAGCGAAAAATCGCGCAGTGCGAGAGGGGCGGATTCAGGGCAAAAGGGAATAAAATCTCTAGATATTGTTGAAACACACCTAATAAAACATGTCTGAGTTCTGTATATAGTTCCTATTCGTCAAACGAGGAGAAAAAGTGTGTTTGAAGACCTCATTTCAACAATTATTTCTATCGAGGAAAATTTATCCAAACATGTTTTCCAATTTCAAAACCCTAGAATATATAGTGAAAATGCATGTACCAGAAATTGATTAACATTTTCCGTGTATTTCATGAAATACACAGAAAAGAAACACCCGTATTTTTTTGCGAGTTCCCAACCGAATGACTTTACTAGCCGCGTTGGTCTCGGTTTGCCCTACAAACTACACAAAAACGTCTGCACAAAATTATTGTTTCGCTTCCCATTTTTGTTGATAAGTTGTGTCTCCTGCATGAATATTAGCAAAAATGAGAAGCAAAACAATGTTTTGTGTAGAAGTTTTTATTTAGTGTGTAGGTATAGGGCAATATACGTGCTGAGATGCATGTCCAGCTTAAGGTGCTATATGCTGCAGAATTGCTGCCACTTTAGAAAAAAGAAACATTATTTACTTACTAGAATAATGATTGAAAATCTGCTCAAGGAAATGTGTAGATATAGAAATGAACTATTTTTAAATAGCATAGTTTTCACAGACAACGTTTTGATGAGCTAAACATTTAACTTTTGCTAAAAACGGCCGCTTTTGACATAAGTTGAATGTTTAGCTTATCAAAGACGTTGTCTATGAAAATCATGCTATTTAAAAATTAGATCATTTGCTATATATACACATCTACTTGAGCAGATTTTCAAT
Source organism: Ypsolopha sequella (assembly GCA_934047225.1). Lineage (NCBI taxonomy): Eukaryota > Metazoa > Arthropoda > Insecta > Lepidoptera > Ypsolophidae > Ypsolopha > Ypsolopha sequella. The sequence goes on from OW203985.1 coordinate 14,381,056, forward strand.
AATTGTTCTAGTAAGTAAATAATGATTCTTTTTCTAAAGTAGCAGGACTTTCGCAGTATAAAGCGCTTTAACTCGATTCACGCGGTAGTAAAATTATTCGATAGGCAACTTACACTTAGCTCTCTGGTTCTTAAGGGGGTAAATCGTCAAAATATACACTTTTTGAAGTTATTTATCTGTTGTTCAAAATACATCTATAGGCAAGTTACACTTAGCTCTCTGGTTTTTAAGGGGGTAAATCGTCAAAATAGACACTTTTTGAAGTTATTTATCTGCTGTTCAAAATACATCTGAAGTTAAATAAATTAGTATAACAATAAATTTTGGGACCTTTTTGTAGATTTTGGACTATCAAAAACGCGATTGGAGGAATTTCAATCGATAGAAATAATTATTGAAATGAGGTCTAAATTTACACGTTTTTTGATATTATGACAAATTTAGATGGGTTTCAACAATACCTAAATTACTAGCTATGGAAATTTTCATAGCTATTTTAGTTAATTTTGTATAAATTTAAAACAGATTTTTTGTCAATTTTTCCCGATTCCGTCCCTCTTGCCCTGCGGGTCTTTCCGCCTGAAGTAACGGGGACCTTTGCACGGATGATATATCACGTTAAATTGTAAACTAAAAATGTATCAAAATGCTAACTCAACTAAACAAACATAAAAATGCTGATGCTCAACTAGGTCGTTCTGCTCGTCAAACGGACATAACGTTTGATAGATTCCATTATCAGTTTTACGTCCACGCGTGCCATCTGTATTGGCAATCATCGGTTTTCAAACAAGTTCAGTTTTTGTTCAGTGAAATAGAAAAAGTGGATTGGAAATATTTCACGTTGATGCTACCGACTAGGTTGTATAGTAGAATGGGTTTGCGTTGATCAGGCCAGGGCGGCTATTCTGGTAACATTTTTTACACGGTTTATTTTTCATAGGTCTTTGTTTATCGCGTGATAAATGCCGTGCGATGATAATTTTACTAAAGATAATTCAATAAAAGACACGTAATGAAGCCGAGCAAAATGTCTTATTTAAATTTTGTCTTAAACCCTTTATTTGTTTTGGTTTAAATAAGGTGACATTTAATTATGCAGCCAAATTCATACCGGAGGCTCGTTAACTGATCAGTATCATGGATCAATAACACTTTTTGCTAGTTTTGCAAAATAAAATGTTGACCTCTCGTAGTAATTGACTCGGGCTGGGCTCGCGTTTCTAGGGAACATGAAAAATATAATTCACGAATTTTACAAAAAGGGTCATTAAACCTTGAACTTACCGAGCCTTCAGTATAAATTTGGCTATAAATAAATGTCACCTTGAATAAAAACACCGACCTTCTGCCGTAGCAAATTTTCGCATGTGTCAGAATTGCCGTCCAGGATGGCAAACGAAAAATTTTCAAGGCAGATTTCGGAAGTTTTTAAAAGGGATTTTCTACTAATATGTATTGTTTTTTTTATTGCATACCTATAGTGGGTATCTTTATATTCCATAGGTTTTATTTGATGAGGCTTATCACTCCACTTTACATCGCATAGAATTTATCATTCTGTAAACAAAAGTCGAACGACTGACATTGCGAGCGAAAAATTTTGCCAGGATACCCGTCCAGGACGTAGGGACTCGGAGTCCCTAGCAAGGCAGTTTGTAGTCAGAACCTTTTTTGGATTCCGTACCCAAAGAGTAAAAAAAGGAACCATAATGGCGGCATTCGTTGTAGGTCCGTCCGTAACTTCACAATTTCACATCCATGTAAGCTAACTCCGACGAGGTGATAAAATAAATGCTTTTAAAAAATTCATCGATTACCGTCACCTGGATTTCTATAGCAGAGGCATAAATAAACTTCCATTAAAATTGCAAAAGCTCGATTGAATAAAATTTAATAAACCTTGATAAAAATGTTTTTTTGTTCTAAATAACACGGTAATTTCATGGACCTAAATACCATACGCCAAAGAAATATCACCGCCAAATTATCGTTTATTTTAGTTAAGGTGGTTAGATAAAGTGACGTGTAATTATCCTAAACAGAAATTACAACCCGCAGCTGCTGCTGGTTTCAAAAAACAAAGGACTCTGTTTTTTGTCACACAAACTCCACTCAAATATTTACTTTAAGTTGTAGAAGTCGCGCGTTATGTCGACTTGTAAAAGTTATCGGGCTTGAGGGGAAGGAAGGTTTTTCACTTATCAAGTTCGATTTAATACATTATTAAAATAGGTACTTTTTTGGTTTTGTACTTTGGTATAACATATAAACACAGTATAGTACAATTTGACCACGTCTGTCGTCTAGTTGAACGAGTAAGCGAAGTGAACCGGCGTTTGTATGTATGAATATTTTTCCGACGATAACTCGAGTATCGTTGATTGGAACGTCATGAAATTTGGTAAGCGAGTAAATGAAATGGGACAAAAAAAAGTTTGAACATGAGCCAAATCGGTCAAGATCGAATCGCAAGTTCACAGTTCGGGGCGAACTACTCGTTGTTCAAACGTCTCGACGACTAATCTGGAGGTTGCGGGTTCAAATTCAAATCCTGTATAAAATGTACCCCACAATTTGTGTTCTATACTTAATCGTCGGTGAAAGGTGGGTTTACGAGTAACTTGCACTTCACAATCCATACTCGAAAGCACTTCTGAAGCCCGCTCGGGGATTCGTGTTGTGATGATGTATTTTATAGTACAGGCACAGCGTTTAAACTGTGGTACAGGGGTCCTGGCGGGGCACATGATTGCAAGGTTATTCGAGTCACCGGATGAGTATATACTTGCATGCATGAGCGCTTAGCGAAGGATTCACGTGCAAACACCCGCTTACGGTCAGCCAAGCGAATGCACCACGAAAATTACCCGCCGGCGTGGGGCGCTCTGATTATTAGCCTATCGCAAGTTTTCCGAGCCGGATTACAAACGAGAAATATTTTCAGGTGCATGACTATTTACTTTTTGTTTCTGAAGAGAATGAAACCCTTTGCGAACCACGTTTAAATAATTTTCCATTTTAAAACCGTTTAGAAATTACCTTGGTACATGTTTATTCTTAATTAATTGTAAGGAGATTAAAGCATCATATATGGCACGTGCGACTTCAGTATTTACATTTTATCATCGTGTGGTTTACATGAACATGATATTTTAGAATTGAGAATCACAAATCGAAAGCAAAATTAATGCAGCAACTGTTTTTGCAGTTGTACAACTTCTTCAACGCGTTGCTGAGTCACATGCGGGACACGTCAGGGCGACCTTCCTCGGAACGTACGTCGAGGACCGCTTCTGTCTGTAAGTTACTACCTTCGTAGAACCACCACTATACAAGTAATAATAAACCTTATGGACTATGTCGTAAGACTCAAGAGAAATTCACGAAACAGTCACAAAGGCTGCATACGTTATCTACGGCCTTCCGAGCTTGTCGTGCGATTTATCACTGAAAGGATTTGAAATCCACGATTAGGGTACTGCCGTCTAAGTCTCATGATCCCCGCGCTTAAAATTTCACGAAACTGTGTACAAGAAAAAGGGTCGAGTATGTTCAACGGTACTAGCTAAATTTTAATTACACCGTGTTAAGTGGTGCGTCTAATTCCTTTCATACCTGTGGGAAGTATGAAGACTTAATTTAACTGGGTTCAAAGGAAAGGAAACAAAACATCCTTTGTTATTTTCATTACTTGAATTCAATTACGCAGTGGTCGGTGTTATGCGCTTTAATCGTGTTGTGTTGTCCGAACACATTATTTTCTTTTTTGTGGTCATTTACGGTGCATGGACACGCGAAGCGCCACTGCGGCCGGTGGTTACTACACATGACATGGAAATACATAATTTAACCGACTGCAATGACCTTTGAAGATAAAACTAGGTCTCAGCTATTCCTAGAAATTGTGTCACACGAAACCTACTTTCCTGTGGCACTAGTAAATAAATTAAATACGAAAAACAGACTAAGTAAATATTATAAGAGTGCATTGAAAACTAGAAAACATAAAATAGAAACGTTAGGCAAACAAATATTTTGAAAACTATCGCAGGTCGCAGATTCGAATCTTGGTTAGAGGAATATTTCAAAATATTTTGTTTACTTGAAATTTGTTTCTGATTGATATTTTCTAGTTGGTGATATATACTCGTAGAGTGTACAAAGAAATGGATTTCGCTATATAAAAATAAATATATAATCAGACTAAATAAATAACAATTGAAGATACCAAGCAAAGCAAGGAATCGAAATGGATGGTTATTTTCAAAGCTATTTTCGAGACCGACGTTCCCTAAGCAAAAAGATCTAATTTCCAATAACAAATTGTGTTACCAAAAAGTCCATAAGCCTTCTAAAGCTACTCGGTAAAGAAATTTGTCTTCCCGTAATGCAAATAATTTTTGTTTGGAAAGGCAGTTTAGCCCGGATACCTCACAAAAAGAGAAATACATTTCTAAACAAGCTCACGTGAATGAAACTGCTGAACCAAAATTTCTGAACGCCTTAAGATTAGATTCTGATTAGGGACTGTTTGAACTCGTATTTGACCGGCTTTTATTTTCTCAGTAGAGCAGGTGTTTTCGGAGGAGTCGGATGAAGGGGGTGGCGCGGACGAGACGGCTCCACCTAAACCCATGCGGGGTCCCGACATAGAGTTCCCGCTACAAAGAAAGGATATCGACCTTCTTATCGAAGCCTTCAGGAAGAAAAAGGTACAATTCGTGATTTATGAAAGTCAAAATTTAGACATGGATCTCAAGATGAAAGGACCCAATTTACCCAAATCACTTAACTTTCATTATTGTTGTAGTGTTCCCTAAGTGGTTGGTTAATACATTATTTTTGTGACGACTCGCTAATCGTCCAGTAATGTGTTTTGATCATAATAAAAACGCTCTTACGATAATTATCTTCAAGAATTAGTAGGGACTCTGGCAAAGTGCTTCTTTACAGGGGGTAATTGAATTTAATCAGCAGGAAAATTATCAAAGACAAATAAAGAAATAAAGTATATCCAACCTCCATAAAAAGTAATGGCGGTCGGGAGTTGTTTGGGAAATTGATTTTTGCCGGTTGCTACTCATAAAAGTGAGTCTTTTTCTATTTATCTGATGGATCCAATAAAATAAATCTTTTGTAGGGTAGCTGGGAAAGTGCCGAAACCATATTTGTACGCCTTTTGTTTGTCAATTGAAAACAATGAAATATACGCACAGTAGTCCTTTTTTCAGCATCGACTCCACGCGAAGCACATAGCTCAGATATTGAAAGAAGCCACTGCAGTACTGAAGCGGCTTCCCAACATAAATGTAGCCACTACATCCATCTCCAGTCAGATCACCATCTGTGGAGACCTCCACGGGAAACTCGATGACCTACTCGTCATATTTCATAAGGTGAATAGAAATTGCCTCCGCAAAAGCTTTTCAAATAGATTCTTGATTTTCAAGTCGAGATTTGTAAAACTTTCACATTCAAGAGGAAGTTTGATGCAATTAATTATTAAAGCAGCCCGGTTTGGGTACGCGGTTGGTTTTGCGATGATGTACTCGTAGGTACGTGTATTTATGTGCAGACAATAGGACGGGCGGTAGTAAGGTTTCTTGGCGGTGCTCATTTAGGGCGGTTTTGACGTCAAGAGGGCGTACTAGGTCACGCGTCGACTGGATGAGTAAACGATGGTAAACAGAACAAGTTATGCCCACCACAGTTCAGAATTGCAGGGATAATGCCCGTGTTCACTAACCTTAAATGACGCCTAAATCGGTTGCCTAAATATTCAAGAGTTCTTAAGGTAATAGAAATAAGAGTTCCTAAATATTTAGGCTACCGATTTAGGCGTCACCTAAGGTTAGTGAAAACGGGCATAAATCCCTGGAACCAGAGCCGCATTATAGGATGTGGAGGCCCCTGGGCAACAACGACAACAACAACAACTTCTTTGATTCAAGATCGATCATATATCTGCTGTTTCCATAAGTGCTCATAATATGTATTACTATAACAAAAAACAAAACTAAAAATACCGACAATAACATTATCTTATTGTTTTTTATATATAGGTATATTTATTTATATCGTGTTTTTTGGCAACTGTGTGTTAAACTAGTTGAATAACAAGCTTTCCAAATTTTTATACTTTTCACGCCAGTATAGTTCGTCATTTTGACGCTTCGCATACAGTCCACTAAAATTAATATGTTTAATTTATTGGCGGAGCCACTATTGTGGGGGGCCCTCTCTTGTGGAGGCCCCGGGGCTGTAGCCCCGGTTGCCCTCCCCTAAATCCGGCCCTGCCTGGAACCTACATAGTTTTATCAACCGCTTTTTGATCAACGTTCTAAAAAGATGTCACTCCTATTTATGGAGCCTTTTATGTGTTCGCAACGCTTTAAGTAAGTACGAGGTCTGTTGCAGGTCTGGGTTGATATTTTTTAGATCTCAAATTTTTGTTAGTCAGAGATACCTTGAAAGGAGGATATGGATTTCATACCTGTAGTAAAAAGCATTAATAAAAGGGCCATTTCATTCAATCGCGATGAGGGAGGGAGCGGCGCACGCGTCATCCAATTTGTCCGACCAACGACCACACGGCCTCTATTTGATTGATTGGCCGCCTGTTACGTACGTCAAGTCCGACCAACTCATTAATTTACATTGTTTCCCTTTTTCTATTTCTGTCTTACAAATCAACTCGTCTACCCAACTATCCGTTTACGTATTTGATGGCTTATTGCAAACACGTTTACAAATGAATACTAAAATAATATTATTGAAGGGGTATCAGAGGTGTCTCTGCCTTTAGATTGTCACTGGAACAGTAACACTTATACACCTTTTTTCACCGATGATTTTTATCCTTAGACGAATAAACCAGTTTTGGTATACCAACGTGAAGGGTTTTTATCGCTCATACTTAGTTTATCTCACTGTGTTTGCTTTCACTGTTGAGTATGTAGTAGGGAAGGGTTTCGAGAAAAAACAACACTTGTCATTTTTTGCAAATTTTACAGTAGAGACAAAATAGTAGTTTAACCGAGTAATTTATTACTCTTACGCCCGTATATCGTACTACGTTTTTCAATGCATAGTGTGAAGAAATAAAACAAATATAATCTTGTGAACTTTAAATTATGATTGGCTCAAAAGGACTGTATCCAGAGCCGTTAAACAGCGGAAAAAAAAGTATAACATTTATGTTACACAGGAAAGGCTGCAGGTTAGCCACCCATTGTAAATAAATTAAAAAAAATATTAATAACAAAGCCCTAGGGCAAAATAATCGACTTTCTGTTCGGTTTTGATGCATTAAAAGCGGGCCTTTACGAGCACTTGCATTGAAAACAAAATTAATACACTTTGACATATGTTCTTTTTATAAAAAAAATTGTAACCTGTTTTTCGAATAAGTTAACCAGTGTTGTTTCTCCAATGGCCATTTATATTTATTCTCTTGTCATATCTCGTGACTAAGGAATTTTTTCCAAAAACTTCGTATATACTTCGAAAGAGGACAATAATCTTAGGCCATAGACAACAAAAAATCGTTTTCGATTTTTTGTACAAGTGTTGTTTTTCCTCGAAACCCTTAAAATACTATTCACAAACGGAACACGCATAGATACGTGTGCAAACGTTCAAATCAGATCTCAAGATCAGAAGTTCGGCGTCCTATATATCGACAGAAATACCGCCTATGTCCTATCTCAAGGATTGTTCAGAAGCAGTCACTTTAATGGTTTGCTACGAGTAACACGACCTGCTGTTAACTTTTATAGCCAGATGAATCTCCTTACACATGCCACTTTACTGTATAAAATGTGAGCAACGGTAAAATAAAATGAATTACTACGGGATACCGGGATAAAAGCGAATATTTACGAGTAGTGAGTTTTAAAATTCAGGTCACGATCGTTCACCCATAGAGAGGATAGAGTTGTTAAGGGAGTCAAGCGTAAAATTGGACGTTAATCTGTTTTGTAAATGAGATCCACATACGCACTGGTCAGTCGTAATGGGGATAACAAGGCTTGGGTTCCGCTCGACAAAGGACAGCGGTTACGCAATGAGGGGATGTTATTATCGATCTGCCACTGACTGACTGCTATATTGCGTAAGCGACCTTGCTGGCGGTCAGACAACAGATGTAAGGATTCACAAAATTAATGGATCTCTCTCAAGCCTCAAAGTGACCGATAATTGATCTAAGAGAAAAGAAATACATTTGGGGTGGCATTCCTTACTACATTTTATGCTTGCGGTTGTCGGCACTTGGTAATACTTGGAAAGCAACATTCCGGAATACAACAAGAAATATTTTTAACGGTCTTCTACGTATTATTACAAAAGTGACGTAGGTATATAAATATACTTAATTATTCCTTGTCTATTTATACTTTATACTTTATGTTTGAGATAGTTTTGAAATGGTACGTGTAAAGTTCCAATCAAATGTTCAGGTACTTTCTTTCTACATTCGTAATTGCCGGACGAATTTTTATTATTGATAGAGAGTTTCTGATAGGTTGTCCAATATAGTATCCATAGCAAAAAATCTACTTTAATGGACTAAATGACCTAATTATGTTTTCATGCACATGCTTTATAATACGTGTAATATTTTCCGATAATTGAATCGAAATGTAAGAAAAACACCTGGACGGCGATTCTGGCAAGTGCGAAAATATTTGCTGCGGCAGGTTTCGAGTGATTTTACAAAGGATTTTCTACGGAAATTATTGATTTTTTTGCTTTGTGCACGCGCCAGAATCGCTGTCCTGCTTCCATTAGAAGCAATAGCTTTAAATCTTATTTCTTTAAGCCGCTTATCGTTACTTTAATTCTAGATCCATATTTCCTGTTGACGTTTTCAAACTTTATGCATTTGATTATGCAGAACGGGCTACCTTCGCCGGAAAATCCATACATATTCAATGGAGACTTTGTGGACAGAGGGAAAAAGGGCCTGGAAGTACTGCTACTGCTATTGTCTTGTGTATTGGCGTTTCCTGGGGGTGTCTATCTGAACCGAGGGAACCATGAAGACCTCATTATGAATTCTAGGTGAGTCGCAATTTTTTCTTCTTGTTAATCGAAAACGTACATTGATTTCCGTTCCTTATAATACTGCGTTAAAGTTTAAAGTTTTGAATAAAAGGTTTCTCCTTTGTGAGATCGCCAAGAACTCTTTAGGAGGCCCCTTTACGCCTGGATTTTTCTCAAGATTCATACAAAAGGTAAAAACTGAATGTGAAGTCAAGAGCTTATTTTATTCATATTTTTTTCATAAATATTACATAGCGCCGTCTAACTACGTCTCTATACAGCCAAAAAAGCAAAATTTGATGAAACACCATCATAATAGCTGTCAGAATATCGTGAATATTGCCTCGTTTTTACGCAAAGTTTAGCAAGTTATATTTTTTTCATCCATACTGAAAATATAAAAGAGAGAAATATAAACGTCATTCATGTAAAGAAGACTAAGTTTATATACTTTTCTATAAAGAAACAGTTACCGTTTCATGGAACAATGTTTTAACCTGAAACCATTTCACAAATTCGGCGCTTTTTCAATATCTCGCCATCTTGCACCTCTTGATGAAATATGGGTCGGAATGCGGTGTGGGTGGGAAAGGAATCATATATTAAGATGTGTGCAAAGTTTCATTGAGATCAAAGCCCTCGGAACGTCACAAACACCTAAAGCATTTATATCGCAGCTGAGCGGGATGGCCCACCTTAAGAGCGTTGTCGGTAAAAAACGATAAATCACTCGTTTTTCAGATTAAATTACTCGTTAATGGCAATAATTTACTGTAAACTTCTTTTAACACAGCATTAAACATACCTTAATATTGTAAGTGATCAGAATAAAAAAATGGAAAATCATATTATTAAAATACAAGCTTATTTTGAACTCGTGTTATTGAGATTTTACCGGTAGACTGAATTTTCGCATGAAATTATGAATTAACAATGGATCGTGGATATCTGTAAAACAAACGAGGACGTCAAAAAGATACTGTTAGTGTTGGTGATCAAAATAGAAACGTAAATTTAATTCATGTAAAACCAATATTTGTTCATCATTGTTTTATAAACTAATTGTTTATCAAAGTTTATAAATATATTATTATATGAAACTTCCTATCTTTTTAAACATGAAATCAAAAAAGTCCTAATAATTGTCATTAATTTGTAATAAATATTTTAAAACTGCTCTTACAACGGACGCGCGAGCCGAAAGTCGTAGTGTCTCTGTCTACACCATACATGCGAGAGTGAGAGATAATTTTTACCGACGACACTCTTAAGAAAGGACAAATTCTTCAGCTAGCGTTCAAGCGACCGTCTTGTGAGCAGAATCTTTTTACTATAAAGGTTTATTTTTTTCCCCCTAGGTATGGCTTCATAAAAGAAGTACATCAAAAATACAAGGTGAGTTAAACAAATCCTACACACGTTTAGATATTCCTGAAAACTGAAACGGTTGTTGCGGTATGGATGAGTTTGTACTAAGTAAAGTCAGGTAACATTCTCTTCATAAATATACTTATTACATATTCTGGAAAAATAAAAATAAATTAAGAATACTTGAATAAAAAGTTAAAAAGAAAGAAATATGTTTTAATAGCATACTTTTTCTTTGATGACGACGAGAACTCGGCGTATTATTACATTAGGTCTTTACCTATGAAATTGCCGTTTTCTATAGAGAATTTGAAGAAAACTGAATATTCAGTACTAACATTTCTGCATTTTTTTAGAAATGAGAAATCCAAATTATATAATTTCTTATGTGTATGAATGAGACAACATTAAGCTAACAGCAACATTAATTTAATTTTTGAAATGTGTCAGCTGTAAAAAAAATATTACGAATCTTATCATGGAATGATAGCATTTAGGATGAACTGTTTTTGAAGATTTAATTTTTATAATTAAACTGAAAATAAAAACAAAGTTTAATACTTAGATGTAAAACCTTGAAATCAACTTTCAAACAAAAAACAAATAATTAAAATAGCTATTTAATTACAGAAACTATGAACTCATGAATCTGTAAGAAAATTTCGGCAATTTCATTAGTAAAGTCCTATTATATTGCGTTTATGCCTTAAAAGTTTTCTACTTTTTATGTCTTCGGTGTAAACTTTTCAAAAACTTTTTGCTTTGCATTTTTGTGGTTTCTTATTTTAACGTTATACTTTATAGTACTTACATTTAATTTTATTATAAATTAAGCGAACAAACGATTAAAACACACGTATCAAATTGAAAATCTCTCCTAAGAGTCGGTTACAAGATATATATTCTACTTATGTACTCGTATAATTTATTCTCTAGACAAGCAGTTTGTCCCATATTTTCTGTTACTTCAATTAAATATGAGTCTCCAACACGTAGCAGAACGCGTATTACCTCAAGCAACCACCTACCGCTACTACAAATCCCCAAAAACGTATGGGTTTGGTAGCAATAAACAGACTTGGATTTGTACGGAATTGTACGTTCACGGTACATAATGGCAGTTCTTACTTCGCCCGCTATGGGTTATTAATAATTATAATAGCAATAAAAAGTTATCATAACCCTACAAAAAGGGATACCATAGCGCGTACGTACGTTCGCCTCTTACATATAAAATATTATGCCTTGAAAAAGTAAGTTTGTAAAATAACAAGATTACGTTTTATTTTTAGCATAACGCTGAACGGCTTCTGAAGTTGATAGAGGGTGTGTATCGATGGCTGCCACTCGGTACAATAATCAACAACAGGGTGTTTGTTGTTCACGGAGGTATTTCTGATACTACAGACCTTGACATGATACGCAGTCTCGACAGGGAGAAGGTAAGCAACGCTTTGTTTGAGTGACACCTTTATTTGACTAAACCGCTTTGTGAGGCCAGTATGCCATTTTGGGTCAAATGCGGATTGAGTGGGACCGAAACACTGAAGATGAATAGCGAATAACAGTAGCGGAAGTGCCGTATCCTATGAAGTGCAGGTGACGCACAGTTTAGACGTTTTCGTCATAGATGCTTCGTATCTTGCTAAAATCTCAAGATGCGTGAGTGACTTATGCACGTTTCCAACTGCACAATTGCTGCCCCGTGTGCTTCAACAATGCGTGATTAGAATAGCATCAAAGTTTTATTTTACTATTACTTGACGTTTCTAAATATCAAAACTAAATGTCAGTTTGCAGTAATTCCGCGGTGTTCATATCAATCGTCAATCAACAAATCAAACGCAGGTAATACATGCATATCGAGGCCATCAAACTGAAAAGGCGTATGGGCGAATCTACATATTTATTAGCCCTATGATGTACTAAAAAAGTAACGGTTGCTCCACTGGTTATAGGTACTATTATTCTTAAGTCTACGATGTAAAAAGGCGTTTTTATAATTAAAGAAAAATATTTTTCTGTAAATAATCGATACTTTTATATTTTTGTAGATACGCCCTTTCAGCTTGATGTCCTCGATATATACTCATGCAGCTTGTCTACCAGAGGGGTAGGCAGAGACTACAGGTTTCCATCTGCTGTGATCCTGACACATCTCTTTCACCTCTTCCAAACCCATAAATCTAGTCATACAAGCTCTTCTATTCCGGGTACTTTTGACATTGCCCTTCTTCAATATCTCGCCAATTTGGTCAGCATACGTCCTTCTAGGGCGGCGGTCGAGCTCTACCTTCGACTTGCGCACTATAAATTTCTTTCGTCACTTTATTTTCATTCATCCTCTCTACATTTTCAAACCACCGAAGCATTCTTTTTGTCACTTCATCTTCTTTTAGGCCGCAACGATCCCGTATATCGATATTTTTCACTCTATCATTCAATGTTAAACCAAAAATACTCCGTAAGGAACGCATTTCCACGCATTCACTCTACTTTGATCTTTATCTTGCCATACCTAATATTCACGACCATACATAAGTGTAGGAGCCAACACTCCGTTATGAACGGCCAATCGTGCTCTTGCAGTGTTGGCTGACTACAATGGAGTGCAGGGCTCCATTCACTTTATTTCCCGCATTCACTCTTTTTACAATTTCACCGTCATACTTTCCATCGTGCGTAAATAGACAACCCAGATAGAAAAACTCGTTAACCTGCTCTACTTCCTTGTCTCCAATCTTAACCTTGCATTCAGTCACCACTTCATCCCTCTGGTGATAGCACCATAAACTTTCTTTTTCCCACATTTATTTTCCTTTCTTTTCCTTTAAAGGCATCATCCATAATTGTTACCATGTCTTGCAGCTCATCCGTCGATGAAGCAAGGAGGACTTGATCATCGGCGTATAAGAGGCATTTGATAAGTAACTCCCCTTACTTCAGTCCACATTCACGCTCTTTTAGATCTTTTAAGCAACTGTCCATAAATATATTGAATATAAAAATGAGTAAAATTAGTAAATTAGTAGATAGTGGCTATTAATTAGGAACGAATGTATAACATAACATAAATACTCTTTATTGTGCACCGAAATGAGGAGGTATAAAATATTTTTAATAGAGAGGGTACAATAGTCAGTCTTATCACTTAAGCGATTTCTTCCAGACAACTTTTTTATTAATCAAAGATTTGAAAAATTCATTTAAGTGTATAAAAATCAAAATTTTAGGAAAGAGTAACATACACGTCCCTTAGCTTTTTACCTACTTTCATTAAAGCTATTAAAATTATCGGGTTAATATTTTGACATAAATAATATTACAATATGCCTAGATAAATTATAAAATGCCGAATTGACGACGACATATAAATATATGATCAGTTCCTACATGCGGGTTGGGTTTTGAAGCACGTGCACATATACACCTGGTATGTCAAACTATAATGTAGTTTGCTCGTTTTATTTGCTTTGCGGTCAAATTGAAAAAAAGTAACAAGAAAAATATCAAATACACCTGAAATATCGCAGAACATTTCGGTAAAACTACTTACAGCGTTTCCAGAATATATTGCCATCTTCGCAACGACGCGGAACGCTCGAACGCGATTTGTATGAAGAAATAAAGACGCTACACAACTTTATGGCAATTTGATGTTACCTCATGAATGCTTATCTCGAACGTTCTCATGAATACTGAACGAATATCATGTTGTTTCCACACAGAAGAAGCGTTTTTTTATAGTCCTTGATAAAGTTACCTAAATGTCTAAAATTTCAAAATGTCTTAGTAATTGTATAAATTAGTCGTAATCATTTAAAATAGCTTTTATTGTGTATAATATCTGAATTTCATTATATCCCAATGAATCTCATGTGTGTACAAATTTTATTACTGGAACAAATATATTCCTTGACATCGTCGCCAAAAGCTAAAAGTATTTTCGTAATCTGTAAACAGATTGCAATGCAACGGTTTAATAAAAAATGCGGGTTAAAAGACCGTTAAACCTGACATTGAGCACCTCATTTTGCATCAAGTAGAAGTGAACTCTATGAACTTTTACTATGGTTTAAAATAGCGCGCTCTGAGCCGTGGCTGTTACGACAACCGTAATATCGCGCGCTCTTAAAAAAACACGTTTTTCGCCCAAAAAACGTTTTTAAGGTAAAATTTTCAGAAAATTTTCCGCAAAAGTAGTTACTAAATTACATTTTCCTTAATTTCCTGTAATTTTCTACGATATGGTAATGTAAATTTTGTATAAAACGAAAAAAACATGAAAAATCTATCAAGTTTCGGATTTCTTTTCGATCAAGAAAAGTATAACGAATCGCGTTTCGAACCGCAAAAAAATCTGCAGAAAGAATGTATCTAAGATATATATTTTTTTTCAGTTACAAAATATCACAATTTTATGGTTTAAAAAGAATTATGAAAGAAATAAAATTGGGATAAGCCCCCCTTAACGTTTGGTTACTTTTTATTTCGTAACGAAGATTTTTCTACAAGATAGCAATAAAACTAAAATACCAGTCGACGAAGACACGGGAAATTTCTCGAGTAAAATAATTATTATGCCCTCAGCATCTCTGCCCACGTATTTTTTTGTAACTACACGTAGTACATTGATTGTTACGGCGTAAAATTGAGTTATAAGTGGATGGACGCGTTTTGCTGCTATATAGTAATATGAAACCCTTATTTTGCTCAATTCGATAAAGAATATATAGGTACGTGAGCGTGGTAAATCTGTTTAACCCCGGTTCTTTTGCACCACAGAACAAAATAATATTATATGATCTGTGTTTTGCACGATCAGTTGAAGTACGCCTAATGTATTTGTAGGACTTCCGGGGTGACTTCTATTTAATTTGATAGATTTGTTTAGCCTTTTACCCCAGTAAGGTTCAAGCTCCTTAGTTATCGTATGTACGAGTACCTAATAAGCTAATTACACTAGTCGTAAATACCTATGAATGTCTACGCCCGACTCCATATATGCAAATGAAACGGCATTCGCGCTTAGCTCGGTAGACGATATTGCTTACACATTGGTATAATTTATTTTTTTATTATACTAATTATATAAATATGTACCGTAAGTTATTCTATATTGAAAAGTGTACTACTTGTACTAAGGTGGCTTAGCAGAAAGCGACTACGCCTGCACAAACAACTAGGGTAAGCTACACCTGCCATTATTTCCTGCCCAGCGAAGTCATAAATAAAATTTATTTCAAGTCATTGTTCATTTAAATGGGGCTAAAAGTGCCACTGTTCAGCTTTATGTCTTAAATCGGTACTTATGTCATGGGCATATCGTCGAATTGGGCAGATCGTAAAGCATGAAATCGAAAATCTTTTACACCAAAAGTCAACAATAGTTTCGATGACAAGCGCAGTGAGGAGCAAAGACAAGCCAGGAATAACTTCATCCTGGAGAGCTATTTCAAGTCTCCAGTAAATGTCAATAAGTGTCCAGTAAATTCGAACCGATATGATTATTTTTTTAAACTATCCGAGACTATGACGCAAGCGATGTGCTTCGATATTCTTTGACTTTGACACTAGGGCTGGGCTTTGACATTTTTTGACTTCGAAAAAGCTATGTCCCCGAGCTCATAGTGATGTTCCTGACGTTAGGGATGTGTTTTGAAATAGTGATGTCCCTGACACTAGGGATGGGCTTCGTCATTCTTTCACTTTGACATAGTGATGTACTTGACTTTAAGGATTTGCCATTCGTAGTGATGTGTCTGGCACTAGGGATTTACCCGAGACTAGGTTAATGCCTGATATTGTGGTTGTTCCTGACAGTAGGGATGATCCTGACACTAGGGATGTCCGGCACGCTAGGGATAAGCAAAAAAAAAATTGGTCAAAGTTTTTTTCACCAAAATTTTCTTTCAGCCATATCTTCGGAACGGAAGGTGGTAGACTTTTAAAGGTTAGACCATAAAAAAAGTTATTTTTTTTAATGTCGAATCTCTGATGGCCTGTATCTCCTAAACGGCTGGAGCTAGTTAGACTCATGTTGATAAGGGTGAATCCAAAAGTTCTAAGCCCGACCGTGAAAATGAAAGAAAAGTGGGTTCAAAATTATTTTTATTTTTCGACATAGTCTCCATCTAGATCAACACACTTCTTCCACCTGACCTGCAACTTGTTTATACCCTCGAAAAAAAAAATGATTCCGGAAGGTCGTCAAAATAGTCATTAACTGCGACTATCACTTCTTCTCTAGTCGAATATTTAGATCCCCCCAAGTGTTTTTTTAAATTTGGAAAGAGATGATAGTCAGAGGGGGCTAAATCCGGCGAATAAGGTGGGTGGGGCAGCAACTCGTAACCACATTCATGGATCACAGCCATCGTTTCAACCGAAGTGTGAACTCGTGCATTGTCTTGATGAAACAAAACTCTCTTACGCAACATCCCCGCCCGTTTTTCTTTTATTTCTTCGCGGAGTTTTCGTAATAGGTTACAATAATAGCGTGAATTTATAGTTTCACCTTTAGGTAAATAATCCAATAAAATAACTCCCTTCGAATCCCAAAAAACAGATGCCATGACTTTGTTGGCTGACAAAACGCACTTTGCCTTTTTCGGCGTGGGTGAGCCAGATCTTTTCCACCGTTTGGATTGCTGTTTTGTTTCAGGAGTATGGTGATGAACCCAGCTTTCATCCATGGTAACAAAACGAGACATAAAATCCTCAGCATCTGCCTCAAAAAGTTCCAAACAGTCACGCGAAATTGTGAATCGGACTCGTTTTTGGTCAGCTGAAAGCAATCTTGGGACCCAGCGAGCAGAAACCTTACGGAACCCCAATTCTACAGTTATAATATTTTGCACTCGGCCATAACTGATGCCTGTGCTCTCAGCTATCCTACTAATGGTCAATCGTCGGTCACCTAGGATGAGATCATAAATTTTGTCAGTGTTTTCTTTAGTGGTAGACGTTGAAGGCCTTCCGCTCCTTGGGTCATCTTCAATGGTCTCCCGACCGCGTTTAAATTCAGCTACCCACTTTTTGACAGTGGAATACGATGGAGCAGATTCCCCTAATGTTGTTTCCATATCTTCATGAATCTCTTTAGGTGAAAGACCTTTTTTATTGAGGTACTTAATCACAGCACGGTGTTCAATTTTCTCCATTGTGAAAAATCCCGTCAGACTGCGTTATACAAAATATCACAAAAAAATAATAGCTTGCAGTATCGTACTTCAACTTCACACAATCAATCACGAAAAAAAATACTAACAAATGACGGTAGATTTACAAAGATTTGATACCTCTTTGTAGGTCGGGCTTAGAACTTTTGGATTCGTAGTACTCTGAGAAAAGGTCTCGCCGCGATCTACCCGCCGCAAATGTCAAAACTTTAATGACCCATATCTCCTAAATGGCTGAAGCTAGACCCATGTTGGTGGTACTCTAAGAAAAGATCTCGCCGAGGTCTACTCGCCGCAAATATCAAAACATTAACGGCCGATATCCCCTAAACGGCTGAAGCTAAACCCATTTTCATGGTACTCTAAGAAAAAGGCTTGAATTTACCCAATAAAAAAAAAAGAAAATAACGAACTTTTTTTTTTGATCTGCTGAACGGCTGGTGTAAGAGGCTCCAGGTTTAGACTGGCTTGACAAACACTACGTTATTAAAACAAAAAATTTGACAGTCGGTAGGTTTTGACAGTTTTTTGACAGGTACTAAAAAGTGGTCCGATTCGCATAAAACCCAGTCCTATAGGGCATTCTTTATTCTTTATTGTACACACACGGAAATATAAACATGAACAAAATTACAGTGAAAAACGAGTCGCTGATTACTCTCCCGTATTTAAATTTGACGCTTTTTGACAACTGACAGGCTTTTTGACAGTTTTTCGGCAAAATTTTGATTGGCTATATCTCTGGATCAGATGATGTTTGATTTCCCGTGTTTGAACTTTAATGAACGGTATTATACTTCTTACATTATAGCTTGAGCTCTGTGACAGCTGTCAGCGCTATACATATTTGAGCATGAGAAAGAGAATTAGAAATACAAATTGTGTAGCGCTGTCCTGCTGTCACAGGGCTCAAGCTATATTATACGCACTATACAAGTATATTCTGACTGATGACAGTGTTTGACATTTGACAGCTGTCAAACGAAATTTTGCCTCAGCATGAGCAACGTGACTTTCAATATTACTTAATAAGTAAAAGTTAATTTAATATTGTTAATCTACTTATCCTATATACCTACTATAAGATGTCTCGTTTTATTTTTTAAGAAAAGCACTATAATTGCTTCGAACATAATAAGCCCTGCATATAGGCTCGGACTTTTAACTTATTCGACTAGGAGAGCTCACTTACTGTTCTCTGCAGTAATGTACTTTTATTAAAACTAATATAAATAAATAAAACATACCATTCAGTTGCACAATTAAGCGCAATTTTCAATCCCGTTCTTAAAGTTTGTAATATTGTTAATTTTAAAGGCGATCAAAGCATTATTTTCGCATTTAAATATACAATTTCAAATTATAAATAATTATAATTAGCTACGAAATATACAGCGGGTGAATGGATTGATATCTTCAAATTAAACGTTATAATATACTGAATCTAGTGATGTAATCGGTGTAATCTACTAATCTACTGACATTCTTAACAACTTTTCTTAAAAAGAACCGAGCAATTGAAACATTTTGATCTGTCTATGCAACGTTTTCTAAATTAATGAGGAAACGTAAAAATATATTTTAATTTCCGCAGGAATGTATCTTTGGGAAACTTTTTCAGTGTGATCAGTAGATTTTGTGATTACCCCTAGAACATTGAGGTTATGGATATTAAAGATGCAAAATTAGTGTTTCATGAAAATGTTTTCAGTACATTTCACTGCTGCGCCCGCCGGTCACGGAGAGTTCAGCCCCTGGCGCCGAAGTTATAGACAAAGTTGAGTGGAAACAGGTCAGTGCAGTCAAAATTAGCCTTTATCATCTAGGTAACAGGGTCTGTATAACTAATTGTAAACTTATATGTAAGTTTTCTTGCTTTATCAATCATTCAGTGTTGGGACTATTGATTGGTATTCGGTGTTTTAATCCATTGGCTGTTTGACATTTCCATGCATACTGCTTCCTTATTTTGGGTGCAATTATTGGTAGGTTTAATAGAGGTATTATTTCACTTCCCTCCCAATCAGAAAGTCTAAGTAGCAAAACGTCCAACAGCACGAAATGTCTAATGAGCTGTATGCCTAATTAGCAAAACGTCCATGTAGCAAAACGACCAACTATCAGATGGTCTTTTTTAAGAGTCTAGGTGAAATTAATAATTTTTGAGCAACAATTTAAGGAAAATTAAATTTATAAATTCAAAAGAGCTTTATTATATTTGATGAAATTATATCTCTTGTACTGGATAATAGGACTAAAACGTCTTGCGACTCTTCTACTTATAATTTTTTATTAAAATTTATACGTTAATAAGAAATTACGAGAATTTTCCAGGTATAATAAATATTTTCCAATAAAAATTGAAAATCGTTGTTGCTACAAAGAAAAATTAATTAACGCCCCGAGTTCGCTGCGGATAACTTGATTGTGAGGCGGTCGATTGACTATTTCCG
This sequence comes from Ypsolopha sequella, assembly GCA_934047225.1. Taxonomy (NCBI): domain Eukaryota; kingdom Metazoa; phylum Arthropoda; class Insecta; order Lepidoptera; family Ypsolophidae; genus Ypsolopha; species Ypsolopha sequella. The sequence goes on from OW203985.1 coordinate 14,401,106, forward strand.
ACGTGGTGATAAAGAAAATCTTGGTAACCTTTGGCAAAAGCGGCATCTTTAAATTATAGTTTGGCGCTCAATAACCAAATTGCTTGCGATCCATTGCAGTGTTCTCAGAATAAGAATTCTTATTCTTATTATTATGAGGCAGTGTCTATAAAGTTCAGTTCACTAATTGATGTCATCTATCCATTTGTGACATTAACGTGATCTGAGACACAATCGTTTACAGTGCTAGAAGGATCTGATGATGCGTGGATGACAGTGACAGGCGCAGCTGTGAAACAAGGAGTATGGTAGCGGCGTTAGTTCCAATTTTGGACACTACCAATCCACGCGCCATAAGATCCTTGTAACACTGTAGAGGTATTTCAAAATGTTATTAATATCACCCAGGCAAATGCTGTAATAATGTGAGTAATTCTTCATTCTTCATCTTCAAAGGGAATAAAATTAAGCTCGACACTCATTCGCTACATTTATGATACGATTTTCATATTTAGTGATCAAAATCAACAGGAACGAGACGCTATGGTTAATTTTTATTGTACATTCAGAGCTTGTTACTAATAATGGGTGGCGCAAAAGTAATGTCATAAATTTAATTGGCTGCTATTTTGTTATAAATGAAAAATAAAAAGCTCTGTTTTCATAAAAAAAATATTTGAAAGTGTAAAATTGATGACATTAATAGGGAAAAATTATATCGCTCAAATGGCCCCCTCCCGAGTTGATGCATAATTGCGCTCGTTTTATGGCATTTTGAATTGTTGCTCGCAAAACATCTGGCTATCTGGCTCCAAATTGGCGATTTCTTCTTCAGTGTTATCTTTCAAGACTTGCAAGATTCGTGGTTTGTTGTGTTAAACGCGAGATTTTATAAAGCCCCAAAGGAAGAAGTCTGGTGCTGTTAGATCTGGCAATCTGGACGGCCAGTTCAGATTTCCAAAACGGGAGATCAAAATTTGTCAAATAAGCAGTAACAATAATTCCACGTTCTTGAGGTGTGTATCGCTCCATGGCTTATTGACAGCTAATTCTCTTGATATCTACATTATAATTGTCAAAGCAAAGTGACATTTGGCGCCATCTGCTAAAATGGCGGCCAATTTCAATTATGACATTACTTCTGCGCCACCTTTAACTAAAGCAATATCTTCTTTTATTTTATTTACAATAAAATGTCTATTCATTCCTTCAATCATGTTGTACGGCTACAGTAATTCTATTGCTGGTATATCAAACAGCTCGCAAACCCCTCTAATGTAATTTGATGCAACTGCTTGGTCCGCAGTCGCTAATCCGAGTTATTGAATCTGAGACGATGAACAATTTAATTTACGAACTAACGCTGAGCTTTAAGAGAAGTAATTTAAACTTAGCGTGCAATTTCCGGGTTACGTTGTTAAATAAAAACCTATATTTGAATTATTTGTCAAAATATATTTTATCTACTCCCATACAAGCGGTTTTATAAGTACCTACATTGTTTGACCGATGCTTTAATATTACATTCTAACACCGCAATTTTGCTGTGATTAGCCAAATTGATTATAATACAGCTAGAGAACCAATCACATGCGACGACGAGTAAAGAGGGCATGGCTAAAGAAGTTAAGCCAAGCGCTCTTTACTCGTCGTCGCTTCTGATTGGTTCCCTAACGGCTATACTGTCAGACGTACTTTGACTTTATGAAAGAGTGTTAATTTCTCATGTTTCGTGATATTGTTGGTTGAAAATATTATAAATAATGTCATACGAAGAAGATTAATTTTAATGGTTTTAGGTAAAGTATTGTATGCAACTGAACATAATTAGACATCCCAATGTCTCACATTATGTTACAGTTGCACAAAATACTATTGTGTAATTTATTACTCTTCTTATATTGGTGTACAAGTAACCTTTGCATATTTTTTTGGATCAATTTTCTGTTCTTGAAAATGTGTTTAATGAACCAGCGCGCGAATTGCTCCGAGTCTACTTGAAATAAGTGTTTGTCCAAAGATAACTCAAGTATCGGTGATCAGAACGTCATGAAATTTGTTAGGCAAGCAAATGAGACAAAAAGAATTTTTAATTTCGAACATGAGCCAAATAGGTCATGGGGTTGGCGAGATATGGGGTTGGGTCCACTAGTTTATTTCGGGCTCACATCTGGTAATTTCACATACGGGTAACGTTCTGAGATAGCTCGACAAAGTTACTACATTAGTTGCAACATTACGGTAATAGAGCGTCGTTTAAAGTTACAATCTAATTCCGAGCCCTCGCGGTCACATTTCACGCAGACATTAAGGGCTTTAAAGGATTCTGAAGGCATTATTTTCTCCTCCACTCAATAAGAAAAAGGAAACAGTTTCCTTTACACATTATCGGAGGAGATTGGTTGCGAATTGACAGTACCTACGTGCGTCTGATATGATATCTAAGGCCAATAAATATTACCTATATTATTTTAGACTAGACCGTGGGTATTTGGGTAACCCTTTGTATCGAGTAATAAGGTGTGACCAATTTGAAGATGTGTAGAAAAAACTACATCAAAATAAACAGGGTTGGCTCGGCGCAACCTGGAGCATTTTGTATAGTCAGCAAAAAAAAAGTGGGAAAAACTCTCGTCTATAAGTATAGTACATTTCAAATACCATGGCCCGATTCCACTTGAAACTTAACAATGGGGCTCATAATGTTTGCCTTTTGTTATCTAATTTGGAGCACTTCAAATTGGCACGCGTCGGTGCAATCTGTATGTAACTAAAGCGTGACTAAGAAATTTTGGTACTTGAAAATAAAAATACGTATGATTAGTTATTTACATTAATGTTTAATTATAATACTATGGTATCTTTATATTTATTACATGTAACGTCTAATAATTAACAAGTACAGACATTCAGATAACTTAAGTTACGACTAGCTTAATTGATTTACGTTTAACATATAGGTACATTAATTATAAAAAATATAAGATTCATTCGCTTTCTGACATATTTTCTTCCGAACTTGAGGTTTCGCAGGTGTTTATGATGAATGGATACACAGGGTGGGTTAAAAAGTCGTTCTCCACTTTGATGACATGCTCACAAGCATTTTTGCAAAGCCTGGGGTTCGTATTGTCTACCACAGTTCTTAAATTTTGAATTACGGTATCACCCACTGTTGGTGTAATGTTCGTCTTACGAATTTGTTTTTTCACATGACTCCACATAAGCTCGATTGGGTTTAACACACAATAATAGGGGGGAAGCCTTAAAATTTCAGCCCAGCCTCTGCCGCTATTTTGTCGATGACGTATTTCTTTTCAAACTTTTGATTTTCTACAATTTCCAACAACTTCTTAATAGTTATTTTCTCAGGTATAGTAACATGACGCCTTCTTAAAAAAGCTATTATATCCGCTTTTCTTGTATTTGTGTTGGGAATTTTTTCGTCTTGCCGGCTATGATAAGACGCATTATCCATAACGATAACGCTGTTGGCAGGGATATTGGGTAAAAGCTGCTCTATGAACCATCTTTCGAACAATTCCGAACACATGTCTTCGTGATAGTCTGCACTTGAGTTTTTCAAATGTTTGCTCGAGACAAGAAGAGCCCTTGGAATCCAACCATTTTCAGTGCCTGCGTGCAATATAATTAAACGTTTGCCTCTTGAACATAGAGTATTTGTCGAACAATTTTGAGAATTGTCCCTGTATCCTTTTTTCAATGTATCGTGGGTGTCAAACCAAGTCTCATCCAAATAAACAATACTTTTTCCTGAAGACCTCTTTAGTCTTATACTGGTAATAAATTCTTCTCTTAATTTTTTAAGCCGTGAAGTTTCCATTATGATTCTTCTTTCATTTAACTTTCCATATTTAAAACCAAGTTTTCGTAAAAGTCTCCATAGTGTCGTTTCTGAATATGGAAAGCCCACATCGCTTGCTAATAATGTTTGATGAATCTCTGTGAGCGTTGGAACTTCATTTTTTCGATAAAAGTCGTACACAGTTCTCTTCACAAATTCTTCTGTAAAATTATCAATTTTTGTAAAAGAAGCTTTTATTCGTGTTCGGGGAAGATATCTTGGTCCTGATGAGGGTGATGAGACAATCCTTTTAACTGTCCTTTCCGGAACATTGGTGAATATCGATGTTTCTTTAATTACACCTTTTTCGCCTATTCGATTTAACAAAGTTTTATAAACACTTATCACCACATCTTGAGCGTCCTTGCTTAAAAATCTTTTCTTACGTTGCTGCAAACTAACTTCACCACTAGACGGGTCACTTATGGATGTTACCCAAGGTCGAAACATTGTTATTGACAGTATACGTGTAATCACTAACGTAGTCAGATGACAACTAACATGAAATATTGTTTACATTCATAAAGATTACTTGGTTAAACGATCAAGATCATTAGGTTGCGTGTAAAATACCACACCGCAAAAGGGTCTGGCCAGGTATCTTTTGTTATCACTAATCCTATTGTTAACACCTAATGACCGTCTTAAGTGGAATCGGGCCATGGTATTTGAAATGTACTATAACAAGTACGCCTACTACGTTCGTTAGAGCGTATCAAAAGGTGCTTAAAGAAATAAGGTTTGCGCGTCCTATCCTGATTTTAATGAAGATCGATTTATTTGAAAAAAATCGATTTATCATCGTTATCAGCAAGATGTGACCAATTCGAAGTTGCATAGAAACAAAACCTAAACAGGGTTGACTGCGCGCAACCTGGAGTATTTTGTTTTTGCTAACTGTGCAAATGTGACTATTTATTTTGATGTAGTTTTTTTTCTACACGACTAAAAATTGTTTCTATCTTGTTACTCGATACATAGGATTACCGACTGTACGCTCCTGGTCTATTTCTCTCTACTTTAAGCAATTCCAGCAAGTGGCATTGAAGACGTAATACAATTTTCTAGACCGGACCCTGCGGGGGCTGACAAAGTTAGACTGTGACCGCTTTATGAAGTCTGTGTCCCGAAGGGGAGTTGGTCTTGCAATTTTTCGCTTGCCAGACACACTTAATTCTTTTACCTCGCCTTTTCATTCTAAGCTTTTATCCGCGTCAGCTGCGTCGAAATATTCGTAGCTCGGGCACAGTATAAAATGTGGAAACTTTTGACACTTTATATGCTTATTTTGCCCCAACTACTTTAATAAATTGAAATCTATCAAATTCGCCAAATTTACATATAGAAGACAATGTCACTATTTCTGTCTACTCTATGAAGTGAAAAGAATTTGGAAGCATTCAACCAAGGTTGAAGCTTAGTCATGAATAAGAATGAGGAATGTAAGGAATTGCGAAACCACACTTTAATACAATGTGTACGAAAAAAGCCAAGTAATCCGCATTTGTGCTATCCATATACATATACATTTTTACTATCCATAACACAACAGTAGCTACTTATAGCAAAGGTATCTCGTTGTATTTGTATACGTAATGTACGTATATGTATAGTAGGGGCAACTCTTTATTCATTGACCTGTAAGAAGACAAAGGGGTGGCTTTTATGGCTACCTCAGTATTACTTCAAAATAATCACAAAAGGCTATGTTGTAATTTTATGTAATAACTAGCTGCTGCTTGCGACTTCGTCCGCGTGGAAGAAGATAATGCGGCCACAGTGTTATCCCTTGGGAATTCCGCAACAAAAAGTATCCCAGTTTTTAAGTTGGATAATAAGTGATCTCCCTTCCTTCTTTCTTTACAATCAATGTCTCACTGCTGAGGATCGTACAGTGGTAACCGCATGAAAACCCGTTGAGTAGTTTTTGCGTGATGCTTGAAATACCGACAAAAATTCAGTTTTTTTTTGTACATTATTCTACACCGCTATTTTTTTTGGAAAATCATCTGCTGACAGAAACAGCTCTTTTCTTTTACAGTTTTTTAATATAATTTAATATACTTAGCTTTACAATAATTTCAGTTATACCTAGTTAGTGCCTAGCACGTTTCATCAAAGAAGGTAACACCATCTGTGTTATACGATTGCTGCAGATAAATTCGCATTAAAACTTTTTATTTACTGTAATAGATGACGCTATTTAAACAAAATAATTAAATATGATATTAATTATGAACATCACCACCTGTTGATTTTTTTTATGAACCTACTAAAATTTTATATGCTACACAATTCTAACTAAAGTTTTTATGTTTTTTTCTTTTACACAATCGTTCGTGACGTCTATAGGCCTTCATTGGTAGGAATTATTTTTTGCTATATGATTTCTAATAGTAGAAAAGTAAATCACAAAAAGCTTGAAATGTCGATAACTTTTTTCTGACATCCGATTTTAATGAAACAAAGCCTATATTCTAATCCGAATTAAACTCTATCCACTTGTGAAAACGACATAAAAATCCTTTCAGTGGTTTCGGAGATGTGCACGAACAAACAAACAGACAGACAGACAGTCAGAAAAGGATTCTAAAAATCGCTGATTGATCTCACAAATCAGAAATTTCTACCTTCTTCTTCTTCAATGTACAGACACACCGGGTTTTACTCTTTTATTATAAGTATGTATAAATTATATTGATATTGTTGTTTTGATATGTTAGTATCTGCTAACGTACTACATAATTTTTTGTTGTTATATGTTATATGTTGTTAATAATTTTATAAACCAAAGTAGATATTATTATTAGAGTGCATAACTAGCAAGAAATCAATCAGAAACAAATTAAAAGAAGCTCTCTAATAATAATTATTTATTATTAGAGATAATAATAAAATATAAGAGATATTACAATATAATAATAATTTAAAAAAGCACTCTAATAATAATTTGAGTATTCAAAGCCATGGATTTCGCAATAAAAAACATATAATCAAAGTAGATATAGTACCTCATGCCCGTTTTCAGCACTAAACGACTCAGTGGCGTGCACAGAACTTTTTGCTGGAAAAGCAAACAATTGGTCAAGAACAACAATAAAAAAAATATAAAAAAATTTAAATATCACTTTGAAAAAAAAAAGTTTGTATAGGAAATTTTCACTCTAGGGTAGACATTGTCTACCCTGGCGTCATACAAAATTTTTTTTTTCAAAGTGATATTAAAATTTTTTCATATTTTTTTTATTGTTGTTCTTGACCAATTGTTTGCTTTTCCAGCAAAAAGTTCTGTGCACGCCACTGCCGGGTAAACGTAGGAGATGAGTTGCCTAGTTGCTCTAGATACATTTCAATAACCGTTAGGTCATGCTGACTAACGGATATTTTGCCAAGCAAAATTAGGTTTTACTAAATTTGGTATTACCTAAGTAGGCGTCGTCGTGGTTCGTTGTTAGTAAAAACGTTTGGAAATATTTTTGGAAATATTTTTGTATTTTTTTATAAGTTTTGGAAATATTTGGAAATAAAATTTTACATGGTGCTAGTATGTCACATAAGAACTGTTAAAACGTAGGAAATAAATAAAGCCTTCGTTTCCAATTTAGTTAAAACGGAATGCAAGGTAGAACGTTGTAGGGAAAACTTTCAGGCTCTCATGTAAAATTTTGTTCATAACCAAATTTGAAAAAGGATTTTGTGTTAAATTTTGTTCGTAAGAGTTTAAAGTAAAAGTGTAAAGGTTATTCGAGGTGGCTAGATGGTTGAATAGCCAGCAATTTGTAGTTTTTATAAATCATTAATATGGGCAAATTAAGGATTACGCTGTTGTTTTCTTGTGAATATGTATTTACCAGGTGGTAGAGCTGATGCCAGGCCACCATCTTACTTGGAGACCCCCTCGAAGTAATTCGGGGGAGAGTAAGAGGACAGCAGCTCACAGGCAAAAAACCAGGAGGCCCACCATGCCTGGGACCGATAGATGGTGGTATATCCATCCCTAATAGCCGGGCCTTATATGGAACAGACTGGTGACGGGCAGCGGTGTCACTGGTGCCAGGGTTCCGACGCCACGCTCACCAACCCGCCTGCCCAGCATGTGTGAGTATGGGCAATTCTTCCAGGATGACCGCCGGGGGTGGCAAAGTCGTGGAAAGGCTTATGTCCAGCAGTGGACGAACTAAGCTGATGGATGATGTTTCAAAGAGGTAACTGGCTAGTAACCTTAATCAACCTTGAATGTTTCACTAAGATATTTTACTACACTGCATATTTAATCACGTTGCGTTGGCTTGCTTATCAATCATCCGATAAAACTGTCAGACTGTCTATTAGTGAAATAATTTATACAAATTGTGCTTGTTTTTTTTTTTGATGGAGTGTATATTTAATTTTAAATGTACCTAACTATCTTAAGGGTTGGTTTAACCAACACTGATGTAAGAAAATAGTATTGTGTGTTGTAAAGGTAGACAATCAGTAGTATTATGAAATTTATTTACAACGAACTGACCGTTTATCAAATCATTGATAAACCAAAACTTAAAATTATAAAACACAAATTTTTTGGTAAATTATTGTTACATCCATCCATCAGCCTAGTTCGTCCACTGCTGGACATAAGCCTAACCAGGACTTTGCTAATCCCGGCGGTCATCCTGGAAGAATTGCCCATACTCACACAGTAGGCAGGCGGGTTAGTGAGCGCGGTGCCGGAACCCTCGCACCAGTGACGCCGCTGCCCGTCACCAGTCTATTCCATATAAGACCCGGCTATTAGGGATGGATATACCGCCATCCATCGGTCCCAGGCATGGTGGGCCTCCTGGGTTTTTGCCTGTGAGCTCCCCTATTACTCTTCTCCGAATTACTTCGAGGGGGTCTCCAAGTAATATCGTGGTACCTCCACAGTTGAGCCCGGGATCAGCTCTACCGCCTGCTGCTACCAAATTAATGTTATTTTTATAAATTATCCAAAATTCACTCAGGGGCGCGGCAGAGAAGTGTCTAATGTGAAATAGTGATAATGGTTAAGGGGAACGATTCGTACCATCTACGAAACGGATGGTTCTTCTTATTTTAACTTACACTTTTTAAATAAATGTGATTTATGCATCGAAATAATTATTTCGATGCATTTATGGCGTTTCGCGAACAAAGTTAAATGTCAGTTAGGCTTTTTTGGCAAATTTTCATTATTTTTTGCATTACGTTGTAAATGTTACACAAACTTAAAACACGCTTTTAACTTTTCGTACCCATTAATAAATTTACAACGTAATGCATTAAATAACAAAATTTTGCCGGAAAAGCCTAACTGACATTAAACTATGTTCGCGAAATGCCATAAATCACATTTATTTAATATATAGTAGGTAATGTGGCAAGTATTTTGGGCACTCTCCCGCAGGGCAGTAATCTAGAGGCAATTTTCTTTTTATAATTATTTCTTTAGGATTATTTTTGTATTAATTATTGTCTTTGAAAATAAATAAAATGGACATTAATTATAATAGGAACCATTATTATATTTTAATATCTGTAATTAAAAAATAATATGAACCATCTAAAGTTGCGCGTTTCGTAGAGGATACGAATCGTTCCCCTTAAGCCATCTTTTTGCTGTTTGCGGTCTCTACATTTGTGTACGTCGGTATTAATGGGCTCCCTTTTCAGTTGCATTATTTAGTAGTATCTCTCTGTCCTGTCTGCATATTACATACCTGTGACCCGTACTTACACACTAATTAGTAGTAAGAATTCATCCATAGGCACATCTGTACATACATGACCTCATAAATAATAGCTATGTTCCTAAAATATATGTCTTCGCTTCCAGTTTGTTATATGGTTTAATGTTAAATTGTAATAAGATTTATTATTCACAGAACTGAAGTGTCATAAAGACCCAAGTATAATTCAAGAGATATTATTTCCACTGGTTCGACTTATCAGCTTAACTGAGAACAATTAAACAAAAGTGTAAGTTAGCTCGGTAAAGTAGGTCGTACCATCCATAAACTTTTAAGACGCCTGCCGAGCAATCCTAGTTCATACAAACGAAATACCAAAACCATTTGTAAAGGATTATATTCTTAGGATACCGTGTGTGTTTATTCCGATTAGATTACAGAATATTTAGGTGCCCAAATATATATTTTGAAAGGACACTAATTTAAAGACGACATGTAAGCAAATCAAAATTTCCATAGAACGCTTATTTCTCTTATATTTCATGTTTGAGTCAGTGTTCTTATTTAATATGTATTTGGAAACCTACATATTTTGTAATGCAACCGGAATAAATACACACTATAATTAAGAATATCTATGATGTATAGGTACAAATGGTTTTGGTATTTTAATTGTATTAACTAGGATTGCTCCGCATGCCTCTAAAGAATTAGTATTGATACTTCTAATTCTCTTAAAACCAACTTAAAGAATTATAACAAAAATACTTACTTATATACCCAAAATTTTATTTGCATCTACCCACATAGGGTTATTTACGAAATAGTAAAACAATATTAAATTTAAAAAATATTCACTTACGGGTTAAGGAGTGATGAACACCAGCATTCATTAGAACGTATCAAGACCTCCATTTATATTTCTTGTAAGAACATGAGTTCTGTTTTTATGATTTTATTGTAACACAATAGATAAGCCATTCCATTCATCGGTGCAAATAATATTTCGCGAACTATTATAACTGGGTACAGCGGTCAATCCAATCAACCATTCCTTCTAAGTTGCGTTCAAGTTGCGTCGGATTATTCTCACTCGAAACAATGGAGACAGTTTCTGTTTGAAATGCTTCCAAGAGTAGTTCCGCTATTTCGCCTCATGGCATACAGCTGGCTAATTTAAAATGTCTTTGAGTTTGCGAAACAATAAGTGTAGCGCCAAAAATTGAGTTAATAAGTGTTCCAACTTTTGACATCAATCTACATCGGTTGATCGTAATAAGTAGGTTACTTTTGAGATCCATCTACATCGGTTGATCGTAATAAGTAGGTTACTTTTGAGATCCATCTACATCCATTGATCGTAATAAGCAGGTTACTTTTCAGATCCATCTACATCCGTTGATCGTAATAAGTAGGTTACTTTTGAGATCTTATACACCCTAAATGCATTTTTTTTCCAATAAAACAAAAAATGATGCCAAGTTCTGTTCGCGCTCTTTTCCTAAGTTCTTTTTCAATAATTTACAGAAAAATCTAGTGGACAGTATAATTTTGTGTATTTTCTGAGCAGGTCGAGTAACAACATCAAAAGCGGTTTAATAAGTACCTACATTGTTTATCCAGTGTCATGATATGACATTATAACACCGCAATTCTGCGCTGTTATTTCCCCAATTTATTATAGCACCGCTAGAGAACTAATCAACAACAGCAATAAGAAACGAAGTCTCACTCTTATTTTTAAAGCCACGCCCCCTTTTCTCCAATACCGGTCGACGCACCTAGGTGAGGTTGAACGAGTGTTCTTCTTCTCATTTTATGTAAAATTGTTGGTTGAAATTATTATAAATAATGTCACGCGAAAACGATATTTTTTATGGTCGTATATAAAGTATTGTGTCCAACTGAATATAATTAGACATTGGGACACTCATGCAGTCTATTACGAAACTCTTGTCATGTCCTAATGTCTCACATTATGTCACAGTTGCACAAAATATCTACTATTTTACATTCTACTAGATTTTTTTCTTTCAGTACATCTTGAAGCCAATATTTAAAAAAAAAACAACCTTAAGTTTGTACAATATGTCATTGATAATGATGCGGTGGGGTGCAGCATCTAGTAATTTGAGTTTTGTTTGGGTAGTTCACAGAATTTTTGTTTAAATGAATAAATTTGAATGTACAATGTACGTAGTATAAGTACTATTCACGAGTGGCGGGATTGGTGTTTACTGAGCTTGTATATGAGGTTATTGTGTAGGTACTTCTAAGTAAACAGACACTTGCCACTATCGCGAACATTGTTAGTGACGACGACAATTCGACGAATTCCCGTTTGTGTGTTCAACTTTGTGTTGTAATCAAAGACAGGTTTGCGCATTGAGATGGGTCAGTTATGGGGAAAATATAAACTATAGGGGACAAAGGAATTTTCTCACAGAACTCGTCGTCGATTTTGAAGAAAATAAAAACTGAACTTCCTTTGAACGGTATTTTTTCCGGAAGACTTGTCTAATTTCTGCACCTTATCCGCACAATTTAGCAAGTAAAAAGTGATATGAATTCCAAGAAAATACAAAAAAATAAGATTTTTTTCTTTGATTTGACACAAAATGTTTTTTTGCAAGACTTTTTCCTTACTAGCAACGTTATCAAATGATGAAATAATAGAGGTTGTGTTTTTTTAGCTAAATTAACAGGTAGGATTCCCGTCTTAGGTAAGTCATTTTTCGAAAAGTTTTGAATGCAGTTTTTATTTTTTCCAAATCGATGACGAGAGTTCTTTGAGCAAATTTCTATATTCTCTTTAGTTTAGATTTTTCCCATATTGACTCATCTCAACGCGCTATCCGCTATAGTTAAACATATACAGTTAGATTTCGAAATTGTCTAATTTTAGCGTCTACAAAGATGTTCGCCTGCATGTATATTGTTTTTGTGCAATCTCTTGTTTGCCCCAATAAAATGTAGTCTATATATGTTTACCTATATATGTTTGTGACATGGGTCACGGCTAGCAGCTTAAAAGGCACGCGTGTGAATTTAAATCTCGCCAAAGTTGCTCCAAAAAACAGAGCAAATTGAGTTTTATTTACACTATACGCTACTGGTTTTTAGGGTTCCGTAGTACCTAAAAGGTACAAAAGGAATCTTTATGGTGAGAATCCGTTGTCCGTCCGTCCGACCGTCCGTATGTCACAGCCTCATAACTTTAGCACCGTTAAAGAAGAAGACTTGAAATTTGGCACCAAAATAGCAATAATTTGGTCAAAGAAAAGGGTGTAAAAACCAATTTGAAATTTTTTTTACTGTCCAAAATATTTAAAACAAAAGAGAGAAAAATAAAAATATTATCCTAAAAGTACAATATGGGAATCAAATTGTAGATATTAAAAAGGTAATAGTAAAATTATATACTTTTACTATATTAAAAGGCGCTGGTTTTGAGAAATCTGTGAAAAACCACAAAAAATGTATATCTAGCCTTTATCTCCGAAACTGGTGGACCGAAAAATATAAAAAAAAATTGTCGATCATAACTGGCCAATTACAGGAAAACTACTGCGATTAAAAAAAAGTTGAACACAAATGAGAAATAAATACATATTTTATATAAATACAACATGAACATTAAATTGTAAATATTAAAGAGCTGATTGTAAAGATATATATAGCTTAGCTATATTTATTTGCATCTATTTCGAGAATTCTTTGAAAAATCACATGAAATGTATGTTTCCCTCATTATCTCCAAAACTAGTTAACCGAAAAATGTAAAAAAAGTAACGATTAAATGTGCATATGTAAAGATTACAGGAAAAATTAAGCGGTTGAGAAATACACGAAGAATAATAAAAAAAAAATTTTTTCATTCACGATACGCACTTGACCGTTTTTTTTTGTGTAAACATTCTGTTCCCCAGCAGTCTTGTTTGTTTTAGACAGTAACTTTTTAGCGTGATTTCGGATCCAAGCTCATAACGTTTTATTGCTGTCCTGCACATTTTCCATACCAAACACTGCGTTTTTCAAATATTTGAGAGATACCACGGGCTAAATACGTTTTTAAATTCAAGAAATAATAGTTGTTATTAAGAAAAATCCAGTTGATAATGGAACATTTTTAAGCTTAAAATAGTAGATTTCTTAATACTAAGATGTATTTTTTAAACACGTTGATTAAGACGAATAGGGCGTATTATTAAGTGATACTGAGTATCATTGGGCGTAAAGGTTGGGCGATATATATAATGGGACGACAAATCTTTTTGTATGGTATCAAAATCTGGCCCTCTTCCCTTGATTTCTTTTTGAAGATGATATGTTGCCTCCTGCACCTCCCCGAGATCCACGCGGTGGTCGCAATCTATTCTGCTAAAAATATTTTACCTTGATTGATTAATACATGAAGAGTTATAGGCAAATAAACAATTCAACAAACTTTCAGATCTATAATAATCTAGAGGGATGTGATGATATGCGATATACCCCCATAGGTCCCCTTGGCATTATCCTCGCGGGGTGTCGGCGATGTTCCAAAGTGGTTTATCTACACCCATACTGCGTAAAGAAAATTGCAACATCAAAAGCAGTTTTATAAGTACCTAGATTGTTTATCTGATGTTATAATATTACACTATAACACCGCGATTCTCCGCTGCGATTGGCCCAATTTATTACAAAACCGCTAGAAACCCAATCAACAACAGATACAAAAAATAAGTCCGGACCTTATTTATCAAGCCACGCCCCCTTTATCTTGATTAATCTCCAAGGCAGCATTAACGGGACGACGCACCCGAGGTTCATGAACGAATGTCTTCTTCTCATTTTTAGTGAAATTGTTAGTAGAAAATATTATAAATAAAGACGATATTTTTGATGGATGTAGATAAAGTATTGTGTGCAACTGAACATAATTAGACAAAATTATGTAACATTTGCACAAAATACAATTTCTTTAACGTTATGCAAGTGGATTTAGGAAATTACAAATACATATAAAACTTTATAATACATAATCGGGTCTACCGTGGTATTTATTGTTACCTTTTTTTTTAGAAAAGGCACCGTGGACCACAAGGCATGTGGCTGCCTCAAAATATCGGGTGCCTTTTCTAAAAAAAAATAGGTAACTATGTTAAGTGTCCAAGAGAATTAGACAAACAGACCAACCAATAATCTCCTTTGTCACAAAGTAATAAAATCTTCGCCGCTTTTTTGTGAATGTACCGTTCGTAGGAATTGAATCCCGGTTCTTAGACACTTCTATCACTGCTGTGTTACATAAATCAGAGTAATAAAACGTTCAAATCTAATTCCGTACCGTCATTATTTTTAAGCACCAAAGGACTGGGAAAAATGTCAAAAATTAATAAAAGGAAGTTAATTAACCTGCTCCCTTGCAGAAGGGTTGTTAGTCCGACATGCTATTGCGCTTTAATTGATAACGTAACTCGATTAGACGACGAGTTAAGCTACTTTTTTTTTGTAGCGTTAAGTTGATTATAGCATTTATAGCATAACATAGATATTATAATTATGTTCCATAAATAATACTAGCTCGAACTATACAGGAACATAATTCCAGCTCGAACTATCAGACGAGATGTGCGTGCTGCCCTTTTCCGCGGAACCTCAGATTCTTTTCGCTTCGCTTCAAACGGACGTATTAACTTACTACCAAAATCGAATAAATACTTGTAACATATTATTTTAAGTAAATAAGTTGTGTGCAATGTCTTTTCCCCACCTTCGGGGTCCACTGTCTGGGCCAAAGGGCTTCAATTCTACTGTCCATTTTGCCGACCGTGATCCCTGGCGTGCGCAATCCATTTACACTACGAGATATCGACGTCACACGGACCACGCTATCGGAACTCCAACCTGCAGTCTACCAAAGGGGAGTGCTTATCCGTTTTTGAAAAAAGAACAAGACTGACTGCGTGTAGGGATTTTTCGAACCCACCATTGTACTAAATTTATAATTAATTTCTTGAATTTTACTATTGCTTATTTTATTTTATTTTTCTTTACTGTCTGGCCGCCTCTTCAAGGCAAGTGGTATATTTGAATTGTTGCATTTCTGAAATAAAATGAAACAAACTAAAACTTGAAAAAAGATGACCGCTCAGTTTTATTGTTACGGATATTGTCTAATTAATAAAAACCTCAAATAATGGCCGGAAATATAACGAAAATAAATGATTTATTTTACTTCATTTTAATAATACTTACTCATTTTAATAAATAAATCTGACAAAAAACATTTTATTTTATTTTATTTCTAATGAAATAAATAAATATTTTGACCTTATTTCTTTTTCATTAGTTCTTATGTTTACCTATATATTCATTGTCAAATATCTACAAATGTTATAATTATAATTTGTCATTAGATCCTCTGATGCCGTCTATTAAATAATCAAAATATATTTAAAAAATATTTTAATTGTTTTTAAATGCATATATAAATATTTAATGCTCATGAATCCCTCAAAATACCAAGCTAGTGCTACCGCGATGATTGTGCCGAGTTGCTGCGAAGCACACGAGGTTGCTTCGTAGCATCGTAGACTTGCTACGAAGCACACGAGGTTGCTTCGTAGCATCGTAGACTTGCTACGCCGCCGTAGACTCACTGAACACAAGGTTCCTTCGTAGCATCGTAGACTTGCTACGCCGCCGTAGACTCACTGAACACAAGGTTACTTTGTAGCATCGTAGACTTGCTACGCCGCCGCCGTAGACTCACTGAACACAAGTTTTAAGCCGAATAGTCTCTAATATACCGGGGAGTAAATAGACTGCTATATTTAAATTATACTACATACTCTTCTGATTATACTGAACAGCTTCCATAAAGAACCTGTGCAAATGAAAGTAATTGTGACGTCGGAAAGATATTGATATTGTTGATGTACAAAATAGAAAGGTATTTTTATGAGGTTGAGAAACAAAACGACGTAAGTTCATCACTGCTATTCATACACAAATTGTAAATCAAATTTCATTTATATATTTTTACAAGAAACTAATTATTCTCAAAAGTATGAAATTTAGAAATCTAAATAATACAAATAGTCATAATTTGTAATAAATATTTTAAAACTGCTCTAACAACGGACGCGTGAGCTGAAATATCGTCGCGTCTCTGTCTACGCCATAAATACGAGAGTGAGAGCGCATTTTTTACCGACAGCGCCCTTGGACCCTTATCCCTGATATTGAGCACTTGATTTTGCCTCAAGTAGAACTGAACTCTATGGCGTTTCATTATAGCTTAAAATAACTGAGACTCTGAGCCATGGCTGTTACAATAACCGAATCGTCGCGCGCTCTCGTAAAACATGTTTTTCACTCAAATAACGTTTTGACGGTGAAATTTTCAAAAAAGTATCCGCAAAAGTACTTACTAAATTACTTTCGTAAATTTTATGAAAAACTAAAAACAAACATGAAAAATTTACCAAGTTTCGTTTTTTTGTTTCGATCGAGTATAGTATATTTTTTGCGTTTTGAACCGCAAAAAATCTGCAGTAAGAATGTATCTAAAATATGTAGTTTTTTCAGACATAAAGTATCACGATTTCACGGTTTAAAATAAATTAGAAAAGAGACAAAACTGGGATAAGCCCCCCTTATTATAAGGCCAGAGAAATTTAATTTTCGTTTGTGCAGGTGTTCGACATCCTCTGGTCAGACCCTCAATGTGGAGGCGGGTGCGTAGCCAACGCGCTCCGCGGGGCCGGCACCTACTTCGGTCCAGACGTCACCACCAGCTTCTTGCAGAAGAACAAACTCACTCTGCTCGTCCGGAGCCACGAGTGTAAGCCGGGGGGATACGAGATAATGCATAATGGAAATGTGAGTATATCAAAACCTTACTTGATCTAATTTTTACTTGCCCTTTTTCTTGCGCGCTTTCGTTCCGTTCGTCTATATAGCAACGTTTCTAATCTTTATTTATCATTCGTACAGCCATAGTTTGAAAATCTATACAGTTATCCATTGAAAGCGTCTAGATAGAACAATTGCGCGGGGCTTTCGAGTCGAGACGCGGGAGGTATGCACCCAAGGTGGAGTAAATATATTTATAGAATAGTGAATCTTAGCAAAAACTTAATATTCTCTGGTAAAACGCTCTGATACGCCATCTAAGCGATGTCCGGGGGAGTCTCCATACCAATCTAAGCGTTTATACTAAGATTCAATATTTATATTGAAATATATGAACGCCTGACACGCGTCGCATTTTGTGAATTATTACAAAAATGTTACTTTGGCCGCCCATAAAACAGTGCATGGTTCCGTTAATTTAATTTTCCGCACTCACTCTTTTTTCAACGACACCGGCCCTACTTCCATTGCGCGTAAATAGACAACCCAGATAGACAAATTCGTCAACCTGTTCTAGTTCCTCGTTTTCAATCTTATGTTATATCTGTATTTATAACAAATATACATAAAAAACACATCGAGACGACATGAATCCTTGTATCAGAGGTGTTTCCAAATAAGGACTGTGAAATGTAAATCACAGTCCATATTCTTACACCCACGTTTCACCGACGGTTATTACGTCTCAGCATGGTGGGTGGTTAGCCCCATCGGTGTACTTTGTATAATGTATGAAACTATGAGTATATCTTATCTTCCAAATTTCACAAACAGTAAAAGCAAATAAAAGTCACCTTATTGGATGTGCAACTTGTAGTAGAATGATTTTGTCAAATCGCAACACAACTATTGGCCCAACTTGGTCGCAATTCGCCATATTCACCAGGTAGACGACATTTGATTTTAATTTTTTTCCGTAAAATATAGACTATTTGATGAACTTAATTTAAAGCAATTTCAGTTTTATGCAGTCAATATATTTTTATAAATTTTTATATTTTCGTTACTTGTGACGTCATTTGTTTCCCTAAGGCTTAATCAACATTATCCTTTGCATTAGTAAAAAAAAAAAGATTTGACATATGACAAGCGCTAGGGATGTAGTAATGCAACATCTTTATCGAACAAAAAGTATCGATACTTACTCGTACCAGTTATTCATTTTTTAGGATTAGACGCAAATAAAAACAGCATTAAGCAAGTAGGTATGTGGTTCTACATGTAATGACAAAAACTTACTTATTTACTTGTGTAAAGAAACAAAACTAATTTTCGAGATGTTTTCACAATAAACAGTTTCGTGTAGCTGTAACCTGTCGTGCTAGCTTTTAAAAACTAAAATATTTGTAGACTTCTTTTTTTTAGCACCGTCCTTGGCCAAAATATTCTGGTAAAACGTCCATGCACCATACAATCTTTTAAAACTGTGATAGTACTGCTAACGTTAAAAGCTTTAGTTTTTGGTTTGGTGCCGACAAAACTAAAATTTCTTAATTTAAAAAAAGTTGTTAAATTGAATAAATAAAAGCTAAATTACCTACATACGTAGGCGTCTCATCAAATACTTAAATCTGTTAAGAGCGACCGACACCTACTTGGATAAAAAGTATCGATACCGAAAGTAAAGGTAAGTGGTAAGTGTAACACCACTGGTGTCAACTGTCAAAGAGAAGGAAGGGCGAGACAGTACTTATGTGTGTGTGGGTGTATATTGGACGTTGTCAAAATGTTGCATTAAGAAAATCATTTTGTTACGTATTATGCAAAATGTTGGCTAACGTTGATGGAAATGGGTATTATGGGTTGATTCATAAATATTTTTCACTTTTTAATATGTGGATGGCCAAAGGGCACATTCCTGTGTTCAGCCATAGCATAGGGTCAAATGAAGGTCATAAGTTAATTTCTAAAAATATCTATAATCTTTAGTTAATTTGCCGCAAAAATAATGAAATATGGCCAAATAATGTATTATCTCGAAACGGTTTTGGAATTAGCACTCCTTGGCTTAGACTTCCCATACCAAATTACAGATTGACGTAGATGACGCAAGTTCATCAAACTCTATAAAAACCAAGCGTGTCACATTTACTATGAAAATGGTTGACAGCGGTTTAAATTTCAGAAGGAATTGTAAGACATAAGACAAAAGCGTCAACGTTTGTAGGAGTCAAAGTTAGCGAATTTCACTTACTAAAGACACGTATTTCAATTTATGTCTGTGGTCGTGATTTATTCTTAAATTAGTAACTAATATATTTTGATTGACGAGTGTACCTAGCAGGTGATCAGAATTGCCCTGAAAATAAATTTATCTTTGAACCAGATGTTTTGAATATTCCGAAATTCGATATTCTGCCGCAGTTTCACATTATTTAGCTCATACTACTTTATAACTTGATAAAGTGCCTACTTACCTCAACATTAAAGTAGAAGGAACTTTCATGTCTATAAATAGACATTTTGTGAAGTACAAATATAATACAAAAATCCAGTCAAATATAAGTTTGACAGACGCAGGTTCCGTTGTAGCAAAATGAAATGACTTTTAATATCCGTTCTAGAGAAAAATATCGAAAGCACACAATTATAGATACATTTTTCCGAAATTTGAGTACGTAAAATGGAAAATTCCTTGAATAAAATCAGTCAAGTCTCAGTCCAAACTTTGTTTCACTTTCACTGACGATAATTACGTGCCAACGTGATGGGTGGACAGACTAACAGAAGTACGCAGACCGATTACAAATAATTTGGAAAAAAAAATGTGCACCGCGGGGATTGAACCCATGACTTGGTTATTTTATTTTATTTTGTTCGGAAAACTTACAGCTAAGTTAAAATGGGTATTTAACAAGCTATTAACAAGTTAGCAGGCGAGCACTTTACCACTGGGCCACAGTGTGGACAGTGACTTGCATTTCAGAGTTCACACTGGGGAAACACCTCTGGCACCCCCTCGGGAGTTCATGTCATAGCAATAACTACGAAAAGAAATAAAATTTCAGTCGGCATTCCTCCAACTTCAATCGTAAAAGTCATGTAAACCCATTTAACATAAACAGTATTTATAGTGAAATAAGATTTATTTTTTTTAGTATAAAAATTAGGTCCTCTGAAAATGTACTCGTTCCGTTTAAAAAGTTGTGGATGTAGGAACATGAGAGGAATAGTAGTTTATGCTACGAGTGTTTTAAACGTAACCGAGTAATTTATTGCTTTTACGCCCGTGTATCATACTACGTTTTTCAATGCATAGTGTGAGGAAATGAAAACAAATATAATCTTGTGAACTTTCCATTATGATTGGCTCAAAAGGATTGTATCCAAAGCCGTTAAACAGTGGAAAAAAAGTATAACATCTATGGTACACAAGAAATACTGCAGGTTAGCCAACCATTGTAAAAAAATAATAATAATAAAGCCCTAGGGCAAAATAATCGACTTTCTGTTCGGTTTTGATGCATAAAAAGTGAGCCTTTACGAGCACTTGCATTGAAAAAGTATTTACAATTGAACCAACACATCGGAGGAACTTGTAAATGTAAATTTCTTTCTATTGTAAATTTTCAAGTGTAGGCATCTACAAAAATCAATTTCGGTCGTGCATGGAGTTCTGCAGCCACCTTTGGTATGTCTCTGCCAAGTATCAGGTAGCTGCCATGGATTCTGTTGAGCGCCACGCCATCGAAAAATTGCTTGGAACTCGGTTTTTAGAGGTTTTTTGGAGAGTGTACGCAGAAATTAACGACCTAATTCTCCCATCTCCCTTCCACTCCTGGAATAGACGACGCGCAGCAATGTTTTACCAGGTTTTACCCATATGTTGTCAGTATGCCGATAGCTCGAACGCAACGTTTCAAATTTTCGTTGATCATTTGTGCAGCTGAGATGTGGAACTCTCTTCCAGTGACAGTTAAGTATAACCCAGATTCTTTTGAAAGAAAATAATTTGGCACCTTCTGGACGAACGCTCTTCTTTCTAGGTACCTCTACGTTTAACAACAGGCGCGGTGGCGGCCAAAGATAAGCCCATTGTGAAAAAAAGTAAACCTAGTAACATTGTTATAAAAAAATTGCTTGAATAAAATCCGTATAGTTGAGAAATATACTTTACACCAATTCGGATTATCGGATTAACTTTGGATAACAATGAACAATAGAGGCACGTGCTCGGTAAATCACGACTCACGGTCACGACTATCCATAAATTGTGAACAGCCAATGTTGATACTTCTAATTCTTTTAGAAGTAACTAAGAGAATTGTGAGAAAAGGAGTTACATAACCCAACTTTTTTATTCACAACTACCCACAAAGGTTTGAAATAGTAAAAGAATATTAAATTTTAAAAACGTTCAGTAATGGGTTCAGGTGTGATGCACACCAGTACTCTTTAGAATCTATCAAGACCTTTTATTTCATTTACATTTTTTTGTGAAAACAGATGTTCGGATTTAATGTACAATAGGTAATATTACACAATAGATAAGCCGTTCCATTCATCAGAACAAATTATATTTCCTCAACCCGTGTGTCTATGTGATGTGAGACTTACGGATTAGAAAATGTATAATAGGGAAAGTGACTCTTTACAATAACTATATCATTTATTATCGTACTTTTGAAATCAATTATATAATATGGTACTTACTTACATATGTAAATATTACGGGTAATGCTAGAGAAATACGTAAAACAAGATTTTCCAGGTGAACCACTCCTTTGTAATTCAGCGTCTTCTTTGACTTTGACTCTTTTCTAAATGTATGTGTATACTTAAGTTGCGTTTTTAAACGCCCGGATAAATGTAACATTTAATTGTCAAAGTGAATTATACATCTATGACAAGGTTTATTGATTGACTTCGAGGTGTTCGTTTTCACTCGGTTGGTTGAGGTACGGGTGAGAGTTATTTTTTACCTTTATTACGGCGTTTAGGAACGCTACCTTAGTACTTGCTAGCGTTGAAGCAAACACTGTGAGGTAAACCGGCATGCCCTAAGACGGCGATAAAAAGACGTAGGAACATATGAAACCTCAGTGAAAAGAGGGTATGGCACTCGGAATCACCGCTGATAACTCGCCTCGGAGATATGTATATACTATATATTCCATTTTTACCTATTTTCAGGTTTCCATTGTTCAAAATGAAAAAAACGGAACCCTTATAGGTTCACTTTGTTGTCGGTCTGTCCGTCAGTCAGTCTGTCCGTCTGTCAAGACCCTTTTGCTCGGGTCCCATGTGAGATACCAAGTTGAAACAGAAGTATACAGCCCTATATCGTTGGGCTTCTAACTCAACACAAAAATAGTTATTGCCCTTTACATTACATAATCAATTTCATACTTTACTCACCATAATAACCTATAGAGCACTTCTAGTTGAATTTTACAGGTAGGTCTTATACGAGTAGCACACGTATAGAAAAACATCTGAAAGTTGGCTATACTTAATTACTTAAGAAGTTATATAGGACTAACTTAATAAGATCTTATAAATACGTCAAAGAGTAGATCGTAAGTGTAAATTTAAATTGAATTATCACAATGGAACATGTTTGTCTTTTAAACGATATATACGGAACCCTCAGGGATCGAGTCCCACTCACCCTTGACCGGTTTTACTTTTTTGTACACCTGCTCTCTTAGAAAGTCCAATTCGATTGTATACGATTGTAATTCTCATCAGCATTCACCAGGAACGTTAGAATATTCATTAGAATGGGCTACGAAGCCTCCTACACGGTATCCTTGGCTCGAGCACTTTCTGCTGAAACAGTTATATAGCTTCTCGTTTTTGTTCTCCGCTTACGGAATTTTAAGAAGTCACGGAGTTATTTAGTTGAATTGGCCATAATTTAAAGATTTTTCTTGTTTCGAATAACTGCTTGAATTTATATTCTAATATGACTAAATCTTTTCTTCTGCTTAAGGCGATATGTAAAAGTTTTAGCGTCCCTTTTACTCCATATCTGAAAAAATCCTCAGTGCGAGAGGGACGGATTCGAGGAAAAGTAGCAAAAAGTCGGTTTTTTATTAATATAAAATATACTAAAGTTGCTATCAAAATTTCGTTTAACCAGGTCCTAGATACTGTTACAATCCATCTAATAAAATATAATTGCAGTCCATATGTCATCCCAAATTGTCAAACCAGGAGAATTGGTGACGAAAAAGACCTCATTTCAATAAATATTTCTATCGAGCTGAATTTCTCCAATCACGTTTCTGTTCTAACAGATCCCTAGAAAAAGAATCCAAAAATAATATATAATTTTATCATAATAATACATTATTTACTGAAGTAGATATGCACGTTCTAAAAGTGCCGATTTTTTTCCGTAGCGCCTGTTTTACGGGTCTAGAAATTTATACAAATTACCAAATTCTTCACGACTTCAAAATAGGAGGTTCACAATGTATCACGTCTTCAATTTGATAATCGCCGAAATTATTATTAAATATTTTTTATATTATGAGCTAACTTACCCTAATTAGTCGTATAAAAATCTGAATAAAATTTTCAGTGATAAAGATAAATCATCATAACATAACCAATACTCGAATATCTATTATTTATCTACTCCCATACTAGAATAACTACATCAAAAAACGTTTTACAAGTACCGACGTTGTTTGTCAGTATCGCAAATCTACAGTAACAATAAAACCGAGAATAACGCGCTTCTACTCTATGATTGGCCCAACATATTGTTACACCGCTTATGTAACCAATCAGCGACCAATTTTTTTTTTAATATTTTCATTTTCATTTTGATAACCAACACACGAATATGTTTTATATGTATATTGTAGCATTCGCTACAAGTATTCAACCTTTTTCATATATTTTTAGTCTTTCTTTATCGTTGATTGCTTTACTGAATTTTCAAATTCGAAAATTTGGAATATCTTGTCAGATTTTTTTGTTATTTTTCTCATATCAAAGAGTATCGTGGTACAAGGAAGACAAATTTGCTACAGAAATATGAAATTTAAAACTTGATAACTATTTGAATTCTTGAAACAAAGCACATTTGCTCTAAATATTGTGAAAGCCAGTTTTTTTCTGCATTTCCTGGTAAGTTTTGTGTAATTTTGGTTTCATTCTCTGAAAATCCCTTTTGTCCCGTTTCCAATACGTTAATTTCCTTTCCCAGATTTCATAAGCATATCTTGACGCTGTTGTTTTATTTCTTTACAGCGACCCTTCGGGTTTTTTAAGGGTTTTCCCCATTTCTTCTTCAATTCCTCCCGCCATCTCGTACGGTTGTACCTATTGAGGCCGGATATACGGACCACGTACTCTGGTGGGGTAAGCTTCCGGTATTAAAATAGAAGTCAGCTTGGCTTGATCGACTACTCCCAGGAAGATTGGAAACACCTAAGTCACGAAGACACCCTTACCAGGTTTTTGTATCCGTAGCCTAACATCCAGTAGTCTGGATATCCAGCATCAATTATTTTCTTCCTTAGTGTAAAGCTAGATAACGATTGCTCTTAACACCTTAATATTACGTTTTCTTCCGGATTAGAAGTTATTAAAACTTCCGTGAAATCGTAGTTTCTGGGATCCTATAAACTAGTTTCGATATCCAAATTTAAATCCATTATTTTGTAAACAAATGCGTCGTTTAAGCTAAAGGAAAACAAAATCCTAAATAAGACGAATTAGGCATAATTTTTGTGTTGATTTTATAGATTCCTTAGTACCCAATACTCTACAGATATTATCGTGTTTTATACCATATTTTTTACTTCAGTTTTGTTATTTTTAGTTCATTTAAAGTTAAATTATACAGTTTCTTTATCCAGACCTACCTCTTTTTTTGGCTGTCACCAGGCTTGCCTGGTGGCAGTCCAAATTTAGGCCGAACCGACCAAATTACGTTCGTGATTATGAAGTAGCTAAAACTACTATTTTAAAAAGAAACGCTACAATATCTACTCCCATACTAGAATAAGCTAATTACTACATCAAAAAACGTTTTACAAGTACCGACGTTGTTTGTCAGTATCGCAAATCGACAACAAAAATAAAACCGAGAATAACGCGCTTCTACTCTTTGATTGGCTCAAAATATTGTTACACCGCTTATGTAACCAATCAGCGACCAATATTTTTCTTTAAAAAAATATTTTCATTTTCATTTTCATAACCAACACACGAATATGTATTATATGGTTATCTACTCCCATACTAGAAAAAGCTAATTACTACATCAAAAAACGTTTTACAACTACCGACGTTGTTTGTCAGTATCGCAAATCGACAATAACAATAAAACCGAGAATAACCCGCTTCTACTCTATGATTGGCTCAACATATTGTTACACTGCTTATGTAACCAATCAGCGACCAATATTTTTCTTTTGCTTTGAGCTAGGCAACGAGTATCTCTGGCGTGCAAGACACGCTTCAATAGGTAAGGGTTATTCCGGAAATTACCAATAATGGTGAAGAGCTAAGATCCTTTTTGTTGGTTTAAAAGATGGTCGTGGATAAAGTATTATGTCCAACTGTGACATAATTAGGCACTGAGAAACTCGTGCAGCCTACACAAGCACCGGCCTCCCAACGATCATGACATCACAGTTGCACAAAATACTAATATTTCGTTAACTGAAATGTTATGTCTTGAGATCTTGCGGCAAAAAAGAGAAGTCTGCCAAAAAGTCTTCTCTTTTTAGGCCCATATTGTAATATTTTAAAATATTTTTTCTGTCGTTCAGGTAATAACAATATTCTCCGCATCCAATTACTACGAGCTGGGGTCTAACAAGGGAGCATACTTGAAACTCTGCGGGAACTCCTTGGAGCGTCAGTTTGTGCAGTACACAGCAGCAGTGTCGCGCACTCGGCGGTTGACGTTTAGACAACGGGTGGGGCTGGTGGAGTCTTCGGCGATGAGGGAGCTTCACAACCAGATTGTCATGTCACGGAGACCTTTAGAAGCTACGTTCAGAAGCTTAGATTTGGATCAGAGCGGTATGTATTCGTGACATTTTTATTTTCCGTCTCATGGAACCTTTGCAGCCAAGTTTGTTGGCAGTAAATGTAAATCCAAATCTGGATGCCAGTTTGAATTCATAAATTATAATTTTTGATCCTTTTTAAGATTTTTGCCTGTTGCTTACTTATGTTATGAATTTAGGTACATGGTAATAAAACCTAGCATATTATTGATCCTTTTTAAGATTGTTGCCTGTTCCTTACTTATGAATATAGGTACAGTTACAGGGTAATCGAACCTGGCATATTTTTGATCCTTTTTAAGATTTTTGCCTGTTCCTTATGTTATGAATTTAGGTAGAGTTACATGGTAATCAAACCTGGCATACTTTTTTTCCTCTGAATACTTTTAGGAGATTTCCATTTTATGTTTAGCACTAACGTCTGACGGCCCTTCAATTGACATGTTTTATAAGGTGACTGACCTACCTCAGTACACTTGTAAGACGAGATTATTTTTGACATCTATCCGTGTTTCATGATCTGTCTTTTCGGAAACTTATAAGTTGCCGAAAGGCGAAGACGGGGGCAAGAAGGAAGAGCGCGGTATAAGATTTGCTTGTTTTATTTTTATTGATTATTGTATTCTACGGTGAATTTCTTAATATTGTTTCATGTATGACTAGTAATATGTAAGATCCATAGAATTATTTGAAGTGTGTACTGGCAGAGTTACAAAACTTGTAATATATACCAGTGTAATAAAGCATTTTTCTATGAAAACTTCATCATTTTAGTTTTCTTTATCGAAAAAACATGTGTCTTTTCAAATATAAGTAGGTATAAAGTGTATAAAGCTACAATTTACTATTTTAGATTACAAATAAAATTTGAAGTGCACTTCATGTCTTCTGTTAACTTTATCCTTTCAAAATCTGACCTGGCATTTACGTGTACAAGTAGTCATACACAACACAAACTAACACAGTGTAACAAAATTGACCAATCAGCGTACATTTAACTCTTCATTTTCCAACTGTTCTGTCGACGGCTCGGCAACTTGTAAGTTTCCGAAAACATAGATTTTTAAATAGCTAAGTCGTCAGAAATAAATTCATCTTACAAGTGTACTGAAGTAGGTTAGTCACCTCATAAGTTTTCTTAAATCAGTCAGGAAACATGTCAATTTAAAAGCCGAAAGCCGAAGTTCCTCGAAAACTAAGTCAACGAGTATTACAACAATACTGCGACATATCAATTGTGTTGCTATAACTTGTAGGTACAATCTGAATCCAACATGAAATGCTGCAGCATGCCGTTACTTCCTATTCCTGCCGTGCACGAGTAATTGGATGTAGCCTAAGGATGTATAGCTCTCA
This sequence comes from Ypsolopha sequella, assembly GCA_934047225.1. Lineage (NCBI taxonomy): Eukaryota > Metazoa > Arthropoda > Insecta > Lepidoptera > Ypsolophidae > Ypsolopha > Ypsolopha sequella. The sequence continues at coordinate 14,428,879 of OW203985.1, forward strand.
ATTTCGCCCGCGGTACCGGTCAGCTTCCTTTACTTGATTTTCTAAAACGATCACTGTTCACTCAGCCCTTTTTGGTGACGTCACAACCCACATCGTAATCACTATCCCTATTAATTCGAAAGTTTGTTCGGTTCTTTGTACGGCAACTATGTAACGGTATAGTTTTAACCCTGATATACATAATAAAACATGCAACTTTTTTAGTGTTCCATACTCAAAAGTGATTAAAATAGAATCCTTATGTATACTCGTTTGTCCATCCGTCTATATGTATGTTAAAGCCACTTTTCTCCGAGCCAGATACGGCATCAGTTCCCTGTCCACAAACAACATCAAGGATGTAAAAAAAATTTTTGTCCTTTAAACAGAGAAAAAAAAAGTAAAGAGAGCAATATATTTTTATTCTAGTTATCATTTAGGTATCATTTGAATAAGCGTTCAGGCATAAGGCTTCTAAAAATAAATTGTACAAAAACGTATTTAAAAATTTTTGGAAAAATTCGAACAAATTTTAAAAAACATATTTTCCCCCGTTTTTAATGAAACTGTGCAACCAAAAAATTTGAACACATTCTCAAATATAGGGGGACATGTGAATTAAGGAGCAAAACCATTATAGTGATGTAGGCAAAGTTGGCGATTGGACATCTAACTTAATACAAGTTTTTCAGAAAACCAGATGTTAAAATACCGGTAAATAATCAAAAGATTTCCGATTAGGGCGATATGCGAAAAAAATACGGGTGTTTCATGAAATACACGGAAAATTATAATCAGTTTCTGGTATATGCATTTTAACTATATAATATAGGGTTTTGAAATTGAAAAACATGTTTGGATAAATTTTCCTCGATAGAAATAATTGTTGAAATGAGGTCTTCAAACACACTTTTTCTCCTCGTTTGAGGAATAGGAACCATATACAGAACTCAAACATACTTTATTAAGTGTATTTTAACAATATTTAGAGATTTCATATTTGAAATTTTGCTAGCTATTTTAGCTTTTATAATAAAAATATAAAACAAACTTTTTTCCTTTTTGCCCTGAATCCGCCCCTCTCGCACTGCGCGATTTTTCGCTTGGAGTGACAGTGACAAAAATAAAATTCGCATAGCCTCTTAATACAATCTTTTGATTATTTTAAAAATATGGTTTGAAACATTTATTACGTTTCATGTCTCTAAGTCTGTAAAACTAGAAAACGAATACCTATTTTTTGGATAACTACCCATCTTTTGACTACAATATTTTTTTAAATATAGTGTAGTAGTGTAAATACAGTGTGATTTTTATAAAATCAAGTTTCGGTCATATATCGTTTACGCTGAATTTGATAAGGCTCTGCTTGGTTTTGATATCCTGCACTCTCACACCACGTTTTCCTAATGGCCACTTCACCTTTATTAAGTTTATAAAAACTTGATTCCAGTATGACGGAACTCTCCGTGCGCGGGTCGAATTCGCACTTGCATGGTCTTTATACAATGAACGCGGGCAAATCACTAGAAATACGTACTTGTATAAAAAAGTAACAAAATAACATTAAAAACTTCCAAGAGGAATTAACTCCCACCTATTGCTATTATTCAATCTTAAAACGAATAGTGTGTCATTGTTGCTTCTCCTGAACATACATAATAATGATGATATATGATTAAAGTTATAAAAGCCTGGGCCCGGACTTTATATTTTCGAAAATGGAAGTCAAATAATTAGATAGAATCTTTTTGATCACTGTCCAAGCCGACAAAGGCAATTAATGATCTAAATCCAGCGTGTTAAAACCAGAAAGCCTGAAATAAAGCCTACTGATTTATAGCGGGATTTGTGTCCCTTTTGTTGCGATTAATAAGCGTACATTTTTCTACTTTTTGCCGAAATAAAAATGGCAGACGTGTCCTGTTAATTTTATGAGTAGGCTTTCCCAAAGTAAACCCGGTGTTATTGCAATCAAAGAGCGACATAACATCTGATAGACCAGTTTACGAGCTGAGGCTATGACAACGACGAGCCCTGCCCTGGGTTTAATACGCTATCAACGTAATTACATTTTCCTCCAAGCCTGATGAAACGCAGACAAATTAATACGTTATCGACTCACTCCCTTCCACTCCCATCCCTTAGCCCAAATTGATCTGTTACACGAATATATCATTCAAGTGACAAAACTCCAGAACTTTGCGGGACGTCTTCAACGCGTAGCCGTGGTAGGGTCGTTAGACAACTTTCCCCGAATTCACTTCCATTCCCAACAACACTGAAACAATGTAGAATATGTTTAACTCACTCGCCACAATATGAGTGAAACAGTATTCGTTTCGTGAACATACGCGGCTTAAGTCGGGTAATATGAAACTTTTCAAATCAAATATTCAGCCTGAGTGGTTCTGAATAGGGTGTGATGATGTAGGGATGCGATGTGATGTATGGTACAGTGTACGAGATCGTTTTCCGTTTGAATGCGTAAAATTTGCTGGCAAGCTTTATGGTGTGGTTTTTATAAAATTCCAGATACTAGTTAGTTAGTAAAATTAACGGTTAGTAAAATTATTCGAGCCACGAAGTTGCCTATACTATCTAATGTTTAACTATTGTTGTAGCGGTGATGAGACCGCGACAGATGAGGCCCCTTTAAGCCTGGATTTTTCTTAAAGTTTATACAAAAGGTAAAAACTGAACGTGAAGTCAACGGCTTATGTTCTTAATTTTTTTTTTCATAAGTATTATCTAGCGATATTTAACTACGTTTCTATACAGCCCAAAAAGCAAAATTTGATGAAACACCATCATACTAGCTGTCAGGATGTCGTGAATATTGCCTAATTTTAACGCAAAGTTTAGCAAGTTGTATAATTTTTATCTATACTGGAAATAAAAAAAGAAGAACAGATGTCTTTTATGTAAAGAAGACTAAGTTTTTACACTTTTCTATAAATAAACAGTTACCGTTTCATGGAAAATAGTTTTTACCTGAAACTATTTCACAAATTCGGTGCTTTTTGAATATATCGCCATCTTGCACCTTTTGACGAGAGATGGGTCGGGGACGGGTACAGTGTGGGGGGAAAGGAAAACATATATAAAGATTTGTGCAAAGTTTCATTGAAATCAAAGCCATCAAAACGTTACAAACACCTAAAGCATTTATATGGCAGCTGAGCGGGATGGCCCACCTTAATGCTGAAATTGAGCCTAGAACATGAACAGAGCCAGACTTTGTTCGGATTCCCCCTTATATAAAAAAAGTGTTGATTTGTTGATATCTTATTAAGAGAACGTACTGATAAAAAATGTATTAAGATATATGTTTTTGTTTACTAATAGTAGTTTATGCTACAAGGGCGAAAAAGAATAAATTACGAGAACGATTTAAAACACGAGCGTAGCGAGTGTATTAAACGTAACCGAGTAATTTATTGCTCTTACGTCCGTGTATCATACTACGTTTTTCAATGCATAGTGTGAGGAAATAAAACAAATATAATCTTGTGAACTTTAAATTATGATTGGCCCAAAAATACTGTATCCAGAGCCGTTAAACAGTGGGAAAAAAGTATAACATTTATGGTACACAGGAAAAGCTGCAGGTTAGCCAAGCATAGCAAATAAAAAAAAAAAAAATAATAAAGCCCTAGGGCAAAATAATCAACTTTCTGTTCGGTAAAATAATAATAAAAAGTGGGCCTTTACGAGCACTTGCATTGAAAAATTATATAAGTATCTTATTTTCAAGAAATTGGTTTAACTAAATAAAACTAAAACTTTAACAACATTTGTCCAGTAAATAAGCCGGGAAAAAGTGTCAAATGTGAAAAAGTGGTGGAACAGCACCGATTTAAGATAAATCTTTCTTTGACGTGTTTTGTAGACACCCAGAAACATTCATCCATAATAACCGAAAATGAGAAAGTTAGGGGGGTATGAAATCCCAAAAATTGCTGTCATTAAAAAATGTATACTATTTGAAAAGTTTCTTCTTTCACGTGTTCCCCAGATCCCCAGGAACACTCGTCGTCAGCCCGGTCAAGTGCGAGTCGTAAACCCGGTCAAGTGCAAGTCAGACTCCCGTCCATAGCCCAGAAAGCAAAAAGCGTTTTTATTATATCCTGGAACCAATTTTTTGCATACTTATAACGAACTTATAAGCGCTAACTAGCTCGGAAAAGAGCCAACTTTATTAGTTTATTCTGTCTGATAACACCCTGACAGTATTCTCGTTCAATTCAACTTACGACTATTACAGCCATGTAACGGCATTGTGTAAAACCATATAATCCTTAAAAATCAATTATAAGTGTCTTACAGAACTATTACGCACTCCACAATTCTTCTACAATGTCTGACTCATTCAGTCAGTCATTCTTTCGGTTACCATAATATACGGAGTTTTGTGCGCCGTATGAAGTAAGGTGCATATTCTTTTTTCTCAGACTAATGGTTATTTTATGTTGTCAATCTAAAATGAATGGGAAATTCGTATTTTTTGTGCAACATTTCAAGATTTAGATTCAAATTTAAAGCCCCTCTTAAAATAAGCATTTTTACATTTTGTGTTATTTATTTTTCAATAGCCACTGTTGATCGCCATTTTAAAGGCTAGCATTTTGAAATAAATTATAACACCATTATCGGTAAGCTCAGTTCTATAACGTCACGCATGAAACTCAAAGACTGCAAACACTCGCCATGTTGTTGTTATCCGTAAGCAAAGAGAAACATAGGATATATATGAAACACAGCATCTTTAGGTAGAGCATCGTTTGTTCTCTTGTTTAAAATTTCTAATAACGAATTTAATGTTGCATGTGGTATATTGAATAGCAAAGCCCATTTTTTATATCTTTTCGCAGCTTTTTGCTCTGAAGTTTGGTCTTCAACGTCACTTTCAGTCTCGCTTGATGATTTTTTACAAATACTATACTATAATACTATTATTTTGTAATTATAGTAAGCACATATTATTATGATTTTTTATATTTTTTGGTCGACCGGTATTGAAGATAAGGATATATATTTTTTTTGTGGTTTTTAGAAGATTTCTCGAAATAGTTGCAAGTAAATACTTATAGCCAAATTATGTATTTTTACAATTAACTTTTTAATACCTAAAATTTAATACCCATATTGTACTTTTGTAAAATATTTTTTTTTTAATTTTACATACTTTTTTTATATTACCCATTTGTGTTCAACTTTTTTTAAATCGTTATGTTTTCTGTAATTGGCCAGTTATGACCATTAATCCAATCCAATTATTTTCATATTTTTATTATTTTTTTGTGGTTTTTCAAAGATTTCTCGAAATCAGTGCCAGTAAATATAGTTATAATTATATATTTTGACAATCACCTCTTTAATATTTAAAATTTATACCTATATTGCATTTTTATTGTTATATTATTATATATTAGCGTTATGTTGTATTTTTATATTGTTTGCCCTATTTTTTTTAGTTATATAATGTTTATTAGGTAGTACACGATTGCAGAATTAATATGATTTTTGAAGTGAAAACTTCTTTAGGCATGTTAAACGAATTTTAGGGTTCCGTAGTACCTAAAAGGTACAAAAGGAACCTTTATAGTGAGACTCCGTTGTCCGTCCGTCCGTATGTCACAGCCTCATAACTTTAGCACCGTTTATGTTAAAGACATGAAATATGGCAAAATTGTAGGTATTCAAAAGTTGATTGTAAAAATATATGTATATTTAATTGCATCTATTTCGAGACTATTTTGCATCTATTTGGACCAGATGAGCAAAGAAGAGAGTCGAGTGGAAAATGTTGGAGGAGGCCTACGTCCAAAATTGGATACCCCATGACTAGTTGAAAGAGCTCCTAAAAGCACTAAAAACATAGACAAATGAGACATAGTAAAATATTTTAGGTAGCATTCCTTAATTCTTAATTCATATTTATAATTTTAAGAATTTTCGTGATCTTTTAATTATTAGATTATTTAGTAATTAGGAAACACTTTTTTTATGGTTATGGGAAATAAGGCTTTTTTTATTTTCATTTTTATTTTTTTTATTTCGAGAAATCCTTGAAAAACCATAAAAAAAATGTATGTCCCCCCCATTTATCTCCAAAACTGGTGGACCGAAAAATATGAAAAAAATCATGGTAATATGTGTTTACGTAAAGATTACGGGAAAAATAAAGCGGTTATGAAATTCACGACAAAAAATTACGAAATTAAATTTATCATCCAAAATGCGGAACCCGAGTCTGACTCGCACTTGGCCGGTTTTTTAGTACCTAGGGGAAAATCTTATAGGTTAGCGTCAGTGACATGCTATGTAGGGAAAATTTTGCACTTCTGTCGACAGTCCCCATGACCGCCCATGTTTTTTTTTCATAAAATAGGTAATACGATCCTATTTATTTTTCCAAATAAAATATTTCAATTGCCTTATTGTCTTGGACATTTTATATTTTAGTAATATTTTGGAGGTTAAAATACAATATTTCTCAGTACTTAGTTGTATTTTTAAACATGTTTTTTATCCGAAATTTAAAGACTGATCGGTAGGGCGATAGGTAAAGTTATTTTAGTTTTTATTCGATTTTATGCATTAGCGTTCAGATTGACAACAAAAGCTTCTTAGTGTGGCTTCAAAATCTTTTGAACGGAAACGCGTTAAAGCGAAGCTTAGTTTCAAGTTCCGGAATGTGAATGTTAATAACGTTAATTGTGAAGGTCCGGCTTTTTTTGATCTGAAAAAACTTTTAGAAAACGGAACCTTAAGTCTGGAAATTCATACATCTACTGATGATCTATCTGACAGATTTTTAATAGGATAAGTAGAAATCACGGATGGAAATAAATAAAATAAAGGATAATAATAAAGCCTCCTAAAAACAAATTAAATCCCAGCGAACTGCTGTACACTGATACCATCTGAGCAGCGGCAAAATTAGTTATCGAAAAATATACTAATATAACTGTGTAAGATCTACCGACAAAATAAATTAAACATAGCAAACTAAAATTTCTCACGACCACCTGGTTTAAATAATAAACCTCCGAATAAATTACTGAACTTCCGAACGAAATACTAACTTACACATTACTTAAAAAACATAGTCAAAAACAAAACTATGAACCAAAAGTCAAAATAAGTGCGACGATGATCAAAGCGAGCAGGAGCGTGTTAGGTTTGTATTAAAGATAAAATAAGGAGCCGAGCAAAGCGGAGCAGAGCGAGGCAAGGTCTCTAGTTTTAACAGAATTCATGACACACAAAAAATCTAATTTTATTCGGAGATCTACGATAAAAATAGCTGACAATAGTTTTCGGAATTTTAAGTATTTCATTCGGTAGTTTTCGTACATATATTTACTAGCACAGAAATTTTCGGTAGATTAGTATATCAAGCAGTAACATTCATAAATTGAACATCCTCATTTTTAATTTAGTTTTCGGAGCTTTTATAACCATAAAATAAATATCCCAAAGTTTAACACCGAACTTTTTGAATAGTCTACAACACGTGCCATATAAAGGTACGGTTCGTTGTTAGATAAATTATCGTGTCTTTGTCGTTCAAATTGCCTTTAGGTGTTACAAACTTTTCTTGAAAGGGTTTGTTTTATACGATACATAAATCTTCTCAACCGTAAATTTGTAACGGTCAAAAGACTTTTCTACCTAAATTATGTTCACTTCGTTCAAAGCTTAGAAGAAAAACAACTTTGTTATTACTCTGTCTGAGAAATAAAAAACATTCCAATAAATTTATAGTTATCGGCTTATGTCCCAAACACATCTGGCTATTTATCAACCAAATAAGATTTATGGATTCTGTCTATGAAGCTTATTTGCATCAAAATGGAATAACGTTTTTTATTTGGTATTTGACGTAGGACCCATATTACACGCCAGACGAGAACGTTTCATGTGTGATGGCTTTATTAATGGATTTTATAATTTTATATATATATATATATATAAACAAAAAAAGAACAAATACTTAATATGATATATTTCAACTCCTTCTATGAAGTCCTCATCAGTCGAATGCAGTGGTATAAATTAATGACAGATAAAGAAGACGGTATTTGAAAAATACGGAAGGAGGAACATCTTTGGGAGAAGAAGCAGAAGAAACAGATGAGCTTCTATGTTCCTCCTTCCCTATTTTTCAAATACTGTCACTTTGAAATATATATATATATATGTATACTTATATTCTTTATGTATCTGTCATTAATTTATACTGCATTCAGTCGAATGACGACTCCATAATAGGAGTCGAAATATATCGTTTCATTTGTTTTTTTTGTTATTGTTTATATGTATAGGTATGTATTATAAAATCCATATAATATTGTTGCGACAATAATATTTAGTCGAATATTAATCGAAAGTCAATACTAAAACATAATTTAAGTAAAAGAAGTAAAGAATTTATTTTTATCATATCACAAAATAAATTTACAGCTCATCATTACATATCATATATTTTATAAACACTATCTACTAAATTATAGGCCAAGTACGGAGTTTTACGTTTTTTCCCACAAGATTCCCCCTAAAATTCCATTAACGAAATCCATATTGGATCGCAGTGGTTAGTCGGCTTCAAGCTCATCGCGGTTGGCGCCGATATCAGGTCTTCGTTTAATTTCAAAGCTGTAAACTTCCCTTTGAATCCTAAGCCTCCTTCCTGGAGAATTACTGGCTGGCTGCTTCCTTTCAGTGATTAACTGATCACTGCCAATCTCAAACGCTTTGTGTCGCTGACGCTGGATACTGGTTTGACAATCTGGGGCGTCGCGTCGCCAGCCAATGGGTCAGGGGGGGGGGGGGGGCAAAATGATAGAGGATATGAATTGAAGGTGTAATAAATAGCAATTGTAAAGATTAAATGTTTTTAAATCAACATCCATTACTTAGGATACTCTAAATATTTTAAATAAAAAAAATAATTGAGACGTAATGTTTTTGGGTTTCTTGTGAAATTTTCGACTAATCTGCAATTATTAAAATCTTCTAGGTTCTCAATGACAATCTTTCAATGACCACTCATCATTACGAGAACATTGAGGTGAATAAAGGACAAGCATGTCTGTGTTTCATATAGCATCACGCGAGAATTTTAAATCTGATAATAAATGACTTGGAATTTGTCAGTCAGAGCTGCCTCAGATATATGACTTATCTGAGGTAGTCGCCCTTGTTTCGCAACCTGAATAAGTATGCGATGTGACTCCACCAAAATTGCAGCAGTATGTACAGATTGTAAAATCAAAGGCAAGAATCAAAAACACAAATGGTATTTTGAAAAAATAGCAGCAACTTTAAATAACTTTAGTACCACACCATAACACGCTTTGTTAAACTAAAAACTCGGTTGGTGATCATTGAGCCTTGTTCCTGGTCCCTGGCCGGGTCTCCGGTGTGGGTTCGGGCGGTTGATTGGACAGGGTTTCACCTTGTATAATATATATTTTACCTATAATTTTAATCGTATATACGAGTATATTGCTACATAAATTAAATAAACCTTTAATCTAGTTCATGTACATTTATTGTTTTATTACATATATTTTTTTTATAAGATTAAATTTTGACTTGTGAAATGTGTATTTTATATACCTACTTTGCAAAATAAACTATTTGAATTTGAATTTTGAATTTGTCTCGTGGACACCCCCGCTGGTCGTTGACCTCTGATAGTGTCAGTAGCACAGAACACAATTACTCAATGTGATCGGTCGAAATCGCGCTAAAGGGTGAATGAATTGCGTTGATAAGACTGCGTAGCCATAGCATATAAAAAGCAATGTAGTTTTTGGTGAAAATTCGTGGTATACTCGTAAATTTTTCATTGAAATGGTATTAGTATCGTGTACACTGTTTGCATTTACAGCCTGTACATATAATATTTCCGTATTCTTGAATTAGTTCTTGTTAGTCACACAAAGCGTACTAATGGTATACATCCTACAACCTTTCCCAAAAAGTCCACGGCGGCAAACTTCTTGACCGATGTAAACACGAGGAATAAAAAGACAAATATAATCGATACATCAAAATTACATAATATATGTAACAGTATTAATTTTATTATGAGAGAGAACTAGATTGATAAACTTAAATACCATATAAATAATGATATTTTTTTTGTAAAACTAACTTAATATTAAATAAAATATAAAAAGAAAAACAAATACCAAGCTGTCTGTCTAATAGCGGGCTCTAGATTAAATAAAATATGTTAGCCAGATCACCGCCATCATCGGGGAGAGTACCCAATAGGCTGGCGGCGTTGCCTCGCTGTATTGCGAGGCTTATTCGCTGACCAAAATAGGTCCCAGCCCTTGGGTCTCCGGAAGCGTTGACCAACCTCGACGATATTTCCTTATATAGGCGCTTTGCGTCTGGTCCCCACGGCCCCAGAATATATAACAAAGAACTATATTGCAAAGAAATAAAATTACAAAGCTATGGATTTTGCAATAAATCATATGATAAATTATAATAAAATTATAATTACTTAATATAAATTATAATTTATATAAAAAGTTTTTTACACAAACGTATTGTTATTGTTGACTATATGCCAACTATGTTAGTATGACAGCTCACGCGAGTTTTAATAATATCATAATAATCTGAATTAAAGTATCTTGAATTAGATTATACATTTGATTAAATAATAATAGTATAAGAAATTGGTGCACAAAGAAGTTGTTTAAAGACTAAATTGAATTTAAAAAATGAGCCGTAGGCGAGTTGTGTTCAGTTTCATACACTACTTTATCTACACTCGTGCAATAGGTTGTTATCTACATATTATCCAATCCATAAAAATTCATCTTAGGCTCTTCTAGATTTGCATAGAAGATATGTTCGTCATTTTTGTTGCTCAGTATCACTCCTCACTGCTGTTAGACATTTTTGTCCAGAATAAAACTTTTAACCAACAGAAACACAGCAGTAAATAATCAATAAGTAATAAGCGAACTTTTGTTGAATGAGAAACTGACATAGAACATAAAAGAGTCGGCGCTCAGTGGAAATAAGTACTGCTCGAACGATTTTATTTTGTAACTGTCTATCTTGCTCTAATCAACAGCCGCGCATAGAAAACCACAGTTAGGTATTTTGACTTTTTTGCAACACATTTGCAACTATAAATCGTATCTGAAAACTGTTCTTTATACAAGGTGACTTTTTGATCATCATCCAAATTCATACTGAAGGCTTGGTAAGTAATCAGCATCATAAATCGATAAAAAAAAATCGTATAATGAAATTTCGGCTTCCCATAGTAATTTACTCCCAGTTCTGAGTGAATCACTATGGGGAGTCGGAATTTCATTTAATGTTTTTTACAAAAATCGTAATTATTTCATGATGCTGATCACTTACCAAGGCTTAAGTATTAATTTGGACGATGTTGACAAATTCACCTTTTATATTGTTGCTTGATGTTTTATTATGATTCTTTATTATGATATCTTTATTATGATATCTTTTGCCATTGTTATGTTTCAAATTAAATCACAATAGTGATAATACGATAATGTTATTCGCGAGTTTTTCTTGAAATTCCTGATCTATTTCTTTAGCTACTAAACATTTACAGTTATTATTTTTAATGATAAATTATTCTTCATTTTATAGAGTAGCACGTGATATTTATTTTGTTTAGAAATGTTAATATTTACTATCATCTAAAGTGATAATGCCAAACTCTGTTTTTGCCCGATTTCCGAACTCTAACCCTTATATATTTATATCCGGCATAAATTTCATAGGCAATATTCTAGTAGTCGGGTAAATTATAATGACTTTGCTTTTTGTATTCATTTTTTTTTACATTTTAAGTATTTTTGAGTTTTCGTCCACAGGCTACATTTCAATAAGCGACTGGTGCCACGTGATGGAGCAGACCACACACCTCGGTCTACCCTGGAGGATGCTCAAAGACAAGCTGGTGCGCACTGACCCAGACACCAGGAGAGTGCGGTACATGGACACTTTCGACATGAATGTCAGTGTGAGTCTTTTCATACAATATTACATATGATACATATGATAAATTGTAACATTTAGTTCGACGGACGCCGGTATAGCAGGCTACTTCTTGGCAGTTCTTATGGTAGCGCAACAACGCCAGATTTTCGATGGTCCTTGGAAGAAATTAGGTCTCTCCATACATTGAAAAAAAAAGCGTTTTTTTTTTATTATATTTCCAAACATTTTTTTTTAGACGTTAGAACGTTTAAATATATGTTCGCTTATGGAGTCTCCAGTGTAAATGTTGCGGTATGAACCAAAGACAATAAAAAAAAATGCAAATACACATCTACACATTGAGGTTATACATTTGGTATTCATTGAGTGTACTCGTACATAATAGATATGACAAGAGGTTTTTGTTTCCGAGTACAACATTTTCACAATCAAAATCTCATTAAGCGTAAAATATGGGCTGTTATAATTTCTAGAAAGCGATTATGGTATAGTCGAGGAATTCACGGAACCCTCCTTTGTCCTTTTTAAAAAAGTAAAAAAGAAACTATTAAAAGATATAGAACAATTTCTATAAAGAATTGAAATAAGCTTGCATGCAAGCACCGACGTGTTTGGCCAGCTGTACTAAAATGCCAGGAAAAGGAAAAAGCTTTCCCTTCCGCTTTTTATGGCGCGAAACTCATTATTTGCCCTTCAATAAATAACTACAGCGGAAACCCCAGTGGTTATCGATAGGGTAACCGTGTCGACTCACACTTGCGTGACTAATGATTGCTTTGTGTATAACACATTCAGCGAAAAAGCTGCTATATTTACAGCTGCTACAATGCTGTTATTTGTTATGGACGATTTTCATGAAATCAAAAATTAATTTAGCTTCGCTTCAATCTAGCGGAGCACCAGCTTTGCTATCTTTAAGGCGGGGTTGTCTCTTTTAAAATTAATTTTAAACCATGCAATTTTGATAACTAAATTATAAAAAAAATATACGTCATATTTCACGTTTTGATCGTAATATTTCGGCTATTCCATACGCCATTACTTGCTTCCTTGTACTTGCATCCAATAAAATCGCAAAGATAGGTCTAAACTATGATATAAATATCAATTCATATGAGTTATATTATATTTTTGACAATAAATTATACCAAAATAAACGTCGTACGAAATGAGATATAAAACGGCCGTTATATTAAAAACCCATCCTTCTAATTCCAAAATAATAATTCAAAACACCTTATATCACGAGATTTCTGATCGGCCCGCTTCCAATGAATCGGATAGACAAGTGTAAAATTAAAGTATATGGAGCAGGACCGATTTCTCCGAATACCCTTGCCTCTTCCAGCGTCATCCGAAAGTTACTTTTACTAATGACGATATTTCTCTTATTTTCTTCTTGCGTTACAAAAACAGTTTTGAAAATATTGTTTAAAGTCAAGCTGTTTTTAGACTAAAATTAAGTAAAATTGGTTATTTCTTTGAAACCAATGGTATTTGTACGGTTTTTGCTCTAAAACACAAGAAAAATGTTACTTGGAAAAATCTTCCATGGAATTTTTTCCGTATTATTTTCCTTTATTTTGCGCTAACCGGAGACCCTGTAACGTCGTAATGAAGTGCGCCCGAACGTTATTTCAATATAGTTTCTGTCGTTATTTGTACCGACACAAGTCGACTCAAGGTCGTTGGCGACTACCTGCCCCTTAAGGGGCTTCAGTAAGTGCTAAATTAGCAGCTCGATGAGTGTGGGTACAAACATCGACGGAAACGACATTGAAATAATGTTCCTATCAGCGTGCATTGTAAATTGGATATTACGACGACCGCTGCGTCGCTGGATAGCGCAAAACAGCAGAAAAAATACTTTTGATGTAATGATAATATGATAAAATCAGATACTCAGACACGGGTGAAGCAGGCCAAAAGCACACCCCCGTCACTTCATAGTCAAGGCTCAAGTTATTTACCTACACTCTCACGCGCGCATCTGGCTTGTCCGCACACGCTTGTGTGTGTGCGTGAGCTAGTCTAGGGCTGGCAGCAATCGTGTGAGCGTCGTCGCCCGAGAGGGACACAATATAAGTCAGCAACTTATGTGATTCTCTTCCTAAATTTTAGCGTAGTCCAATTTCTGGTTCCCCGTGGATTAATCAGTATTAAAAAAATATATGTATACAACGTGTAACGGAAAGGTGTACCCATATTTAAGGAGGTAATTTAGGGAATAGTACTAATGCTATTGGCATTTGTATTAACTCCAAAATCAAGGTTAAATTATATATATATACAAGGTTAAATTCAATTCAAATTCAAATTTGAAACATATGTAGAACATGTCCATATGAATAACTTTTTTTAATAGGATAGTGAAAAATTCTTAAAATTCGTTTTCACCTTTCCATACTGGACGAGTCAGCTGATCGGAGCAATTTGTACAGGAGGAAGTGAAAAAAAGTTAAGAATTTCGCTTAGCTCCCATACAAACAGTTGTCCATATAGACTAGTACTACCTTTGTTTTGAGTTTCGCCAAATAATGTTATTTAACCTTATATATGTATATAAATCGTTACGACCTGAATGCCCCGGGGGGTGTCGGATGTGTTCCGAGTGTGAACTTTGAAATGCAAGTCACAGTCCACCCACACTCGGTAAACCCGCGTTTCACCTGCAAATATTACGTCCTAACGTGATGGGTGGTGAGCCCTATCATCGTTCTTCGGGCACAAATACACTCTTTTTAGGGCATGCAGGTTTCCTTACTATGTTTTCCTTCACTGTTCACAAGTGGTAAGTACCTATTAGCAAATACTATGCACATTATGTAAATTCCGAAGAACTCATTGGTGCATGCCCGACCGGAGATCGAACCTTAATCTCAAGATTAAGAGGCCAGCGTTCTACCCCTGAGTTACCGCTACTTTTTCGTTACTTTAAAAGTAAATATATATATATATATATATATATATATATATATATATATATATAGTATGCCTAAGCTTAGTAGGTACCTCTATAGTTTCGTATGCATAAATGATCATCATATAATTAACAACTACTCAAACATGAACTTTGGAAAAAAAATGAAAACTTGTCAAAACATGGAAAGTTATAAATACTGATTTTATTGTTCCAAATGCGTTACTGAACGAAATTGTAAGGTTTGATCACGCAATTCTAATTTTTGAAAAAAAGTTTTCCAGGTATCCATAAACACTGCAATAACGCACCATACTGATTAAAAATCAGTATCGTGATAAAACTTTGTAACAAAACACGCGCGCAGCAAACGAGTGGTAATCGAGCTCTGCCTGACTCCAGATTTCCACTAACTTGCGGGGGACCGCGGGGGACGTTAAATTCGCGCGGGGAGGAGAGTGTCGCTTCTTTACGTAGTAATACTTTATATTCTCTGCCAAAAGTGAGACAGTTTCGTGTTCGTACACGTCTTAAAATTAAAACCCACACATGCGCAATCTGTCTCAGTTTTTACTGCGCGACAACACTCACTAAGCGCACACATGTTTACAAAACCGGCCTCACTTCAATGTTGACAGCACTCTGTCTTGAGATATTTGGTCTGAGATTAGATATTTATAAGTTTTAAACATCGTTATGTTAGATTTTTGTATTGCTCGTATGTATGTATAAGAATTAACCTAGTCTCTTTTAAATTTGAAAGTTTAAGCAATTTTTTCGTTTTTCAAGGTATTTGGTAGTATTTGATTTCTTATTACATAAAATTTACAAAAAACTCATTGTAGGTTAAATATTGTAAGGTTCATTGTAGGTTTAGGTTTGTAGGTTTTTAAGGTTTTAAAACTTAACAATTACGGGACATAAGTTCATATAATTATTTATTTCGAAAATTTGTAATATTCATATAGAAAATTTAAAGCGATTCTAAGACGTCTCTAAACGCAGTTAAGCCCCTTAAATCTTCATAATCAATCCGCAGCCGCTAGATGGTAATTAAAGCTTCTATTTAATATAACTTTTTGAACCCTTTGTTACAGAAGACCGGAAGAAAGGCTGACACGCAAACTGTGGTGGAAACACTGTACAAAAACAAAAGCAGCCTAGAAGCAATTTTCAAGATCCTTGACAAAGACAATTCAGGTAAATATAACGTGCTAAAGCTGAAATAAACGGAGGTAGTCGAACTTTAAGTAGAGATATTCTTCGTGTTTTTAGTATATGGCTTTGACTAAGCTAAAGGTCGTAAAGGAAACTTTTGTGGGAACTTCCAGTAACTTTCTTAAACATCGGGTGGTGAATAGAACAGATACTTTTGTTCCACTGTATATTGCTGCTTATTGTAAGCTGAAAAGTTTCTAACAATAAAACAGTATTGTTAAAGGCACAGAAAAACAAGAAACTGAGAGGTAATGAAATCCATCAATGGTTTCGTTTCGAAGCTTTGATCGCTTTGAGGGTAATTCGTTTCTCGCAACAACTTAATTACATGTCAAGTTGGGGAGGAACTTTGGACTGGATCTGTTTTGTCATCGCAGAAATCCCTTCGGAGAATACTTGCCGGGTAACTAATTGTTTTATAACAAAACTTAATAGGGAAGAAAACAAGATTTCAGAGATTAATGGCCAATTTTTGCAACGTATTCAACGTGTTTAGATAGTGTTCAATAAATAGTAATTTTATTAGTCTTAAATATGACCATGAAAACCAAAACTTATTTCGGATTTACCTACACATTTATGTCATACATAAACCATGCAATCAATAGTAAACTAGGTTTGGTTGTGGCTTGAGCCACAGCAACCTTTGTCAGGAAAAGATTTTAGTTCTGAATTAGGAAATTATACCTATAGTTAAGGGGTATGGGTGACCCGAGATTGAGCAACTCATTTTGCATCAAGTAGAACTGAACTCTATGACGTTTAATTATTGTTTATTAATAGCGCGCTCTGAGCCGTGGCAACCAAAATATCACGCGCTTTCGAAAAACTGAGTTTTTTTTAAATAACTGTGCTTCTGGTTGAGATAAAACAATGATTTGTTCGAAGTAGCTAAACGCAAAGTTTGTAAAGAAATAACCATCTAAATCCTTATGTCGACACTGGAGAGACAATCAATATAAAGTCTCAAGTCAGTAAAATAGAGGTTAAAAAAGGGTTTTATTTACAGTAAATATATGATTCAATTGACGTGATTTGTTCAAAATTAAGAACATAAGTGCATTTTTAATGATTGTGGGTTTCCATTATTGCAACAAAATCTTCCAAAGTCTGTCATTTCATTTGTATTTGCCTCATCTTTCCCCTTCAGGCCTTAAGTGCTGCCACTATAGAAAAAAATTCATTACTTTCGTACCAGAAGAGTGATTAAAAGTCTGCTCAATTATAGGTCTGAGAAAAGCACTGTTTTTAAATAGCATAAATTTCACATAATCTTCGAAGAGCTAGAATTTTAACTTTTGCTAAAAACGGCCGCTCCAGGCATACGTTTAAATTTTAGCTTTAAGAAGACATTGTTTTCTAAAATCTCTTAAGTTTATTGCTATTTCAAGGCATTTAATTGAGCAGACATTCAATAATTAATCTGGTAAGCAAGAAATTATTATTTTCCTCAAGTGGCAGCACTTTTGCAGCTCTTAAAGCCCTTAAGCGACGGATTAGCCAATCACAGCCTTTCATTGCATACTTAAGTTTTTATAAATCTGAAATCGGCAATGCAGCAGTTTGATGCAGAGTAATTTGCCGGTCTAAAAGGGATAACATAACATTACCCTTACACACTTTAAAAAAAATTACTTGCCAAATTAAATATCCTAATTTATTTGCAGGTTTCATAACCCTTGAAGAATTCTCCGAGGCCTGCCAACTGTTAGGCAAGTATATGCCTAACCCTATGACACAAGAGCAACTGGTTGACATCTGCCGTCTCATGGACCTCAACAAAGACGGTCTGGTCGACTTGAATGAGTTCCTGGAAAGCTTCCGTCTAGCCGAGAAAAGCCTCACTGATGTCGGGCTGGACGAGCTAGAAGCAACTTGACAGGAGCTCGGCCGTCGCGCGAGCAGGACGGCGGCCGACAAGGACGAGATGGGTGTTGAAATCGAAATTCTACGCTTGGATGATGACGGCAAGAAAGCGAACGGTATACAAGCACGTACTCACGCCATGGGTGAGAATGTCCAATCAATCGAAGACGAGGAAATAGAGCTAATAGATTGCGATAAAAGCCCCCCGAAACGTGCGGGGTTGTTGGAAAGTGATATGTAATATTCACTGCACAAGAGAGGATTTTGTAATTCAGTGTTTTCACTTAACTAGTCTAAATTAAAGCGTCTCTTGAGTGTGTAAGAATTTTGAAACTCTACTAAAAGTTTGTCATTTATGTACGTGTTTCATGTTTCATTGAAACATTAATAAGGGTGTCCCAAAAGTTACATTACATAATAATCGTGAATACCTACTTGTCCGAGAAACTCTTTAAGCGACGCGTCGGCAGTTTGGAAAGTTTCTGAGTTTATCGTTGTTGGCAGATTTCTCCTGATACAAGTCAGAATCTCTTTGAACAATATCCGTAAATTCTTATTATAAGTTACGTAACTTATGAAATGGAATTAACTTTTTTGGGACACCTCGTATTTTCTGTCGTAACTTTTGGTATTCTTCTTCTCTCGCCTGGCTTTGTTCTGAGCCTAAGTAATAGAGTAATAAAATGTTACCTATTCTAGATTGATATTTTATATGTGACCTATTGGTGTGATTTTGTGCGTAGTTATTGCTATATTTTATCGTAAGTATATAAAAATCTTAAACTACCTAATAAACTTGAAATTTTATAAATATCGTGCTACATAAATAATTTCCAAAATATATTATAAGCCTAGCTTATAAATATTTTTATATTTTAATCAAATTAATGCTAGTCAATATATGAATTGGTGCCAATTTTTTCTCACATTTTTGATAGCCTTCTACACTGAATTTATTTTTTATTTTTACAGAGCTTTGGTCGTTAGATGTATAAAATTGCATTTTGTTTTGAACTAATTTTTGTAATTAATTATCAATACCTATTTATGAAAGATGCTAGATTAAATTATAACGAATGGGAACAATGACAGTTTTCAAAGGAAATTTTTCATAATTATATATTTATACTTAAAGGTACTTCTACCACTTTATGTAAGGTAGGGAATCTCAAAATTATATTCCTAAATTTATCAATTATCGTACGTAGAACATCTAAATATGAAAAGAATACCATAATGAATTTGTTACACGAGGAAATTATTGTCTAAAAATTCAAAAGTATATGATAATATCATTTGGTTTGTGCAAATTCCAAAATAAATATAATCTATAAATCATGTTATGTAGAAATAAAATTGTGTATATATAAATAAAATACTGATTTTTAATACATATCTTCCTATGGTAAAAGCATTCCAATGCGGTAAAGTTGTAGTAATTTCAATAATTAAATCAAAAATTGTTTTAATAAAATAAATCTATCTCTAATATTAATAAATACTGGAATTTAACAGAATTTTAACAAGAATATAGAAAATATTTGTTTTTACTATATCAGAAAATGTACTTATAACATCAACGTTTTCATCGCTTTCTGAAATGATTGTATCAATAAAATAAGAAATCGCAAATATTGAATTTCAAACTTTTGTCCATTAAATTGTGATATTAGCTAATTTGTTTTATTTCTGAACCTTAAATAAGATGAACCTAAAGTACAAATAAATTGCATTCACATCTAACTAGCTACGAGATGAAAGGATTTATTTTTTAATATTAAAACATTTTCTTCAAAGAATTTATACGAAACTTGAGCGCGTATGATGGAAAGATATTCTCATATAGGGAACCTCACAACCTTGATTGTACAACATTATTGGTTCCCTCACGCCTTAACATAATAAAATTCTAACTCTTAAGGTTCCGAGAAGAAAATTTAACTCTATAATATACATATTAAATAAGCAATATTATCAAAATGTTTGGTATCTTGAGATAATGATTTCTATAGTAATATAAATCTCATATTCTGACCAATTTTTAGGGTTAGTTATGAAATAAAAAATGATTTCTAGGCGTGAGTTATCAGTCATATCAGTCAGACTAGGTAAACGACTTACAGATTTTTGATTGCAGCTTCGCCCTTTGATTTTTGTTTTAAAAAAGTAGAAATATACAGAAGGCATTATGTCGTCGGCATAACAAACTAAAACAAGATACAGTAGTATCGTTTAAATAATTTGCGTAGGAATCTTCGGCACTCTTCAGCAAAGATCGTATTTCCGCTTTCGATACAACCCATGACAGATTGTTCTTTTCCGGTCGCCTATAGACATCCAAAATGCCATCCATAATTGTTTCCGGTTCCAATTTTGGAGTTACGATAAGATTCTTGACTTGATCTTCGCATTTGTACACAGAACTTGCAATGCTGGTACCGGTGCAAATGCGGGGCCGTAAAGAGGTGGCATAAGAAGTATCCAATTAATAATTTACCACTCGAGCGATTTTGGGATGGAATCCATCCCCAAAAAACCGAATTCTGTATGCAAATTTTAAAACTAATCGCTCGAGGAGATATCTGACACAACAACCCGCTGCATACTTGTAAATGTCTTTAATTACTTTGACTCATATTTTATCTTTATCTGGGGGCACGGCAGTGCCCCCGCCGAGTCTCGCGGAACGGCCGTACCATCCTTTTCTCGAAGCAACTCACGGCACTTTCAACCCCCCTGTATCTTCGTTGTGGGTAACGCTAGAAGTCTGAAATTTCAGTAACCAAGAGTACTTACTGATCCTACTTCTGACCCCAAATTACAACTTTGTACCTATATTTGATTACGAAATATCTCAAGTCAAAGTTCCCTTATTTTGTCACTGACTGACTGACACATCATCAAAAGTCTAAAGGTGTTATAGCAGGCCTACAAACTTGAAATTTTGCATGCGGTTAGTGTTAAGTGTACATTGCAAAAAAAAAATATAAAAATGTTATTTGCGGTTGGTAATTTAATATTTCCATACAAAGTCTATACAAAATGTATGTTTCCAGCTGCATCTATAAATTTGTATGACACTAGATGACGTTGGTGGTATGCTGCTTTGCATTAAAGACATCTACCACGAAAAATTCTACCTCGTGACGCTAGATGGTAAAAAGTGTAAAAAAATGTATACCTTTATTTCCGAAAATAGAGCAAGTAGTAAAAATAAAAAATAAAACCGTTAAAGTGCGAAAAAAAAAACCGGTAAAGTGCGAATCGAACTCACGCATAAAGGTTTCCGTACCCCTTTACAATACGGGTACGGGACCCTAAAAGTAAATAACAACCATATAGATGCCATAGCAACATTAAGGCGACGAAAAACAAAGCGATAAAACGGTAGCGCCTGACAAACAATTTGGTACCTTTTTAGTACGGAACCCTAATTTTCATTATTTTACTTTAAAGTATTTACTACAGACTGCCCAAAGTTTAAACTTGTACTTGTATGTATTACCGTTCTAAAGATAGAGCCTTTATAATAATCTGTAAGGAACCCTAAAAAGGGTGGTTTATAATGTTCGATACATTCACAATTAGTCAATTTAAGAAGAGAATATCAACATTTCGTAATTAAGTCACTAAAAAAACGGTAAAGTGCGAATCCGACTCGCACATAAAGGGTTCCGTACCCCCACACAATACGGGTATGGAACCCTAAAAGTAAATTGCAATGTGTTAGATCTATGCCATAGCACCATCAAGGTGACAAAAAACAAAGCGATAAAACGGGATAAAACGGTAGCGCCTGACAAAAAACTCGGTACCTTTTTAGGAAGGAACCCTCATTTTTTATTATTTGTTATTTTACTCTAAAGTAGTCTGCCTAAATTTTCAACTTGTAGGTACTTGTATGTATAACTGTTCTAACGATAGAGGCTTTGTTATAATAATCCGTGCTTTGGGTAAGGAAACCTAAAACACAAGAAGAGAAATATCAACATTTGGTAAATAAGTCGCTATTAAACCGGATAAGTGCAAGTCGGACTCGCTCACGAAGGGTTCCGTACTACCATCACACAATATGGGTACGAAACCCCAAACCATTATGGTAAATACCAACAATAAAGATGACATAGCAACATAAAGGCGACAAAAAACAAGGCGCTAAAATGGTAGCGCCTGACAAACAAATCAGCACCTTTTGAATAAGGAACTCTAAAATTTATCTGCCCAAAATTGTTGTATTATAAAGATAGAGCTGAAACAAATAACGTCGAATAATTGGACCCCCCTTGGATTTCCATTTCATATTATTATTTGCCGTGATAGAGGACAAAGTAACATATATTATGTGAAAATATTTACGCGCTATATTCACCTATAACGGCTGAAGCTGTAGACCCCTGTGATAGATGGATAGACAGCGGAGGCTTAGTAATAGGGTCACGGAATCTTAGGATACGGAACCCTAAAAATCAAGGTAAAAGGTTATTTATCCAGTAAAGCTTACAGGAAAATTAAAACTGCTAATGTTGTATTATTTGTATATGCATCCTCTATGATGTAGGTATAATGAAAGGTCTTTGTACTCGTTAGTCATTGAATAAAGTCCAGGTTTAGACATAATAATGTACTCTGTGGTTTAGACTGACAAGCCTGCCTTTCACTTCATGGTCAAAAGAAATATCAACCTGCCTGTTGCATCTAATCGTGGATAATAATAATAATAACTTACCGTAAAAATTAATATTGCAATGTAGCCTGAAATATTGTCCACACCTAGTTGTCCCTATACCTGGAGATGGTTTATGTTGGTTCCATTCTTTGTCATTCTCTATGTATGAGAACATTGAGTCGTCGTATGACATTAGGTTTGCGGTAGTCGAGTATGTGGAAGCGCATTGGGATGAAATGCAACTTTATACGTGTGACGAGCATGGAGACACATTAATGCTGACCTGTACTCGACAGCAATGATGAAAACTACCACCTACGGTTCCGTATCCGAACTTGTGGGAGCCACTTCTTTATATCTATTTACTTTCGAGGTTTACAAATTGACCGTTTGAGAGGATCATTTAGTGGCGATCCTGGGACGCCAGTGAAACGTTTACAATTCTCTGGTAGTTTCTTAGGTGGTCATTATGAAGTGCTCGTTCCCGATACTAGTTTCTCTGGAGTATGTCCAAATGATCAGTAAAAGGGAGTGGGCTTTAAGAAAATCCGTAGCTGACGTGCAAGAAATATTACCCGAGAAGAAAAAAAGGAGGACTACCTACAAAAAGAAATGAGATCCCATCAAAAACATAAAATGTACAAAAATGTCGAGTCTCGCAATGCAATCTTTCCACCGTAAAAAGTTGTGAGATCTTATGTAAAGCCAAGTCTGTTATTTTAGTTTGTATGGAAGCACCGTTTCATTTTAGTTAGTATGGGAGCACCTATTGAACAAATGTATCATTAATTGTTTCCTAATTAGTAACCTACCAACATTAAGTGACTGTATTAATATTAGTCATCTTTATTTCTCTAATAAAATATAGTGACTTGGCAATCGCAGAGCACAAATAAAGCGCTGATAAGTAGAAATATCTTCTCAAATCGCTAACAAATTGGTATTAGGTAGATATGTTGTATATGTTGCTGTGCGATTGCGAAGTCACTATATTTTATTAGAGAAATAAAGATGCCTAATATTAATACAGTCACTTAATGTTGGTAGGTTACTAATTAGGAAACAATTAATGATACATTTGTTCAATAGGTGCTCTCATACTAACTAAAATGAAACGGTGCTTCCATACAAACTAAAATAACAGACTTGGCTTTACATAAGATCTCACAACTTTTTACGGTGGAAAGATTGCATTGCGAGACTCGACATTTTTCGCGGCCCGACTGATTAGCGGGGCGAGGAGGGGACAAGCGTAGTGGCGCCAGTGCGGCGGACACGCAGGCAGAGCTGGAGA
Organism: Ypsolopha sequella; assembly: GCA_934047225.1. Classification (NCBI taxonomy): domain Eukaryota; kingdom Metazoa; phylum Arthropoda; class Insecta; order Lepidoptera; family Ypsolophidae; genus Ypsolopha; species Ypsolopha sequella. The sequence goes on from OW203985.1 coordinate 14,452,840, forward strand.
GACGGCCTACGGCGAAGTGCGCGTCGCTCATAACATTGTAAACAATAAATTAGTACAAATAAATTAAACAAGAAAACATAAAGTCTTTCCAATTTGGCGACCGTGAAAGGACAAAAACTCTGTGCTGTGCTCCTGACCTTAGTGCAGAACTCTGTGCAGTACAAAGGAAATTCCAAGAACGAAATCTCAACTCTGACGTGGCGTGGCAAACAAAGAAATACTGGAGGCGTTCGAGTCAAGTGGAAGCTGCCGGGAGTATTATCAAGGATTCACCGAGGGGAGTAGCCCAATCCTTTTCTTTATTTCCAATCCTTCCATTTCTTTTGTGTGAACAGTACGTACCTACCGCTTTTGCCTCGCAATCACTGCATTTATTTAAATTTATAAGGCAATTGTATTTTAGCCACCATATTGTTTACAATTATTTCGCAATAGCAGTAATAAGTGCATAATCATTATCTACACAGCCTTAAAGAAACCTACATGGCTACGTATGTACGCAACAGTACTTAAAAATTGTATTATTCAGCTTTCTATGGCCCATTTCATAACAATTGCAATTCAATTATAAAACTTTCGACGTTATCATCAATACTGAGACTTCGCCGGCTTAAATAGTGCCAAACGTCAATCTGCTTTCCTTTTTTCTTAGCAAAACGCTCATCATCGCCTACTGCAAGCATTCTTCCTTCAAGCTTCATTACTATTTGCGAGTGCATCTATTTTACGTAGATTTGCCGACCGTTTTCAGGTTTTCACCGACCGGTCAAACCTCGGTCAAACCAAGATCACGTGTCCTCTGCGTGAACTTGTGGCGCGCGCGCCTCTAGCCGCTAGCCTGCCTGACTGGCTGTTACGTCACACAGCAAGCGGCCTGCGGCGGCAGCGCGGCGGATCGGAGAATCTACCCGTTCAGAACCGGATTGGTTTGCATAAAATTTATTTGTTTGTTATTTGCCCTTTACGATGAGTGATAACGAAGAAAAGGAATCATTAACCGAGGCTGAGAAGAGGACGTTAAAGGAGTTAATTAAACAAAGAGGGTCCATAAAGGGACGGTTAACTTTATTCAAAGATCGTGTCGAGATTATATCTAAAATTCCTTGTGATGTCGTCAGTAAAATCGAAATTAAAGACTTAACCCTTCGATTACAAAAAATGGAATCTTTGTTTTGTGATTTTGATTCTATTCAAGCAAAAATAGAAATGATTTCTCTCGATGCCGATCAGCAATTATCTGAAAGAGAAATTGTTGAAAATACCTTTTACTCTGTTCTCTCAGTAGCTCGGGACATTATAGATTCTTCACCTCATAACAAGGATCAAAAAGACGAAGGTTCTCAAGCTTTTAACTCAACTTCATCTCATACTGGTGACAAATTGCTTAATAATGTAAAATTGCCAACAATAAAGTTACCTACTTACGATGGTAACTACCTTAAATGGCTTGAATTTAGGGACACCTTTGACTCTTTGATCCACTCGAATGAATCGATTCCAGACATAAGCAAGTTCCATTACCTTCGTTCATCTTTAGAGGGAGGTGCCCTTGTTGTGATCAAGTCGCTCGAGTTTACCTCTCCTAACTATAAGGTTGCATGGAATTTATTGCGTGAGCGGTATGATAACGAAAAGATCTTAATTAACAATCACTTAAAGGCATTGCTTAATTTTGATTCCTTGACAAAAGAATCGCATAAATCGATTCGTTATCTTATCGATCACATGATCAAAAACCTTAGGGCCCTTGAATCTTTAGGCCAACATACTGATCATTGGGATGTTTTAATTATTTACATATTCTCAAACAAACTTGATTCTGTAACTGGTAGAAAATGGGAGGAACATAAAAATAGTCTAACCAACTTACCTTCACTATCAGACTTTACACAGTATTTACGTAGTCGTGCGGACATGCTTGAAATGATGCAGGTTAACAGAAGCGATAAAAATGATAATCGTAAATCATTTATTCATAAAGAACAAAATAAAATGACAAAATCATTTGTCTCTTCTGTTGACACAAATGCCATCAAATGTCCGATGTGTAATCAAGGTCATCGCATTATAGAATGCCCTTTATTCAAAGATATGTCGCCAGAAGATAGATCGAGCGAAATCTTAAAGTTAAACCTTTGCTCGAACTGTCTTCGCAGAGGGCACGAGGCTTCGCGCTGTCGACTGGGCTCATGTCGTATCTGTAAAAAGAAACATAACACATTATTGCACATAAATAAACATAATGAACATGCTCAAAATCATAATGAGAGTAATGATATTAACAAATGCTTCCATACCTTACCTGTTTCACCCTCAGCTTCATCTCCCGGGCAGGTGCTTCTTGGAACAGCTTTAGTAAGGGTAAAGAACACATTAAATAATAATACTTACCTGGCCCGGGCCATCCTTGACGCCGGCTCTCAGTCCTCGTTTGCTTCCAGTAACCTGAAACATAAAATGGGTTTAATTGGAGAAAATACTGGTTCGATCTGCATATCAGGGGTCAATAATGCTCAATTTGCTTCAACAGAAAAATGTGAGATATCTGTACATTCCTTGACAAGTTCGTTTAGCATGAAACTAAATTGTTTGGTTATACCTAACATTACAGGGTACTTACCGAACGTCGAGATCAATGTCTCTGACTTGAACTTACCATCCAATATCCAGCTGGCTGATCCTGGTTTCTATCATCCTTCAGAAATCGATTTGCTTCTGGGTGCTGAGGTATTTTATGAGATATTGATGCCAAAACAAATAAAATTAGGTCCCAACAAACCAATCCTTCAAGACTCTCAATTGGGCTTCATAGTAGCAGGGCCTCTTGGCAGCAATAAAGATAAACAAACACGTAAAATTCATTGTAACTTTAGTCAAGATATATCCGAGTCATTAGCCAAATTTTGGCAACTCGAAGAAATCCCTTCATCCAAATCACCAATACTAACGTCACCCGTCAATGAAATTTGTGAAAAACACTTTACCGAGACCACAAAGCGCCTTGAAGATGGCCGGTTTTCGGTGTCAATACCTTTTCGTGAAAGCCCTAAAGTATTAGGAGATTCATTCACGATGGCAAAAAGGCAATTCTTTAGTTTAGAGAAACGGCTCAATAAAAACGCTGTTCTCAAATCACAGTATTCAGACTTCATAAAGGAATATGAGACTTTAGGGCACTTAACCGAAGTAGATAGACCCCCATTCGGGTATTACATGCCTCATCACGCTGTCTTTCGTGACAACAGCGAAACAACTAAAATAAGAGTTATTTTTAATTGTTCGGCAAAAACTACTTCCGGAAAATCAATGAATGACATACAACACGTAGGCCCAGTAGTTCAAGATGAATTGTTCGATATTCTTGTTAGGTTTCGCCAGCATCGATATGTACTGACTGGGGACATTCTTAAAATGTACAGACAAATATCTTTAGATCCAGCAGAACGGCATCTACAACTGATCTTATGGAGAGATCAGGAACCTCACATTGATGATTCGTACGAAAGCAAGTCATTACGGGTATTACAGCTTAACACAGTTACATACGGCACGGCTTCGGCACCGTTCTTAAGTACACGATGTTTACTTCAACTTGCTAAGGAGTGTACAGATGAATCAGTATCCCAGGTATTACAGAATGACTTCTACGTCGACGATTTATTAACTGGGGGTGAGACTGAGGATGAATTACGTAAAACAAGCGAGTCAGTCATTAAAATCCTGAATTCTGCATGTTTTCCTATTCATAAACTCCGCACTAACTGTCCTCAAATATTTTCTGAGCAAACGGAGTCTCAATCTCTTAATTTAGACAAACAAGCGGGTGTATTGGGTCTTTTATGGTTTCCCAATACCGATACGTTAAAATTTTCAGTGAAGATTGATTCCGAAATGCAAACTCCTACTAAACGTAATATTTTGTCAAAAACATGCAAAATATTTGACCCACTGGGCATGCTAAGTGCATGTACCATAACTCTTAAAATTTTGCTACAAAAATTGTGGCTCTTAAAATTAGGATGGGATGATCCCGTTCCAAAAGACATAATTAAAATGTGGCATTCTGTCTCTAAAAATCTTCACCATTTGGGTACCGTTTCAGTTCCGAGACATGCAGTATGCATCTCGCCGACTTCAATCGAGCTTCACTGCTTCGTGGACGCCTCGCAGAATGCTTACGGAGCGTGTGTCTATCTACGTTCTGTAGATAGCTCCGATAACGTGACTATACAACTCTTATGTTCAAAGGCTCGTGTCGCTCCCCTGAAGCCCACAACAATTCCCCGCCTTGAGCTCCTAGCTGCATTAACGGGAGCCCGGCTTACAGATAGAGTCTCCAGAGCATTACGCTGCGACATTTCTAGAAGAGTTTTTTGGACCGATTCCACTGTGGTCTTAAGTTGGTTAAAAACTCAACCTAGAGTATTAAAGACATTCGTTTGTAATCGCATTCACGAAATCCATGAGTTAACGCCAAACGATGTCTGGAGGCATGTCCCCACAGACTCAAACCCAAGTGACTTAGCGTCTAGAGGTGTAGATCCCGTCCAGCTTCGATCCTCTTCGTTATGGTGGCAAGGACCTCCTTTTCTGAAAATGAATGAATCAGAATGGCCAAAAAATACACATGAAAAGACAGATTTACCTGAAATAAAAGTACACATTAACACAACACGTAATAAAACAGAACAAAGCTTTATAGAGTTTTCAAAATATTCTAAATCTAACAAACTAATACGAATCTTTGCTTATATCCTAAGGTTTGTAAACAATTGCAGAAATACAAACAAACTTACACTAAACTTACAGCCTGATGAAATAAATAACGCACTTACTTACCTTATAAAGGCTTCCCAACAAGAGTCATTCTTTGAAGAGTTAAAAACTCTTGCTAAAAATCAAACACTAAAGCCTAAATGTAAACTGTTACAGTTATCTCCCTTCATTGACAGTAGCGGTGTGCTGAGAGTGGGTGGTCGACTTCTTCACGCTGAGTGTGACTACAGCAAAAAGCATCCGGCCTTACTGGATAGCAAGCATCACTTCACAAAGCTCTTAATGGAAGCCGAACACTTACGTCTCTTACACGCTGGCCCTCAACTGCTCCTTAGTTCTTTCAGGGAACTATTTTGGCCCGTATGTGGCAGGAATTTAGCGAGAAATATAGTAAGAAAATGTGTAATATGCACTCGATTTCGCGCGAAGACTATGGAGCCGTTGATGGGTAACCTACCCTCAGTCAGAGTCACCCGATGCTTCCCCTTTCAAGTGTGTGCCACAGATTTTGGGGGCCCTTACTTTATATCTAGCAAAAAGGGTCGCGGTAACAGAATAACAAAATGTTATCTTTGTTTATTTGTCTGTTTGAGCACCAAGGCGATACACTTGGAAGCGGTTAGTGATCTCAGCGCTGCAGCGTTTATTTTGTGCCTACGTAGGTTCATCTCTAGGAGAGGTAAACCTGAATCTGTCTATTGCGACAATGGAACGAACTTCGTGGGGGCAAATAATGAATTGTGTAGAATTCTCCGATCCAGCCTTAATTTAGAACATGAATTCACCAGCATCAAATTCGTGTTCTCCCCTCCCTTTTCACCCACCTTTAACGGGATCGCAGAATCGGGCATAAAGAGCGCAAAACATCATTTAAAACGCATTATGGGAAATGCTAGTCTTACTTTTGAGGAGCTGAGTACACTGTTTACACAGATTGAAGCAGTCCTCAACTCCCGACCTTTAACTCCTCTATCACCTGACCCACACGATTTTTCTCCTCTCACTCCAGGGCACTTCTTGATCGGGCGGCCGCTGACGTCACTACCTTCAAACCCCGTCACGCACAAGAGCACCTCCCGCTACGAATTCATAGAGAAGCTGCGTCAACACTTCTGGGAGCGTTGGAGAAAAGAATATTTGGTCGAACTTCAAAACCGCACTAAGTGGCGTATCCGCCAACAAGAACTCAAGCCGGGAGACATGGTAGTCTTCAAGGAAGAAAACCTACCACCATTGCTATGGAGGCTAGGTCGGGTGCAAAAATTGTATCCAGGCACCGACGGAGTGTGTCGAGTGGCTGACTTTACCACAGCTAGAGGAGCCACTCGCCGTGCCTTAAATAAGGTAGTTCCTCTCCCAACTCATGGGCCTGAGGGAGCTGAGGGTCTTGAAACCAGCAGTTTTCAAGGGGGCCCAGGATGTCGCGGCCCGACTGATTAGCGGGGCGAGGAGGGGACAAGCGTAGTGGCGCCAGTGCGGCGGACACGCAGGCAGAGCTGGAGAGACGGCCTACGGCGAAGTGCGCGTCGCTCATAACATTGTAAACAATAAATTAGTACAAATAAATTAAACAAGAAAACATAAAGTCTTTCCAGTACATTTTATGTTTTTGATGGGATTAAGTTGACAAAGACTACTTACTCTTATCTACAATTTATGATTCGGCTCGTTTTCGAGAATACGATGGGGAAGATTTTTTATGCATTATATCTTTAGCAGATCTGTAGTCTATTGTTTATGGTATACAATTTTTCTCAAAACGAGGTGCGACCATCCCCATCCATATCGACATTAGAACGAAAACCATTTTTAACGGGTACTTAGTGTTGAATGTCGTATGGTAAGCGCTTGTGATAAAAAAGGATACTATTTTGCAGGTAAATCGTACTTTTTTGAAAAACTAAGGCTTATAAAGAATTTCTCACGATTTTGCATAAACGGCAGTTTTCACTTGAACTTGTCAGATCTCTTCTGTAACGAACAACGACGTAAGCAAATTTTAGCTTACGAATAAAATAGAAAAAAACTTATTTTCAATGGGTAGTAGTATTTTCAATTGCAATTTATTTTTACTGATACTAAAAAGCTTTTAATTAATATTCTTAGCAATTCAATAGCATTTATTTTTTTTGAGGCTTTGAGTTTGTTCAGCAACCTTAACTTGACGTCAAAAATTTCTAGTTTTAGGCTAATCGGGGTAGCACCTTTCCTTAAGTAACAACCCACACAAATGGGGTCAAAATGGAAGGAATATTTGCCAATACGCAATACGAAAACTCTGTGTTTTGAAATGTGTTTGTAAGTATAAGAGCTTGTTCAACACTTTGAACCACAGAAGTAGTCTGTCCTTTGAACAGTGTTAAGCGTAAAAGGTCGCCGTGTATTTTTAAAGAAATTGTGACATTTGCTACTGGTGCTCTTAAAAACTTACATAATGGTGTCACGTTTATTTAAGTCAAGAACTTGCAATAGGTTAAGCTTGTGATAATTTGCTTTTGTATCATGGTAATATTTAATGCGGACCCTCGCTTAAACGTTTTGTTTTCAAAGGGTTGGAAAGGTCAGAGAAAGCTATTTACTTGAACACTGATAAATTCTTAAATTAAGAGGCCCCTTTATGGCTGGATTTTTCCTAAGATTCATATAAAAGGTAAAAAAAATCGCAAACTGATTGCGAAGTCAACAGATTATTTTCTTCATCTTTTTTTTCATAAGTATTATCTAGTGACATCTAACTACGTCTCTTTACAGCCGAAAAAGCAAAATTTAATGAAACACCATCATAATAGCTGTCAAGGTGTCGTGAATATTGCCCCGTTTTACGCAAAGTTTAGCAAGTTGTATAATTTTTATCTATACAGGAAATAAAAAAAAATAAAAATACAGACATCGGTCATGTAGAGATGACTAAGTTTATACACTTTTCTTTAAATAAACGGTTACTGTTTCATGGAAAACAGTTTTTACCTGAAACCATTTCACCAATTCAGCGTCGGTCGTTTGAATATCTCACCTATTGATGAGAGCTAGGTCGGAGTGTGTTGTGTGGGGGGGAGGGGGAAGGGAAAAATATATAAAGATGTGTGCAAAGTTTAATTAAGATCCAAGCCATTAGGACGTCATAAACACCTAAAGCATTTATATGGCAGCTGAGCGGAAAGTGGCCACTTAACGGAAAAGATCGCCGCAGTTAGCACCAGACCATTTTAACGTCTGAATAATAATAATCCGCAGACATTAGGAACAAAATAAAGAATCGCCTGAAAGTAATTTTTAGCATTTTTGCTGAAATTAGATTTCACGCTCTCGTCATTCATCTTTTTGTTGTTCACGGGTCTTGACTAGACGTCAAAGTAAATGTATGATTTATTTTCTTTTTCCCAGCCGCCTGCTTGATTTCTTGTCGGTAGATTTGATTTGACTTGATTTCATCAGTCTATACTTGGTAACACATCTGGCACCCCTTGGGGATTCATGTAACGATATTCAGTCCACACTTGGTAACACATCTGACACCTCCTCAGGGATTCATGTTGTGACGATATGTTTATCAGTCTAAGGCTCAGACCAAATAAAAATTCAAGACTAAGCGCTGTCAACATTGAAGTGAGGCCGGTTTTGTAAACATGTGTGCTTAGTGAGTATTGTTGCGCAGTAAAAACTGAGACAGATTGCGCATATGTGAGTTTCAAGACGTGTACTTACACAAAACTGTTTCACTTTTGGCCTGCTACACCCGTTACATGGAGTAAACTAAGTCTTGGTTTTTTATTTGGTCTGAGGTCTATGGGTCGATTCTTCAGTTTTGTAACTGAATCGTAAAAGTAGTATATTATGTTATAAAGCCCAAAATTAACTCTCAGTTAAAAGCATGTAGTTCAAGTTCCCTATAGGAACTATTAATAGATAGCATGTTATGCTGGCGTCCGTACACAATTAATGTAATATATGAAAAAAACACTGTATTTTTAATGATACCAAAATATTTGCCTTCAAAATATTTGCTAAATATTAAAATACAAAAATCCATAAATTTACTTTCTATAATCGTAAAATTTTGGAATTTACCGCTAAGTTATGGCTATCATATAAGGGGTGTTTTATAATAAATTTGGCCCAATCACATCGCAGAGACGCTGTGTTATACAACGTATAATAGAAGGGTGTGGTCACATTTAAACAGCTTATTCAGTCAATGGTATAGAACAGGGATGGGTAAACTTTTTCCTTCGCGGTAGTGTTATTGGGGGGCCAGGTTTTTGAATTTTTGGCTCTCATTTAATGCGTTATTAAAAGGAAAATATTTGTATTTTTCGAAATAAAGTTATTTTCAATGCAAGTGCTCGTAAAGGCCCACTTTTTATTCATCAAAACCGAACAGAAAGTCGATTATTTTGCCCTAGGGCTTTATTATTATTTTTTTTTTTTATTTACAATGGTTGGCTAACCTGCAGCCTTACCAGTGTACCATAAATGTTATAGTTTTTTTCCACTGTTTAACGGCTCTGGATACAGTCCTTTTGAGCCAATCATAATTTAAAGTTCACAAGATTATATTTGTTTTATTTCCTCACACTATGCATTGAAAAACGTAGTATGATACACGGGCGTAAGAGCAATAAATTACTCGTTTACGAGTGTTTTAAATCGTCCTCGTAATTTGTTCCTTTTTGCCCTAGTAGCATAAACTACTATTATTGACTCATATAAGTTTCAACAACATTTAACGATCTCTTATTTATGCAAAATAAAATGATATAGACTTTCAAATCAGGTACACTATGAAATAAGGAAATTGCAGGTAATCTATAAAATAGAAACAAAGATTTATTCATGTTAGCAAGTGCACTATTCAAGTGGTCAATAGTCGCGGGCCGGAGATGGCCCGCGGGCCGTAGTTTTCCCATCCCTGGTATATAACAGCTTTTACTATGGAACGAACATGAAATCTCGAAATCGTTCTTAAGGTAATAGAAATAAGAGTTCCTAAATATTTAGGCATCCGATTTAGGCGTCCCCATAGATCTGTGACGTCAAATAAGGTTAGTGAAAACGGGCATAACAGCATTTTCAATGTCATGATAACGCCAACCAATACTTTGAATCATAAAACTAGTGTATCGATTTTTAATTTAAAAAAAAATCGTCTAATGAGTTATTAGGTCGGAGTGTCCAGACAAAAGAACGATATAGGGGTTCCTACCTTTACTTAAAACCTGGCACTTTATTGCTCCAGTGGCCCTTTTCTTATTGGACTTTGATAGCGCGTTGAATTTCAACTTATCGACATTATTATTAGTTCTAGTGTGTCTCAGAAGAGCGGTATGAAAAAAAAAAGCTGCAATTGGTGTTAAAAGCATGAAAATCGGATAGAAAACATTTTCTTATCTTGAACTATATGAACTACGTAGGTAACACTAGATATAATATACAAGGTGACTTTTATTTATACAGCCAAATTCATACTGAAAACTCAGTAAGTGCTTATCTGGCACTACCCTTAAGAGGATAGTTTCCGCAAAACCATAATTTATTCTTTCTGGTTTGAAGAATCTATCAATACTACATAAAAAAGAAAAAATATTTATTTCTTTTGGGAATACAATACATACTCATATCGGAACAGAATCGTCAAACGTCATTCCAATATTGAGAAATAAAGTGCCAAATATGGCTCTTAAAAAAGTTTTCATGTCGAGGTATAAGTTTATTAAAATAAAAACCCGTTCATATTATTTATGGGCTAAATTCTGTATAAACTTTATTAAGGGTCGGTATAATGTCAGATGCACAATTTCAAATGAGCATAAAACATTGTGTAACTTGGTCAATCGGTTTAATAAAAATAATATAGATAATAGACTATAGGGCTGATATTCGTGCAGAAGCAAAAACGCAAAAGCTTTAAGTTCGCTCGATAGAAAAAAATTACGAAGTTACCTCTATATTTCATATTTTTCGAGTGTTAAAGGACCTTTCTTAAAACAGTTTGCCTTGAAATTTGTATTAAAAATAAGAAAACAAATGACCCCGTATAATTGCATGGGGATTTTGAATAATTCTGTTTCGTTTTCATTTAATTTAACTTCTAAGAATTGGCGCTTACGTCGATTTATTCTGAGACAAGGCGGCGACAAGATATCTCGGTCGCACGCGCTTTTTGTTCCATGCTTTGTTTCGTCACTCACCCGTCGGTCAGTTGTGATCGCTCCGTTGAGACGGGAGGGCTACGTTTTTGCGCTCTCGACGTCCCGGTTTCGTAATTTAAATAAATCTCGTAATTTGAAACATGGGAAATAAATGCAACCAATGTAAAAAATGGAATAAAAATGTTTTACGAGTGAAAATAAAGCAGTGGATGAAAGTAATGCAAAGGTACGCCATTACTTAACAAAATAAGTAGATAGGTCATGTTTTATAAAAAGATGTTGAACTAAAGGTTGTCTCAATGGACTAATGACATCGAATTTCGATGACTAATGAATATCGCAATGTTTTTCGTCTGAGGTATTTTTTTTAGCTTACAATTTAATATCACAATAAATATGGTTGATGGATGTGGAAGAGGCGAAAGAGTTGTGTCTGGATCGTAGCAGATGGAAATCTGTAGTCTCTGCCTACCCCTCTGGGAGACTAACAAAACCTTATCTCACCATCACCATCGCCATCGCCATCGCGATCACGATCGCGATCGTGATCGTGGTCGTATCGTCGTATCGTCGTATCGTCGTATCGACGTATCGTCGTATCGTCGTATCGACGTATTGCCGTATGGTCGTATCGTCGTATCGACGTATCATCGTATCGACGTATCAACGTATCGACGTATCGACGTATCGTCGTATCCTCGTATCGACGTATCGTCGTATGGTTGTTTCCTCATATCGACGTATCGACGTATCGGCGTATCGACGTATCGTCGTTTCGACATATCGACGTATCGTCGTATCGACGTATCGTTGTATCCTCGTATCGACGTATCGTCGTATGGTCGTTTCCTCGTATCGACGTATCGTCGTATCGACATATCGACGTAGCAAAGTATCGACGTATCGTCGTATCCTCGTATCGACGTATCGTTGTATCGTCGTATGGTCGTTTCCTCGTATCGACGTATCGGCGTATCGACGTATCCTTGTATCGACGTATCGTCGTATCGACGTATTGCCGTATCGTCGTATCCTCGTATCGACGTATCGTCGTATCGACGTATCGGCGTATCGACGTATCGACATATCGACGTATCAACGTATCGACGTATCGGCGTATCGACGTATCGTCGTATCGACATATCGACGTATCAACGTATCGACGTATCGTCGTATCGTCGTTTCCTTGTATCGACGTATCGTCGTATCGACGTATCGGCGTATCGACGTATCGTCGTATCCTCGTATCGACGTATCATCGTTTCCTCGTATCGACGTATCGTCGTATCGACGTATCGGCGTATGGACGTATCCTCGTATCGTCGTATCGACGTATTGCCGTACCGTCGTATCGACGTATCGACGTATCTTCGTATCGTCGTATCGTCGTATCGACGTATCGTCGTATCCTCGTATCGACGTATCGTCGTATCCTCGTATCGACGTATCGTCATATCGACGTATCATCGTTTCCTCGTATCGACGTATCGTCGTATCGACGTATCGGCGTATGGTCGTATCGTCGTATCATCGTATCGACGTATCGACGTATCGTCGTATCGACGTATCGTCGTATCGACGTATCGGCGTATCGACGTATCGACGTATCGTCGTATCGACGTATCGACGTATCGTTGTATCGTCGTATCGACGTATCGACGTATCGTTGTATCATCATCGTCATCATTATCTTTGCAAGTATGACTTTCGAAAAATAAAATTTTGAAATATAAAAATTAGATGCAAACACAATTACGCAAAAAAATGCCATTGCGAACAAACCGTTTTGTCAACTGGGTTGAATTTTATACATCGTAGATGCATTATACTTATTATTGAAAACTAGCACGTGCACGGGTTAATGACCGCGGATCCACACCGCTCGTGGGAGCTAAGAAATAGCGCTCGCGGCCGGTGACGGCCGGTCGCGCAAACAGTTGAGGTGCGGGGATGCGGGGGCAAAATCACTAATTTGTCCAGGTTTATACGCAGCCTTAAACTCTTAACAGGGCAGATATTTCATAGCACCTTTGCTTTTTTTTAAATTGTAAAATTAGTGAAAAAAGTTTTCATGGAGTAACAGGGTAGTATGTAAGCGGAACCTATCTTCTTAAAAACTTTCCACTTCAGAAAAGGTTAACTGGCCAGAGAAAGCTAATTAGAATTAAGTTTGCCTTTGTGCATTGTAATCTTTGTGCAATAAGGTATTTACATAGTACAAGTGCTCACGTAAATTATTTTTCAATGCATGTGCTCGTAAAGGCCCACTCTTTATGCATCAAAACCGAACAGAAAGTTAAAGCCCTAGGGCTTTAATATTATTATTTTTTAAATTTATTTACAATGGTTGGCTAACCTGCAGCCTTTCCTGTGTACCATAGACGTTATACTTTTTTTACACCGTTTAACGGCTATGGATACAGTCCTTTTGAGCCAATTATAATTTAAAGTTCACAAGATTATATTTGTTTTCATTTCCTCACACTATGCATTGAAAAATGTAGTATGATACACGGGCGTAAAAGCAATAAATTACTCGGTTACGTTTAAAACACTCGCTACGCTCGTGTTTTAAATCGTCCTCGTAATTTATTCCTTTGCGCCCTAGTAGCATAAACTACTATTTGTCGTGTTTTTTTTCATACAAACGCACCCTCATCCGAGAGTCATTGGGAGGTTATTATTTTATTTTACGAATTTCCAAAAAGTGTTATTGCTCCGTGATATGGATTACTTACCAAGCCTCAGTATGTATAAATCAATATCACTTTATGCGGCTTCGATAGGCTTTCAGTAATTTTCAATCGCCAAAGTCTAGTGTTCTACCGACTGATCTTACCGTCGTAAATCTTTCAGAAGGGGAAAATTTAAATTGAGTCCAACATCGAAAAACAGAAACCATGCCAACTGCATTCAGAAATTGCTTTTAGGGAAATTAAAACATAATGTCAAGATCCACTGTTAACCTTGGATTTGTGTCTCAAATATAATTTAATTTAATTTTTAAAACCAGGATTTGAGGGTGGTAATACAGGACATTTCAGTTTAAAAAAAGGACGCAGTTTCAGATTAGAGATTACTATTAATACATAAAGAGAACAGGCAAACGTCCTTCAGATCGTCAGTCCAGCGGGCACGAGGGCGCTCTACGCTGCGCTTTGCTGTACGTGGTCTCCATTCCAATGCCTTACGGCCCCTTACGTTGGGGTTGGCAGCTGGATGAGGATGACTGAGGACCGCCAAGAGTGGCATAATATGGGGGAGGCCTATGTCCAGCAGTGGACGAATATGGGCTGATGGATGGATGGAATAGGCATACACGTATCCAGACTTTTTGTTCGGGGGTGGAAATTCATTTAAGCAACAATAGGAATGAAATCGCGGTACCATATTACTTTATATAGATAATTGGTTTCTATACTCTACCATATGTAAATAGACTTGTTATCTTTAAATAAAATCACATATGTCACTGAAAATCTACTATGGAAAACTTTCCCAAAGAAACGCACTCGTGACAATGAAGACCAAGTAGTAGATATGAGTAATTTTCGGTTGCATTGAACTTACATAATTTCGGATGGTTTCTATTCTATATTCTTCCATTTGGCACACCATAAAGTGTACTCTGTTTCGCCAATGATTTCGTTTTAATCATTGACGCCGAATTTATCCCATCCCGTGTACGTTATGCTAGATTTCGGAGGGTGGGGATACTCGTAGATCCCAACTATCCCCCCTCTTGGATACGTACGAATGAAAATCTCCTGTTTTGCAATTATAAAAGTTTTAAGTTCTTATTATTATTAGTAGTTTTAAGCAATTATACTAGTTAAAAAAAGACAAACTTTATATTTTTTCGAAATATTTCGGCCTCATCAGTGAGGCCGTCATCAGTCGAGTTGACAGGTAAAAATTATAAAAAAATATATATGAAAACAAGTTGGTACAGTCTGAAAAATGATAGGAACTATTTACATAAAAAAAAAAAAAAAAAAAAAAAATATGATGAAAGAAAGGTGGTAAAATAAAAAAAGAAAAGAAACAGTTTGGAGGGGAGTATTTGTTGATTGGGTCAGTTGGTCGAGTCTGTCAGTGCTGTCTGTTGAGTCCGGGTCCATAATGTGCGCCAAGTGACCAGATATATGCTGTCTCCCAGGTCCTAAGTTCTATGTCGGTCAATGGTGGACTGAATGATTTAATGATGCGGACTGTGAAGCAGTTGTTGAAAAGTTGGTTGTATATCTTCGGAACGGAAGGTGGTACAACCCTAGGGGTCGGACCATAGGGTGCCAAAAAAGTTTTGTGTATTATTAGATGATAGTAATGAAAAAATAAACTTTATAAGTATTTTTGATGTCATCAGTCGAGTCAAAAGTAAAGGCTTCCTTGATAAACTAGGTAAGTAACTTTATTATAATATTTTGTTGATGAAGCATGAGTAAGGTTGGCGGCTGTAGAGATGCGTGAATTTTAAAACACTGGATGTTAATAGGAGTCTTTCAAAAATCAGGACATGTCCTGGGAAAACAGGACGGTTGCTAAAATGGTAACCCTTGAAATAATACAACATCAGCGCGACACGGCTCGACGGGCACCTCGGCTGTTGAAATCCATCTGGTTACCAACACACGCAGCATTTTGTTTTCACAATATGTCATAGTTTTCAAAAATATCTGTAGATGGCGCTGCTACTGTAATTTTGTAGTCATCTTGTTCTAGCTGTACTACGCTACGACTGTAAACAAAGCTTGTTTTAGTTTGCACATTCTTAACTAGATGGCGCTATCTATTTTTTTATCTCAGAGAAATAAAAATATAACATCTTGCACCACTGCTGTAAACAAAAAAGACTATTTAAACTGGCGATTAAAGAGTCAGTTTATCATACATAATAGGCTGTAAACTGTAAAGGCAAGCAATGCCATAGGCCACGCCACGGCAACTCCCTAACTAAACAATGGCAGATCTTATGAGCCCGATATCTACTATACCTACACCTATATAGTATTATATTATAAGATCATAGATATCTGGTAGTGTCTAATGGTACCGATTCGGTGAAGCACATCTTAACTTATTTGACAGGACTAAACTTAATTTAAACGTTCTGTCCTTGTCTTTTCGATAAAGAAAGAAAAAGACAGGACGCTTAAAGTAAGGTTAGTCCTGTTATGCCGAATCGATACCATTATCTAAGACTTACTGAATATTTCTGCAAAATTTGCAAAAAGAAAGGGTTATTATTTTTATACTGAGGCCAAAACGTAGGTATGTTTCGTTTTAAATCGAGAACCATTCAATAGATTTCAACGCGGGTTTCTTTATTGTCATCGTTCTGGTGGTGACCCTGGTCAACAAATAGGCTTCATACGGTGTGTTGATAAAATAACAGCCAAGCCGAAACCACGCAAGCAAAGCCGCGGGCAAAAGATAGTAAAATTATTAATAAATGGGATAAATGAACTTTTATAATAATGGTTCCCACTTCAAAAAGCTTAGCTTTAAAATTAATACTTTGCACTATAATATTAGATCCTTACATATGAAATTGCTGTTTTTATATGAAAAATGTAAAACAAAAAAATATACATGAAATTATTTTAGGTCTTTACCTATGAAATTGCTGAAATTTTCTAACAGGTTCATGAGTTCATAATTCCTGTAATTCAATAGATATTTCAATGATTTTTTTTTTGTTTGAAAGTTGATTTCTAGGTTTTATATCTACGTATTAAATTTCGTTTCTATTTTCAGTTTGATTATAAAACTCAATCTTAAAAAACAGTTCGTCCTAAATGCCATCCATTTCCATGATAAGATTCGTAATCATTTTTTACTGCTGACATGTTTTTAAAATTAAATTAATGTTGCTGTTAGCTTAATGTTGTCTCATTCATACACAAATCAAATTAAATTGTTTGGATTTATCATTCCTAAAAAAAATGCTAATATGTCAGTACTGAAAATTGAGTTTCCTTCAAATTCTCTATAGAAAACGGCAATTTCATATGTATCTATGCACTTTCGCCATTTTACGTACAGGTAGTTCATTGATTCCATTGCTGAAAAAATTGTGGGTGCGAGAATCAATAAAATCTTTGAAGGCGGTTTGGACTTGCCCATGGGAATTTAATTTTTTTCCTTGAAAGAAATTGTCCAAATTCCCATAGCTTAATTTCTAAGTTTTCTTTTTTATTTTTTTTCAAAGAATATACGCCAGTTTAGGACACAGTTTTTATTACTTTGGTACATAAATTAACCATTATCCTTTTTAAAGAATTGTCCGATATGACGTCACTTGAAAATTTTAGACATTGTACGGATTGTGATGGTTGATTGCTTATAAAAAAAGTGGTCTGTCTCTGCCTGTCTACTCTTCTGGCATCCATCTCTCAAATCAGACGGAAGCAAAATATTACAAATTTATTTTGACAGCAAAGGACACATTTCTAAACAGCCATTTCTCAAGTGACGTCACACGAGGGCAAATGGAAGTTGCAGCTTTTTCGTAAAAATATTTATTATCATGAGGTTTTTTAGACCAAAAACTCGAAAATACGGCTTATTAAACCTAAACCTCTAAATGGTTCTCGAATTAACACACCTTAACATAATTTAATCTATGCCAAAAAAGTGGTAATCTGTTGGAACAAAGTCTGGGGAGTATGGTGGGTGTCGGAGACATTCCAATCGCAGCTCCTCTAATTTAGGACTGTCTGTCGTTCAGTGTGAGGTCTAGCGTTGTCCTGAAGCAGCCGTGGGCTAGAGCAATTGACCAGTCTCGGTTGTTGAATAGCGAGCTTTTCCATCATGGTTTGCAATTGTTGACAATACAGATCTGCCGTAAGATCTTAGTAAGAAACTGTAGTGTATGACACCAGCACTGGTCCACCAAACACTCACCAGTACCTTTTTCTCAGTCAACTTACGATTGGAACAGTATTTAGCCGGTACTACTGGTTTCAATCACTGTGATGAGCATTTTTGATTGCCGTACAGGCAGGATACATTTTCCATCACAAGTAACAATACGATTCAAAATTCCCTGGTTATTGTGACGGTTGAGTAGTAATGCAGCACTCAATGCGTGTTTGTTGGTGTGCTTCACTCAATTCATGCGGTACCCATTTCTCGAGCTTTTTAACTTTTCCAATTTCTTTCAAGTGAATTAAAATTGTTTTGTCACTCGCACCGAAGCCTGCCGCTAACTCTGTCGTGGTTTGTGATGGATCTGCTTCTACGACCACTTTTAATTCTTCCGTGTCAACTATAGGGTCTCCGGTCTTCCACGGGGTTTGTTTGTAAAGTCGCCGTCAATAGAAATTGTGGACTATGTAAACAAACCGTTTTCTCAATTTTTCTCAAGGTTCTGTCACGGAGTCTCATTGAACATTATTCCAAATCATGAAGCATCGAGTCTTACCAGTTATTCACTGTATTTCATCATGAAATATTCAATAATCACCAGTTAATTACGGAAAATCATAGAATCAATAGTCAATTCTGTACTGCGTCGAGATTGCTGTCATATTTTTTTCTCATCGAATCTGTATTGTCTTTGAAAATTGGTGATGTACGAATCTATTTGAATATAAACCTATTTTATTCATGATGTTATTTTATTCCGTCATTTTTTTTTACAGCGTTACTTCATAATCTTTGACATAAAAGTGTGTGTGATTCTATCGAGAGCTGTGTGATCTTCCAGCGATGCTCTAAAATGTGTAGCTCATGTCCTAAAAGTAGAAGAAAAAATGAAAGAACTGGATGAGATAATAGATACGGCCAACAACGCTGTGACGGAACCATTTGTAATTAACGTGGGCGATTTGACTAGCGATTCATCAGAATATTTTAGCGATGAATCAAATAAAGAAAACTAATTAAGCACCTATCATATTTTAATCACATACTTACCCATCTCTAGATAGTTCACCTATTCATAGACAAAGACAACATGGCGCTTTGTTTACATAGTCCACAATTTCTATTGACGGCTACTGTAGGTCAAAATTTCCAGAACAAAAGTGTTTTAAACAAAAACGTACATTGTTTTTTTTTTACAGTAGCTTCCCCATACACATCATTAATCCTTCGAGTTGTTTCTGCAGCGTTGGTGCCGCGGTGGAACTCGTACGTAAATAACGCGATATTTTAAGTTTTCCATATTGTGAACAGACCGATGTCAAAGAAAAATCAAATGGCGTGAAAACAAATGAATCACTAAATTCGAAACACAAATACACAATCTTGAATTTGAAATAAATTTAAATTTGGAATTCCTAGCCAAACGTCAGATATTTGAGATAAAAGTGGCCAGTTTGACAAAATGCCGTTTCATATGTAAGGAGCTTATTATTATAATAGCTTATATTAGCACTTTCAATTTATGTAACTTATATTTAGCACTTTTATCTTTTTTTTAATAATTGTTTGCACTTTAATTTTAATACTAACTATTGTGAAATTACTTGTTAGCCGTGGAGAGGATAAATAAATTATCAAAATTTTAATGAAATCAGTTATTCATCACAGTTCATCCTGATACCACGTGATTGCCAAGTCTAAAGTTGCAAGCTATTTTAGCAGTGTAGTGTTAAGAGCGGTTCCACAGCGGAATAGTGAAAAACCCGCCTTTTTCTAATTCATCGTAACAGAACACTTAAATCCAAAATTCACTCAATAATTATTCAAAAAAACTTTATTACATATGTATTGTGTTTGCTGCCATCGCAAAGTTTCCATTGGTTTCTGTAAATTAGAATATCAACATTTTTAAATTCAACATTTTTGAACTTATTATTTTCCAATTCCATTGGTTTCTTGTTTATAGAAACTAATGGATGGCGACATACACAATATATAGGTAATAAGGTTTTGTTGAATAACTATTGAGTGAATTTTTAATTTAAGTGTTCTGTTTCGATTAATTAGAAAAAAGCGCGTTTTTCACAATCCGGCTGCGAAACCGCTCTTAAGAGCTCTTGAAAATTTCGAAATTCTAATTTACAGAAACTACCGAGAAAAGAAAACTATCGAGTAATTTTATAACTGCTAATAAAACACGCGTTTAAGATTGTGTGCCTATGCATTTACAACGTAATGCATAAAATAATTTAAAAAATCTAACTTTACCGCGATTTCGAAGCCCAGCTCTTAACGTTTTATTGCTATACTTATAATAATTAATTACCACCTAGTTCATAATTCAAGAAAAAAAGTTTTAATCTACGTGAAAATGAGGCACTTTGGGAGCTTAAAATAAAAAATTTCTGAGTAGTTAGTTGTTTAATTTTTAAACATGTTAACTAGCCGAACTTTTAAGACCGATAAATTTTAAGGCTGGGCGAAAGGTAAGTAATTATAATTTTTATTCTATATTATGTATTAGCGTACAAATAAGACGGCAAATTTTTTGTATAGCATCAAAATCTGACCTTCTTTCCTTAATTTGGTACATACTAGAAGCAACAAAAGGATGGATATTTATTTTTTGACCATGTTTGCGGTCATCCAATATTATTACTTCAGGGAAGCAAAAAAATATAAATTGAGCGTTCCTTTAACAAAGAGTTCGAACAATTCCTCGGACAAGCAACTATGAGCTAATAATAGTTTACAGTTATTAGGATAATTTATAGCCGTTTAATATAAGTCTAACCGACGGAGATTTGATTATTGATGTTGTTTTTTATTTTATTTTGGTAGACGCCAAGGATTGCGTGTCGCGTGCGAGGGACGCCTTTTTTTAGAAGCCGTCCCTGTTATGTCTGTTCGGGACATTTGGGGGTGTAACCCAAAAAAATGGGTAACTACTGGCCACTGACTACCGGAATATAATTTTTGATAATTTCATGAAATTATACGGACCATATCAGACAATAATGAGAATGCTCCGGGCAAGTTACCGCGTGTACCTATTGAGTTCTAATAGGCAAGTCTTCAACATTTTGGTTTTTTCCCATAGATACATACAGGATATGGTTTTTCTGCGGGTCTCTTGATTACCAAAATAATGCTTGAAATGTTTTACTCGTAAAATGTTACCGTGGGTCGAAGTGATTTTTAAATTAAATTATTTTTACCTTTATCCTCATATCAGATATACAGAGAAGTATGAAAGTAAGTGCTTTAGTTTAAGAACTTTATTATTGTAATGATTTAGATATATCTGTTATGTTACAATAATTTTGAATAAACAAATTTGAACAAATTTGAATTGTTTGCTCGGGATATAAGACAGACAGATACTGCAAGGCTTCGCTAAAAAGGTCAGCGCTTTTTAAATTACTAATATTACTACAATTAATTATTCTTTTTTGTATTGAAAGATTATACGATAACGGTATACTAAAAATCAAAGATGCTTGGCCCGCATGAATTGGTTCCAACCAATGTGAAAATCATATTGCACAAAGCACCAAAACCCAAATTTTATCCGCAACTAGGTATTTTGCACCATCTTTTCACAAACTGCCAAGAGCGTAGCAATGCAATCATGATCTTTGTCAGACATCAATTATCTTATAGACACATATACAACACAACATAGACACCATCCTAGTCGCAAAGTAATGAAACCATTAGAAACAGGTATAGCTACATTTTTGCTATAAGTTTGTATCAGGGAGGTAATTCTCAGAAATTATATGATATACGTGACTGATACAAGGTGACTGATACTGACTGATACAAGGTGACTTTTTGAAAATCATCCAAATTCATAATGGAGGCTTGGTAAGTGATCAGCATCATGAATCGATAACAATTTTTAGGAAATTCATATAATGAAATTTCGAGTTCCTATATTAATTCACTCCCAGTCCTGAGTGAATTGCTATGAGGAGTCAAAATTTCATTTTATCATAGACGAACAATACGAGTATTTCGTCCATGATTTTATGAATTTTACAAAAATCGTTATTGGTTCACGATGCTGATCACTTACCAAGGCTCAGGTATAAATTTGGACGATGTTCATAAATTCCCTTGTATACAATAAAAAAAACAATAATTATCTATAAGGTGATATTTTATTAATAAGACAGATTGTGCAAGTGCAATATTAGTGGCAGTGGGTGGAAGATTTCAGAACCTTCTCATAGCACCTGCAGCAGCAGATATTTTCCTAGTTACCTCATTGATTTGCGGACCCCATGTTAAAAAATTATCGAAAAAGATTCCTAGATTTTTTACTTTATTGCTAAATGGGATAAGAGTTCCATTCAACAGGACATGAGGAAGTTGTTGCCAATCAATTCAATTCCGAACACTAAGCAGGCCCAATATTTACGAGCGACAAAATGAGATATCTCGATTAAAAGAGCATTCCTATCAAAAACAATCCTGTAAAAACTTATGCCAAGTCTCGTAACACTTTCGCCGTAAATAGTTTTAGAATTCCGGGAAGAGCCAAGTCAGCCATTCTATTATTTTTTACTGAAGTTAGAAAATTACTCGATAGTTTTCATTACACTACACTGGTAAAATAAAGCTTGCACCTTTGGACTTGGCAACCACGTAGTATTAAGATGCACAGTGATGAGGTGATTCATTATAATTTTGATAATTTATCTATCTGATATATATCTGATATAATAATTTCATTAAAATGTTGATGTTTTATTTCTCTGCTCCACGGCTAACAAGTAATTTTACAATAATTAGTTCCAGTGGCTATGTTTTATGACTTTGTCTCTTGTCAAAAAATTGTGATTGGCCCAAAAATTTTGGATTGTTCATTGAAGTTTACAATAAAATGATGTGTTAGATAATGTTGACAACTTCTTGTTATAGCATAAACAAGTAAGTCTATTTACTTGTTTAAAGATACTTAAGTGATTCTTGCAGTTACTATACATCCAAGCCAACTAGACGAATGAGCCAAACAATAACCGCCTCTATCAAATGAAACTCTCACCATTCGTTTAGTTGGCCTGGTTGCGTTGTAAACAGCATTAATAGAAAATATTTATGCCGCAAATAAATAATTATTGTGATAATTTCACAACCAAGATAAAAAGTTTACGATTTATGACTTTTTTCTTTCTTTTCTCCCTTAATACAAACTAACTATCTCAAACTTCAAGTTCGTAGGTCTGCTAGAAGTATCTTAGAATTTTGATGATCAATGAGTGTGTGACGAAATAGCGAAACTTTGATAGCAGATAATCTCTATATCATATTTATTAGACTCTAGAAACTTGGGAATTTGTTGATGTACGTTAGTTTCTGTCTGGCGTCATAGACAGCGGTCGACAATCGACACCTCTTCGTGTTAATCGATCAATAGAGGGGGGCGAAGGGGGCATTGCGCAGTCGCGCGCGCATCGTGCACATCGACCGCGAAACTTGACCGCTTTTGCTCTTGGAATGAGTCTGGATAATGATATCAACTGTTACTAAACTAGATTTGCGGTGCATCATCAAGAATAACGCAAATACTGCTCTGCAAATAAAAAAAATCCTTTTTCTCTTCATTAATTTTGAATTACTACCTATATACCGGTTAAATTAACCTACAAAATGTACTGACTATACTGAACAGCTTTCTAAAAAACATAAATAGCATAAATTAATATTATACAAATTTAAAATATAAAGTATAAATAAATATTCATTTATTGAAATTATAAATAAATGTAATTTCACGTTCCCTTTTGTAAGGCGTGCCCTTCTTGATCGCATTTTCTTGGAATTTGGGGTTTATTTTTTATTTCGGTCTATTTTAATTAAATGAAGTGATTATCAATTAATGTACTGAATTCAATTAGTTAAAGATAATAGGTTATTAATAGGCGCTTGAAATTTTTGATTTCTCACTAAAAGTGAGAAATGGCTCTTAAATATGTTGTTTTTTTTTTCATTTGCGCCGTTATTTTTGTTTGGAAATGTTGTTCAGGTTTCATTTAAAACCGGAATTTAGTAATTTTCTTATTTGAACCATTGATTAAGTTAATTAATTTAAAAAACAATATTATTAATGTAATACAATACATGGTTGTCAAACGGTGCAAATCCCTCACGAAAAAAACAAAACTGTTAAGACGTCACTTAAATTTTCTGGAAGTGAAGTCATCTAAGATTAATAATATTTTTACCGACATTGTGGCCATTTTTTCCGAAAATCGGTCAGTATCATTTTGTTTTATGGCGCGGTCAGAAACATAGACCTGGGCCTCAGTTTATTTATAGGCTTTTTACATTTAACGGAGCCCTAAAAACTAGTTCCATAATGAAACCCTAGCGTGGATCCCGAGGCGCCCGGAGCGCCCAGTAGCCCGCGTCAAACTTTTTCATCTCATTTCTGACAGATCGAATTATAATAAACGGCCGAATAGATGTGTACACGTCCTGTATTTGGTTACGAGAACGGTTGACGGCAGTGGGAACGCGGTAGGTGGGAGACCGATCTATTATGAGTTCTTTTTTATCGTAATCTTTTGATTAGAACTGTTTTTCATTTCAATTCAAACGATTATTAAGTTCACAGCATAATACAATGGTCACAAAAATATTTAACACAAATTAAGAAGAAAATTAAAAGGTTGTAATAATGATAATACAATAAAAGAAATACTTTACAATAATACAAGGGGAGTGCAAAACAAAAAAAAGACGAAGTAAAACAAAATATAATGAAGTAAAACAAATATTCCTGTGAGAGTTCTGTGACTTAGCTTAGTACTTATATTCAATTATGTAGAGTATTATTGCGTTAGGGGCAGTGTGTGAAATTGTCTATATGTAACTTAATAAAACTTTCTAACGTAATTGTGTAACATGTATATTTCAATACCTTTAAATGTGTATAATATATAAACTATAATTTATTTATTTGAATGTGTATAAACTATAAATGGAACAATTAATAATGCTCATAATTATGCAGGTACACTAATAAAATAATACAATAAATATTAAACTTATAAACGTTGCTTTATAATTGCTAAGTTATATATGTGATTCAGCAGCACTACATATGCACTGCAAGAGAAAATTGGGCCGCAGTCCTTATGCAATTTCCTTAGCAGAGAAAGTGTCGTAATCTCAAGGATTTTTAACTTCATTTTATTTTTTTAATGATATTTGTCTTTTCCTCTCATTATTTGTAGGTACTAAAATTATAATAAAATATCTTGGATATCTTGAATAATAAAATATCTGTATAGAGCTGAGGCCGGGCTCGACTGTGGAGGTACCACCATCTTACTTGGAGACCCCCTCGAAGTAATTCGGGGGAGAGTAAGAGGACAGCTCACAGGCAAAAACCCAGCAGGCCCACCAGGCCTGGGACCGATGGATGGCGGTATATCCATCCCTGGTGACGGGCAGCGGCGTCACTGGTGCGAGGGCTTCGGCACCACGCTCACCAACCCACCTGCCCAGCGTGTGTGAGTACGGGCAATTCTTCCAGGATGATCGCCGGGAGTGGCAAAGTCCTGGAAAGGCTTATGTCCAGCAGTGAACGAACTAGGCTGACTGATGGATGGATGGATGTACCAAACCATAACTGAGTAACCGTCTGGGTTGCTATAAAAGTGAGGAACATAATATTGTTCTATTACGGAGTTTAAAATATGGTGAAATTTTTGACAGTATAATCTGTGTTACCGTCACCAAAAATCTCAAACCGGTTAAAGGATGCAAGATTGCCGGCTATTGTGTTGCAATCTGCCTTTTTAAACACAGACACTATTTTAGGATGTAAATGTTTGGGATTTCGATACCAACGGCGCAGGGTGATGTGGCTTAATCCTATCGAGTGAGTGGAGAATTAGCTCGACATCGACATCGGTGTCACTAAAACTAAATTCAAACATTGGGACTACATATATTTACAAGAATAATTTTTTCAATGCATGTGCTCGTAAAGGCCTACTTTTTATGCATCAAAACCGAACAAAAAGTCGATTATTTTGCCCTAGGGCTTTATTATTATTATTTTTTTTAATTTATTTACAATGGTTGGCTAACTTGCAGCCTTTCCTGTGTACCACAGATGTTATACTTTTTTTTCCACTGTTTAACGGCTCTGGATGCAGTCCTTTTGAGCCAAATATAATTTAAAGTTCACAATATTATATTTGTTTTATTTCCTCACACTATGCATTGAAAAACGTAGTATGATACACGGGCGTAAGAGCAATAAATTACTCGGTTACGTTTAAAACACTCGCTACGCTCGTGTCTTAAATCGTCCTCGTAATTTATTCCTTTTCGCCCTAGTAGCATAAACTACTATTAAGTGTGGTTGTTTTTCTGTTTAACCTTTTTAAACACGTTTTAAGTTAGTTAACGTATAAGGGAATACGCTACGTAAAAAAACAGCATTCGGTGTTCATTACTTACTATAACACAACTATACAACGTGTAACAGAAAGGTGTAACCATATTCGAATAGCTTATTCAGTCAATGGTATAGCACAACTTTTACTATGGAGTCAACCCTGAAATCTCAAAACAAAAATCTGCCCTTCCATACATTTTGGCCGAGCGGCATTGCATTTTCCTATGAAGCAAGTAATTTATTTTTTAAACCATTGACTGAATAAGCTCTTCAAATATGGTTACACCTTTCTGTTACACGTTGTATAACGTGTAACAGAAACCACGTATAACAGAAATTTGTGGTCATATTTGAAGAGCTTATTCATTCAATGTTATAGAACAACTTTTACTATGGGGAGAACATTGAAAACGCAAAAAAGATTTAACTGTTTCATAGAAAAATGCAATGCCGCTCGGCCGAACAGTATAGAAGGGCAGATTTTTTTTTCGAGATTTCAGGGTTCGTTCCGTAGTAAAAG
This sequence comes from Ypsolopha sequella, assembly GCA_934047225.1. Classification (NCBI taxonomy): domain Eukaryota; kingdom Metazoa; phylum Arthropoda; class Insecta; order Lepidoptera; family Ypsolophidae; genus Ypsolopha; species Ypsolopha sequella. The sequence continues at coordinate 14,479,577 of OW203985.1, forward strand.
TTGCTCTGTTTCATTGAATAAGCTCTTCAAATATGACCGCACCTTTCTGTAACACGTTGTATATAGACGAACCCATATTGTTCATAGCATTTCTTAGAGTTAAAAAATTAATAGTCCCGAGAATTCGTAACAAAAAAGGAACAAATTATTAAGTTACAAAACAGCGAAAATAAAAACCAATAACAACTCATTCGGTTGGAAAAGCTACCGAATTTAAGACCGCAAAGGGCTACAGTTTTTTTCCGGACAACCGTTAAAATTTACCAGATGGTATTGTTTTAAAAAAGGTAACTTTTTCTACCAATGCTATACTGGATCGAATTGAAACATCTAAAGCGAGTTTATAGAAAGTTAAAAATGTTTAAAATATTTGGAGGAGTTTCATGGAGATAGTTATTTATGATTGCCTTACCATTACTTTCAAATCTCCCAATGTAAAGTCTATCCAAGGAGTTGCAGAAAACATAAAAATAATTATTAAAATAACAAAGCCCCCAAGAAATTCCACCTCAACTGAGCCGCTCAAAGACATGCTCATCGTCAAAAATACTAAAACAAAAGCAATTTCATCTTAATCGTACCGAATACTCGAGTCGAGCCTGAGCGATATCCACATTATCAAGTTACCTAGGCTACTGGGCGTTAGCAGGCCATTATGAAAAGGTATAACTGATTACCATAATGATAATCGATAAGTTTTAATATTAAAACAATAAGGTTCAATTTTCTTTAGTATAAGATGCTAAGTTAAAACAATGAGGGACTAAAAGAAAAGTAGCCGCTTCGGTGATTTTATGGAAACACGATACCGTGTTGGACGCTCACAAAAAGAAGGAGAAACGCGACCGAAATTGTTTTAATCGTCGGAAGCCGCACGGCACTCGATTACTTGTAATTATAAAAGATGTATTATGCAACGGACATGGCAACAATACAATCGAGATATAATTAATTGTTATTAATTACCTAGGTAGATTGTTTTATCCTGTTATCGATGGCGGGCACTTCCTTCGGATTCTTTGGAGTCAGTGACGTAGAAGAGTGACGTAATGCTAGGTGACACCGTACGATTTGTTTGAACGAACTTGCGCATGAAATCTCTACCGGAGTCAGCTACCGGTGGTTCGCTGGGATACCTACCGCGGCATTAGACCAAAAAAACTGATAGCTCAGTCTTATGGAATCCGAATTCCTTTGAGGCAAATACGTGAGTTTAATCGCACGTAACAATTTATTTAATTCGGTGCGAGTAAAAACACGGATCTCTGAACATAAAAAACTAGTTGGAGTTCCGATAGAAAAAGAAAACCTGTACGAGTACAGCAAAGTCTCGATTCATGGCCGTCGCTGGGCTATATTTGAGTTGAATTTTGGCATGGAAGTGAATAAACTAAAGACAGAGGAAAATTATCCTTTATCTACAAAGAAGTCATAAAAAAAATAGGAAATTGTGTATGTGTGTTCTTTTTCCGTCTCATAAATTTGACCATGATGTTATTGTTACACCAATTATTTACCGCTAATGAGAACTCAACAAAATAAAAGTGTTAAATGAATTAAATTAGCATTAAATTAATTACTAGCATTAAATGAATTAATATAAAATTATAAATTTACATTAATTAATTGAAATTAATTAATTACCACCTGAATCGACGGAACCCGTTCATTAAATACGACATACACTTGACAATAACTTAACTATCTCCGGTAGCATCATTTTCGAGCGTGATTTGTTTAGATTACTGGACTAACGAAACAAATGTATCGTTTAGAGTTGTGTGTGCAGGTAACCTAGGGTTTTATTTTTATTTTATTAACCAAAGGTTAAATGTTAATCGCAGTTTGGAATCCTGTGAGTTTTGTGGCGCCTACCTGGGCTGGGTTCCGAAGGGCGAGCCTCGCGTGCTGGTACCCAGGCGGGGCGATTCTGGCATTATTCCGCACTCTAAATTTCAGTCATGCGACTTTTGTTTAAAGCAAAAATACCATGCAATGCTTAATTCTAGTCATGACAGAATGTTAAATAACGACTACAAAATATAAAGAATACGCATAATATAGGATATCGGGATTATGTTTGAGATACCGATGAAATTCCAAGGAATTTTGGTTTAATATTAGATAAGGATTTTTTTACACTTGAAAATAATCAACTAATATGAATCATAGGGCGGCCTTTGCCGGTTGGTATATGAGGTTTGCCATAAAATAATCTAGCAAAAAACATACCCATCTTTATAAAAAGACATTTAAACATTACCTGTTATATATCTGCCCATTATACCTGTCTCCCACAGAAAGAAAGACTACAAAATGTCCAACTGCTACAATCCTTCGATACCTCTTTTTCTTCTTCCACCTTCATCAATCGAGTCATAAAAGCTATGTTAGTCGAATACAAGTCATATTGTGAGTGCTTTTGACTTTTCTCGTCTTTCTAGAGCGGTCCTGTTGAGTTCTACCTTTGACTTTGTTATTTCTGCACGTTTTTTCTTTTTTAGATGCCCAAACTATCGAACATTTACCTTTCTATTCTAGTAACATAATCTCATTTCACGCCTCCTTAGACTCTTATGTTTTATCTATATTTCGGCACTTTTTTTCTTTTTTTGGATGCCTAAACTATCAAAACTTTACTTTTTCTATTCTAGTTAGATAATTATTTCAGGCTTCCTTAGGCCCTTGTGTTTTACACTCAACTACTTTTTAACACAGTATAAAAAGTGGTCACATGGAAAATATATCAAATATTCAGATTTAGAAGATTTTGGTTTTTGACATTAATATAGGTAAATTTCTTCACCTAAAAATTACCGTTTCGTTTTCGATATTACTGCGTGCGCCAGAATCGCCAACCTGGCTTGTCCGTCACAAACTATTTTGAGATATACTTTAACTACGTTAACGTTCACTCATTATTACAAATAAACACGACTGCCTCGCTTTAATACTGTTCAGTCTATTATCTGCAATCAGTTGAACGGTAAAATTTCAAAAATACTTATAATTTCAAAACCTATAATTGGTGATTGGTGGTCCGTTAACTCTTGGAAAAAGGGGAACCCTGAATTAAAGGAATTTATTGCTTATGTTTTTAGGGTTCCGTACCTGAAGCCTCTGTTGTCTGTCTGTCCGTCCGTCCGTCCGTCTGTCACAGGGTTCAGCTTCAGCCGTCATAGGTAGCCAGTTGAAATTTTCCCAAAATACATGTTACTCTGGCTTTAATTATGGCAAATAAAAATAAATAAAATAGGTCTTAATTTTTTAATGTGGTCATTAGGGATACGTTATTTTCGTATTTTCGAAATAGTTGCGAATAGATGCGAAAGTTGCCGGCACATGCGATAAATTTTTATTTTTTTGTACTTTTCCGCGAAATCTTGATAATTAAAAATTTGTCCAAGTTTACGCGCCTGTTGTACCGCACTTGTGATTTACCTAGAGTTTTAGATGTGTAGATATGCTGAGATAAATTTTAGTATCGACAACAATGTTATAAATGACCGAAGGCAGAGGCTGAAGGAAGAAAATGTGGAGACTACTACAATGTAATCCATTAATTAAGTACTTAATTTACATTATTGATTTTTTATCATTTTTGGCAATAAATGCGAAATTTTGGATTTGTTTTTTATTTTTATGCGCAATTTTGATATTTTATTTGCATAAAATTACGTACACCTAGGACCCTTAGACATGATGATGACATGTATAGCGGTTCATATAGGAGCCGCTAGTTGTTTGTCAGGCTCTACCATTTTAGCGGCTTGTTTCTGTCGCCTTAATGTCACTATGACATCTATACTGTTGCAATTATCGCATTTATGGGGTTCCATATCCGTACTGTGTACGGAACGATTCACGCTTAGCCAAATTATTTAAATGTAACATGGCCTCTGTCAGACAAAACTTTAGCAGGTGACTACGAAACAATGGACTAAATTAAGAGGGTGACATTAAACAAGCCACAGATGTATGGCACGTTTTAGCGAATACTTTCGGCAACCACAAAAACCGCACCTTTTGTGGGTGACGCGTGGCTGGTATCTTTCATGAAAAAAGAAAAGTACCTCGCCAAAATATTTGATTTTGTAATAAGCGGTTACTTAAACTTTCTTTTGTAGCTTTCGTTGATGTCTTTTGAATGTAACGGTACAGATCGTGCGGTCTTACTTGGCCGTCCTAATATTAGAGTCTACACATTCTTTTTCTTGTTCTCTTTATTAAAAAAAAACTCATAAAAGTGCAGCCACTCGAGAGAGCAAAGATGCATCCGCCAACGACCTTGAGTTGACCTGTGTCGGTACAAACATCGACAACAATTTCAAGTATTGAAATAACGTTCATATCATTGCGCACGATCGCTGCGTCTCCGAATATCGCAAAATAGGAGAAAATAATACTTTTAAGTAGGACGCGCTGGAAAGAAAAACATTGTATACAACAATTTTATAGATCTAAAAACTGTCTATAATTTGGTAAATAAATCATTCAAATCGCTTCAGGCATTCGGAAAGAATAAGAAAGAGAATTATTGCGAAAATCATATGAAACTTTCGACAACTTTCGTTTTTTTTTGTCATAAAATAAGAACAGGAAGTAAAATGTCAAACTTAAAATTTAGTTTTGACTTCATTATGCCTGTTATATATTATTTTAAGTTTTTGGACCACCCGTGCGGGAGAAGAAGGCCTTCAAAGACAGGTCCAAATTGCAGTTAGAGTATGCCAGCTAAGTAAGATTACGTGATCTGGACTTCATACCCATATAACGTTATGTATTATTATATATTATTTTAGATTACACGTCGTTATACTCCTCGAAATTTTAATGAGTTATTCCCCTTACCAGCAATCTAATTGAATTACCTTCCGTTTTATTGTCCTGATAAATAAATCAACAAACGGCATGAAGAACTTATCAACATTTGGCCCTATTTGTACAAAACGGTTGTAAATCAACCTCAAAATTTATTTGGGTTATAAAGTCGCCACCTCCTGCACTATAATGAGGTTTCATTAACGTGCTTTGTGTATTTTACAGCATTACAATCTTCCAAATTACATGTTTTGGTCACACATTACTCTGTGGCTATCGGGAACCAATTACTTGAACGGCAAAGATTAAGATATTAAAGTTTTAAAATTATCCAAGTATTTTAAGAAAAACAGGTTTTCCCTTTACGATGAAGCTTGTATAATATATCATATATACCCTAAACGATTGTTATTAATTTTTAGCACGACGAGTGTTTTTGTAATCTACCTATAATATTAAATATGTCTTATTAAATATTAAATTTTGGATAATTTTGAGCTAACCGGTAAAACACGGGTTAGTTAGCGGCATTTATTGCTAATTTATTTTATTTTTAGGGTTCCGTACTCAAAGGTCGCCAAACGGTCCACCCTTGGTACATCCGTTTTTCACCTACAATTATTACATCCCAAACATGAGTTTCGGGTACAATTTTTATTATAAAAGAATATAATAAGACCAATTTAGACCCATCTTCATCTGTCTAATCTATGACGTTTCTGTCAGAACTACCACGGGGTGAGTGAAGGAAAACAGACGAATATTCGACGCGCGCGCACCTGCATCAGATCGTTATCCACTGCGATTGGTTGCAGTTGCAGTATACGAGTAGGTACCTATAGCCCGACAAAGTTAGCTTTAATTATTTCGAGGCTCTTGCCACTTGGTAATAAAGCCTGATTTGACCTAAATTAATTTATGGATTTGTTTTCAAGGCTGTAAAATGCTAACTCTTTATGATCGATGGGAGACGCTTACCGGCTCTCTCATAAAATTATACGTTTGGGCCACTTTATTAAACTCGCATTTGAATTTTGTTAAATAAACAAAAGCTCTAAAGGTGTTTCGTACACTTTTCTGACGTCTGTTACAAAGGGGTGTTTCGATACGGAAAAAATAAACAACATGCGGCTGAATATTGAAATGCGATTTTTAAAGGCATCGCTGGTGTGTGACAACGCCTAGCTTAAATATCTGGTGACGGCTTACCAATTCACATGATACCTAATAAAATCTTTTAGGAAGTAGTTTCGGTTTGAAATGACGCTTTATTTGAAACCTACTTAAAATTATTTTAAATATGTTGCGGAAGCCGGAAACTGGAGATAGCACAACGCACAACTTTTGTTATGGAGCCAAACCTCGATTCGTGAAAAAAAATCAGCCATTCCATAGAAAAGTGACATAGCTACTCGACCAAAATCTATGAAACAACTTTTTTTTTCTCATTTTTTTTTACAGTAACAGTAACAGTAACAGTAACCTAGTATCCCTCAGCCAGGAACAGTCCTGATCCGGTCTAGCGGCCGGCACACCAAGGGTACGGTATTTATATAGGGGGGAGAAGACATGCTCTCAATGGATTGGAGAGGAAGGTGATTATAATCAGCCGAGTGTTCACCCTAGAGCCAATACTGGATATAGCGGAAAGGTAGGATAGGGGGAAGGCATGAGCTTTTTTCGTCCCTCTCGATTGTCACCTACTTTTTATCTTGTGGCTAATTGCCAACCTGCTGTCAGAGTTGTTCAGGCCACCTTACAGGCCTCTGTTATGGCTCAAAGACCATTCGATGCATAATAACATGTTTACGAGTATGTATGTTTTCATAATAGCCGGGACCAACAGCACCTTCTTCGTCACTGAGTATTTCAATAGTGCCATGGTCTGTAAGTGTCAGGTTGGTGATTTCCTCGGGGTCTGCCGAAGAGATTATTCTTACGCCATCATAGTGAATTCCATTGTATTTAAGATGAATTTCACCTACTGCGTCGTTAACGTTTGAGGGTTTATAGTTTAGTGTGGTAGCTTCTTCTTGGTGGACTATGACATTGATCAGATAATATTTAGCTGCTGCAATCAGTGTGTCTTCTCCCCCCCAGGTTTTATATTTGTACTGGTTCCTGATAAAGGCTTCTCGATTTTGAGGGTCTGGCTGGTTGATTGCAAGTTTTATGCGTTCGTTCTCGAGGTTTTCATCCACATATCTTGCTAGTCCCGTCTTATTGCGCTGTGATCAAATGTCAGCCCAAAAAGTTCGTTTATTTGTTGAGCTATTGCTCTAAAAGTCTAAACAGACAATTCCTATCGCTTTTTGCCAGAATGACTTCCATTGTTACCATATTTAAGGGGCTGCAATTGTTTTGTATCGCTGAAATAAACCTTATCTCTAGAAGCTGTTATTTTTTACTGCTGCACGTGTTGGGATGTTTACTGTCTCGGGACGTTTGTTTTTTATGCGTCTAATTTTGCAATTCCTTAAGGGACAAGAGAAAGAAAATAATTTGTCACTCTTTCGAGTGACTTGTAGTTGAAAATCAAGTTGATAAGAATTTAGATATTTGAATTTTTAAGGTTCTAACGTTGGCCGGTCGGGTATATATTGTCTTTAAGGGAGATTCTTGGGATACAATTGGGAATTCTGCTGAACAAGGACTACAGTTAATTGATAGATGGCTACGATGTAACCTTCTCACCCTAAATACCAGTAAGACAAATTATATCTGTTTTAGCATCTACAACAATTCCCAGCCTCCCAAAGATTTGACATTGAAGATACACGGTCCAAATTGCGTGAATCTAGGAAGTAGACCAAATTGCACCTGTCCTACTCTAGAAAAGGTTACACACATCAAATATTTGGGCGTTATCGTTGACCAGCGGCTCTCCTGGTATCCGCATCTAGAACACGTGATTCAGAGAATCAGAAAGTTAACTTGGATTTTCAAGACTCTACGACATGTAGTGCCAAGCACAAATGCTAGTCTTCAAAACTTATCCAGGGACCTCCTCAAAGAGATCTACATATCCTTGGTTGAATCAGTATTAAGATACTGCATTCCAATATGGGGTGGAGCCGCTAAAACAAGATTTCTTGGAGTTGAACGTGCACAACGGGGACTGATCAAGGTTATGTATTTCAAAAAGAGGAGGTACTCAACTAAAAGATTGTATGAACTGTGCGGACTTCTTTCAGTTAGAAAGTTATACATTTTACAAATTATTTTAAAAAAGCATAAATCTATGACATACGACCCATCTGTAATTAACAAGAGAAGAAGGTACCACGTAGCAATCGCCCCCATAGGCAAAACAAAATTTTCGAATATGCAGTACCTACGACGTTCTTCTTCTTTGTACAATATCATAAATAAAAAACTCGACCTATTTAGTAAACAATATTATGTGTGTAAAAAGGAAACCAAGAAATGGTTGAATTCAATTGATTACGACACAACAGAAAATCTACTAATCAATTAAACGATTATATTAACACTCAAACACACACCCTCTCCCTCACCCTCACACCATCCCTCACCTACACACACTTACTCACTTCCTTACTCTCACAAATGTTTTTGCTGCAGCACTAAACTTTGAATTTGTATAATTTGTATTTCATTTATATTATGTTTTGTTTTTTTATATTATTCTTTGATTGTATAATGTTAGTTTTTTTTTTAGTACTCTTATTCTTTATTACATAGTTAATACTAGAGTACACATATAGATATACGTGGAAGAGTGGGGTCTTCTGGCACAGGCTGCTCTCAGCTTAAAAGAAGACTCCGGTCACCACCTTTCTAATTTTTAAGAGCTTTTACAACGAATAAACCATTTTCATTTTCATTTTCATTTTCATATATCAGTGGTGGCTCGTGCTCTAGGAAACTGGTGGTTCAACTCACTAAAATTACAATGAAACCAAAAAATATATAGTTACCTACCGTTGCATATAACTAAGCACATATGCCACTTATTTATCTGTGTATAACATACCTAATGAGGTCGAGCCGGCGTGATTTTTCTGATGCGAATTGTTAAATAACTTTTGAATGAAAATGATAATTAAGAGATGTGTAGCGCGAGGTAAATTATGTTTTGGTAGGTGGCATTAAAGTTCAAACTTCTTTAACAATAACTCATCAGACTTTGTTTATAAGTTTGAGGCTATGGATAATAGGGACTTCGTTGTTCATTGTTTATAGTAAGGTCTTCATGTTACTTGGTAAAACTAGATTTATTGGTGTTATCTTGGTGATATTATTTGGCGGTTCAGTTTACGGGCTCACTTTTGAACCAGCCGCCACTGGTAGATATGTAGGTATTTAGCGGTTTATCGGTTTTCAACCTATTATTTTGGGTGTGAGTTTTACAAGTGTGAGCTATTTAGGTCAGCATAGGTCTTGCTTGGGGTCCTCTTTTTTGTGTGTTTTGTACTGCAAGTAAAACCCTAGCTTTATGAAGGTGGTAAAATGCGAATATAAGTGGTGGCTTGCTGACACGCTCCAGGCTCAGCTCGCGTTCTCGTTTCTGCGCGATAATGGAGAATTTGGTTGCAATTAGTTTTAATTATATTTGAGGCAGGAACGGTCCCACCGAGGGTCTCCCGTAGTGTCTTCTGTGTTGCAGCTGTCCTGTGCTGATGGCTGGCTCCTATACACTTGGGGGCCTGTTGCGTCACCCAGATTTAGGTCCGCAGTTTTGTACTTAGCTAATGCTAAGTCAAAAGCTTGGATTTAGCTAAACTTAACAACACACACACACTCCACTGTTACGCGTACGGTGAGTCTTTTTTTCTCATTTTTTTTACAAACATTTTTTCTTATGGACTAGTAATAATCGTTTCTGCGGTTTCCACAACTTCATATGAACACCCTGATATGTTGGAGTTGGTCAGAAAAATCGTGACAATAATTATCTTCAATAGTTATCAATAATTATCCGGTTTTAAATTTTGATGAGACCCCAGTGCTTTATGAAACTTTTGGGTTCGCAAGCTTCAAGCTTGACGCGTCATCGCACGACATGCAGGCGAAGCATCAATAGCGCTGCGACCTCAGATCACTTAGCCATTAGACGTCGTAACGAGGGCAAACCCTTTTCACCAACACATCAGTGCAATTTCACTACTATAAAAATATCATTCCATACTCCCCGAATTACCTCGCAACACCCTCGCGGCAGTGGCGAAAAAATTACTTCGATACTTGTCCGTGGTTGATAAGATGTCTAATGGGTAAGTGGTCTGTGGCTGCGAGGAACTACGCGCGCCGCGCGTTACATGCGTAGGAGTTTGCGTCACAGCACAGATTATTATAATAGTTACACTGTAGCATAGAGATAGGGCGCTAGGTATTCGATAATATTGTTTATCGATAATGAAAATTACTTCACTTTGGGTTTTTAATGTCCTCGGGATAAAAAGTAACCATCTCCATTTACTCATAAATGTTGAGCATGATCAAGAAAGAAACAAACGAACTTTATATTTACCTGTACAAAAGTTAGGATTATAAGGTAATTATTATATATGTTTTTTAGTAGATATAAGACGATGTGCCATGCATGTTATGGTTTTAAGGTTTCATGAGCTTTGTATTGTTATTCACCTTCTTCTTCAAATGGGTTTCAAAACTGGTAGGTCAGCTGTTAAATTTACTCTTACAATGTAATTAAAATTACATTTTGAAACAAGAAAATTTTATAACTTAACCTATTAATACATCAAAATTATTGAAAAAATACCTTAAGAGCGGTATCGCAGCTGGATAGTGAAATACCCGACTTTTTCTTATTAATCGAAACAGAACACTTAAATTCCAAATGCACTAAATATTAGTTATTCAACAAAACCTTATTAACTGTGTATTGTGTATGCTGCTATCGCAAAGTTTCTTTTGGTTTCCGTAAATTAGAATTTCAAATATTTTGAATTGAAAACATTTTGAAATATTAATGTACAGAATCCAATGGAAGCTTTGCGAAGGCAGTATACACAATCCATAGAAAATAAGGTTTTGTTGAATAGCTATTGAGTGAATTTGGAATTTAAGTGTTCTGTTTCGATTAATTGGTAAAAGGCGGATAGCGATAGTACGGCTCTTAAACTCACTCTGAATAATTTTCAACTTGAAAAAAAATTATCAAGATCGATGCCACCAGGAAGCGTATTGACAGTTTGAGATCAGTCAAGTCCATCCTCATTTTCAAGTCCATCAGCATGGGCATCACTTTTATCGACATCGAATGCTCCGCAGACGCGGGCGCGCATTTCCCCGAACTCTGTACTCAGCTGTCACATCTCCCGCTCCTCGCCGCAGCGCGCAAGCGCGAAACTCTCGCCGACACTACCGATCTTAGATAAAGACCGTTTAAGGTGGTAAAGCCGTAAACAGAAATGAGCTCAGAATGTTAGATGGCGCCACGCTCTAAGAAACTAGAACAAATTAATGATTATACCTGTTATTGTTGCTTTTGGGTATTAATTGAGTTGATATGCGGATAAAGCAATTTATTTCACGACGCTTTGGAGTGATAATAAATGTGAAATCCCTTTGCTTTTACTACACTTCCAAATGTTTCATAAATTCATTAGTTGTCAAACTAATACGCACACTAGTAAAGGCAGTTCTGCCAATGTGTGAGTTTATTCATTCATAAAAATCAAATCGATACAAAACGTAAAACGTTGCCGCTCCGTATTTTACCGCGGAAGCAGAGCGGCAACGTATTGACTTTGCAAAACAAGACAAAATATTAGATTATTATACAATTGTTGTCAGCATTGGTATGAAACCAACATTTATCAATATTTAGATAAAAAAAAACAAGATGATTTATTTATTACATATTCTTCACAGCGGGATTATATTGAACTAGCTTTTGCCCGCGGCTTCGCCTGCCTTCATTAATTTTTTGTATAGTCGTATCAATAATAATATTAATATATCGTCACGACATGAATCCCCGAAGGGGTGTCAGAGGTGTTCCGTGTGCGAACTGTGAAATGTAAGTCACAGTCCACACTCGATACACCCGCGTTTCACCGACGAATATATTACGTCCCAGTCGTATCAAATCTGTAATTTTTTAGTACGTAAACAGCTGACTCTGGTTTGGAGTATTTTTGATACTCATCATATCTAATTTGATCACCATGGAAAGTGTCTTTGGCGAGGCCGAAGTCCGCCGAAGACCGAGCCGCTTTTCTGATCGACACTATTTTTTGTTCTCTGAATTAAACCTCTGCTAATGTGTCTTTGATAAGTTTTCAATAACGACATAATTTTTTGTATGGACACTTTTATTTATTTTACTGCAAACTTTCGTGTCGTTTCAAAAGAAAGGGATTCATAAGCTGATTGTAAAAATGTACTTGGTACAGCACCACTTTATTTCAAGCACTCGTTTCCAAAAAAAAAAACGTTCTCCAAACAATACTAAGTCCTTCATTCAGGAAACGGCTGAGGAATTTTCGTGTTTGATTTTTTTTTTAAACGAATGGCTGAAATGAAATGTAGAATATGTTTACCATCAGCTCATGAAGCACTTCCCTTTGATAACGAAAGGTTTCAAAAAAAAAACATTCAAATTTTTTTTAACTAACACTAGTCCGTCTAACTCTAACTTCACAAGGCGAGATTGGGCTTTATGTCTATTGTTTGCCAATTATTATCGAAAATCGATAACAGAATGGGTTACACTAATTGAAGGGTCTCGAGGAAAAACAACACATGTCAAGTTTTGAAAATTTACAACAGAGGCAAAAAACATTTTCCATAATACATGTTAGCTTACAGTTTTCATTTTTATATCAAATTTAATGAGTAAATATACAACTTGTTCTTCAATATTTACAAAAAATCAATAATTACACCTTGACATAAGTTGTTTTTCCAATACTTGGGAAATTTTCATCTTTATCAAGAAATATGATTAACAATGGTATTCAAAAGCTTTTCACATTTTCCAATTATCGAATTATGTTAATGTAAAAATAGAACAAACAAACTAAAAAAAAAAAAAATAGGAAAGGAATAATTGGTAAGTAAAAACCCAAAGTGAATATTTAATTGTTTTATTTTATATTTTTATATGTCTTTACGATACAGAAAGAAAAAGACAAATGCTAAAATTAAGTTAATTCCTGTCAAATAAGTTAAATTTTGTTACACTAATGTCTATTTAGGCTCCAAGCATTTTTGATTAGCAGGTACTCTCCTTAAAATTATTTCTGGCAAAACGCATCTTCTATAAAAGTCACTCAGTTTTGGAATCATGTTTTTAATGAACTCATCATCTTTTTGAATTATTATTACTTTTATAGGGCTGCCAACTTCCACAAAGCAAATCCGGTAGCACTTGTCTCTCTGAGCCACTTTCAATTGTCCCTGGATCTGAAAAAAAAGTATTTATCTTAGTACCTATTTATTCACAAATTCATAGTATTTATTATATTATATTATATATACAGCTAGAGCACATACTTGGTAATAGTAATTATGTTTTTTATTAACGTCCAGGTGGCTGTTACTAAATGTTAGTGAAAAGTTTTTTTTTGTTTGTGCTACTTCTTCCAGTGTCTTTGACAATCTTGCAACGGAAGAAAAGCATTTTACTTCCACAATGGCGTTTTCACCCTCAACAATATCTGCAAAAAAATATATTATATTAAGTTACAACGTAAAGTAAGGCTTTGATGAATATACTGCATGAGATAATAAATATTGCACATGCTGCAGTATTTATTTTTTATGCCCAAAAACAAGCATTTTTTTGTTTCCTTTCCAATTATGCAAGCCTGAAAATTAAACAATCTATAGGTAAAGAGCTATAAAGAGATAAAGACAACAATTCATACATACATACATATAAAACACCAGATTGTTCAAATAGACTTTATCAGAAAACTTTGCTCGCTCGTTCAAGAAATCAGAACTAAAACTTATCAAATAACTAAACTTACTATTCCTGAATTGGCATTAAAGTTGTGTCCATAAGACCTCTTTGACCAGCCTCCATCTACATGTACTGTTATAGGTATATGGAACTCCATCCGAGCATATGTGCCCTTTTTCAACGGCAATTTGTTTTTCTTTTTTTCCAGCTTCTAGCATTTCTTTATACTAGTGTTCTTCCCATACTTTTCCCAAATGTAATTCAGTTTTTGCATACTTTTTTTGTGAAATCGTGGGTATATCCATAGCGGCAAGCAAATTGTCACTTTGGGCATAATAACTCCCTCCGGTTAGAATTCCCCACACAAATGACTGGTTGATTTTCTCGACACCCTCCGTCTTTCCTACATAAATTTGATCACAAGTGTTGCATTTAAATTGGAAAGTGCTACTCAGTCCATTTCTTTCTTCTCGAACAAGCTCCAAGTGGCCACAAGTGCAGTGTTTTTTGTGTTCAGTTTGGATTTTCAAAGACCATTTTAATAAATATTGAATATCTACTATACGATACTTCTATGGCAGCATTAGGTTGGTCACAAGAACCCTTCGGCTCATTTGTGCGCCAGGTCGACTGGAAGGAAATACAATATTTTTAGAGTAAACATGGTAAGATGTTGTATGTCGTGCCCTCTTATCGACACTCTGACTAACATAATTAATTTTCAAAATAGCGATAAAATATTTACCTTTTCTCTTCACCATAGCAACGTTTCATGGTAGCTCTCGAACGCTTGCTGTTCTGTTCACTTTGTGCCCGGAATATTCATGCTTGATAACAGCACGCTTCATCGTGGTGGCATTCAAATAACTTTCTTTTCTCTATTTATAACGAATTGCTGTACTTATTACTCTGAATCTCTGAAAATCTATTTCGTTCGTTCACGTTTGTTTACGCAAAAAGAAATCAGTTGAGCGTCAGCCATTGTTGATTATCGTGTTCAACACAGATCGAGCGCTTCATGCAATGGCGACTGATTAGCGTTAATAATAATAATAATAAAATTCTTTATTGCACAAGTTAAATTTTTGTACACAGGCGAGCTTAATACTACTTAGTATTTTCTACCAGCTAACCTTTGGCAATGGGGAAGTTGTTGGGGTAGTGCCATGATTTCCAAATATATATATATATATATTATACTTAAATACTCAATAAATTATATTAAATTACATGCTAATACACAAAATAAATTAATAATTGATAAGTTCAACTACTTATACTACTTAAAAGTTTACATATACCGTACATAAATGTCTATAATGATGAGAATTTACCTAATAACTCATAAATAACAGTCATAAGAAGAAATTAAGAAACATTCTGTAAATTAAGAAAGTGTTGTTTAATTGAACTCTTGAAGACTGACATGGACGAAGCTTCACGGATGTGTAGCGGCAAACCATTCCACAAGCGTATTGCACTCACGGTGAAAGAATTTGAATACATGCATGAACTATGCGCAGGTGTGCGAAGAAGCCACGCTTTGCTGGGACGTTGATGATGGTCGAGGGACGAAAGGGATACAAAGCGTTCTTTCAAATATGACGGGGAACTAGGATTATGGAGAATACTATAAAGAAAGGTCAGAACATGGGAATCTCTACGGAACCTGATATTAAGCCAAGTGAGTTCAGTCCGAAATTCGGAAATATGATCGTACTTACGCAGTCCGAATATGTACCGGATGCATAAGTTGAGAAGGCGGTCAAGCTTATTAAGAAGTTCCTCAGTGAGGTCGGGATAGCAAACATCCGCATAATCTAAAATGGGGAGCAACAAGGAATTAACAAGAGTAACTTTAGCAGAGTATGGCAGAAACTTTTGCATGCGTTTAAGGGCATGCATTGATGCAAATATTTTCTTGCTGGTTTCCGACACATGTAAGTCCCAGGACATATTATTTTTGATGTGCAGACCCAGATTTTTTACCTCAGTATAGTAAGGTAGGGGTGTATCATTAAAGCAGACTTGGGGTACGGTACTTAAGTCAAGTTTGTCCACTAAAGCCCTACTTCCCAGAATTATGACTTGCGTCTTAACAGGATTGACTAAAAGTCCGTACTGCTCAGTCCAAGCACTAATAGACTCGAGATCAATGTTCATTTTTTGAACAGCATGTGATAATAATTCCTTCTTGCAAGATAAATACAGCTGCAAGTCATCGGCGTACAAGTGATAAGAGCTGAAGTTCACAACAGAGACAAGAGTATTAATAAACACAGAGAACAGCAGAGGAGATAGGACCCCGCCCTGTGGAACTCCAGCAGTCACGTCACACCAATTGGAGAATGTGTCGTTAACACGTATGCGCTGCTGGCGCCCATGGAGATAGGAATCAAACCAAGTCACAGCAGAGTCAGAAATATTCAGGGAACGCAGAATAGCCAAAAGGATGTCGTAGTCAACGCAGTTAAAGGCGCTACTGAAGTCAAGTAAGGTAAGGAGTGTAAGTTGCTTATCGTCCATAGCTTGGCGGATATCATCGGTAATTTTAATAAGAGCAGAACTGGTACTGTGGGATGGACGAAATCCCGATTGAAAAGGGTTTAGGAGGTTATTTCTGTAAAGAAAACTCAAGAGCTGACGATTGACCACTCGTTCAAGCACTTTGGAAAGAAAGGGTAAGATAGAAATAGGTCGATATTCCTTGAAAGTGGTGGGATTTGTAGACTTTGGAATTGGGACCATATACGCCATTTTCCATAGGGAAGGAAAACTGCTAGAAGAAATCGAAAAGTTAATTATGTGGGTAAGAGAAGGAAGAATGGTCTTGAGGATAGGCAAAAGAAGGTCACGGCCCAGGCCATCATGACCCACTGCTTTACTCGAAATCGACAAGATAATTTTTTCAATACTGAAATCAGAAACTGGCACGAAGGAGAAACTGTTGTTATTTAAAGGGGGTGATGCAAGAAGATGTCTTATCGTCGAGTGTTTCAACAGTGAGTCAATACTGTGGGGAGGGGATGAGAAGTGCCGATTTAGACCATCAATGTCCAGAGAAGAAATGGGCTCCTGCTTATTTTTACCGAATCCTAAAGTACGTAAAAATCGCCAGAGATTATGAGGGGAACATTTTTCTACATTGGTATGAATGTGGCACCGTTTAGCATTTCTTATCACTTGGTTGCAACGATTTCTTGCAGCTTTAAACTTAACCCAGTTATCATCAGTCGGATCTTTTTTATGTTTACGCTTAAGTCTATCTCTAAAAGCCATCAGTTTGCGAATATTGTCAGTGAGCCAAGGAGCTGGGGCATGTTTCATCCGTACGGGTCGAATTGGAGCATGAACATCGTAGAGATCTGTGACCAATTTATTAAATGTGTTGACCTTGTCATCGATGTTATTTAAGCTCTCCAACTGAGACCAGTCCACCCTGGCTGCATCAGCCAAAAGTTCGTTTCTGTCCATATCTGCAAAATTACGCTGAAGAATGATTTTAGGCTTGACTTTAGGGATTTTTAGCTTATAGGAAGCAAAGATGAGATCATGGTGAGAGTAACCAGCTGCTGTAAACTGGCCATGAGAAGCGATACGTTCAGGGCAGGGGGTCATAATAAGATCCAGAAGTGTATGGGAATCACCAGTGTGGTGAGTGGCATCAAGTTCGAGGATAGAAACGTTAACAGAAGAGGTCAGGGCCCGGAGTTTTTGTGAACGATAATAAATTTGTGAATCTGGGGAAGAAAGTAAGTTAGTGTTGAAATCGCCCATTATTAGAGCATGCTCATAATTAGGCAAGTGAGTAACAAGAAGATTTTCAAGACTGTCGAAATAGTCAACTTTTGGAGGAGGATATACAACACAAAGTAGGAATTTGACAGTACCAAAATCGAGTTCAACGAACAAATGTTCCATGGATTCAGTATACTGTGATGGAGACTGGGAGACGACTCTGTATTTGATATCAGAACGCAAGTAAATGGCAACACCGCCGCTGCTCGCTCCGGTTCGATCATTTCTGATGAGAACATAGCCAGGGATCGCTACAGAAGTTGATGGGATAGTAGGCTTTAAGTAAGACTCCGAAACTAAACAAGCATCAATAAGATCTTGATTGTTAGAGAATGTCGCAAGAAATTCGGAGTGATGAGCAGAGATACTCTGAGCATTGACGTGACAGATGTTCAAATTCTTCTTATATGGAGAGAAAGAGTCGTGAAGCAAGTCACTAAGAGGAACAGTAGAAGACGCAGAATCATCCAAAGCATCACCATATGAGTCATCAGAATCAAATGAACGAAACAGTTCAGAATTATGTGAAAGATCCATAATCAAAATATATTAATATAAAATATATATATAAAATAATACGTGACTAGAGTATAAAATATAGAAAATAAATTAATAATAGCCTAATAAGGCTTGGCAGTACAATTTCCACATCACCGCCAATTTACTGAAATAAGCACAACAAATAACCAAAATGAAACAAAATAGCCATTCTAATTACAAAGTATTCTTATTAAAGTTGGTACAGTTAAACAAAATTAAAAGATTTTGTCCAATGTTGCGTGATATGACAATAAACAGTATAAATTTCACAAAAGGTATACTTTTGTCTAAAGTTACGAAGTGGACAAGTTTAAAATAAATATTTAAAACAAAACGCAAATTTTCGTACAAGATGAAACAAAAAGCAAATTTATAGGAAAATACGAAACGTAGGAATGAAATGTCATAAATGTAAATTTTCAATGAATTTGCTTTTGCAACCTACCTTATAGAAAATGTACTGAAAGTTATTGAAAACTGAAGCCTGAAAATATCACAGAATCTTGCAACACAAGTGTAAAATTACCAGTTTCAATTGTCCAACATAGAAATATCACCAAAGATAAGAGAATTATTATTCTCTTATTATTTTGTTTTCACACCCGCTGATTTATCCCTCTTGGACCTGGTATTGGACTTTGCAGTCACAGATGTGGATTCCGCAACAGGAGGATTCTTCGCTGAGACATCTAGCAGCTGGTTCATGGACCTCAACCGTTGCTTTTCACCATCCTGTATTTTAAGATAAATGTGGCCGTCCTGAGACCAACATTGGTGCACTCCATACAAACGAAGAGCTTCCTGAAAGATCCGTCTCCTCTGACCAGTGAGAAACTCAGCAATGGAGATATCACAGCCTTTCAGACTGGTCTTGCTTTGCCAAACTGAGGATCGGATGTCTAGTTTGTTAAACTTGACTAGTATGGGACGGGGACGGCTGCTATTTTGTGAAGACTTCCCAAGGCGATAGGAGGAACTAATGTTCTCTTTCGTGAAGTCTTTAAGCTTCAACCTGTCCTTCACGATCTGGGACACCACTGTAGGCACATCTTCATCTGCAGACTCTGGGATTCCTCGGAACAACAAAAATTTGCGCCTTCTATTGTTGTCCATTTCATCCACTGTTTGATTAAGAGAAGAGAACTGTTCACGCAAGAGAGCTACAGCATCAGTCATAAAGATCTTGAATAGGTTGAACTCTTCTGTCAAACTTTCCAGACTCGGGGGCGAGTTTACAGTGGTGGCAGACTGAATACGGGCCTCAAAAGTAGCCATACCATCTAGGAATTTCCTCTCGAGATTGCCAATTGCTATAAGTGGGTCGAGAGTAGCAGTTTTGGTCCCTTTATTTTGGTTTTTAGACATTTTTATTTAAATTTATTTTACCTTGTGCAGTGAAGTGAGGTTATGAAATAGTGCAGTGATGATTTGACTATCCTACTGCATTCTATGAAGCCTGATTGTTTCTTCCATATATACCTTGATTGTTTTTGAAGTAAAAGGTATTTATATGTTTTTAATATTAATAATAAATAATAAGGGAAAAAATCGTGCTTGTCACTTTTGTAGCTACCCACAGAAAGGTATGTGAATTGCTGTCAAAAGCTAGCACTTAAAACGCTTGACGTGATAAATATGCAATGTTGACATGGCCGCTACCGTTCCGAATCTTCACACAATGTACGGTGACAAATAAAAAAAATACATTCTAAGGAATTATGGCAGTCGATTTTTGTAATAATAAAATAAGAAATGTTTTTTTTTATTGAAGTTAATTTGAAATAATTTTACCTGAGACATTGATTTGTTTTTTATATCGTTAATAAATTTAACAATATTGTAAGTTATTATTTTGTGCTACAATCGGAACAAAGTTTTATGAATGAAACGTATTTGTACGACCTATCATGGACTTCTATGTGTGCGTAAGTCTCACCAATACACACAAAAATCTTGCAAATTTTAACTACTTTTGATTTATTAATGGCGTAATAATTAAACAATATTCGAATAATATTATTGCATATGCGGAAACTAGATTTTTTGTTGATTTTTATAGCCATATTTGAGAAGTCTGTTTTGAAGTAATTAGGGCATGTATCCAATTATAAAATCGTATGAAATTGTGTTGGTTTTACCACCTTAAGCTTTTTAATTCTACAAATTGATTTATAATAACGAAATCCTTTCGGTTTCCATCTTCATCAACGTTCTTTTTGTTGGAAAGACTGAGTCTGATTCTTTTAGTTCGTCTCGAGGATCACATTGAAGTCAACATTTTCGAGATGAAGATGCAGAATTTTGGGGGATGCCCTCGTTACAGTTCGGATCAGGACAGAAATCGCGCATGACGTTAGCTGTCCCCTGCGCCCCCCCCCTTCCACCCCTCCGTGGAGCCGAAATTACGAGACTATCTGGAACTGACTTTAACACCGCCCAAAACTGTATGTTAAAAAAACTTCCTTTCAAACCATTTCGACAGACTCCTTACATAGCGTACGAAATACACTTGACAGAATTTTAATGCTTTTCTGTCCTGAGGCCATTTAGAGGTGAACAAAAACCAGTGAGATCGTGTCTAGTAGCAACAGAAATGAACATTGAACACTGAGTGATCGATAGGATAAACCGCCGAGGATGTTCATAATTACAGACATGACTACTTGTACAATAAAACAATACGAAATCGAGGATTAATCGCCCGTTTCGGTAGAACATTAAAACGAAAGTAAGCTAGATTTGAAAGTCGGCACCGAAAATGTCCGACAATTATTACGCTAGTCGACTCTATGATCAAGATAACCGATTATTAATCGCTGCTAATTACTGCTGGTGTTAGTTCGACCTTTATCTGGACACGATTCACCTACGATAGGCAACAAAAAATGTTACAAAAACCGTGAAGAAAGGTATGTTTTAACGCCAGGTTTCGGTTCACCCAAATTCACCTGTTCTTTGTTTGGCTGGCGGCAGTCATAAACAAAGGGTTCAAATATCACAGTTTTGGTGATAATAACATCCTTTTGCGATAAATCTTTATGGATAATAACTGTTACTAAACTGTGATCACACTGTATCATCGAAAAAGTTACCTTCTTGTATTTGCAATTTTCAATATTGGAGATTTGATAATTTTGTTTACTGGCTCACTCAATCAAAAATAATTTTGGTACTTTCGAAATATTGGACAGCGTTCCTATTTTTTTAAATGTGAACGCACCTTTTTGAGAATGAAAGGCCAAAATTTTACTACTAGGTCACAAAAACGCCGAAGAGGAGTTTGTGAAGAAAACACAAAGAGAATAATGTTCTCTGCTACAAAGTGACGTTTCTCACGTCCATCCTCTCGCAGAAGGGCTATATCTGTCGTGGCGGGGCCTCGCGCCCATAAATATGAAGTTCGCCGGCAGCCCTGGTTTTGGGGGAGATCAATCATGTGCCACGTCGCTGGAGGTTTGGTGAGACAGAGTAATCGCGAGCAGAATAAATTTTCAACATCTGAAAATACCTAGCTTTACTTATTTTAACTTTTTGGGAGCCATTTGCTATAAACAAATTGTATCGTTGTATTGGAAAATAAATACTTTTTATGTTTTTGTGTTAAGTTAATTGTAATATGCTTGTAATTCGAGTGCGTGAATATACTTTTTTGAATAAAATCGTTATTTGATTAAAATAGTTCCAGAAATTACCACGAGTAAAATACAGAACTCACACGGCAAAGTTTCCACAAACTAGTAATTTATGAGTAAGACTCGTATACTGAGGGGTCCTTAAGGTACCGTTATTTGAACAAAAAATACAAACTTTACGTACAAAAGTATGAAACAAAACTGTAAAAACTTTACTTATAGGAATAAATCCAAAAATCATTCATTTCATTATGTGGACTAAAATTTCACTAAATTATTTTGTCATTTCTTTCACACATTTCTGTTCAAGTTGTTTAACGCTACAACACATTAGGAACCGTCAGGCCACGAGTTTGTCTAATGGCACGTGTCCAAGTTGTACTCGGCCGGTTAATTTTTTCATGTAAAAATGTTTCTCTATATATTTCCCTACACTACACAATATTCTAACGAGTCCTTATTAAAAGGTAAAGCTCTACGGAGGACGTCCGACTTGATACATGATAACTAGAGGCGAACTGCACTAAATCAAGGAGCATACGTGCGCCTGCGCGATTCACTTTATTTCACTTATACTCTTCAATTGGCGTAATACTACCTTTTTAGAGCTTATAAATGATTTTCTTTCGTGGTTTTATGGAGATTAATTTGTTTGTAAGCAGGAAAAATTGCGTAAGTGATGTTAAACTGGGGGCTGTCTGTAGCTTGTAGCAGTTTTAAATCGGTAAATTAAATATTTTCTGAAACATTGCTTTGTAAAATAAGTAAATAATACGAGTATGTAAATGTAAACAATGCTGAAGATATTCTTCGTGCTACAACTTTGAATGTCAAGTAACTATTCCTAGATAATTACAAAATAATGATGATAAAATCATCACTTTATAAACAAAAGGTAGACAAAAGTCATTACGGTCAAGAACTTATACGACATTTGTTAAAGTTTACGTCACTAACAACAGCATATTCAAAGTGTACTTTTGATCGATCTTTGCCCACAGGACATCAGCTTGTAGTCTTTTAGAGGCATTGTACTTTGGACTCTATCAACGGAGCCCAAAAGTTCTTAATTCATTACCAAGCAATCGTTTTGTTTCTAATGACACAGATCTCACGTTTGGCGACTGTAAACGTTAAGGTCATGATTATAGAGTTTAATTTGTACATTTTGTCATAATTTACCTTTATAGCGTTTATAAATCAAGGAATATGAAATCAGCAAAAGAGTAGAACCATGAAAGCCTCGCCGAAGGCTAGCGATTAGGGAGTGGAAGCTATGCCTTCGTTGTTGTAGAGTTACAACATTTAGAGCTGACCAGAAAACACAAGGATGGTCAAAAAACAAAGAAAGCTCCCTTAATTTCTTACTACTACCATTATATTTTATCTTTACCTCTGAGCTGTGCCAAGAATATTTTTTTGTACAATTATTTCTGGGATATACTATACCCGAATCGAATGTATTAGAATTAGAAGAGCGGTATTTTATACTAAGTTAAGTGGAATTTCTTTTCCTGGAAGAATATGCTTGGGGTAGGTAGCATTCGGGAAGTTGCGTCACATATTTACGTCGCCAATACCGCAGTGCTTAAGGCAGTGCTATTACCATCGCCAAATTAGCAGCTCGATATTTGTCACTACAAATATCAACGGAAACGACATTGAAATAACGTTTATATCAGCGCGCAATGCATAGTGGCTGTTACGACGCTCGCTGCGTCCTTGAGAGGGCGAAATAGGAGAAAATTATACTTTTCACTTGGACGTGATTACTCGATTGAATAATCTCTTGTTATGTTTATAGCTATAAAGTTTATCTATTTATCAAAGCATAGATGAATTCAATCGGCCAAGCCACTCAGGAGCAGTAGGGAATTTGAGGTCAAAAAACACCATTCAGTGAAAAAAAAAATCATGTGGAAGTTTTGGTGGTATGAAAAAGAAAAATGTTGCATATGTTGTCTAAGATTTGATTATTCATAATACATTTTTTCATTATTTTTGGTTTGGCCATAAACGAGGAGTAGGCTTTAGAAAGTACCCATTTGGCAATAGTAAGGCCCTTAAAGGCTAAAAGTCTACAACTAGTGCGTCCTTCCAGTGATGACGTACGGCGCTGAGACGTGGTCTCTTACCAAAGGCTTGATCCGCCGATTTCAAGGTCGCTCAACGATCTATGGAGCGGGCTATGCTTGGGATATCTCTGATGGATAAAATCCGAAACTAAGATATCCGTCAGAGATCGAAGGTGACCGACATAGCCTGCTGAATCAGTAATTTGAAGTGGCAGTGGACTGGCCATATCTGTCGCCGACGTGATAACTGTTGGGGCCGTAAGGCATTGGAATGGAGACCACGTACAGCAAAGCGCAGCGTAGGCCGCCCTCGTGCCCGCTGGACTGACGATTTGAAGGACGTTGCGGGTGGCGGCTGGATGAGGATGACTGAGGACCGCCAAGAGTGGCGTAATATTGGGGAGGCCTATGTCCAGCAGTGGACGAATACGGGCTGATGGATGGATGGAAATAAATTGGTGGTAGTCCTAAAATATAAATCGTGTATTATTCCGCTTCTTGAATTAACGCCTTCTCATTTGACCATGTTTTGAGCATATTATAAATTTATTTTTATATGTAGTAGGTATATGGGACGAGAAAAAAGATAAATAAAGAGACATTTATGGTCATTGCTCGTAGTAATTTTAATATTTCTCTGAACCATTACATATATTTGAGATCATTGTATTATTTTATTTTACTGTTGGAATTTTTCATGTAAATACAGTTACTTGAGGATGAACCTGACCTTAGGACATGAACAACGCCATACTTTCGCGCATTCTTTGGAAGAAATAAAGACTCTCTGAAATCGAAAAAAAAAATTTACTAAAATATTTGATAGTATATGATCTTTTATTAAGGCTACATACTCATAAGCAATGTCTTAAAATATATGCTTTTGTCTAAAAAAAATACATATTTCCAACCAATTTTTCTTGGTTTTAAAACGTTTCGCAGAGGGATCGACTTACATATTTTTTCATAAAATAGGCGATAAAAATATAAAGTAGATTACTACTTAAATTCAATATTTTTTTGTCTACAAAACATTTCAGTATTAGCTAAAAACTCTCCAATTTGTGTGATTATTTGTATAAATTACCCCTCCCAAAATGAGAATTTACAGCCGGGATGACTTAGTCTGGAGAGATTGCTACAAATAACGGATATTCAAAAAGTTGTCAAAACTACTATTAAATCTAGAAGCTACAATGATTCCAATCACCATGAAAAAAAAAACATTTTTGTCTTTATAACTGTGAAATCTTGCTTGTATATTCGCTTGTGACAATTCTTAAAATCCAACACTGTCCCTAGAGTGGTGGTAAAAACAAATATTATCAGTATTTTTTAATTTTCTAATTTAGATATTTAATGTCTTTACTTATTTAGAGGTCTCGCAGCACCATACAATAAAGACCAAAACAAAACAATCAATTATTAAAAATAAATCGATAAGATTAAAATTTCAGGTCTAAAAATTCCGAGACACGATAAAGATTTGCGTTTCATAATTCCTGTGGGCACTTTATGGGTCCAAATGTGTTTGTTATGTATTCAGTCCTACAGGGTCTTATTAGAGCCTCTTTGGCGGTGAGCCTCACCTGCGGTCATGGGCTGCTGTTTATCATACTCAAACTTGAATCAGCGCATGCGCCGGTAAGTTTGTGCAGCTTTTACTCTTATAACCGATCTACCCATAAACTTTTGACCAAATAATATGACAATAAAGCCGATTCTGAAGGATTTAATTTTTATTTTATGCTGCCAAAATTAAATTTTGTTCAATGCAAAATAGTTCATAAGTGTATAAAACAGAAGCTGAATTACTTTGAAAAAAATCAAGTTTTGACAGCACTAAAACTAGTAAAAAAGCCTTCAGAGTCGGCTTTAATATAATATTATTTATTTAATATAATATTTTAAAACTAAAAGAATACCTGTTTAAGTTGAATAAGATTTCTATTGTGAAAACGTAGGTACAGTCGCTAGTATAGTCCAAGTTACTTTTGGACGAATTTCCTTATTTATGACAGCGTCATCAAATAATAGTATTTGTGCAACTGTGACATTGGGACACGAGTGCTTGTTTATGAAACGAACGAAGTTAGTTTCGTAATAGATTTACACGAGTGTCCCAATGTTTAATTATGTCTAATTGCATACAATACTTTATCTACGACCACCAAAAACAATTTCACGAAAAATTAAAAAAAGAACACTCGTCATGATACTGTCATGATACTGGTCATGATTAAATTCGGTTGTTTATTTTAATTTTAATGTACAATGTTTGTCTGCTTTTTGAAATAAATAGATCAAATTAGATATGTAATTTCAATAATACATATTTTCGTGCTTTTAAAGCGATTTTAGTATTTACAGGAAGTGACCAAATCATATTAGGTTGAATGGTTAAATCCTTGTCAGACCTAAAGATGCGTTCAAGAAGTATATTTTTTCGTATTAAAACGTGTGATGATGACGTCACTGAAGGTTGAATGAAAGACATCACTTTTACATGCATGCTTGTTTTAATATTTGTATACTAGAACCGGTTAAGGAAATTCCTCGAAACGGTTTTCGAATCGTAAATTTTGACGA
Organism: Ypsolopha sequella; assembly: GCA_934047225.1. Classification (NCBI taxonomy): domain Eukaryota; kingdom Metazoa; phylum Arthropoda; class Insecta; order Lepidoptera; family Ypsolophidae; genus Ypsolopha; species Ypsolopha sequella. The sequence continues at coordinate 14,505,931 of OW203985.1, forward strand.
GTAAAGAAGAGGACAATTAATATGTAGATACCTAAGACCAATCAGAAGCTAGAACAATAGAGGGTGTGGCTTAAAAAATTAAGACAGGCTGTTATTCACAGCGCAGAATTGCGATGTTATAATGTAATATTATAACATCGTTCAAACAATGTAGGTACATATAAAACCGCTTTTGATGTTGTAATTATATAGCTTATTGCAGTATGGAAGTAGATAAATATCATTATTATTGTGCAAGGTTGAGTTGTGGACGATTGTGCATGGATTTAATAATAAATAAATAAAAATACGTTTATTAATTACAAATTTTTTAACATTAAAAGTATTTACGTCATTCGTATTAACGTATTAACGGATTCATGTATTTTATCGGATCAAATAAAAATAGCGTTAATATCTTCAAATGTTTTTTATGAAAGGTTTTAGACAATTTCACAATAAGGCTATTACTTTTGATACATCAAAAAACACACATAAACATACATAAACACTTTTTAGTAAGAATATAGAAATACAAGCTACGAGTAGGTATTCTTTAGACACTACGCAGAGATTTTCTCCAACTCTTAAGATAACCCTGTCATTATAGAGGTAACAGATAGAGCTATTGGCTTTTGAACTCGTTGAGTGAGCCTTCACCGAGGTTGCCATAAGTATTGTAGACGAAGTTACAAAGTTTGCCTCTATTAGGGATGTGAAAAATATCGCAGAAAAGTGACTACTCGTACAATGATAACAAACTCTATCAATAATGCAATATAATTATACAGCTAATTAGTCTTACTCAGTTCAGATGCATTTTCCAATTCTATAGGGGTTGGTTATGTTATATAGGTATATATAAATGACCATTTAATTAAAAATTGGTAAAAATAAGCACTAAAAATAAAGTTAGTTACACCATTTTTGTACAGAATATCGTGTATTCACAATTTCAGATGTTACTTTAATTATTCTTTACAGTAAGACAAAAGTTTGCATTGTTCATTCGTCCTTTCAGTTGGTTGTAAAGTTTCACCTGACCTGACGACATAATCTGGACCATAAACCCCATAACAATGCAATTAATAACAAAGTTCTAAGCAAACGTCGACAGGAGGTGAGGCATCGATAAATCCAGTGCCCGATAGAGGGCGCCATTATCTTGTCGATACGCCGACTCGCGCGCACGAACATCGCTGAATTACACCACTATTTACTGTCAAACTTAATTCCTTGCTCGTGTCGAAAGTTCATAGACGTCACGGAGATTTTCACTGGTCCGCAGAGAGGTAAGATTTCTCTTTGACCCCGATCATGTCTGGATGATTATTATAAAAAGGTATTATGTATATTTTTACTAATGAAAGAGGAAACTGCTAGTATATTATAGGTAGTTTTACCGTAGTTTTTTCATTAGTATGAAACTGTAAAGAGATAACCAATCTCTTCGTCGGTGCAGGTAGGTAGATAAAAGAATTACTTCCTGATACGAAGTTAGAGAAAAGTCGGAGTGCAGAAGTGAATGGAGAGGAATACACTGACAAGAGCACAGTTCTTAAGTTAAATTGAATTGAGTAATTTAGGAAGTTTAACAAACTATGTGATATTTTTTAAACCATTTAGTACAAAGGTTTATAAATAAATTAAAACCAGTAGGTACGAAAATAATTTTTGTATCATTGCAGCGGCCTCCAGAAAGCACAGCTTCAAGTTTCTTTGCTGTTAAAATATTAGCCATCATCTCCGACTGGGAATGTATAAAATATCGCCTCAATCGTCCAAGTGAGAAGTATCATAAGTATGACGAGTGATTAGTTACTGGTCGGTATAATTTAGGCTCAACGTCAGTAAGACGTTGGGCTGGCTTGTTAGACTCACTTGTTATGCGTGCGCGCATCATGTGAGCTTGTAGTCGGAGAGGAAGGAGATGGAGCTTTTATAAGGAGTGACTTGATTTTAGTGTATGTTTTGAATAGGAGATTTCTAAAAGATTTTTTTTCAATATTTTTTCAGAGAATATACGCCATTTTGGGACATAATTTTCATTATCTTGGTATGTAAATTAACCATTATTTTTTATGATTTTTTAAAGAATTATCGGATATGACATCATTTGAGAATTTTAGACATTATACTGATTGTGATGTGTGATTGCTTATAAAAAAGTGGTCTGTCTACTCATCTGTCATCCATCTGTCAAATCAGTCAGAAGCAAATTACTATAAATTTATCTTGATAGCAAAAGACGCATTTTTAAACAGCCATTTCTCAAGTGACGTTGCAACTTTTGCGTAAAAATATTCATTATCCTGAGGTTTTTTAGACCACAAGTACCAAACTACGGCTTAGTAAACCAAAATCTCTAAATGTTTTCGAATTAACACACCTTAACATAATTTAATCTATGCGAATTTGTGTCATCAAAGAATATGTTATTCTTATCTTTAGTTAAAAATTTTATAATTTACAAATATTAACAATTTAGTCTTCACTTTTTTTCTGTGGAATGAAGCTACAAAACCGATTATCAAACTTAAAGTCTCCTTTGGCAACAATCTGATAAAATATTTTTCTTCTACGGCCGACAATCCATATTTGTCATGTTATCAAATGAAGGAAAGCAAAAAAAAAAAAAACAGCGCGCAAAACGTGAACATGTTTTTGGTATTTTATAGGATTAATGAAAATTATTGATAAAATGAGCTCAAGCAAAAAAATAGAGTCCGATGAAAATATTTTGAACGAAGCAACAGACACAGAGTGTTACTCTAGAAATTTCAACTAGAAACCTTTCATACTCGTACTAAAGTAGGGCCACTGAGTGATGGCACTTATGACAGCTGCATTTAGTGATGAGGTACATTTCAAATTTCGGTTAAAAATAAAAATCAAGTGTGAGTTTACTCAACATTAGACACGTCATTCAACATTCAACATAATGATACACAAGGAAAATGTGCCAAAACCAGTGGCGTAGCTATCGGAGGGCTTTGCGGTGTAGTGCCCCGGGGCCCCCAAGAGATGTTTAAATATCTAAATCGAAAAAAGTATTTTACTATCATTTATTTTCGTTTAGTTTAACTTCGCCATTGTTTTGTTTTTAATTAAATATGATTGCGTAACTTGGCGACCTCAGACACGATCTATAAAAAAAGAGAAACTTTAAAAAAAAAATCTTTGTTTCTATACGAATTCTATTGCATAATAAAGCAACATTCAAATCGAAAAATAATAACCGAAACAAGTAGTACATCACTATCACCAATGAAGTATTACATTTTTTTATTCACACTTGCTTACAAATAATTACGATACTTTGTAGGCATTTAAACGTCATAGGCGCCATCACTCAGTGGCTCTACTGTAATAGCGGAAATTGGGCATTGACACGTATGTGTGCCTCAGATACGCCTCGGTCCACATTATTAGGTTCGTCCATCAATGCCTAACGGCAGTAATCTACTAATATTTTACAAGGAAAATAATATACGGCATTTGTTTTACTTCAATTGTCTCTCATCTTCAATTTTATAAATAACAAGTTCAAAGCTTCAAGCAGTACTAAATGATGTTTAAAAGATAATCAAAAAGCCTCTTCCATGCTAACTATCTAAAGCGGACATTAAAATATCGCTGACCATTTATTTACATTAGCACCGTTTCTTTAACAGCGATTGTCTTGCAGACTGTTGAAGTACACACAACCTGCGATGATAAATAGCCAAATAGCCAATGACTAAATGTAAATATGATCGAGCTTTGTTGTCGAAACTGCGATCCATTTCGTCTGCGCGTGAGTGCTTGGGCACGAAAGCGCGATCAATGGAGCTATTCAAAAATCGAAAGCACCTCGAATATATTGAGTATTTTAAGATCTCATGACAGAGCAAATTAATGAGCCTGCCGTTATTACGAAAACGATATGAAGAGAATATAATTCAGATGCTTAGTAATAAATACATTTGTTACAAGAAATAAATAGCGCGCATTATTTTTGCTTCAGCAGCAATTTATTTTGAAACGATAGTGTGTACGGTTACAATTTCGATGGTGATAACCATCGCTAGTGATGCCTTAAAATCTTTTTCAATGTAAGTGCTCGTAAAGGCCCACTTTTTAATACTTTTTATGCATCAAAACCGAACAGAAAGTCGATTATTTTGCCCTAGGGCTTTATTATTATTTTTTTTTTTAATTTACTTACAATGGTTGGCTAACCTGCAACCTTTCCTGTGTACCGTAAATGTTATACTTTTTTTCCACTGTTTTACGGCTCTGGGCCTCTGGGTACAGTCCTTTTGAGCCAATCATAATCTAAATTTCACAATATTATATTTGTTTTATTTCCTCACACTATGCATTGAAAAACGTAGTATGATACACGGGCGTAAGAGCAATAAATTACTCGGTTACGTTTAAAACACGAGCGTAATTTTTAATTTATTTACAATGGTTGGCTTACCTGCAACCTTTCCTGTGTACCATAAATAATATACTTTTTTTCCACTGTTTAACGGCTCTGGATACAGTCCTTTTGAGCCAATCATAATTTAAAGTCCACAAGATTATATTTGTTTTATTTCCTCACACTATGCATTGAAAAACGTAGTATGATACACGGGCGTAAGAGCAATAAATTACTCGGTTACTTTTAAAACACTCGTTACGCTCGTGTTTTAAATCGTCCTCGTAATTTATTCCTTTTCGCCCTTGTAGCATAAACTACTATTACACACAGAAGTGATCTTCGTCACATTATTCATAAGGAGCGTCAGATGACAAGATAACGAAACGTGCGTAAAGAACTTGATAGACCGTACCCTTTGAAGTCTCACCTATATGAATTATGAGCACGCGATATGACGGCAGTGCTTTGTATCACCATAGGTTTTAAAAATAGCGGGAAGTGAAGAGAAATAATTACGAAGATGAAAGATCTGACCTTGGGAAGGAGCTGCATGCACCACAAACCACGCTTCGCCTGAGCCACCAAGTCTCTGGTGTTCTCCAAGATGGTTTTCTTCTTCCTCTTCGTGCCTGGTTGCGCTCTTCTCGGCTAATCTTCTTCGTAATAGTAATAGATGAAAATGAGGCGCACAGCGGGTGCGATCTCAAAATGGCGGGCGGTAGGGTCGAGGTAGGACCTAGTCGAATGACAATCAGCGTATACCTCCGGCGTGAAAGGCTTCTGATTGACGACTGATTGATTTGCGTCCAAAACTAAGCGGGTGGAGATGCAGCGAAAATGACAGTTGAAAATATTAATTCACAACTACCCCGCAGTATGAGAGCCACAAGAAGTGGCGCGAACATTTGCCCCCGGCGTTAAAACCATTGGTTTTAAAATAAGAATAGAAAAGTAAAAATAAGACAGAGAATAACGAAATTTTGAAGCGGGGGCAAAGAAAGGAGTTATTGAGATGGGAGAGGGCAAAGACGCACGACAGGTCGTTTGTAAACACCTGTCGTCGTTTTGACAGAAGCTACCCTAATGACATTATCTTTGCCAGGGTATACAGCTACAATAACACCGAGCGGCCATTGAAGCGGTGGAGTGTTATCGGTAACTACAACGACAACAGATCCAATTTTGATTGGGTTGGAAGGTGTATTCCATTTTCCTCTAGACTGGAGAAGATGGAGATAATCATTCTTCCATCGCCTTGCGAACGATTCTACCATTTGATCAAGCAACGCGTAGCGACGTAATAAATTAACTGGCTCATCAGCCACCTTACAAGCGGGTAATTCTTTTAAAGGAGTTGACATCAGAAAATGTGCAGGAGTTAACGCGCTAAGTTCAGATGGATCTTCACTCAGCAGCGTAAGCGGACGAGAATTTATGACACATTCTATTTGCGTAACTACAGTTAATAATTCTTCGTAGGTCAACAGTTGAGTACCTACTACTCTATGCAAATGCGTCTTAAATCCTTTGACATATATCTCATAATGTCCCCCAAAATGTGGGCTACGTGGAATATTAAATTTCCATTGTATTCTATGATCGGCAAGTTCATTCGCGAAAGACGTTTTAAATTCTTCGGAGTTTGTCAAATTGTAAATTTCTGAGAGGGCATTTCTAGCGCCTACAAAGTTCGTAGCATTATCTGAATATACGAAAGACACTGCTCCACGTCTAGATAAAAAACGTTTGAACGCGGAAAGAAAAGTGTTCGTGCTAAGATCAGTTGCCAATTCAACGTGAACTGCACGAGTCACCAGGCATACAAATATGCAGAGGTAACATTTGACGGGACGGACTCCACGTTTTCGATACGGAGTGATACTGATAGGACCACAATAATCCACAGCGCAGTGGACAAAAGCTTTAGCCTCATTAACGCGGCATGATGGTAAATCTGCCATGAAAGGGAAGGTTTGTCTCGGATTTTGAGAACCAGCTGTATGGTAAAAACATTCAGCGGGAATAGCGGATATTATTTTTGTTATACGCGTCGCGACAAAGGTTTTAAACCTGTGCGGTGAGGAATGTATCCAGTGTAAAGTTACCATAGAATCGGTAAAACAGTAAATACGTTCAATATTGTGACGTATTTTATAAGCGTCAACTACACGACGAGTTAATTTCGACATGAGTAACGAGGCACAAAGCTCAAGGCGGGCGACACTGACGGTCTTGAGCGGACAGACTTTTGACTTTGCGCATACCAGCCGAATGCTAGTGCAAGTGTCTGAGTCATCTTGTACTCTAATATATACGACACATCCGTATCCACGTTCACTTGCGTCTGCAAATGATATTATCGAAATTTTCGAATTTTGGAACACGTCTAAGTGGCGTTTAATACGTAAATCCCGCAAAACAGGTAGCTCCTTCAAATAGTTTTGCCAAATCTGCGCAATATCAGAGGGTAGTGTTTCATCCCAGTCTAATTTTAAAATACAGATTTTCTGCAAGAGTAATTTTGCGTACAAGATCACAGGAGCGGTAAAGCCGAGGACGTCGTACTGACGTGCTATCACGGACAAAACATTGCGTTTAGTACATGGGCGACTATCTAGCGATACAGTAAAAGAGAACTCGTCAGAATCAGGCGACCACTGTAAGCCAAGAACTTTAAGAGTTTGAGTTTGTTCTTCAAAATTCTTACTAGAATTTAAGCGGTGAGTATCAGGCAGTGTATCAAGTAACTGTTGACAGTTACTAGACCACTTGACGAGCTCAAAGCCACCGGCCTTAAGCAATCCTACCAGCTCATCTCTGAGCTGTAAGGAGCCCTGCACGGTGGGCGTGCTATAGCAGATGTCGTCCATGTAACAGTTTCGTGCGGCTACAGTAGCGGCGAGCGGGTACGCTGAACTCCCATCCTCACAGAGTTTCCTGACTACTCTCATCGCAAGGAAAGGGCTACTACGTAGTCCAAAGCAGACGCGATTGAACTGATAAGCGATAAGCGGTGAACACGTGTCAAAGCGGTATAAAAACTTTTGAAATTTGCGATCATCGGCGTTAACCAAAACTTGTAAGAACATTTGTTTGATATCCGAGGTAAAAGCGATTTCATACAAGCGGAAGTCAAGTAAAATTAAAAACAAATCGTTTTGCAAATTAGCACCTGTGTGCAGCGTGTCATTTAATGAGACACGAGTACCATCAGCGGAGTCAGTCTTAGTACTGGCATTCATACAAATACGCACCTTTGTCGTTGATTTATCAACACGCACTACGGGATGATGCGGAATATAATAACCAAGAGATAATTGGTCATCATTATGAAGCGGGGATATGTAACCTTTAGTTAGGTATTCATTTATTATATTGTTATACTCGGAACGTAAATCTGCGTTAGAAACAAACCTACGCTCAAGAGACATAAAACACTTTTTTGCGTGATGGTACGAGTTTCCTAGTATGTTAGGATTCCGTGCGAACGGTAAAGAAACCGAATAGCGACCAGCGGGGTCACGTGACACATTGTTAATAAATAATTTTTCACATTCATCATTTGCGGGACTAGAAGCAGGTTCACAATGCACCTCTTCTAATTGCCAAAATTTTTGTAAAATAAAATCTATTGGCGGTTCAATCTCCATATAAGAGCATAACGAAATTGAACATGCGGTATTTTGGTAAACAGGCGTATTACCAATTAGCGTAAAACCGAAGATGGTCTGAAATCCCGTCGGCGTACCCGGGGGACCAGAGACGCGGCCTGATAACAAGATATCCGCGAATAAAGATGCACCGATAAGAATATCAATCTCACCCGGTAAGTAAAATGTTTCATCAGCAAGTGTGATATATTTTAAATACGAAAGCGTAGACAAATCCACCTGCACCGATGGTAAGTTGTCGGTAATACGGTCGATTACATAAGTGTCAAGCGAAATTGAAACCGAATCATCAAATCGTGAAAACAATTTAAGGTTTGTCGCACCCTTAATTGGGTTTGATGAAGAGCCGATGCCCTTAACAAAAGCGCGGGGAATTTTCTCATATTTTAAGTTAAGCTTCTCACAACAGGAAACCGTCGAAAAACTGGATTGTGACGCAGGGTCGCAGAGCGCACGTAGACGGACTGACATACCGTTAGAATCTTTCACGATCACTTGAATTGTACCTAAAAGGCATGTTTCATTACGCTGCGAGTTAGGCTGTAAGTTACATAAAGAAATATTATTACTCGCAGTTGGTACGGATTGAGAATCATTAGTCATATGTTCTGTGTTAGTCGCCGATACGGCAGGATCCACCAACCTCGAAGATTGCGTATGTGTGCGTGGAGACACGGTAATATTTTGACCAAGCGCGGTGTGAGTATTCATCACATTTTGTTTGCGGCACAACATCGAATGGTGTTTACAATTACAATGGCGGCAATTATAAGACGATTTACAAGCGGAATTGTTATGCGTAATACTTAAACAATTGGTGCAACCGTTATTAGATTTGATGAACTGAAATCTTTTCTCGATATCTAGTTTCACAAATTCGGGACACTTATATAAATTATAGTGTTTTAATTGTTTACATAGCGGACAACAATTATTATTGGTCGAAGCGGAGACAAAAGCATGGGTTGACTTGGTACTGTACCCGGTTTTGTTGTTATTATTATTAACGGAGCGGTTCGGAGCGGGAGCGGTAATTGCGGGTGCAGTGCGGTTCAGTATCTTAGTTTGTTCCCGTAAAAATGATATTAATTCATCATAATGGGGTAAATCGGAACCACGTTTAAACATTTCAAATGAACGAGCGGTTTCAACATCAAGTTTTTTAAGGGCCAAATACATAAGGATAAAATCCGAAAGATCTTTAATATTCAGCGATTTTAAACACGAAACAGCGGAACAGAACTTGTCTAAAAACAAGTCCAAGTTTTTTGAACTAGCGGTAGTTAAAGGGCGAAATTCAAACATTTGATCCAAATAAGTAGTGGCTAAACTACGCGAGTCTTGAAAAGTAGAAACGAGTGTTTTCCAGATTATGTCGTAGTTAGTTGCGTTCGGTGTGATTCCAGAACAAATCGAAAGTGCCCGGCCAGAAAGTTTACCCATCAGGTATTGTACTCGTTCGTTGTCGGTCAAGTCCGGATTATCGTGAATCGTGGTTTTAAATGTTTCATAGAATGTTGGCCACATAGTAGCTTCACCAGAAAAACCAACGAGTTCCAGTTTTGGAAGCTTGATAGTAGGTTTTTTGGGACATTCCATGTCAAGTGGAGCTTTAACTTTAGAGTCAGCCGATTTCGAAGAATGTGATAACTTCCGGTTGATGTATTTGCAATGGGAGTAAAGATCCTCAAAAGCTGACCAACTTTGATAATTTGGTTCAAAATTAGGATTTATCAATACCTCTGTGTCATTAATTTCATCTATGATTACATGAATTTCTGAGCGTACAGTATCCAAAGTTTCGACATTGGCCATAAACAATTCTGCCGAAGAAACATCCTCTAAAGCGGTTTTAGAAAAGTCATAAACTCTCTGAAGGCGATTAAACAATTCTTGCCTTTTATTTTTAAGCTTCTTTAAACTATACGACATCTTTAATTTTGCAGCTTCTGCGGAATTTGGCATGTTATATAGTACAAAGTTAGGCAAGTACCAGAACTATTGAAAGTTTTATACTGACTACAACATAGAATAATGCTAATGAGTTAGAGATAACACGGGCGGCGGACGAACCTGTGTACGAGTACCTCTCGATAATATTAAGAATTAGCAGGTAGGCAGATAATATTTTCTGTGAAATGATCAAATGGTATAATCGCAGCGGATAAATTAACAGAATGGCGTATTTCACTGTAGATAATTTATAATTTCCAGTATATAGGAAATGGAATCACTAATATTTTGACGAATGCGGGGTTTTAATGCATAGATAATGCAAATAAGAGCGGGAATGCGGGGTAATACTGCGGGCAGAGTGAAAATTAGAGCGGAATTCACGTGTTCTTTAGACAAAGAACATGAAGATAGCGGTTGGAAATACCAAAAAATGGTTATAGATCGCAGATCAAAGGGCCTAAAATGGATCTAGATCCGGCTCGAATGGCCAAAAAAATGAGCACGCGATATGACGGCAGTGCTTTGTATCACCATAGGTTTTAAAAATAGCGGGAAGTGAAGAGAAATAATTACGAAGATGAAAGATCTGACCTTGGGAAGGAGCTGCATGCACCACAAACCACGCTTCGCCTGAGCCACCAAGTCTCTGGTGTTCTCCAAGATGGTTTTCTTCTTCCTCTTCGTGCCTGGTTGCGCTCTTCTCGGCTAATCTTCTTCGTAATAGTAATAGATGAAAATGAGGCGCACAGCGGGTGCGATCTCAAAATGGCGGGCGGTAGGGTCGAGGTAGGACCTAGTCGAATGACAATCAGCGTATACCTCCGGCGTGAAAGGCTTCTGATTGACGACTGATTGATTTGCGTCCAAAACTAAGCGGGTGGAGATGCAGCGAAAATGACAGTTGAAAATATTAATTCACAACTACCCCGCAGTATGAGAGCCACAAGAAGTGGCGCGAACAAATTACACGTCCCACTTCATTCAAGCCGCTTGTCCAAGAAACCCTATTGTGCAGGGACCCTATTAAGTGGTACAGTAGTTCATAGTATTTTTTATCCTCTCTATCCTGACTCAAAGCGACATCTTTTGTAGGTTTGACTTATTAGTGGATCTACCTTAGACCACTGGACCCTTCTATTTTATCCTTTCAAGTGTTGATCGCATTATACAAGAGTATTTTGACACATTGCCTTTTATTGTTTATAATTTTTGGGTCGTAAATCATTAAAGCTTTTGTGTTTTTTTATTAGATCGCTTTGTGCGGTTTAAGGATTATTTCGATGATTATGATTTATGAGATTTTTAAAATGAAAAGCTACATTTTGGAATTCTCATTCTATATATTCTTTTATTTAAGTACAAAGGTGGGGTGCAGAGTTTTACGTAACCCTTTTAATGCATAAGTTTGATGCCTATAAATCTTTTGTCTATCATGTATTTCATAAATGGATGAGCCAAAATAACCACATTTTCTTATGCTCGGTGCACATCAAGACGATAAAGCTTTGTCGAAAATTTGTAGAAAATGTTGTTTGACAACATTTGTTTTAAATTTATTACTTTTATATAAAATATCGTACGATTTTTGCCTTGATGCAGTGCACCTAAGCACAGAATAACAGCGTCGCAGATTTCGGTTTGCGGCATTATGCTGAGTCGGAGCCTTTTTCTCTTTGCCGCGACACTCATACCACTAGGATAAATTTGACTTTCTTTTTGTTGTTTTAACTTTATTTTTTTTTTTCTTTTATTTATGTTCTACTTTGTTTTTTGTATGTATGTGTCGTGTTTTTGGGAAATAAATGTTATATCTATCTATCTATCTATCTAAATCAAAAGAAATACCAAAACATTTTGATTTCAACTAGTGTTAGCATTTCTGACCTTAAAACCAAACTTAGGTCCACAGTTACGACAAGCTGCTTATGAAAACATAGCAGCAGCATCCCAAATGTCTTTGACACAGTATACTATCTATGTTATAAGTGCGAAGATCCGTTAATCCGAGGGACAACTTCCGTGGCACGATGTCTATGAAAGGAGAGCGGCGTTTCGTTTCAAGAGGCGCGCGTGAAACAAGCTGTGATAACCAATGACGAGACAATTGTCCAAACTGTGGCACACAATGGACGCACAGTAGCGGCTTCCGTGACACACAAGAGTTCTGTTCACTCAGCTAGAGCTACAAAGAGCTAGAATGGACGATCAGGTAGACAACGAGTCCAGAAAAGTATAGAATTAAATCGATTGCAGAATTAGGAAGGTTACATAAAACCGAAATATTTAACATTACATAATATATCAGTACATATACAAAAATGTTTGATGTTAAATAATTCTATAATCATGAATATATACAGGTACTTTTTTGCCTCTCTCACTAAGAAATCGGGATACAAAAGAAGTCGCCTTGAAACTGCCTTTTCACAGCCCTTAGGATCGAAAATTTGTTTGAAAATTTTACGAAGAGAAAGAAACGGAACAAACTTCTACTGGCTATTACCTTCTCAAAGTAACGACATCACTGTAAGATTATTGACTTCCCTAGTTCAGCAAAGCACAGAATGCGCAAAACTTTAGCGTGCGTCGCAAATTTCACAACAAAAAATAAAATAGAAAATTGAGACATCTTCTACGGCTAAGTTAACATAATGTTCATAATGTAACTTTTGGCTAAATAAAATTTTTCTGCGGCAAAGATATTTTAGAATATACGTTTTAACCTTCATTTGACCCCATGCTATGGCTGAACAGGAATTTGTCACGTATATGTAATGCAACTGTGTCTTTCTTCTCTTTGACACATATGTAGATAATACACAAAGAAGCTCATACTTCTCCTTTATACACTTTACCTCTATGCTTTAACATAAACATTATGTCAAATGTATTTGTTTTTCGTACCAATGCAAAGGGTATCTTGGTTATTAATTAATTATGCTTTGAGAAGGAAATGACGTCACAAGCAAAGAAAAAGCTAATAACATAATAAAAATTATTGACTGCTGAAATTGGTTAAGATTGGTTTTATGAAAACCGAAATTGGTTTAAATAAAGATCATCACATGGTCTATATTAAAAAAAATATAAATATTAAGTTTAATTTTTCTGGTGAATATGGTAAATTAATTCATTTTGTATCCAGAGCAGAAACTAATTTTTCCGTTTCTGCTCTTCAAGAAGTTGATATAGGCTTCAAGATGAGGCTTCAAGAACTTGGGATACTCTATGGCTGTTCCGATGAAAATAGATGTCAGGCTAAAAACCTACAAAACCATTTAAAAGTAGAAGCATGGGCTAGAAATATGAAATAAGTCTATGGCCCGTGAGCATAATGTTGTTGTGAGGTAGACATATGCCACGGTAAACAATTAGCATAACTTAAGAATCACCTTTGAAGTGGACCTCCGCCGACGAAGTAGCTGTTTTTAACTAGTTTTTCTTTACTCGCCTATTACAACAACTGTTTCATTTGTATTTAATTTGTAAATATTATTCTGCTGAACTTGTACAAAATTTAAAATTTTCAAGTTTCTACCTATAACACCTCAGCTTGAATTCAAGTTTCACCCCCACTTCTCCGCGCCTCACCTCACTTTCTTTACGCAGATCGCTCGTGGCCGCGGCCTGTGCAGTGCGTGACGTCACGCGATTTCGTTAGAGTAACTACAACTATTTTCGAACAGGTATTCTAAGTAATGAAAATATTTATTGAAAGGCAATTAGTGTCGTCAGATTAGCAGCTCGATGTTTCTTGGTACGAATATGGACGGAAACGACATTGAAATAACGTTTATATCAGCGCGCAATGTATAGTGGCTGTTACGACGCTCGGTGCGTCCTAGATAGGGCGAAATAGGAGAAAGTAATACTTTTCGAAAGGACGTGATTGTTCGATTGAATAACCCTATGTTACGTTTATAGCTATCGAGTTAATCTATTATTCAAATCATCAATTAATTAAATCGACCAAGCCGCTTAGAAGCAGTACAGAATTCAAGTCAAAAAACACCATTCAGTTGAAATTTTTTTTCATGTAGAAGTTTTGGTGGTATGAGAAAAAAAAATGTTGCATACTTTGTCTTAGAGTTGATAATTCATATAAATTTTTTCCAATATTTTTGGTTTGGCCATAAACGAGGAGTAGGCTTTAAAAATACCTATTTGGCGATACTAAGCCCCTTAATAAGTGTAGTCGTGAATGAAACTAGGGTCAAAAGATTTGCCCAACACAACAATATAACACATATGTATACTAGTTTTATTCTGTTGTATGTGTTTAATGCATAAATGGGTTAGATAGAATATACTTGGATAAATTAATATTTTGATATGAACCCAAAAGCTTATTGCACCACTTATAAAAAAGAGATACGACCGTAAATTATTTAGGTGGATACCTCTTATGCCGCCTCTTTAATCGGTCTCAGAGGAAAGAATCCATGGCGGCCATTGGTGGCGAAGCATTAAATTATCATCAATAACAAATGATTTTAAATAAATTTATAAAGTTATCCATCGTGAAAAAAACAACCTTTTGAATTGACGTTCAAGTTCTGAACATTTCCCCCATACAAAATGCGAACGAAGAATTATCCACTTCAATACGCGGCACGAGTCTTGAGCACAAAAGTACAATTATAGTGGGGGAAGCGCAAGGTCTCTGTTTGGTTGATCGAAGGGCGAAAATCGTACGCCAAGTTTCTTGCCGGTAATAATATCTGACTATATTGACTTACACTTTGAAAACTGTAATAGCTTTTATTCTAAATTTAAACAATTAATTTTTACCATTGCCAATGGAAAAGGAGCTATTGGTTCACCTATAAATGGTCTTTCAGTGAATAAAATGCTCTTTCCCTCACTGAGTGAGAAAAATATTTTTTTTTTGTTCATACAGTTTCTGGGAAAGGCAAAGGTATCTGTGACTGCACACCCAATACTTATGTATTTGGTTTGTCTAGATTCAAAGAAACCAACTGCAAAGTCTGATTTTCTTCATTTCATCATCTCTATTAAATTTTTTATCTCTTGTTTTATTCTTCTTAAAATAACTTAAAATAATAAAACCTTACATCCACGTTCAGTTTTAAGTTCCAGCCTGATTAAAGCACTATGGTCCAAGACAATTTACACATATACATTAAACGCTTAACACACATTTTTAAGAAATCTGGTGTACGAAGCATACATTATTATGTTATGTGAAAACAATAGATTAAAATATAGACGCTAGTTACAAGCGTCCTATCTCTGAGTGTATTAAATGTAATTACCTAACCACCACACGGCTCACTGTGTACCAAACGGTTGCCCACGGCATTATGTACTCCCACACAGGGGCATTATATACACGGCCCCCTAATGCTCACGATGCTCGGTCATTGGCGAGCTTTCCCCCATAAGCTCTACAATTAGTCGTTTATTACGTCGAGTCTCCCCACTACACTGGCCCAAGACGGGTAGTGCGAGCGGTCTGTGTGTGTTAGACTATGTAATGAAAATTTCAGTATACAGTGGTTCCCTCGTAAGAGTGCACATCCGAATGGGGGTGAAAATATATCGATAAAATGAAAGAAAAAAATAGTTCTTTTAATTTTTTAAAGATATGCTCCACTTGATCGTCTTTCTTTGTATGGGACGCGATGCGGGCGCAGTACCTTTGTCAGCCGCTCGTAGAAATTATTGTATTTATGTTATGATGGAACGTTGCAATTTTTTTTGTAAGGAAAAGGAATGATAAGATGGATCCATGAATCGATGGATTTGTATATGGGAAATAATTTCCTGTTATTTCCCACATACAAATCCATCGATTATGGGTTAAAGTACAGTTTTCTTAACAAAATAACGCTTTAAAATAATTTTTTCTGCTATAAAGACGATGTAGAAAGAAAAATTAAATAAATATTATTTTAAAGCCTTTTGAAGCTTTTTATTATTATAAATAGTTTATAACTATTAATACTTTTTTATTTACATATATTATAAACTATTTAAAAAAATAAAAAGCTTACGAAGTAAGAACGCATAGGAACTTAGCCCATACAGTCATACATACATATTTGAGGTTTCAATAATGTTTCAATAAGAAATTGTTTGAATGATGGGTTATTCTTATGGTTATAACCAAACCAAAAACATACGCGGACGACTGCGATTGATTTTAATGATGGTAGCAACTTGTAAATAGACCCTTGTCTTATATTAGTGAAGTATGTATTTTGTGCGTTATTTATTAATTTAATATTTACTGCTTTTTTGTTTGTTTAAAGTTTTATTCTGGGTAACAAAAACTGAACAACAAAAATGACAAACAATCAAAACGAACCATCAAGAAAAGCTTAGGAGAAATGTTACCAAGATATTATGGATTGGAAAAAAGGTAGGTAACCTATTGCATGAGTTTAGATTAAAGAATGTATGAAACTACACATAACTAGGTATTAAAACACTTGTGTATGCTAATAAAATATGCGTCTACACACTCACACACACACTCGTGTTTTAATAACCTCTTTATGTGCCAATTTCATTAACTACTATTTCTCGTCGTTACCGCGAAATTTTTGTAAAAACCTGGGGAAAGAGAAATTTTAGCCATTCATTTAGACGGCCAATATCAAGTCATGTAAGTCCCTTGTTTTTCCAAAAACATCGCGATTAAGGCCAGAAAAACCTTTAACAAAATGCTTTTCATCGAGATTGTCGTCCACGCGAACCGGGGTCTTAAATAATAAATACTTTACTGGTCTTTTTTAGCCCTAAAAATTCTATGATTACATTACCAGAATAAATTTTTTGGTGTACTGGATTAATATTGCAATGATTTGAATTGAAAATAAACACAGTGGTATTTTCGTGTACTAACTGGGTCATCTGGTAACGAAGATATCTAACGTAAACTAGGATTTGCCTTGACGAGATGTGCTCGATTTAGTTGTACCCTTCTTTCATAAAATATTTTTCAAATAAACATTTTGAGAGCTTTTTTACCAAGACAAAGCCACACCTTTCAGAATATTTAACAACCACCTCTTTCGTAATTACCTTAGATTAAACCGATAAAGATTTAATTTCTATTTGATGGAAAGGAACGTATTCTCACATGGCATGTGGAAACAATGGCTACTGGTAGTTGCCTTACTTATCATACTTATCAAGAACATCAATAAAATGCCTTTCTCGGGAACGCCCGAATATGTTATGTACATTTTAATTGTTCCCTCAACAATATAAAAAGGCCCTTGCCCTGCAGTAATGTAATGGCGTTTTGTAGGTCTTTATTTAATTTGAGTCTGCTTTTTGTAACATTAGGATAGAGAGTTTTTTTGTTTGTTGTTATTGTCGCCATATTTTTCTACTAGCTGAAAGTTTATAAATGTAGTAAAACAATAAGTAGATTAAAAAAATAAAGTATATATATATAATATGATGAAAATAAAATGTTATAATGCTTGTGATTGTCGGCTACTTAGTTGAACATATACATTTTCGTTGAAATTAAACACTTGTACTTCTCCACAAAATTATAATTTTTGTCACCATACCCAACTGATGGTTCCACATTCTCAAGGGTTTATTAAGCTAAAGTGAAACTAAATAAAATACAAAAAAAGGATCTTTTACGTATACGTTAGGGTGGTTCTTATTTTATGTACTTTTCTGTTTTACTACGGGTGACCCCCTCAATGTGTTCTCTTTTTTCATATCTTTTTAACAAAATTTAGGGGTTTGAAATTTTGTAATCTTCATACATTGACCTATTTTTTTTGCTCATCACCCCTGGAAGTTAAAACACAGTAAAAAAAGGTAATAAATTTCCGTTTTGCCATTATTTGAGCTCGTGTTTAAAAAAAAAAGCTTAAAAATGCAACTGTTTTTCATCATCTACGTTTTAAAAGCCAACTTTTTGCATTATTTTTTTATCCCTAAAATTTGTAAAAAGTATACAGCGCTAATTTAACAAACTCGTGTCCCAATGTCATTGTCACAATTATGTAACAGTTGCACAAAATACTTCTACGTTGGCATAAAATAAACAGATAGAGACACAAATAACATAGCGTCAATTAATAATGTTCCGCATTAAGAAATATTAAGTTAGTATTCCCCCATAGAATAAGTGAGGATACGTATTAGATATTTGGTGCGATCGTCACGGGATGGTCACGGGATGGTCATACGGGGCGAATACGTCCTGGCAGTGCGTGGCGGCACGGCGCGGCGGGTTAATTGCGGCAAGGCAAACAATCCGCCCTTAATTTAGACTCATCATTTATCATTGTTCTTCCGTTAAGTAAATTAAATTATACATGAATTAAATGATGTAGCTTCACAGTGGGTGTCAAAGAACCTAGAAACCATGTTTGTGGTCAAAGATGATATTTTAGGTATTGATGTTAACGGGAAATAAAGTTGTAACTTTTGTCACATTTTGATGAATTCAGATTAAAAGATTTTATCCATTTACTTCATAGCTTTCCTCAGTAATATATACAAGTTGAGTTTTTTTTATTCCAAATTATTTTATTTTATTTTGCTCTCACCCCATACTATATAATTCAAGTCTAACTTCGAGCTAGTACTGATCAAAAGCATTGAGGTTAGCCAAAATTTAAAAAGGCTTTGTGTTTGATTTCCTAAATCATCTGTATGAATTGGGTTTATTATTAAGTAGATTGAAAAATAAGCTATATGTTATAGCGGATGCCCCACAATAATGCTCGCGTAGATCCAGTTTCTCTCGAACCCGTGATAATTTCCTAAAATCCTTTCTTAGTAGATGTCTACGTCATACAAGGAGCCCAAAGTCCAAATTTCATGTTCCTAGGTCCAACTGTTTGGTCTGAGTTGGTAGATCAATTAGTCAGTCAGTATATTATCCGTGGTTTGTGCTTTAAATATTGGAGTTAGATAATATCCCTTCATCAGGACATCATTTTATTTTTAAAAATAAGTAAATTACGCATTCATAGATTTTTGAAAAACTATTTTCTAAATTTACTCCAATATTTAAAGTACTTTTCTTCCAAGACCCATTGAGATGGGACGCCCTATACCTATACAAGGTGACTTTTTGATCATCGTCCAAATTCATACTGGAGGCTTGATAAGTGGTCAGTATCTTGGATCAATAAATATTTTTGTGAAATTCGTAAAATGAAATTTCGACTACCCATAGTAATTCACTTCCAGTCCCGAGTGAATCACTATGGGGAGTCGACATTTCATTTTACGAATTTTACAAAAATTGTTATTGATTCAAGCCGCCAGTATGAATTTGAACGATGATCAAAAAGTCACCTTGTATAAATAAATTTGCAGCAAATTCTTATACGAAGACTAAATACACCTTTAGACCCAAAAAATAATCATCAGTAAACTTTGTAAGGTGCACAAAGATAACTGCTTCAAAACCTTTTGTTTTAAAATTCAAACTGACTACATCAAACCAGCACAAGGTGTGCGTTAGAATATGATTAGCAGCTTGTCAAAAACGAGTTAAGCCTTCTAATGCATTCAAATTAATAAGCAAAGGGTTCAAGCCAAATGTATTTGATGCACCCACCTAATCAATGCGATGCTATCGCTGTAAGCCAGACATTCGTTTGCATAATATATCTACTTTAAATTACCAACAATATTTAGGTATGACTGACGAAAAAAAAAAATTGTTTCGACATGACCCTTCTAAGGGGGTATCAGAGGTATTTTCGAGTACCTATGGACTGTGAAGTGCAAGTCACAGTCTTTACTCGTAAATCCACGGTTCACCGATGATTTTTATGTTCCAGCGTGAAGAGTGGTGAGTGAGCCCTTCATCCATTATCCATCCATCAGCCTAGTCGTCCACTGCTGGACATAAGCCATTCCAGGACTTTGCCACTTTCGGCCGTCATCCTGGAAGAATTGCCCATACTCGCACACGCTGGGCGAGCCGGTTGGTGAGCGCGGTACTGGAACCCTCGCACCAGTGACGCCGCTGCCCGTCATCAGTCATAAGGCCCGGCTATTAGGGATGGATATACCGCCATCCATTGGTCCCAGGCATGGTGGGCCTCCTGGTTTTTTGCCTGTGAGCTGTCCTCTTACTCTCCACCGAATTACTTCGAGGGTGTCTCCAAGTAAGATTGTGGTACCTCCACATCAGCTCTACCACCTGCCGGCCTTCGCCGCAGAAATATGGAGCCCCGGCTTAAGGTGCCTTCTGAAGCACCTAACTACTCAACACTTAACAAAAAAATGCTACTAAAAATGTAGGGCACAAATGACAAAAATGTAACGGGCTCGACTGTGGAGTTATCAAACACCCCCGAAGTCAAAGGGAGAGTAAGGGGACAGCTTCTAAACAAGCTCAACTAGGTCGCCCACCATGCCTTGGGACCGATTTATGGCGGTATATTCATCCTTAATTGCCAGCCCTTATAAAAAAACAAGACTAGTGATAGATAGTGCGAGGATATCGGCATCGCCCTCTCCAACCCGCCTGCTCAGCGTGTGTCGAATATGGGCATTTCTTCAAAGAGTACTTGAAGACCAAGAATGGCAAAATCTGGACGAACCAGGTTGATGGATGAGCTGAAAATTACTACGATTCGTGTTCTTGGTTATAAACGTGTTTGATTTAGAATGAGCAACGAATCATTTCAGGAAGTGGACGAACCAGATTAATGGATGGGCTACAAATTACTACGAGTCGTGTTCTTGGTTATAAACGTGTTTTTGATTTAGAATGAGCAACGAATTATTTCAGGAAGTGGACGAACCAGGTAGATGGATGGGCTACAAATTACTACGAGTCGTGTTCTTGGTTATAAATGTGTGTTTGATTTAGAATGACCACCGAATTATTTCAGGAAGTGGATGAACCAGGTTGATGGATGGGCTACAAATTACTACGAGTCGTGTTCTTGGTTATAAACGTGATTTTGATTTAGAATGAGCAACGAATTATTTCAGGAAGTGGACGAACCAGGTTGATGGATGGGCTACAAATTACTACGAGTCGTGTTCTTGGTTATAATCGTGTGTTTGATTTAGAATGAGCAACAAATTATTTCAGGAAGTGGACGAACCAGGTTGATGGATGGGCTACAAATTAATACGAGTCGTGTTCTTGGTTATAAACGTGCGTTTGATTTAGAATGAGCAACGAATTATTTCAGGAAGTGGACGAACCAGGTTGATGGATGGGCTACAAATTACTACGAGTCGTGTTCTTGGTTATAAACGTGTGTTTGATTTAGAATGAGCAAAGAATTATTTCAGGAAGTGGACGAACCAGGTAGATGGATGGGCTACAAATTACTACGAGTCTTGTACTTGGTTATAAACGTGTTCTTGATTTAAAATGACCAACGAATTATTTCAGGAAGAGGTTTTTATTACAATCACTCAACAAATAATGTGGTGATTAAAGTGATAAAAACAAACAATTACAAATTTATAAAGGGTCATTAAGACTTTTTCAAGGGGTCGTTGTCGTCTCGATGAAAGAACTTAAGATAGCTGCTGTCGATTGCGGCGCGATAAAAAGCCCTTCGCTAAACGGCTACAAATGTTGCCCCGCTGTATAGGGGGTGCTAAATCGTCTGGACAACAGCATACTCGTATTAACATATCAGTTTTACATTGTTTTGCATAATTAACCACGTTGTCAAACAGTGAAGTTTTAGTTCCATGTTGCTTCAATTGAATATGCCTAAATAAGAATACTCGTAATTTGGCCAAGTGTGAGTCGGACTAGCAAATAAGACAGGAAAATAGAAGAAAATATAGATGCCATAGCAACATCAAGGCGAGGAAAAACAAGGTGCTTAAATGGTAGCGCCTGACAAACAAATTTGCATCCTCTCCTATGAACCTTGTATGTGTTACCGTTTTTAGAGAGCTATAAGAAATAACAGTAATAAAACGTTACTTTTTTGAGGTTTTTTGTATTGAGTTTACATTTTTTTTTATTTCTATTTATTGGCCATGATAGAGGTCATAGCAACACGTATTTTGTGAAAGTTTCAACTGGCTACCTAAAACGGCTGAAGCTGTATATAGACTCCTATGACAGACGTTATATAGAATGCTTTGAAATTCGACCTATTCCTTGAAATGAGTTATACTAGAGATCATTTCCAAAGGAACGGAAAAGGTAAAATAGGTTTCGGGTTGCCAATTATAGCACTTTAAGGCGTTACAACATACAAAATATCCGAGGGGGTGTCAGAGGTGTTCCAAGTGTGAATTATGTAAAGCAAGTCACAGTTCACACTCCGTACACCCGCGTTTATTACGTCCCAACGTGAGGAGTGGTGAACCCTATTGCCGTTCTTCGGGCACAAATATTATACACGCTTTTTAGGGCGTCTAGTTTCCTCAGCATGTTTTCCTCCACCGTTCAGCAAGTGGTAAGTATTAGGTACTACGAAAACTATGCACATAAATTCCGTAAAACTCATTGGTGCATGCCCGACCAGCCCATCTATTCTGTATCTTTGGTTGCCAACTGAACTGGGTGCCTATTATCAAAAACATAGATAAAAACTGAACTTTTGAAATTGCCTTTAGTGGGTATTGAACTATTTACGAACTGTGTCGTCACTTCAAGTGCGAACATATCCTTAGACAATCGGAATTCGATAGTATATAGTATATCTATGTTTTTGATGATAGGCACCCAGTTCAGTTGGCAACTAGAGATACATAATAGGCCCGCAGGAATCGAACTTAGATCTCAAGATTGAAAGGCCAGCGTTCTAACCCTCAGCTACCTAATAAGATTTTTTAGAAACAGTTTAGCCACAAAACTCGAATATCTTGTCACTTGTCGTGTCACCAACATTAAGCAGTGTTACCA
Organism: Ypsolopha sequella; assembly: GCA_934047225.1. NCBI lineage: Eukaryota > Metazoa > Arthropoda > Insecta > Lepidoptera > Ypsolophidae > Ypsolopha > Ypsolopha sequella. Next base: position 14,528,801 of record OW203985.1, read on the forward strand.
TCAGATAGCAGCGGGTGGTCAATCGGAGGGAGTGCACTTCTATGTTGCCGTCGACGGAACATGACAACGCTTGTGCCGCAATTACATACGTACTTGTGACGTGCGTGACTGCTGCTGGCCTGTCGAATGAGATATTACTTGCAATTGCAATGCATTATTGATAGACAGTCGTGGTACGGAAATATTAGGTTTAGACTTGTCTAGCTAGCGAGCTTTTATCGATTCGTTTTTCGTGTTTAATTCTGAATAACACCTACTTGCTTATAAACCTTCAATATTATGGAAACAAACGACATTTTTGAGGAACATCAACATATTCAAATCTGAGGTATGTTATCGTCAAACGCTAACACGAATCGATGAAGACATTATTTTTTGTCACAAATAACGTTTCATCATATGCAAATTGTCATATCCCCTCGTTCGGTTAACTTATCTAGCGTATCATGTCTCCCACCGTACGTACGTACGTCTCGCTTAAAATTCGTCCCTTAGCAAGGCTAATATGCAAATGTCGCCACGACAGTCGAATACAAAAAGCTCGAGCGCGGTGGCAGCGAGTAAATCAATCGATCAACGCCGGATATGCTCGTAGGAATACGTCTTCATTGTGTTCATTAGTGTCGAGCGAGCCGGAGGGCCGCGGCCCGAGGGTTAGCCACACCTGCCCGTGGAATATGTTGGATATTCCGCAAAATTCTTACGAAATTAATTCGAAGAATAAATAGTGGAATTGTCACAATAAGTGAATAGTATATACATGTAGAGCAATGATAAATGCTTCGGCCAGAAGGAAATGAATTTCAAATACCCCATTCAAAAAGGTGACGGGGCCGGTACCGATACAAAAAAGAATTAATACTGTCGAATGTTACCGTTACTTGCCGCTATTATGATATTATTAAATACCCTAATTACATATTAAATGTTGCAACCGCAAAGCTTTCATCTCGCGCCGTTTTTTGACTTTTGTCTCGTAAAATGTACAGTGTGGGAGCCACCGTTTAGCGGTTTTGGCTAAATTACTTGTGGGTTCCGCTTGACGCGGGCGTTTGGTAAGGAACAATGGCGGAACCGTCTATTGTCTTCAGAAACCGTTCTTACCTGTGTCAGGGGGTTTGCTGAGAAGTTGAGTACTGGCTGATACTGTTCCGTTGATAATCGGGTATCCCAACACCACCACCATTAAATCAGCCGTCAGTAGGCAGCGTCGCGTTTTTGAATAGAAGGCTTAGTGGCTAATAAATGAGATAAATAATAATAAAATTGTGTCTTTTTTCACTTTTACTTCTCCCCATTTCTATATTTACTTCAGATAATTTAAATTAGGTGGTAGAGCTGATGCCGAGCTCGACTGTGGAGGTACTTAATCGCAAACCCCCCCCGAAGTTATTCGGGGGAGAGTAAGAGGACAGCTCTCACGCACAACCAGCACTCGTAGCACAGTGTTTAATCGCGCGCGATGCCACTTATATTAGTTGAATCACAAGTGCAAGTTTACTGTTTAAACGCAAAAACATCGTGTCACGCTCCTCGCACCTGTGATTCAACTAAGCCGCGTCGCGCGCGATTAAATACTATGCTACCGGGCCAGGTGGCCCACCATGCCTGGGACCGATTGGTGGCGGTATATCCATCCCCAATTGCCGGCTTTTTATAAAACAGACTGGTGACGGGCAGGGGCGTCACTAGTGCGAGGGTTATGGCACCGCGCTCACCAACCCGCCTGCCCAGTGTGTGTGAGTATGGGCATTTCTACTTGGAATACCACCAACCAGTGGCGAAATCTTGGAAAGGCCTATGTCCAGCAGTGGACGAAGACATGCTGATGGATGGATGGAATAAATTGTACTGTACACGCTTAAGGCGTTTGACCATGACCACGCTAAATAAGCAACTCGATGTGTGTCGGTACAAATATCAACGGAAACGACATTGAAATAACGTTAATTTCAGCGTGCCTAGAAAAGTGGCTGTTACGACAACCACTGCGTCTCCGGCTAGCGCAAAATAGGATAAAATAATACTTTTCACATGGACGCCATGAACGGAAAAAAAAATTTGAACTAAAATTTTTAGATCTAAAAATTTCCTATAATTTGGTGAAATAATAATTAAAATCGCTTTAGGCGTTTGGAAGGAGCAAGAGAATTCTTGTGTTAATCATGTGAAACTTTCGATGACTTTCGATTTTTTTTGTCAAAACTTACAATAGAAAAACAGTTTATGAAACTTAAAATTTATTTTTGACTCTATAATGCCTATCATTTATTTTTGTGAAAGTTTTTGGACCACCCATGTGGGAGGAGTAGGCCTTCAAAGACAGGTCCAAATTGCAGTTGGCGTATCCATTCGCCTTAATTCTTAAGGGGCTCCACAATGCCAAGCATCAGTTTTGTATTGGGTTCAGTTCCGTCAATGTAGATGGTAAAAATTTGAAAAAAATATGACGTGTTTGTTGACTCAAGACTATTATTAATTACACTTTATAAATTAACATATTTTCAATCTTCTTTTAATTATAATACTTTTAAAAAAGCATGAATTTCACGAAAAAAGCGATTCGGTTTCCATATTTCAAAACCGATTGAAACGAAAATAACACACGCAAATACTTACTAGAAAAACTATCTTTATTACATAAAGAAATTATAGTTAACGTCCTGATGTAGCCGTGATTTCAAAATAACTGAAGTTTTGCGTGCTCGGCATCTGATTAGAACAGGATAGACAGTTACAAAACAAAAGCTTTAGAGCAGGACTGAATTTTAGCATTGTGCAGCCCCTTAAAGCAATGACATTGCCACCACTAAGATTTTAAATTTACACGGTCACAATAAATATTACTAGGAGTACGGGACTCAACGTATTAAGTTTTTATATTTCCCCGATTTTCCGCGAGATGACCGTCATCATCCGTCCGTCGCAGGACCGTCGCAGACAATGGGAGATGTAACTCTGCCAAAAATTTCGGAAAATATAAAAAATAAACACGGTTGGTCCTGTACTCCTACAACTAGTTCATGTCTCCAAGCATGCAAAACCAGCTCACGGTTTCAATCAAATTGAGCCATAGCAAGGCTCTCATAAACTGTTGCCGGTCGATGAGTTTCAGTACTGTCTTTCAGCCCGGATTCATTCAATAACTTATAAAAAAAATTTGCAAAACTAGCTTAGCAAGAGTGCTGACATAAATATCACTTTATTTTCTCAATATTCAATTCAAATTTCAATCGCTATAATACGAGTACATGGTGCTTTTGATTTTTACAACGAAGTTCATACGGGAGACTTAAAACAAAACGAGACTTGATTATTTCTTGTAATAAAATTGTAGAAATAATGTTTTTACGAATTTGAACAGCGATGTAGTGGGACCTCAATTGGCTGGACCAAATCGATTGGTCAAAGCTGCACTTTATTCCCTATTAATATAAAACGTGAGGAATCATGTACCATAATGCTCACAAGCTCCCTAACTACTATATCCTGTTCAAGACCAATCTCTAGAATATAAATGGCCGGTGGCCAACATTTAATCTTGCATTGCAAATAGGTCGTTTGGCCCTTGTTTTTGATCACTTACATTACAGAGTACCTAATATTCATTTGGATCTTTAAATCTAAATCACTTTGAATAAATCCCACCAAAGAACATTTCTTGTAAAGAAGGTTGCCAAGACTATAATTAAGCTCAAAACGCTTTCACTGTTAAAAAGATATCCGATCTCATGTAGAGCCAATAACTTTACAAGGCCTAACTCTACAAACCATATCCCTACAAACTCTACATCTTGGTCAAGAAGTATGGCTTGGCCGTTTTGTGGCCGTCGCTCCCATGGACTTATGATAAGAACTTAAGTCACTGGTATTTTATATTGTGTCATGCAAAGTTTCACGAAACGGCCAAGTCAAACTTTTGACAAGATATAAGGTTTGTAGAGTCAGGGCTTGTAGAGCTAGGCCTTTTAGAGTTAAAGGCTTGGCTCTAAAGATCTGATAACTTTTTAACAGTGACAACGATATGAGCTTATGAGTCTGGGCAACCTACTTTACATGAAATGTTTTTGGTAGGATTTCATTACTTTTACAAGGAAGTATTGTATACAGACCTGCAATCCCCTTTATGAGGGGTTGGGGGTTGAAAATTTCAGATTTTTTAAATTTTTTCTTCGTTTATAGGCAAATCCTGCATGCAATGCCTGCAAACCAAATTTCAGCCTATTGGACTTTTGAAAGTTTGGGATAGAAATTGTTATATAACACAGGGATGTATGTTACAAATTTTATGTTAAAATGTTTTTGTTTGTGTCCATTAGCATACATACCTGCGTACCAAATTTCAGGTTTGTATGACTTTGGAAGTTTGGAATTGAAATTGTTATGTCATACAGAACTGGAACACCATTTAGGTGGTTGGAGGGTGAAAGTTACAAATTTCTTGATTTTTTTGTTGTTTATGTGCATTAGCGTACATTTCAAATTTCAGTTTTCTTAGACTTCAGGAAATACCCTAGAGGTTTTGATGATCATGTGTCAGTGAGCGGCAAAATCGACGTATTTTAGGTATTATTGAAATCTGATGTATAAATACTAGACAGATAAAATTCAGCAGGTCTTATTAGTCTGCTGACTACATCTTATCCTGAGATTTTGGGCTCTCTAGTATTATCCAGGTTAAAAGGAAATATGAAATAAAATGAAATGAAATATTTTTATTTATGTAATGTAAGTATATCAGGTACACTTATTACAGGTCAGTTTTAATGTAATATAGTTAAATAATCTATGTTTTATACATATAATTATGTAATAAATCATAATATGGGGATACAGATAAAAAATAATAAGATAATGTTTAAATATTAAGTTAAGTAAAGAAATTCACAGTTCTCATTAACTAAGATTATTTTTATTTTGCGAAATCCATCGCTATGAATACTCTAAATATTATTAGAGTGCATTACAAACTAGAAAATATCAATCAGAAACAAATCCAAAGACAAGAATTTGAAAAAATTCCCCGGGGTCAGTATTCGAACCTCCGACCTCTTGTTATCAAGACAAGCGCGCTACCAATTGCGCCACCGAGGTTCCTACCTAGACCGGCGAATTATTCCATCATACTTGTCCACTGCTTTTTTGCATCTACTTGATATACTAGCTTGTATTGCACATACAGAACGCTATACTTTTAGGTGACGTCACGTGACATGCCGTTAAGCTCACTTTGATTGCCAATAATTTCGTCATTTTTTGGGATATCGAAAAAATTATTTTACATCGGTTTTTAATTTTTTAAACGCAATTGATTTTCATAATGGAAATTGAATTTCATAAAATCTTCATGTAGGAGAGGGCTCATTCCCACGTCATCACGCAACATTTTTACAATGTTGGTTGAGTACAGTGGAGACCGCATCAAGTAAGACAAATTGGACTCTGTACCTATCTTATATTCTTCTCTGTAGGGGTTATTTTCGTACTGCAAGTGTATAGCTTGATGTGGTCACCACTTTACAATATAACCCGCAAATGATACCTTTCTTAAATCCACAGAAATTTCATTGAAAGAAGAATCCAATTAAGGATATCAAAAAAGGATGTGAATACCGATCCCACGGTGTTTAATAAAATCATAATAAAGAACTTGTAATTGTAAAGAGCCTGTCTGTCCTTCGAAGGTCCTCATAATATTACAGTTCTTTGTCTGTTTTCGCGGTTAATGTGCAATTTTCTTTACTTTGAAAAGAAAAACCACAAACCACATGTATTCTGATGCTTTGCTTGGATTTGTTGTGAAAAGAAAGATTTGTAAAGTAATTTTATTTACTCCCTTACTACACCATAAGCTTATTATAACGGCTTTACAAGTATCACAAAAACGTTAAAAGAAGACTTTGGTAACACCATTTTTCTGCGCTGTAATTGGCAATTCATTGTTACACCGTTTAGTTAACGAACCAGTGACTAAAATTTCATCTTTTCTTTAGGAAAAGTACCTATGGCATAGCAGCTTCAAAATTTTCCGCAGAATACCTTCAATAAGGGTTATTCCGTAAATTACCGATAATTAGATTAGGCTGTACTGGACAGCTATAAGATTCTTGCCTAAGCACCTCTATCTAGCCTTAGATTCTTGCCTTTTATTGTAACCAAAAAAAAAATAAACCCACGCTTTCTTTCTCTTAATTATTATGTAATTGTTAGTTGAAAAGATTATAAATAATGTTAAGCAAAGACGATAATGATGGTCCTCGATAAAGTATTGTGGCCATTAACTGAACATAATTAGCCATGGGGACACTCGTGCAGCCTATATTATAAAACTTGGCTTCGCTTCTTTCATTCCATTAACATACACTGGTTGCATTATATCACAGTTGTACAAAATATATCGCAATAAATACTATAAGATAAAGTGAATTCTTTTTGTCAGAATTTGGGATTGACTGTGTTACAATTTTTGTTGTTTATTATTTAACATGCATATTTTTATAACTTTTCATTTTAATCCCAACTTACGTCAGTAAAGCTTTTCCGGGCTGTAATTAATTCACCATCAAAACGTTCTAAGGTAGTTTATTTTTTAATTAGCGGCCGCTTTTCCATAGGCTGACTTACATCAAGATAGGAGGTCAGGCCGTGTAGGCTGTATATGTGAATGGCTGTTGCCTCACGCAGCCTGCTTGCTTTGCTTCGACGATTATATGCAAATGGGATGTCATAACACGTGAATAATCACTAGCCGCCACGACTCGCCCTTTCGGACGTACCGCACAAATTGGGACTCCATGAAATGCAAGTTTTACTCGCGCTACATGACATTTTGAGGGTAGATATGCTAAGGTGATGTTTTTTATTGTTGTTTTTAGAACTAAAAGTTTTATGTAAGAAAGCTTCCTTTTTTTTTTGTTAATAATTATATCTATACTTTTTGATCTTATATGGTTTTAGCAAGGCAACTATATAAGCAACTTTTTTCATTTTGAATGTCTCAAAACAAACAGTAATAGTTGTGATTGCTATTGACTTTATAGTGTTTTACAGCATTTCATCCCCAATATTTTTGATGCTCTCCCATTGCTATGAGCCTTTTTAATCAGTTCTATCAAATAAATCAATGCATCGATTACTTCTTGAGTATATTTGTTAATTGTTGTTTTTGTCTCTTCCGTTGATTTTCAATTTTTTGTAAATATAAGATTTTGTGTTGTGTACTGTGAGAATAAATAAACGTTTGCAAACAGGTTTTATGCCCTTATCATCATAATATTTAGAGAAGTCTTGCTTCACTAAAACCCTTGGAACTAGGTACAATGCTGAAATTTTGCACAGAGTTTCCCTTTATAATGTAGGGACAATCAATAAGGCCTGATTTTTCAAAATACCCATGTTATCGGGAGAAACGGGATCGCAACGCCGCGGGGCAGCCGCTAGTTAGTTACTAAAAGCGAAAAATGGGCCATTGGGAATTTAATCGATGGTACATGCAGTGTTTGCTGTAAAATGTTCATCAAATCACGCTAACATTATAAACGCTTAGTTTTTCGTGCCTCATTAGGAACATGAAAAGCCTGTTAACATAACAATAGAAAAACCTTTTAATATTAAAATTATAGTTGGTGCCTAAAAAAGTGTACATACCTAAGTGATATACATTTTTACATGGTCTCACCCATAGAGGTAGCAAAGTATCTACAGACTACAGGCCGCGATTTTTTGTATAAAGTCCCCATTTCAGAGTAGTCTCTGTTCAAATCAATAAAAACTAAACTGCTGCCGTTAATTCGAGACAATGATGACAGGGAGTGTGGCGATATCTCGAAAAAATACTACAAGTCAACAAGAGCTTCTTCACGACAAAAATAAATAAAGGCACGTTAAAAAAATATCAACGGTGCAACAAATGGGACGAAATAAATCCAAATCATGATTATTTAAACTTTTTTTATAAATAAAAACCCTGGAATAGAATATATATACGATCTTATTATTTGGTAAGGTATATCAGTTTTATAATACGACAACACTGCCTTCCACCGCAGATATTATAAACCTTTTTCTGAAATGTCGATTCAAAAAGTCGAGGATTCATACTGCAGGCATTATGATTGCTGATTTGACAGAAATAACTTGACAGTATCGCTAATAGACAACTTTTCGCCAAAAATTATATTTTTTGCGCTTTTTTTTAACTTTTACGTAGAAATTGAGTCTGCTGATTCATTAAGTTTTGTACTAGGAAGTGGAAAATATATACGACAAAAATACTTTTTATTAACAAATGGGACTTTTTAACGATATACAATCTACCCTAAAATCATCATGATAAATATAAAATATTGAAATGCAAAACAGTAAAAAAAGGTTTTATCCCCTGACATTTGCAAACGTCACCATTCTCTCGAATGAACGGCCGGAGTTTAGTATGTATTTTTTATTGAGATTCCAATTATGATAATTCTGTATAGCTATGATTTTCGACTTCATCCATCCGCGTGGAAGAAGATAATGCGGCCACAGCGTAATCCCTTAGGAATCCCGCAATAAAAAGTATCCCAGTTTTCAAGTTTTATTATAAGTTATCAAACAGGGGTCTCCTTTCCTTCTTTCTTTATAATCCACTATATCTCACTGCTGAAGATCGTACAGTGGTAACCGCATCAATACCCGTTCAGTAGTTTTTGCGTGATGCATGCAATACCGACAAAAATTCCGTATTTTTTTGTTTCATTTGCCTACATTGCTATTTTTTTGGAATATCATCAACTCTTTGCTCACACTCAGCTATTACAGCTTTTTAATAAATTTTATTATACTTAGCTTTACTATTTTCAGTTGCTATAGTACCTAACCTGTTCTATCAAAGAAGCTATCCATCTGTTATACAATTGCTGCAAGTAAATTCGCGTTAAACTTTTTATTTACCAAAATAGATGATGCTATTTAAACGAAATAATAAAATATTTTTTCAATGCACGTTAAGGCCCACTTTTTATGCATCAAAACCGAACAGAAAGTCGATTATTTTGCCCTAGAGCTTTATTATTATTATTTATTTTTTATTTTTTTACAATAAATAATAATAATACTAAAAATTTACATTACATAATTCTAACCAAAGTTTTCTTGTTTTTTGCTTTTATACAATCATTTGTGACGTCTACAGGCCTTCATTGCCAGGAATTATTATTTGCTGTGTAACTTCTAACAGAAAAAAAGTAAATTCCAAAAATCTCTAAATGACGACATTCGATTTTTTTCCGACATTCGATTTTAATGAAACAAAGTATTTATTCTAATCTAAATTATGTTCTGTTTACTTGTGAAAATGACATAAAAATCCTTTCAGTGGTTTCAGAGATGTGCGCGAACAAACAGACGGACATCAGAAAAGAATTATAAAAATCGCTGATTTATGTTCTATTCCTCTTTTTTAGTCACTCCTTTTCTATTTTTATTACTTTCCTTCAATGTACAGACACACCGGGTTCTACTCTTTTATTATATGTATTGATATGATATTGATGATTGATTACCTATATACAACACAATATATATTACATACTCGTATATATACGTTTTAATCATACACACAAAATTCAAAGTTATTCACTGTGTAAATCTAAACCTGGGTTAATAAAAGAATTTTGGCCATTGTTTGGCTATAGCTCTCTATGGTCACACCACTTTTCACGAAAACCCCGAGTGGAAATTGTGGGTAGCCTCCCAGTCCACCGTGACCAGGCATACCGCGTTAAGGGGCGCGCGGATCGTTATGCTAATAAGGAAACCACATCCAAAAACTCCACATCGACGGCATTAACTCCCCAAGAATTTCAACCTTCGTCCATAGTACTTAGAGTTGTGTTCAAGTTGACACGGCTAGGTGGATAATATTTTTCGAGTGCAATACTGTTACGTGGGGCTGCGTGTCGACCGCTCGTAGTCCTGATAGCCAGGTAATGGACGGTTGACTACGTTTTGGGTTTGAGCGAACACCACGTAACGATTCCCATGGTTTAAGGCATTTTCATCATTATCCTTTGACGATAAGTACTTTAAAAATACTTCTTTCTTGGCGTTCGTTCTGCCTGCAACCTGTACCGAGGTATATAGTCGTAAATAGTCTACATAGCGTGATACAGCGCCTTAAGAAGCTTTAGTTTCTAAACAAAGCTTGTTTGGTGTCGTTTGAAGGAAAATTTTATGGGATTCGTTTATTTCGAACATAGAATTAAATGGCAAAATCATTTATAGGCACACTTATCCAGTTAATCCTAGAATAATGTGTTCATTCTAAATTTTTTCGCGGCAAAAGTTCAACAGCTTTGACACTAGTATGATAACTATGATAAGATACCTTGACACGATGACATCAAATGCATGACCGTCCATCCCCCTCCAAAAGGTAAATCAACCCTCCCCCCTAAATTGTGGGCCCAATTAAGGTACTGAAAGTATACGCAGAGTGCCATGAACACTCATTAATTAGATCAATGCTAAAACTGCCCTGGCATCTGGCGTGTTCGCCGAGAAGATGGTCAATGATTTCTTTGCCCTCATGCGTAGATTAAAGACCTCGTTTCATAAACGAATAATTAATTGTAATAATAACATTGTAATAGCTTCACTTTTGACAGTTTTTCAATATTCCAAAATGTATATATGTAAAATTTTAATTAATACTAATAAATTATACAATTAAACATACTACCTAACAAAAGAAAACACGATCAAATTGCATTCAATCAATACAGAATAGATAATATACCCTCTGTATTACGAGTTTTGACTGTTCTAGTGGCAGTCCACACTCGGTAACACCTATGTAACCCTCTTGGGGATATATACAAGGTGTAACAGAAAGGTGTAACCATATTTGAAGAGCTTATACAGTCAATGGTATAGAACAACTTTTACTATGGAGCCAACCCTTAAATCTCAAAAAAATATCTGCCCTTCCATACATTTCAGCCGAGCGGCATTGCATTTTTTTTTTTTGAGATACAGGGTTTGTTCCGTAGCAAAAGTTGTTCTATACCATTGACTGAATAAGTTCTTGTATATGTCATGATGCTATGTTTTTTTTTTGTCTAAGAAGAACAATTAGTTTCCTGTGGACGTTATGTACAGACAACCGATTCGCAGTTTGAAAGTGTGCCGAGATCGCTTGTGCAGGCGGGGTCACACATTTGCATTGCCTGCATCGCTAAGCACGCATATCTATGCATATTGCCGTTCCGAAACCCATTGTGCCTAGCGGGCCGCGGACCGAGCTAAATCGCATCCTTTATTCGCGAACAAGTAAGTACAGGCAGCATGAAAACATCTGTACAAACCACGGACTACAAACATATTTTTGAAAGAAAATTGCAAATGAGTAACGAAGTCTTGAACACTGTAGACAGGTAGATAATTGAAATAAATTAGGAAAATACTCTCAGGAAACAGAGGATCTAAAAAGGCCGATTTGGATCAATCATAAAATAATTTGAAAGTAGGATAGAGTCAGAGCTTTTGCAAAAGACACGGCATTAGGACGCAATTATAATATGATTCATCCAAAGCAGCCTTTTTATAGGACAAGAAGTTTATTAAACTTATTAAACGTATTAAGTTTATTAAACTTCTTGGTCACGAAGGTTTTAGTTTGACAAGTGTAAGGAGAAAAAAACAAACACTGTTTGGCCTTAAGGCTTCTACCAACGCCAACGACCTTGAACTAAGTAACTGTGTAACCATTTTATACGGTAACTATAGCATTTTTCAACAGAAGATAGTAAACATTTTTAAATAGAAGATAGTATACTTTCAACAGAAGAAGATACATAGTAATCTGCATGATACAAATAATGATGTGGTTTTACCTGAATTGAATTATAATATACAGAAGTGAAGCAAGAAAGTTTACCCTTATTTCTCGATTTTTTGTTCATTTGCAACAACATAACTGCTGCAGTTTTTATCGAAACAGTATGAAAATTTATAAACTTCTAGAAAAAATAATATAGAATGATTTGGTTTTCTCAGTTCTTGGAAATGAATTTTATTTTAGATAAAATTAATTAAAAACAAACTATTTTCGCACTTGTCAGCCGCAGCGACTGAATTAACAGCCATGTTGCAGTGCGAGCTGATAAGGACTTTATTTTAATATGAATCGAGTTGCTAATTATTCCGACGGAGTCACCTTAATACGATTGTAATAAGAGCCTGCAGATTGTTTTCCAATGGCACTATCATATTATCCGATTATCGAAAGATGAGACAAATGTTTTTAACTATATGACAAGCCAAAAAATCATGTCTCTGCTGCACTTGGTCAACTTCAGACAAAAAAAATTACTTCGTAGCATTTCTGCAAGTATATTGTGTGACTTTCCCCCTACTACAATTGAACATTAATGTCGTGAAATGCCATTCCTGTCTCACAACAGAAATATTGTCCTGTAAGATATTCACTAAAGGTGCGATAGGGTTGAAACACACGATCTGAACTCTATAATGTCTTTGAAGACGCATGAAAGTGGCTGTCTACTGAAAAAACCGTTATACTAATATTAAAAAAAAATAGATTTCATTTTGCAGACGGTACCTTAGAGTAGCGGTATACTTTCCACCACCAAGACAACGCACCTCAACGCAAACGTCCGAGAGATCCCCGTATGTGAAATGACGATTAGAACGCTTGTAAGTAGCCTTTGTTTGATCGCACCTCTGATAAGGGCTATTATATGCGGGAGTGTGGCTACCGTGCGCGAGTGTGTGCTAGGGATGTCGCTCAGTGCTGCCGGATATGAGAAGAATCGTATTCGAGTATTTTCTTGAAATTGCATTATTTACTAGCCTCTCGCCCGCGTTTATTCAATCTTTGCCCCGTTTTCGGCCTTGCGGTTATTTTATCAACACCCCTTTAAGACAGAAACGCGATTGGAGCAATTTGGCTCGATAAACATATTTATTGAAACGAGGCGTTTTGCGACACCTTTTTAAATGACAATTTGGAATTACAATTGGACTGCGATGATATTTTACTGGACATATTTTAAGGCGTATGACCACGCTAAATAAGCAACTCGATGTGTGTCGGCACAAATATCAACGGAAACGACATTGAAATAATGTTCATTTCAGCGTGCCTTGAAAAGTGGCTGTTACGACAACCACTGCGTCTCGGGCTAGCGCAAAATAGGAGAAAATAATACTTTTCACATGGACGCAATGAACGAAAAAAAAAAATAAACTTAAATTTTTTAGATCTAAAAATTTCCTATAATTTGGTGAAATAATAATTAAAATCGCTTTAGGCGTTTGGAATGAGTAAGAGAATTCCTGTGTTAATCATGTGAAGCTTTCGATGACTTTAGATTTTTTTTTGTCAAAATTTATAATAGAAAAACAGTATATGAAACTTAAAATTTATTTTTGACTCTATAATGCCTATCATATATTTTTATAAAAGTTTTTGGACCACCCGTGTGGGAGGAGTAGGCCTTCAAAGACAGGTCCAAATTGCAGTTGGCGTATTCATTCGCCTTAACAGTATGCCTGCTGAAATGAAATTTTGATAGCATTTTATGATAATAAAAAAACGATTTTTTGCTACTTTTTCCCGAATTCGTCCCTTTTCTCGCATATGGAGTAACAGGGACGCTATAAACATTTACATATCGCCTACACAACTGACCATATTGAACAACCTTCCTTAAAAAATATCCTTGTGAAAGGTAAATTCTTGTTCCATACTCCAATAGGTTTCTGATTATTTTGTATGGGTTCTTGCTTTTACATTAATTTGCGCAGAATTATAATATATTTTAGTAATATTGTGACCAGTAGAATATCGCTGCCCTAGTGCTTGTATATGGTATAGGTAATTTTTAAGAAAATTATTGTTAATATTCACATATAAATTATATTTAAAGTAAAACTGTATACACATAAATACATATTTATATTAAAGAAAAAAAAAACACTTTCTAAAAATGACCTATACCATATATTGTAGCGTTATTTTTTAAAAAAAATTATTTATTATTTTCCGCCACTACATACTAACGAACGTAATTTCGAATTAAATTTGGACTGCCACCAGGCAAGCCTGGTGACAGCCAAAAAAAGAGGTAAACCTGGATGAATAAACCGTATAATTTAAATAACAAAACACAAAAATAACAAAACCGAAGTAAGAAAAATATGGTACAAAAGAACAATAATATCAGAGGAGTATCGGTACAAAGGAAATTCTTAGATCAGAAAAATTATTATGGCAAATTCCACTTATTTAGGATTTTAATTTCCTTTTAGCTTGAACGACGCATTTATTCATAAAATAATGGATTTTAAATTTAGTTGTCGACACTAGTTTATAGGATCCTTTAAACTAAGATTTCACGGAAGTTTTGATAACTCTTGATCCGAAAGAAAAACGTAATAATAAGGTGTTACGAGCAATCGTTACCTAGCTTTACACTAAGGAATAAAAATAATCGATGCTGAATATTAAGCTACAGATATTAAAAACCTGGTAAGGGTCTCTTCGTGACTTTGGGAGTTTCCGGTGTTCCCGGGAGCAGTCGATGAAGCTTGGCGATTTCAATTTTAGTATCGGAAGCTTTAGCTCACCAGGGACGTGGTCCTTACATCAGGCCTCAATAGGTACAACCGTACGAGATGGCGGATGGGATAATCAAACTGGGGAGACCCAGAAACCCTTTAAAAAATAATCCCGAAGGGTCGCTGTAAAGAAATAAAACAACAGCGTCAAGACATGCTTATGAAACGAGGGAAAGGAAATTAACGTATTGGAAACGGGACAAGAAGGATTTTCAGAGAATGAAACCAAAATTACACAAAACTTACCGGGAAATGCAGGAAAACTGGCTTACACAATGTTCAGGGCAATTGCGCTCTGTTTCTATATTTTAAATATTAAATTTGTTATTTTGTAAAAGAGATTTGCTTCCTCTGTCACGATCTTCTCTGATATGAGAAAAATAACAAAAAAATCTGACAAGAATATTCTAACTATTTGAATTCGAAAATTCAGAAAAGCAGCCAACGATAAAGAAAGACTAAAAATATATAAAAAAGGTTGAATACTTGTAGCGAATGCTACAATTTCCTTAAACGACACAAAAAAATTTAAACTAGCTTAAAGGAAATTAACTTCCAGAAGGATAAACAATCGAATAAACACCTAGACTAATCAAAATGCCTTGAAACAAAAGGACTTGATTAAGTAAAAACAAAGTAGTAGCCTTTATTGCTCTGTGACCCACAAACTATCTTCAGGCAACAATCACGTAGAAACGTTGCTCCGTTGCTGCCTGCAGAAGGACAAACCAACACACTAACAAACCACTAAACAACAAATTAACGACCAACAAATCAATAACCAACAAACTAACAACCAACAAACAACAACCAACAACTCAACAACCAACAAATCAACAACCAACAAATTAACGATCAACAAATCAACAACCAACAAACTAACAACTACCAAACCAACAACGAACAAAACAAGAACTAACCAATTAAAAACCAACAAATCAACAAAACAACAATCCAAAAACCAACAACTCAACAACCAACAAACCAAAAACCAACAAATTAACTACCAACAAGTCAACAACCAACAAATTAACTACCAACAAACCAACAACCAACAAATTAACTACCAACGAATCAACAACCAACAAATTAACAATCAACAAAACAAATAACCAACAAATCAACAACCATCAAACCAAGAGCCAACAAATTAAAATCGAAAGGATACATTATTTAACAAAAAAGGAGAATTTATCAAAAATAGTGTAAATCGGAAGCCGCAATAATATGTGCAAAAAAAGGTTTTGCTATTCAATTGACCTCCATACAGCGAAAATAGTTTGTTAAAAAATGTAAACCAGAAAGTTCAAAATAATAGACAAATATTCAAATGTCGACTTTGACAGTTGACAAGACTGAAAATGTAAACAAAGATTTCAGCAATTGCAAAAACATTTTCAAGAAAAAATCAACATTTGTTCTGTAAAAACAAAAAGATTAATTCGAGGATTTGCGACAAAATTTCTTGCATGGAAGAGCCAATCTCAATATTATTGTGAAAATTTTATAACAAAATGAGATTGCCTATATTGAATTAGGGATCAACAGAAAACGAATAAAGTGACCACCTGGATCTACTAGTATCAATAATTATGCTAGAAACATAATAAATATGTTTAACTAGTAACTACCACATTTATGGATAAATTACAATAAATTTATTTGACTTGAAAACTCAGTGTAAATTATTTACTAGAACAGGTAACAATTATTAATGATAGATATGGAAAGTAATAGGCTACTAAATATTGAAATGCACTTACCTGCAGGTCCTACCTAACTATACATAAGGAAATTAGGTTAGGGATAGGATAATATACACACACAAATAAAACAGGTAATACACAAAAAGTGTGTAAATACTTTATTCCTTTATTAAAATTTGCAAAACATAGATTTCACAAATTAAGGGTACTCATAAAGACAAAAAAATATTCTTCGTGGAAAAATTTGGTTCCTTTCGACAGCTTGGTATTGGGGTTCCTTAGAAGAGAAAACGCTGCCTGAAAACAAACAAAATTTAGTAGGTTGGAAAATTAGTCTACGAAAGCGTAGACACCACCGTCGAATTGAGAAAAAAACGTTAAAGTACAGCAAGTAATATTCAGAAAACCGTACTTACCTTTTGTTCGGGCGCCATGTTTGTAGCGTTATTTTTTAAAAAAAATTATTTATTATTTTCCGCCACTACATACTAACGAACGTAATTTCGAATTAAATTTGGACTGCCACCAGGCAAGCCTGGTGACAGCCAAAAAAAGAGGTAAACCTGGATGAATAAACCGTATAATTTAAATAACAAAACACAAAAATAACAAAACCGAAGTAAGAAAAATATGGTACAAAAGAACAATAATATCAGAGGAGTATCGGTACAAAGGAAATTCTTAGATCAGAAAAATTATTATGGCAAATTCCACTTATTTAGGATTTTAATTTCCTTTTAGCTTGAACGACGCATTTATTCATAAAATAATAGATTTTAAATTTAGTTGTCGACACTAGTTTATAGGATCCTTTAAACTAAGATTTCACGGAAGTTTTGATAACTCTTGATCCGAAAGAAAAACGTAATAATAAGGTGTTACGAGCAATCGTTACCTAGCTTTACACTAAGGAATAAAAATAATCGATGCTGAATATTAAGCTACAGATATTAAAAACCTGGTAAGGGTCTCTTCGTGACTTTGGGAGTTTCCGGTGTTCCCGGGAGCAGTCGATGAAGCTTGGCGATTTCAATTTTAGTATCGGAAGCTTTAGCTCACCAGGGACGTGGTCCTTACATCAGGCCTCAATAGGTACAACCGTACGAGATGGCGGATGGGATAATCAAACTGGGGAGACCCAGAAACCCTTTAAAAAATAATCCCGAAGGGTCGCTGTAAAGAAATAAAACAACAGCGTCAAGACATGCTTATGAAACGAGGGAAAGGAAATTAACGTATTGGAAACGGGACAAGAAGGATTTTCAGAGAATGAAACCAAAATTACACAAAACTTACCGGGAAATGCAGGAAAACTGGCTTACACAATGTTCAGGGCAATTGCGCTCTGTTTCTATATTTTAAATATTAAATTTGTTATTTTGTAAAAGAGATTTGCTTCCTCTGTCACGATCTTCTCTGATATGAGAAAAATAACAAAAAAATCTGACAAGAATATTCTAACTATTTGAATTCGAAAATTCAGAAAAGCAGCCAACGATAAAGAAAGACTAAAAATATATAAAAAAGGTTGAATACTTGTAGCGAATGCTACGATATGTATAAGCAGCAGGGCAGTAATACGTCATTATCTAATGTCACCTATCAGTTTGTATCCTTTTAATATCTTAAACAGTATGAATGACTACCACTATTGCTATAAAAAGGATATAAATCTAGAATAAATTTTCAAAGTTTAGGTCCAAAAGAATCTTGCCCAACTTAGCGTGACTACCATATAGATCCTATACCTAAAAATAAATAAATATCGTATCAATTTTACTGCTTAGGATATAGGGATATCCGTAAGTGTGAAAGGGTGTCCCAGCCCTAGTACTTCAGCGATCAAAGAACAATGCAGATCGACGTGAAAATCCCCAGCGAGTTTCACAAATAGACAGTCCCTCCAGAACAGTTATTATATTTGTGGATTAGTAACTTTGATCCATTGTTAGTTTTTGGTTCGCACCATCTCGTAATTGGATATGCAAATAGTTTTGCAAAACTTCTTAGACTGATAGCTTATTTAATTTTTAAATAAGAAATTGTATTTTTTGGAGCCAATTACGGCTGAAGCTGTAGGCCCCTGTGGCAGATGGACGGATGGACAGTAGAGACTTAGTAATAGGGTCCCGTTTGGCACCTTTCGGGTACGTGACCCTAAATACAATGGTAGCTTTTGATATCTAATATTTGATATCTGGTAGCCAAAAAACTGTTGTCATTTATGTTCGATTTGGAGAATAGGGTTTTTTCATGAGGCGCGGTCGCCTTCATTGTAAAAATAAAAATGAATATGTGTTTATTTTCTTAACTTGTAAATGTTACAGAGCGTTTTTCTCGTTGTTTTTTTTTCTTAGTTCTTAGCTTTCCTCCAGATGTCGCTGTCCATGTCACCATAGATAAAATATCTTCCGTAGCAATCAATGTCAAAGTGGTTTTTAGTTTGTTTGCAATCTGTGCAAATTTTGTCTTTGATTCTGTTGCTAAAGTATACTACAGTTCCATCTAGGAATCTTAGTGAATACTAAATTTGACATAAGGAAAAACGCTCATTGTGATTTAGTTGTTAACAAAAATCAATTATCAAATTGTTAAGTTTGGCTGTTGTACAAATTAATTTGTATCTAAATGCCTAATACTTAATGTATCTTTCCTGGTGCCTATATTACGATTACGGTTTTTACGGCCATCTCATTAGTGCTAAGTAACATTGTCATCGAAAAGTATCAAAGTTTTTTTGTAAAGTGTTTTGTATTGTGTATGTTATATAGCCTAATGTTTTGTTCATATTGATGGTATCAATAAATATTTTTATTTTCATTTTCATTTTCAAATAGGAGCTTGCTCTTACCCACCCACCGTGGGACTGTCAATCAATAGTCAATAGTCAATATCAATATCTTGTTATTTAATGGAAAAGGAACCAAAAAAAGCACCAAACTGCATAGTTCGTATGATATATGGCCGCGTCGTTGATTTCTGTTACCCTATTGTTCAATTTAGAAATTGGCGTTATTTTCCCTCATACAATAAGTACCAACTTCAACTATAATTTTGCTTTATATTTGTTTGTATGAGGGTATATTTTACATAGTGGGTCGGACGGGTGCCGTCTGTTGGCTGGTTTTTTTAAGTTAATGTATGTAAATGGGAAACAATTAGGCGAGTTAAAACACGGGGTAGGCAGTCTAGGCAGGAGTGCTTCGAGCCCCTTCCGTCGCACGCCGCCATATGTTTGTGGGCGGGCGGATGCGTACATACAGGCTGTTGCCACTTAGTATTGCGATGTGGTAGAACATATATTTTTTTTCAATGCATGTGCTCGTAAAGGCCCATTTTTTATGCATCAAAACCGAACAGAAAGTCGATTATTTTGCCCTAGGGCTTTATTATTATTTTTTTTTTTATTTGTTTGCTATGGTTGGCTAACCTGCAGCCTTTCCTGTGTACCATAGATGTTATAATTTTTTTTCCACTGTTTAACGGCTCTGGATACAATCCTTTTGAGCCAATCATAATTTAAAGTTCACAAGATTATATTTGTTTTCATTTCCTCACACTATGCATTGAAAAACGTAGTATGATACATGGGCGTAAAAGCAATAAATTACTCGGTTACGTTTAAAACACTCGCTACGCTCGTGTTTTAAATCGTCCTCGTTATTTATTCCTTTGCGCCCTTGTAGCATAAACTACTATAAATTAAATGTAATATCGGATATTGCGCAGAAAACGCTAAATAATTCAAATAAATAAATGCTTGAAAATTAATTTTGTTTACTTAGGTAGCGTTCCAATACACCTGGGTAAACTTTACTTCGTGAAAGAGATAAGACTTAGACGGAATCTGATTACTAATCGTTTTGGAACGGCCACTTTGTAAAGGCAGTTTATTTACGTGGCAAAGGATATTTTTTTGTAAAATGTATCATTATTACCGAAATAAAATGGCTTTACAAGTCATCCCGAAGAATTCTTTAACTCAGAAATCAAAAAATGGCGCGTGATATGATGACAAATGTCAAAGTGAAAATTTACCTTTGAATTTACGAGAGAAAAAAATTCAAAAAGTTTATTATGCAAAGTAGGTATATATAATACACGTTTCACAAGTCAAAATTTAACTGTCAAAAGTGAATTTTACGTTTCTGACAAGCTTTATGAACGATTTCAAGAATTGTTCGGAGCTCTTCGTTTCACTCGGGTGGTTGTGGAAGACAGATAATATTCACCTTTACCCCGGCGTTTAGGAACGCTACCTTAATTTTTTTTATTTAAATCCGTTTAAAAGCAAATTCCTGTTTAGAAATAAGAAACTTGGTATGGTTATCTACTATTATAACCCTCAGACCAATTTTTTTTGTCTTAGCTTTGGCCAAAAGCATTAAATTTCGAGTTTCTGGAGTACCGTAGTTTTTGACACGCGACAGTTGAATATCATAAAATAGCAGAATATTCAGTACCATCATACTTACCTATAATTTAAAATTATACATTTTTACTTTTATCGCTATATTATTGTAAATACTAATATCCATTGTAACTGATACCGACCACAACTAGTGGTCGAAATATATTTTACTAACTTATCATTACCTATATTTTGTGTTTTCGTATATATACATACCTACATATTAAAACAGGGACATAATGAGGGCCATTTGGACACAATAGTTTATCTACGAACATCTCTTCAAATAATAATTTCATGAAAAATGAGAACAGAAAGCGCAGGATTAAATTTGAATTTTTTTACGTTTTAAGATTCAGCAAGGATCTCAGCTGTCTTATTGTCAGTAATTTACGGACTGTCAAATGTACCCGGAATAGAAGAGCTTGCATGACTAGATTGATGGATGTGGAAGAGGTGAAAGAGGTGTGTCTGGATCATAGCAGATGGAAATCTGTTGGCTCTGCCTGTCCCTCTGGGAGACAGGCGTGAGTATATGTATGTATGTAATTTACGGACTAGCCCTTGTTGAAGGTGTCCGATGAAGCATTCGAGGAGTAGAATATCCAAAAAAATGTCGCAATATGAATTAATTAATCTCATTTCCAACATGCTGTAGATCAATAAACAAATTATTAAACGGTAAATATTGGTTTATTATTCTTCTGTTTACGTTTCCCTTGTATTTAGGGACAATCGTTCACAACTGATAATTATTGACAGGACTCTTTTCAATTTTTCTCTTTATGGAAGTCCGTTTTGTAGCATGAATATTTGAAATTTAATTGTCGTTTTAATCGATACCAATAGATCTGAAATATCATACAAAAGACTTCAACGCTTAAGGGGCATGCATTTGCCGGTATAAATATCGACCAAAACTATATTGAATTACGTTCATATCAGCGCACATTGCATTAGATGATAGCTGCGTCTCCGGATAGCGCAAAATAGGAGAAAATAATACTTTTCACCAGGATTCGATCGAGGGAAAAAATATTTAAACAATAATTTTGTAGATCTGAAAATTGTTTATAGTTTGGTCAAAGAATCAATAAAATCGCTACAGGCATTCGGAAGGAGTAAGAGAACTATTGCGAAAAAGACAGGAAACTTTTGATATTTTCGATTTTTTTCTGTCAAAAATAATTACAGAAAATAAAGTGATAAACTTAAAATGAATTTTTGAGTTCATTAGTTTATCATATCTATATTATTTTTGAAGTTTTCGACATGGATGTGTGGGAGAAGTAGGTCTTCAAAGACAAGTCCAAATGTGCAGTTGGGGTGTGTTTCTGTTACTATAAATAAGTAGATCTCTGATGAATTCGAAACTAACTCATGGTATCGAAGAAAATTAAGCAAATATATATATTTTTAAGTCACAACTATAAAAGTATGACGATATTTATTTCTTCATTGAAAAATTTACAGTTTGAAATGAAGAAATAAAAACTTTAATCTTTTACATGGAGTGAAATGAAATATGATATGAAATAAATTTATTTATGTAATGTAGGTATATCAGATACACTTATTACATGTCTGTTTTAATGTAATATATAATTAAATAATCTGTGTCTATAGGTAGTCGTAATAGTTTTATATAATAAATAATTATATGGGGTCATTCACAAGGATAGGTTTACATACATTAAATAAAAAAGAGTTTTTCAGTCATTACAATAGTACCTACATGTTTTTTGGAGTGGATACTTATTTGATCGCATCTCGTATAGGGGGCTTGTTCAGAACATGTAGGTTTACAACTTCACTTCCGTAATGTCTTTTTTATACGTAGGATAATTTGATTTCTAATATAAGTTGTTACGTTTTTATATCGTTCATTATTTGTTATTTAGTCTTTTTAAGAGGAGGCCTTCCTTTTTCAACAGTTTTTGAATGATTATACTGAATCTACCACAGGCGCAATCAATATGAAACGTATATATATGTTTTTTCAAACCTTTATGTTTAAGTTGTAAGTAGCGTTACCTAATTGGAAAACTTTCGCTCGATAGATTTTATTTTTGAAAATAGTCTCTTTTTGAGAGTTTTTTTGGTTTTGTGTATAATCCACTTGATTTTTATATATCATATTTTATTATCAATACGAAAATCTTGTTTATTAAGCAATGTCAGTTCAAAAATTACTAAGATGCAATATTGTAATTTTAATCCATTTTAATCTTCAAATTAGACTCGTTCTGAATCGTTTAGCGCGCATTTTGGCGCACGAGATTTTCAACTTTATGAAAGTTAGTCTACGGGTTATAATTGCAAAGCCACTGTGCGCCTAAGGAAGGCCTCGTCTAAATGACCTCTTAAGCGAATGCGTCACCATCATTAAGATATTTATGGCCACCATTGATTCTTACTCCTGTGATTGAGTAAAGAGGTGACATAAGAAGTATCCACCTAAATAATTTAGGGTGTATCTCTGAAATAACACGTTGCTTTTTTTGCTGAGGCCATAATCTGCAAGATGGATCCGAGCCACGGTCTGGACTGCGATCTATTGTTTTACTATTGTTTCAGCGATAATGGGCTGTTACGAGGGCTAATTTCGAAATCAAAGTAGAAATGAAAACTTAAATTAGCTTTATTATTAGAACTATCACAGTATAAAAGAGCGGAGCTATACAAAGTCATAGTCGTGTCTTGTGTGGCCAATTCCCACAGCTTAATTTCTAAAAGATTTCTTTAAATTTTTTTTCAGAGATCATACGTCATATTAAGACATTTTCATTATTTTGGTATATAAATTAACCATAATCTTATTATGATTTTTTAAAGAATTGTCCGATATTAAGTCACTTGAGAATTTTAGACATTATACTGATCGTGAGGTGTGATTGCTTATAAAACAATGGTCTGTCTCTGTCTGTCTACTCATCTGTCATTCATCTGTCAAATAAGTTGAAAGCAATCATTTTAAATTTATCTTGATAGCATTACTAAACAGCCATTTCTCAAGTGACGTCACACGAAGGCAAATGGAAGTTGCAGCTTTTATTAATAAAAATATTCATCATCATGAGGTTTTCTAGACCATCAAGTTCTAAAATACGGCTTATTAAAAATAAACTTGAAATGGTTTTCAAATTTACACACCTTAACATAATTTAATCTAAGGGAATTGACCTCTTCTTTTTTCGCCAATATTTACAATTAATTCATAAACCAGTTCGAGGAACATATTTGAAAGTACGCGTGCATATCCTTCAATAAGGTGGCTCCGTCGGAAAAATTTAGCAACTCGATTCGTGATGGTTGAAATTTCGAACAAAACCATATTAAAATAAAGTTCTTATCACCCCGCACTGCAACATGGCTGTTACGTCAGTCGCTGCGACTGACAAGTGCGAAAAAAGCGTGGTTTTAATTAATTTTATGTAAAATAAAACGAATTTCCGAGAACTGAGAAAACCATATCATTTCATATTATTTTGTCTAGAATTTTTATACTGTTTCGATAAAAACTGCAGCAGTTACATTGTTACAAGTGGACAAAAAATCGAGAAACAAGGGTACTTGGAATTTTCTTGCTTCACTTCTGTATATCAAAATAAAATTCAGGAAAAACTACATCACTATGTATGATTATCATGAAGATTACTATGTATTTTTTCCTCTATTAAAAAATGCTATAGTTACCGTATAAAATGGTTACAAAGTTACTCAGTTCAAGGTCATTGGCATTGGGAGTAGCCTTAAATGAAAAAAGCGATATCTTCAGTAACGTCATCACCACATTTTTCTATAGGCAATGTTTTTCTCGAACTCTTCCTAAAGTCTGACCTCATGTGATGACGTCACTTCCTGTAAATACTGTAGTATTTTGTGCAACTGTGACAGAATGTGAGACATTGGGACACGAGTGCTTCTTTACGAAACGAACGAAGCTGAACGAAGTGAGTTTCGTAATATTTTTGCACGAGTGACCAATATCTGATTATGTCCAGTTGCACTCAATACTTTATATACGACCATCAAAAACAATTTCACGAAAAATTAAAAAAAGAACACTCGTCATGATACTGTCATGATTCTGTCATGGTACAGTGGAGACCACATCAAGCTATTCACTTGCAGCACGACATTAGCCCCTACAGAGAAGAATATAAGATAGGTATAAAGTCCAATGTGTCTTACTTGATGCGGTCTCCACTGTACCTATGCCTGAGACAAACAGAAGCGAGAAGAGTAAGGGGCGTGGCTTAAGAAATTCAGACAAACCGTTATTGCTTGTGATTGTTTCTTTAGCGGTAAATTTGACCAATCACAGCGCAGAATTGCGGTCTTATAATGTAATATTATAACTTCGGTCAAACAATGTAGGTACTTATAAAACCGCTTTTGATGTTGCAATTACCTTTTGCAGTACAAGAGTCGATACAATACTTATAGAATCGGTTGAAAAATGTATTACAAAATAAACCGAATTAGATTTTAGTACGCTCCCAAAAAGACCATTTTGCGATGAAGAAATTTTGGTGCTTTCAGATTAGTTTAGTTATTATGCCTTCAAAATTAACAACAATGTATACAGGGCGTCCCACGGCTATGCCACATGGAGGGAAAGTATCTTAAATATTGTAGATGGAACATTTTACTGAAAGAAGACATTATTTTAATAAAAAAAAAAAGTTAAACTGCATTCATAGATTTTTTAAATAGTTACATGGTTGAACCGGGAATCGAACCCGTTACATGAGAAAAATAATTATCCTGTAGCTTTATCATACCGATCAAAAAGCTTAATCATAAGGATTATTTTTTGATAAATAACATAGTGTCAGAAATAAAAGGAAGACCATGAATTTTAACATTATTAATACAAAATTAATCAATTTTTCTCGTGTAGCGGGTTCGATTCCCGGTTCAATAATGTAACTATTTAAAAATCTATGAATGCAGTTTAAATTGATTTTTAAATTAAAATAATGTCTTTTTTTAGTAAAATGTTCCATCTACAATATTTAAGGTACTTTCCCTCCATGCGGCATAGCCGTGGGACGCCCTGTATACATATTGATAATTTCTATAGAAGTCGTATGCACACGATTGTGAAAGAGTATTAAGACTACCGGTGAGGGTCAAATTGGTTTTAAAAATCGTATGAATACTCCAATCATATCGTCCCTGTGTTATAGTGGTTCGAGTACTTGACTGTTAATCCGGAGGTCGCGGGTTTAAATTCCGTAGAGACATATTTACGATAGCTGGTAAGTTTCACTGCCCAATACTTGCGCATTGGAGAGCACAACTTATTGGACCTAATAGGAAATAATTTAATTTTGTAATATTTCAATTCTAATTTTGTAATTTTTTATCTGCATGACATTTTACATTTTTATTTTTATTGAAATTTGTAATATTAATGTTAATTTTAATTTAAATCAATTGTTAATATGAATCTTTGTTATTCTTTGGTAAAAACTAGCATTTCGCAGTCCACCCTCGGAAACACCTCTGAGTTCCCCTCGGAGATTCATGTCGTAACGATGTATATTTTAAGGGTGAGTAAATTATTAGTAGTTTATGCTACAAGGGCGCAAAGGAATAAATTACGAGGACGATTTAAAACACGAGCGTAGCGAGTGTTTTAAACGTAACCGAGTAATTTATTGCTTTTACGCCCGTGTATCATACTACATTTTTCAATGCATAGTGTGAGGAAATGAAAACAAATATAATCTTGTGAACTTTAAATTATAATTGGCTCAAAAGGACTGTATCCAGAGCCGTTAAACAGTGGAAAAAAAAGTATAACGTCTATGGTACACAGGAAAGGCTGCAGGTTAGCCAACCATTGTAAACAAATTAAAAAATAATAATAATAATAAAGCCCTAGGGCAAAATAATCGACTTTTTGTTCGGTTTTGATGCATAAAAAGTGGGCCTTTACGAGCACATGCATTGAAAAATAAATTATGTTAATATATAAGGTTAATAATATTAGTTTGCGAAACTCAAAACATAGGTAGTACTAGTCTATATGAACAACTGTTTGTATGGGAGCTAAGTGAAATTCGCAACTTTTTTTCTCTTCCTCCCATACAAATTGCGTAGATCAGCTCACTGGTCCAGTATGGAAAGGTGAAAACAAATTTTAAGAATTTCGCTTAGCTCCCATACAAACAATTGTTCATATAGACTAGTACTACCTATGTTTTGAGTTTCGCCAACTAATATTATTTAACCTTATATACATTTATTATTTTATTATGTTTATTATACAATATGTAACAAAAAGGTGTAACCATATTTGAAGAGCTTATTCAGTCAATAGTATAGAACAGTGTTGGCCCCATAGTAAAAGTTGTTCATATTAATGGGAAGAACACCCCGTTTAAAGGAAAAAGGTTATCACCTTAACAGCTTGTATACCAAATATTTATGTTTAAAATAAAAATCAGTAAATTATAATAATAATATAAACAATAAATCACAGATATCAGGAGATATAGTAATGGGATTATGTGGCACTTGCGAATACATGAGGCCTATTTTTGCCCCCCCCCCCAATTTCAATGTTAATAAAGACTCTTTTTTATCTGAACTACCTGTATTATGTGCGTGCGAAATGGGTGTGTGTGCCGTACTTATAATTTTTGTGTTTATGTCAGTGAAATAAGTGGGAGGAAACGTGGATACATCTGAACACGAACAATTAGAGTACTAAGTCAAATCTCCTGATATCTGTCCATTAGAGCCTAGCTAGAGCATGAACAACCCAGGCTTTCGAGGATACGTGTGAAGACATTCGGACTCTCTTTGCATTGAAAAAAATATATTTGATTTATTGATCTTTTATCTAAGGATTCTACTTTTTTAAAACGGAAGATAATTTTATTAACAAGAAACTTAAATAACATAAATAATACTTAAAATATACACTAACTACAAAGAATATAAAATTAAAAATAGACAAAATTAAATAAAAAATATTGTTTGAATTGCTGCCGCAGGGGAGGGTCCCCAGCAGGCTGGTGGCCTTACCTCGTTGGATTGCGAGGCTAATCCACTGTCCAAGGTAGGCCCCAGCCCGCCGATCACCAGAAGCGTCAACCAGGCGCGAGGAAATTTCTTGGAAAAGTCATCGCGCTTCTGGTCCCCATGGCCCAAGAATTTCTACCCCAAAAGGCACAAATATGTAGCCATCCCCTAAAGCTGCAAAGGATTCTACTTATAAACAATGTATTTTATAAACATATAATTTTATACAAATATAATTTTGTTAAAGAAAAAAAATTCCACCCTTTTTTTTTGATTTTCAAACGTTCGTTTCAACAACGCGGTTAAGAGATCACCTTGATTTTTTTTTTCATAAAATGTGTTAGAGAAATATGAAGGGATTCTACTTAAATCCAATATTTTTTTTCCGTGGAAGATATTTCAGTGTTAGCTAAAAACACACCAATTGTTTCGCTGCGTGATCATTTGTATTATGTGTCCAAGAAAAAGAGGCCATGAACCGACATAATAATCGCCTCTATCAAAAGCAATTAAGTCTTTGCCATTTGACTTATTGTGCTGGACGGGTAATAAAAAGTTGCTAGGGTAGGCCATCCTCTAAAATAAAGACTACATCTAGAAAATTGTTGCCTGAAAATCCGTATCCGGAGGTACCAAATGCGAAAGTGTGTTTGTTGGTTTGTCCTTATTTAACGAAGCAACGGATCGACGTGATATTTTGCATAGAGGTAGTTTACGGGCTGGACAAAGACATAAGGTAGGTACTTGTTATCCCGGAAAAATGCAAACTAAATTAGCGTGGGCGAAGTCGCGGGAAAAATATACTAAAATACTATTTCATTTCCACGAAACAGTTTCGGTATTTCTTATGGGTAGTGGTATTAGTATGGTTTCATAATCCGCTTTAGACGAAACGTTTTCTTTCATGTGTAAGAAAATCGATTAGAATGAGGGTGCCGAGGTCAGTGGTCGGAAATAGTAGAACTATCGGGGTAAGCTGCTAAACTACCCCAATTATTTTATAGAGGAATTTCCGTGAAGCTTCGCGTTCCATTTGTCAAATGGACTGTACACCAAAAGTTAGGCAAATCCTGCTCACCTGCTATATAAATGCTTTAGGTGTTTGTGACCTCTTGATGGCTTTGATCTCAATTAAACTTTGCACACATCTTTGTATATTATGTTTGCCTTTACTAAACTTAGTCTTCTTTACATGAACGACGTCTGTATTTCTCTCTTTTTTATTTCCTGATAAAATTATATATATTTATTTATATTTATATATAAATCTATATATTGAAATAAAAACGAGGCAATATTCACGATATTCTGACAGTTGGGCTGTATAGAGACAAAGTTAGATGTCGCTAAATACCTAATACTTATGGAAAAAAATATGAAGAAAATAAGCTGTTGACTTCAAATTTTGTTTTTAGCCTTTTGTATGAATCTTAAGAAAAATCCAAGCGTAAAGAGGCCTCTTAAGGGTCGGTTGCGCCAAAAATGCTCTCGCGTTTGGACAATTCAACATATCAAGCATCACAATCATCGAGAAAAAAATCGGAAAGATCACTAAAATCACGAAAAACGTAATTTGGCGTTGCAAAGAGAAAAAAAAATTTTTTTTTGTTCCAAATTGAAGTATTTTTTTTTTTGTAGTGGGATCAAAGTACTTTATTCATATAATATTTTATTTTTATTTTTTTACCTTTCGTTATTTAAAAAGAAATACACAAACATTCAAATTCTTTTTGTGTAATTTTCTGTACCTACAGGAAAAATGTAGAATGTTTGAGTATTTCTTTTAAAATAACAAAAGGAAATACAAATTTAAAAATCTGTAAAGTCTACTTTCGTTTCTTAACTCTATAAAAAAATATTTTATTTTGTAGTTAGAATAGACTGATCACATACTAGTTCCAAAGCCAAATTACGTTTTCCTTGATTTTACTGATCTTTCCGATTTTTTTTCTCGGTGGTTGTGATACTTGTGTCAAATCTGAAAAATATAATGTAGTTCAACTTCTTAACTACTTATACAAATTTTATTCGTTAAAATATTTTGTTTTAATAAGCTAAATTGTCCAAACGCGAGAGCATGTTTGGCGCAAACAACCCTTAAGGCTTTTGACAGAATTTTAAATTGTTCTTTTTGTCTAAACGTATATCCAGTCCATTACTGCCAATAAAATATTATATAAAAATATATACCACGCTTTTTATCATTACTATTTTTTCTTGAATTAAAATATTATTTTTCTACACAGGGAATTGATCGAGTCATTTAAAGTGACCGACTTGAGGATAGGGTTGGACAAGAATGCGGATACATCTATTTATTACAAAATTATGTCTATTTATTGACGCAGTGTTATGTCCCTTATAGTTTGTATTTGACTTTCTATATTAAAATTACCATATGTCTAAAATAAATAAATTTGTTAAGTAAACTTTATGCCATCCAAGATAAAATTACAAATAGCTTTTACTTTTTAATCGTAGGTATTATAGGTACAATTTCAAAATACGTGTACATTATTTTTTAATCCGACTGTGACACTTTGGGGACTTTGCATTTATCTTTGCTAACTTGTATTATTTAGCTACTGACCATTTTAAATTTTCCTCGCTATTCGTAATTCGCGTTGAAGCGCGCCCGGGCGCAGTGGGCGGGGCTTCGCCAGACTCCGCCTTCGGCTACCCGCGCCATTGGGTCTCCGCCTTGAAGCTAGATGAAAATGTCACTGCTAAACTATTTGTGTGACTGATTGGGATTTCTTGATGAAACTCTGTTGATGCACAGTAGAAACTAAACGCAACGCTTTATTCTCTGTAGATTTGCGATTTAGCTGGCAGGGGGTACACTTGACTCTAATAAAAATTTGCACTTTATGCTTAATATTTTTTTTGAATCGAATAATGGTTTTTACCACGAATTTCACACAACCTCAATATTTTTGAACGACGAAAAAAACGACGAGAAGAAAAAAATCATCCCCACTTTACGTGTAGGGGAGATAGTCTAAAAATATATTTTTTAATGATTTTATTTATATATATCCTACCACTTTGTTGACGTGATTAATATGTACTTTATCTTATACCCCTGTCAAATTACATCTTTCTCGTACTAAAGAGTCTCTGATCTAAGCCGCGTACAGACAGACAGACGGACGGACATGGCGAAACTATAAGTGTAATTCCTTGTTGACTACGGAACCCTAAAAAGTGGTCGGTGGATGGCAGTACCATAATTATTTTGATGAAAGCAGATTTTGTTCCAGGATAGCTTCTATATATGTATCTTTTTAATTTTGTTTGCAATTGAAGATTGAGAAGAGCTTTCTTAGCCGGGAATCGAACTTGCAAAAATAAACAACTTGCAGTTTTATGACTTCAATGGAAAAGGTGAATAAAGAAATGTTTTCTTCTAATTCCAATAATTGGAGTAGGTATTTTAGTGGTAACATCGTCGCTAGAAGGTTCAACCTTCACATGGTAGCGAATCAGATTTTAAAGTTTAGTTTGTATGTCTTGTCGTATTTTAATATTCTTTGCAATTAAAAAAATCTCAAATGGAGGAATATACAATGTTTTAAAGAACATTTCAATTTAAATGATTTCTTCGCAGTTTTGGTATTCATAAATTTAAAAGTATGAACTTACGTTCGATATAGCATGTGAATTGATAACGTAAAAGTTTTTCAGTGCTCAGACAAAAAATTGGATACTAATTATAACTAGTTGTGTATCTACCATCGATTGAGACAGGACAACACAATATTTCGATGTTTTTCACTCTATCATACTCCCTAAAGAACGCATTTCCTCTGAATTCACTCTATATTGTGATGTTTTTCTTGCAACCCAAAATTCATTAGTTCCATACATAGGTAAATGTAGTGTAAAATACCCGCAATACTTACAAAAATTATTACAATTATTCCATACATAAAAAATAATGTAATAATTTTCGTAAGTATTGCGGGTATTCTACACTACACTTACCTACTCGTATGTATGGAAGTAGTGAATTGTGGGTTGCAAGATAAACGTCACAATATAGAGTGAATACAGAGGAAATGCGTTCCTTACGTAGTATGTGTGGTTTAACATTGAATGATAGAGTGAAAAATATCGATATACGAGATCCTTTTGGCCTGAAAGAAGATGTAGTAACTAGAATAGAAGAAAGAATGCTTCGGTGGTTTGGACATAGAGAGAATGAATGAAAGTAGAGTGACGAAAGAAATTTATGGTGCAGTTAGACCAGGCTGCCCTATAGGGACGTAGGTATGCGTGTGCTGACCAAATTTGCGACATATACTGAAGAACGGCAATGTCAAAAGTACCTGAAATAGAAGAGCTTGTATGACTAGATTGATGGATGTGGAAGAGACGAAAGGTGTGTCTGGATCGTAGTAGATTGAAATCTGTAGTCTCTGCCTACCCCTCTGGGAGACAGGCGTGAATGAGTATATGTATGTATCTATGTATTGCGGGTGTAAAAGTGAAAAAGTTACCAGCGTTCCGCATTGTTCGTGGTTATTTGTTTTCATGTCAACCTAGAAATCCTTCAGTGCAGAAGTGAGCCGCTAAGGTAGTTTAGAAGGTTAGGTATGAAGGGTCGCGGTAATTTAGATCCCTGATCTCTTACTCTAACCAACCTAATTAGTTATTGGTAAAACCAGGGGTCTAATTATTATGATTTATGGGGGGGGGGGTGCCAAAGGGTCACTTCTATCTGTCCCTCCCTCCCTCCGGCACTCACACACCCAAAGCATTTGTTTTTGTTGATTGGTTAAAAATAATTATTTAATATTTGTATAATTTTTATAGTGCCTGTTTTACTGTGTTATTTCTATAAATTTTTATTTTGTACCAATTTTAATTTTGTCCCAAAATAATTACACCCCTGATCACACCAACATTTATAAAGATGGTTCTTTTTCTGAGTATTTAGTAAAATTACGTAAGCATTGATTCGGTTAATTTAACAGATAAAATCGATAAATTTCAAACGACAATGCTAATTGCAAAGAAATAGGTAAGTCACAAAGTTTTGTTTATTGAATCTGACATTCACAGCTCAAAAGTATTAATTATCTTTGAAATATATTTCAACCAACTTGTGGTCGTCATCAGTTGAATTAGAAAAATAGATATTTGACATTATATTTATAGATAGATATTGACATACATCTGGCCACTTGGTGCTAACTACGGACCAGGACTGAACAGACAAACATAACACACATATTCCCCCATAACATACATAGCGTATATTCGTCATCTCTTACAACCCCTCCCAAACCTTACCACCCCCTCCTCACAAACACTCACTCACACTCACTCTTGCAACTTATCTTCCTATTATTCTCCCACTCCTTTCCAATAGTTTTTTTTAAGTTATCATCAGAACGTTAATGTCAATATCTATCTTTATATATGTATATGTCAAATATAAATTTTTCCTAATTCGACTGACGACGACCAGAAGTTGGTCGAAATATATCTCAAAGATAATTAATACTTTTTATTTATATTTATAGTCAGTTTAAAATAATAAAAAAGTAAAAAAGGCTTGAAAAAAATATTTATTCATTTACATTCATAACATAAGTTCATAACATAATATGTTTATAAGTTCATAACATAATATGTTTATAAGTTCATAACATAATTGATACGATGCTAATGTACTTGTAATTCTGTTTAGAACAATAACCCGTTTAATTATACAAATTCAAATTCAAAATAGGTATACGTAATACAATTTTTACACGTCAAATTTAATCTTATAAAAATATATGTAATAAAATAGTACATGCACTAAATTAAAGGTTTATTTAATTTATGTAGCAATATATATATATATATATATATATATATATATATATACTAATCAAAACAAAATAGGGCCACCAATTAATTTATAACTTATACGTATTTTATTTAACAAAACTAATTGATAATTAGCAAAATATTGATGTTACGAACTCTTTATTATCTGAACTCTTTGCTAGTGGTATTTGAAACCAGATGCTGGCCATAATTTTCAGTAAACTTTAAATTTGAATTCTTTATGGCGTTTTGTATGGATTTTTGTTTTAGCTTGGAATCATTTTAGCGTTGATTTTCAGAAAGGAATCGTAATTTTTTTGTGCAATTATCTTTTCAAGTGAACAATGCTAAGAGTACGAAGGCATTTGGACACGATTACTGCAACCAGAGCCATTACATTGATTCAAGAAGGACATTCACAGCGTTCAGTGGGGTTGCAGCTGGGTTTTTCTCGCAGAGCTATCCAAAATGCTTGGAATCGTTTCCAAGAGACAGGCACTGTTGCCAGAAGACCTGGTTCGGGGAGACTTCGGGCTACAACTGCTTCAGAGGACCGATACATATGCTTGAGTGCCCGTCGAACTCGAATAATGACGGCTCGGAAATTACAAACTCGTCTTCGGCTGACAACGGGTACCCGTGTCAGTGACCAAACAATCCGAAATCGGTTGCATGAAGATCAGCAAAGATCAAGACGACGAGTAGTTCGAATCCCTTTGACCAGGGCTCAACGTGCAAACCGTTTAAGGTTCTCTCGTCAACATTTGGACTGGGGTATAAACCAGTGGGGCATGGTGCTCTTCACGGACGAGTGCAAAATGAAATTACTTAGTGACGATCGGCGTATTAGGGTGTGGAGACGATCTGGCGAGCGATTTACGGATGACTGTATCCACGAAGTTGACCGTTTCGGTGGTCCCAGCTCGATGATTTGGGGTGGGATTAGCTTACACGGCAAAACTGAGCTCGCCATTCGGAATGAAGGTAGCGTAACTGCACAGAGTTACATCGAGGATGTCATCAGACCCCATGTGATCCCATTTGCATAGCGAGGGGGTCCTGGGTTCATCCTGATGCAAGACAATGCCCGTGCACACACAGCTCGAGCAACCCAGTCTGTATTGGAAGACTCTCATATTCAAGTGTTACCGTGGCCAGCGAACAGTCCGGACTTAAATCCGATAGAGCATATGTGGGATCAATTGAAACGAAAGGTCAGAGAGAGTGAGCAAGAGATCCAATACCAGCAGCAGCTGATTATTGCATAAAAAACTGCCTGGGAAGAGATTCCAGCTGAAAACGTGAGACATTTGATCGAGAGCATGAAATCCAGGCTTCGGGAGTGCATAGCAAACAGAGGAGGGCATACCCATTACTAAAAGTTATGATAAGTGCAGATTAAAAAAAACAGTCACTTTCCATTGTTTGTTTTTCATAAAAATTACATACTTTGCCTTAAGTTCATTTATTTTTCATTTTTAAGCATTATTTTAAATAATCATTAGCCTTAATTATAAGCAAGAACATTATTTTACTGTTAACTAAAAAAAAATTGTTATTAATTCTATTGTTTTTATGCTACATCAAAAATACTTAGTGGCCCCTATTTTGTTTTGACTAGTATATATAAAAATTTCTATTATACAAGGTGAAATCCAATCAACCGCCCGAACCCATACCGGAGACCCGGCCAGGGACCAGGAACAAGGTTCAATGATCACCAACCGAGCCCCCAGCACGAATCCAGGCGGCCGACCAAACATCCTATATACTACATAATAATAGGTTACATATATAAATACATATAAATACATTATACCACGGCTATTAGATATGTATGTCATGTGAGAACAGAAGTCAAATTATTTTGACAATTTATAAAAACATACGCACTTCCTCCCCCAGATTTGGAAGTCTTGATAAGTTTTTGCCCAATAAATATAAAATTCTTGCATTTTAGTTCCTTAAAAAAAGTGGTCTGATTTTGGCAAGTTGACCGATCCGCCTTGAAACTTTGAAAGATTGAATTTTCCGTGATAGGTAAAGTGTGTTCTATCGATCCATGTTGAATTCATGTCTTTAGGCCCAATACCCAGTTTTTAGGGTTCCGTACCCGAAAGTTTGTCCGTCCTTTCGTCTCTCTGTCCATCCGTTTGTCTGTCCATCTGACAGGGGTCTACAGCTTTAGCCTTAGCATGCAGGCGCTACCATTTTAGCGGTTTGTTTTTATCACTTTAATGTTTAATTGTCCAAATTATTGACATTTTCAACGCCAGCTGTCTGATTTTATACGATGACCGATTTGAATGAAAATAAAAATTGCCTGTTGTTGTCCTATAGGGGCCCCTCTTGTAAAATGCCTTTACTGTTTTGGGCGCAAGGGATCTAAAAAGGTCGACTTGGGTAAATCATAAAATGATATGAAAGTAGGATGGAGTCAGAGTTTTTTGCAAAAGAGACAGCATTAGAACGGAATCATAATATGATTCATTCAAAGTGGCCTTTTTAGAGAATCAGACCTCGTTTTCTCGCGTTTGTGTGAGCCCTTTAAAAGATTCAGTGATCGGTTGTTAGACTGAGGCGAAATTATGTACTTTAAATTGTAAATAATCGAAACTGGAAAGAATGCTTTTATTCTAGTTTTAATTAATTTACCTTTAGGTCCAACTCCGCTCTTGGCTCCAGATCTAGAAGGCCACTTTCAAACTTTTCACAATAAAAAAAAATATTTTTGTCCTATTCAGAGGATACATGTAAAATATAATTGGTACAGATAACTCACAAGTTAAATTTAGGCGACAACGTTCAGAGTTTTTAGTAAGAGGTTTCGCTAGGAGGAATTTTATTCACAAGTTTTATTATTAAAAAAAAACTAAACGTTTTAGGAAAAATCTGTTCATTTCAGAGTGTAAAAAAGTTTATACAGGTTTTAATCCATAATTAATATGTATGGAATTTTGCTCAAGTAATCTTAAACCTCGACATGACAACTTGTTTTAGGAGCAATCTTTGTTGTTTTTTTCTCATTACTGGAATGATTTCAGATGATTCTGTTTCGCTAAGTGTGTGCATTATATTCTAGGCAGAAATACTTTTTTTTTCACTTATGGCATTGCTATATTCTTCGAACCACGAAGAATAAATTAGGGAACTTTGATGTTTTTGAGGGGCCTATCCTCAATGATAGCCAAGCGTTCTGTCCTTGTCTTTTCGATACAGAAAAAAAAGACAGAACGCTTAAATTAATTAGTCCTGCTAAATAAATTTAATCGTGCTATGCCGAATCGACATCAATAATGTCACGTCTAAAATGTATATAGGTATATAAAAAATCCGCCATCTAAGACCCTAAAAAGTAATATAGATTACCCACCTAAGAAATCTTCGCCTTGAAAAGTATGGGTTAGGCATTACATAAACGTAGCTAGGGGTGAATAGACCTATAGGCAAACAACTTGAACAAAAAGCAGCGTAGTGGGGGAAGCGCGCATAGTCTCTATTTGACGGACCGGGGCGAAATTTGTGTGCCAACTTTCCCCCGCTACCCCGCTTTTTTTTCTAGTTGCTTGTCCAGGTCTGTACATTCTACGAAACGAACTTACTGGACGCTTGATGGGCGTAATAGAATCTGCCATTGTAAGTATGATTATAGGACATGGGGTTGACTGTACCTACGTACAGCTTGGGCCAGTGCAGAAGGTGGGTTTGTAGATGTCACAGATGGCGTGCATTCTCAGAGCTTCGTCTAGAAAGGGAGTGTGCGCGGGAGGGGAGAGATACTGCGCAGGTGTTAGCCAACTTCACGTACGCGTTCTGTACTTACTGTACTGGCCGGAACTGTAAAAAAAAAGTAGAGCAGTCATCAACAAGAACACCAAACTAAAATTAAATTAAAATTTAATCAAGCCTATCTAATTGCTACACCTGTGTAGCTACTGTAAATCGGCTCGTCTGCAAAAACAAAGCTTCAAGCTAAACTGTATCGAAAACAACACCAACTCAGGGCTGCCGTAAATGGTGCGTAAAGAAACATTCACAAAAACAACTTTAAACAATTCCAAATTTTCCGACCCACTAGAACGGATCAGGAGTTCACAATCTGAATAAGAATAGGCAGAAGGTATTGTTCTATCAGGTAGATGTCAGATCGTGTGTCGCGAAGAAGCCCCGCCTTGGGTGGTCCAAGGAGTTGATAGTATAAATATTTGAGGATATTATGATGGAAATGGGCAGAGCCTGTGCGGCCTCCGTATTGTTGGAGGCAAGACAAATTTCGCTAGACCACCACCACTCTTACCAACCCTATTAACATGTGATATAAGTAATAAAATGGCTTGATAGCATGTTCTATTTAATCCGGTGTTCTGGTAGGTGTTTTGGCCAGTGTGTCGTGTAGAATTCTGATTGCATCACTTGTGGGTGAGGACCATTGTGCTTGAGGGTTGACACGGTCACCATTGTTGGAGGATAGTCTTTGAATTGATGAAGGATTGTTTTTTTTTGGGATTATGAGGTGTCAGAAATTTCTTTGAGATAAAATACACATTATTTATGGTTAATTGAACTTACCTTAAGTGATACAGCTGGTAGACCCCTACCTGATTAGGTGATAGAGCTGATGCCGGGCTCAACTGTGGAGGTACCACCATCTTACTTGGAGACCCCCTCGAAGTAATTCGGGGGAGAGTAAGAGGACAGCTCACAGGCAAAAACTAGGAGGCCCACCATACCTGGAATCGATGGATGGTGGTATATCCATCCCTAATAGCCGCGCCTTATATGGAACAGACTGGTGACGGGCGGCGGCGTCACTGGTGTGAGGGTTCCGGCACCGCGCTCACCAACCCGCCTGCCCAGCGTGTGAGGGCAATTCTTCAAGAGTGACCGCTGGGAGTGGCAAAGTCCTGGAAAGGCTTATGTCCAGCAGTGGATGAACTAGGCGGATGGATGGATGGATTAAGTGAACTTCAACCATAAATATACGAATTGCAGCATCCATAGAGAGGATGATGCTAGATGATGAGAAATGCTAGACCACGTAGTACGTTTTCTGTTGTACTGCATCCACACATGAATTTTAGATCTTATTTTATAATAAAATCACTTTTTTTTACTACCCCTACCTCTCAGACGGCGCCACCCGGAAAGGCAAGCGCAACTGTCATTCGTTTCAGAGCAAGAGCAAATTATTCCGCAATTATTTGGGGGTCTTAGGGAGGGTCGGGTTCTTAAATCTCTGCGGGTGCTGCAAATCGTATAATTATTGTTCAATTTCACTTAAGGTAAGTTCAATTAACCATAAATTATACTTCACTGCAGCATCCTATGAGAATTAATAGACCATGTGGGAAATTGACTTGATTATAACTGAAAAAGGCAAGCAGCTTAAAAAAAGGAGCTTTTATTTACTTATACATTAATAGCTAAATCATCCATCTATATTGAAAACTGCATTAATGAAAGCTCTGTCTTGTTTATTATTTTTATTTATTTAAATTATTAAACAGCAAACAAATCTTATATTTTAAAACAATGCCCTGCAAAACTGTATGAACAGTTTGACTCGTGAGTAACTCGTGAGAATGAGTCTCGTGAGTAACAAAAAAATAAATAATTTTCTATTATTTAAAATTAAAATATAAAAGAGAAAAAAGAAAAAATAATACTCTGTTTATGATTAATTATTGAGTGTCTCTAAAAGATACTTTTTAAGAGACCTCCTAAACTTATGTTTATTTGGCTCGTTTCGGATATTATTGTTGTGTGCTCCTCCACAGATGACAGAACATTACTTGAGATTGCGGTAATCAGTTTGTGTTAGGATACTGATTTACAGGACATTACTTGAAAATATATTTACTTGACCTTCGTCTTATATCGACAACGCGTTTACAAGAAGTACCCATATTTCACATCAACACTAAAAAATGTTAAATAAAATTAACTTTTAACAAAAAATAGTAACCTACTTCAAATATAACTGCAGTCATTCACTAAAAAGTAAAAAATAATTTAATACTGACCGATGGTACTGAAATAACACATTTGCCGACTTGTTTCTTCCTGAAACATCGAAGTTGGCGCATTCCCTACTACGATATAAAAACGAGTATGAGGGCGCCCACTTTTTGAGAACATATACCCATGTTTCAGGAAAAAAGAAGTCGGTAAAAGTGTTATTTCGGCACTATTGGTCAGCATATAATTATTTTTAACTTTTTAGTGAATGACTGTAGTTACATTTGAAGTCAGTTAAATCAAAATTACAAAAGTATGCATCTCAGCATATGTGTAGAATACAATAGTAGAAACACCAGCGTGAAAATGGCGGAACTATTCCCCATCATAATAATTAAAACACGCCTATTTATTAATTAAAATATTCTTTATTGTACAAATATAGTACAATTTGACGGTCATATTGCTTAAAGCAATTTCTTCCAGAAAATGGTGAAGAAATGAGAGAAGGTCGACGCCGATAGTAGACATTACTTAAAAGTATTAGACAAACACAAACCATACACAAATATTAAAAATATTAAGTAAGAAAGATTGCAAATTGGGTAAAATTTAAAATTAAATAGATTGTAAAATAACATAAAAATCAAACACCGTATTATTAAATCTAGTAATTTATTATACTCGTACTCGTTAATTCATTCATTTATTAGTTGTCGATATAATTTTTATTGAATTTTTCATACACTGTTGTCAATAGTTGACGGAAAAAATTATAAGGCACTCTCACCTGGCTGCGCATATGTTGGTCGACCGTGCATGATATAATACATTATTCTTGCGTTTTTCGTCCCCTGGTTTTTTCGTCCAAGATTATATATTTTTTATTGAATATAAAATTACATACTAAGAGTGGAATTTTTTGAACTTGTCTACAAAATACTCAACTGTATTTCAGTGAATAATAATATCATTAGTAATATTATACCTATAGCTGCTAAATTGTCGGTTTCTCTGTAGTCTTTATGTGGTTCTATAATCGGTCGAACGTTTTTGGGATGGAAATATGCCCAGGCGTGTACTCACATTTGAGTTCGGTCTGCGTGCTTCGGAAGCTATCTACTCTATGTTCGGAAGGCATGTTAAGGCCCTTAATATCGCCAAATGGGTACTCTCTAAAGCCTACTCCTCTTTTATGGCCAAACCAAAAATATTGAAAAAATTTATTATGGATTATCAACTCTAGGACAACATATGCAACATTTTTCTTTTTCGTACCATCAAAACTTCTATATGAAAAATTGTTTCAACTGAATGGTGTTTTTTTGGCTTGAATTTCCTACTGCTCCTAAGCGGCTTAGGTGATTTAATTCATTTATGCTTTGATAAATAGATAAACTTGATAGCTATAAATATAACATAGAATTATTCATTCCAACAATGACGCCCATGTGAAAAGTATTATTTTCTCCTATTTTGCCCTTTCAAGGACGCAGCGAGCGTCGTACGTAACAGCCACCACGCATTGTGCACTGATTTGAACGTTATTTCAATGTCGTTTCCGTCGATATTCATACAGACAAACATCGAGCTGCTAATTTGGCGACGGTAATCGCCTTAAACTGTGAGTCCATATTTGAGCCCCAAGTACGGCAATGGAGCCCATTGCCTATTACGCAGTACATAATTATCGTGTGTGGACTGTGACTTGCACTTCATAGTCCATAGTTGGAAACACCTCTGACACCCCCTCGAGGTTTCAAGTCGTAACAATGATCACCTATTTATACAATCTTCTCTTTACCTTCACTTATGTGTTAGTTAGTATGTTAGATGGCATGTTAGTTATTATTCAGTCATACAAGCTCTTCTACTCCGAACTTTTGAATAGACCCTCCTTGGGCTTATTAATCAAAGTTCCTGGGTGTGTCACCAATTTGGTCGACATATACGTCCTTCGGAATCTAGGCCTATCTAATAAATATTCTCATAGTACTGCCAACAAATTTTATTGCATCCAGTAAGTACGACTTACAGTTCACAACATTAATAGTTCTGTGTTCACAACTATACGCTAAGTTATACCTTATTGAACGATTATCACCTTTATACGAATGTACTTAAGAACTGTCAAGGTATACCATGCAGTGTATGAAACTCAATGCATGGATGGAGGCTACTCTACTTATCTTTTCCTTTAGAACCCTATCCAGGCAGTGGTGATGGTGTCGGCACCCGATCATGATACAAACGGCAGGCAGCAACAACGCTGCGCTGTACACATACACAACCGCAAACTTATCTAGTGCAACGACAAAACTTTTATTCTTCAACCAATAAGAGTGAATTTGCTTTAACAACTCTTCAGCTAAATACTATAAATAAATATATTCATTAGGCGACACCCACGCGTTATCTCGACATTAAATCCACGGAGTATCGGCCCTTGTCCAGGGCAACACTTTAAAATGGAGACAATAAAAGAATTAAAGTCCTGGAAGATGTGATTGGAGGAGCCCATTATAACGTGAAATATTTTTGCTGAAAACTCATCAAAACACAAGTTTTAAGTGCACGTCTGCTTGCAAATATTTATAAGGATGTACCCTTACACATGGGGGAGGGGGTGAGTTAGATATTTCTTACGTAAGATTATAGCCTTTGGGACTAGTCCATATTCATAAATTGTTTCTTTTTTGTACGCCTACTAAAAAAATAGTTGAGTTTGATCAGTAGAATATGTGGTTTTATTTATGTGATATAACTATTTACATGCGGTACTCGTAAATGCGCCCGCGCAAGAAAGAGGTCTATTTGTTGTTGTTACTTTCTTTATCATTCATATTTGTCATACTTTCAACTTAGCCTGAGAGCAAAACTGAATACGTTTGAAGTACCTAATGACCTTTTAAAATGTTATCCTAAATCTGTCCTCGAGTGTCGTACGCGCGCCGCCGGCGCAACACAAAGAGCGGCCGTGGCCACCTCTTCCTCACGCACAGGGCGATACACGGCCATAAATCTACACTGACCAACACCCGCCTAAAAGTACAATACATAAATTACATAATAGGGAATTACGTTATTAACCATTTCAAGAGGGTTGTAAAATAAATTGAATCAGCCATCTTGGAGCGTCCACCATATTGGATTTAAAATGACGTCACGTATTCTGCTTGGCAAACGCTTTTATTTGATACCCATGTCATGGAGGTGGTTCAGGAAATTTTGTCCGACACCTTATTGCGTCCGTTATATTGGATTTAGAATGCTATCACTTAGCTTATCGTGATTTTCACCAAAACTAAACGTGTGTGTTTAGTTTTGGTGGCTCAAACGGTTGAGGGAACTGGTTTAAAACTCATAGTTACAAGATTTGACCCGGATATACTAACTAACATAATTGATAAAAAGGTCGTATTAATAAAAATTACAACGCTAAATTTGAATTTCAGACTACTAAATTAGATCAAATTGCAGACTAGGACACTATAATTTCAAGAGCCTTAAATGGTCTAAAATGAAAAAGAAATAAATTGCTTCGATAGAAAAAAATCTAGAAGTTACCCCTAGCTTTGACCGAGTTCCACTTTGTACTATGTATGTATGTTGCAAACTACTTATTCAAAAATTAGATAAGTAAATAGTATCACAGCTGTATTATTTTTAGGACAAGAGCCCCAAGAAGCGAGTTTATAAACATAATTTTATTTCAAGAGTTATTTAATAATAACTCGGTTTTTCATCGGCGCAGGTTTCTTCGCAGCCCCTGGGCTCAGAGCGCGCTATTAGGTATAATTACTTTAACAAAAAATAAACTTTATAGATTGATGCAACATGAGGTCCTCAATCTGACTCTTAAGGCGATATGTAACAGTTTAAGCGTCCCTGTTACTCCATATGCGAAAAAACCCTCAGTGCGAGAGGGACGGATTCGTGGAAAAGTAGCAAAAAGTCGGTTTTTTATTAATATAAAATGTACTAAAAATGCTATCAAAATTTCGTTTAACCAGGTCTTAGATACTGTTAAAACCCATCTAATAAAATATAATTGCAGTCCATATGTCATTCTAAATTGTCAAACCAGGAGAATTGGTATCGATAAAGACCTCATTTCAATAAATTTTTCTATCGAGCCGAAATTCTCCAATCGCGTTTCTGTTTTAACAGATCCCTAGAGAACGATTTCAAAAATAATTTACTATTTTATCAAAATTATACATTATAAACCGAAGTAGATTTAGTTCTGAAAGTGTAAATTTTTTTCCGTAGCGCCTTAATATAAAATAAGCGAAAGAGTAGTGATAAGGATGTATTAATTGGAATTCTATAGTATCTGTAAGGGTGTGTCTGTGTATGTACTATAGATAATTAGCTTGTAATATTAAATGTAATATTATAATAATGAATTGTGTAATAAAATAAATCAACCGAAATAAATCTACTGATGACGGCCTAAAACCTATTTGTATTGTTTTAATATTAGGCCAAAAAAAACAAAAGTCAAAGAAAGAAATAAATAAAACTTTAAAAAGTACAGTATATTAATGTATTAAATAATAAATGTAATAATAAAAACATGCAGCGAGTATTTATATAAATGCCAAATAACTAAATTTCTGAGAGAATTTAAAATGACATTTTCTCAAAAAATATATTGTAATATTATCATTTCATACCGTAAAGTCAAGCCAGTAATTGCTTCATCCTGGAGAGCTATTTCAAGTTATTTTTAAAACTATCCGTGTCTATTTATTTAGGAGACTAAGGAGTTTGCCAGTTCAAGAAGAAAAATAAAATTAATTACAATTTCGTGTACAAAACGAACGTAGAGATGTTTGCTATTACTTATA
This sequence comes from Ypsolopha sequella, assembly GCA_934047225.1. Classification (NCBI taxonomy): domain Eukaryota; kingdom Metazoa; phylum Arthropoda; class Insecta; order Lepidoptera; family Ypsolophidae; genus Ypsolopha; species Ypsolopha sequella. Next base: position 14,573,215 of record OW203985.1, read on the forward strand.
ATTGCAATAATAATAACGAAACTAGATTTATTTTGTTGACTTTATACATTTGAAATTTAATTATGTGATTATATGCTATCCTGCTGTCAGTGTAAGGTGGGCGTCGGCGTAGTCGTCCGATGATCAAACTGAACGCAGCTTACACTAATGTCCAAGTTGGGAAAAAAAAATTGTAGTTTACAATAAATGCTTGAATCAAAACGAATCTTTTTTTGTATTTAACATTTTTAGGTAAGTTTAAAGGGCTTTCTCATACCGCTTCATGAAATTTTGCCCCAATATGAGCAACGTGACTTTCAATACAATGAGTTAATTTAATTTAATTTTACTCCTTATCCTATAGATAGACCTACTATAAAATTGTCTCGTTTTATTTTTTGAGAAAAGCACTGTACATTCTTCGACCATAATTAGCCCTCCCTGGCCTCGTATATAAAAGTCGTCAACCTGCGGGCTCAGACTTTTAAAAACTTACTCGGCCAGGGAGAGCTCACTCTTGATCTCGGCAGTAGTTGTTTATAACAAATGTTATAAAGGGTATTAACTAAGGTATTTAAGGTGGATGGTCCAAGGTACTTTTTATAAAAAAAACTTGTGAGAACCAATAACGACAACAGAAGTATTATTATTTAATTCTGTTACCCTTTTCCACACGTTCCATCAACTTTAAACCCGCGAATATTCAGTTTTTCTTAAAACAAAATGTTTTAACAGTCTAATTTTGCAATTCAAAACTTTCATACATTGGATTACAAAAGTTTTAAATAACAAAATTAAATTCTAAAAAAATTTTGTTTGTAAAAGTGAAATTAAATCAACCGACTAAATTCCTATGGGAGGTTCAGTAATAGAGATAGAGATTCAGTGATAGAGACCACACAATGTGAAGTTTCAGGTGGATCAGATAAAGTAATGGTAGGTCACGTTACATCGACAATCGAAAATTATGTGAGTAAAATTGTGTGTATGAATACAAAGCTAAACACACACGGTGCCCACCCACACAAATGAATCGAAATTTTATTCGATGTCACGTGATCTGCCATTACTTCATCTGATCCACCTGAAACTACACATCTACTGAACCTCCCATAGGAATTCTGGTGGTTGATTAAATTTCACCTTATATAAATTTCACCCATTACTATAAAAAGGAAAAAAAATTTTGGGTGTATAAAAATTTAAAATATAAGAATAAATTAAATAATGGGGTGTTCAAGCAATGCTTAAATTTCATTTGATAAATGGCTTTGGTTCCATTAAACAATATGGAATAGGGCAATACATTAATGTTTTGAATTTTTTCTAAATTTCAAAGTAGTATATATATATATATATATATATGTAACTGTATAATGCGGAAATTGCGGATGAGTTAATTATTATTTAATTGAATTGTAACTGTTTTTACTTTTAGTGTTTCAGGAAATAAATTTTCATGTTTACCATTTTGAAAAGCAATATTTTTATATATAATTATAATAAATATATAATTTTTATATATTAATATTATAGTATGCTTCCTGTTATTGTAAAATCTACTGTGACTACCTTGGGCTTAATTTTTTTTTAAATATTGTATTTACAAATTATAAATTTTTGATACCTTACACTGAATTCTGCAGCATGAATTTGACAACATAAATAAAGCTGGCAGTCGTATTTAAGTTTATTATTAATATTTTATATTATTATTATCATATATATTTATCATATCTCGGGACTATGTACTCCCGGACCTTTGGGAGGCGTGCGTGGGGCCCAAGCCAATACGTAAAGGCCCTTTAGACAATTGAATCCAAATGTGATGTGACGCCAACCGACGATTACCCCTGTACGTACTCTAGGAATAGAATAGAATAGATATTGAATGTATTAGAATATAATATTAATATTGTAAGGAATGAAAACGAAGGAAATCAGACTATTGCGTTGGAGTGTTAGTGGACTGGATATCTGGGACTATGGAAGGAACTCACCGACTCAATTAAATAGGCCCCCAAATGGTCGCTCGTACAGAGAGACAAGGGGGCAACATTTTCTGAGAGGCTAGAAGGTGGAGAGGTGTCACTGGACTTTAAACGACGATCATTTGCTCCCTGAGGGTCCAGCATCACGTGCCCATTGACCCCTTACGTTTCACATCCACCCTTCGAGCATATAGCTCTTGCTACTCCACTCAGACCGGCCTCCCATCTGTCCCTCGTAATTGTTCACTCCGGCCGGCCAACAAAGGCAAGCCGAAGATGAGGAACATGGCCTTCCCCCGGGAGCACGTTCTGGTCCGTTGGGTCGCTACTGCCCAATAGCTTGGCACCTCAACTGCCCTGCTTATTATTATTATTATTATTTTAAAGTTGTATAGGCTTTATGGCCACTCAAATAAAACTCAATACAAATTATTTTTTACTCGCAATGTAACAACAATTTTTACTCGACCCAGCACTCGTAATGGGTAGCAGGGCTGATTTGGTTGACAGAAGTCGCCACAAAAAGCTTTTTAACGTTTTTTACGAAAGTAAAAGTCTGCTACCGTAAACTCAACGCGGCACATGGTTTTATTTAAACACCACATCGACTGGAAACCACAACACCATGGCATTGATTGAGATTGATACAAATTAAAGAGCTGCGACACAAAGGAAATGCATTTTGCCATCAAAAGGAGACTTTAGAAAGCTTTACGGCATGCGGCAGGAGGGACTATTGAGAAAGCCTCTGGCGTGGCGGTATCCTTTCTTTTCCCTGCAATTAGAAATGAAAGCCTCCATCAAAATGATCCTCTGTGCAGTATAATAGTTCATGATCAAAAGATGAATAGTATGTTTGTCCTCGATGCAAATTACTTGTAATTACCGGCAGTGCCTTAGCGGCAATTAAAAATAATTTATGATTTCTTTTGCTGAAAACGTTTGCTTCAATTTCTTTGGCGCCATATGTCGCGGTGATTTAATTTCTCTTTGAATGCAAAGAAAAACGAAGAAAAATTTTATATTTGAAAAAAAATATAAGGCTAATTTATGCTTTAATGATGACTCTCCTAATTGATTTGAACTCCATACTCGATTACAGAACTGTCAAATCATATGCTTAGCATGATCAACTTAGACCATATTTGATTAAACGTAATTCATTACTCTTTTCATCTCCCTCATTTCCATTAAAAACGTGTTTGAAAGAGCGAGAGAATTCTACATTAACACCCTCGTTGCTTAGTGTGGTAAAAGATCACCTGTGCTCACTACCGTAACTCTACAGCCGGTACAGCACCTGTCCCTTTCATGCAGTTCAAGCCTAAGCTGAACCAAACGAGTGCGACTAGTAGCCACATTAATGAAAAAAATACAAAACGTTTTATAAACCCCAACTGCAACACCGAAAAGAAAGCCTTCGGAAATTACATGAAGGTATATTTTAGAATGGAGACGTAGCAGGTATCCGAATTAAAAAATCGAGGAACGGGACAGAATGCTTGGATCGAATTGAGCGCTGCCGTAATTTTGACGCGTTCGGAAATCGAATTAAGAGCGTTAGAGTGAGAGGTGCATGGAGGCTCGACTCAGAGACGAAGGCAGTTTTTTGTTATTGTTCAGCCGCAGTGATTTTCTCAAGGCGTGCAAATGGGAGTGGGCGCGCTCGCTGTGGGCGCGCCGCCATGCCAAGCGCGCTCTTCAGTGTTCTGGGTGAGCTTCATGCGAACGCGTGGTTCTCCGGTCGTCCTCCTTTACCTGTCAATACTACCGAACTTTGTAATCTATACCCCTTGTGGACTGTCAGTGCAGTGGTGCCGTATGCATCTGGAGGGTACAGCTAAGAGTCTGGAGGTGGCTCGACCATGTTGATATCTGCGGGCAGCGGCCCCACGCCTGAGTTCTCTCCTGCCTCCTGCTGCGCCCCTTGGAAGATGGAGCCTGCCCCGCCGGCCACTGCTGCCATCACGCAACCCATGAACATGTCGCCTAACAGTAAGTCACGCGGAGATTAAAAACATATGCTTGTAAATATTGTCTGCCTAGAAGATAAATAAGTATGTCATAGTCATATAAGACAACAAAAAATATTTGTTACTTATCCCCGAATTATGTTATAATTACATTAATTAAAACACATATGTTTTTATTATGTTCGTAAGAAATCTAACAACTTATATAAGGCTTGATTTTTTTAAGCGTCGGTGCCTAAAATCTGCTTCTGTAACTTCTTATTTTCTATACTTACATAATAATAATAATATGTTGAAATATATAATGTATACAAGGTCTGTCCGTCTGTATGCACGCATATAACGGACCAATAAGGGAGCTAGATTTAAGTTCAGTTGAAAAAAAATGTTATGTTACCACAAATAAACGAACTCTAAAATTTCCGCTGCTGTCGCAGCCAATTAAGGACGGCTATAAATAACACACCTAACATATATACTGTTGTTTTTAACTACAATTAACTTGAATAAATTGTTAGATACTCGCTGAAGCCAATTTTTCTTTTTACCGAAGTTTAATTACTTTTAGCAACGAATACTGCAGACTGAACCGTGGCTGTAGGGAATGTTTCAATTTAGCACAAAAAATATTAATTTTTACCGGGATGTTTTCCGAGTATGCATTTATGTTTTCCTTAAGGATCGATTCTCCGTAATTGTTAAAAAATATTAAGAAATAATTATGACGGCCAACATACAACTTTTAGATAAGAGCCATGTCTTATATATAACAATAGTTCACTAGAGGTATATGCATAAACGTATTTTTAATGATTGGTAGCTTCAAAATAATTGGATTTTCCATAAGAATAAAATGAGAATTTATCAAGTAAATTTTTCAAATTTCATTAAAAATACGTGTGTGCCTAAAATAAACTATTGTTAGATATACATTGCTCTTATCTAAAAGTTGTATTTTGGCCGTTATAATTATTTCTTAATATTTTGTAACAAATACGAAGAATTGATTCGGATTTTGATACCTCAGAGGTTTCTTTAAAAAGGTTCAGTTGTAGTAATTTATAATTACGCTGTTCCTAACAGGAGCAGAGCAGTAAATATTTATGTCTGTATGTATAGAGAGAGAAACACCTATATGGGATTTAAATGCGGTTTTCGTTGTTACCGAGAACTCTAAAATAAGTTCAAGGATCGATTCTTTAGATTTGTAATAAAATTATACGAAATAAAAATAACGCTCACAAAATTACTCATAGCTAAAAACGATGTAGGTATACAGATAGAAAGAAAGAAAAGTATTTTGTTGATACATCAATACAAAAAAAAAAAAAAACAGATTACGTTACACAATTATTAAACTTTTAGGTATACAGTTTGAGGAAGTTCATAAGATTCAGCAAATAAAAAGGTTTCTGACTCAGCAAATGTCACAGCGGAACTGTGACGCCTATCTAACGTCATAAAACCTTAAAAATAATTGCAATTAAAATTCATTGATTACTTTCAAAACTGATTCATCTTGGACCGTGAAGTAAATTAACACCAATAATAGTAGTTTATGAAACTGGCACATAAAGAGGTTATTAAAACACGAACTGTGAGTTTATAAAACAAGCCGTTAGCGAGTTTTTTAATAGTATACACGAGTGTTTTAATACCTAGTTATACGTAGTTTCATAAACTACTTTATCTACACTCATGCAATAGGTAAATAACCTACCTATTTTCCAATCCACAACATCTTGGTAACAATGTTCGTAAGCTGTTCTTGATTTTGCTGGTTCGTTTTGATTGTTCGTCATTTTTGTTGCTCAGTATTTGCCGTCAGACATTTTTGCCCAGAATAAAATTTGAAACAAACAAAAAGCAGTAAATGTTTATTTAATAAAATAACGCACAAAAACTATCCAGCAGTTCATGTGAGACAAGGGTCCGGTCACAAGTTCTACCGTCATTAAAATCAATGATAATATAAATTATAAGAATATAGATCAGTCAAACCATTTTATAAAAATCCCTAAAATGCAAACCCATTAAATACGTAAATTTAACGGGTTTTTACCAAAAGTGTAGCGAATGCACTTTATGGTTTTAATGTAGTTTTGGTTGATTAAAAACTAATAATAAAAGGTAAAAATAGTAATTTAACTCAAGATATATTTCGGGCCCCACTGGGTCCGGCATCAGTTGAGATTCTGACAATTAATTAAATTATTTAATTAATTGTCAGAATCTCAACTGATGCCGGGCCCAATATCTTGAGTTAAATTACTATTTTTACCTTTTATTATTAGTTTTTAATCAACCAAAACTACATTAAAAATCTCATAAAAAAGAGACAAATATATATTGATCAAAAACTTTATTGTTTTAGATAAAATCGAAAAATTTGTACGAGTCAAACATTGAAAATTAGATCTTCATTAGTAATAACCAAAAATAACGTTTGAAAACGTTCACAGCCTTGCCCAAATCTGGTTTCTCCTGAAACAAGTTCTCAATTTTGCACCCGCGACAAAATCGCCACGATTGTATTGTCCTCGCAAGTTTCATGTAACGTGCGCCTTAAAGCAAAATGAAACAGCATGATATTTGGCTACGCCCACAACTGAATTGGTCGCGTTATGATGTCTGTAACATAAAGAACTTCTTCAACTAACAGTAATTACTAGTTAGAGAACTCGAGTTATGAATCAACACAAAAAGTAAGTATTCTTTGTCATCTTCTTTTGCCGAAAATACAATTTTAAGCAAAGTAATATTTTTTCATGTTCGTGAAAATTTAAAAATTGGTTTTGGAACTCAATTAGCGGACTTGGGTTGAGACTTTTTATGACACACAACATTCATTTTTGAATTTTTGGGATATTTTTTTAACATATTGATTAACTAGCTTTTGCCCGCGGCTTCGCCCGCTCTGATTTCGTTTTCATTTTCTCGGGATGAAAAGTAGCCTATGTCACTCTCCGGCCCATAAACTATCAAACAACAAACCAACAAACATACTTTCGCACTTATTACAGGGTACGGATTATTAGATACATATATATATATATATATATATATATATATATACATATATATATTTTTTATATGTACTTGCGTTTACATTGGAACATAATAATGTAAAACTCTTTGTGGAATATTCTCGATATCTTACAATTTATTTAGAAATAATTTTAATTAAATATATGTACTTAAAATAATGTATTTGTACTTCATTTTGTAGGGTTCCGTAATGTCTAACAGGTACAAAAGGCACCAATATGGTGAGACTCCGTTGTCCGTCCGTCCGTATGTCACAGCCTCATAACTTTAGGACCGTTAAAGATAAAGACTTGAAATTTGGCACAAGAATAGCATTAATTTGCCAACATAACATGGTGTAAGATAAAATTTGAAATTGTTCAAAATATTTCTATTACATAAAAGAGAACAATTAAAAAATTATTCTTAAAATTAAATATCAAATTGTAGATATTAAAAAGCTAATTGTATAAATATATATTATCTTATATATATTTACTGGCACTGACTTTGAGAAATCTTTGAAAAACCACAAAAAATTTAAGTCCCGCCTTATGTTCGAAACTGGTGGACCGAAAAATATTATAGGTCATAACTGGCCAATTACAGGAAAACATTGCCAATAAAAAAAAAAAACCTGTTCGATGCTACCGGTAACCCGAGGGCTGGGGGGGTAGGTAAGTGTACTTTGATTTGAACGCTAGATTACCCTCCTGATCTAGAAGAGACATTGCCGCCAGTCTTTTGGGTACTATACTAAACAAGTAATAAAATTCAATTATTTGACTTAAAACTTCCAGGTATCTAGTAGAGTTTATTTTATCTATCCACCTGCTCCTGTGGTTATGGTTAGTAAGAAAGTGATATAAACTTTAGCACGTCATCATTTCTAAATTCTTGAATTAATTTGACTCTTTAAACGTATAAAATCAAAAGTCATGGAAATATTGGTATCTCTCGATCAATGTTCACTAAATCAATCACCAAGGCAAGACCTGTATGTAACTATGACATATTCTGTTCGAGGACTTTTCCTGTCTTGTCCACTACTCAATAATAAATATGCTATTTTAAAGAAGTAATAAATTAAAAAAGAAATGTTTTTCTTTTGTGTTAAAAGCAAGCAGAGACTTTATAGCCAATTATTGTTATTGTTGCTATTTGGAAGAATCTTGGTATAAATAGTAATTCTATGAAAAATAAGTAAATCAAATCTTTCGTTTAATTTGCGAGTACGTCCGTTTATTGGAAACAGCCTCATACGTTTTTGAAAAAAATATTTAATCAATTTAGAATAGTCGTAAATCTAACTTGCCCACAGGATCTATGAAAAATACCTTCCTACGCTAAGAGATTACAAAACAAATACCTATTTTTTGACTTCGGATTTACTAAGAACTCTAAATATAATTTTTCTCAAACAAGGGCATATCACAATCGAGATAAATCGAACTTCTAGTAGTGGTGAAAAACAAGCCATCAGCCACAGTATAAGCAAAGACAGTAGGGAAATTGAACCGAATTCCTGAGTTAAATACCTACGCGCCACCGAAGCGTTAGGGCTGTCGCTCACTCATATCATTACTTGGGTTTTTCGAGATACGATAAGACTCGTCATCGTCATATCAAAATTAAAAATAAGCATTAACTTATCTTAAATAATAAATAATGAACGATTAAAAAACGTAGTAATAATCTGTATTAAGAAATTAAATTATCCTTCCCTAATGAGCAGATCAAGTCAATAAGCTTTCCCAAATTTAAACACCCATCTTAGACATTCTTAGACACCCATCAACATGGGTCTAACTCAAGCCGTCTCGGAGATACGGGCCGTTAAAGTTTTGACATTTGAAAAAAAAAAAAACTTTTTTGTCACCCTATGGTCGGACCCCTAGGGATGTACCACCTTCCGTTCCGAAGATATGGCCAAAACAAAATTTTTTTGTAACAAATTTTAGAAAAAAAAAAAATTCCCATCCCTAGTGACCGGGGACATCCCTAGGAACTGCGCTCGCTCGCGCTTTGCGCTCGCGGGCTTGTTCCGGCGAGCTTTCTGTCAATAATGTCAATTTTTCCTATCCCTAGTGACCGGGGACATCCCTAGGAACTGCGCCCGCTCGCGCTTCGCGCTCGCGGGCTTGTACCGGCGAACTTAAATACTGGAAATACTGGTGGCTTGGTAAGTGATCGGTATCATGCATCAATAACAATTTTGGTGAAATTCGTAAAATGAAATTTCACAAAAATTGTTACTAATCCAAGATACTGATCACTTATCAAGCCTCCAGCATGAATTTGGACGATGATCAAAAAGTCATCTTGTATATACCTACTTTGCAAAATAAACTATTTTTTTAATTTGAATTTGAATTTAAGACAGAAAGATAGACAGAGAGACAAAAATTGTAGTTTTGGCCTCAGTACAAAAATATTTACTAATAAATAACTCGTTAAATTTTAAATTTCATAAAAAATATTTAATGTACAGATAGACATGACTTTTTTTCTACTACAGCTAAAGATAGATGATTGTTTACGTAATGATTGCCCACGGTAACTTCCTCCACATTTACTCTGACCCATTCCAGCAAATTCTATAATAGCGGAGTTGTATACCATAAATATATTTACTCTGAGACATATTCCGCATATTCGTCGTATCTGCCGTTTGATTGAAAGTACCGCGCGCCGCTCCACCGATTGGTTGGCTAGACTTGCTTGCGGCAGCGCGGCGGCGGCGACGGCGGCGACAACCGACAAAAAAGTCAAATTCAAATTCAAAGAAACCTGCTTTTTGTTCTGACAAGCGTACTTAAATCTATTAACTATTTATTTTGCCCTGGTAACAGACAGTATGAACATACATAAAAAGAACGCGACAATTTCAAAAATTTAATTTGTAATGTAAGTAGGTACTACTCTTGAGTGATATTTTTTAGTCTTACCTTTGGACATCAGCCGGAAGTTTAAAATAGGCGATTTCCTTTTTTCGTGACGAATTTAGGCATCCAAATGCGCAACAATATCTTTGCGACATCGTGTTCAGGTCGGCACAGACTTTACAAACGCCACGTCCTATCACCCGCTTACGTCTGCGCGTACTGGCAAGGCAAGCGCGGCGCGGCGCCACCGCGGCCCCAGCGATTGACCCCCCATGTCTGCTTAGACGGCGTGTAGAGCACGCGTCTGATGTCTGAGGCTCGAATCGGAGCGCTTACAGGTAGTTTCCCTACTGTCTTTGCTTATACTGTGCATCAGCGGCCGGCAATATTAGTATGAACATCCATATCTGTCGTGTTATGACGCCGGCAATTTCACTATGAAAATCTATAACTGCTGTGTTATTTGATTAGGAATTAGGGTTTGTTACGTTTACTTCCTAAGTCTATGGGCTGAATACAAATGAAGGAACGCAAAAAATATGAAAATTTCATAGGAATTTTATTAAATTAATAACTATTGATTAAAATGGGCTCAAACGAAGAAATTAGAGTCCGATGAAAATATTTTGAATGAATCACCAGACAGTAAATATTTGGACGTCAAGGTAAGTGTTACACTAGTAGAAACCTTTACTACTAAAGTATAAGTACTAAAGTATCTAGTATATCAATTTTTTGAATTGAAAAAGTAAAAACGTATTTTACTAATTGTTTTAATATCCACGCATTGTTTGAGAAAAAATGAGGCTACACCTCGGCTTATGTACATTATCTCATTAATCTCATTAACGCCTAACTTGCCGGCCACGGCAGTAATCTGCTATTTTTATATTCTTCAGGTAGGTCCTTTTCCTAGATTTCCGATGATTATCTCAATAGTCTCCAAGTAAGATTACTTGGAGACCCCCTCGAAGTAATTCGGGGGAGAGTAAGAAGATAGCTCACAGACAAAAAACCAGGAGGCCCACTATGCCTGGGACCGATGGCTGGCGGTATATCTATCCCTAATAGCCGGCCCTTATATGGAACAGACTGGTGACGGGCAGCGGCGTCACTGGTGTGACGGTTCCGGCACCGCGCTCACCAACCCGCCTGCCTAGCGTGTGTGGGTATGGGCAATTCTTCCAGGATTACCGCCGGGAGTGGCAAAGTCCTGGAAAGGCTTATGTCCAGCAGTAGACGAACAAGACTGGGATGGATGGATGATCATTATGTATTTCATTTGAAACAAAACATGAAGTTATGATCAAATCATATCACAAATTAATTTAGTAAAATTGTATAAAAAAAATTATTACTCGATATATTTCGATCCTAGGTGTGGGGCCGTCATCAGTCGAATTGTTTTTATACTAATAAATAAGCAAAAGAAATAAATAAAGCTTATAAAAGCAAAATATAATATATTGATTAAATAAAAACATATTTAAAAAACAAAATAGTCAAACATAATATTTGTTTAAAATTACATCTCATTAATCATTACTTATACTCATTATTTTTACCAGCAGTATTAAAAATGCGATCGGTTGAGAATAACTTGCACGGTAGTTCATCATTTGTCATCAAGTCACCAAATTCAGCTGCCGTCGTGATGACTGAGCGAAAATCCAACCACTTCCTTCACCACCTGTACCGATTCCCAACTTCCTTATCAAAATGCAATAAAGTTCATTATACCGTGGCAAAAAGCTTTTTTAGGGCACTCCAACGCTGTACCACAGGACATTGTTGGCATTGTATTAGAAATCGATCTAATTAATCGAAAGATCAGACTATAGATTGACCGGTAGCATTTCCGGTGAATGTTACTTAATATGCACTACGATGTATGATATGAATCTCATTAAGTTCCACCAAGTGCCAACAATCAACAGTGTAAACATTTTGAATCTCATTAGATAGTTCGCTTTTGCCCGCGGCATTGTACGCGCTAAACATCGATTTTATCTCATGTAAATAAATTATCTGAACTTAACCTATGTTCATCCTATGAAAATCTGGTTCAAGTCTTAACTTAAGGCTATTGTAGCCGCCAACAACCTTGAGTCGACCTGTGTGGTACAAACATCGACGGAAACTATATTGAAATAACAGCACGCACTGCATTACGCCGCAGCGGGATTTCCGAATAGCGCAAAAATGCGCATAAAAATATTAAAAAAATGTACTAAAAAGAAATTTTGGTTTTGAAACCGTTTTGGTATTTTTTGTTTAATTATACATAAACAAAATCTAATTAAAGCACATCATTCCAAATATTCTGTGGTAGGTATATCCACATATTATTTTCGAATTTTTTACTAAATTAACATCTGAGTTAACCCCGATCTTAATTGTGGCTTTCTCGGTCACCTGCTGTAATAACTACCTTAAGTCAAAAGGTTAAGTTACTACCGATATACTGAGATAAAATTACTGGGTGTTAAGATGAAGTTGTGGAAGCCGGAAACTGGTGATAGTACTCGTCCATACGAACAACTTTCAATATGGAGCCAAACCTCGAATCGCGAAAAAAATCAGCTGTTCCATAGACAAGATGCAAAGCTACCCGACCAAAATGTAGGAGATAACTGTTTTTTACTTTTCGATTTCCCAATTTTTTTTATGGACGAGTTCTATCGCCAGTTTTAAGCTTCCACAGCTACATCTTAACACCCTGTACACGGCGCGTCCCATCTCAATGATTGAATCTAATTGAATATTGAAATAGTTGAAGATGAAGGATTTCGCTTATCCTATAGAGATATTTTTTTTTACAAGTATATGTAATTAAAAATTAAAACTAGCCTGTTTAAACCGGAAATCGATACGGTATAAAATACAAAAAATAAACCTTCTGTATTTTATGATACCGATCAAAAGAATCAATTATAAGGATAAATTATAAGGATCAATTCTTTCTGACTAACATACTATCGTAAATTGAAGGAAGATCATAAAAATTTATATCCCATTTAAAATGTAGTTCTTAAACAAATCAAAGACTTTTCCGTACATAATTTAAATATCTCTCCGTATAGGCACATAATTAAAATGACAATTCATAAGTAAAATATAAGCATTTTTATGCATTTAAGATTGCTCTACACAGTGGCGTGCACAGAACTTTTTGCTGGAAAAGCAAACAATTGGTCAAGAACAACAATAAAAAAAATATGAAAAAATTTAAACATCACTTTGAAAAAAAAAAAAATTGTATGACGCCAGGGTAGACAATGTCTACCCTAGAGTGAAAATTTCCTATACAAACTTTTTTTTTTCAAAGTGATATTTATTTATTTTTTTTATTGTTATTCTTCACCAATTGCTTGCTTTTCCAGCAAAAAGTTCTGTGCACGCCACTCTCTACATGCACCTAGGATTCCTCCACAGGCCTTTTAAGGCGTTACAACCTAGAAATAGCAGTAAACTATTTTTACATCGCAAATTTTTCGGAAATAACTTTTTTTATAGCACACCGTGCGTAAAATGACCACTTTACGCACGCTGCGCGTGCGTAAAGTCGGCATTTTCCGCACTTGTACTATAAAAAATTATACAAAACTCGTGCGAGAAACTTTTTCTCGACTCGTGTGATTGCAGCACTCGCCTTCGGCTCGTGCCGCAAACTCACACTCGTCAGAAAACGTTTCATCGCTCTCGTATCGTAATGTACTATTATAGCTAGAATTTTAACTAATGCAAAAAGCGGCCGTTTTCAGCAAACGTTAAAATTTTAGTACATCGAAGACCTTGTCTATGAAAACTATGCTATGTAAAAATAGTTCATTGCTATTTCTGGACATTTACTTAAGCAGATTTTCAATAATTATTATAGCTAGTAAATTTTTTTCTAGGGTGGCAGCACTTTCGCTTATTGTACGTTGTAGAAAATCGCTTTGAAATCTGATCTGAGTACAAGTATAAGCACACAGACAGACAAAAATGTCTGATATTGTTAGGATTCCGTACGTAGTACCTAAAAGGTACAAAAAGGAACCTTTATGGTGAGACTTCGTCACAGTATAAGCAAAGACAGTAGGGAAACTACCTGTAAGCGCTCCGATTCGAGCCTCAGACATCAGACGCGTGCTCTACACGCCGTCTAAGCAGACATGGGGGGTCAATCGCTGGGGCCGCGGTGGCGCCGCGCCGCGCTTGCCTTGCCAGTACGCGCAGACGTAAGCGGGTGATAGGACGTGGCGTTTGTAAAGTCTGTGCCGACCTGAACACGATGTCGCAAAGATATTGTTGCGCATTTGGATGCCTAAATTCGTCACGAAAAAAGGAAATCGCCTATTTTAAACTTCCGGCTGATGTCCAAAGGTAAGACTAAAAAATATCACTCAAGAGTAGTACCTACTTACATTACAAATTAAATTTTTGAAATTGTCGCGTTCTTTTTATGTATGTTCATACTGTCTGTTACCAGGGCAAAATAAATAGTTAATAGATTTAAGTACGCTTGTCAGAACAAAAAGCAGGTTTCTTTGAATTTGAATTTGACTTTTTTGTCGGTTGTCGCCGCCGTCGCCGCCGCCGCGCTGCCGCAAGCAAGTCTAGCCAACCAATCGGTGGAGCGGCGCGCGGTACTTTCAATCAAACGGCAGATACGACGAATATGCGGAATATGTCTCAGAGTAAATATATTTATGGTATACAACTCCGCTATTATAGAATTTGCTGGAATGGGTCAGAGTAAATGTGGAGGAAGTTACCGTGGGCAATCATTACGTAAACAATCATCTATCTTTAGCTATAGTAGAAAAAAAGTCATGTCTATCTGTACATTAAATATTTTTTATGAAATTTAAAATTTAACGAGTTATTTATTAGTAAATATTTTTGTACTGAGGCCAAAACTACAATTTTTGTCTCTCTGTCTATCTTTCTGTCTTAAATTCAAATTCAAATTAAAAAAATAGTTTATTTTGCAAAGTAGGTATATACAAGATGACTTTTTGATCATCGTCCAAATTCATGCTGGAGGCTTGATAAGTGATCAGTATCTTGGATTAGTAACAATTTTTGTGAAATTTCATTTTACGAATTTCACCAAAATTGTTATTGATGCATGATACCGATCACTTACCAAGCCACCAGTATTTCCAGTATTTAAGTTCGCCGGTACAAGCCCGCGAGCGCGAAGCGCGAGCGGGCGCAGTTCCTAGGGATGTCCCCGGTCACTAGGGATAGGAAAAATTGACATTATTGACAGAAAGCTCGCCGGAACAAGCCCGCGAGCGCAAAGCGCGAGCGAGCGCAGTTCCTAGGGATGTCCCCGGTCACTAGGGATGGGAATTTTTTTTTTTTCTAAAATTTGTTACAAAAAAATTTTGTTTTGGCCATATCTTCGGAACGGAAGGTGGTACATCCCTAGGGGTCCGACCATAGGGTGACAAAAAAGTTTTTTTTTTTTTCAAATGTCAAAACTTTAACGGCCCGTATCTCCGAGACGGCTTGAGTTAGACCCATGTTGATGGGTGTCTAAGAATGTCTAAGATGGGTGTTTAAATTTGGGAAAGCTTATTGACTTGATCTGCTCATTAGGGAAGGATAATTTAATTTCTTAATACAGATTATTACTACGTTTTTTAATCGTTCATTATTTATTATTTAAGATAAGTTAATGCTTATTTTTAATTTTGATATGACGATGACGAGTCTTATCGTATCTCGAAAAACCCAAGTAATGATATGAGTGAGCGACAGCCCTAACGCTTCGGTGGCGCGTAGGTATTTAACTCAGGAATTCGGTTCAATTTCCCTACTGTCTTTGCTTATACTGTGACTTCGTCGTGTGTCCGCCCGTTCGTCCGACCGTATGTCACCCTCATAACTTTAAAAATAAAGACTTGAAATTTAGAAAAAAAATTACATTAAATTTCCCACAGAACAAGGCGAAAAAAAAATTGAAATTTATAATACAAAAGTGACAAAATAAATCTTAAAAATACAATTTGGGTATCAAAATATATAGCTTGGCTATGGCTTGGCCATATATACTTACATCTATTTGGAGAAATCCTTGAAAAACCACAAAAAAATGGTCCCTCCTTATCTCGAAAACTAGTGGATCGAAAAGTATGGAAAAAATCATGGTAATATGTGCTTACGTGAGAATTACAGGAAAATATAGCGGTTGTAAAATACACGACAACAAATTGATAAAATTTAATTTTTCATCTTTTGGTTATATATACGGTAAAAAAAATTGAAATACGAAACCCTAAGTACGCAAGGCTGACCCGCAATTGACCGTTTTTTTTTAAATTAGTTTAAAGCCCCAGTTGAAAGCCCCAAGGAACCTATTTTATTTGAAGATGTTTTGCCTTGTATGACCCAATACCTTCTGACGATTTTATTAGGTGTAAGTGTTGATCGAAGGTATAAAATTAACATATAAAACATGTACGAAAAAAAAATTTCTTTTCTGTAAACATTTTCCAAAAACAAATGTAAGGTAAATCGACATTCAAGTTATGCAACTTCACATATGATTCGCAATTTGAGACAAGCAACAAGAATATTTATAATTCTTATTGTAGTTGCAAGAAATGCAGATTATTAATATTGCGTGACGCGTTTTATAATTTTCTAATTGTGATTAGCGATAATTTCTTTGAAGGTAGTGCAAATTCTTCGCATTTAAATTGCAAATTCAGCTTGAGCACGTGATTTTTTATGTGATCCATCCAAGTTTATGTGGTTCGTGGCCTGCTACCACAGATTATTATTTGATACATCCTAGTTTTAGCGGATCGTGGCCTGCTACTACAGATTATTATGTGATCGATCCAAAGTTTAGCGGATCGTGGCGTGCAAACACAGATAATTATATGATCCATCTAAGTTTTAGCGGATCGTTGTCCGCTACCTACCACAGATTATTATTTGATCCATCCAAGTTTTAGCGGTTCGTGGCCTGTTACCACAGATTATTATGTGATCGATCCAGGTTTTAGCGGATCGTGGCCTGCTATCACAGATTATTATTTGATCAAGTTTTAGCCGATCGTGGCCTGTTACCACAGATTATTAAGTGATCCATCCAAGTTTTAGCGGATCGTGGCCTGCTACCACAGAGTATTATTTGATCGATCCAAGTTTTAGCGGATCGTGGCCTGCTACCACAGATTATTATTTGATCGATCCAAGTTTTAGCGGATCGTGGCCTGCTACCACAGATTATTATGCTACGCTACGTCGAATATCTAATCCATAGATCTAGAAAAATAAGGAGGTTTTCGCGCTTTGTGGTCTGTATGTTTTTCGCAGCGGGTTTTTCATTGGCCCTATAAGACATCCTACGTATAGGTGAAAATAAAATTAAAGCTGACACTTTATTGATAATGAAAAGATATTCTTTTTACTTGTATACCAATATGGGAGCCAAGTTTGATACATATTTAAGTCATAACAATCTATATCAGCTTTCCATACTTAGAGCACAAAAGATTTGGCGGAATGTTTTCCAATATGGTCGCTTATTTACTCAGGTGGCCTTATAAATATAATTACCATTTATATTGTGATCACGCATAATAATCAGCTGGCTAGGCAAATACCACGATGCTGCTTAATTAGTGAACAATTGCAGCTGAGTTAATGGGATATTAAAGTCGGTTAAATATGTGTGGGTGTTGCCAGCTTCGTATTATAACGATGGCAAAAATAGCAATGTTTAAGTTAAGACTAAATATGTCTAGTATAAGGTAGGGGTTATAAATAAATAAATAATAATAATTACAATTTATTTAAAATATTTTTGGAAATATAACATTATAAAACACAACAACGTTTCTGTACGTTTTTTATTGGCTCGTTAATTTGTTGAAGAATACAAAAATTTATTGATTGCCGCGCGAGATGACGATACAGAGGGAATCGCGCGGGGAGTGAGTAAAGTCGGAGTCAGGGTTGTCGACCATATTTTTTTTTCCTTGTACATAAGCAGCTAAAAATCTCGTATTTTGGTTTTTGAACCTCGTATATTTATTAAGCATCTAAATGTGATAAAACCAAAAAAAGGCATATAAATCTATTTAATTTAGGGCGTTTTACATAACTTTTGCAAGTTTATTGATAAATAAAACATCAGTTTCTATTAAAAATGTTTAGTATTACTCAAGTAAAATAACAAAACAACTAAAGTACGAAATTAACTAAGTACTAAGCAACTTCTAGTCTTTGTTTACATATCATTGTAAAATAGTGGTTTGTAGTGATTTCATGACCGGCCCCTAAGGCAACAAAATGATGCCTGCGTTGAAAAATGATTTTATAAATTTCTGGATATCCAAATCTCGTACATAATTGTACGAGGCTGTTAGTGTAAGACCACAAATCTCGTATTTGTACGAGGAACCTCATACGGTTGGCAACCCTGGACGGAGTTATCTGACCGGACTGGACTGTAGTTAAATTTATAGGTATCAGGCTTTGCCGTGGGTTCCTTTTTATTATATTTGAAAATTTAAATTTTATACTTTTTTCCGATGTTAGTCATGGCAATACAATAGGTACCTAAATGAGTATTGACTTACACCGGACACTTGTCTACACAATCATTGTACGAGAGAAGACTTTGACGTAAGTGCCGACACAAGGCTTACAGCAACTAAATATATTTATTTATCCGGGAATTTTTGGACTTTACATACAAGGTACCTATTAATTTGTGAATATTTTCATTTTGTACACACATTACTTTGTCTTTGGGTTTTCCCGCCTGCGTTGGCGTAAATAAACCGAAATTTTTGAAAAATGTTTATTTTGATTCCCTGTCAATATAATATATGCAAATGTACGTGTAGGTTATATATTGAGAAATGATATAACTAGTTATTTTCAATACCAACTGCTTGTAAAAGTGTATAGTGATAACAATTTCCTATAAACCAAATTAAAAAAAAACAGTCAGTTATGTCAAGGGACTGGGTAGTAGTAAGCATTATATTATCTGTGGTAGTAGTATGATATCAGAATTTTAACCCATTTTTGGGTAGGAGGGAAAAAGTTTTAATTTTCACCAAATATAAAACCCAATTAAAATTACCTATGCGTTATTTACATAATCTAACACATCCACAAAATCACGAATACATGATCATTGTCAACCACTTGTCAACCATTTATGTTCTGTGTTGTCAACCTATCATTTTGGCATGACATCAGTAGTCGAACCTTTCTCAATGTATAAGCTGATTAAAAGTGATTAAAACCTTCTAGAGACAGAAACTGAACAAGAGCAGATTTATGGTACACGGCGATAGTCTAGCTATTTAAAGAGGTGACAATATGACTTTTGTGGGTACTCTTCTATTAATATCTTCTATAACATAAATATTTTTTTTGGTCAAATTATTTAATCAAATAAAATAAAACTTAAATAACATTAAAAAACTAGACAACATATAAATTAAAATTACCTATGAATATAAAAGCACACACGAAAAAACAGGGACAAAAATTAACAACAAATAGTATTTATAATATTTTTTATTATTTTATTATAAAATTATTATTTTATGAACAATAATATTTTCATCTATTTATTATTTACAAAAAATGTTTAAAGTTTTTGAACAACTTAAATACTAACTTAAACCGATTCTGGCCACCTCCAACATATCTGTGGAAAAAACATGTTAAAATAATATCAGATCAGAACTGATTTCTGTTACAATGAGATCTTAGTACCTTATAATTTTCCAGTTTTTATACCTTTAGTTTTTTTGCAATAGTTTTTCATTTAAATAAACAAAATAGACCAAAATTTTTGTTTTTTTTTAGTGAAATTTGTATGTTTATTCATTTTATTTAATAGTAAATATTTTGATAAAGGTACGGTTATAAATGAAAGAGTATATCCCGTGAGAAGGCGCGCTATGAGCGTTTTGCTCACACAAAAATTTATTGTGTTTTTTTTTCGATAATAGCGTCAACATAACGTCTTAACCATTTATTTACCTTCTTTCTTTCCTGATGCAACTTTGCACCGATCGGTGCCACCGCGACCGCGTGGTTAAATGTTTGTTTGGGCGGCTGACCTGACCATCAAGCAGTATTTTGCTAATCGCGCGTCCATCCACGTATGTATTTCTTTTTCTTCATGAACTAAATACTTATTGTTTTTCTACGTTTATTGGTATTGCAATGTTCATAAACCAAGTAAATACTCAAATATCATATTTAATGAAATTGTTTTTTTGCTCTCAGCTATACGCGGTAGGACATGTAAAATGAACAACAGTTATCGAGCTCGATGTTTTTTCAATATTTTTCGTGGCTAGAGGATCCTACTGAGTAAGATTATTTTGTTATCAGATTCTAAAAGCGACTGCTCTGTCATTCACAGCCCTCACGAAACTGCTACAGAACAATCTAATCAAATCCCAGAAGGAAAAATAGACGCTCTAGGAAAGCGTGTACTTTGTGCCAAAAATTACTCTGCACTGAACACGTAATGTTGATATGATATACATGTTAAGAAAGACACATTCATCAAGGTATCATGGAAAAATGAAATTTTTAATAATTCTTTTTTGTCTACACCACCAAAAGGGTCAAAATTTGGGATATTTTTTTGTGCTGAAAACTGCATTTATTTCACTTAATTTTCATCAAACGACTATTTTTCGTCATACTTAGATGGTCTTTTATTTATATTAATTAGTTTTTTGGCAATATATTATACAAGTAGGTAATTAATTACATTTGAAATGGTGTGAGCTCTTTGCTCGCGCGCGCCTCTTCGTGTAACTTTCTAGGGCGCGCCTCCTTACGGGATGAATAAAACCGCATAATCATTAAAAGTCATTAAATTACATAAAACAAATTATTATCAAAGAAAAAACTGCAAAAAAGACACGTTTCCTTTCTCTTATTTTGAAGACTTTCTCTGAATTTTGTATTGACAGGTATATATTTTTATTTACGTGGTTATTTTTCTTTAACAAAGTTGTTCAGATTGATAAGTAAATTACGTGGTTTCATACGCTTATGTTGTTTTCCCTAAATATAAGCGTTTAATAATTTTTTCGAAAAACATAACTGATTGATGTTTTTTGTACACGCTAAAATGATAAAATTATAAATAAATATACTTGGACAGTGTACCTTATTCATGTACGAGGAAAACTGTATGTTCCGGAGTAATGAACATGAAAAACGACAATTACGCCTATCTCTAGTTAGAATCGACGTCAACAGTTGTATGTGCCAGCAAAACATGCTCTTGTAACACCACCATGTTCTGTTGACATGAAACATACATACACATAAATCAATAAAGTATCAAGCTTACCAATGCAGCATTTCGCTTAATCGATGCAATGCCGACTGCGAGCTGATTACCATACAGCAAAAACTCCGCTCGCGGTAGGTAGACCTCATTTGCTTTATGCAGTTAAAAGCTCACTTCCTTTCTTCGGCTCATTTCTATGGTGCTGGAGTACTAAATCGTCGCTCATTGCATATGCAACGAATCCAAGGTTTCTATCGGGATTTTAGTGGCAGTATTTATAAATGTTACTTCTACAATAATAATTGGTATAGACCCCGCCCAAACTAGCGCCCAAGATTTGTGCCGTGTTTTTATTTACATACTAAACCATATTTTTACTGATTTTAAACAAAAACTTATTACCTAAGTCGTGTTATATTGTTGTTGTAAATAAAATGTGTCTTGTCAATTATCACCCAACCCAAAAAGATTTCAACTTTTAATGTAAAAAAAGTATTTTTTTTTTTGGTTTCGGACCTAAAACTATGGACCATAAGTGCGGCAAAATATGATAGCACCAGCGCCATCTGGACTGAAATAGCGACAGTCGAGTAGACAGTTTTGTAAACAATCAAACTTGTTTCTCAGCCGTCGGAAGTTGGAAGAGGTGCTGGCGTATCAATCTATCGCAATTAGGTCGAGTCACTTTGAAGGGTACAGAGGTATTCAAACTTAAAGGCGGCTCTAAAGTTCGTGTATGTCTCTGTCTATTTCTCTCTTTCATCTATTTCTCTCTATCCATCTCGCCGGAGCTAACTTCACTCAGCCGACTTTAAGTTTGACGCAAACTGTACTAAAGTTAAATGCGATGTTTCCCTCCATCTCTGTTTTTTCGTAGTGCTCAGTCTTGGGATACGTTTATATTAAAAAAGTTTAAAAGTGGAGTGCCAGTTATATCATCACCACTTCCATTTGTGCTATGCTTAAGTAAGTTGATGGACTTATATTAAGTGAAGTTATTATCACTATCAATCTGAATACAATTTTGGGCTTTGTTTAAACCGATAGCTAGTAGCAAATGGAATTCACACCTAAAATGAATTTGAAATTTGTTAATATTTTATATTACATACCTAAAAATACTGGATTGTACACTAAAAACCTAATGTTCTAACCTAACCGTTGTTAGGCTAATAGATTTTTTAATGTGGAAGTCAGTATTTTTAGGTAATTATGCAATTCAATTTAATAAATTCTAAAAAAAGAATACCTACGGGAATATAAAGTATTTCTATCTCTTTTCTTCGTAAAAATAAAATTAAACGTAAATAAGTTATTCCCCTACCAGTACTATGGCAGACAGAAATATGAAATTCATATTTTTGGAATCGCATACCAACCAACTCTAATCCAATTTCATAGATAATTTAACAAAAATCATCGATATGGAACATCACAAACCAAAGCGGGTAAAGACCGTATTTTCGTAGTTTATCTCCATAATTCATGCGAATTTCATAAAACGGTCGGTCGAGCGGTTAAAAATAAAAGTTGTGTTGTTTTAATATAATTCTCGGTAATCACAAAAAGCATAAGTGAGCTCACTTTCGATCGCATATCGAAATTTACACGAAAGGTGGTAATTTTCCGGGCCCCTGATGACATTAATAGCGGCGAACGCGCGAGCAACGCTATATTTTTGCATAAAAATTGCTTTACATTCGTTCGGATTCACATTGCTTGTATTACGTTTGCATTTATACGCAGCAGTGTGCAGGTCTGTTTGTTCTGAAATAAAAACGTGGGATTTTTGATTAAACTTTTACGATTCAATAAGTATTTTTACGACTAAAAAGGAAAATGTATTTAATAGAGTCTCTTCTCATGATAATGATTATTGTGATACTCATAATAAATGTAAAATAATGTATTAACTCACTTTTAAATCTGTGTGTTAACCCTTACAGACCAGTGCCTTAAATACACAAATAAATATATTTTAAGAGGACTGTCCCGCGAGCGCGCTCCGTACAAAGCGCCGAGTTTGTGAAATGGTTTCAGGTTTAAACTGCTTTCAATGAAAAGTTAACTGTTTATTTATAGAAAAGTGTAAAAACTCAGTCTTCTATACATTTAAGACGTCTGTATTTCTTGCTTTTTTATTTCCAGTATAGATGAAAATTATACAACTTGCTAAACTTTGCGTAAAACGAGGCAATATTCACCTGCTAGCTATTATGATGGTGTTTCATCAAAATTAGCTTCTTGGACATATTTAGATGTCGCTAGATAATACTTATGAAAAAAAAAATGAAGAAATTAAGCTGTTGACTTCACATTCAGTTTTTACCTTTTTATGAGCCTTAAGAAAAATCGAGCGTAAAGGAAAGGTGCCTCTTAAGGGAAAAGATGAGAAAAATGGAAATGAAACGACTATGGATGATTTTGTTGCTACAACCAGAAAACACGCAATCATTAAAAATTTACACCTATGTGCTCCTAACTTTTATAAAGTAAGTTTGAACAAACTACGTTGATTCATATAATTACTGTAAATAAAATCTTTTTTAAACCTCTATTTTATTCTATCTAAAACTTTATATTGATTTTCTCTCGAGAATCGATTTCAGGACTTAGTTGGTTGTTTCTTTATATAATATGTTTAAGTTAAACCTAGTTAGCCTGAACAAATCATATCATGTTTTATTACAACCAGAAAGCGAGTTATTTAATAAAATTGCAGTTTTTCGAGAGCGCGTGATATTTCGGTTGTCGTAATAGCCACGGCTCAGAACGCAATATTTTAAGGCGATTACCATCGCCAAATTAGCAACTCGATGTTTGTCTGTACGAATATCGACGGAAACAACATTGAAATAACGTTCAGATCAGCGCAAAATGCGTGGTAGCTGTTACGACGCTCGCTGCGTCCTTGATAGGGCGAAATACGAGAAAATAATACTTTTCACTTGGACGTGATTGTTCGATTGAATAATCCTATGTTATGTTTTTAGCTATCAAGTTTATCTATTTATCAAAACATAAATGAATTAAATCGACCAAACTGCTTAGCAGCAGTAGGGAATTCAAGCCAAAAAACACCATGCAGTTAAAACAATTTTTCATATAGAAGTTTTGGTGGTACGAAAAAGAAAAATGTTGCATATGTTTTCCTAGAGTTGATAATCCATAATACATTATTTCAATATTTTTGGTTTGGCCATAAAAGAGGAGTAGGCTTTAGAAAGTACCCATTTGGCGATATTAAGCACCTTAAACAATAGTGAAACGTCATTGAGTTCGGTTCTACTTGATGCAAAATGAAGTGCTCAATCTCGGGTCACCCATGCCCTTAATTATCAGTTTATTTATTATTTAAATTATCAACTTCAATACTCGTTGTCTAATGTTGAATTGAAACGTATACTTCTTGGCAGTTTAAAGGAAATAAGACTTATAAGTTTCATAATAGCGCGAATAATATTGAGATTCATAAATACACCAAAAAGATCTGAATTTCATGAAAAAATATATTTATATCATCACGACATGAATCCCCGAAGGGCTGTCGGAGGTGTCCCGAGTGTAAAATGTGAAATGCAAGGTGCAGTCCACATTCGGTTTCACCGAGGATTATTACGTCCCAACGTAATGGGCTGTCAGATGTTTCCCTTCACCATTCAGCAAGTGGTAAGTAAGAACAAATACTATGCACACAACTTCCGAAAAATTTATTGGTGCATGCCCGACCGGGATTGAACCTGGATCTCAAGATTGAGAAGCCAGCATTGTACCCCTGAGCTACCTCTGCTTCAAAAAATAATACAAGAGAAGTAGCCTTCCGCTTTATTATTCTGTTTTATCGACAATAGTATTTGTAATAAAAGCCAAGCGTGTTATCCCACGGTTAAATTGGTTTGGTATAGCGACCGGTAGTCCTATAACATTCTCGACCTCTACTCGTAAAAGAGCCGTATAATCATATTTTTATTGCCACTTCAGGATTCTAGCTGAATACAACTGCAATATATTCAAAAATAAGTTAATAATTGGCAAAGCATTGATAAGCTTCGATTTACATTTGTTTGTTAATTAATTTTAATTTGTAATCAAAATAGGTTGTATTCATAGCGGAATAATAAAATTAAAATCAACATGTTTTGCAATTGCATTGTCATTTATTACTTAGTACCTACAAGGTGAATTTGTGAACATCGTCGAAATTCATACTTGAGCCTTGGTAAGTGATCAGTATCATTAACCAATAACGATTTTTGTAAAATGCATAAAATTAAATTTCGACTCCCCATAATTCACCCTGGACTGAGAGTGAATTACCATGGGAAGTCGAAATTTCATTATACGAAATTCACAATTATTGTTATCGATTTATGATGCTGATCACTTACCAAGCTTCCAGTATGAATTTGGACGATGATCAAAAAGTCACCTTATATCTGCAGCTCATTATTGTTTCTTATTTAATTCGAAAACAACATCTTAGTACAATTACCATTACCCCTTCATGTTAAATTGTAGTAGTAACTGTTTGGTTTATCATTTGCGTAATGGCGAGGGATCCCTACTTTTAGTACTATCGAGTAAGTAGCGCAGACAAAATGTTTATAAGAGCAAAAAGTGTATCAACAGAACATTCCCCGATAGTACATCATGAAACCAAATGCTGAATTAGCAGTTACATTTTAATTACAACACTAAACAAATAAAACCCGTGAATCGTAAAATGTTTCAAAACTGAGGTCGATAAAGAAGACGGTCACTAGAGGACGCAAACGCCAGTCAATACATTCTAATCATTGATTTATTGCTCCTAATCCTCGGCTGGGCACAAATAAGCTATCGTGTCGACTTAATGTTGTATCAGCTCAGGCGTGAAACTCCCGCGCACTAAGTGGTCCTTCCAGTTTCCACTCGAAATATTTTAATAAGGCCCCACTGCTCACGCATCCAAATAAAAACAACTATACACACACGCATACACACACAACCTCCTTTATAACTCCACTTCAAGCTGAGGCCAGTCCACTTTATTTATAATAGTAGCGACACTAAGAATCTACATTTTTGCTCTAAACGGTGTTAATTTATTGACCGTGGGCAGATAATATCACTTTTTTTATTCCATTATTAAAGCGATTACATGAGAAATTATACGTCGAAGTCCAGTCCTGAGTGCTTGATCAAAAACAACCTTGACACTGCGTTTTAAGCTTTACTGGCGAGCTTTAGAGGTTAATATTGTTTGTTTTCGCATAAAGGTCTGGTAATACTTTCCTTGACGACTGCGTCTCGTGGACTCGCTAATAAAAAGTGTTAAGTTATGGAGAAGTTATGCCACTTGCATTAATTCCGATGCTTAACCCGATAAACAAATTATAGTATATTAAGTTAATAGCTTAATTTATAATTGAAAGTGTTGAGAATTTAAGATGTGTTCATAAGAAGGTATTGTTACGATCAGCAGCTTATCTGGTAATCGCTTGCGACAAATTGTGAGGTGTGAGGCAATATTTGTGATCGCGAGGTGAACATTTTATGCTTGATAAGCATATTAATTCGCTTTTAGTTTTTTTTATTATTATAGGATTTTATTTTGCTTTCATGGTTTTTTTCAACCCGTAAAATTTACACGAGCCACCTGGACTGCGATCTTTTGTTTTATTGATAATGAGAATTAAACAGATTAAATAAGTTAATAAATATGTACTTGGAAGAGAAAATGGTCTTAAGTATAACATACTGAATATTGTGCTGATGGTTTGAAATGAAGAAAGAAAACTCGTTTTAAATTTTCAAGTACCATTTAAGATTTTTAGACATCATTTAATTTTAATGACTTCATTCTCGAGATCAACTAAGGCGCAGTGACCAATCAGTAACAAATATTTTATCCTACTTTTTCTTTTACTCGTTGCCTAAGCCGGTAAGCGTGATAAGATATACGGCGCGCGCGTGCTAGAGGAACTAAAAATGTATTATTCCGTAAACACATATAGATCAGTGTATAAGGCTCATGTGGTATATAACATATAAATGATGCTTCAATTTTCATTTACTTTACAAAGAAATGGGGTTTTTTCGAATCCATTTTCTCTACTATAACAGCTATAACGTCATCTCCGTATTTTATTTTTGGGTAAATGTTTATTGAGTATTTGATTAAGATTCTCATCAAAGGAAAACGCGATTGGATGAAATTTTCTCGATAGAATTTAATTCCGAAAAGACCTCTAAATTGCATTCAAAATGTGGATATTATGTATTTGTAAAGTCTCCTTGAAAATCTTTTTGACAAAATAGCTTAGTACATTTTATATTAATAAAAAACCGACTTTGTGTAACTTTTCCACGAATCCGTCCCACTCGCACTAAAGGGTTTTTTCGCATATGGAGTAACAGGGATGCTAAAACTTTTACATATTACCTTAACTGTATTTCGAATACTATGAAATAGATTGTTGCTACATCTGTTAAAGCACATTTACGACAAATGAAGCAACAAAATAAAAAATAAAAACATCATTTGGGATTTTTTTAACACAAATTGTTAATTATGCTTAATTTTTCTTAGCCATTGACTCGTATAGCTTGAGTGGCGATCAAATGCTTTACGCTTAAGGAGTGGAGATAAACTACGTATGAGCACAAACTACGCGATAGTACTTTGTAAAATTTATAGGGTGCCCTGTAATCAATATCACGATTCAAACCAGCACTCTACTATCACTGCATTCCTTCTAATTTCAAACGCTTCAAAGGTGTCCGTTGAGGTCATGCGAACTTCAAGCTGTTATAAATAACTACCACTTTTAGCTCTTAATAAGTTGCAATAAGGTCGAATTTATGACCTCGAGAGTGTAAACCTGGAAACAAAAAGTAATGGTTATAGTGTCAGCTTGTAATCAGTAACAAAGAGATTATGCGTGTGACGTCACGTAATGACGTAATGAGTGAGCACCGATTGAGCCCCTTTGCTCTGTGCACATTATTATAATGATCGCCAAAGGCGTTATCATTAGGGTAACAAAGTAAAAATGTAATGCTATTTGGTCATAAACAGTCAGCGAATATTGTCTTGTAAAATTACCTGGTGATGGCTATAATGGTTAATCAATCTGGAAAAAACTGCCGTTAAAATTGTTAACAAATAGAAAGCTTGATCTGCAGGCATCACAGAACTGAAAATTTTAAAAGTGTTAATAATCAAGAAAATAATATAAAAAGAGTTTTTTCACCGACGCGACGACGGTATAAGGTAAAAAAAAAATTTTACTCTCTCTTTACCGGTTAAAATTAGCTCGTTCAAAAGGCCTCCAAATGGTTTAGTCGCCTTTGAAGTTTTATTAAATGGTATGTCCCGCATATTGCAAAAACTATAAGAAAAGCAAATTTTTTTTGGGAAGCTATAAGGACGTAGACAAAACAAAAAATTTATGGCTACAACACTTTTTTAATTGTTGACTATAAAAGTAATTTTCTTTTTCAAAACATTTTTCAGTTTTTAGCACCGTTTTGGCATAATGTTCCAAAGTTTTGTAAAAGAGGTCACCTCAACTCGTTTATTAAGAGTTATTAAAAAACCTGAAAAGCATCAAGGTTACAGCAGAAAACTACAAAAAATATATTTCATAATTATTTAATATTAAATAGGAAAAATGTACGAGGACCAAGTCACTGGCATCCGAAATAAAAGTATTAGTTTCTGTGACTCGATGGATGGCTGTGGTAGATGCAAAAGAATTACGTCAGGAGGATCGTAGCAGATAGACATCCGTGGTTTCTTCTTCCCCTATGTGATATTGGCTTGTTAACATAATATGCATTGAACATAATTGCATGTCATGTCAAGTCAAGAATAATACTGTTTTCATTTATTATTTTATCAATACTATGAGACCTTATACTCGTGTAAGACACGCATTCGGATAATTCTTAAAACTAACTGGTCTTGATGTGATGGTTTTGGAAAAATATCTTTGTTGTATCGATGCATCTTAGTTGAAACTTTTTGATAACTTCTGGGTCAATGCACTTAAAATGATATCAAGTAATTTACTTGTATTCGTTGGTTTAATAAAACCCCTACTATAATGCTCGTTATGTGTCCTGGCTTAGAAGATTTTTGGCCAAGTGCCTTTTCTATTACTGTTGATGACACTTGCAAATAATCATTTTCAACAGTAAAAGAAAAATGTCTTTATATAAATCCTGTTTTCGTCATTAATGTTGGTCATGTGTCATATGCTTATTTCTCTATCCGCAGTTCCCATCTCACCATCATCATCGGGTGGGGGTGCTGGGGGAGGATCCGGTACCCCTCTCTACCCTGGAGCAGCATCTCACCCCCTCTCGTCTCTACTGTCGCAACAACGATTACTGGAGCTATCCCGTTTTGGACTGAGGCACTATGACATTGCCCATCACGTGCTTTCACAACAAGGTGCTGTGTCTAAGCTTTTAGGTAAGTTTGTAAGTCTTACTTCTTTTTCCCGAACCTTTCCTTTTCTTATATCTACTGCTTAGCGCTTGGAATATTGCTGAATTTCCCCGCGTAACTATTAGTAGTATACTTCAGATATTAATTATTCTAAAAACAGGCAGAAGATTTTCACATTTTTTAAATACTGGTTATGTCATTAATGATAAGTTATTTAACACTAGAAATTTATATATAGGCTTCATACATATAATACGTCAGCCAAATAGTTTTCTATTTTTGTAAAACTAAAAAATAAAAATAAAAAACAATTATGATGAGCATTATTGAGCATGTGGCAAAATTATACGAAGCTTAAAGAAGTGCTTTAGTTATTCGGTTTTAGTTTATGACAGAAATATATAAAATGAGTGATGAACGGTGAAACAAAAGTGGAATGGCCTGAACTAAATTAACCAGGGTCCTAAACTAAATTGAAATGGTGAACGTTAACCAGGCTCCTAAACCAAACTGTGAAGTTGAAGCTAAAATAGACTCATGATACTTGTAAAACAAGTTGTAAAAGTAGTGCTTAACCAGGCTCCTCAACAAAATTGTGAAGGTTAGGATTAACCAGGCTCTTAAACCAAATTGAGAAGATGGTGGCTCCTAAACCAAATTGTGAAAGTGAAGCTTAAGCAGGCTCCTAAACCAAATTGTGAAGGTGGAGCTTAACCGTTTATAGAGCTCAACATTTATTTTTTGCCATTCTTTAGTATTACGAGTGTCACCAATTTGTTTCAGGAGCCTGGTTAAGTTATCTTCTACAATTGGTTTAGGAGCTAACGAGCTCTGACAAGCTTTAGGAGCTAAAGAATGGCAGAATATTAGAGCTTATATAAAAAGATTGTTGAAGATGTTAAAGGAACTGTTGAATTATTGTCATAATTGATTATGTCAGGATCGTAGCAAAAAGATACCTGTAATTTTTGCCTGCTTTTCGTAGAGACAACTGTTTATATTTATGATTCAGAGCGGGTTTTCTAAGGATTTTTTTCTTGATTTCTACGCAAAACTACAAATGATTTGTTTACTTAGGTTTTTATGTGTTTTTGGGATCAAGATACTAGCATAGGCTCTAATATTGTGTTGCCAAATTTCAAAGCCATTGAGCTTTAAGTTTTAATTCATTCAGTTAACACGTTTTTAAGACCATGCACGTCTTATGAATCGAATTTAAAAACGCGTTATAGAAATGCCTGAAGCAAGATAATTGATAAAGTGAACTTCAGCCTACCGGGAATCGCTTCCACTGCAATTAGTAAATGTATTATTTATAGAGCTCGTCCTACTAGCAATGTATTGATTTATACAACCACTCTTTATGGGGCCCCGTTATTGTTTACAACAAAGTTATTTGTGATAATTACTTCAGTGTGAAAGATCAATACGTGAGCAACTAGTTCGTCGTGATTGCTTACCATGTTAGAGGTTCGATAAGCGGTATGTAGTATGCCTACAATTTTTTTTTCTAAGCTTATGTGTAGCCTATGTGTAAAAGTGTGCAATATTGTTCCTATTTACTGAATAAATGCTTTGACTTTGCGACTTTGAGGATTAAACAAGTTTATAAAAATTCATGTGATGTGACGTTCTTATTTTGTAAATTTTGTTTAACTTGTTCTTTACAATATTGTCCTTGGATAAAGCTTTCTTAATATCAAAAACAGAGTTTCACTCTGAAATATAGAGACAACATTTTAAATAAATGAAATGTCCTGAGGCATTCTGTAGGGTGAGCATGACGTGTTAACCTGTTAAATCAGATAAAATAAAAACGAACACAATTAAAGAAGATTCGAAATCGATACAAATTATAAAATCACTATAATTAACAAACATGAGTGGTATCAAAACACTCATTGACAATCGGCAATTTGTCGAAAACGGCGCTGCCAGCGTCTGTGTTTAACTGCGCACTAATAACATGGCTACAGCGAAAATCTCAATCGCTATAAATCATCGATAAGAAATCGGTAGAGTTGAGAATCCTCCGCGACGAAAGCTGCCATTGACGAAAGCTTAGATCCTAATCGATTCATAAAACTTGCAGCGTGTTAATTATAAGCCACCGTGCTGCGATCGATGCGCCCGCGCTCCTGACTCGCCGCGAGCATTCGCTTCCAATACCACTCGATGTGAGAACTGATCGCCACCACTATACTTTATTTGGATTAACCATACATTTGACAGTTTCTTTTGCGATTCTTACAGCTGCTATTAAGTTTACGCGTTATAAATCGTGGAAAAAGAACTACCAATGATCTTTTTCTTACAATGTTGTTGTAATGTTAGTTCTGAATTATCATTCGTGATTCTTTTGTTCTTTGTTGTGTTGAAAAACAGAGCATAACATATAATTAAGTAAAAAAATATTGTAGGAAAATTTTTAATTACAGTCACGAAGTCAAATCACCAATACCTTGGGGACAAAAATAGCAGTGCCAGTTAACCTGAAATTAAAACGAGCGTCTTTGTAAAGACCACCTAGTAATTTGAATGGTCGCTCATTATTGCGAAACAAAGTAGAGTGAGGCAATTATACAAACTATAATACAACGTTTCGTTACAAGCGAAGCGTAGTTTGTACAACGTTGCTAACGTCACTCGGAACACTTGGAACAAAGATAATTTGAAACCTTTGACTGGACTTTAACTAAACTTTGTGTTTGTTTACTCAAGAATCTGGAACGGATAATTCCAGATGCACTGGTGCGTTTATTGACTTATAGTGCCGGTAATAATTATGAAGCTAGTAGGACAACGTTGAATAGAAACTTGATTCACAGTTTCCTGTGCTATTTACGTGGGGTGAACTTTAGTTGCGTGCGAAATATAAGGTCTAACTTTCATAGATTTTTGATACGAAAGTTTAAGAACATTGCGAATTACTTCTATAAACTAGGCAATAGCGCAATTTATGAAAAGATTATATTTTTTCTACAACCTTTCACAGCGGCGTTGGCTATCCCCTTCTTAAACTAATCAACTCAACGGTAAACTTAAATGTGATTATTTTTAATTAGATTAGATTTTTCAAAAAGTACATGCCTTGTTACACTTAAAACATTAAGCTACAAAATAGATAAAACCTATCTTAATACGTTTAGTAATTTTAACAATAAACAAACAGAAAGTATACCTTATGTGTCTCAGGAGACCCGTAGAAACTACTTCTTGAAGTTTTTTTCATTTGCGCATTCAAAAACCGTACTTAGAATTTTATTGTAGAATGCACTGATATTATATTGACTGATGAGTTGACAGTGCCATTAAAGTGATTAGATTGGATAAGAGAGAATAATAACGCGACTACTAGAAAACATTGTGAGTTGTATTTATACGGCTACTCCAACAGTTTCTAAAGCCGTTACAAACTAAATACAACCTATGAACCCGTGTAGTTGGTTTGGTGTCAATCAATTTTGGCCTGGGGTAGCTGGTTCGGTCTAGCGTCACGTGGTTGGTTCCCACGGAAGCCAGGCTATGGTACGCCCAGGGCCGTCATGTCCGACCACTTACGTATTTAACATACATAGTCTTAGGTTCGTTAAAGCCTTATTATGTTGCCTGTAAGCCGAAACAGTTTCAAACTTGACAGCATGGAAATGGGCACGCATAACTTTGTAGGCAAATATTCAAGTTTGAATAAAAGGGTGGTGGTTAATTAAGATGGTGGCTTCAGTGTGCAATAATAATATATTTACATATAAACTGTGAACATTTTTACTATTTCATGGAAACTCAGACAGATCACAAGTCATATCTAGGGATTTTTAATACCATTGAAAATAATTAAGAAAAAAGAAAGATAAATTTATACTGCGCCGATTTTATGTTACAGGATTATTTGTAACAAAAGCAAAAAGACAACAAAATGTATGGATAAATAAATATGGAACGGGACATTTGTTTTTTTAGAATAACCTTAGATCTGGCTCTAAATTCTGCGCTCTCGTACCATGGATTGAAATTACCTGATCTTAATGCTGTTTTTGAGTAAGAAACTAAATATCTAAATAGTACTTCGCGTGCCAAAAAAGCGCGCCAAAAGAGCGACCAATCCTTCATAGGTATTGACTCCTACAACTTTGACTCTTATGCCTAATGTTTTAAGTCTTACAATTCCTTCTAAAATTCAAACCGCTGTCAACCGTTTTCATTGTAAAATTTGACACGCTTAGTTTTCATAGAGTTTGATGATCTTGCGTCGTCCATATATCTAGATCATTGTCTGTGAGCAAGAATAATTGTGCCTCTACAAAGCAAAGCAGTCGAAATTACTGACCGAGTAATTTCATATTAAACCGGTCATTTTATTTTGATGTATATTTGGTAGAATGGTAATGATACCTACTCAGGTAGATTGTCTGCGGATGGTCGCCGCTAGTAATGAAACCGTATTTAAGCTTTGGTCCTATAATCAAAATTGAATTACCCGGGTTGACATTCTTTGCTTTATAACTTCTTTTTCTTTTTTCTGCTCCAATTCTCGTTCGTTCGTTTGAATTTTTAATGTCTTTTACCGGCATCATTTCTATTTTAGAATCAACAACTCTATTTCATAGTTTGGTTGGAAAGTAATAATGTAGTGGGAATACTTGAGGGATATTATATTCCGATTTTCTATTAATCTGTTTTTATTAAAATGAATAAATCAGTATCAATTAGTCTTCGACATTCCTATATAATATAGAATCCAGTGCGGCTGTAATGACTCTACACTACTACATACATATCGCAGATGGATGATATATTCAGCTGTTCTACAAAGAAAACTAGTTGTTTTGTAAAAAAGCTGATTATGTAATCGAACTTCGGCATATTGCGGACTTGCTCGTTTTGTCAATATTTTTTTGGGGGGTTTTAAATGTGTATAAAAAAGAAAAAAATACATATATAAACTTTTTTTTTTAAGTTTCTGCTTTGTTTTTTTTCCAGACTGCTATTTTTATAAACTTACAATCAATATTTAAGCCTGTACCTGAGCCTAGAGCATGACCAACTCCAGTCTATCTAGGATTCGTTTGAAGAAATTCGGACTCTCCTTGTATTGAAAAAAATATGTTTGGTCTATTAATCTTTTCTCTAGGGATGTTACGTATAAACAATGTACTAAGATTTATACTTTTGTCAAAAAAAAATGTTTTGCACCCTCTCTTTTTTTGGTTATCAAACGTTCACTTCAAGAACGCGGTTAACAGATCAACTTGATTTTTTTTTCATAAAATAGGTAATAGAAATATGAAGGTATATCACCTAAATTCAATATTTTTTTCCCTACAAAATTTTTCAGTATTAGCTAAAAACACACCAATTTGTTGTTTCGCTGCGTGATCACTAGTATTACGCGTTCAAGAAAAAGAGGCCAAAGAGCCAACATATAATCGCCTCTATGACAAGCAAATAAAGTCTTTGCCGTAGGACTTATTGTGCTGGACGGGTAATAAAAAAAGTTGCTAGGGTATGCCATCTTCTTAACCACTGAAAAAGGAACCCTAGTGTGAGCAATAGAGGGTAATTTCTCAAAATTATTTTTAGTTGTAGTGTCAAAAATATACTATTAAAGAATAAATTATTATTTAAGAAAACTTAATTTTTTTAAGAAAACCTAAATAAAATAGTAATCCAAAAATTCATAAATTCACATCTTGAAGAAAACGCTTACATTATTTTACATTTTATTTACTATTTTAGGGTGCTTTCCAAGTTGCGGACAATCGCAAGTATAAATTATATCATAATTTAAAGTTCAGGTAGTCCGTTGATGTCTTTTGTATTGACGAAATTCACTGTCCGAAACGAAGGTTCATCTCTCTTGGAAAGCCAAAGACAAGCAGCCAGCCTTCCCTACCACGTTACGCCCATTGTGTCGGTGCTCCAAAGAGCCAACTTTTAGACTAGAAGGTCCCTTGACTAGCTTTTATTCCATTAAAATAAGAGGGAAACTCCCTGAACCACGAGACAACCAACGTAGTGAGCTATCTATACAAAATGCGTGTACTTACACTGTTTAGTCGACCTGAACATTTGCATGAGAATGGCGTTCGGTTCCACACGCATGGTAAAGACGTGGTGATTGTGGCGGCGCTCTGTGTGAATGCGCCTGACGACCTGCTAGGATTCGGCGCCTTCCTGTCTGTAAAATGCGTTTTTTTTCGTTTATCTTTTTCAATATTTTCCTTTTTTCATGTTACGTCTAGAAATGGATTTTTTTATTGTAAAAGTTGGTGTTTTTTTCATCTCAACATATCGCGAGAATTACATTTGATAACGTCATATTTTCAAGATAGATATGGAGTTTTCTTGTATAAGAAAGTTTGGAATAACCCATTTTTTAAAGTCATATTCATGATTTAACCCTCTTATTTTATTTATCGCTAAAATTATGATAACAGTCCAGATCGTGGCTCAGATCCTACTAGTAGAAAAAAAAAAGTTATAGATTTCAAGTACTTGACCCATATTTTACAAATTTTGCAACTCAGAATTTTAAAATATTAACAATTCGTATTATGTAAATTGAATTGAATTTTAATATAAATAAATACTTAATAATAGACTTAACTAATAATTCTGCGAGACTGTGAGGAATTAAAAAGATTAAACTATTAAAATCCCTAGAATTGAAAATGTAATGGATGCATGCAAGACAGCACAAAGAAGGTTTCACTTTTTAGGTTTTTTACTTTTATATCTTATAGGTTTGTACAAAATTAAAAAGTATAAAGTTATGACTAATGACCACATTCTTAATTTTTTTTTAACTATGTTTCACTTATTTTAATAACCATAAATTAGATCTATCAACAAAATATGTGTCCGTTCACGCAGTGGACCAAACAGGAATAGTTACTGAGGTGGTACGCGTCAATACACTTTATAATTTTACAAAAAGTTTTTAAATTTACCAATATTACGAAAAATATGTTTTATTTACACATGTTACTTTAAGTTATAATGCTTGAAGTTGTGGAATTGGAAACTGGTGATAGAAATCCTCCATATGAAAGACTACGCGTGAAAAAATATTGAGAAATCGTGAAAATTATTGTTTAATACATTTTGGTCTGGTAGTTATGTAATTATGAAACATTTTTACTTTTCATTTTTTTTTTACGATGAGATTTGGGTGAAGTAAAAGTTATTCATATGGACGAGTACTATCGCCAGTTTCCGGCTTCCGCAACTTCACCTTAACACCCAGTATAGGTATACGTTTTAACATATTGTCATAAATAAAAATATAAAAGATCATTTTTAAAAACAAGCTTTTATGCCTTGTACGAATAAAATAAGTTCAGATCGCTGAAACTGATTTTAGATTTTTATTTGAATTGTTCGTTTTCAAAAAGCTTGTTGCGCGAATGGTAGGGAAATACATAGTTCGGCAAGTACTTATTGTCCAATCAACCACTGTCCAATGAAATAAATCTTGTAGATCTGAAGATAAAGTGCTAAATATTATTTTAAAATCGCGTTAAGCTATATGGTAGACGAATTAGTAGCTGCATTTTATTCTCAAACACCACTTAATATTTATGAATAGCTTTATAAATATTTGAAATAATACCTTTATAAATATTTGAATTAAATATTCGACTCTTTAAAGCTGAGTTTAGAAATGTAAATGTGTTAGTTGGTAGCTGGTAAATGTATTTTTTTCTTGACACTTGCTTTTGGTTCAATTTCATTCCCTTTTACTGAACTTTAAGCTTAATTTGGAAAAACTGGAAAGGGAACAAGAATTTAATACTTTGTTTGTATTGTAATTGTAATGATCTAATTATCATATACATAAATTAATAACAATAAATTTATTCATTATAAATTAATTGTATCAATTAAATTTGTAAATCTAATAAATTAACTTCTTAAATAATTAAGAAGCAGTCATAAATTTTAATTTCCGATAAAAAAACTGTTTGGGGTGTATGTCAGACACAATGTGAGGGTTCCGTCTTAAATATTATCTATTTGAAAAGAAAATATGCTTCACTCGATTGCCAGTATGATTTCAAAATATTGTTAAGACATGACGTCATGTTATGTTTTCGTTATTTTTCCGGATCCACATCAAATTTATATCTGAAAAAGTAAATTTATGTAGCTGTTTTCCAGTTGTGACTTAAACAGAAAGACGAACAGAACGCTCAGACACCGAGGCTCCACTATACTTACTTATTCCCGATCTCCGCTAGGGAGCAGAGGGCCAAAATGAAGCGCCACCATTCTTCACGATCCTGGGCCAGCTCGAAGACCTCCACCCATGTCCATGTCCAGTTCTCTCATTGTGCGCTAATAGATCTCACGTGGTCTGCCAAGTTTTCGTTTTCCACCTTCAGGATGCCATGCCAAAGCTTGCTTCGGGATGTCCTCGCTACGCCTGAGAACGTAACCTACCCATCTCCGTTTGTGTTCATTTATCCACTATACGGGTTTCAGTTTTCCGACGGAATCCTAAAATCGATTAATCATCAAATCAGGCGCTAATACACGCCAGAAACCGCTTAGCTCGCGCTAACTACAATGAATCAGTCCATCCCGCTCTACTTATACATATTGTGATTTTACGTCCCTCTCTACTTGTACAGATTGTGATCTATTAACTGCTGCATGACGTGGCAATATCGCCCGACGACGGGGCTTAGCGCCACTTTTTAATACAAATTTAATTATCTAGAAACGACCCTTTCAGTGCACCGTTTAAAAAGATCTTGTCCCTTTTTGTAGACCCCGTGTAATGACTTTAAACGCCCATAAACGATTGTATGAAAATGTATTAGCCAGCTCTTTGGGTGTGTATTGTATCCTTTACTGCCTTTCTTTCCTTAGCGGTTGCCCGATGATTAATTGCTTATTTTTATTTTGCAACCGATATCTCTTTAGAGGGTAAACAAAAAGTAAAACAGCGCATTCAACACCTTGTTAATGTCGTTATGATGGAGCCACTTTGGTAGCGCCTTAAACGCGTTTATGGTATGATGTTTGTAAACTTTTACATTAATGAGTCGTTGACATTTAGTCAACCAACCGAAATCATCGGTATGTAACAAAACGAGGAACTTTGTAACAATAAAACTATATATTGCTTCTGAATCAGCGCCTACGCCTCCGAGCTTTGTAAGGATTTGTGGCCACTTTGATTTCCATCCTTAAGGGGCTTCACAATGCTAAACTTCTGTTTTGCATCGGATTCAGTTCCGTTCCATCTACGTAGTAGCTGATAAAAATATATATATATGGTGTGTTTTTTAATCAGGGTTATTATTAAAAGTGTATAAAGTCCAGATTATTATTTTAAAAACACATATTTTGAGTATACATCTAACGAAAAAAACGAATTAGGTCACATATTTCAAAACCAATTCAAACGAAACTAACATACGCAGGTACATATTAAAAAAGCTATCTTTATGACATATAAAATTGTAGTTAATGTCATATTGTCGCAATTTCAAAATACTGGAGTTTTGCATGGATGGCGGTTGATTAGAGCAGGATAATAATTGAAAAAGAAAAGCGTTAGAACAACCTTACCTAATCCAGCATAGGGGAGCCCCGTGCACACTCGTAAGATCTCGTTGTTTGATTTACGGAAATATGTTACAATTTCCTACTTAACACTTATTTAACTACTAGAATCATAAGAATAATTAAAAGCTTTAGTAAAATTAATTTGAAATAATAAGGTTATGATTTCTTGAATAATTCACGCATTAAAATATTTTTTACCAGACAAGTGTAAGATTCAATAATAAAATTTGTGTCACATGAAAATTCATTTTAAAATTCCTGGTTCTCTATTACGAATATAAGCCTGCGTAATAACTGATTTACAAAGTTCAAAGTTAATCGTTGTCGTTGCTGCTAGATCCATAAGAATAGCTGCGAAAATTGCGTTGCAACAAGTCCGCTCCAGGAGCACGCGCGTGCGTTGCAAGTATTATACAAATAATAGACATTTAGCAACAATTTCTACGGAACCTCACACGATCAGCCTATGCCTAGGCAACGGCGAGTAATGGGAGCCGGTCATGCGATTACATTTCTAGCCGATTTAATTATCGTAAAATGATCGGTGTGCTGGCCTCCGGTAATTTACCTATCAATCAAACTCTGAGCCGCTTGTTTATTGGCATTTGGACATTACGAAGCTATGGATTCTCAATCTTTTAAGCAAAATACTGAGCGCTTACCCGTACAGTGAAAGGCGGGCTTGGCCTATTCTGCTTCGCGTAAACGCCGAGGGCCTTTACATGCTGAATGGTTGACATAGTCAATTATTTTAATAGAACCTGCGTACTCCAAGTGCTCTTATTATGCCTTTAACTACATATCTCACCTAGCTTTTGATTTATTTGACAGGGATTAATTGAAAGTTTCAACTTTTTCGCCTGAAGCACGGAAAGCTGTCCGTATTCGTTTTAATCGCGTTTAAAGCATAGATATCTTATAGTTATTCTAATCAGTGTTTTAAAGGCCTACTTTTTGGCTTTATGTTTCAGAATATAAATTAGTTCATGAATAAAACCTAACACAAAGCACTACGGCCCTTACGTGCTTAAATAATTACTTATTTTTTCTTTCTTACATTTATTATAGGATATGCAAATCATTTTACCCTGAAGCTATATGGGTAATTTCCATGACTGCCTGTTATTGAGGTTAAAAGCTTTCATTAACTGCAACAACCTGAAACAATGGACTTAATATTTTATAAAAATAAAGCCACTCAACTCAAAATTTCATCAGTATGACGTGTGAACTTTAATTTTTTGCACAGTACCTCCATATTGGGATATAAGCTTTACTTCTATCAAGACATAAAGACCCGTATAAATTTATCGTGAATGGCGTTGACAAAAATGTGAATATAAATAATGTGTTGAATAATTCAGCGTCCTATCGGTATGGACGGCTGCGTAGCGCGAGCTGCGCAGGAGTGTAAAAACGTCGCGCGGTCGCCCGCCCGCTTGGAATGTCGGACTTGGCTTGTTTTTGTGTAATTGTGCAGAAACCACGCACTTGTCCATTATCTAACTGAATTAGGAAGTGGAATTCATAATATTTTTTTCGAAAACGTCCAGTTTTTGAGCATTGTCTGGCGGACATGATTATCGCATAAAAGGTTATTGTGAGAATAAATCTAAAGTGTATTATTCTGACAAACAATAATATTTTATTTTGTTATACTACACTTATTAAAGCTTGGAATGAGTTGATTAATAGTTTATAACTAAGCACTTTTCAATGTTTACAAGAACATGGCCAAAATTTAGTAATAAAATTTAGCATTAGTGAATTGAAATATAAATATTCAAATGTATAAAACAAAACTTATTTTTTATGAATCAAATCAAGTTACCCCAAACAAATTTTTTTCAAGTTAGTTATCCTCATAAAACTGATAAACTGCAAATAAACTTCACATTGTAAGTACAAAAAACAAATTAAAAATTCAAGTCTCGGATCATGCAGTTCATTCTATCGACATCAATGATTTCGTAATTGATACTAATTGAAGTTTTCATTATTATTCTCCATCCTTGTACACGATAATCGATTTTTTAGAAAAGGGACTTCATATAGATTTGTCAACTGGAAAAATAATCGTTAAGATAATGAAATAAGGTCCATTATAATTGCATTTAATGATGATGGTATTGCAATAACAATTTGCGACGAATGACTCGCGGTAACTCACGTTTATCACTGAATGGAATTGCTTGTGGGGTTTGTTCCACTTTTTGTACTTTGAACACGTGATTTTATAAAAACTGTGACAAGTTTAATATAACTGTAAATTTGTATAAAATAAACATCTAACGAAAAAATTGTAACCGACTTCAAATGTATATCAGCAGACATTCAATAAAAAGTTGGAATAACCCTTTTTTGACTTCCTTCTTTCTGAAAGTATGGGAATGCGCCGACTTCTACATACCATTATGTCTTAAGGAAGAACGAAGTCGGCGAAAGTGTTATTTTGGTACCATTGGTCAATATAACTATTTAAAACATTTAAGTGAATGTCTGTCAAGTCGGTTACTATGTTTTTCACAAACGTTCATTTTATTCCAATTGTTTTATGTTTTTGAGATAAATAGTGAAATATGGGTAAGTGTTGTAAACGCATTGTTAATATAAATCGTGTGTTGGTATTGTGACAATGTTTAAGTAGCATCCTCAATCGCCAGTGGTGCGCTGTCATACTTTGAGGAGTTTCAGAGTGGATGACCAGGTGGGCATAACGTCAATTTTCAAGTAATACCCTGTCAGCACCCTAATAGGTACAAAGTGATTACCGCAGTCTTGAGCTTATTTTTAAAGCTCATCTTTCTAATTTTCACCTTTCTCAGATTATGACTAAACTTAAACGGGACTTAAAGAACAATCTTCCAAACGAAAAAAAAATTATTTGAATGTATTAAGAAACGATTAAGTTATAGAGTATCATACCCAAAGAATAGAAAAAAAAAATGGATAAAATACACTTAAAACTTCCATAAAACTTATTAAAAACTTCCTCCTTTCTTGAAGTCGATTAAAAATAGCACATTCTACGTAAATAACATAGCTAGCCAAAAATACAAAAAAATCAAAATGTCACTATTTTTAATGTTAGTCCTGAGAATTTTAGTCCTTTGACACCATGTTTACAAATATACAATATAAATGACAAATATAAATGACAATAACAATGACAATAATAGAATATCTCTACCATGTAAAAAAAAACGTCAAGCCTTTTTTCATCTTGAATGAGAAAACATTTACCAAAATTCTTATTAAGTTATATATATATTTTTCAATTTATATGTTAAATTTATTAATTTGCTTAATTTTTCCAGAAATATTAAAATTGATCTAACAAAATGTTATGTGTAATATTCCTCTCAATTCATTGCTACGTTTTACCTTTTTTTTGTATTTTTGAAAGATGAAAATTACGAGTTAATAGTTTATACTTTTGTTTATCAGCAACTTCAATTGCACAGTGATAATTTCATTTTAAAACAAACAAAACCTAATAATATTTAAAATTTTAATATCTATGATACACCTAATGTTATTTGTTTGATCAAGACGAATTCTAAAGATGAAAGTGGAACAGTCCACTCGTTGAGCTCCGTGTAACGATTGTCGGTATGTTATTGAGTCTCGCAGTTTGATTTCATATTTTATTGTGTGGAAAGAATCTTTGTTGTTTTGTGTCCTCGTTAGGGTTACGTGTCGTGATGTAATCGGAGAATTAAATTATATTGCAGCTGTCTCTTGATACAATGTCATTGCTCGATACTAAAAATTTTCCTGAAATCTTGAATCAATAATAATATTATAATAAATTGGTAGTTTGTATTGATTTTGTTACATTATTTTGTTGTATTCAAATTCAATTCAAATAGTATTTTTTTTTCAAAGTAGGTATATGTAATACACTTTTTACAAGTGAAATTTAATCTTACAAAAATATATGTAATAAAATAATAAATGTACATGAACAAAATTAAAGGTTTATTGAATTTATGTAGCAATATATATACAATTACAATTATAGCTCAAAATATATATTATACAAGGTGAAATCCAATCAACCACCCGAACCTATAGGACATACCCGGCCAGGGACCAGGAACAAGGTTCAATGATCACCAAAGGTTCAATGATGATGTATAAGATTTTGTTGATATTGATGATGTGATACATCATGAATGAAATATCACATCATCAATATTTAGACGACAAAAACAAAAGCTCTTATTTCAAAAGCATTAATTCAAATAGCGAGTAAAAATCCTCACTCCAAGGGAAATATTTTTTTTGTCCCGATTCAACTTTTAAATTTGTAGTTGCCCAAAGAGTTGCAATAAGTTGCATATATTATTAAACGTATAACATTTTTTGAAAGCTTATAAAAATAATAGCTATGTTTATAACACATTTTGTATGTATATCGGCAGCAAAATGTTCCAACTTTACCTGATGGTAAAGCGTAGCGTAGCGAAGCGTAGCGTAGACCGACCTGTGCCTGCTGGATCAACTACCTGAAGGACGTAGTGGCTGGATGAGGAGGACGGAGGACCGACAAGAATAGCGAAATATTGGAGAGGCCTATAGTCAGCACTGGACAAAAACAGGCTGATGGATGGATGGATGGATGGACCTGATGGTACTTGAAACTCGATTCAAGCAATAAGCTAATTTAACTCTGTTTTTCTTTTTCACTCTGTAATTTAATCTGTAGATCTAATATAATTTTTTTAAGACAAAGCTAAAACATATGTGATAAATAGACGCCTTCGTTCCAGGCACCCTCCGCCCACCAGGCCTCATTGGGGGCAGCAAGCCGAAGGTCGCCACTCCAGCCGTCGTCTCCAAGATCGAACAGTACAAAAGGGAAAACCCTACCATCTTCGCCTGGGAGATCCGGGAGAGACTTATCTCTGAAGGTAAATATTTGACCTGTTAATGGCGTTGAGTTTAGTCAGATTTTGAAGGACTAAGGGTTTATTGAAAAGTGTCAGATTTATTAAATAATTTGCGGATAATTGAAAAGCAGGTGAGGCGTTAATTAGTCCAAGGGCCTTATTGTCCTTCAACATTAATCGCTACCGCATTCAAAAGCATCTTGATGGGCTAAAAATAATACATCATGACGGGATACATCATTTTTAGCCAATCACGACACATTTGAAAGCGATAGCAATAGATGTTGAAGAATCAGGCTCCGGTATTTCAACAAAAATTACTGTTACTACGCAACTACCTGTCAAAAATTCAAAATTCAAAAAGTTTATTTTGCAAAGTAGGTATATATAATACACGTTTCACAAGTCAAATTTTAATCTTATAAAATATATGTATATATATAAAATATATAAAATATATGAAACTTGCCAAGACAGTTAACTACACAGAATTCTCTAAGAATCATGTAAAAGATATCTTTCGAGTGAAAAAGAAGGAAAACAACAATACTTTGGTGGTGGAGCTACAGTCAACCGTGTTAAAGAGAGACATCCTGACGGCCACTAAAAGCTATAACTACAAGAATAAGACGTCAAAACTCTGTGCTAGACACCTAGGTATTACAGAGAAAGGAGATACGCCAGTTTACATCTCAGAGCAACTGACACCCAAGGCGGCGCGACTCTACTTTCTGGCTCGAGACCTTGCTAAATCACAAGCTTATAAGTTCTGCTGGACTGCTTTCGGCAAGGTCAACGTGA
The DNA here is from genome assembly GCA_934047225.1 of Ypsolopha sequella. NCBI lineage: Eukaryota > Metazoa > Arthropoda > Insecta > Lepidoptera > Ypsolophidae > Ypsolopha > Ypsolopha sequella. Next base: position 14,618,069 of record OW203985.1, read on the forward strand.
GGAAGGATGAGAAATCACCGATCATACATATCACCAGTGAGGTGCAGGTTCAACGTCTCCTGAACTCTACCCAAAAGTGACTAGCCAGAGCTCGATTGTATATAGTGCACCCTAGCCTATTACTAAGTATACTATGGTTTAAACATGCCCTACCACACTCGCACATACATTTTAACAAACAATCTTTGAACATATTGATCTTCATATACACACTTACATACATATATTTACATACACATACCTACTCAAAAATTCTTGCCCTAGGATTGATGGTTCTCTGCTTCTACACACAAAACACTATTAGAAAATATCTAAAACCACTAAGCTACGTCCACTATGTACTAGAATCTTATTATAATGAGTAATACACTTACTAACACATTGCACGATATAGACAATATTGAAATTGCCAGTTCTGTTCTATGTGAAATTGAAGATCTGACTCGACTTATACCCGTCAAACAAAATGACTTAAAAATTCTTTGCCAAAATATAAGAAGTGTATATAAAAATATCGATGATCTAAATCTTACCGTTCATTCCTTTGATTTTATACCAGATGTAATTGTTTTAACAGAATGTCGCTTAAATGCAGATAAACCAACCCCGTCTTTAGAAAACTATACAACGTGTGAATCTACCCGACATCTGAATCAGAATGATGGCGTTGTGATATACATCAAAAATGATATTGTTATCACTAAGATTCGAGAAATCAAGTTGGAGCATGCATCGTGTATGCAAATAGATACGCACAATACTGCTTTGTTAGGGATATATCGTTCTCCATCAAACACAAATGCTGATCCATTCATAAACTCACTGAGTGCCCACTTAGAAACTATAAAAACATATAAAAACATCGTAATAACGGGAGATATTAATATAAATTTAATTTCTAAAGAAAATGAACAAAATTATGAACGTACTAATAGAGAAAATTACTTAAATATGGTTTGTATGCATGGCTTGATGCCAGGTCATACTATACCGACTAGAGAAGTTGGCTGCCTTGACCATGTCCTACTGAAGATCGATAATACTAAAATGTCAGCACAAATTGCAGTCTTTGAAACGACTATCACTGACCATTCTATGGTATTCCTTAATTTATCTGGTCAAAAAGTCAGCAATACATGCACAAAGGTTAAAAATGTTACCGACTTTAATAAAGCGCTAGTTAGTCTCGCGGAAAGGAGCTTATCACAGCTTCTAAATTCTGATGATCCTAATTATATAGTGCAGCGCTTGGTTGAAGGAATTTCTGAGTCTTTACGTGAGAACACGAGAGCAGTAAATATACCTAAATGTAGACGGATCTTAAAACCGTGGATGACTATTGGGGTTTTAAAGTGCATAAGAAATCGAAATAAACTCCAAAAACAACTCCGACTGAATCCTGATAACGAAATTGCTAAAATCACTTATAGAAGGTATCGTAACTACTGTAATAATCTTATAAAAAAACTAAAGAGAATATATGAGAGCAACAAACTGGCAGAATCAACAAAAAATCCAAAATCTCTATGGCAAAACATAAAATCACTAACTTATCTTAAAGGAAACAAAACTGATAATTTAAAACTTCTTGACATCAAAAATACTCAAAGTGAATCTGTAGACTATGTAAATAATTTCTTTTCTAAAATTGGTAAAGAACTGGCTGAGGACATATTGGATAATAATTTACTGACTACATATCAATCAACAAACAATGAACAAGAAAACCAAGACAATTCATTCGTACTATTGGAAACTGATATAGATGAGGTACATTATGTTCTCATGAACCTTAAGTCGGAGAGTGCCCCTGGATATGATAGTATACCCACTAATTTTCTGAAGATGGCTAAGCACGAACTAGTACCTATTCTTTGTCACTTAACAAATCTATGTTTTTCAAAGGGCATTTTTCCATACATTCTGAAAAAATCCATCATAACACCGGTGTACAAGAGCGGGGAGAAGGACGATGTCAATAATTATAGACCAATATCGATACTGCCATCCATTTCTAAAATTCTAGAAAAGCTTTTGAATACGAGACTTATTAAGTACCTAAACAAATACAATTTACTATCCGATGCCCAGTACGGTTTTAGAAATGGTAGGTCCACAGAAGATGCCGTAACAGCTATAACCACACACATTGTAGAAAAGGTAGATAATGGTAAAAAATGTCTCGCTGTATTTTTAGACTTGAAAAAGGCTTTCGACACCGTCTGTATTCCCATTCTTGTGCAAAAGTTGGAGAAAATTGGTATTAGGGACACTGCACTAAAACTATTTAAAGACTACCTGAGTGACAGGAGACAAAAAGTCAAAGTAGGTCAATTTATCAGCAATGATACAGAAATAACTTTCGGTGTCCCACAAGGGAGCGTGTTGGGCCCTACATTATTCCTTGTGTACATAAATCAATTGTGCAGTATGAACATTAAGAACGCTAAAGTAATCTCCTACGCTGATGATACAGCAGTAGTATTTTCAGACACAACCTGGAACTCAACTCTGAAGAGTGCAGAATCTGGACTTTCTATAGTGTCACGTTGGCTTAACTTTAACTTGCTCACTCTTAACGCTCTGAAGACCAACTTCATCTGTTTTACCAAATATAATCGAACCCAGCCCCCCGATAACACTAAAATCAAAATTCATAATTGTACAAATGACTATCAAAACTGTAATTGCCCTACCATTGATAAGGTTTCTAAAACTAAATACTTAGGCGTAATGATAGACCAGCGACTATCCTGGTTCCCACAAATTGAAATACTGAGTGCTCGAGTAAGAAGGTTAATTTGGATCTTTAAAAGGCTTAGACATATAGCTACCCCTTTACTACTCAATAAAATATACATAGCCCTCGTCCAATCTGTACTTAATTATTGCATACCTGTTTGGGGAGGAGCTGCAAAATCTAAATTTATTGAATTAGAAAGAGCCCAAAGAGCACTGCTAAAGGTTATGTATTTTAAGCCCTATAGATACCCAACAGATAATTTATATTCTTTTTGGGAGCTATTGTCCGTACGAAAATTATATATTGCAAATACAGTCCTAAAAAAGCATAAAATTTCTAATTTAGACCCACAATTTTCAAATAAGAGAAAAAGAGACAACATAATTAAACTTCCATTTTACAAATCTACTTTTGCGCGCAGACAATATAACTATCAGTCAGCTTATATGTACAATCAAATAAACAGAATTCTAGATATATGTACAAAAAATAATTTTGAATGCAAAAAGCAAACAACTTTATTATTAAAAACAAAGAGCTACGAAGAGGCTGAAAACCTAATTTACCAAATTACTTAGAAAGAAACTAAACTAGTATGTAGATAAATAAATATAGAGCATACAAATAAACATACGCATACACCCTCCCTCACCTTCACACACACACACTCACCCTCACCCTCTCACACACACACATGCACCCTCTCACACACACATGCACCCCCTCATATTTAGCTACTTCCATAATATGGACGCATGCAGGATGTTATCTTTCTTTTATTATATACATATCTCTTTTGTGTTCGTATTATTACTTTAATTGTGTTCTTATTATTACTTTAATTAATTTTTGTAAATTTTAAATTTTAAGCAAATTTTTGAAACTGTTTTGTAAAACCAAAGCTGTGGACTGAAGGAGCGGAGTCTTCTGATACAGGTATTTTTACTTAAAAGAAGGCTCCAGCTGTAATTGTAATTATGTAATTATTTGGTTAACACAATAAACATTTTTGATTTTGATTTTTTTTTTTGATATGTAATAAAATAATAAATGTACATGAACTACTTAGATTAAATGTTTATTTTATTTATGTAGCAATATATATACGATTAAAATTATAGGTAAAATATTATTATACAAGGTGAAATACAATCAACCGCCCGAACCCATACAGGAGACCCGGCCAGGGACCAGAGGGCCTATTATGTATCTTAAGTTGCCTTTTGAACTGGGTGCCTATCATCAAAAACATAGATGTTCTATCGAATTCCGATTGTCTAAGGATATGTTCGCACATGAAATGACACAGTTCGTAAATAGTTCAATACCGACTAATAGCAATTTTGAAAGTTCCGTTTTCAGCTAAGTTTTTGATGATAGGCACCTAGTCCAGTTGGCAACTAAATATACAGAATAGAGGGGCAGGAACAAGATTCAATGATCACCAACCGGGCCCCCAGCACGAATATACATAGTAATAGGTTACATATATAAATACATGCCTACCTCCGCCCATTCGATTAGTCTTGCTAAGAAGAACGGGCAAGAAACTTGGCAAGATCATGTCTTTTTTTTAACATAAACTTATACTATACATTAAATTACTTATATCTACTTTAACCAAGGGATAAGTAAATACAAGTAGCAAATCATTCGGTACCTACTGCTTCTCATGCCATGACATCATGTCGGAATACGGAGAGCCACTTTGCGGTATGATTTCGTTTGAGGCTTGTCGAAGTCTACCCCCAAGTTAAGGTGAAGTAATTTGATATTCGTACCCCTATTGTAAATGCAAAAGTATGTTTGTTGGTTTGTCCTTCTTTCACGCAGCAACGGAGCAACGGATCAACGTGATTTTTTGCAAAAGAGTTTATGGGCTGGAGAGTGACAGGCTACTTTTTAACTCGGGAAAATGCAAACAAAATCAGCGCGGGCAGCCGCGGGCAAAAGAAAGTAGAAATTTACTTTTAATAAAACAAACATCTTCAGTGTTTTTAAAATATTACCCATAAAGAAAAATTACAAAATTTACTTTTAACATTTTTATTCTTGCGTTTCATACAATAGTTAACTTTCTGTATTTTTTCCGGTTAGCTGTAAATTATTCCTAGAAAAGAATAGGATGTTATTTCGTCAGAAGCCAAGGTATTGTAGGTTCCCTAATTCCTATAATCATGAGTGCCGTGATCGCTCACGGCTGACAACGACCCTCGTACGTTTAAACTTATGAGTGTATGGCTGCATTCATATATAGGTACTCGTAAAATGAGAAGGTAATGATATGACGCATGCGGCATGACATATACCGGTACGGTATATCATATATATATCGTTGTATTACTACGTATAGACTAGAAGTTCCCATACATCAGTTTGTAGCCACAAAAAAGGTGTAAAATTCTAACGAAATCTAGATGGTTTTGCTAAATCCTCTAACAAACACGATGCTAAAAAAGACCGATTGGTGACGCTAGTGACACAGAAATGTCACGTGACATGAAAATAATTCCCAATTCGATAGTAGATGGCGCTGAAATATTCACTGTTAGTGCCAACTTAGCGCCATCTAGTTTTTTTAAGCAAAGCTATTACAGCCATATGTTTACTTGATAACCATACGAGTTTAACTGCAGCCAATTAAACAAATTATGCTTATTTGCAACACTTGGCGACACCTAGTGTTGTAAGGGTGCGTAAAAAATTTGCTACGCCTTGATGTATATGGGAGTTGTTGGTCTATATGTAGTAATACTTAGTCTATGGTTATATGATCCCAATTTAAATTTAAAAATACCACAGTTTATTTTAAAACGTATGTTCCTGTTGGATAGAAGAGTAAAACATAACGAAAGAGATGTTAAAATAGATATTACTCTATAATATTTATTTTGTTATAATGCACACTTACCCTAATTTTAGTGATATAATAGTAATACATACAAGACTTTTGGAATATGGCAACAAAATCTCATAGTTTACTAATTGATTTAATAACAACTAAAGAAATATATACGACTTGTACAACCATTACCAAATAATTCTCAATAATTTATCTAAATGATTTCTTGAACCACTTGAAAATGCATTCTTTGTTGAGTATTTTACGAACTAATTTCTTTTCTAAGTAATGGATTGAATTGAGAGTTGAACTTCCCAGGGTAGAGTTACTTTTATTCCGTTTAATTATCGCTCAAAATTATCGTACACATTTTGAAGTTACCAACGTTACAGATTCAGATACCTAGGGGCTGCCCATATTATACGTCATCGATTTTTGCCAATTTTTGACCCCTCCCCTCTACAATTATCCTATCGTTACTATCCAATGACCCCCCAACCTCTCACAAAACTGATGTAATTTTCGTTATCTGTATTACAAAATAAATATTGTTGTTTAACAATAGTGTTTTAATTTTGGCAAGACCCCCCACTGTTGCCATCTATGCTCATGATATTACCGTCACCATCAGCCGCAGACCCGACCCCCCCTCTAATTAAAAATGACGTAATGTTATGGACGGCCCCCTACTTGGTTTTTCGCCCGCGTGGAGTAGGTTTTTTGTAAATCACTAAGGAACTGGAACATTTTCCGATATAACTACCACTTATTCTAGTCCATTTTTAACATTTTGTTGATAAAACGTATGTAATACCTACGGCTCGCATTTTAAAACACTACTAACACAGGTTCTTATTAGAACGATTTAAGAGGGTATGCGAATTTTATTTTTGTCACTGTCACTCCAACCGAAAAAACGCCCAGTGCGAGAGGGACGGATTCAGGGCAAAAGGGAAAAAAGTTGTATTTTATTTTTATTTTTTAAAAACTAAACTAGCTAGCAAAATTTCTAAAATCAAAATCTAGATATTGTTGAAATCCATCTAATAAAATATGTTCGAGTTCTGTACATGGCTGCTACTCGTTAAACGAGGAGAAAAAGTGTGTTAGAAGACCTCATTTCAACAATTATTTCTATCGAGGAAAGTTTATCCAAACATGTTTTCCAATAACAAAACCCTAGATTATATAGTCAAAATGCATATACCAGAAACTGATTATAATTTTCATTGTATTTCATGAAATACACAGAAAATAATAATATAATAATAATAATAACAAATCGTTTAATTCGGTCAATTATACACCATAGTTACACAAAACATATATTTACAAATAATACAACAACAGAAATCAAAAAACTTAAATTAAGAATAAAATAATAACTTACAATTGGTGCATCCCATCTATCTCCTATCACCCTTAGAATGCTGTTGCTACCACGAACCCTAGAGAGCAGAGAAGCGCACTTTTTGCGACGGACTGCATAAAAATCATCTGTGCGTGCATCTGCAAACATGCCAGATGCACTGCAAAGAAACACCCTTATTTTTTTTACATGTCACCTTAAGAATTCACTTAAGGCGACATGTAAAAAGGACACTCCAAAAACCAGGACATGTCCTGAAAAAACTGTACGGTTGGCAACTGTATTCTATAGCATCATACTCGTGTACGTAAGAAGGGAGTTCAAATGTAATTGTGCGTGTTAAAATACGTATAATATGAGAAATCGTTGTGTTTAAACACGAGTGCACCGCGTAATACCGGTGCGCACGATTCTCGTTGCGTGTCCGCAGCGCCGCTCCACTACGGGACTCGAGCCTACTGGACAAAATAAAAACAAAAATATAATATGCCCGTAATAACTTGTCAGATTCATTTTGAGAATACAGAAAAGGTTGGAGTTAATTCACTGAATCATTTTGTATTAATTATTTAAAAAATATCATGTACTAGCTTTTGCCCGCGGCTTCATTCGCGTTGATTTCTTTTGCATTTTTCCGAGATAAAAACTAGCCTATGTCACTCTCCAGCCTATAAAATATCTCTATGCAAAAAATCAGGTCGATCCGTTGCTCTGTTCTTGCGTGAAAGAGGGACAAACCAACAAATAAACTTTCTTATTTATAATAGAGGTGGGGTACGGATTTTCATGTTTTGATTAATGTTTAGAAAAGAGTGTTTTATATAGAGGATGATGAAAAATAGAGTAAAGAAAGAAATTTGCGGTGCACAAGTGGAAGGTAGACCAGACCAGGCCGCCAAATTGGTGACATACTGAAGAAGGGCAAAGTCAAAAACACCTGGAAAAGAAGAGCTTGTATGATTTTAATAAATGATCGTTTTAAAGGATTGTAACATCAAAATATAATTTTCTAAATTAATCGCATGTCGTTCATTGTAGCTAACACAAAAAATTGCGAGATCTTTGGCCTCCACAACGTAGTTGTTTGCTCAATTCAATATAACTAGCGCTCTTTTATCACTATGTTAATAAACATTATATTCAGAATGTTCATACTGTTGATTGTTGGCACTTGGTGGAACTTGGAATACACTATGAACAGAAAACCACTTGTACTATTCCACAAATTTATTTTGAGCTTCCTGACCGGTTTAGCCTTTATGGCATAATCAAAAGAATTATTACAAGATCTTGATTACACAATAAATAAGATCTTGTAAAATCCAAGATCTTGTAATAATTCCTTTGATTAAATAAAATAAAATGGATATTCCGGAAATATATTTCAGCCTACTTTGGGGCCGGTATCATAATTAATTTTTATAAGCTTGGTCCTTTTGCACAAAAAGATAAGTCGAGAATCCATCGAGCGTTGACATTAAAACATTACAGCATTTATAAACACACTAGCTTTTGCCCGCCGCTTCGCTCAGTTGGAAGTACTATCATAATTTTTCAGTTTGGCGGGCATCAACATCCCTTATAGCGTTTATCTTGACCAGACTCACCACGATGATAATAAAGAAAAGCGCATACAAATCCGATGAGTGGTTCTCGAGTTAAAATGAAACATAATAAAAACCAATACAATAATAAAAACCTATATCATTTAAAATTTCAAAAGAATATTTAAGATGCAGACAGGACTATTTTATTATATTATTAGTTTAGTTAAATAGATAGGAATTTTGTATCACGCAGGCCGAAATATATCGGGTACAAATATGTTTTAATAATTTTTATAACTATCCCTTACAAGCATATAAAGCTCAAAAAGAGTGTATACCAAATATATTTTTATTTAAGGCGTATGACCACGCTAAATAAGCAACTCGATGTGTGTCGGTACAAATATCAACGGAAACGACATTGTAGTAATGTTCATTTCAGCGTGCCTTGAAAAGTGGCTGTTACGACAACCACTGCGTCTCCGGCTAGCGCAAAATATGAGAAAATAATACTTTTCACATGGACGCCATGAACGGAAAAAAATTTTGAACTTAAATTTTTTAGATCTAAAAATTTCCTTTAATTTGGTGAAATAACAATTAAAATCGCTTCAGGCGTTTGGAAGGAGTAAGAAAATTCTTGTGTTAATCATGTGAAACTTTCGATGACTTTCGATTTTTTTGTCAAAACTTACAATAGAAAAATAGTTTATGAAACTTAAAATTTATTTTTGACTCTATAATGCCTATCATATACTTTTATGAAAGTTTTTGGACCATCCGTGTGGGAGGAGTAGGCCTTCAAAGACAGGTCCAAATTGCAGTTAACGTATCCATTCGCCTTAAATAGATAACAGAAGAGCGGAAATACAAAGATAAGAAATTATTCAAGGGGTCTTGGCTATTCCATCCACTAACAGAATAGCCAAGAATTACACACAACAAGGTTAAAACGATAAAAATCCCACTTACGAGGCTGCCGGTATCCAATTATAGGATTTGCTTATTTGAAGTAATGAACTTTGGGTATTTCGTGTCAAACACTATTAGGAGGTCACTAACTAAAGCCATCGAAGTGCACACCCGAAATATTCTCCTAGTTTCGTAAATACGCCTCCCTCAGCGGATACTGTAACCCGAGAAGGCTGTATTAGAATTTCGGGGCTATGCCTACTTCGTCACAAGTATCAAGTGCCTGCCTTTTGTCTATTATGTAATGTGAACTTGTTATACATAGCTGTGAAGGTTTTGAGCTGGGCAGGCTTCAAATCCGACGGATTGGGTTACCGAAGTTCAGTGGTATCAAAATTATTTCGAAACTTTAATTTGATATTGGAACAAAACTCTTGAATTGAGTTTTGTTCCAATATCAAATTGAAACAAAAAAAAAAGAAGTCACGGTTCAAAAGTAGCATGGTACATTTAAGGCGAATGGTGACGCCAACTGCAATTTGGACCTGTCTTTGAAAGCCTACTCCTCCCACACGGGTGGTCCAAAAACTTTTATAAAAATATATGATAGGCATTATAGAGTCAAAAATAAATTTTAAGTTTCATAAACTGTTTTTCTATTGTAAGTTTTGACAAAAAAAATTGAAAGTCAGCGAAAGATTCACATGATTAACAAAAGAATTCTCTTACTCCTTCCAAACGCCTAAAGCGATTTTAATTATTATTTCACCAAACTGTAGGAAATTTTTAGATCTAAAAAACTTAAGTTCAAAATTTTTTCCCCGTTCATGGCGTCCATGTGAAAAGTATTATTTTCTCCTATTTTGCGCTAGCCGGAGACGCAGTGGTTGTATAATATGGTCGTAACAGCCACTTTTCAAGGCGCGCTGAAATAAACATTATTTCAATGTCGTTTCCGTTGATATTTGTACCGAAACACATCGAGTTGCTTCTTTAGCGTGGTCATACGCCTTAAATGTTTGAGTTATAATTATAATATAACAATTATTAAAAGTAGTAGTCAGGTAAAATAATTACACTGAAACTACTTCTAGATGTACTAAGGTAATTAAAGCCATCGGCACGAAGCGTGTAAAAAATGCGATTGAATGGCATGCTCATACGTATTTGTATCAACAAATACTTGGCAATGAATAGACATAGAGAATACATCAAACGTGCAATGGGCGTCTTGCTCTGAGGCCAACGAGCCAATTGCGATAATTACAAAGCGACACCTCTCCTGCGCTTGCGTGACGATAACCACCTGTAACTCAATGGAAAATCGACCTAAGTACTTCAGTCCACCAATCGAAAACAACTCTTATTCTTGCACGCATAAGTTCAAAGTTCAATGAGATAAAGGATATTACAAAAGTAATGCAATGGAAGGGTTTTCGCTTAGTTTCTCTATCGAAGGCATAGGAGTGCGTGCGATCGCTTGTTCAACTGGTTCCGCTGTACGAGACCACTTCAGCTTTACGATATCGCAGACCGGATTATAAGGCGATAACGGGTCGGAAACACTGTGCTAAATTAAGATGTACATAAAATCGGTTCACAATCGTAAAATCCGCAGGAGGTATCATAACTTTTGGACTCATGGTATTATTATGATAGAGTAAATACGTCTATAAAAACCATGATTGGACTTCCATAATGGAGAGGTCTTAGAACTGTTAATAGGGATCCCCACAGGTGGTTTGAACAATTTCGCAAAGATACAAATTTATTCGTCCTGTTGGTCTCACTGGTAACATTTCTGCACTTTCCTGCAAAAAGTTAATACTGTCATGTATTAGTAAAAATAAACCGGTTAGCTGCAAATACGACTCTCATACCTTGAGGGTACAATACATACCGTTTAAAACATAAACTTATTCAACGAGCAGTTACGCTCGATCAATTAAACGTGACAATATTATACTATTATGTATTAAATGTTATGTATCTAAGGGTCTAATTATGTTTGTGTTAGATTACTTCTTGAATAATTAAATATAGATAATTTCCATATTTTTTCCTATATGTGTTCTATTAGACCTACTTATGAAGGGAATTTCAAGTTTCTAAGTAAACTGGAAGTGCCCTATTAGTTTTCATGGTGGGCCAATTTGTAGGGAATTACGTGAAGGGCAATAACTATTTTTTGCGTTGAGTTAAAAGCCTTGAGAAAAAGAGTCTTAATTGACGTACAGACGGACACAACACTCGGATTACTACGCTATACGCTAAGGTGAACCTACCACGTGGTTGACTAAAATTCTCACTGCGCTGCTTCTTTTGGTTATAGCGTGATAATACATAGCCTAAAAGCTTACCCAAAAAATATTCTATCTTACAATGAAAATTACATCCAAATTCATTGAGTGGTTCCCAAGTTATAAGTAAGCGTACAAACAGACAAACAGACAGACATACAGACAGACGTTGAATTTTATATGTATAGAGAAGAAGAGAGAGATGAAGAATATCTAAGTACCTTTTGTTCGTACTCGAGACGTATATTTCTTTTTTTACTTACGTCATCATTCAGGGTGTATTAACTTTCATTCCAATCCCACTAATATTATACGAGTAAATGCGAAAGCTTGGACATATGGATGTATGGATGGATGGAGGTATGTTTGTTACTTCTTCACGCTGAAACATTGCACAAATGTAGTTCAAGATCTGAAATAGGACAAAAGCTACTTTTTATCCCATAAATCAGTTCCCATGGGTGGGAAGGGATGTCAAGTTCCTATAGAAAAGTGATGTACTGTTACTCCTTCACGCCGTACTTACTGAACCGATTGAGCTGAAACTTTGCACAAACTTAGTTTTAGACCTGGAATAGGACATAGGATACTTTTTATCCGATAAATCAGCTCCCATGGGAACAGGAAATAGTGTCGTTCAGGGACGTGGCTCGGCTTTCAGCCTCACCCAAGCATGGGGATTAAATCAGTTTTCAAAGATCGCCAAAGACACATTAGCAGAGTTAATTAATCAGAAAACAAAAAATAGTGTCGATCAGAAAAGCGGCTCGACCTTCGTCCTCGCCAAAGACGGAAACATGTCTTGTTCTTCGGCCTCGCCAAGGACACTATACACGGGGATCAAATTAGAGATGACGAGAACCCAAAAACTCCAAATACGCCAGACCAGAACCGGGTCAACAACATACTAAAAAATGTAAGGTCTGAAAAATATTTACAGATTCTATACGAATATACAAAAACTTAATCAACGCGGGCGAAGCTGCTTACAAAAGCTAGTGACATAATAAGAACTAGTATTTATTAAATTGTCAACTACATCGAAATAATTACAACTACAGTAATTAACAAAGTAACGAAATACAACTTTATTAATACATTTTATTGAAAACGCGGTAACATTTTATCAAAGAACTGAAATAAAACTTTGGTTGGCAAGAAGAAAAGAACCTAAAAAATTTAACAAAGATCTCGTTTTAAACACAGAAAAGAAAAGAACAGACTACGTTCAGTTATTAAAAAAAAAATAGAACTGTTCGTAATGAAAGACTTTCTTAAAAAAAAGGAATGAGGGGTTCACTGTCAAACATTACGTTATTAAATTCCCTTAAAACTAAGAAACCGCATAATTTTACCAGTACATCTTTCTCAAAATTAAACTATGCCAATTTGGATAAAACCATCAACAAAATTGATCTTTCTTCAATTCTTTCAATAACAGATCCTGAATCCGCTGTTAATATCCTGGTTAAGACTTTATCAAAAGCTATTGAGGATAACACTGAAATAAAGATTCTCTCCAAGAGAAAGCGCATAATCAAGCCTTGGATTACCCCAGGCTTACTAAAATGTATGCGAAATAGGGACAATATGCATAAAAAAACCAAAAAAGATCCTCACAATGAAATTCTAAAACTTACTTATGTAAGGTATAGAAATTTTTGCACAAAGATCCTAAAAAATGTGAAAAGACAATATGAATCACAGGAATTGGAAAGAGCGGGAACTAACGGAAAACTTTTGTGGAACACTGTTAAATCGATCACAAACTCTACAGTGTCTAAACATCCTCCAACAGAATTACTTTCTATTTGTAACAATCCTAATGAATCTTGTAATAAAGTCAACAGCTTTTTCGTTAATATTGGTAAACACCTTGCGGAAGAGATTAAATCCCAGCAAAATGCTTCCTCCTCAACACACACCTCTCCAAGTCAACCATCATTTCATACTTCATCATCTTTTGTGCTGATAGAAACCAACGTTCAGGAAGTTACATCCACTTTACGATCACTGCGATCCACGGCGGCAACAGGATATGACGGTATCTCTACCAATGTCCTTAAAAGGTTTTCTGTTATTTTGGCGCCTTATCTAACTCACATATTTAACCTATGTTTTAACACGGGCCTTTTCCCTACGGCCTTTACTTACATCCTATTTTTAAAAAAGGTCTTCGTAGTTCAGTAAATGATTATCGACCTATCGCTATCCTCTCCTCACTATCCAAGGTGCTCGAACGTCTCATTAATAAAAGGCTCATCAACTACCTTAAAACTAACAATCTCCTGTCACCGAATCAATTTGGCTTCAGACATCACAAATCTACGAGTGATGCAGTTAATGAAGTGATAAATAATATTGTTAGCAGTATCAATGAGAATCAAAAAGTCCTAACTATTTTTATTGACATTACTAAGGCGTTTGATACCGTTCCTATTCCGTTGCTCCTACTTAAACTAGAAAAACTGGGTATAAGAGGTTCCCAGCTAGACCTTTTCAAAAGCTACCTTACAGGACGCTCACAGATGGTAAAAATTACCAACCACATAAGTGATGAGCTCGAAATTGCGTATGGAGTACCACAGGGGAGTATACTTGGGCCAACCCTTTTTTTGGTATTTATTAACGACCTCTGCAACCTAAACATTAATCTGGGTAAAATTGTATCTTTTGCAGATGACACCGCCATAACTTTCACTTCTCCATCTTGGATCCAACTTCAAAGTGCCGCTCAGCAAGGCTTTAATTCAGTTTATGAATGGTTTCTCTCAAATTCCCTAACTCTCAATACTTCCAAAACTAGATTCATAACTTTCTCCATCACCTCAGCTACACAACCCAGTTTTCCCCTAACTCTCTTTGCACACTCTTGCGATCACGTTCCAAATTGTTCCTGTCCGACTATTTTACCCACTGACTCTATCAAATATCTAGGCATAATAATAGATCAAAACCTAAGTTTCAAGCCCTATATTTATCATCTCTCCGGCAGAATACGTAAGCTCATTTATATATTTAAAACAATTAGACATGTTGCAAATCCCACCGTCATTCGCACTATATATTATGCCTTATGCCAGTCCATCTTATCCTACTGCATCACCACCTGGGGTGGAGCACCCAAAACAATATTAAAGATCCTAGAGATTTCCCAACGTTGCATACTTAAGATCGCGACCTTTCGTCCTACCCTTTATCCCACTACCGATTTATATAGACACGTTCAAGTTTTAAACGTAAGACAGCTATTTATTCTTAACACAATCTTGTATCAACACCACAAAACACCTTATGCAGAAATAAAGAAACGCCGGGTAGATCGCACCTGTACTATCCCTCTTCCCAAAACAGAGTTTGCCAAAAGATTCCTTTTTTATCTCGGTCCATTTTTATATAATACAATTAATTCTCACTTACCCATCCACGGATTACCCCATTTCAAATGCAAAAAAAGTATACTTTCTTTTCTTCTGTGCAAATCCTACAATGACACTGAAGATTTCATAACTTCACGAAAATAGACACTCACCCTAATTTATAAACTTCTATAAAACATCTCATCATGCTTTTATAAGTTCACACTATCTTTCACACACACACTTTCACTCATACTCATCTCACGCAAATTCGCAATACACACACACTCCCTCCCTAGTAGTAAATATAAACTGATCCCAAGACCAAAGTCGTAGGGCTAGGGATACGCATATCACTAACAAATCCTCACACAATAACACACCCTTACAATCACACACGCACACACCCTACCACCCTGACACTAACTCCTTTCGTTTTTGTTTAAATTTATTTTAATTTTCAAGTTACTTCAACTTCATAATCTAACTGCTCCCAACCCAAGGAGAAGGGCGCTGTTACTCCTTACTTACAGGCCTAAAAACCTAGCTAGGAAACAGCAACACCTTTGTTATGGTACCACATTGTTATAGACTAAGCATAAATATGTACATATCCTTCATCTTGTACCCTCTTACGATAAATAAACGAATTTGAATTTGAATTTGAATTAAATGTTGGAACGTTCTGTTTGATAGCGAAACCTCACATTTCTTTTTATTAAGAAGTCTCTCATTGATTATTGCTTCCAGCATGCGTCTTATGAAATCATACTACGGCTCAACGCGGTCCCGCGCTGGACAGCAGGATGTTTTACAAAACGCTTTTGCGACGCTGTGTTACGGAATCCATACTACGTGTCAACACTAAAATGCAGTATGGTATCATCTGATGTATTTCAATTTGCACGTCCGGAATCGCTACTAGAGTTGAACGCTAGGATGGATTCAATAGTCGAATAAAATATTGCAAATGCGGAAATCATCCTCGACGCCAACGCTGGGCAATGTCTGTTGCATATACCTCATATTCTGTCTCTTTCGGTAGCGTAGCGAAAAGAATAATGGCCGTCACTTTTTAAAAACAACTGATCGGGGGCCTTTCAAGTATTACGTAAGCACATTTTTGCCATTATTAACCAACCCCCAAAAATTGTAGAAAATCCGAAAGAGTAAAAAAAATACTGCTAAATAAAATTTTAACAATTTAGATGATCCTACAACGTATTATGACTTGGCAGACAATATTGCGAGCAACGATGATTTTATAAATGACTATAAATCTTCTCTTCTAAGCCTACAGTTGAAGTTCAACAAGGTCATTGAATTATATGAGAAAAATCCAACACCAGGCGGCTTAAAAGCAATTAAACATTTAACAAAGCGATTGAAAAGCATCAATTCTTCACAGCACGCTTCCGAAATGATTTTTAATATACAACGTAGAAGAACAAACACAATTAAAATGCAACCAACTGCCGTAAGCCGCAGACTAGATCGCGGAATTACAAAAACGAAAAATAGAGTTCAGGCTGGCCGTCCAACAGTAAGGGAGAAAATAGTCAGAAAGAAAAGAAAACACGATCTATCTCAAAGTGTTTCTAATAATATGCCTAACGCTAAGTAATAAAGATTGAATTAATTGGTTGATTTGTCCTAGCTGCATTTGTTTGTGATTTTTCTTTTCAGACACACTATATCAGTTCATTGATTATCCCTATGCCAACAGCATATAACGCTATATAATGATTCACAGATTTGTGCATAAGATTGTACGAAATATTTCAGTAAGTCAGTTCAAGTCTTTAAATACGTAAGCATGTTGAGCCGTAGGATGTTTTCGTAAGACATTTTAAATATTAAGCGCTCGGAAATCATCCTCGCGTTCAACGCATAAATAGAGTATTGTTTAAGGAGCTAAACTTTGCAAAAGCGTTTAGTAAAACATCCTGCTGTTCAACACGGGAGCGCGGTGAATGGTAGTATGGTTTAATAAGACGCTTCCAGCATACATATCATAATTCTATTTGTTGTTCCAATGCTTCCAGGCTCAATTCATTCAATAGTTCACTATGCAATGCATACTTGATGATTTAAATTTTAAACTGTTTTTAATTTAAACCCCTTTGAAATGTTAGGATCTATCTATAACTTGTTCACTGAGTGGTATTTTGCTTCAAGGGTTGCTTAAGTCCTACAACAACCCATCCGAAAAATAATTAATATGAAAATGTCATAGCGTAAAACAGAAACAAGACTTTTAAAAAATGGTGGTTGGCTGACATTATCGTCATTTGTTGAAATGTGTTTAAAATAATTGCGCGCGCACCCAACGCGCCCTTGCCTCCTGCCTGTTATACTCGTATGTGAAAATTGCACGCGATCCCTGCGCGTTCACGTTTCGAGTAATTGCTCACATATTTGTCGTTAATGCCACACTCTTTTTGTCGAAGATGACAGGCATTCAAAAAATTCAAAAAGTTATGATATTGAGTAAAGTTACACAACATAAAGAGCCCTGTTCGTGGTTGAATCTCAGAATAATAAAAAAAGTAACCAGGCAAGCAATTACGAATGTGACTTGCGCACCGATAGTTCCTCTGTCAATTCTATGATTGATGGGAACATCTCTCTAGTTTTAATGTCTTATTCAAATGCCTCTATATACCTAATTATAGAATTAATATGTACCTAAGTATACATACATACTTTAAGAAATAAAAGAAGAAAAACTTAGCCAGTCTCTTACCCAAGAGAAACTCAAACAATTAATTTATTTAATTTAAATTATTTGTAATTTTAAATTAATTTTGTTTACATATTTAAGTTAGTTTAGAATTTTAGATTGTTCTTTTTTGATATCAATAAATGACACCCCGTTATCTGTAAATTTTCTCAAACATACTGTAAAGAATTAGCAATTTAAAAAATATTGAAATTGTATTAGATTTCTTAGTTTTAAATGCCAATTGCTGGCAACGTCAAATATTTATTTTTTAATTTCTTCTGTTTTGGCCCCCTAGAGATATATATATACAAGGCAGTGGCGTGCACAGAACTTTTTCCAGAAAAGCAATCAGAAGGTCAAGTACGACAATAAAAAAAATATGAAAAAATTTAAATAACACTTTGAAAAAAAAAAGTTTGTATGACGCCAGGGTAGGCACTGCCTACCATTAGAGTGGACATTTTCATACAAACTTTTTTTTTCAAAGTGATATTTAAAATTTTTCATATTTTTTTTTATTGTCGTACTTGACCTTCTAATTGCTTTTCCGGAAAAAAGTTCTGTGCACGCCACTGAATTACAAGGTGACTTTATGATCATCGTCCAAATTCATACTGGAGGCTTGATAAGTGATCAGTATCTTGGATCAGTAAGAATTTTTGTGAAATTCGTAAAATGAAATTTCGGCTTCCTATAGAAATTCAGTTCCAGTCCCGATTGAATTACTTGGGGAGTCGAAATTTCCATGACCGAATTTTCCATTTCAAATGACCATGACAATGATCCATGATACTGATCACTTACCAAGCCACCAGTATGAATTTGGACGATGATCAAAAAGTCATCTTGTATATTTTTTAATAAATACCTTTGGACTGTGAAAAATCTTTTTTTAGCTATTATAAATTTCAAGTTAATGTAGGTTTAACGTTATATTTATTTATCCGTTACAGAAAAGTAATTGTGATAGAAAGTCAGACAGACATACCGTAAGAGCTTTTTTTAAAGTGCGGAATCGTTGTAAGAATTGACGCTTTCTTGTTACTCCAAAACTTAAAAGAATACAGATAACAGGTAGCTTTGTACCCAATGAATCATAATCATATTGGAAGTCGAATTCAAAGCGCTTCTTGAGATCAAAATTGATAATTATCGCCACTCTTCCCAACGAACCTTTGTCCGAGCTTTTCATTAGATTGATTTGATTACGACTAACGACAGACAGACGGACGGACGCTCTTCTTGTATTATTATGATTGATTCCATTAGACCGACGACGGTTTCGGTGAATCAAAGCGTGCCCACGTGGACCACCTGCTGAGGAGGTAGCTTCACTAAAATATTAAAACGATGGAGTATTGAAGGTATAGACATGGCTCTGGAGCATAACCTCTAGCTTCTTAAATTGATAATAAAACCGGTCAAGTGCGACTCAAATTCTCGCGCCGACCGTTATCGTTACTGCATTGTAAAAAGTCTTTAATGGTACCGATTCGGTGAAGCAGATCTTAACTTATTTGACAGGACTAAACTTAATTTAAGCGATCTGTCCTTGTCTTTTCGATAAAGAAGAAAAAGACAGGACGCTTAAAATAAGGTTAGTCCTGCCGAATCGATACCATAACCTCACATTTCTTCGCACTATCCTCTGTTACGGGATATCAACATATTGCACCAAGCACTCTGAAATGAATATGTGGTAAAGTTGAGAACTAATGTTAGGAAATGAAGACATACATTTAATATTTTTGTGTAAATTTTTCAAAATCGATTACATATTTAATAACGCGTTATAATTAATGTATAATAATATTATTTCATTTGGTTTCTTTATTTTTGTATATTTGTGTGATTTTTTTCACAGTTCTGAAAGATTGTATAAGTCTCATAAAGAGGGCCTATTATTGAATAGGTATCGCGAAATATTTGAAGTTAATATAGTACAGAGGCATATTTTACTAGTTTTATACCCATTGATTGAAAAAAATGTTTTAGAATATAACATTATTCAAACGGCTGTTTTTAGGTTCCGTAGTTAACAAGGAACCCTTAGAGTTTCGCCATGTCCGTCCGTCTGTCTGTCTGTCCACGGCTTAGCTCAGGGACTCTTAGTACTAGAAAGCTGTAATTTGGCATGGGTATACATAATAATCACGCCGACAAAGTTGTAAAATAAAAAGACGAAAAAAAATTTGTTGAGGTTACCCTACACGAAAAATGGGGATGATTTTTTTTCTCGCTTATTCATGGTATGGGGTGTTGGATAGGTCATAAAAAACATTAAAAACGAACTAAAAAGGAAAACTATCACAGATAAGTAGGCTGTACAAGTTACCGAGTAATAATCGACCAACTTATAAAATCCAGTAACCATCGTCCTATGTGGGCCTGCTGGTTATAGCCGTTAAACCGTGAACTCAATTAATATGTTCACAGTATATCTTCACACATAGCCCCCTTCTAAGTCTGTATATTGTAACGGGCTAACTACGGAACCCTATATACACTGCGCGTGTCCCGACACGAACTTGGCAGGTTTTAATTTAAAGTTACCCTGATTCGGGGGGAAATTAAAGCTATTATTGTTGCAAATCTAAAGTTTCTAATCGTATAAAACTTTGCTTTCCAGGCTTTGACAATTTGACATGCTCTTTACTTATAACGAATCGATGGACAATGGACAACGCATTCTTACTGTATTTCTCCCTTTTAGAAATACTCCTCTCTTTCCTTCTTTAGAGGGAGAATTATCCGTTGGGTTCGGAAAAAGGCTCTTCTAAATGAGGTGTTCAGCGCTAAAGTGGCCTATCTTTTCTGGTAAAAATTGGAAATCAATTTTTTTCTTAATCTGTTTAGTTAATTAAAGTTAGTGATGTGTATTTTGTTATTGATGGATTGGGTAAACTCTCAAACCAAGTGTTTCTTGTATACGTTTCAATCAGTTTTATAAACACTTACCGTGTTACTACAAAACGGTGTTTAACTAAAGATAGTGTTTAAATCTGTTGTTGTCGCCTTTTCTTCCATATTGTAAAAGAGTGACAGCAACAGATTTAAACACTGTCTAAAGTTAAACACCGTTTGGTAGTTACGTTAGTCTTTAGTATACTACCTACTTAATTTCCAAGTGTAGTTTGTAGGCCTGTATAAAATTGTTTTCTTTTTGTATATATTGACAAAAAGTGTACAAGAACAATATAATAGAAACAAGAACGTTTCAAGACCTCCTGCAGAGGAAATATCCTAGAAACCATCAAAATTATGTACAAACCAATTACACCTCGTTTTTTGGGAACAAAATAAGAGGAAATCGCAAATTACGTCTTAATAGATACAAATTAGAGTCGTGGGATTTTTAAATTACACGTAATATTGAGTACTGTTGTTGAGTAATAAAGTTTTTATAAAGGCAGGATATTCATTTTATTTACATACTATATTTTTTCAACTTTATTTTTTTCGTGAATAATTTGAAAATAAACTATGTGGGTAGATATTGCAGAGCTTTGTATGTTTACACTAGGTGCAAATGGATAGGTAATTTCATACTGAAAAACTTTCCCAAAGAAGTATTCCTGCGGAACTAAAAAAATATTTTCTCGTTTTAAAATGCTTCTGTGAATTTTGTTCAGTCGGGTTATTTTTTCATCCATATTATAGCAGCTTTTTAGGAAATCTTTTCGGTATAGTCACTAGATGTTGTGGTTTTATTATAAGATACTTGTCTATTTACACCTGGTATATAGGTATATATATATATATTGTAAACAGGGTATTTTTTTTACATAAGAAGCAGATTTGTTTTAAGGGGGTAACGAGGTAATAAAGCCAATTCTGAAAGCTTTAAATTTAGATTTAGTGATGTCAAAACTAACTTTTTTTAAGTAATTTAGCTTCTATTCCTCACACTTAAAAAATATTTTGCAATGTAAATTAAAATTAGTTTTTGTCAAAATTTTGTACTTAATTTTCGCACTAAAACTAAAATGAAAGCCTTCAAAATCGGCTTAAATGTCTGTTATGAATTTATGATATTTCCACGTAACAATGTTTTCAGTAAAAATTATTCATAGGTCTGTGGCTCGTTTCTTTTGGAAGAAGTAATTGAAATTTAATCAAATTTACAACAAAATGATCGTGCGCACAATGCTGCCTCTTTTGATGCGAACGCGTGCTCTCTGCGTGCGCAACGCCAGAGCAGGTCCACAATTTATGAAACCGAATGAATTGATTTCATTTCATAACTGTTAGCGACTGTACAAGAGTAAATTTTTTCTCCTTTTGTCGATGTTATCTGATTGTCTATACTTCATTTCAGATAGCAATGTACTAAATATAACCTATAATATTCGAATTATTTTAGTGCTCCACAATTTCAAAACCTGCCCCCCTATTCTGCATCTTTAGTTGCCAACTGCACGAGGTGCCTATCATCAAAAACAAAGCTAAAAACTGAAATTTCAAAATTGCCTTTAGTGGGTATTGAACTATTAACAATCTGTGTCGTCACTTCAAGTGCGAAAATATCCTTAGGACATCGGAATTCGATAGTATATCTATGTTTTTGATGATATACACCCAGTCCAGAAAGCAACTAGAGATACACAATAGGCCCGCAGGTTCGATTAATTTTTATAATTCAAACTTTTGATATAGTTATTGTTTTAAAACTTCGTACAACTTCATTTGTTTTCATTTTAGGTCCGTTATCTGGATATAAGTGATTTGGTACAAGTTATTTCATTATTTTAGGTTGTGTGGTCTATTTGATAGCAAAAAGATCTCTATGTTGTTTAAAAGACCTAGATGTTGTTAAATATAATATTGTATCTAAGTATGAGAGGCTTATTTAAGTCTGAAACTCTGAAAATTAAAAGTCATAACCATAAGCCTCAGAATCAACCTGATATATTATTTTTAAAGCAAGCACTTCAGTTTGAAATTATAAACATAAAAATCATATTGCTCATTTTGAGCGGTCCAATTTTCTTCGATTCAATATTTACAAAACTGGCAACATAAAAAGAATCTGTCAAAAGCGCGGCACCCACTTGAGAGGGATACGTTTAAATAAAAGCTCTAGGGTTGCTTATCAAAATAAAGCGGCTGATCGCAGGCGTCCGTTTTAATAAGGTGCCCACTACCGCTTTTGTAGGGAGTGATGATGCAGTTTTGGACAATAGCTTACGCAACTTATCGACCAAAATCGATATCGGTTTACGAGGCGTTACGGCGGCTTTAGCTACTGACCAACTTTTGATTAATGGCGTTCTTCTTGCACACAAACTTTTTTACCTGAAAACATTCACTGGCGCCGATTAATTAGCAAAACCGATGACTCGAGCCTTTTAACTTAATGGACAAGTGTGAAATTTTTGGGTGGTTATAAAAACAATCATTTTAATAGCTCACCAAGAAAAAATATAATAACAGCCGCGCAACTGACGTTAATTTTATGTTTAACCGCTTAAATACAAGTATTTATACCCGTAAATCCTGTTATGTTATTTAAAGTGAATTCCTTTGATGGTAATCAAATAATCAGGCTTCACGTCAATCTAGCCTACATAGTTAACTCAACTGACGATTTCACGACTTTCTTGACATTTACTAACGAGGTCTCGGTCCGTCGTCGTCTATTGTGAGGCCGAAAAAAATTAAATCGATCTCTAGAGAGCTTCCAATAAACCGATACATTTATTGATTTGTTACAGCATTAAATTGGTTACCACCAAAAGCGCTTCAAAGCCAAAATTGTTATTGTAAACGGTGGTTTGATGTCACGGCGCAGGGTTTCGGGCGACTTTTGGATGTTTTCTAATCGTTATCCCACGTTAAGCTTATAAAAACTAGTTGAATCACGGTAACCGCGACTTTTTATCGATGTCTTTTATCATTACTTTGCAAAACAGGAACGAAGAATTTATTTTAATTTATAAAAGAGCATATAATAATATGTTATAAAACATGAAAGAAAATTTGTCACAAAAGCAGTGGACCAAGTCATCTATTCATTGCTAATTGAAAATAGACAGAAAAGCGGGTGCGGAGGTACGCTTGGCACAGTTGCATGGACCGTGGCCCCCTGCTGACTCGGACACCTCTTACCAGCTCCTCTCGACGGGTGATGGCTGATTGCCTCCGCTCTCATCGTTTTACCTTCCCCATAAAGCCAACAATAATTCATTTAGACGACGTGACGCCACTCATTCGTTAACTGGTTCCAGTTGTTCCCGGGACGTGATTTTTGGTGCGTCCGTCACTTACTTGATACAGTTTCGGGACAGGCGAGTAGAACATACCTGAATGGGTGAAACGGCTTTTACAAATTACAATTTTTAACTGTGAAAGAAATACGCAGTATTAATAATACTGGTTTGCTTATAAGCGAATTAGATATAATCAAATATATATATATCGTTACGACATGAATCCCCGAGGGGGTGTCAGAGGTGTTCCAATGCAAAATACAAGTCACAGTTTATACTCGGTACACCCGCGTTTCACCGACAATTGTTACGTCGCAACGTGGTGGGTGGTGAGCTCTATCGCCGTACTTTGGGCACAAATACACGCTTTTTAGGGCATGCAGATTTCCTGACGATGTTTTCCTTCACCGTTCAGCAAGTGGTAATTAAGAAAAATTACTATGCACACAAATTCCGAAAAACTCATTGGTGCATGCCCGACCGGGGATCGAACTGCGATTTTAAGATTGAGAGGCTAGCGTTCTACCCCTGAGCTACCGCCGCTTCCCTGATTTACCGCCGCTTATCATAAATAAGATAATTACAAAAAATAACTCTAAGGTGTGATTATAAATTAAACCAAAACAAGCTCTTACAACTATTTATTCAAACATTTCTCATTTTGCTATAAACCTATTAGAATTTAACGAGATAGTCGAAACTGTTCTGTAACATAAAATTAAAATATTTATGCTAAATAGCCGTTAAGATTAAGATATAAAATCAAGCCTATAAAACTAGCACCACCAGTCTTTGAATCATAATCTGTCCAATTATTAACTGTGGATGTTCTCAATTTGGTATTTAATGATGACAATCTCAATAAAACTGCCAAAGCTCAGGCAGTTCGTTCAAGTATACAGTAAGCTGGTAGAACTAATTAGCGTGAGGAAGTCCAAGCGGATAGCCGGGACGAGCTTCGACGAGATCTTGAACCGGAATGACTAAAACAAATAAACGAATTCATTCCAAACCATTAGGCACGAGATCGGACTGTTAATGTCTCAATTTAGAAACGGGCGTAAATTATCAAAGGCGTGACAATTACTGTTACTTCCCGGCTATACAAACAAGAAGACTTTCCGTCAATTATCGATAAATTAACCCGATTAACTGGCGGCCCCAGACTCTCTTATCTTGGACACGCCACGCTTTTAGGCAGGTAACAGAGGAGAGAAACTTAGGGCCCCTATACAACTTATTTGATCTTTTAGGGACCATGACAATCCGTATACGATCATTGGTAACCAAATTAGAACATCGAAAAATGTATTTTTGATAAAATTGGGCCTGATAAACACAGTAATGGGACATGTTATCGAAGATTTGTAGAGATGATAAAATTTTATTAAGATTGTTTTTAGAAACAAATTTTTCAGTGTGAATTTTATCTTAAGCGCTTATGAGCGGGGAGCGCCTAAAACTTATTTGAACCGTAACAAGTTTCTTATAGTAAAGGTATCTGAACCTATTAAAACACGCGGAGCCTATTGTGGCTAATCATGATCAAACGAATTGCATGATCATGACTAAGCATGTGTAGGAGCCGGTCCGAAATCGTTAAAAGAACAATTATAGATATCGCCTCTTCACTCGGCTTCACCTGCAAGCTGTAGGAAAATGATCTCTTCTTTATAAACATACAAAACTTCTTTCATGTTCTATCATTATTTATTAATGTGTTGTGTTTATTGCAACACTTTGTAGAAGACAATTAGAAGATATGTCAAGCTGTCAGAATAACAATTTCGCATGCTCGCATGTTTTTTCAACGTTTTATTTCTTTCTGCAAATGTACATATTTTGTGCACTGTTGCCTAACTATTTTACACCCATTCTAATGCTAATCAATACATGACATGGGTAGTTAAACATTTTAATTATTTTTAATAGATCTTGCTTATGACAGCAGTATCTCGTCATTCTCTCTCAACAAGCCTAGATAGACTGTAAATTAAAGACTTAACAAAAGATTTTTTGTTGTTTCATTAAATTTAGAAACCAATTTCACGTCATTGTCAAAGATCAAGCAGTTTTTGTTGGATTTAGAAAATAAAACAGAAAACCAACTAGATAGAGGCGACGCTGAGCTCCCACAAAACGTTAACAGATTTTCAAAGCTTCGTTTTCTTTTTATAAAACGCTCTGCTCTCAAAATAATTAAAGATCTGGTGGGTAAGTGATGACTGGTCACCATTAGACGTTCTCTGCCAGATAGATCTTTGACGGCAGACTGCAGAGGCGGATACCTGTCTCACAGGCCAAACAAATCCTGAGGAAGGCTTCCATTGTGCCTCGACAACCAAACAAAGAACCGGCGTTCCAGAACTGATCATTACCATTATACTCTTTATGGATTTGTGTTTTGAGTAAATTATAACAGCTCTTCTTTTGATGCTCCAATGCTGCTCAGAGTTCAAGTGTCGGCCGTCACAATGAGGCTTCATTACCAAACGTGACTGATACTACTATAACAAACTTAAAGATCTTGAGCACCCATCCATTATTTCACTAATTGTCAGTTTATCCATCGAACTGTTGACGGGGAGGTCTATGGTGTAATTCGCTTTAAGAAGTCGTAGCTATAGGAAGTTTGCTCTGTAAAGAGTGTCCATTAAACAATTATAACATATTATAGTCGCTGATTACACATAATTGTGTAGGTAATATGCTATATAATGGCAGCCACCCATTGTGGCATTAATAAAATCGATATTTATTTATGTAAATGAGTAAACTGTTTATTGCTTCGTGATATTAGCTGGCAAGTATGTATATTGTTTTAAGCTTTTGCGATTGTGAACACAATTCGTAAAAGAACGGTTGAACATTCAAGCATGTTTCTTTATATGTATGTTTTGTTTTCTACGCGATTGAGACCCTACATTACTCTACAATGCAATCTGTCTGTATGTTTGTTTGCTTGTATTATCCATCCCCAATAATTTAATAGATTGTAGAAAAATAAAAACTGGTTTTATAATAACCACCCAAAATGCCGTAAAATCCAAAGCAGTCATGGTCACTTGAAGAAAAAAGACAATTAGATCGCGCAAAGTTATTTTTGTTGTTGTTCCCACTAATTTTGACTATTTTGAACCTATTCCATAAGGGAATGGCTAGAATAACTATAAATTATATTTTCAAAAATTGTTTTTTAATAAAATTTTTACTTCTAATTTTAATCGTTTTTACATTGGTAATATGTTCTACTAACGTTTCGTAATAACCCCTAAAATTATTCAGATTTCAGTATTCATAATCGGGTTAGCAAATCACCTTTTGCATCAATTGATAAGCACGTCAGTAGCTCAGTTGGTAGAAGACCTGCTTAGTGCACAACTCCTAACCTGTTGATACTGCTTTGTTCGCATCTCGTACAGGGGGGGGGGGGGGGCATGTTCAGATCAGAGCTTAGACGTTTGGTTTCCGATTATTAAATTATTATGTTTTTTAATTGTTCGTTATACGTAGGTACCTAAATTAGTTATTATTCATGATAAGTTAATACTTGTATGTGATTAAAATAATAACGAAATTGATATCACCTGGTAAGCGAATGCGCTATAATCACAGACACCGTCGTCGGTTAAATGGAAAAGTGCAATTAGTTGGAAAATACATAGTTACTTTTTATTTACTATTGAAAATACTCATAAGCATTTCTATATTTTAGCAAAAGCACCCGTATCATAATGAAATGGGAAGAGGTTATTCAAGGTTGCTCTTTTTCTATTTTGTCTGGTATATATTTTTTATTTTTTATTTGAATTAAGGTGATTCCCCAAGTAACACACATTGCAATATTCCAAAGATTCACCTGAAGTCTTATAGATAATTAAACCTTTTATTATTATATTAACTTACTTTAAGCATGGCAATAATTCCCATTTTCATAATTATTAGGTTTTTACATATGAAATTGTTGTTATCTATAGAGAATTTGAAGGAAACTTATTGTAATACTTCGTTTGCAATATTTTCAAGGCTGACATTTTTGCATTTTTTTTAGGAATGACAATTCTAAGTTGTGTAATTTCTTTTTTGTATGAATGAGATAACATTAAGCTAACAGCAACAGTAATTTAATTTTTGAATAGTGTCAGCTGTAAAAAATGATTACGAATCTTATCATGGAAATGGATGGCATTTAGGACGAACTGTTTTTGAAGATTTAATTTTGCTTATTAAACTGACAATAAAAACAAAATTTAATACGTAGATATAAAACCTTGACATCAACTTTCAAACAACAAACAAATAATTGAAATAGCTATTGAATTACAGGAATTATGAACTCTAGAATCTGTAAGAAAATTTCGGCAATTTCATATATGAAGACCTATTATTAATAAATGTAACGGCTACTCACTATAATATCAGTCAGATTTCGCCTGACCAGTTTCACTGTAATCGTACAGTTTCTTCAGAGGCAAACAGGATTACGCGATAGTTCCCCGTTTGACAGCAAATTTTGGTTAGTTAGGAAGATAGTACTTTACCTTTACTTTACCAGACTACAGACCACATGCGTTATCTACTCTACCAGCTACTATCTTTAGTATTATTCTGTAACTGTTAACTTTTCGGCTAGTAATGTTATTAGTATTTTTTTTCATCTTGTATACTGCTACTTCCTGTAATATCCATGTAAATATTTAAAAGCCATGAATGACAATTCTATTTATTTAAAATAATATTTTGACATACATCAAGTAGATACTCGATCTATCTACATCTATAGGTACATGTTATATAAAATTTAATTATGTTGTTTCAAAGCAACCATTTACGACATCCTTGTACTCTAGACTCGGCAAAAGGTTATAATAATGGAAATAACATAAATACAACAAGTTAAACACTGTTGGTCGCGCTTGCGCAGTAGCCGGCCACGAATTCTACAACGATTACACTCGGACAGGCTATGATTAAATTATGGCACTTACCCGAAGTGTTTCCTGCAAATTACACGGGATGGTCTCTGCAAGGCTGAGGCGACACGCGATCCAGGCACGCAGGACGGCCGCTCACTACCGAACAAGCTGGTCGGTATTTGTTGGAGCCCTTTTTGCTGAACCCAACGTTTTGTCGCTGAAATCGTTTGGCAGGCGCTAATCATAATGAAACATTAGTTTGGCAAGAGTTTGCCAACACTCGAAATGGATTTGAGCCACATCTGATATTATCTATTGTTTTTTGCGATACTGAAACCTGTCAGATTAAGTAAAAAATATAACAAATGATAAAAATTTACGACTAATATTACTTATTTTATATTATTTTTCTTATTTTTTTTTATATAGTTCGATGGTATCTTGTAATTTTCCACGTTTCGCTTTTTATGATACTTTTTGAAATTAGTCTAAATTTTCGTGCTTGCCCAATGTTCGACTTAACTTTACATTTTCTGCTGCGTAACACTCTACATTTCGATACCCATGCGTTAAAATAATATCAACCTAATTTTAAACGTTATTCATAATATGCCTTGAGTTATGTACTGTAAGGGCACGTCTGGTCACACTATCAATTATATTGATTTTATTCAAAATCTGAACTTATTAGTAAATTTACCATCGAAATTAAATAACGTATGTAAGGAATAAAAGTTAAGTTAATGGTAGTTTCATTTATACCACCACCCAGATTGGTGACCCTGGACAGAACAAGATGACAGTTTACTAAACCAGCTGCTCTAACAAACCTCAGCAATGACTCACTAGAAATCGCCAACAACCTCTTTTACATCCGGAGTTTTATTGCCTTATCCCCTTCAGTCACAGGATTAGTCTACACAATTTGAAACAACGCCCAACACCAGCAAGGTTTACTCTGCTACTCTGGCTTTCAGTAAAACATGGTCATTGCATATTATAAAGAATATTAATAATAAAGATTCAAGAAGTTAGTGACATACTAGTTTCTTCTCTGAAAGCTGATAGATAAAAAGCGATCAACGACTGTTTGAATAGGTGCTATAAAAAATCAGAACAACACCAATTCTAAAAGCTACGGAAATAGACCTAACGGATCAGGAGCTTTCTTGATAGTTACGAAAATGTGAGGCAAGGAAGGTATACGTGCTGATTGTTGACACAGTACCACTTCTGGTTGGTAAGACCACTATGCCTTTAAGTCACTACAGTTCTTACTATATCTGATTTATACCTATAAGGTATATAACTATAAAGACCTGTAACATATCGTTATCAATAAATAATCTGAATCTGAATCTGAATCCGATTACTTTATTTATGAACACTCGGCGAAATTTTTATACCAGTAGCAATATGACACCAGAATATATTTTCATCACTGCACTTCCTTTAGCTGTTCATTTACGCGCAGGCGATAATATGTGATCACAAAAATAAGTAATTAAAGTTAAAATAATTTTAAAGTCAATTGACAAAGGTATGGATTAAAATGCAAAAATTTATACATTTTTACAGCAATCCTAGAAGCATTTTAAATCATTTTAACAAGTTTGTGTTCTCTATAATTTTTCAGAAATTCGGAAGTCATTTTTTTATTACTCGTTCCAGCATGGTCGGCCGTCAAAAGTGCTTTAAAACATATTATATGTACATAATAGTGGCCACTGGCCAACGTTTTAAAAACGCGAGCAATGACGCATCGGTTTTAACGTTACTCGTTAGTTTATGCTCGCGTACCGATATAATATACCTAACAATTGTAATTATA
Source organism: Ypsolopha sequella (assembly GCA_934047225.1). NCBI lineage: Eukaryota > Metazoa > Arthropoda > Insecta > Lepidoptera > Ypsolophidae > Ypsolopha > Ypsolopha sequella. Next base: position 14,648,822 of record OW203985.1, read on the forward strand.
CCTCGCCAGCCTGTTTGTTGTAACGACGCAAATACGGAACGTTTGAGGAATGTTAAACGTAAATAACTATAGCGAGTTCAACTAGAGTTCCTTTCGAAACGCCCCATGATTTGTCAGAACACAATATGTTTTAGATGTGATATGATTATTGATGAGGCAATAACATAAGGTCTCTTTGTTCAGGTGTGTGCACAAACGCGACGGCTCCCAGCGTGTCGTCCATCAATAGGATACTTCGGAACAGAGCGGCTGAAAGGGCAGCTGCGGAGTTTGCTCGGGCTGCAGGCTATGGGCTGTACGCGGCACCTCCACCTTACGGGGCCTTCCCTTGGGCTGGAGGGGGTGGGGTTTGGCCTTCGGGGAGTCTACAACTTCCACCCGGAGTACCCCCACCCTCAAGTGGTGGTATGCCGCATTCGATGGACCAGCAAGGGTTTTTGACGTCGCCAGGCAGAGGAATCATAGGTGAGAATCAAACCTAGATAACAAATAATTAAAACTGTATTTATTAATTAACTGTGATGCTTAATTCGACCTTTGTTTTGAATCAGATGTTGACGGCGATGACTCTGGATCTCTAGACGGAGAACAACCAAAGTTCAGACGGAATCGGACCACCTTCAGCCCAGATCAACTTGAAGAGCTGGAGAAAGAGTTTGAGAAGTCCCACTATCCTTGTGTTTCTACTCGAGAACGACTCGCATCGAAGACATCCCTATCCGAAGCCAGAGTACAGGTAAACATAAATCCTCATTAATTAATCAAATATTTATAAAACCACAACCGAAACGAAAATACCTAATAAACATTTCCAATAAAATATCGGCAAAGATAGACATTTACAACTTAATCAAATCAAAATCACCATTAAGACTTCCTATTTGAATATATGAATAACAAGCATACTAATCACATTTGTTTACCGTTACTGACAGGTTTGGTTTTCCAACAGACGAGCGAAATGGAGGCGCCACCAGCGCATGAACCTCCTAAAACGAGGTGGCGGTTCACCCCCGCACCGCTTACCTCACTCCCCCTCTCGCTCCCGTTCGCCTTCTACGTCCCCCGCGCGCGCCCCGTACCACTCCGCCCCGCAGATGGGCGGCGAAAATAGCGCCTTCAAGGCTCTCTCACACCAAGACTCTCATGCCCTGAAGGCTCTACATCACCAAACAACGTTCGACACAGGAGCGCTGAAAGCGCTATCTCAACAGACATTTGAAAGCAGTGCGTTCAAAACCCATCCTTCATTAGAAAACAGTGCGTTCAAAGCGCTCGTACCCCACTCAGCGGCAGCAGCACTCCTCGCAGCGCAATCCATCCAGTTGGCTCGAGGATATGAATCACATTCCGATACGGATGAGGAGATAAACGTTCACGATGAAAGCGAGGATGAAACAGATAGGCAGAGAAGAAAACCTCGGTCGAGATCTCCAAGTCCGCTTCTGCAACGACAGCTACCGTCCAATGACTTACCTCTACAACTCACTAAACATGATCGCTAGTATTCAAATAATTCAAAAAATTCCGGGCATAAATTCTATCTTACGTGTATATTCATTTTGTTTATCCACACTGCCTTGTTCTGCGGTATTACTTTTTTGTGGGCGCAGTAAGTTTGCCTTGGTATTTCGTGATGTGTTGGAAACGATACTTACTCGTACACAGATATAAGTAGATAATATGTCCTAAAAATGTGTTGGGAATTAAGAAGTATAAAATGACTGTAGGCAAACTTGTATGGGAGTTGGTCGAAGCGCCGCCAAAATTAAGTCAAAATAAGAAAATAAAAATAAAATATAAAATGTATTCGTTAAGTTTTTTACATTTGCAAAAACTTTCGTCGGGGCCCCGTGTTTATCAAAAGAACTGAAGTATGTAGGTAGTAAAACATAAATAAGTCATATCTCGAAATCTCTCGAATAGGCTTTGATGGGGTTCTGCTTGCTTGAGGACTACATTATGTCCTTTCATTTAAAATATGTTTTGATCTTGGCGGCGCTTGGACTGAATTTGCCCCATGTCATTTTTGGAAAAGAACTTTGATATATTTAAAAAAAAGTTTGTTAGAAAGTTATTCTCTTTTTCCAATCCTGTTCGCACTTAAATTATTATTCATAATTCACAAAGGTACATGACCTTTGTTTTAAAATGGAAACTCCAGTACAATTTTATCTCGGAAAATGTAAATAGATGTTGTTCATGTACATAAGTACTTTTACTTCAGTAAGGTTAACTCGTAAAATCAAAGCACAAAACATAAAATTTTTGCCTCACATCTAGGTGACATTGCAAGATACTTTTAAAATATACATACGATTCCATTTTGGATATGTCAGAACATATGTATAACAAGTGAAATGTTGAATTACCTACCAAAGTATTATGAAAAAAGAGTTAATATCAGTGCGGTCTCAAGAAAACAAAAGTTCCTAAAGTATCCTACAGTATTGAAAAATAAATATAATTTGAACTTTTTGTACGAACGTATCTTGATACCGACTAATATGTTTTCTGTATTTTTTACAAATATCATCAAATTATTTTTTTTCTTATGAGAAAATGCTGTAAATATTTAAATAAGTATTATGAAAATACTAAGCAAGTATTGTAAATTATTTATTTAGTAGTTAAATGTAAAATATTGTAAATAAGTATTATAGGGTAACTAGTAGGCAATAAAATTTACAAGTTATGGAAAATATAAAGATGTTAAAAAATTGCTTTCTTTTTATTTCTCACACTTTTATTTACTCTGAGTGATGGGAATGAGTGAAGATAGAAGAAAAATAAAACTTCTCGGTTAAAATGTTGAGATTAAAATTAATAATCCTACCTGATAAAATTTATAGTGGGAAATCCTCCAAAATTAATAAAAATACGTTTTTACAATGAATAATTATTGTATTTCGCCGATCGTAACAAAATTTAAAAAAATAAAACTCATCAAAATTCAAATATATCTGCCATTAAATATTATTAGAGTGCATTACAAACTACAAAAGATCAATTAGAAACAAATCCAATGACAATAATTTTAAAAAATTCCCCGGGTCATTCGAATATGCGACCTCTTGTTATCAAGACAAGCACGCTACCGATTGCGTTGTAATGCACTCTAATAATTTTTAGAGTATTCATAGCGATGGATTTCGCAAAATAAACATAATAAACTGCCATTCTTCTTGTGGCTTTTGAAAGAGACAATAAAATTCAACATCATATACTACTAGAGCTATACAACGTGTAACAGAAAGGTGTTAGCATATTTGAAGAGCTTATTCAGTCAGTGGTATAGAACAACTTTTACTATGGAACAAACCCTGTATATCGAAAAAAAAAACAACTTTTTCATAGAAAAATGCAATGCCGCTCGGCTGAAATGTATGGAAGGGCAAATTATTATTTTTTGAGATTTCAGTGTTGGCTCCATAGTAAAAGTTGTTCTATACCATTGACTGAATAAGCTTTTCAAATATGATTACACTTTTCTGTTACACGTTGTATAGTTTCCAATGGATTGAAAACCCTGAACGACTGACTGTCCTAATATATCTTTATAAAAATTTTAATCATGAGATAATTTTTAATATTAATTATAAGAATAATTTACATTTTTTTCGTAGATATATTTAAACTACAATGTAAACTGGTCGAGTTATTTCGGAAGTAAGAGCTTTCAAATATAATATTTAGTACCGTCTTAGTAATATTGTTGTTATTTTTAAAAGTTTGACCCCATTTTGTAAATTTTGTAACCATATCTAATGAAGAATCAAATCAACCTGCCGTTGTTTTTGAACAAATAGAGACTGTTCGGTATCAGATCTATAATATAACTAGGATAATTTTATTTATCTCACATTAATATGAAATATTTGCTGAGAAGTATAGCTACAGGATTAAAGGGCGGAACTACGTAGAGAAGCATAACCCCAATTGAGGGGTTAAATTACCTTAAAATGGAATGTGAATATCTTGACAACACAGTCACGTAAGTACAATATGTTAGAGCAGTTGTTGTTTGCAAATTTTTAGGGTTCCGTACCCGAAGGACCTATTACTAAGCCTCCGCTGTCTGTCTATCAGGGGTCTACAGCTTCAGCCATCATAGGTAGCCAGTTGAAATTTTCACATAATACGTTTTACTTGGCCTCTACAATGCCAAAGAAAAATATAAAAGAAAGTTAATAAAATTGAATCCCAAGGTGAGCTCCAATACAAAAAACCTCGAAAACATTTTTGTAAGCAGAAAAAACCGTTCTACATCCACTGGGGTAACTGGGGCTATTTTGGTGTTATGCTGGCACTTATTGTATCTGGCAAAACATAATAGAATAGCGTCAATAGTTTTTTAGTTAAAATATGCAATAACCGGTGAGAAGGGGCTAAATATGCAAATGCATATGCAACATGCAAATGTATATAATCCGGTCTCTATTATGCACATTTTACCATTTTGCCATCACGAAAAAATAATACGTACTAAATAATAAAACTAAAAAAATTCAAAATAAAATAATTAATTTTTCGACGGTGTTCAAGGCTTTGGTAACAAGCAAACATTACTGATTAATTGCCAACGAATCTTATTACACAGCGCTCAATCGAATCCCGAGCAACTGGCTGATACTTGGCAGAGCCGTTACAAAGGTGGCTGCAGTCTTCCATGCACGAAAGAACTTGAGCTTTATACAAATAAAAAAATTGCTAGGGTGCGAAGTACAGCCTCACCTTAAAGCAAAGTAAGGACTAAGTTTTTAAGCAGCGGTTTTTGCCTGTGGTTCGATTGTACTCCCGAAGCTACTTTTGGTTGGAAACAAGTCCATACCTAACAGCTCGAAGTGATCTGTGATCGGTACAGGTATATCTTGGAATGTCGGACTTAGGGTGAAAGGCGTCCTTTTAGCGCTGAATAGACACGAACGTATTTTGGTGGTATTAAAATTGACCAAGTTGGCATCGCCCCAGTCGGTTACTGCCTGGAGAGTCATATCAATTTGCTCTACCTTGGTATCATGGTTGAACAGATTACGTTCGCGTTAGCCTGTGTATTAGACAAATATCTTTCCGTGACGTGCTGTCATCTGCATAGCCGATCCTTATTTGCTTGGATCTGCCACAAAATCTGTGAATTATAAGCATGGCTTGATCGTGCTTTTTGGAAAGTATATAAGTGTCAAACTACACAAAAAAAAACATCTTTATGTATATCGAAGAGGGCTATAACATATTTTTCGAGTATCAACTAACTTGCCGTAATCCTCGTATTAAACCCCATTCACCGACGATTATTCCATCTCAACAATTCGCAATGTCATACTTTGGTCACCATAATGCGTTTAGGACACAGTTTCACCTCACAATGTTTTCTGCTCTTTCTGCAAGCAGTGAAAATAACATACATACCCAAAAAACAATTTCTTTAATACCCGGGCGGGAGATCTACCCGGACTTTCGATTAAAAAGCCGGTGACCTACTAAGCAAATAAACTAACTGAAAATTGTAAACATTTAATTAAATAGTTTTATTACTATATTTGGTTTTATATAAATTCATGGTGTTCTAGCTTCAAATACCTATATATGTATGTTATATAATATTTTTCTATTCACCTGATGACGACCTCACTGAGGGGTCAAAATAAAGTGCCTAAAACGATTTAATTAAGCGTTCATATTTATATGAAATATAATATACAAAAAATAAAAAAGCCCGTACACGGTATTTAAAAAAAATACATTATTAGCATATTGAAAATTATAAAGGTATCCTGTGTATGTGTGTAAATTAAAAAATCTGTGTCAATCTCGTTTGCAATACGACGGGAAATCCTGCTAGAAATCTCACCTATAATAAAATAAAATAAACTCCTTCATATATCACAAAAACTAACCCACCGGTAATAACCTTTTCACTTGCCATAAAATTACAATTTTTAACTCTTTTAAAGTCATATCATGCACGACAATTACTAAGTTTTTTACTCACTGTTATTATATGATCCCGGCCATCCCGGATATCGGCAATCACAAGGGAGAAAGCCGAGATGCGCAGACGCAAAAACAGAACAGACAAAGCCTCATTAGTGGATCACTTTTTATGCGCGTGATTCTTCCATTCGTACACACACACATTTCCTTCGGGGTCGCTGATTGTGAATGTTGATTTCAACGAATCTTTCATTCAAGCATTTATAAAGAGGAAGGTTGTGTGTACAAAGTATGTTTATAAGGGTTTCTTCAAAACGGAAACTCTTAAAGTCACGAAGTCATGTCCATGTAGTCGCAACATACAGCAATATCTAAAACAATTTTAGCAAAATAACATAAAAATTGCAAGATTTCGGAAGGAGCCTTTAAATGCAGCTTCTATATGGCGTTTAGATGTTCATTTACCTTTTGAAGGAAATGAAGACGTTAAAAAACAGAGGATAATCGGATACTTAGGGTACTACGTTACACAAATGGACTTTCCAATAGGACCGAACTCTAAGTAAGTACTCAAAGACGCAAATCTAGATTAATTCTATAAGTTGGAATTTATATTACTTATTCTAGATATTACACTGATACGTAGACATTATCCGTGTAGTTTCGTTCCTATCATTAACAAATTGCCGATGGTACTGCTAGTTTATGGGCGAAGAGAACGTACCTATTTTGCTTTGGTTATACGCTTTAAAATGGAGCAAAAATGTTAATCTTCAAGCCGTTTTTTATATGGTTGTACATAGGAATTTAAAAAATATATATGGTTATACTGATAAGATTACAGTGGTTAAGATAAGGCACAAACATTGAACACCAAGTTTATAAGCAGATAGGGTGAAATAAAGAAGGGGCTGAAAAGCTTGCCTCTTGTAACAACGCCTTGTTTTTGGTGGAATCTGCTGACTAGTGGACTTGGCTCTTGTGACCAACGGTTGTCGTTACAGCCATCAACACTGCTGGCAGCAGCGATTGCGTAGCTTATTCCAGAAGATCAGCTATTTAAAGAAGAAAAAGTAATGGAATAAGTATGACTATTGTGCCACGATGACAACCACGTTAGACTGACTTCATTTCTGACTCGTAATATGTTGGTAACTCAAGCTACCTTGGTCCTCAAGGTAACTCAACTGAGTAAGAAGTGAAGTATCCATAACACATTCATAAAACAAGATTCATCCCTGATCACAACACACCACCAACGATCTTTTGTAACGGCAGTAAAATCCTTTGTTTAATCCAGAATAAGGCCGTGCTCCGATAAACTTGTAATGTCGTGATAGCCGTGGAGTGTGGATGCATGTATGCGAGTCGGACCAATAACAATAAATTTTGTGTGTCGTTTGAGATGCGCCCGCGCCAGTCGGACCAACGACGCGTAATCACAAACCCGACTGAAGTGCTGCTGTCTATATCTTCTTAGTTTAGCTTATTGTGTTTTGGGAACAATTAATGAACAATTTTATTTATATATATATTGTTTTAAATTTTGAGACTCAAACCTAAGAGATTAAGTGAAATCTGCATAATTTATTTGAATTCTGTGTATGTGATTTTTTTAAGAATCATGTAATTCTCAACTATGTTATTATTAAATAATAAAAAAAAGTTTGTAAAAGAACTCGTTCGAGAATTTTTTTACTTTTAGATTCATTCTTCGCCGATATACCAAATTTCAGCTTAATCAGCCAAAACTTTCCAAACTTTTGTTGCGGAAAGTAACGGAAATTATAATTAGCTGTATAATAAAACAAAATATTTCAAGATTGCATTACAAACTAGAAAAGATCAAATAGGAAGTAATTTCATGAAGACGAATATTTTGAAAAAAATCCTCGGTCCAGGATTCGAACCTGCGACCTCTTGCTTTCACGACAATCGTGCTACTGACTGCACCACCGAGGTATTCATCACAGATCATAAAATTTTTCCACCAGAGGTCAAAGGTTCGAATTTTGGCCAAGTGATGTTTTTCAAATTAATTTAATTCAAATGAATTTTGATGTCTTACTTGAAATTTGTTTCTACAAAATTGATATTTTCTAGTTTGTATGTATGTACTGGTGGCTTTACGTAGATGATGTTTTCGCGGTAGTCAATAAAAACAAGTAAGCTGGATTGACAGAACATTTGAATAACATCTATTCAAAAACATCCTTTTTTGAGTGTGAGATGGATGGCAGATTAGCATTTCTGGACGTGTTAATATTTTGCGGACCCAACGGTCGTTCGGCGCATACCGTTTACAGGAAGCCCACACACACGGATCATTACCTAAAAGCAGATTCCCAACACCACTCTTCTTATCTTGTGTCAGTACCTCGCACTTTAATCAATCGAGCGTTACGGTTATGTGACCCACAATATGTGGATGCTGAATTGACCTACGTAAGACACAAACTAAAGGCCAATGGGTATGATTGGTTGGAGACAGTGTAACCGGCTTGCGACTCCATCAACCCACAATTTCCCATCCGTTGCTAAGAGGGCTCCAATCTACTTGCCCTTTGTGAGAGGCGTAACTTTATAAAACCCCATGCGATTGTGGCAAAAGCTACATAGAAGAAACCAAGCGCAACGTGATCACAAGACTGTCTGAACATATTCAGTCCATGAAAAAACTGGACATTAACGAATCAGCAGTAGCAGAACATGCACTAAGTTCAGATACGACCCGCTAAATCCGTTTCGACAAGACTACCGTAATAGTGAAGAAGAAATATACCATTCCTCGCAAAATACACGAAGTCATCGAAATAAGTCGTCATCCCAACTTCAACAGGGATCATCGTTGGCAGCTGGCTCTGTCTTGGAGACCGGTTCTCGATGGATCGAGCAACTTTAGGACAGTGCCCAATGCCAGTAACGATGTTGTGAGCTCAGTCTGTTAAATAACCGCCCCTAATAACGAACAATTGGAACAATTAAAAGAATCAAGTGCATCAACCATCCCCCCTCCTTCGATAACGCAGCCAACGCTTAGCGCAAAAGCAATGCGTGCAGCTCGCCGATCGTCAGCTACCAGTGCCCGTTTGACAACGACGGTGATCGCCGCGTCGTCGTCCTAAGAACGACACTTGCCTTGATAATACCGAAATTGTAACACGTGAGTTTTCAAGGCTCAAAAAAACAGAGTAGACTGAAACAAAATATTTCATGCCTCTTCCAAAAGTAGTAGTTTTAGTAGAAGAAAGTATTTTGAAAATACGCGACGGGCGCTTACCTTGGCTCCCGAGTCCTGTCAGAGCCGCCTGATATACCCTCGATTGAGACATCTTACTGGTGGGAAACTTTACGTACAACTCCGAACTCCAATAGTATTTGCTCCAAGTACGCTTTACATTCCTCAAATTTCGATATTTACACATTTTCATTCATTTTAATTTAAGAGCTGTGCTCTTGTTGGTGGAGTCCTCTCCATTCACTTTTCACTTTCTTTAACATTTTGATACGACACATTTTCCTAGGCCTTCTTCTCTTTCTTCCCCCCCCAACTTTTCCTTTGATGATATTTTTGATAAAATTTTCGTGTCCTATCAGATGTCCTAACATCTTTTCCTTTCTGTTAACGTCTTTATCAAAACTAGCTATTTACACACAAAATCAAATAACCTTATCTTTTAAATGGAGCAACTAAATTCAAAAGCAATCCCAAAAAAATTATTCGCACGGTTTTAAATAAAATAAAGTGTAAAACCGTGACATCATTCGGACATAAAATTCGCTTATTATTTATATGCAAATTGTACGAGCAGTCATACCAAAGTTCTGTCTGCACGGTCTAAAGATGATACAATTAGCTTGGTTTAAAAAAAGTTTAGTAAAACGCTTGTGAAATTTCGTTTAAAATTAAGTGTTTTATTATCTATTTAGGGCTTCGGGTAATGTTATTCACATTGGAATTAATTGCAAAATCAAACTTACCCAAGTAATACAAAATAAAAATGTTTTCGGATAAAGAATTTTTGTTTAAATACCACTTAACATAATGCAAGGTACTTTTATTGTGAAATTATACACTCATTTTGTGAGAATGGAAAGTAATTGAATCCATTTCTAAAGAAAGCGCAAAAGATAAGCAGTAATTGCAAAATAAATATTCAGAAGCCCAAAAAAAGATAAATTAAAAAACTTTGTCTGGGTCTGAGGCTCTATCTACCACGAGTGGTTAGTTATATTAACTTCTTTACCTGTAATGTTGTTCATTACAGTTCTGTATCAAAATAGTTAAGCCCTTTTTTTGTTGTTGTGTAAGAATGTTTACTACTATTATTATTATAGTCATATTATATTATAGTTTATTATTATTATTATGATTGTATATATTTATTATATCTCGGGACTATGTAGTCCCGGACCTTTGGGAGGCATGCATGGGGCTGAAGCCAAAACGTAGAGGCCCTTTAAATAATTTTATCTAAATGTGATATGACACCAACCGACGATTATCCCTGCCTGTATGCACTGTAGGAGTGCACCCAAGGGCAACCCCCGATCTGTGTAGGACTATTGTAAGGAATGAAAACGAAGGAAATCAGACTATTGCGTTGAGGGCTAGTGGACTGGATATCTGGGACTATGGAAGGAACTATGGTGCCTGCCCGATCTATGTTAACAACACGGAAAAATGGACAGGTGGAGACTCGCCAACTAAATTAAATGGGCCCCCAAACGGTCGCTCGCACAGAGAGACAAGGGGGCAACATTTGCTCGGTGGCTAAAGTGTGGAGAGGTGTCACTGCACTTTAAACGACGATCACTTGCTCCCTGAATGTCCAGCATCACGTGCCCACTTGCCACTTACGTTTTACATCCACCCTTCGAGCATATAGCTCTTGCTACTCTACTCTGACTGGCTTCTCACGGCAATCCAAAGATATCGAACAGGCCAAAGCCCTCGTCATTGTTTACTCCAGCTGGCCAAAAAAGGCAAGCCGAAGATTAGGAACAGGACCTTTCCCCGGGAGCATGTTCGGGTCCGTGGGGTCGCTACTGCCCAACAGCTCGCCCCTAGCTACCCTGCGTTATGCTATTGCCCTGTTAGCTAGCCGTATAAGTTTTGTACACGTTGCCCGCATTCCACGTGGCCTGATGTTCGGCTCGGACGTAAGGGTTGGATTTTGAGAGGCTTATTGTTTTTATTATTAGAGTCACTGAACTTTTCAACGGATTCATAATAAGTTTCCACTAACATCGGTTAAGTGTATCCTATTCTAAATTTACATGTGATCTGTTAAATAATTTTTTTTAAATTTTTTTTTGTTTATTTATTTAATTCACCAATTTTAACCCTTATTGCACCAACATTTTAGAGGGAGTTCACGTAACAAGCATGTGTTAATTGGTCGTCACTGCAGTTGCATGCGGCATCAACTTGTTATTGAATATTCTGTAGTGGCCTTGTACTATTAAAATACACATTCTTCATGCCTAAGAAAACCTTTTTTGAGAGAAACCTAAAATCGTAAAATCAATCAGAAAACAAATTGATGTCCTTTGCATGCAGAGGATATTGAGAGCAAAATATAATCTCAAAACATAATAATCTAATTAAAAAATTTGTTTAAAAACCAATTGGAATGAAGAATCCAAATCTCCACGACCGGTTTAAACAAATTTATAACAAAAAGACAGGACAAAACTATAACGTCAACACCTTTCCGTCCTCAACAAATTCAGAGCATAGAAAAAACGAGATTGAGCCATAAAACCATGAGCAGATTGGAAATGTAAGCACATTAAGTTATCTGTGGAATTATCTCAGAGTGTGTTACAATATTTATTTGTTTCTCGCTTGGATCAGGGGAAAGATGGGAAGAGGGGCGAAGGGGACGGGATGTCCTCTCCCAATTAGGTGGTTATCGACGTTTTACTGTTATCGGGCTAATCTTAAGACCTGTGGCCGTATTTTTAGTTCAAGTTTAAAATGGTTTAAGTTATTAAGCGGCTTAGGTTCAAGTCTGGTTAACTTTTTGAAAAAATTCTCAAAGAATGAAACTTATTGCTTATTAAAAATACTTCTATGTTTTACATGAATTTTGTTATTTAAGATTACTGCAGAGACACAGACACTCATACCTACAGAAATAATTTGGCTAACGGACTCGCGCACAGTAGGTTCCGAACCGCCATACAATACGCGTACGGAATCTTAAAAACATCGTAAATTACAACAATATTGATGTCATAGCAACATTAAGGTGATACAAACAAGCCGCTAAAATGGTCGCTACCTGACAAAAAATTCACGGCTCTCGCTGAGTACGTAACCCTAATATCTTAACCGCTATATTTTTCCTGTAATCTTAAATTACTGATTGGTCTGAGTATTGAGTGATATTTTTCACATTTTTCAGTCCCCTTTCGAAGATAAGGGGGTGGGAGGACATGATAACGTAAAAAAATGCTAATTTTTCAAAGTTTTTTATATTGGGACCCCTATGATTAGCAATTCTTTTTAATTTTGTTATTTCCCGTATTGAGGCCATAGTACGAGTATTTAACAAGTATTGTGTGAAAATTTCAACTGGCTACCTATAACCACTGTGACAGATGGACGGACGCGGACGTATATGGACGGACAAACAGCGGAACTTAGTAATAGGGTCCTGTTTGGCACCCTTCGGCGGGTATGTAACCCTAAAAAGGCGAGTAAAATTTACGGGAGGTGTGTTGCCTTTACAATATTTTTATGCACCGGTGCATAAGAGTCAAATTACGGTGGCTGCTTTATACAAGTGCTGGTTATGAACGCTCTCCCACCATATAGCCCAGCTCCAGAGGAGATCAGTATTTCATTCCGAATAGAAAAAAAGAGTCAAGAAAAATATACAATTATTATTAAATACATAATAAAATTACTTAAAAATATTTAATAAAATATTATTATATACTACTTTGCTGGCGCTGTGGAAAGGTCGAGTTTGCTTAAAGAAGGTTGTCAAAATAATGACCACATTGTAAGCAATTTTGAGTAAATATGTCATACTAGATGTTTATATATAATTATTTTCATATGCCACGCATTCGATAAAACAAGAAATCCTAATAGAAGACTATAAATTCGGCATCAATTTGACCGAGCCTAAAGGTACTCGTTACATTTATCCCAAAAAGGGAAGCTCTTTAATAGAGTCATTCAACGCAACCGGCTGAATTATCTACAAAGAGGCTGTGTCACTCGGAAATATAAATATATTGTGTGTGTCAACTGTCGCCGCGGATACACGGGCGCCCGGACTCTATCTCGCCGCTTAATCTTGAACATTGGCGTTAAAGAATTTAAATTATAGGCCGATACAAATGAACGGGTGACATCGACATATTAATGGCCCTAATCCAAATTATATTGACTAGTTTTTTAGATTTCCAATACATTGTCACATGATTGGACTTCTTTATGAAAGTATTGACATGTTATTCGAGTATATCAACATTTTTATCACGTTTTATTTAGACTTATTTGTAACATTAGGCATTAATAGTGCTATTTAAAGCTAATGTGTAGCGATTGAAATGATATATACGTATATATGCGGATGCGCGAAAAGCGTCCAAAATGCGTAGTTTGAATATAATGTATATAAATTATAGTAGTTGGTGGATACTTCAAGTCGTTTATTTTTATTATAATCCCACCAAAAACATAAATGTGAAAAAGGGGCCGAGTTCAGTACAAAGGCAGTGCAGGATTGTCGGCATCGCCGAAATAATAATTGAGATTAAATTAGGGGCCTGCACTATAACTGCCTATAACTGCAATAATGTACATTGTACAACATTCTTTACTTGTTTTAAATAAAAGTTTGTTAGGGGCCTTGCTTCTGAATATACAGAACTTGGCAAGTTTTCGCAGCTGAAGTTTCAACGGTTACATCATACATGCAAATAATTTACTATAATGTATATTTCATTGTTTCGTTGAAATTGTATATGCATGCGCCAATGTAAGTAAACGCTTAATTTGGCCTATTATCTTTTTTTATATAAAGTGACTGTTGCAACCGTGGTTAAATTACAAGTGGTATGAAAAATCTCTCTCCCAGCAGCCTGGATAAAGTCATCGCACCCAGTATATCAAGGCGCGTCAACCTTGCTCCATAAATTCCAATTACTAATATTTCAATACTCTTTGCGAGCACTAATTAAGCGCGGCAACCAATTCACGCATGCGCACGGTCATGAGCGCCCGGAGACACCATTACTCTTGTTTCTTCAATCTCTTCACGCTTTACTTCTTACACTTTAGCTATAGTGAAACTAAGAACCGATTTAGCACTAAGTTTTTGAATAGAACAATCAGATTGGTAAAAAGATTAAAATCAATATTGAAATCACTTCTCCTGATCTTATATTAAAATAATGGTATTTTGGTCATTAATCTGTGTAACGTTTTATTAGGTACTCAATGTAACTCTGAAGCAGGGTCTACATTTAGGCTTGTTAGAAGTAGAGTATCTAGCGTACTATTTATCCGACTACTTTTTACACATGCATTTTCCACTCTACTCTCCCTGCTACTATATTTGGTACTATTTTGTAACTGTTTACATTAGCCAGTAATTTTTATATCCCTGATACTCTACGAATTACTCTACCCGTGTAAAATAGACTTTAATGTTTTTTATAGATTCTAAACCCAATGAAGAACTAGCTATTAAGATAAAATTACTCAAGGCAAAAAATATAAAATGTTGATAAAAATTGTAAACTTCTAACCAAATACTGGAAAATATATAATAAAGATCTGTCTACATGTTTAGTAACTCTATGGCAAGGTAAGAGATTTATTGCAGGACATCTCCATTTTAAAGCCTACCAATACGAACTGAGCCAGCTTTATTAAGTCAGTGCCATAGCCCGAGGATAGAAATCATTTAGACCTAGGTACCAATCTAGTTTAAAATACAAAATGTACCATGCATGCAACAACTGTACTATTTTGGGAAAACTTGAATAAGAAACGCAGGATCAGGGTTTTGATGTTAAAAAATGGTTATAGTAGAACGTAATTTAATCAATTTTTTTTGTAATGAGTCATAAATCAAAATAAGAGTATTAAAAAAAAATATTTAGCTGGTCATCTGAATTCGTAGTTTCCGCTTTTCTTCTAGCATTTTCCTCAATTCATCTATCTCTTTGGAAGTAGACACACGTAATTTACGGTTTGCAAGTTTTTCTGCTTCAAGTTTCTTACTTTCTTTCTTTAACTGGGTACGTTCCATTAAAAAGGTATTTACGTATTTCCTCGTCTCATCAAGTTTTTCTTTCTCAGCTGTATGCTTGTCTCTAATCGATTTTCTTTTGTTTTCCAATTCTTCTTTTATTCTGATGTTCATTGCACTGAGCCGTTCTTGTAACTCTGCGATGGACATCTCACATAAGAACCCAAATCCTGAAGATTCTGTTAGATCTATGATCTTAGGAACCTTTGCTTGTTTGGCTATTAAACTTATTATTTTTATTTGTTTTATCATATTGATGCGACGTTCAAGTTCTTCATTTTTTAATTTCAAGGCTCGTTCTCTAAGCAATGCTTTTTCTTCTTTATTTTTTTCTGCTTTTTCCTTATTCTTTTGAGCAGTATCATTTTTCGCTTCAAGGATTCTTAGTTCCAACAAAGTTAGTTTTTCAATTTGTTCACTATTCTTGATCATCTCGTTTTTCTTCCAATTTTCTAATTCCTCATTCCAAATAGCTTTCTCTCTCATGAACTCTTCATATTTCTGTTTTGTGATCTCTTTGTATTTCTCTTTAGCTATAAAGGCTCTTTCGTGTGAAAGTTGAACTAGTAAGTGTTTTCTTTCAATAGCAAAAAGTCTTTTTTTTTCTTGTTCTTCACGAGATAATGCTTCCAGTTCTTTGTATTTAGTCGTACCACTATAGCAACTTTTAAGCAAATCATTAAACCATTGTAGTTCCTCCTTCTCTACTTCAGCTATCCTTTTATTTATTCTGCTCAATGACGCTTTAGTTTCCTTTATTGGTATCACCACATTTTTTAAATTTATGTGATGATTTTGTATTAGGTCACCCTTATAGTCATACATTTGATCTTTAAGCGAAGATAAACGTTTTAGATAATCATCCGATTTTTTCTTGACTAAATTGGGACTTACATTTTTGGCTATGCTTAGTAATCGACTAGCATCTTGTTTATTTTTTTTGTGAGCTTCTTCAAGTCTAAGGTCAATTGCACTTTTGGTTAACATCTTTTTGGTTTTATTTGCGAACTTTGAAGGTGCTTTTTCTGTTTTATGCGATTCTGGAATTTGTGTACGTTTTTCTTTTCCCTTTCTATTAAGTACATTCAGATAAATCGGTACAGTAGGAGGCTTCACCTTACTTTGCTCAGACTTAATAACATAATCGTCATATTTGCAAGCCATATCCTTCATGTATGGTTGCCATAAATATAAGGGCTGAATGATGTTCTCTTTAACATAGTTCGTATCAAATTTTTCTTCAGCTAATTGAGCTATGCAATGAAGTTTATCATCGTTGCTTAGAAAAGTTGTTGCAAGTTTCAACAGTGATTTATTAAGATTAAACATACATTTGTAAAGAGAGTCAGTGTATGGTTTAATTTGAAACGTTACAGCATGAAAAATAATCATGAAATAATCTTGCTGGTCTTTTGGTATCTTTTCAGGCAAAATAGAAACTACTTCATAAAGAAATGCTTCGTGTTTTTTAAAGCTGAGAAATGTTTCTGCTATCCAAGATAGCTTTTCATTATTATCAGACAGTGAACAGCTCTCTACGTAATGTTCAATAAATTCAAAGGGGGTAGTATTACTTACGGCACTGAAGTCTAATAACAATTTTCTGATAGTTATGACGTTCTTCGATGTTAAATAATACACCATGTTGTGTCGTATTGAAAAGAATTATTATAAATATTAAAACCGTTTTATAAGTAGAAAACAAAGGCACCAAAATTGCTAAATCAATTTTATTGACATTTTGTTAACTTTTTTGTTTGTTATAGGCCAGTGATTAATCGCAAATATTGAAACTGTACCAAAGACAACAAAGATACCACTAAGAGAACACATTATTTGAATGACTATTATTACAGAGGTCCATCTTGCTATTTAATTAAATATCCCGTCTGTTTTCGCCGGGTCTGTCATTAATCAATCACCTTGCTACGAAGCCATTATTCAACACCTCGAGTTCAGAGGCTCGAAGAGACTCCCGCGCCGATGCCGATACGCTCAAAATGCAAGTCACATCAGGCCTCTTAAAATATAATAATCGTGTTAAACGCAACCATAAAAGCCATATTCGATTATAAGAATTTTAAATGAGTTCCCGTCTCGTTATCTTGGAAGCATTGTGGTCTAGTAACTAGCTGTCATGTCGATGAATGCCAGGGTTTTGTTCCTATGCCGGCTCTTTATAATTACTTCTGCGATGAACTTCGTTCGGTAGCCGAAGGAGTACTGACGGGTGTACCTATTATTTTTGTGTGGTTCGAGATATGAGATGGTATAGATAACGTCAAATCGGAGGTGGTAGAAAAATGGCGTAGCTGATGAGGTGATTGGATTCAGAAGAGACGGTTGACTTTCTGGAATGAAACGAAGTTATTCATATACTACAAAATACGTTAATAGCAATTGCCAGACGTCAAGAAAAAGTTTGAGCAAACGAATTAAAAATTCTCTAAAGTGCAGTGCGTCGTACATAATAAAATGAAAATGCTGTAAAACATGATTCATTAAAATAAAAATAAAACATGTTTTTAAAAGTCTGATACTATCGAAGATTTGTTGTATACTTGCTTAGGTCGCAGACAAATTCTTCTGTATAACAAATTTCATCACCATAGGTCTAATAGAAGTTTTTAATTATGCCATTCTGTTTTCCAGTGAAACTTCCAAAATGTACAATGCGATACAATACAATATTTTTATTGCACACCAAAAACAAAGTAAACAGACAATTAAAAAAAATAAAAGTAGGGTACAATTGGCGGTTTTAACACTAAAAAGCGTAAAAATGTACAAAATATACTCTTCCCTAATTTCATAAATATATCTTTCTCTCATCCAAATTTTGCCTGGAAGACATTGCTATGAGCAATAAGTGCCGCCTAGTGCACAATGTTTGTAATAAGTTTAGTTTTATCTTTGTTTAAACGTAAAAACACAAAAGAGTAAAAAAAAAGATATACGGATTAGAAATGCCATGTTTTTTTTTTTGTATAATAGTTCCAATCCTATATGGTGACTTTAATTTATAAAGCCAAATTCATACCGAAGGCTCGGTAAGTAGTCAGGACCATTTTGGGAATAGTGCAATTTAAGCTTCCTATAGTAATTTATTCAGAGTTGTTCGTAAATTAGTGTAGGGGCACAAACACCTGGTCCTGACCACTTACCAAGTCTCTAGTATGAATTTGGCTATATAAACAAAAGTCCAAAGTATAATGCTCCAAATCTCATCATATATAAACAAAACAAAATAAAATAAAAATCAGTTCTCGAAATAATACATTAATTTATAATATTTTTATATGATGATATTTCTAAAAATAAATTTACGTAAATATCTAGGCTTTCAGCAGGGACTACATCATCATATTTATGATCCCATATTTAAACCAGTGGCTTATTAATTCACAATCAATTCAACTTTGAACACAAATCAATTCCCAGGCTCTTCCCAGGTACGTCATCTGTCAGAGGCTGTCAAATTACCACCATAATGAAAGGTACAACCTCTTTCTTTTGTCTAATTAAATGCCTAGTTATGTAATAGATGGAGAAGAGCTATTGTTGTTTCAAGTATTGTACGAGAATTAATTTTTTTATTTGTATTTTATACAGGCTTTTGAATAACTTCACTACGACTTTTGTGCACCTTCTTACCGTTTTCAAGGTTCGTCATCATTTTTGATACGTAAATAATAATAATTAAATCAGAGCATTTCGTCTCATTATATTAATATTAATGCAGGTATGTATTTATAATAATTTTATACTGTAATAATGTTAATTCTTTTATCATTTTCATAGAATGTTTAAGTATTAATATTATTTTATAAGTATTTATTTACTTTACTTGAAATTAATTAAGATCAATATATGTAGACTACAGTGGCGTGCACAGAACTTTTTTCCAGAAAAGCAATCAAAAGGTCAAGTACGAGAATAAAAAAAATATGAAATAATTTAAATAACACCTTGAAAAAAAATTGTATGAAGCCAGGGTAGGCACTGCTTCAATTCACGGGTTTTTTTTGTCTTTATGGACATATTTGTAATACTCACTTTTTTAATTAGGGTTTGCTGGTAGAAATTTCTTTCAAAGATAAGCTCGCTTTTTGCGAATTCACTTAGACTAGTGTTTTTTAATCTTTTTCAAGGTGCGGCCCCCTTAATATAGAAAAATATTTCGCAACCAGAAGGTCCTCCGCTGTTTATCGAGGAATAGCACTCACCATCACATTATAAATATAAATATATCATCACGAACACGGACGTAGCGGACTCCGCGCCGCTAACAGAATATTGAGGTACCCCATGATAAGCCTACTCGCTTGTACGGACGAACCGCACGCAAACATACAAAAAACATAAGCCAATCAACCGCCATTCTGCAGCGAACCTTGCCCGGAGAAACGCGATGACGTCGTACTTAAAACATTTCGAATATGCCGTCCTGCGTGGTCAAATCTTGCAGAAATAATAACGGATATATGAAAAAATGCCAGGTAATTACCTTTCATAGGTAAGTTATTCGATTTTTAACGTATTTCCATTTCTTTAACATGTTTTTACATGAAATGAATCTGCTCAATTCGGAACACAAAACCTAAAGTCCGCGCCACCACTGAAGTCCTACGTCAAAGACTTTATTGCCTCTGCGATATGATCCAAAATGCCTTAATCCGTGAGACTTCAGTTCAATTGTCATACTCGTGACAATTGGCCAGTGTTGCCATTAAATACAAATGCAAATCACTCACCACAAAATGTCGGTGATAGATTTTCGAGTGGAATTGATATTTTTTTTATCTTCGTTTAAACCGACTTCAAAAAATAGAAAGTTCGCAACTCACCTGTTTTTTTTTTTCTACACATATTTTTCGAGTAAGTTGGTCCATAACTCCGTCATTTCTTAACCGATTTGAATGATTATTTTTTTTGATTAAAAGAGTGTGTCGATCAATAGATGTTGTTTCAGTTTGGTCATCTCTATAGATATGAAATGAAACGTCTGTCTGTTTGTAAAGATTTTCCGCTCAGATAAAAAATACGGACATATAATATGCGGACTTCTTCTCCAAGTACATTTTATAAGTTTGTCGGCTAACATAGATCGCGCCAAAACTTCTAGTACGCTCGGAAGTTGCTCTTCCCAAGAACGGGAATTCCTGCTTTATTCCTGCTGATGCGAATCACTCCGTGTTTAGAGGGGACTAAAAGTTTGGCGCGATCTGTACTCGTTAACTTGTAAAGCCTGTTTAGCTGTGATAATTATTCTTTTAATTTCGTTATGTATACTACTGCCGTGATTTTTTTCACCAAAAAAAAAAAACTTTTTCAATATTTTGCTGTACCACTTTATCGGCGTGATAAATTTGTAAACCCATGGAGACAGACAGACAGACAGACATGGCGAAACATGGACATGGTTTAATATAATTAGAGAGAGCAGAGAAGCATTTATAGAGCTAACCTATTTTTTGGGGAAATTGGTTTCAGTTGGCAACCCAGCACGCACACATAAACATTGAGCCGCCGCCATTGCTGTGACTCAATTATCAGTTAGCGGCACGGTGTCCGTAAAATTAAATACGTCCATGATCACGAAATGAATTCCGGAGAAGGTCAGAGGTGTTCTGAGTGTGAACTGTAAGATGCAAGTCACAGTCCACACTCGGTCCATCAGCGTTTCACCGGCGATTATTACGCACTAGTTGCGCCTAAATAAAACATTTTGAACTATACGTAGAATGGTTATCTGTGACCCCCTTAAAGAGGCTTTGTGATCCCCTCAGGGGGTCGTGACTCGCAGTTTGAAAAGCACTGTCTAAGACTATTGTTTTTTGTAATATTTTTATTTTCTGTGTGCAATAAAGTATTTTGAATTGAATTGAATTGTTTAAATATAAATGTCGATAATTTTTATGTTTGTTGAGGTACGTTAATTCTCCGTATTAATATTTTTATGCAAGCGTATAATTTTTTTTATTTATGTAAGCCAAAATTATTATTTTCTTTATTTAGTTTTATATCCCTGGATTAAATGTATTATTGAGTATATATATTTTTTTTATTTAGTTTGACGTTTAATTTGTGTAATACTTGACCCTAGAATGGTCGCGTGGATTACAAATGTAAGTTGTTCAGTATGATCAGTAGAGTATGTGGTTTTATTAATTAGGTCGGAGTCTACTTACGCCCTGTATATAAAAAAATTGAATATTTCATGTTGGGAACCCTAAAAACGATGAATTCTTATTTAAATACCTGAAAATGAAAAAGGAAGTAATACATTTCAAGATAATTCTTCGATTCACGCCCTAAAGTTTCGTTGAGCGGAAACAATTAGCAAGCTGGCTGTAAAGCAGCGATTTTTCTGTTAATCATTCAAGACATCTGGTACAGGTGCTGGTGCTTTTCTTGAGTGCGATACTTTCGTCACAATATATACACACCTCAACACCGTCTAGGGATACTTCGGATTTTCTCAATTTACTTGATTTTTTTTATAAATAACATACAACATGTCTATATTGTTATAAAGCCCATTTATCAGACTAGACTCCACAATATAGTATAATAATATTTTTTTTGTCTAAATAAATTTTATTTAAGTAAAAACTAAAAGTGAAATAATGGTAAAACTGACGATGAATGTGCTTTTCAAGTAAAAGGAAAAAATAAAGCGAAATTATTCCGTTTTTGCAATTAAGCGACAAATCAGTAATCAGTCAAACCACTCATGATCTGAACAACGGTCCTGCAACGGTTTTTCATGCTTAGAATCAAGCTATCAAAGTCTTGCTGCGGGATATTTTCCCAGGTCCTGCTAAGATGCCCAAAAAATTGCTCTTTAGTCGCAATGTTTGCTGGAAAATTCTTCAAAACCCTTCCTTCGAGCATGTTCCACGCGTGCTCTTTAGGGTTTAGGTCTGGTGATTGTGCGGGCCAGTCTAAGACCTACACATCGTGTTCCTGCAGCCAGGTGGTCACCACTCGCGCGGTGTGCGGACGGGCGTTGTCGTGCATGAGTGTGAATTTTTAGCCCATTTGTAGTTGATAGGGGTTGACTATTGGTATTAACTCCTGAATACGGTATTTTTCAGTGGCCAAGGTGTTTCTGATCCAAACGAGGTATGTTTTTCCAACACGAATTCCCACCCAAACCATAATTGTCCCGCCGTGGTAAGGATGGACTTCCTGAGAGTGTTGCAGACGGCTCTCACGATCAGGAACTCGCCACGCGTACCGAACCAGGACTCATTGGTAAAAAGCACCACAGACCACTGGTTATCTTCCCAGAGCAAATGTTCACGAGCACACTGTACCTTCGTCCATAATTTCCTCGGTGTAGTACTGGAGTACGAAGCGGTCTATGAGCATGAAGATTAGGTTCATGAAGTCTTCTTATCACAGTTTCGTCACTCATAAGCAACCGGTGCTTTGACTGGAGCCTTTGAATCAACTGCATGGCCGTAACATTTGGTTGTCATCTTGCGGCAACTTGCAAAAATCGGTCTTGTCGTTGGGTGGTTATGCGCTTCCCACCTGGGTGTCTTTCAGACACTTCACCAGTAGCACGATAACGTGACCATAACCTTGATGTTTTGTTTTGTTCCAAACTTCTCAGCAATACTCCGTTGAGTAGCCCCAGCTTGGAGAATGCCTACTGCCCTTAACATTTCCTCTCTCGTTAAATGGCGCCGCTGTATGATGTGGAATAAATTAGAAATTAACTGCTGACTTGTTTTAAAACTTTAATTTGACACCAAAAATTACCAAAAACTCTGGTAGGTAAATTGAAACTTCGCTAAAGTTATGCCTCGCAAATCTTTTGATTATAATTTATTTTTCCATGTTTAAATTTGGAATCATCAAAAAAGGCCTACAAAATAAGCTTTTTTTATAAGATTTTAACACTGGCCAGTATTTTTTAAGTTTATTACACAAAATATCCCTAAGTGCTGAGGTGTCTATATGTATGTATATACGTATGTAAATACTTATTGCACAAAAAATAAACAATGTACAAAGGCGAACTTAATGCTAATTAGCATTCTCTACCAGGAAAAATCTCAATACATTGTTTATAAGTAGAATCTTTGGATTTACTCAAAGGTGGAATCCCTAGATAAAATATCAATAAATCAAATATTTTTTTTCAATACAAGAAGAGTCCGAATTTCTTCAAACGAATCCTCGAAAGTCTGGCGTTGTTCATGCTCTAGGCTCATGTACAGTCTTAAAGCCTTAATATTTTATCGTAATTAGAAATTAACTGCTGACTTGTTTTAAAACTTTAATTTGACACCAAAAATTACCAAAAACTCTGGTATGTAAATTAAAACTTCGCTAAAGTTATGCCTCGCAAATCTTTTGATTATAATTTATTTTTCCAAATTTAAATTTGGAATCATCAAAAAAGGCCTACAAAATAAGCTTTTTTTATGAGACTTTAACACTGGCCAGTATTTTTCAAGTTTATTACGCAAAATATTCCTAGACAGTGCTGAGGTGTCTATATGTATGTACTAGCTGACCCGGCGAACTTCGTTCCGCCTAACAGTCTAATAATATCGTGTTAACTTTAGTTAAACTTAATTTAGGATTTCATTAAGGTAATAACATTAATACAACTTTTTTTGCAAATACAGAAATGTTTTCTTGCTTGCCATTGCAAAAGAAGAATGGCAGGGACCCATGTAGTTTCAGTACCGTTGTTAGGCTTAGCGTAGGGTATTGAAAATATGCAGAAATAATAGTTCTTGGAATAACTAAGAAAAAAGGTAATCGCAGTATCTTTTTAAAACTTGGGGCTTAGATGTTATTTAATGATATCAAAACACTGTACATTAATACGTAAGGATCGAATTAATAACCAACCTCTTTTGTACTTTGCCGTAAATGCAAATGTCATCTGTCATTTCACAGAGAGTGGCTGCCAGCAACTCAGGTGAATGAAACTCTTGGTTTAAGGCCCTTAATACCGCAAAATGGGTAATTTCTAAAGCCTACTCCTCTTTTATGGCCAAACCAAAAATATTGAAAAAATGTATTATGGATTATCAACTCTAGGACAACATATGCAACATTTTTCTTTTTCGTACCACCAAAACTTCTATATGAAAAATTGTTTCAACTGAATGGTGTTTTTTGGCTTGAATTTCCTACTGCTCCTAAGCGGCTTAGGCGATTTAATTCATTTATGCTTTGATAAATAGATAAACTTGATAGCTATAAATATAACATAGAATTATTCAATTGAACAATGACGCCTATGTGAAAAGTATTATTTTCTCCTATTTCGCCCTTTCAAGGACGCAGCGAGCGTCGTAACAGCCACCACGCATTGTGCACTGATTTGAACGTTATTTCAATGTCGTTTCCGTCGATATTCGTACAGACAAACGTCGAGCTGCTAATTTGGCGACGGTAATCGCCTTAAACTCTTTCTACTTCTTTCGTCCAAGGCCAGCAATGACGTTTGACGTAAGACAATAATAGTGAGTGGCTATTATAGATCTATTATACGTTTCTTTATTGCTACTGAGATATTACGAATCGCGTTTTGTTATCTACATAGAATAATTTTACTTATTTTTGTTCCCGAAGTTCTAAAATATATATTCTAAACTGAAATATTACACTCCAAACTTGACCTTTATAACACAGAGAAACTTGAGTCTCCAACGATGTCTTATTAGCTGGGTACTGAGCCTGCCATTCTTCTTTAGATGTTAAATATTCACTTAGTACACATACCAGGTATTGGGTTATGTATACATCTTGAGCCTAATAGTTAGGTACCTAATACATTAACAATAAAAATTAAGTAAATTGTGGATTTTTTTTTACATTTTACACATTAGGCCTCTTCTCTCTAGCGCCAATATTGCGATACTGCATGTTAAAGCACTTTCTGATATACAACATTTTTTGTTTTGTTATCCGGCGCAAAAACAAATAAAGCTGATGGTTTGCCGACACGTGAACATGCCACATACAATTCACCATCAGTTTTCCAATCACCAAACGCGTACCGTTGCATAATTTTGGTTGGTTGAGATTTCGTAGCATGATGACTACTGAGCCAACCTTAAGTCGTAAATTATGCGGTGGTAAGCCAGGCACATCCAAGGAGTTTAAAAATTCAGTCGGATAGTTGGTAGCTTCGTCTACGTTTGTTACACTGTCAATAGATTTAAATGAATGCAGCGTACCAACGATTTGATTCTGAATTTCAACATTTAAGTCATCCACATCTTTGTTCTTAGCCGCCAAAATGGCTCGCTCACTCAACCATTTATTGTTTTTGTGGTTAGCAATGATGTTCGGGAACACTTGGTTGATGAGCTCGTCTTTTGATGACACAAAATTGCAAAAATTTGGAGGAAACGAAATAAATCCGTTCGATTTGTCGACAGGAACACAACCATTACCAATAGCCAGCAATTGCTTGGAGAATTCTTCAGCAGATGGATCGTTCAGCAATGTAACTCTTATGTTTTCTGTGAGCTGTAGTTTCTTCACATAGCGCCACAGATTTGAGGCTTTGAGGCGATTTCTTGGTCTTCTTCAGTTGATTGATTCGCCTTGTTCCGCAGCCTAACTGCATTACGGCTTTGTTGGGAAATATTAGATCTTCTTGGTCGCGGCATTGTTAATTAGGTACTTCTCCAAAACAACAAAACAATCCAACCGACCAACCGGTACATAACCTCAAGCAATCGATACGCAATACGATTTTTTTTTTCAATTTGACGGCTGCTGGTTTGTTGTCTTTGCACTTTGAGCTGTCAAATTGCATTGCGACTGTGGTGCCACCGGTGTTTTTTTTATATTTCAACAGATGGCACCACATGCTGTTTGCATTCGTAAAATTAATTAATTTATTTATTGTTATTAGATAACTTATCCGATATTTTATTACTTATTCTGCTATTCGGAGCGGAGAAGAATCCACCAAAAAAGAGATAACTAACATCGGTCCAGCCGATCTTGAGTTATAAGTGGTGTAACTAACACGACTTTGTTTTATATATTTAGATATACGTATGTAAATACTTATTGCACAAAAAATAAACAATGTACAAAGGCGAACTTAATGCTAATTAGCATTCTCTACCAGGTAACAACTATTGATTATGGAAATAAGGGATATTGTAGTTTCCTCTTCTTTATAATATTGGTGTGGACTACTCTACATACAGACACCCTCTCGGAGATAAATATTATGACCACTTCACGTAATAATATAAATATAAATGTATATATTAAATACAAATATAAATATATCGTCACGACATGAATCCCCGAGGTGTTCCGAGTGTGAACTATGAAATGCAAGTTCAGTTGCAATGAAATCCACAGTTGGTTCACCCGCGTTTCACCGACGATTATTTCGTCCCAACGTGATAGGGGGTGAGCCCTATTGCCGTACTTCGTGCACAAATACACGCTTTTTAGAGCATGCAGGTTTCCTTACAATGTTTTTCTTGACAAGTAAGTAAGAGCAAATACCATGCTATATGCACATAAATTCCGAAAAACCCATGCTGGCATTGAGAGGCCAGCGTTTTCCCCCTGAGCTACCGTTGCTTTCGTTATAAAACCTTATTATTAAGAGGATGGCCTACCCTAGCAACTTTTTAATTACCCGTACAGTACAATGAGCCAAATGGCAAATACCTTATTTGCTTTTAATAAAGGCGATTATATTTTGGCTCATTGGCCTCTTTTTCTTGAACGCGTAATACAAAATTAATGATCACGCAGCGAAACAACAAATTGGTGTATTTTAGCTAATATTGAAATATTTGTAGGCAAAATAATATTGCATGTAAGTAGAATTCCTTCATATTTCTATTACCTATTTCATGAAGAAAAAAAAAAACAAGTTGATATTTTAACCGCGTTCTTTAAACGAACGTTTGAAAACCAAATAAAAAGAGGGTATAAAAAAAATCCTTTTATTTTGACAAAACTATAAATCTTAACTACCTATGAGAGAAATAAATTTCTATGTTTGAACACTTGGCGATTTATCCATCGCAAGGAGATATAAATTAACATTGCAGTATAGAAACGCAGATAGAAAAGTAAATCTGGATGTGAGGAATCCCGGTTCAGAGCTCCTCATATCCAGATTTACTTTTCTTTCTGCATTTCTATACTGCAATTATATAATGTTAATTTATAAATCTCAATACATTGTTAATAAGTAGAATCCTTAGACCATTTACTCAAAGGTAGAATCCCTAGATAAAATATCAATAAATAATTTTTTCCGAATTTTTTCAAACGTATTCTCGAAAGCCTGGCGTTGTTCATGCTCTAGGCTCATGTACAGTCTTAAAGCCTTATTATTGTATTTATTGTAGTAAGTAATTATAACAAACCGCGACGATATTTTGAAATTCTAAACAATGTAATTGCGGTAATGACTGCCAGTGTCTACCGTTTTTATATTCAATTGAATTGCAAGCACTGAAAGCTTATTAACAGGCCCACCCGAGGAGAAGCTTCATCAATCTCCGTGGTCAGTTGAGGACCTGACCAGAGTTATAGCCTTTTATATATGCTCACTACTATGTAGGAGAGTTATTACCTCGATTTAACGGCCACTACGTGATTAGACATTGCCTTCTCTTACCCATATAGCTTTATTACATAACTTAATAAATCTTCCAAGAATGTGCGGATAAAATTTCTTATGCTTTTTAATGTATTTATCAAGGAAACATTTTATGGAACGAGATGGACGGGACAGGTATCATGATCATGATTGTCTATTCTGTGTTGGCTTTGTCGACTATGGAAGCTAAATTTTATCGTTTATAGAGTCTGTCGCCCAAATCAGAAGTAATAAGTTGCGAATCTTATTTCTTTTTAGGGTTCCGTACCCAAAGGGTAACCAACGGGACCCTATTACTAAGACTCCGCTGTCCGCTGTATCTCATGAACCGTGATAGTTAGGCAGTTGAAATTTTCACAGATATTAAAAAACAGAATAAAATAAATATTTAAGGGGGCTTCCATACAACAGATATGTTTTTTTGCCGTTTTTATACATAATGGTTACTCGCACTTAGCCGGTTTTTGTTATTAACAAACATTCAGCGAATTGCGTATTTTTTATATTGAATATTATTTATTTTAAAAAGATGAGTTTTAACGAATGCCGTTACTTTGAAACTCAATTTTTAAATATTTTGAGTGTATATACTGTAAGTACTAGTTATTCACAAGATTTTTATTTTTAATACTTTTCCTAAATTTGATATTTATGACTTTTGTAGTAACTAGTTTAGTTATCTTATTACCCAAAAACTTATCCTAACTTTATGGGCCAAACTTATACGGACGTATCCTATATTTATGGGCCTAACTAATACGAACGTATCCAAACTTAAGGTTAAACGTCAGTCGCTTAGGGCAAAGTGCATAACTTAAATTTGTTTTTCTTGTGTAGAAGTTAATTATTGCAAAACCTTTTGGTAAGTGGCAATTGACTAAATTATTGGCATCAATTGCCATGTACAAAATGCTTTTCAATTTTTTATTTTTTAACAAGAAAAACAAAGTTAAGTCATGCACTTGGCGCTTAGCGACAGACGTTTAACCTTGATGTTTTGGGATTACAAGTTTTTAATGGTGTACCAGCAAAGGTTCAGTTTCAGAATAAATTGCCATGACGCTACTGTACCTCAGTACAGGGTACTTACAGGCACTTAAAATTGTTTACACAGAGGGAGCTTGAACTCTAGGCGTCTGATGTACATTTAGAACTTTTTATTGGCTATCTACGGTCTTTAGCATAAGCGGTATTTAGGTAAATTTTAGCTAAGCGGTCGATAATAAAGTAATTACCTTGCCATTACTTGGTTTAACTTTACAGCCCTTGGGTATTGATTCAGAAAGACTTCACTATTAAAATTCCATGGTATTGGCAGATAATAAATTAATAAATTAATTCTTTTTTTGTAATAACAATAAAATAAATAAATAAATAAATAGCAAGACTACTGTGAAAAATATACGGCAAAGTTCTTTGTGCTTTTGATTCTGCCCTTAAAAACAAAAGGTACAACCATGATTTATATGATAAACTCCACCTTAAATCTTAATCAAAATACCTCAAAAACAAAGTAGCATAAAAGTTCACGACGAAGCAACGTCTCTGTCCTAAGATAAAGTTTGATGACCATCCATGTTATTTATTTGTTTAGTAATTTATATAAGGTTAGTTACTGTTTTATTGGCCGTATTAAATCAAGGCCCAATAAGGCAGCCATTCGTGTTTATTTTTACCAGGTTTCTGCTCGGAATGCCCAATAAATTATGAACTTGGTCACTTTTATCACGGTCCCATGGTATCGATTATCTTGAGATGGATACGGTGTGAATACTGGAGTGATTTAATTTGTAATATTAACACAATCATACTGAACAATTTAAATGCTTTTTATTATTGATAACTCATATAATCGTAGAATTGTACTGATGAGAATGTCACCACTCGAAAATACACAAATATAAAAACCTGCATAATATACTTGTTAATAAAATCACATTGCATACTAAACTGAATTGTATTTAATCAGTTAATCGAATTTAATTTAATTTAATTTCATATAGTAACTATTAAATTGTCTGAAAGAACAGCTTATGAAAATTAGCGGGTAAACTCTTGTTCAACTGGCACTTTAGGGTTCGTATAAGGTCAACTTCAAATGACCATTTCACATTGTGTAATTTGGTCAATCGGTTTATTAAAAATAGCATAGATAGTAAACTATACGGCTGATCTAACCAATTTAGATAAACGCAAAAGCTTCATGTTCGCTTGATAGAAAAAAATTGCGAAGTTACCTCTAAATTTTTTATTTATTTCATGTGTTAAAGGGTTAAAATTTGTATTAAAAATAAGTGACTAATAACTCCATCCAACCAATTTGGAACATTTTTATAATTTCATCTATAAGCTGACTTATTAAATAAAAACGTAGTTTTTCGTGAGCGCGTGTTTCTTGTGGGTCGTAACAGCCACGGCTGAGAGCGCATTATTTTAAACTATAAAATAAACTTTTAAGAGTATGACATAGCCAAAACAAAAACCAGTTCCGGGCGTGGCTTATTCTATTTTACGATAGCGCGCGGGGGGAAATTCGTCCCGGTCTCTAAGCTCGCGTCACCATAGCAAAAATACGAATAGAGTGGACGAGGCAGGGTCAAAAGTAATACGTATTTTATTTTATCTAATTTATTAGTGTATTTCGATCATCGTCACACGGCATTGATCCTACTTGCTATCACGTCGGGACATAAATTTATTATGGTCGGCTAAAAGTGGTTTTTTGAGTGTTTGATTTATCAGTTGACCCTCGGAACATTTCAGACACTCCTTTAGAGATACATAATAATATCGTGACGGTTAATTGTCACCATTACCCATTCTTTAAATATTTTTCGCCCGTTGAGCTGGTTTTACACTTGCGGGAAAATAAATTGGACCAAAAATTTCTTTACAAAAATTTTTTACTCAAGTTGTTATTACAAAAAGTGGAAACTAACAAATATTCTCAATAGGAATGCACCACGTCACTATCTATCTCACTGTAGCCTATATCAAATATGCCTCTCTCATTCAACCACGTTTAACTGCGTTACTATCTCATTCCAACTCATTTTAAATAGCGTCACTATTTATCTCACTCTAACGCGTGTTAAATGGCATTTCTAATGAACGTCAAATATTTTTACTGCCCGCCACTCTTTCATTCTAAATTCTAATTATTTTAAAAAATACGCAGCTCCTTTGGTAGTAAAATAGCAATAACTTTTTTTTCAAAAGTAATACACAGAAATTGCCAGATCATTTGAAAAACAATATTTGATGAGCCGTTATTTAAGACAATTTGCAAAACTAACATAGGACATTTTTTTTCAGGGTGTGGTATCGAACTAACCTAATTACAAAAAATTGCTCATAAATTGGGTTTTTATTTTTCTTCCTGATGTAACAGCATTTCAAGGTTTATTTTTGACTTTATCAATAGCATGACTATTCAGAGTTGCGCAACAAAAATTTTATTCTTAGAATTTAGAACTGGTTAGCTTTGACTCTCAAAAATCTATTCGAATTTATAAAAGTACCATCAACTCGAAGACTATCTACTTTTTGCTGAGGTCATAATTTGATATTCTGGTCAGTCATGAGCTGGCCTACCAGCCTTCCAAGGGAAAGCGTTGACTTTTGGGACACCTGTTTACCCTTGGGATAAATCGCCAAGTGTTTAAAATATAGAAATTTATTTGTATCATAGTTTGAAATTTTCAGGTCCCTTTACGCAAAATGAAAAAACAAAACTCTTTTAGGATTAATTTGTTGTCCCTATGTTTGTCTGTTTGTCCGTTTGTCTAGGCAATTTTTCTGGGTAAAATCAATAAATGCTAATATTTACAGCCCTGTAAAATATACATATTATAACGTTTTTATGGCCTTTTGTTTAACTTTTTCATAGAAATTTTCTCCTTATGAAAATAAAGAGATCAACACTTCACATAATATTTTGCATTTGAAAGAAAGCACAGAAAGGAACTGTAGAACAAATAATGTAAAAAATATAAAACCATATCTTTCTATTCTAAAGGGATTAATAATTTACTGTTTGTTCAATGTGGCGATAGCTTTGTTTATTATTTTTTTTTTCTTTGTTACAAAGATAACAAATATTTTCATACAAGGTTTTCCTTAAGGGCTATTTCTCCGAATTTGTAACAAAATATTAAGAAATAATTATAACGGTAAAGTACAAGTTTTAGCTAAGACAATTTATTGTTAAAAGTTTGCTAAATGCATAAACATATTTTAATGATATTATTGTATCTTCAAAATAATTGGGTTTTCCATAAGCGTGATATCAGATTATTTAAGAAATTTACGGCTGGTATCACGACGACGGATAAGCCAATTATTTTATTACTATTGTAATATAATTAAAAATACGAGTATGTTAATGCATACATCAGACTATTAACTATAAGTTTTCTTAACTAAAAGTTGTATTTTTACTTATTGAAATTGTATTTCTCATCAAGAAGTGCAAGATGACAAGATAAGTTAATTGAATTTGTGAAATGGTTTCAGGTCAAAACAGTTTTCCATGAAACGGTAATTGTTTATACTTAGCAAAGTGTGTAAACTTAGTCATCTTAACATGAACGACGCCTGTATTTCTCTCTTTTTTATTTCCAGTATAGATAAAAATATACAAACTTGTTAAACTTTGTGTAAAAATGAGGCAATATTGACGATATCCTGACAGCTATTATGATGGTGTTTTATCAAATTTTGCTTTTTGAGCTGTATAGAGACGTAGTTAGATGTCACTAGAATATACTCATGAAAAAAGATATGAAGGAAATAAGCTGTAGACTTCACATTCGGTTTATACCTATTGTATGAATTTTAAGAAAAATACAGGGGTAAAGGGACCTCTTAAGGAAAACCTTGTATTAAACTATTTGTTACCATAGTAAAAAATAATTCAAGGAAAAAAATAAACAAAGCTATCGCCACATTGAACAGTAGATAATTAATCCCTTTAGAATAGAACAACATGGTTTTCATATTTTTTACAATATTTGTTCAACAATTCCTTTCTGTGTGGACTTTTAAATGCAAAATTTGTAATTGAGAAAATTTGTATGAAAAACGTAAAAAAAAAAACGTAAAAACCTAAAACGTAATATAAATAAAAACGTCAAAAGTATGTTTTTACAGCTCTATAGAGGGCCGTTTATATTGGTATTTATTAATTTTACCCAGAAAAAATTGTCTAGACAAACGGACAGACAGACAAACATAGGGATAACAAATTAATCCTAAAAGAGTTTCATTGTTTTCATTTTGCGTAACAGAACCTGAACATGTACCGACAGGATTATCTACGATCTAATAATTTTGCCATGCACTGTAAATATTTCAAAATAAATTTCTATATTTTAAATGCTTGGCGATTTATCCCAAGTAAGTGTACCTATATAATTTGCAAAAAACTTCACTTATTGGACCTGAAATGGTGAGCCAATACTAGAGGGTAATTTCACGAAAAGGTCATTGACTTTTGTTACAGATCTCAGTAAGTATAAGTAAATTAATTTGGGTTTCAATAACGATCACAAAATTATTCTTTTAGAGTAACATATATTATTTTCCCGCATAAAAGTATGAATTCATTCCAAATTCATTCAGTTTTGTTGTTATGACTATGGCACGATGTAGCTAAATCACTCATACGCATATTTTGTTGAGTTTTTAACGGCAGGAATATGATGCTCCTCGAAATATTACTTTATAAAATTAATTTCAATGTGTTTTGAAGTAGTTTTGGGAGATATTTATAGCTTGCAAAAAAGGGCACAGGTTCCACGTCTTACGGGCGCCAACGCTAGGCGTAGACTGACAATATCTTGCTGCCGCTGACTGCATCAGTGGATTTACGTATTTTTGGAAAAAGGGGGTGCTTTTTTTGACCCGAATAACGTGGTATTTGGAAAATGAATAGATATCATTCACACTAATTTTATTAAAAAAAAACCAACAAGATCGCGAAAGCGATACCTGAAACAAAATCGATAAGAAGTGTGCAATAGAGGGTTACAAAAAAATTCATTGACAGTACAAATATGAATCGATTAACGTGGTTTGTGGAAAATGAATACCTTAAAGTTCAACCAAAAACATGTATTTTTTTTATGGCTATACGTAACCTAATTATTGCAACAAAATCATCCGAAAGCTGACATTTTATTTCTGTTTGTATTTTCGTTCCCCACTTCAATAGTAACAGCAGTCATTCACTAAAAAGTTAATAATAATTCTATAAAGACCGATGGTACCGAAGCATTACTTTTGCTGACTTCTTTCTTCCTGAAACGTTATGTTATCTAGAAGTCGGCGTTCTAATATTGGTTTTTATGTTGCTACATCATAGTTAATACGCCAAATTCTAGATAACATAATGTTTCAGGAACAAAAAAGTCGGCAAAAGTAATGCTTCGGTACCATTGGTCTTTATAGAATTATTATTAACTTTTTAGTGAATGACTGCTGTTACTATTGAAGTCGGTTACTATTTTTTTTTGGTTAAAAGTTTATTTTATTTCACATTTTTTAGTGGTGCTGGGTTAAATTGTGAGGTATGGGTAGTTCTTGCAAACATGGTGTTAATATGAAACGAAGTTCAAGTGAGTATAGGTAGCTATGTTTGAGTAGCTTCCTGCTATTAGCACCCTAACATAACATGATTACCGCAATCTCGAGTTATGTGCTGTTATCCGTTGAAGAGTTCTACGGTGATGAAGCCAAGATGTAAGGTCAGGTGGGTACACTGGCAATTTTCAAGTAATGCCCTGCAATGAACACCCTAACACAAACTGATTGCCGCAATCCAAAGTTATGTGCTGTCATCCGTTGAGGAGTTCTATGGTGATGAAGCCAGGATCGAAGGTCAGGTGGGTATTCTGATAATCTCCAAGTAATGCCCTTGAATCAGCACTCTAACACAGTGATTGCCGCAATCTCGAGTTATGTGCTCTGATCCGTTGAGGAGTTCTATAGTGAATATGGTGATGAAACCAGGATTGAAGGTTAGGTGGAAGAATGTCGATTTTCAAGTAATAACTTGTAATCAACACCCAGGTATAAAGCGATTACCTCAATTTCGTGAGGTATGCTCTCATTTTCTGAGGAGTTCCACTGCCTATCTCTGAAGATCTTCATCAAATCATAACCAAACCTAAAATGGTATCTACCTGGAAGTACATTCTTCCAAACAAAAAAGAATTATACAAATCGGTTCAGAAATGACAGAGTAATGAAGTAACAACGCCAACAAAAAAAACATACAGTCGAATTGAGAACCTCCTCCTTTTTTGAAGTCGGTTAAAAAGGAAACGTCATATAGTTCAGTTCTGATTGTTGCAAAATGAGGTCTCAATCTGACCTTATATGCACCCTTAAGTCTTCCTTACTATACTTTTGTCCTGATACCTGTGAACAGGAAAAAACGGTCGCCACCACTGATCTCCATCATCAAGGTCAGACAACAGCGCAAACTTTGACAGTTTCTCTACGTGCGTGACCGACCGATACCATTTTTTTTTTGGCGCTCTTTACTTTTTGCACTTGGGCTCCCCGGCTGAGAGTTTTTTTGTAAGATGGCTGTCACACTAGTGTAAATGTGTCCTATCCACCGCAAAGTAAGCCTGTCTATATCACATTATTCACATCCATATAAACCTTTCCTCTAGAACAAAGTGTTCCAACTCCTCCAAGGTATATTGACTGACAAGCGCAGCCTTCGGCTCAATTATCTCGACTTGGTTGAAGCATTAGCTCAACAAGACTGGGCAAACTTGAGATCTGATATTTAAATTCCGTAATTATATATTTGCTTAAAACATTTCTAATACGCCACACATTTTCGAAGGATGTGTGGTCCTCAAAAAAAATCTAAAGATATTCTTATAAATCTTTTTACCACACTTTTACCTTTTAATTTGCCAATTTTTACCACTCTTACCTTTTAATTTACCAATTTTTACTACACTCATCTTTTAATTTACCAATTGGCACTAAGAGTCAGGAAAAAGAGAACTCGAAGCGTTTCACGCGTATTTCGTAGAAAATGTACGAGTGTGTGTGTGTGTACAATGTACGAGTGTGTGTGTGTGTATAATGTACGAGTGTGTGTGTGTGTACAATGGTTAATTTGGCACTACGTATGAATTTTTAACAGTTTTATGTCGTGTTTTTTTTTCTTATTTAACAAATAGTATTTTAGAACCTTCTTGAGCTTTTTTTTAAATGGCTTAAATATTTATATAAATAAAAAGTATTAGTAAGTTTCGAAATATATTTCGACCAACTTGTGGTCGTCGTCAGTCGAAATATATATATATATTTTTTCTATTAATTCTGCACTTACAGAGATTTGCTAAATCACCCTGGCTAATTGACCTACACTTTAAGCGAGACAGATACCGTTGTGTTGCTTATTGGTTTTCATTTTTATGACGGAACCATGTGAAGGAAAACTATATGTATGTGTCTACATTATAATTGAGTCTTAATCTTAATTAATGAGATAAGACTTAATTATTCTTAATTAGTAGAAAATTAATAAAATTATACATTTGGTCCTCCACGAATACAAAACGTAATTACATATACAAGTAACGTAGATTACTTCAATTTAAAAGTTATTTGTGTCAAATTAATTGACTTAATTTCCTTATTTTCTCCGCATTGCTACATATCTAGTTAAATTAAAAAAATATATGAATCAGGAATGTGACTAAGCAGCAAGGGGATATAAATCTCCTCTCCGAGATTTTTGGGTTCCTTAAAGAAACTGAAATCTGTGTGGTTCCCTTTACCTTCAGCACAACTTGAAAAAAAAAATTAAAAAAAAAGATAGAAATACGAGGTAATGTTGGCGTTAGATTTTTTTTTTTATTTTGTGACGCTTTACTTAATATCAAACTGATTACTAGTATATTGACAGAACCCGTCCATTGAAAACAGTTTAATACTCGAGTAAAGATTTTTATGGAGCCCCAAAATTCAGATCATGACGAACCATTGACGTGTAATTGGGTTCACCGGCATCACATAAAATATGAGTATCCCGGGAAAGATTTTATAGAGAGCGTAAACAGTTTATTGTGTTTTGTCCGCATCTCTTTATGCCTTCATACAGTGTGTAGCTTGAGGTTTTGTAGGAAACTCAAGGTGGATTGAAATTTATTATTTTATCAGGCTTAGGTCTGTTTCGGCCCTAACGTACGACCTTCACTTTTTACACTCCCATTGTATTGGTTGCTTACCTATGAAATAGGCGAAGTTTTCTCACAGATTCCTGAGTTCATAATTCC
Source organism: Ypsolopha sequella (assembly GCA_934047225.1). NCBI lineage: Eukaryota > Metazoa > Arthropoda > Insecta > Lepidoptera > Ypsolophidae > Ypsolopha > Ypsolopha sequella. The sequence goes on from OW203985.1 coordinate 14,685,973, forward strand.
TGTAGGTAAATAGCTATTTACATTATTTGTTTTCTGTTTGAAAGTTGATTTCAAGGTTTTACATATACGTATTAAATTTTGTTTTATTTTCAGTTTGTTAACTAAAATGAAATCTTCAAAAACAGTTTGTCCTAAATGCCATCAATTTCATAAGATTCGTAATATTTTTTTGCAGCTGACACTTTTCAAACTAATTAAACTAATGTTGCTTAGTTCAATATTGTCTTTTTAATACACAAAATAAATTATATAATTTGCAAAGAAAAACAAAAATATTGAGTTTCCTCGAATTTCCTGAACATTGAGTTTCCTTCAAATTCTCGATACTAAATGCCAATTTCATATGTAAGGACCTAATATTAGTATCGTGTTTGTAGTTATATTTTATGTTAACCGTCGGACACCAATCAATGGCACAATTTTGTGTGTCTACCCACTTATTATATACGCAGTAGGTGTAACTATATATACTGAGTATAATTACTTATGTTTGTATTATTGTATATTGCGTTAAAGAAAACATGTACTTTATGACGGGGACACTTACAAAGGATGATCATGAACTTTTTTCCGACAAAATAATGATAAACAAGGTGTTAAGATGAGGTTGTGAAAGCCGAAAACTGGCGATAGTGCTCGTTTATACGAACAACTTTGCGTGAAAACAAACTGAGAAATTAAAAAAAATATATGTCGTTTTGAACATTTTGGTCGGGTAGCTATGAAACCTTTTCATGGAACAGCTGACTTTTTTTTTGCGATTCGAGTGTTAGCTCCATTGAAAAAGTTATTAGTATGGCCGAGTACTATCGCCAGTTTCCGGCTTCCGAAACTTCATCTTAACATCCAGTATATATATAAATTAAATAATTGTTCTTACTTACCCCTTGCTGAACGGTGAAGGAAAACATCATAAGGAAATCTACATGCCCTCAAATGCGTATATTTGTGTCCAAAATACAGCGATAGGGCTCACCATCCATTACGTTCGGACGTAATAATTGTCGGTGATACGCGGGTATACCACACTTGGAACACCTCTGACACCCCCTCACGGATTCATGTCAAATATAGATATATATGTATATAATTACAATGCAAGTCTTTCTTAACAAAGTTTAATTAAAACATAACATTAACAAAATTGTTAACCATTTTATTTTGCTTGAAAGTACTTTCGTTCAGAAAGGCATGTTTTTATTATTTTTTCGTGGAAAAAAATCAAGTTAAAATTATATAAGCGCCCGAATATCCGATCACTGTGGTCATAATTATAACCGATAATCACAATTTTTTTAACCCATAACTACTTACCCCCTATTTTTGTCACATAACCACCTACCTGCAGTCTTAGAGACCGCTTATCAAATGTCAAAAACCTTAGTAACTGGTTAAAAGAAATATTATTTTTATACATGTACGTATTTCAAGTATACACCTGAAGAGTGCTTGCAAATTGTTGCAAGGGATCGACGAAAAGGTACATAGACGCACAGATATATACGGCTTACGTTGGCCGAATAAATTGAAAAACAAAACCCATTGCGGTCTCTGAGACAGAGCTGTCATATGGACCAAATAAAAAGTCCGTAAAAGACCGAAAACGTATAAAAAGTCCTAAATCATCAAATAGGACTTTTTCAACCGTGAGCAGGTCCGCGGACCACGGACCGATCGGACTTTTTCGGGCTTCGGGTTAGTCCGTTCAGTCCGTTGGTCCGTTGCTGGTCCGTTGTGTGTAACGAAATGATTATGGATGGTTTTATGCAAGTATAGCATGACAAAATAATGTTATTCGAAGGATGTGATGACGAGTTGACGACTAAGAATCGAAATATATGTTTTGCAGGTATGTATTCATTCATATTTTCTTCATATTGTCCATACTTAATTTTTTTTGACTATATATAAAGCTACTACAAAACGGTAACTCACTGACTGACTGACTGACATGGTTGTTTAGTTTGAAGGAGTCTTTTGACATGGTAGTAATTAGAGAATCCAATCCCGCATCAAAATCGCGATCTCGCAAGCCTACGGGATTAAGATCATCAATCCCGCGGATCCCGCGGGATTTGCGGGATTGATTTTAATTATTATTATTTTTGTTTCATGTAATTTAAAGAAAGAAAATACACACAAATATTTTTAATTATTCTTATCAACATGAAGCAAAGTTATCACTTATATTATAAATTAAATATAATGATGTTTAAGACAATACAATATTCACAATATTTAGATTTTTATTTGAAATAGAACATATTCATTGGTTTTAGAGGCATTCAAAATCAGCTTATTTTTTTTGAAAATACTTTCGAAGAAATGATAAAGTATCTAACGTTTCATCTTTTAGATTTGATCTTATCTTGTTGCATAAATAGTATCTCCTAAACGGCTGAAGGTAGACCCATGTTCATGGTACTCTAAGAAAAGAGCTCGACGAGATATATCTACAAAAAAAAAAAATAATAATAAAAAAAAAATTCTATCTGCTGTATCTCCCGAACGGCTTAAGCTACTGACTCCGGGTTTAGACTATAATGATTGGTTTGACAGGGGCTACATGGCCAAATTAAAAAAGTTGACATTTGACAGCTTTTGACAGTTTTTTGACACGTCTTAAAAAGTGGTCCAATTTGCATTTAATTCGGTATCAAGGGGTGTGTAGGGTCGCTGATTACGGTACCGTTTTAAAATTTGACACTTCTTAAGAATTGACAGTTTTTTTGACATTTTTTGGATATAAAAAATGCTATGCAATAGCTTTACCGCGGCAGTCCCCGAGTGCCACACGTCTTTTTTTTTTCAATCCCGCGAACGTGCGGGATCCCGCATGAGTAATCCCGCATTTTTGATCCCGCAAAAAAGGTGCGGGATCCCGCATTAGCGGGATCCCGCGTTTGCGGGATTGGATTCCCTAGTAGTAATGTATGAAAACAATGTCAGGTGTCTAATACTGAGTGGGGAAAAACCTTGACATTTGACATTTTTTGACATTTGACATGGTTTTTTGACATTTTAGTGAGACGTGTCGTTGTATGGGAGTTTTGAAAAATTTTTCGAGTGAGTAGGCGAGCCCGAAGGTCGAGCCTTCGAACGAGCACGAACGAGCGAACGAACGAACGAGCGAACGAGCGAAGTTCGTAGTGATGTACCTGGGTACTAGGGATGGGAAAGATTGATATTTTTGACAGAACGAGCCCGTGAGCGCGAAGCGCGAGCGGGCGAAGTTCGCCGGGACAAGTACGCGAGCGCGAAGCGCGAGCGTGCGCAGTTCCTAGGGATGTCCTCGATCACTAGGGATGGGAAAAATTGCCTTTTTTTTAAAGGGATGTACCGAAAAAAAAAATTGTTTTGGCCATATCTTCGGAACGGAAGGTGGTACATCCCTAGGGGTCGGACCATAGGGAGCCAAAAAAGTTTTTTTTTTTTTTAATGTCAAAACTTTAACCGCCCGTATCTCCTAGACGGCTTGAGTTAGACCCATGTTGATGGGTGTCTAAGAAAAGGTCTCGCCGAGATCTAGCCCCCCCCCCCAGTGTCAAAACTTTAACGGCCCGTATCTCCCAAACCGCTGAAGCTAGACCCATGTTCATGGTACTCTAAGAAAAGGGCCCGACGAGCTCTAACTGAAAATGAAAAAAAAAAAAAAAACGAAAAAAAAAATATTTTTGTTAAAACTTTGATCGGCTGTATCTCCCGAACCGTAAGTCCTAGCGAGTTGCGGTTTCGACTGAAGTGATCGGTTTGCCGAGGGCTTCCCGACCGCATAAAAAAAATTTGACATTTGACAGGTTTTGACATTTTTTTGACAGGTCCAAAAAGTGCTCCGATTCGCTTGAAACTCGGTATCAAGGGGCAAGTGGGGTCGGTGATTATGAATTCATTGTTAAATTTAACACTTTTTGACAACCGACAAGGATTTTGACACTTTTTTGAAAAAAATTTGATCGGACATTTCTTCGGATCTAATGGCGAGGCCGAAGGCCGAGCCTTCAATTGTCTTTCTAGCGAGGCCGAAAAACGAGCATGTGAGGACGGAGAACACGCCAGCGAGGCCGAGCCCGATCAATTTTTTTTCAAAAAAGTGTCAAAATCCTTGTCGGTTGTCAAAAAGTGTCAAATTTAACAATGAATTCGTAATCACCGACCCCACTTGCCCCTTGATACCGAGTTTCAAGCGAATCAGAGCACTTTTTTGGACCTGTCAAAAAAATGTCAAAACCTGTCAAATGTCAAATTTTTTTATGCGGTCAGAAAGTCGTCGGCAAACCAATCACTGAAGTCGAAACCGCAACTCGCTAGGACTTACGGTTCGTGAGATATAGCCGATCAAAGTTTTGGCAAAAATATTTTTCTTTTTTCGTTTTTTTTTTTTTCATTTTCAGTTAGAGCTCGTCGAGCCCTTTTCTTAGAGTACCATGAACATGGGTCTAGCTTCAGCCGTTTGGGAGATACGGGCCGTTAAAGTTTTGACACTGGGGGGGGGCTAGATCTCGGCGAGACCTTTTCTTAGACACCCATCAACATGGGTCTAACTCAAGCCGTCTAGGAGATACGGGCGGTTAAAGTTTTGACATCTATAAAAAAAAAAAACTTTTTTGGCACCCTATGGTCCGACCCCTAGGGATGTACCACCTTCCGTTCCGAAGATATGGCCAAAACAATTTTTTTCCAACATATAATCGCTTCTATGAAAAGCAAATAAGGTCTTTGCCATTAGACTTATTGTGCTGGACGGAAATTAAAAAAAAGTTGCTAGCGTATGCCATCATCTTAATTGAAGTTTTCAGGTATTTCAATATTATTCAATAAAATACACGAAATTTTTTCGACTATTTATCAAATTGTAGCACAGCATTTATTGCATAACTCTATTGAAGTAATCTAACGGACTGTTTCGGACCAACTCGGACCGGACCGGCTTTTTACCGAAATAGGGCTAGTCCGTTCGGTCCGCTGGAGTTTAGGGCTCACCATAAAAGTCCATCGGACCAGGTCCGAGTCCTATTTGAACGGACCAACTTAGGGCTTATATTTGGTCCATGTGACAGCTCTGCTCTGAGACCGGTGGTAGGTAGTTAAGGGTTAATATTATGGCACCAGCCTCAACAATTTCCTCATTGCCAAAGGTTAGTGGTAAAAAATACCAATTAGGATTAAGCTCGCCTTTGCACAATAATTGTATTTTGCGCAATGATGAATTTTATTATTATTATTACTATAATTACTGACCTACGACTACCTAAGGGCTTATGTCTCTACATAGTTGCTAATTACTATTGGCTTGCCAACGTGGTATCGATTATTTCGCACCTCTAAGATTGAGTTGATTGGTACATGGCCTCATATCCATCTCAATTTATGCGATGGCATAGGTAAAAAGCATTCTGATAGGTGATTTTTTTCTTCGGTGTTTTATTAAATTTATAAAGACAATTTGTTACTGAAAACTCAACAAGTGTTCAGAAACATTTTTTTTTTACATGCTGCAGTAACTATTTTTATTTTATAAAAAGATTTGCTTCCACATGCCAACCGACTCGGGATTGCGGGGAACAAATGGGGGAAAAAAATACATAAAATTTGAACCAAACAATATTTCGTTTTCTATAACAATGCCTTCTCGTATTAACCAAATTTTTAGTCGTTTCTTTTCGTCCTCAACAGTGTGGTATCAATTAATTTTGTTTATGTTTCTTGAATACGTGAAACTTAATTAAAATTGGTCTTGTCATAGTTGTATCGATGAACTAAATAAAATCGTAATAATTATCGACGATAGTTTTTTTTGTGTATATGTCATGGATAACGCCAGAAGAATATATAAAACTGAGTTTACCCGGGTATACTTAGAAATATCCAAGTTCTTTGGGTAAATACCAAAAATTCGGAGTTTACCTAACACTAAGTTCTACCCAATGCGTGTGTAATGTTAGAATAATATGAAAAAAAAAGAAGTCAGAAATAGGTGCAACGACGAGCGAAGCCAAGCGGAGCGTGGAGAAGTTGCTATCCTACTCCTACTATTGTATACACTTAAGTTATCTGTTTTAGTATACATACATAGTAAGTAGTCTGTTAAAATAGCACTAGCTTTAACTTACGCTATACAAAAACGATAAAGCCTTAAATCAATATGTTGCCCAGTAAGCTACACTTTCAAACAGGTTGTTATTCAACATGTGTGAAATAACCAAATGCCTATGGTTTTTCATCGCCATTTGAGTATGCTAAGCGTGCAGTAGTCACAAACTTTGTTGCCTTAGCACCTTGTTATTTAAGAGCGGTTCGCAGCCGGATTGTGAAAAACCCGCAGTTTTGTAATTATTCGAAACAGAACACCTAAATTCAAAATTCACTCAATAGTTATTCAACAAAATTTTATTACCTATATTGTGTATGCTACAATTACAAAGTTTCCTTTGGTTCCTGTATATTGAAATTAAAAAATTTCAAAAATATCAAAAATTTCAACTCACAAAAATTTCAAATTTTTTAAAATTCTAATATACAGATACCAATGGAAACTTTGCGATGGAACCATACACAACACATAGGTAATACGGTTTTGTTGAAAAACTATTGAGTGAATTTAAAATGTAAGTGTTCTGTTTCGATTAATTAGAAAAAGGCGGGTATTTCACAATCCGGCTGCGAAACCACTCTTAAGTGTGCTGGAGAAAAAAAAGTTTTGATATTGATTGTCATATTAGAAAAGGTATTTTTAAATGCGTAGTCTGCTCAGAAAAAAAAAATTGAATTTGTTTGTAAACACTTTTTGTTGATTAGTAAAGATCAGGCAAGATCGATTATGCTATTTGCGTTTTAAGTTTGTTAAAATATTTCCTTCTCTGAAAAAACATACCAAAATAAAAAGAAGCAAGGAGAAAGTCAGTTACGCTCTTGCGGTCACATAAAGCATAACTGCAATTCGAGCAAAAGACAAAGAGCCCACAACCGAAACTTCTATTCAAAATTTTCCGAACAAGTTCCACTTCAGAGGGGTTCATTAAAGCATAAAATTACATTGTCCCGAACACATTGTCGGACGGCAATGAACTACACTTAGGCATTAAAATCGCTTTGGACGTAATAAATCCGTTTCATTACCTTAATAAACGATGACTAAGACATTGGACAGCCATCGCTCTTCCCATCCATCGGACTTTAATTATGGACTTTATCTATGCTTTCAAGAAAGATATCAATTTGATAGTGCTTTATTGGATTTAATGATGAGTACAATGACTTCTTTTCTTTATTTTCAAAGATAATTACACGGAGAAAAAAATCCAAGAGCAAGGAACATTAGCAGCCTTTCAATTTTGAAATCGATGTGCAAATTAGGTAATTACAGATGAGAAAAACATGCTAAGAAATACTAACAAGGTGAAACATTACGGGAGATTTTTGTTTCTCCACTTCATCGGCCGCTTTCACATTGGACGATAACGATAACGACACGATATCTTCGGACTGGTAATCTCAGACCTTTACAACGAAACGATTTCACACTCTATCGTTGTCGTCAACGATATCGTCGCCCACAGCAACTGACACAATTTGGGGTGAATGAAGGAGAATAGCGGGCGGGGATCGTTTGATCGTGATGATATCATATCGTGTCGTTATCGTTCGTTGTGAAAGCGGTTATTCTCATAATACTAAATCGTTTCTTCTTTTATTTATAAACTTTAGTTTCTTTGTCAATCGGCAATTGTTGCAGATACAATTTGTGGTTTAAATAATAACCCTTGTTAAGCTCAACAAAGAGTTAAGAGGTATGTAAATTTGAGAATGAACCGGAAACAAAAAATCAGGTTGATTCGTGTAACAGGTGCGTTTCAGATTTTTTATGGTATGGTAGGGTAGTAATTGTGAAGTTTTACTTTTTTCAATGGAATTTAACTATTGAAGTGAAAGTAAGTTTTGTTTTCTTATGTCAGGCAAAAAACCAACATATTTATATTGTTTGTTTACGTATCAGTATTTATTATGTTTATGGAGCATATTTTACTCTGGGTCTGTGATTTTATCTCATCTTATTGATTGCTATTGTTGTGTAAAGGTTAAAAATAATTGATAATTAACGAACCAAGCGTGTGTTTTGTGGCGATATTCTTATCAATTACTAACCTATTCATTATTATCAAGGAACAACAGAAATGAGAATCTATATAGCAGTTTTGATGATTTCTTCGCTTTATGACAACTTTCGCGAAATACAGACTCCTGATAAACCCATACTAGGATTCGCGGACTGCTGGCCATCCAAATTTTCGTACTGGAGGTTGCGCTATGTCGACTTCACTGTATGCCGACTGTAGGTACAATGTTCTATTTATCAGTTAATGCAGGTAGCTGTGAGTGTACTCAGGTTTATCTGCAGCTTGAGCGAGGTGCGTGGGCTCAGCTCTTGCAGATTATTAAACATTTCTTATCAATACATCGTTACGACATGAATCCCCAAGGGGGTGTCAGAGGTGTTTACAAGTGTGAACTGTGAAATGCATGTCACAGTCCAGACTCGTTTAATACACCCACGTTTCATAGGCGATTATTGCGCTCCAGCGAGATGGCTAGTGAGCTTTATTGGTGTACTTCGGCACAAATTGGACCTATAACAGTGCTTTAAATTCCGAATCACGCAGACTGAACACCAGTGTGCCCCTCCGGGATTTGAAGCTGTTACCTCCGGATTAGTAGTCGAGTACTTGAACCACTACACTACTTATCAATATGAAGTTACTAACCCGTCTAATTTTAAAAGGCGTGAGCGATCTATTGTTATTTAAAAAAATTGTTTTCGAAAATCAATACCTGAACGGGTTGTATGATATTCATAATTGTAAATGATATTATTATTTTAATTTTATTTAAACCTTTTTCTCGTGGCTCTGCCCCCGCTGAATCTGCCAATGAAGTGTTCTAGACCGCTTTTTGATAAATTGTTTCACCAAAACAGTTACTACTGCACTGTTACTTAGATAATATCTTATATACCTCCAAATTTTGGAACCAGGAAATCTTCTATACAACAAAATACATACATACAGATCCGTTCAATTTTCTCCAGTTTTAAGCGAACATACATACATTGTATTTTATATCTTGATTGAAAGATATTGTATAGATATGTGAAGAGTAGATTTTGTTACGGCTACAACTAAAGCCAAAAGCCATAACAAACAATATCAGAGTCAATAAAAAAACAATCTCAATAAATTCAACGAAAAGTTTAGCTTCATTCGAAGATTTTGCATCTATTTTGTCCCATAAATTATCATACTCGTACCTTTTAATTTATGAAGGAGCACCGCAATAAACAAGTTGACTCGACGGCTGTGCTGAGTGCTGTTGATTGCCCGCTATTGTTGCCGGACTGCGTACAGCGGTAGCCTGCCTGCGCTTTGCACGGGAGCCTGTTACGTACTGCGTTCACGGCTGCGTTCAGGAATTACAGGTGAATGATGGAAACTAATAAAAACGACAAAATCGGAAAAATCATTTACTTTTGTAAATGTAATGCTAAGACTCCGCTGTCTGTCTGTCCGTCTGTCTGTCTGTCACCAGGCTGTTTCTTATGAACCGTGATAGTTAGACAGTTGAAATTTTCACAGATGATGTATTTCTGTTGCCGCTGTAACAAGAAAAACTAAAAAACAGAATAAAATAAACATTTAAGGGGGCTATACAACAGACATGTTTTTTTGCCGTTTTTGTAGAGTCCGACTCGCACTTGGCTGGGTCTCGTTGGTTATCCTTTGGGTACGGAACACTAAAAAATCGGAAAAATTATTTACTTTTGTAATGTACTGCGTTCTTAGCTGCGTTCAGGACTAACAGACGAAATGTTATAAAAATAATAAAGTCTGAAATAATTTTTTTTATTTAAAATGAACTACATTTTTGGCTGCGTTCAGGAATAAAATACGCACACGAATAAAAGAACAAGATCAAAAAAATCATTATTCATTATAATGTATTGGGTTCAGGAACAAGAGACGGAACCTTATAAAATATAAAATTCAGAAAAATATTTCAGTCTTTAAAATATTTAATATAAACATGTTGAAGTGGGTTTACAAAAGAAAGGTTTTCAATACAATTTTTGTTTGATTATATAGAATGTGACTACGAGTGTATTAATACAGTTGAACCTTCGTTTTGGAAAGTTATCGAGAAAATAAAGGAAAAAGTAAATAGAGTAACTGCTCTATTGCAGGTTATATCAAAATTAACCGTGGATTGAAAAACTATAACGAACTAATTATTCAAACAATTATGTGTAAAACTTCTGAATCAAAATTAAACCAATTATTTTTATAGATTAGATTGCAGTAAAGGGAAATGAAACCGAACGCTACCTGGCCCCTAGATTGTAAGTTTTATGCTCTAGCTAGCAGACTCGGGGACACTGTATATTATTTTGTCTCGATAGGCCTCTTGATTTATACCTCTTTCTGCAATTATAGTTTCTATATACAGACAGAAATAAAAGTGCTGCGTAAAGGCACGTACACAGAGTCGCAACAAAACTAGACATGAAAGAAATGAAAGTGAATGAATCACGCGCACAAAAACGAGAACCTACTACGTTACACGTCCTACGAAGCATATGGCAAGCCCCTTGTATTCCTGTTAAGGCGCCTCATCCCAGCGTCATCCAAAAATTACTCTATTGATAAAGTAATTTTTCTTAAACGGTATGTTTAAAAATTATTCCAAAAATATGTATAGTTAGTTAAACTATAAAGAACAACTTAATTTTAGGAAATTATTCTCGTGTATAAGATATAGCATGAAAATATTGTTCAAAGTAAAGCTGTTTTAGACTAAATAAATTAAGTAAAATTGGTTATTTCATTGAAACCATCTTTTTTCTTTCTTTGGTATTTGTATGGTTCTTGTACTAAAATACAAGGAAAATAGTGCTAGGAAAAATAATGTATGGAATCTTTTTTCTGACCATCGCATCCATGTGAGAAGCATTATTTACTTATATTTTGCGCTATCCGGAGACCCAGCGACGACATCGTAATGCAGTCGCGCTGATATGAACGTTATTTCAAAATAATTTCTGTCGATATTTGTATCAACACAGGTCGACTCAAGGTCGTTGAAAACTACGTGCCCCTTAAATGGCTAATAACAAATAACGGCCTTGGTGCGTATGCCTCACTTTCTCACATGACTCGTCTCATAAGGATCTCTCTTTCGTTCGAGGTGAAATCAAGCTACAAACGCGCTCAAAAGTACCTAAATAAATTATTAAAAATATTAGAACTAAAATTATTCAGAAATAATCAAGAGAAATCATTTGTTGTCATAAAAATCTTCAATTTGTCCAAGTTTTAATTTGTTTTTTTGCATACATTATTAATTAAATCGGATCTTATTCTGAAATAGTCTTAACTTAGACCTTGTTTTGGTATTTGTTGAGTTAAAGTCCATGATAATTTTTAAAAATTCTAATTAAGGTACATCGTTCCAGATATTCTAGAGTTTTATAATATATTATATATTTTTTGCTTGTATAACACCTGGATTAAACCGGGCTTTGTCGCGGCTTTTTAAGGTCGCCAGTGTCTATTCCCCTCTTAAATATAACACATTATGGGTTGTAGACTTGCAGCGTGCGTAAACCGAATGCGTGCAACATCCATGCTATGAAAATGTTGCATTTCCTGTTGAGATATGAATTTGTGGACGCACCTTTAGATACCTTGTACTGCCGAGTTTTGATCAGAAAATATTGTATAATATGGTGACTTTTATGGTACACAACATCATTGAAAGATTTCTCATCTAGCTCAGGCAGTGATTTTTATATTTTATGTCAAATCTAGTAATTTATAGATGCTCGCAGTTTCCCACATTAAAAATAAGTAAGCGGCATAGAGAAGCGGTCATAAAACACTTATTCATTTCAATAAAGTATCCGCAAGAGTACTTACTAAATTACCTTTTCTTTAATATCTTGTAATTTTCATACAGTTTGGTAATGTAAATTTTATATAAAACAACAATTTTTTTTAACAAAGTATCGCGTTTAAAATCTTAATAAAGAATTTCCTATTTTTTTTTTTCATTCTTTAAGTGTCACAATTTAATGGTTCAAGATGATTTAAAAAAAAAAAACAAAATTGGGATAAGCCCCCATTTGTTTCTTTTGTATTTCTTTTAAATATATTTATATTGCTTTTATCAGCTTGTTTCTTTTATTTTTGATATATAATTATAAAGGTAAATATATATAAATGAGACACAATTATTATAAGATATTACAATAGATTCCAAGATATATTTCGGGCCCCACTGGGCCCGGCATCAGTTGGAGTCTGATGTATTTCTTGTTTTACTTCATAACAAAACGGATTATTTAAAACGCTGTAAATTACTTTTTACTAGTATTTTTTAACGATATATATCTACGCCTGTGTTACAGATAAACATTGCATTTTAGTTGTATAAAAACAACAAAAAATGAATGCAAAGGGAATATACACCTACAAAAAAATTGTTTGTCGTGTAATATTTTTGCACCAGTATCCCAATATCCAATTATGTTCAGTTGCACACAATCTTTATCTACGACCATCAAAAATATCGTCTCTATTTATAAATTTAAAAGACTCGTTCATGAACTTAGGGACTCTAGGGAGCGTCATTTCGGTAATGCTGTCTTAAAGGCCAATCGGGAAGGCTTAAGAGATAAGATCGGCACTTATTTCTCGTCTCTGTTGTTGATCGGCTCTCTAGCGGAGGTATAATAAATTAGGCCAATAGCAGCGCAGAATCGCGGTGTTATAATGTAATATTATAACATCGGATAAGCAATGTGGGTACTTATGAAACCGCTTTTGATGTTGTAATTATCTTATTGCAGTATGAGAGTAGATAAAGTTTTTAGTCTAACCAGTAGAGTACTTTATTTCAGTAAAAGTAAGCACCCTGGTTCCCCGTGGTAAGTATAGAATAGAATATAATAGAACAGAATCATGTTTATTTGGTACATAATATTTACATACAATTATAGTTAAAACTTAAAACTAGCACAGAATGTAGCAAAAAGGTCTCCGCTCAGCTTAATGCCATGACAGGGCCACGGCGCTGATTTTCAGCGGATGCCTAGTACTTATATTAAACAAAAATTGGTGTATAAAATGGAAAACAATGGCTTTATAAATATTACACAAAAATAAAATACAACTTAAGTTTACAATCAGAAAGTTCGACTTACATTTCATATAACTAACATAAACTTACATTTAACTAACGACACTAACATTGTTAACATTGTTTTATAATAATAACATTGTTTAGACATTTTGAAAACAACTTGAAACATAAAGAGCAAAGAAAAAGAATGATAATCATTGAGATAGAACACCATACTATTACCAAAAAATAAATAAAATAAAAAATAATCTTTAAAATAGAAAATCATAGAATTACTAATAAAAAAAATACAATATGCGTAAGAAGTTATGTTGCTATTTGTCTTTTTGTTTATCTAGTAGATATTTTGTAGGAAAAGTATATTGTTTCAGGGTCTTACAGTGAGAGAAATAACCCTTTGTGTGCGAGCGTCATGTCTCGCCAGAACGTGCGGGCGGGAAGAAAAATATAGATCTTCATTTCGAGCAACCGACCTGCAACCTTAGCGGTACAACGGGAGACGTAGGGTGTATGGTCTTGATATTTGACCACAGATTTGTCACAATGTTTTTTTGGAGCAAAGTATAGATGTATTTATTAATATATTCTTGTATATTTGTTTATGTAAGTCTATGGTATCTATTAAAATTAAGTTTAATTTGGTAGGTTATTTGTATTTACACTTTGTTGATTTTCATTTAATTTACTCTATCTATTGCGCCTATCCCCCTATTTTTACTTTTCTAGTAATAGTTTCTTCACCACCCAAAGGTTGGCTGGAAGAAATCGCTTTAATTGATAAGTCGGCTTTTGTACAAAATGATGTTTTCGATACTCTGTTTTCTTTTATATGTCTTTTGTGTACAATAAAGTGTCAATTCATTCATTCATTCATTAATTCATCGTGCATATTCTAATTTTATGAATGTGGTAAACACTGATTATAGTTTTACTGTTTTATTCACAGGATTTTCTTTTTTAGATTTTTCATTTTATAATAATTTTCTTCAATAAGACCTAAAAGGTCGTCTTCCTAACGTTCTCTGAAAACGACTCTTTTGATACAGTTATTTCTCTAAAATAGTATACATGTCTAAAAATTATGAAAAAAATCAAAATATTTTTAGGTAAACTATAAAAAATAACATAATTTTAGGAAATTACTCTCGCGTATAAGGAAACAGCATAAAAATATTGTTCGAAGTCCAGATCTTTTTAGATTAAAATTTAAAAATTGGACAGAAAAATTATTATTAAAAAAAAAATCTGTTCACCGCGTCCATGTGAAAAGTATTATTTTCTCCTATATGGCGCTATCCGGACGTCGTAATGCAGTGCGCGCTGACATGAACGTTATTTCAATATAGTTTCTGTCAATATTTGTAACGACATGGTCGACTCAAGGTCGTTGGCGGCTACCTGCCCCTAATCTTAGATCAATTCGCCCAACAAATTAACGTACTTTTACGAGCCCCCAAAAATAAATATGTTTTTCATACTTAAAATTTTTTCGGGAGCTAATTTCTTATACAAGGTGTAACAGAAAGGTGTAACCATATTTGAAGAGCTTATTCAGTCAATGGCTTAGAACAACTTTTACTATGGAACAAATCCTGTAAATCGAAAAAAAAAAATTACTCGCTTCATAGGAAAATGCAATGCCGCTCGGACGAAATGTATGGAAGGGAAGTTTTTTTTTTTGAGATTTCAGGGTTGACCCCATAGTAAAAGTTGTTCTATTCCATTGATTGAATAAGCTCTTCAAATATGGTTACACCTTTCTCTTACACGTTGTATATAATATTAAAAATATATTTTTATATTTTTTATTTACAATTAATATTATACCGCCTTCAGACAGTACTCGTAATCTTAAGAATTTCGAAACATTTGAAAAAAAAAATCAAACAAATCTTTTAAGCAAATTAAATCTCAAAACCCTTTCTTCCTACCAATGTCATTCACCGAACTACAGGTTGCATCTTTGAACAAAAAACTCTTTTCAAATGTAAATCAGCGAAGGCCGACAAAGCAAATTGTCACAAATAAACACTGATACATTTCTAAAGGTCGACAAAAAGTTGCCCCCATCGCTTTAAGGGTCAGGAATAACCAATCATTCTAAGATAAAAACTCTTTTTTATTGATTTTTTGCTGATGTTAGAGCCTTACATTGTGACATCAAACTGATGGATATCCACGAAATCTTTAGTTCGGATCAGACATCGTGTTTTTAAAGATAAATATTGTATAAAGGTACATTAAAAACACCAACTGCACGAAATGTCTCCATTCAGAAATCCTTCAACGCAGAAGCGAACCGGTATGTTAGGTTGGAAGGTTAGGTGTGGCGAGTCGCGGAGTGGGGCGACCACCATACTGGCATGTCTTTGTTTTTAATTTGCAAATTCTTTGAATACATGTAGGAGACTATATAAGGTGTTTAGATAAAGTTGCGGAAGCTGAAAACTAGCGATAGGTACTCGTCTAAACGAACAACTCTCCGTGAAAAAATAATTGAGAAATCGAGAAAAAAAATCTGTTCTTTCATACATTTTAATCGGGTAGCTATGGAACAACTGTTTTTTTTTGCGATTCGGGGGTTGTTTCTATAGTAAAAGCTGTTCGTACATCGCCAGTTTCCAGCATCTACAAGTATAAACTTACATATTGATACTGATTGAACCAGAAAATTCTCATTGGGGTTTGAGAATTTACTAAATCCAAATAATAAAAATTTTTTGGAATTTTGACAAAAGTGGATTCAAGCACCTCAGTCTTGATTGACTAGATTTTCAGCAGCTCAATGATATAAACATTCTAGAATTTCATAATAGGGCTGATTAAAATCCTCTTTAGGGGCCTTTTAGTGTCATGCAGATATTTGAGTTTGCTCACGCAAGTGGGATTAGCCCCCGTGCGTGACACGGCACCTTTTCATATAATTATGTGTTGCTGTATAATGAGTATGTATGCGGGCCAATCCCGCGTGCGTGAGAAAAACAGCATGGCACTATAAAAAGGCCCTTATCCTCATATTCGCAAATACAATAGTAAAACAATAGATCACAGTCCATATCGTGGCTCGAATCCATCTTATAGATTAAGCCTTGTTTTTCATTACTTACCAAGTATCCAGTAAAAATTTGGTGGTGGTATTTATTAAAATTCTTAGGAGTTCCATTAAAAATAAATGCAATAGATGAATTATGAATTATGAAAATCCTTCACAGTGAATCTTCGCTAATACCTGTTCCTTGGTTTCTCTGACTGTCTATTCTTTCAAATCGAATCCTGGGTTCTACCACGCGCCGTCGATACAGTGTCTTTCCATGATACTTGCTCTATCGGAGCAAACATTAAAAACATTAAAAACGCGGTATGCGTGAGAGCGCATGTAACATAGATAGACGCTGTATGTTTGACGCGTGCTAGCCATATTGGTTCTCTCGATTATACAACGTGTAACAGAAAGATGTAACCATATTTGAAGAGCTTATTCAGTCAATGGTATAGAACAACTTTTACTATGGAGCCAACCCTGAAATCTCAAAAAAAAAATCTGCCCGTATGGAAATACATTTCAGCCGAGCGGCATTGCATTTTTCTATGAAACAGAAATTTTTATTTTTATTAAGCAATGCCCACTTTATCCTGATTGGCCTTCAAGGCAGCATTACCGAACGACGCACCCCAGGGTTCATGAACGAGTGTTCTCGTCATTTTTCGTAAAATTGTTAGTTGAAATATTGTAAAAATAAAGATGATATTTTTGATAGTCGAAGATAAAGTATTATGTCAAACTGATCATAATTAGACATTGGGGCACTCGAGCAAAACTATTACGAAATTAACTTCTGTCGTTTCATAAACAAGCACTTGTATACCAATGTTTCAAATAATGTTACAATTGCACAAAATACTATTAAGTTAATGAATATAATGTCAGAGTACTTGATCTATCAGCATTTTAAAACTGTAGAAATTACCATAATCTTTCCTTTAAAAAATCCATTATTCAAAACGAAATTATACGAATGGAATCGATTCCCCGATCAAACCTAATAAGACCAAGTGGACTAAAAAGACAAAAGATTTGAATACGTTAGTCTAAATATTGATTTAACCCTTTTCGTCCTATCAACGGCGGAAGCAGGTGCGCAGAAGCACGCGCCGCGGACGTCAGAATCAATAAGGGTCTGTAACTATGAAATTAAATGATAATCAAAGACTTTTTCTTATTTATACTAGGAATTTATTAAGTACAATTTTTAGGAAGTTTGGCCAGGGGTTGTCAATAATTTACGTATAAAATTGTCATCGTTGTCATCGCTTGACCGTAACCGCTGTGCCTCGCCTTGGGCGCTGCGCGGCAAGGCGGAGGGAGGAAAGGAAAGAATATCATGAGTTCACATGAGATCGATGTTGTCGGATCTTACAAGATTGGTTTACAATATTTTTATGGATATAAGCTTTTTATATTTATTAGAAAATATGATAAAACTATAAATATTTTATGTTTCGTAAAAAAAAATTAAACTTAAATACAAATTAGATAAAATATAATGTAAACCGATATCGTAAGATCTGTCCGAGAATATCGATCTCATGTGAACTCATGCTATGTGCTTTACCATAGCCTTCTCTAGTCTCAAGCCGTGTTGTTGAAACTTGGCAACGTAGCAAAAGAACCGGGTCTAATTTTGACATTTCGTAGAGATAATCCGGCCAAATTTAAAATCATGTACTGCAACATTTGTTGACTTACCTATGTGACAACTAAATTCAGTCGATATTCATATGCTTCCTATTTATGTTGGTCATTGGATCTGTCCAATTTGGTAGAACAAAAGTACTATTTACAGGGGAAGGGTTATATCTTCGCGCCTAAATAGAATATTCGTATTGTTTTTGCGGCTTTGTGTGACAATTATTTAGGAAAACAAGTGTTTATTCGCCAAAAACCTAAAATCTCATTGAATACACATAACAAGCTGTTGACAAGGTACGTATTGCAGCAGTATTCGTAAGTTTACCTCTATTTTTAACGTAAAAATTCTACCTAACCTCAAAGTTTGTCAAGTGCTTTAAAGGTAAAAATCGTATTTTTTATTATTTTGGCCTTCGTGTAACATTATTAATTATTTATTTTAGATACCCAAACGATGTTGTGTTCCCGGATGCAAGTCAAACTACGACTCGACATTGAAGAACGGTGGAAATCCTGTTTCAGTATTTCGTTTCCCTAGAGACGAAAATTTGCTGAATATATGGATAAAATCAATTCCAAGAGCAGATTGGACTCCTACAAAAGGATATTTTGTGTGCAGTGAACATTTCAGTGACTATAAAATAATTTGAACCGAAAAAGTGTGGCGTTCACCTGATGATCTATATGAAGTTGTTCCCTTGCACAAACCAAAACTGGTTGCTGAAGCTGTGCCACATATTTTTAACAATTTGCCTTCGTATCTGAGCACAATAAACAAAAGACGCAGAGATCCTTCAGAGAGGCGGCAACAGTGCCAAATAAGAGATGCAGAACTTCAAAAAAGTTAATAGCTGAAGATTCTATAGAAGCATTTTCTCACCTCGTAAGTCAACTGCATGCTAATCAAGGATCAAGCCTATCTTGTGGTTGGTTGGTATGTCAAATTCTATGAAGACTGTGTTTATTTTAATACACTCAACACTGATTTGAATAACGCTCAAGACGTTGTCAGTCAAATTCATATTGTGAAAAGCGTAGAAATTAATTAAACTTAAAATCAAATCAGTTGTCCCAGCATGATTTAAAATGAGTATTACAAAATGGATTAGTCTTAAGCAAGTGGACCCAGTTAAAACAGCTACTTGAAAAATACAAGGAGAGCAGTTTTACTTTTACAGAAAATTTTCATGAGTTTTATGTGAAAAGCTGAAAAATATTTAGACAAAGCAAGAAAACTGCACTACCAAATTATAGTTAATAAAATATCAATTAAAACTAAGTACCTATTTCCAAAAAACCAAGGTACTCTGTGTCAGTAACAATATTTGCTTTTCTTGTAGACTGTATACTGTATTTCGGCAGCTTGTTATGATTATGTCAGGCAGGTCAATGAACATTGTTCCTGATCACTAACCGAGTCTCCAGTATGAATTCAGG
Organism: Ypsolopha sequella; assembly: GCA_934047225.1. Classification (NCBI taxonomy): domain Eukaryota; kingdom Metazoa; phylum Arthropoda; class Insecta; order Lepidoptera; family Ypsolophidae; genus Ypsolopha; species Ypsolopha sequella. The sequence goes on from OW203985.1 coordinate 14,705,288, forward strand.
CGGTTAATTAAATTTCACCTTTTATATTCACGCCTATCTCCCAGGGACGTAGGCAGAGATTACAGATTTTCATCTGCTACGATCCAGACACACCTCTTTTGGCTCTTCCACATCCAATTTAGTGATGCAAGTATACAATTGATTGAAATATGCGTTACTTTTTTACCTATGTTACCACCCTCCCGTTGATGTATGTCGTGACTATATTGTTATTTTTATATATACATATAAAATATATTTTATAATAAAAAACTTACTTCTAAGCAAAAAAAAAAAATTTGTTTTATTCTATTAGGAATCCATAAATAAATGTATTAATGATATAAATAAATAACTACAGCATTTACAAGCAGTTTATAGGTACTTAAGCTGAAATCGAAGCCTAGGCCTCCTTATGTTCAATAAACGAGCTTGATGTTTTATATATGCCATAGTAGAGTTATTTTTTATTTAAAACTAATATTTGTTCAGTTTTAGCACTAAATAATAACAGTTAAGCATTCATTATCAATGCCTTCAATTAGGTGGTCTATATGAAAGATCGGTTCCCTTTTCACGAAAATGCGACGTTGCCAATTCTAATAGCACGGCTTGAGACTAGAGAAGGCTGTGGCTTTACTCACCCCGCCTCGCCGCGCCGCGCGGCGCCTAAGGCGTGGCACAGCGGTTACGGTCAAAGTAAAGCTGTGGTAAAGTCATCGCTATTTCAAGTCGTCAACATCTTTCAAGAGACAAAATTGATAGATGAAGTGTTGCTAGATAAGAAAAAAATTAAATAGTGATGCGGTTCAAGTCGATACCTCATTATCGATATGTAACCTGCGGTAGTAAAAGTATGAACATGCTACTTGATGCCGATACGATAAACCAAAATATAGCTTTTGTTTCATAGCAATAAGTGTTGTTGTTTAGAATTTATCGAGTTTATCTGTAAAATTTACCAAATCGATGCTTACGTAGTTGCACTGTGGGTCAGAAATTTTGTATATGTATATACTTATGCATTTCCGCTCATTTTATAAAACTTCTTACATAATAAATGAATAGCTCTTAACTATGAAGCAAACTTAAAAAGACTAGGATTTCCCAAGTGGAAATTGACTTATAATATCAGTGTTGTGTAAAGCAAATTGACAAAAATAATTATAGAAAAGATCCTTTTAAAATTATAAACTTTTTGTTCAATTTGACGTCACTTGAAATGTATGTCTATGAAACTTGAAACGCATTCCATAGCCGTCAACTTTATGATATCGATACGGACAGCACTAGCTGAAAGTGGCAACATTTGTGCTTTCCGAGCTGGCAAAATTGTCTCTCGAATTTAGGCGTGGATTTTAATTGAACTAATTATGCTACGCTGCGGGCGCGTGGCCCGCAGCAGCGTCTAGCGAAATAGCGAAACGTATTGTCGCTTCGTTGGCCCAGTGCTGTCACACACATGGAATAAAAAAAAACCAAAGCTAAGCCGTCGGACTCGGTCCGATAGACTCTAATCCTACGCGAATCCTACTCAAGTGGACTGAGCGGATTAAGCTGATCTCGGTAAAACCGATAGTCCGATCCGCGTTTGTCCGAAAAAGTCAATTGAATTACTTCAAGAGAGTTATGCAATAAATACAGTTTTACAATTTTATATTTTGACTCCTTCAGTAGAGTCTTCAAGACCGCTCGCTACTGCCGCGGTCCGCCCGCAGCGGGGTTTCGCCAAATATTCGCGTTTGGATAATTTAGCATATTTAATAAAAATATAAAAAAAAATAAAAATTGTGTGATAAGATAAAAAGTTGAACTACATTATGTATTTTTCAGATTTGACACAAGTATCACAATCATCGAGAAAAAAATCGGAAGAATCACTAAAATTACGGAAAACGTAATTTGGCGTTGGAACTAGTATGATCAGTTTACGAAATCTTATTAAAAAATAAAATATTTTTTATAGAGTACAGAAATTAAACTAGCCTTTCCAGATGTGTTTTATTTTTATTTCCTTTCGTTATTTTAAAAGAAATACACAAAAATTCAACATTTTGCCTGTACAGAAAAAAAACGAAAAATAAGTTTCAATAAAAAAAAAAATTTACTTTACCAATTACACACATTTTATTTGTAATAAATATCCTGATTTAATATGATGAATTGTCCAAACGCGAGAGCATGTTTGGTAGAGCCGACCCTTGACCTAATCATTGATCTTATTTACTGATGCAAGCAATATTTTTAGGCCTTTACTTCTGAATATTAAGTTTGATACCAACTTTATAAGCATTGTACTCTTCAAAAGTGTCGGGCAAAATACTTAAAAGAATGTACAATTACTATACAAGTATTACACTAAGCTTTTGTTTACCGAAATACTTGTAAGTGCTTGTTGACCTATGTGGCTTTTCCCGACGGCTTTAAATTTCGAAAGTTGATATAAATTGGCATTTATCCACGCCACGTATCCACGTTTGGCAATTCAAATCAAACAAGATTCGAGAGCAAATGTTATAAGATTTATCTGTATCACCTCGAGTCTTTTTGTTGATAACCCCTGATTTAAGACGATGCCATTATTCATTTTAACGGTTCACCCTCGCCAAGAGAGGGTTAACGTGGAACGTCACGCTCTGCGTTGATGTTCCGCCTAGATACGTGGATAAGTACCGATTTTTTGTCGACTTTAGGGGCAGATGCAAAACCTTAATAATTGGGCCGTATCAAAATATTAGACAACGCAGTCCACGGTACTTGATAATGGTTGTAATTGCCACATTTTTTTCCATGTAGGGTATTATTTTTGATGTATTTTTGCTGCTAAATTAGTTAGATGCATTAGAAATTTAGCAGCAAGATTGTGACGTATATTAACACTTTGACAGCGGATCACGTATTACGCACGTGACGCTTATTTTATCCTAATTAGCCGCATACATAATTAGGGTACCATTCTGGGCGCGCCGGCACTTTTTGACCATTTTGTTACTTTTATAGAAAAAAGACTATAATAGTTGCGGCCATGATTTTATTTTCATTGTATTGAGGGTATCTTATATTATTATATAAAATAAGAAAAACATGTATAATTGTTTTTTTTTTATTATAAAATCAACTTAGAATAAGGCACGTTTACAAAAAAAAAAAAAACTCTTACATCTACATTTTTCAAATTTTATGCCGTGTAGTCTTTCCTGGTGTGGTATTTTTTGAAGCACGGGTCATAACACAAGGGTACGTTGCAATCTGGGCAAAAAAATATCGTTTCCTTGCGACCTCGCTTACCCGTTTCCTTCTTTGTAGTATCAGCGCAGACTTTGCAAACTCTTGCCACTTTCGTTTTCGAACCTGTCGCTGGTATACTTTCCATGAAGTGTCTCCCTGTTAATCTGGACGTCAATAATATCTGCAATTTCTCTTTCCGAATCCAGACGAAATCGTCGTCGCGAAGTCATTTCGCGCCAAAAAATTGTCACACGTCTCGATCGCTTAGCTACGCTGGGGCAACTGGCGCGCGAGAGTCGACCCGGCTCGGGCGATCCTTTGTTCCCCGCACCCCACACACCGCAAGTATTTGAAGTGCGTTTGTGTGTGTAGCCTAAATATTCATCTAAGCATTGACGTGACGCGGATCACGCCTACAGGCCGTTGTTTTAAAGTAAACAGTATTGAAACTCACACACGTACGCAGTACGTGATCAGCGTCTCTAACAAAAAAAACTGTCACGGACAGGGGACGTGATCGGCTGCCAGAGATTGGAAAAAAATTAAATGCTCGGCTGTCAAAGTGTTAATGAATTTTTGCTTTTCTTTTTTTTATCATGTTGCTTACAACGTTTACACTTTAGTTAAGTAAAAAGATAAAAATATTATAAATATAAAATGAGGCAGAAAAATTTTAATTTTGTATATTTTATAAATTAAAGTTAAAATTAGACCATTTTTGTGGTACTACTGAGTGGTGCCAATATACGTATAGTGCCTCAGTTTTTCGCACCGTGTTGGCGAAAAACGTCTTTTGAAGTACACATTAACAACCGTTTGAGAAAGAGTTGCTGTTTCAATTTTTTAAGATTTTGAGAAATTACGGTGTGCAATGATTTCAGAACTTCCAGAGACTTTGACAACATTGCACTATGAAAAAACGTTGCTTGGGTTGGCACTTTTTTTCAAAAGGTTCTTTACCTACCCTATTGCATAAAATTTAGGCTTAGGTACTCAGATGACAGGTAACTTGCGATTTATTCCCAAGTCAATGTTTCCGAATTGTACAAAGTCCCTTCTTTAAAAAAAGCAGTGTGTTGTGTGAGAGATACAACTGTAAATTATTTAAGTGGATACTTTTTAAGTCGTTTTACTCAATCAATTATGTCGTTTTACACTATCAATGAGAAAGTAACACTGACCACCATGCAGATGAAAGGAATATTGGACATAGATAACAGTATTATAAAGAAAAAGTTTAAAAACTTCTTGAGTATAAACTCATGAAGACGGCCATAGATATCTCAAGTCGCGTATTTACTCAATCAAAGAGCAAGAAAATCAATTATGACCAAGATATCTTAATAATAATAATATGTCAGTGTTATGGCAGCGCAATGACACGAGGTAATTACAATTTTATTATTATTTCAATCAAATAAACATTAACTTATCTTGAATTAAGAAATAGAGTCTGTCTAGCGAGAGCTGAAAGTAACTTTACCTGACACGGAAATGGAACAATTATGAAAAAAAGAAGAGTAGAAGTGATCACAAAAGGGAAAGAACAATATTTTTTTATAATTTTTAAGAGTCAGGGGCTTTTTATTTTTTCAGTAAAATAATAACAACCGTATACCTAAGCTGTTTTATTTGTCTTTTCTCTAAACAACTTATGTTATAGCAACCCTGGCTCACCAACTTGTATTGTCTTAAAATGGGGTCGAAAGACATTGCCCACCTCAAAAAAACATGGAAACATAGTGACTTACTAGCGAAACCCCCCGAAGATATTCGGAGAGAGTAAAAGGATAGCTCTTGAACAGGTAGCCCACCATGCCTGGGACCACAAAACATTCCTGGGGCCGATTGATGGCGGTAAATCCATCCCCAATTGCCAATTTTTTGAACAAAACAGACTGGTGATGGGCAGCGGCGTCACTGATGCGAGGGTTTCGGCACCACGCTCACCAACCCAGCGCGTGTGAGGATATGGGCATAACTTCCAAAAGGACCACCAAGAGTGGGGAAATCTTAGAAAGGCCTACGTCACAGTATAGCAATACTATACCCATGTAAAGCAGTGGACGAAGACAGGCTGACAGATGGATGCATGATGGATTCAAGGCGCTAGTTTCATCTGACCGACGACGATCGTTTGATTCTTTATTATATTCTCTATATATTCTCAACTGATGCCGGGCCCAGTGAGGCCAAAAATTTTTATTTTTACCTTTTTATTAACTAAAACTACATTAAAATTATCTATTATAGTTATTAAATTCACACGTGTCAAAATAGGAGGTCATTGTTAGTGATCGCCCAACAGGATTGGGTGATATGATCACCCAAAGATACCGGGAAAATGCTACACATATTATAAATTCATAGGCTCGTAACCAAAAGATGACTAAGATTTCCCATCTCCAATTTTTCTGATAAAACCTGTGCTAAATTCTCCCCCAGCGTAGATAAACCTAAACTAATGTGTGTCATATATTAGAGGTCACAAGTTTGCATATGAAGTGAGTGAGCGACTCACGCCCTCGGTTCACCGAGCGTGATATCGGAGAAATTGATCGTTCAAATCACGTGGTCTGGAGATAGACACCTTGCTAAATACTAATGAGATATCTTTGGGGAGCAGCCAAGAATGAGGATCTTATTGTATTTTATTTATTAAACTTACTATACTTTGCAATTCATCAAATGAAAAATTATAAAATATATATACATGGTGAATTTGAGAACATCGTCCATATACATACTTGAGCCTTGGTAAGTGATCAGCATCATCAAACAATAATGATTTTTGTAAAATTCATAAAATGAAATTTCGACTCCCCATAGTGATTTACTCAGGACTGGGGTCTGGGAGTGAATTACTATGGGAAGTCGAAATTTCATTATACGAATTTCACAAAAATTGTTATCAATTCATGATGCTGATCACTTACCAAGCTTTCAGTATGAATTTGGACGATGATCAAAAAGTCACCTTGTATATCGTCACGACATGAATCCGAGGAGGGTGTCAGAGGTATTTCCGAGTGTGAACTGTGAAATTGAAGTCACAGTGCACCCGTATTACACCGACGATTATTACTTCCAACGTGATGAGTGGAGAACCTTATCGCCGTACTTGTTGGGGTATAAATACACGCTTTCTAGGGCTTGCAGGTTTCTTTCCTTCACCGTTAGCAAGATAAATTCCGAAAAACTTATTGGTGAGTTTTTCGGATTCAGGTTCGACCGGGGATCGAACCTGGATCTCAAGATTGAGGCCAGCATTTTACCCATTAACTACCCCCGAGTGTGTTTTGAAAGTAGCTTACGTCTATTTATGTAGTACTTACATTTTTACAATCATGCATGGGGAGTGGAGTGAAAAAGTGAAAACTTTTAACTGCTGGCCAAGCGCAACACTTCAAAGCATGTCGGTGACGCGAACCCATAAGATTTTCGCTACCAAAAATCGCTTAACGCATAAAGAAGTTTTCACTAAAAAACAAGCGATAAACTGTTGACGTCACAAAAACTAAACATGGATCTCTACGGAATATTACCTTTGATATTATAATATTACAACTTATATAGTATAACAAAGCCACATTGACACCTCTCCTATGCTTCAATCATCAAGGAGCCCACCGAAAAACACTTGCCCCAAGACTACTAGGCATGCGTGTATCACGCATACACGGCAAACATGCTATTTTGAACGACGACGACGATAACGAGACTAACAGCGCCACCTATACCAAAAAGTTTGTCTTCTCAATATCTTGCCATCTAGCGAATTTTTGAAGCACTTGTTTGTAGACCATAAGAGAAAACGTAAGTGTCTGGCTTTACGAAAAACTTCCATGTTTAACGACTAGATGTCGCTTTCTTTATAAGTGCAGAGACAATGCAAAAGATGGCGTTCATGAGCATCTTTATTTATTATTCTTAAAATGTACCATGTAGACCTCAGAACAAAATTGTTCTGAGATGTAGACGTTTATGTAGATTGTTTTATAATAATGCCCATTCAATAAAATGTTGGCAACGTTCAATTTGACAGCGAAACCTCTCATTTTTTTATTTTTAAGAAAGTCTCTCATTAGTAGAATAAAGCCAAGAGTGAGGAAGATAATAATGAGTTTCTTATTTTAGGGGTGATATTTAATTAATACCGTGGCATTGCAAAGTGTTTTAAGGGTTGCGTACGTAAAAGGACAAAAATAAACCCTTATCTTGTACCCATGTAGGTACTAAGGGAAAACACACATGTATTTCATTAATTGGCAGATGGTAGGTAACATTTTCCTAAATTAGCTAAGTCCGACAGTCCGTAAAGGTGATAAAGTTACACGGAAAGCAAAATAGTTCAGTATTGAGTGAGGGAGGGAGTATTTCGTGGGCTGTTTATTTTTCTGCTGGACTTACAAATAATTCAGTCTCCGAACTTATGCCCACACACAGAATAATGAAAAAAGTTCTACTCAGGCATTTTATTTTGGATGGCAGTACCTACAACACAACATTGGGGCAGTGTAAGAAAATTGTATTCATTTACCAGCTTAAAACGTACGGCTTTAAATTGTCGAACTGCTATTAGCCTAAGCAAATACTTAGTAAGTATGACCAACATATCGTTGAGTTAAATAGAAATCGTACGTTTCTTACACAATTTCAGGCCAGATTCCCAACATTTTTGCGGTTATTGGATGAACGGTTAACTGTACTAGTACTTAATATAAAAGTTCTAGAAAAAAAAATATCAACATTAAAACGAAATAAAGCAATTGAATACTAGATCTCTCCTTTTATTTTTGCTCCACATTACTCAAGAAACACATGGTATATATAAGTTTCGTTCAGTCCCGCAACATAAATGACTGATGGGTCAGTGTGGGTCAGGTCAATAGCACGTACTATCAGTGTAAAGTGCTACGAATAAGGATCTGATGGCGCGTGGATGACAGTGACAGGGGGGCGCAGCTGTGAAACAGGGAGTATGGTAGCGGCGTTAGTTCCAATTTTGGACACAACCAATCCACGCGCCATAAGATCCTTGTTGTAGTACTGTACAACATGGCTAGCACATATAAGGAGCTATCAATGTTTTATTTTGTATAATCATCATCTATCATCCATCTACCAGCCTAGTTCATCCACTACTGGACATAAGCCTTTTCAGGGCTTTGCCACTCCCGGCGGTCATCCTGGAAGAATTGCCCATACTCACACACGCTGGCCAGGCGGGTTGGTGAGCGCCGTGCCAGAACCCTTGCACCAGTGACGCCTTAGGCCTAGGCTATTAGGGATGGACATACCGCCATCCATCGGTCCCAGGCATGGTGATCGAGCCTCCTGGTTTTTTGCCTGTGAGCTGTCCTCTTACTCTTCTCCGAATTACTTTGAGGGGGTCTCCAAGTAAGATGGTGGTACTTTCACAGTCGAGTCCGGCATCAGCTCTACCACCTGCCAAAGGAAGAACAGTGATATAAAATAAAAAAACTTGTCAAGTGCGAGTAGGACTTGTGCCCGGCATCAGCTCTACCACCTACAATATTTTGTATATAAGGTCTTCCAATTTAAATGGAAAGTAAATTAGGAGGTGATTCAGTATCGTTAATACATCACATTTCACTGAAATGTACTTTTTTTGCGCGAACTTTTTCTTCACTTGTCCATACAAACTGAGTCAGCTGATCGGACCTCTTTGTACTGAGAAGTGAAAAAAAAAATCGCGCAAAAAAAAAGTGCTTTGCAGTGGAATGTGATTTATTAACGATACTGAATCACCTCCTAAATTACTTTCCATTTAAATTTATAAGACCTTATATATTAATATTATTAGAGTGTATTACAAACTATAAATTACTCAGAAACAAATGTCAAGCAAACAAATATGTTAAAAAAATTTAAGCACTGGCCTAAGAGGCCAGGATTTGAACCAACGATCTGATGCTTACAGGAAAAGAAAAAGGCAAAATATATTTGTTTTTAAGAGCGGTTTCCCAGCCGGATTGTGAAAAACCCACCTTTTTCTAAGTAATCAAAACAGAACACTTAAATTCGAAATTCACTTAATATCCAAGCGATGGATTTCGCTATCAAAACATAATACAAATACATAATATATCTGTATAATATTATCTGTATTATTATTGTTAGTAATTTCATTTGTTTCTTATTTATTTATATTGTATTCTTTGAAATATTTAAAATCATATTTATATTATAATTATTTTCAATAATTACGTATAAGTATTTTAATATTAATATTCTTATATTATATCATATATTTATAAATGTGATTTTAAATTTTATGCAATTTTAATTCGTATCGTAATGAAAATAGTTATAAAAATTACATAAAATTTAAAATCACATAGCAGATTTTGCAGGCGCAGCAACGGTATAATATAAGATGACTTTTACTACTGGAGACCCGGTAAATGGTCAGGACCAAAATTCAATGACCCTTTTTGAGAAAAACGTAAAATAAAATTTAGGCTTCCTATTTGACCCGGAGTTATTCGTATATTGGTATAGGGGCACAAACATATTTTTTCGTCCTGACTGCTTAACGAGTCTCCAGTATGAATTTGCCTGCATAAACAAAAGTCACCTTCTTAGCAAGACTAATCGAATGGGCGAAAAAGTTAGGCATATATTTATCATATGTATAGAATATATTTATAATATTATTTATTCCTTATTGCTATATTGATGTTTAATTCAAGTGTATTTTTTAATTAAAATTAAGTAAACCCAACCTTTATTATTCCCCTGCGTATTTCCCCATATTATTATTTATGACATAAAACTATTACCTTTACACATATATTGTTTAATTACTTATATTTATTACATTAAAACTGACCTGTAATAAGTGTATCTGTTATACCTACATTACATAAATAAATATTTTCATTTCATATTTCATTTCAAATAATTACGACTACGACCGCCATACATATACGGGGTCGTTCCCACAGTTTCCAAAAATGACCTTTTTAGAGTTCTCATTTGTTTCCAAAATTTTATTTGATAAACAAATTCGTTGTCAGTTGTTTCCAAAAAGCTAAGAGGTACAGTCAGCTTATGCAGTAAGTAATAATGTATTATAAAATATATTTTTCAATGCAAGTGCTCGTAAAGGCCCACTTTTTATGCATCAAAACCGAACAGAAAGTCGATTATTTTGCCCTAGGGCTTTATTATTATTATTTTTAATTTATTTACTTGAACCTGCAACCTTTCCTGTGTACCATGAATGCTATACTTTTTTCCACTGTTTAACGGCTCTGGATACAGTCCTTTTGAGCCAATCATAATTTAAAGTCCACAAGATTATATTTGTTTTATTTCTTCACACTAAGCATTAAAAACGTAGTATGATACACGGGCGTAAGAGCAATAAATTACTCGGTTACGTTTAAAACACTCGCTAAGCTCGTGTTTTAAATCGTCCTCGTAATTTATTCCTTTTCGCCCTTGTAGCATAAACTACTATTAACTACGACCCATACTTAGTTTAGTTAACCGACTACTATAATAGCTCTTATTTTAGGAAGCTCCGTCTATGTGTGTACTAAGCTTTAGGTATGCTTTTCCAATTCCGTAGGCAGGAGAAATGTGACTACGGCATTGACGTAGATAATAGACTATGGCTATATTTGTGACGATTCGGTGTAACACCACTATTTTAAGCGTCCTGTCTTTGTCTTTTCGATAAAGAAAGAAAAAGATAGAACGCTTAAATTAAGTTTAGTCCTGTCAAATAAGTTAAATGTGTTACACCGAATTAACAAATAGTATATTACGATACGAGAGCAATCACACGAGTCGAGAAAAAGTTTCTCGCACGAGTTTCGTATAATTTTTTATAGCACAAGGCGGAAAATGCCGACTTTGCCGACTAAATGCTGCGCGTGCGTAAAGCGGTCATTTTACGCACAGTGTGCTATAAAATATCTTTGCTATGGCAGACAGACGCACTGACATACAGTTCGTACCATGAATGAGTGTGAATTATGTTATTTCTTGTGTTGTCTTGCTACTGGGAATCTCCTATAGACGACTAAATATTTTTATCAAAATCAGTGCAGGGATTGCTTTAATCGTCTTTTTGATGTTGTTAACCTTTTTTGCATTTAAAAATACTCAGGAAATAAGTACGATTGCATATTCCAATGATAATACAGCAAAAAAAAAAACTCCTTTCTATCATAAATTAAACTCGCACAATTTGCACGAACGCAGCGCTGTGAATCCCTAACGGTTTTGTAATATCTTCAGAGGCGATTGCTCTTTTGAGCGTTGATTCCGTCAGAGTAAATATATTTTTATAGAGTAGTGAATCTTAGTACAATTCGTTTAGATTTGAACTCACACACACAGACGCGTGCTCTATACACCGCGCCGCCGCGCCGAGCTTTGTATTGTATATAGACTCCCCCGAACTTCGCTTAGACGTTGTGTATGGCACGCACCTGTATGCGTGAGTTTGAATCAGAGCGTTTTACTAAAATACATTACTCTATACATATATTTACTCTGATTCCGTGGAACTCTGATGGTCTCATCGATTGTGCGATGTCTTGAATATCTAATTTCGCTGTAAGTGGGTTTGTTCCAGCTCGTCATAGTCACGACTATGACGAATTTCCTTGATTTTAATTTGAAACGAATATCCTTCGCAAAATAGGGTTGCAATCACATTATACAACGTGTAACAGAAAGGTGTAACCATATTTGAAGAGCTTATTCGGTCAATGGTAAAGAACAACTTTTACTATTGGTGCCAACCCCGAAATATCAAAAAAAAATTCTGCCCTTCTATACATTTCGGCCGAGCGGCATTGCATTTTCCTATGAAGCGAGTAATTTTTTTTTTCAATATACAGGATTTGTTCCATAGTAAAAGTTGTTCTAAACCATTGACTGAATAAGCTCTTCAAATATGGTTACACCTTTCTGTTACACCTTGTATAACAAAAGGAGGAAGACACGGTACGTTCAAATATCGTCAACTGAAAAATAGGCCTGCTGTATGAATAAGCGCCATCAAACGACAGAGATAGAGCGAAGAGCTTCGACAGTAGCGCGAGCGGGACGAATAAATCAAAGCATGTCCATTGAACTTGGTTTTGTAGGATCACGCGCGAGAAACGGGTACCGTATCTTCCTGCTTTTTTATATCTAAGATTGTAATATATTTTTCAGACAAAAGTATACAAGGTGAAATTTAATCAACCACCCGAATTCATACTGTAGACTCGGTTAGTGATCAGGACCAAGGCTCAATGGACGTTTTTGTATGTTACCAAAAATATTATTTGCTCTCTCCTAAAGTATGTCTATTGTTTACGGACAACCCGGAATCAATTAGTATAGGAAGCCTAGAATTTATTTTGCTTTTTTCACAGAAGGGGTAATTGAGCCTTAATACTGATAACTTACAAAGTCTCTAGTATGAATTTGGCTATATATATCAAAGTTACGCTCACATTCGCGCGTATGTACTACAGAATACAAAGAAGGCTAAGATTCTTCGTGGTTCCGAACAGCCAATTTCAGCAAAATTTATAATTTCCCTAATCTAGCGCATTTAATTTTCTTTGTTACCAAACGTCTCAATTGCGTTTGAAAACTCAACCTAGAAATCCCCGTGAAAACACTCCCCTAGCATAAATTATCAGAGAACCGGGCGGCGTGGCGGCGCGGCGCGGTGGCATGCGGGTATTCCGCAAAAACTGTGATCGCCCGCGAAAGTTTGGCGATTAAGCCATGAGGCGTGGTGTAGCCGGCCCTGCCACTGACAGTTAGTACCGCCACTTGTTATAATCCGTTCAACTTCCAACCTTCGTCAAGGTGGGTTCAGCGATTTATGGAATTGCCCACTTTTCTTTTAACAGATTTATGGAAATGAAACGGCAATGTTTTCAACCGACTTCAGAAAAAGGAAGTTCTAAGCAGTAAGCGTAATTGTTCTATGTTTTTAGCTCGTGTTTCGGAAAATACAAACATTTTTTTGTTTTTAAATTTATTTTCGTTGATATTGAAAAATCACAATTCAAAACGAGATAATTACGTCATCACCATACATATGTATTTTTCATATCATCCTCATTGTTGATTCTAAAAGAAACTAAAACTTTCATGTATTTTTACTTTTTATTTTATTTTGTTGTTGGCACATGGGGACTTCAACACAAAGCTCTTTACAGACCCGGAAATAAATAATGCACATCGGCTATCTTCGGCTTCGTAGAGCGCCGTCTCTGTCACCCGGATTGTTACGATAGAGATGACGCTACAATAACAAACAGATAAATAATAAAAAATATTAAAAAGCACGACTCCATAATTTCAAAATGAACTTAGTAACGACACCCATTGCAATCAGAGGACAGCTCTACATTGAATACGTGTTGTTTTGTATGTCCCCCGATGGCATTGCATTTTTTTTCATTTTATATTTTTATTTAATACTTTTATATCCAGTGCCAATCCGGATGGTATAGAAATTCTAATGATTTTCATTCATCCAAATTGGTTAAAGCATTAAGAAGATATGATGGAATAAAAAAAATACATGAATCCTAAAAACAATACACTCCTTTTTTGGGGGGCAGTCGTGTAAAAACAGTGCATTATTTACTGCCGGGACCTGAACAGATTTTACCATAGTCACCTCGACCCAAATATCCTTGCAAAGTATTCCCATACAAAATAAATAAATGTATTATTTAAATAAAGGATATTATGAGCTTATTCAGTCAATGGTATAGAACAACTTTTACTATGGATCAAAACCTGTATCTCGAAAAAAATTGTTTACTGTTTCATAGAAAAATGCAACGCCACTCGGCCGAAATGTATGGAAGGGCAAATTTTTTTTTTGAGATTTCAGGGTTGGGTCCATAGTAAAAGTTGTTCTATACCATTGACTGAATAAGCTCTTCAAATATGGTTACACCTTTCTGTTACACGTTGTATATTTAAAAATAAAATATATATATTCTTCATATTTCTTCATAATACACGCTTGGTTATATTTCCATTACAAAAATTATGGACGGATTATTAATAAATTATTGTATTAGATATTATAAAAAAATAAACAAGTCCACAAAAAGCATCATGTTCGTGTGCATATACAGTTTCCAAAGCGGTATTAATTTGAATTCTCTATGCAGAACTCTCTTACCGTGGTAACATACATTTTTCATCAGTCTGATTTAAAACTGGCAAGTTACATACCGCTCCTAGTAAATATTTATACCCAGAGCGCCAACCATGATTTGCACAAAAAAAAGCATGTAGCTACCTTTTATGATTCTGAAATTTTGCATCAAGTGAAACTCTATTTGTTTAATATTATTTAATATTTATTTACTTATTTATTTATTATTTGAGTACATTCAAAATAACATCTTACGGCTAATGAAAGGTTATATAATTTATACTTGCGATTGTCGGCACTTGGTGAAACTTGGAAAGCATCTTTAATAAAACTCACTTGTACACTATTTCACACATTTAATTAATAGTTATACACCCAACCGGTTTCGAATAATTAATTCATTTTCAAGGGGTTTTATTTATTTTCGAACTACTGCAACTACGTGCTGTAAAAACCAATTTTTGTAAAATCCCGAAACCGGTTGGGTGTATAACTATTAATTAAATGTGTGAAATAGTGTACAAGTGAGTTTTATTAAAGATAATGAAAGGTTATTGCCTAAACTAAACTACGAAGGTAGCCTGTACTTTAGGCATTAAAAATTTGTCAGAATATAAATAGGTCTATGAATATGACTTTTAATTATTGTTTAAAATAGCGAGCTCTGAGCCGCGGCTGTTACGACAACCGAAGAACGCTCTCAAAATATTTTTGAGAGGGAAAATAATGGTTGTTAAAGCTTACTTTATGGTTGTACGGTTGTTGATTTCTTACCACTAATATAGTAGTTTATGCTACAAGGGCGAAAAGGAATAAATTACGAGGATTAAACGTAACCGAGTAATTTATTGCTTTTACGCCCGTGTATCATACTACGATTTCAATGCATAGTGTGAGGAAATGAAAACAAATATAATCTTGTGAACTTTAAATTATGATTGGCTCAGAAGGACTGTATCCAGAGCCGTTAAACAGTGGAAAAAAAAGTATAACATCTATGGTACACAGGAAAGGCTGCAAGTTAGCCAACCATTGCAAATAAATTTAAAAAAATTATAATAATAAAGCCCTAGGGCAAAATAATCGACTTTCTGTTCGAAATAATATAATTTAATATTTATACTAAAATATTTAATAGTGCCGGTTACAGTTGTGGGTCCACAAAGCTCTAACTTTCGCAGTGCTAACAAAAGACAGCGCTAAGAAAGTAATTACTAAAACTCTAATAATTAATTAGCGGCGGTAGTTCAGTCGTTAGGGCAGGACGCCACAGTAAAAAAAACCGTGTTCGAATCCTTCCAGTTCATCACGCACCATGGGTTTTTCGGAATTTATGTGCATAGTATTTTGTATTGTTATCACTTGTTGGTGGAGGAAAACTGAATGCCCTAAAAAGCGTGTAGTTATTTGTGCCCGGAGTATGGCTACAAGGCTCACCCCACCACATTGGGACGTCAAATTGTCGGTGAAAAGAGGGTGCATGAGTATTGACTACAAAAACCTCTGATAAAGCCGTGGGAGTATGTTCTTTTAACTACTTTCGAAAGTATCTCGTTTTTAAAGATCTTCAATCATAAGACAAGCAAGAGTCAAATATATTTTTTTATACATTCGACTTTACAATAACATAAATCTGACGTGGTGCACCGCGTCTTAAGAAGTACAAACATTTTTTTGTTTTAAAGTTGGTGCCAACACTGTTTAATTTCTAGTTTATTTGATTTAATAAGCAATTTTTTAGCAATAGAGTAAAGAGAAAATAAACTAACCTACAAAAATGTATTCTCTACCATTACAATATTTGGTGCCACTAAAATTTTCTCTCAACCTCTTCACCGATGTTCAAAATACCCTAGGCTTTTATCCCCAGTTTAAGGGCATGTAACGTGAAAACAGTTATTTCAAACTTGGCAGGCTTTTAGTTGCGCCAGGGGCTGCAATCGTTATTTATTTTGTTTTGCAGACTGCTTTAGAAAACCTCTTACTATCTCGGTGCTACTTAGTGAAGAAAAGCTTACTGAAACAAACAATTTTGGGCAGGGCCGAGCAAAGATTAATGAAATGTTTTTCGTTTCATGAAAATATTTTGTATTAATATTTTGGCCCTTTTGGTGGATAACCAAAATACAATGATCAAGGCATAGTGCAAACAGACGTTTGAAAAATTACTAAACAGTGTCCAAAGAAATCTAAACGTCCCACTAGTAACAAACCTAAAGAGTAGCAAAATAAAAGTGCTGGTCATACATTATAAGATATAAACTCCGGCCGTTCATTCGAGAGAATGGTGACGTTTGCAAATGTCAGGGGATAAAACCTTTTTTTTACTGTTTATCATTTCAATATTTTATATTTATCATGATGATTTTAGGGTCGATTGTACATCGTTAAAAGGTCTCATTTGTTAGTAAAAAGTATTTTTGTCGTAAATATTTTCCACTTCCTAGTACAAAACTTAATGAATCAGCTGACTCAATTTCTACGTAAAAGTTAAAAAAAAGCGCAAAAAATATTATTTTTGGCGAAAAGTTGTCTATTAGCGATACTGTGTTCACTTGAATTTAAGAACCTTATACAACGTGTAACAGAAAGGTGTAACCATATTTGAAGAGCTTATTCAGTCAATGGTATAGAACAACTTTTACTATGGAACAAACCCTGTATCTCGAAAAAAAAAATTTCACTGTTTCATAGAAAAATACAATGACGCTCGGCCGAAATGTATGGAAGGGCAGATTTTTTTTTTGAGATTTCAGGATTGGTTCCATAGTAAAAGTTGCTCTATACCATTGACTGAATAAGCTCTTCAAATATGGTTACACCTTTCTGTTACACGTTGTATAGAGGTTGTCATTTTATTTATGTATCGGAAATCATATTGAATTAAGACTCTGTATCTAAGTGATCAATGTTCTATTACCCTTTTTGTGAAACTCGTTAATTTGTTTTTATCGTTTTCCCGTGTCCAGCTCCGAGTCAGTTACTATAGGAAGTCAACATTTTATTTGGCAAAATTAGCAAAAAGTATTACGATCCGTGTTGCTGATTTATTATTATTACTTGCCAATATGGTAGTTTGACTGTATAAATAAATGTCACCTTTCAAAGAGCTCGTGCTATAACTAAAATTTCCTTCTGCTCATTTAATAATGGGAATAAAATAAAATACGAACCATAAAGTTTCATTTTTATTCACTACAGCTTTCACTGTAGAGTTCATCGTCAGTATCCGAAGCAGAAGTATTCATAATAAACTGTTCTGCCACATTATCTATTAGATGGTCAAGTTTCATAAGTTTATCTTCCTCTTTTATGGTGTGTGATATACAGCCTGCCCATTCTACATTTGTGACACGTGACAATCCTTCTTCTAGTAATTGTTTAAAGTAAAGTAAAGTAAAGTAAAAGTAAAAAAGGTTTATTGCCAAAAAAATACTTAAAACTAAACACATTAAAATTATACAAAGGTTAAAATAGAAGAAAAAACAAGTTTTAAATATTTCTGGCAAATGGTAGCATGCTCAGCAAAGCTGCCGATCTCATAGAAATCGAGCAGCGCTGATTTTCAGCATACCCCAGACAGAGGACATAATTTAGAAAAAAATCAAATAAAGGCGCAGAAGGACGTGTAAAATTCAACACAAAAAATAAAAGTTTAATTTCCGTCATTTTGAAGGTTTTGTTATTTCTTGCCACATGTCCCTTTACGTTTGCCCATATCAACTCAATCGCATTTAACTCGCAGTGATATGGGGGCAGCCTGAGGACTGTTATTCCTTGAGCTGCAGCCATTTCATCTACGGCATATTTAATAAATTGCCCCTTTTCCCTTCTAACAATTTCCATTAGAAATTCTTTAATCATGCTCTGCTCAAACGGTATATTTTTAGAGGTAAGCCATGCTTGGATATCACATTTTCTTCAGGAAAAAGTTGGCACAGCTTCTAAAATTCTAGAATGGTATGGGGCGTTGTCAATCACAATAACCGAGTTAGGTTTAAGTTTTGGTAAGATTCCCCTAAACCACTGTTCAAACACTTCGGCGTTCATCTCTTTATGATAATCCCCATCCCCCTTTTTTGCTTCAAAAAGTAGAAGGCCCTCTTTTAAAAAACCTTCTTCGCTTCCTACATGTCTTGCCTGTCAATGAGGCCGCTTTTTCGTTTGCGCGTGGCATATTTGAAATTTAATTTGAAGCGTTGTCCTTTTGAGATTTGGTAAAGAATTATCAGAGTTCACAGCGAGTAAAATCTGAAAATAAATATTTTTTTTTATCCCTGTACATATATTATTAAAAAAATAGCAACAATGAAACAATAAGATTTTGTTTTAATAACTTGCCTTTTTGATGGTTGGTATTTCATTTCGGTAAAAAAATTGGTGAATTTTTCTTCTTATAGCACATAAAGTAAAATCATCAATTTTATCATCAAACTGAAGCTTTGGACCACTTTTTTGTGGATTTGAAAATGTTGATGTTGATGACATTTTCATTGCTTTATATTCTCTTATGATGCGATATATAGTTGCCATTGATACTCCAGTAATTTCAATCACCTTTTCAATACAGGCAGCAGTATCAGAGTCAGCCCATAATTCGGGTGCTTTCGGCCAATTTTTCACCACGTACTTGTATACGTTAAGAATAATTTATTTTTCACCAGGAACTATTGCACGACGTGTTCTTTTCTTTCTCGTTGAAAGAAAGTTTGCGTCTGTGTTTCTTGAAAAGCCCGGTTGCGGGTCCATTTTATGTCTTAGTGCCAGTCAACCAAATAAAATGTAAATTTCGATGAAAAACTACCTACTAAAATAACGAAAATTTAAAAAATAATTACAAATCAAATAATTGAATACACAAACACGGATCGCATATATATAACATTCGAGGACAAAGATAGAAGCCGAATGAAGTTATTTGCTTGTTATATGCTCTGTGGTTATTTGTTTAATCAATAAAATGTGTCAAGTTATTTCTGTCAAATCAGCAATCATTTTTGAATCGACATTTCAGAAAAAGGTTTATAATATCTGCGGTGTAAGGCAGTGTTGTCGTATTATAAAACTGATATACCTTACGAAATAATAAGATCGTATATATATTCTATTCCAGGGTTTTTATTTATAAAAAAAGTTTAAATAATCATGATTTGGATTTATTTCGTCCCATTTGTTGTATCTTTCATATTTTTTTAACGTGCCTTTATTTATTTTTGTCGTGAAGAAGCTCTTGTTGACTTGTAGGATTTTTTTGAGATATTGCCACACTCCATCTGTCATCATTCTCTCGAATTAACGGCAGCAGTTTAGTTGCCTTAGACAAAACAAAAGGTAAGACACGGTACCCGGCTTCCCGCGCGTGGACCTACAAATACAGGCCCATGGACTTTTTATTCGCTTTGTCTCGCTCGCGCTACTTTCGAAGCACGTCGCTCTATCTCTATAGTTCTGCGGCGCTCGTTCTAAAAGAATTCAATTTTTCAGTTGAAGACGTAAGAACGTACGGTATCTTCCTCTTAGTTATATCAAAGATGGTGTCCGCTTACGTAAGCTAGTATCTTTGCAATCCTGATAGATAGGACCTAGATACAAAAACCGGGCTCGGCGTTATTTTAGGCTTGACATTTTGCCTTAAAAGCTGGACTTATCTGGATTTACCTTTTTTAAAGACTGACATACCTACGTCTCTAAAGCATAACCTTTAAATAAAATAAACTTGGTTACGTATTTCAATTCTTTATTACTTATGAATAACAGTGTCGTTAAAAAATAACTAATAATAAAATAATCAGTCCCATCATCATTTACTAATTATGATTTTTACGAAGTGCCGTATGTGTGGTTTGGCATATTCTTGTGCAACTGCGTTGTAACAAAAACAAAAGCTGAACAGATCAGACACGTTAATATTTGGCCGGGCACGATCATAAAAAGCCAAATATATTCGGCTAAATAAACCGGCTTGTGACTAACGTCACATCCGCCTTGCTAACTGGCCCAAACTGTAACTGGCTCCAAATACTTTCTGTCGTACGTAACGTCTTCTTTAAAGATTGTCTTCTTTTGAAGTGGACATTTCTTTGGCCTGTTCAGAACTTGTACGTCACTTCTGTTACGACTTTTTTTAACGAAGGATAATTTAATTTTTGATTACGTTTTTAGGGTTCCGTAGTATAATTTGTTTGTTTGTTATAAGTTATTATTCATGTTTGGTTAATGCTTATTTAATCGGAAGAATTAAAACAATTTAATGATCTCGTTAACAACTGCGCGGCTATCACTGACATCCTATTATGCTATCTTTGGCCACCATTGATTCTTACCTCTGTATCCACATAAATAATATACGGTTATAACTATGACACAACCCGCAGAGTCCACACCAAAGTATAGTTCCATTCCACAGCTCAATCTGCTTAGCAGTTTATGGCTTATTCTACGGAGATATAGACAGACACGGTTTAATTGACGAAGGCCTAGCACGCTTGGGCAAAGCATCAAAAGAAACGTTCCTTTCCAAACCTGATTACGATCTTGCGCAAAGAAAGATATGCCGAAAGTTAACACGGTCTGAGCCGAAACGCGAGCAATAAACACTGCCAACAATTTATTTATATGACGCTTTTGGGAGAAGTTACACGAAGATGGCTGAAGGTTGAACCCATAGATACTATAGAAATTATATACTTATAGACTCACATAGCCAGTCAAAGGTGGTAAAATCAAACTTGGTTCAGAACTTGACACAAGCAATTTTTGAAAAAAAGGACATCTGCTTTTAGGTTTGTGATTGTATCTGACATCATAATTTATTATAAACGGCTACTCACATTAATTAAAACTGGGTGTTAAGATGAAGTTGTGGAAGCCAGAAACTGGTGATAGTACTCGTCCATACGAACAACTTCTACTACGGAGCCATTCCTCGAAAAGTGAAAAAAAAACAGCTATTCCATAGAAAAGTTACATAGCTACCGACCAAAATGTATGAGATAACTGATTTTTTCTCATTTTCTCAATTTTTTTTCACGTAACTTAGTTCGTATGCAATAGTAATATCGCCAGTTTCCGGCTTCCGTTTCATAGTCAGATATGATGATCGCCTGAATACTTTGACTGTAATTCGTACAATTGTAGTAAAACTAGTCAGGCGAAATCTGACTGTGAGTCGTGAGTAGTCTTTTATAACCAATTCCCATAGCGTAATTTTTAAAAGTTAATTTTTTTCTTTTTTTTTCAGAGAATATACGCCATTTTAGGACATAGTTTTAATTATTTTGGTATACAAATTAACCATTATTTTTTATGATTTTTTAAGAATTGTCGATGACCTTGTCACTTGAGAATTTTAGACATTATACTGATTGTGATGTGTGATTGCTTATAAAAAAAGTGGTCTGCCTCTGTCTGTCTACTCATCTATCATCTAGCTGTCAAATTAGTCTGAATCAAATTATTATTAATACATCTTGATAGCAAGGGACACATTTCTAAACAGCCATTACTCAAGTGACGTCACACGAGGGCAAATGGAAGTTGCAGCCTTTTCGTAAAAATATTCATAATCATGAGGTTTTTTAGACCAAAACTTTGAAAATACGGCTTATTAAACCTAAATCTCGAAATGGTTTCGAATTAACACACCTTACATAATTTAAGCTATGCTAATTAATTAATGAATCTTAACCACAAAATAATCTTAGTGACAGAATTTGATATCGATTAGTCCGTAGTACAATAAGTATGAAAACTATGTAAAAATATAACAAAAATGGTTAATTAGCATGAATCGAGCTCGATACAAGTTGTTAATGGGTACACTTATTATTTATGATAACAGGTCCTCCAAAAAGGGCCGCTTTGGATAAGTCAAATTATGATCCTGTTGTAATGCCGTCCCTTTTGCAAGCATGAAGAAACTTTGACTCTATCCTACTTTCAAATCATTTCATGATTCACCCAAGTTGGCCTTTTTAGATCCCCAGTTCACAACTCACACAGAAGTACTCTAGGTACGATATGCTGCTCTATGATTGAATCCACTCAATGTGAGCCAACAAAAAGAATCGGATGTATGCCTGCTATGCCTCTCTTGTGTTGTTTCGTAATCACTGTTTGCACTCGGTATATAGGTAGGCTATAATTTGTGAACTAGGGATTCGCCCGTGAATATGTTCGGCTACAAATTACAGAATATCTGGTATAAGATGGCTACCTATATTGTTTTAAATTTTTAATCAAGACCTTTTACTAAATAAATACCAAACCAAGGTCAAAATTAAGACTAACATCCGATTTAATTACGTAGGTATTCAAAGAACAAAATAAAAACTAAGTAAAATTAAAGACGTTATAACGACAAATGATTTACTTTGATTATTATTGAATAATTTTGTTTAGAATAAAAACTGTAATTATTTATTTAATGTTAAATCAGAGAACAAAAACGTAGCTTAGGGTTGAATTGTGTGAGGGTGAGAAGCACGCATCCAAGGTATGGTTGGAAAAAATATATTTTTTAAAGAACATAACATCGTGTTTAAGACAAAAAATAAAGAAAACATGTTTTGAACACATATTGATTGATGTTTTTATGAGGCTGTGTAAAACATGATTTTGGGTGTCGTAAAATATGTATAGATAACATATGGTGCATATGTATAATATATGATTGTAAATATAATGCAATAAAAGATAGAAATAATCCATTAGAAACAAATTTCAATTAACAAAAATATACTGAAAAAATTCCTTGGGTCACAGGATTTGAACACCTCTTGCTTACTTTGCTTTTTGATTCTAATTGATCTTTTCTCTCTTGTAATGAACTCCAAAAATATTTAAATATACAATACAAAAGCTGTATTAAAATATCTTGTTTTAAAACATGTTTAAAACTAGTGTTTAAAATTTTTGTTTTGCCAACTGTACAAAATGCTCCAGGTTGCGCTCAACCAACTCCAAATTGATCACATCTTGTTACTCAATACATAGGGCTACCCATGTTGCGCCTGTAGGCATTTACTCGGTTTTTCTAACAAACATTATAGTCCAGTCGGGCGGCGGAATCAAGCAAAGGTATCTCACAACATACCAGAACCCATTTACTTCGTAGGGAAAGCCGACCTTTAGTTGCTTCAAAACCACTTGGTCGGCTAGGGCGCAACTTGGTACATAAGAAAAAAAGTGCATGCTTTTGACCTCCTAAACATCTCATCGAAAACCACAACGAAAATAGGCTGTTGCGGTACAAAGTGATTAGTAAAGCTTCAAAAAATTGGTCGGCCGAGTACTATCTTGGCAGGTTTCTATGGCTGACCGATTTTGTAGTACCAAATTATCTCATCGAATACCAGAATGAAACCAACGCATAATAAGAGCTTAATTAAAGCTATTAAGCAAATAAAGGTCGGCTTTCCCTACAAAGTAAATGGGTTCTAGTATGTTGTGAGATACATTTGCTTGAACCTTAAAGCATTGTACCAAGCTTGAACCCTTCGCCCGGGCTATTACTAAGTTAGCGTTCCTAAACGCCGGGGTAAAAGTAAAAATTAACTGTCACCCGTTCCACAACCACCCGAGTGAATACGAACAGTTCATAAATCTTGTCAGAAATGTAAAATTCACTTTGACAGTTTAAATGTTTAACATTTACCCAGGCGTTTAGGAACGCTACCTAAATGTTTAGGTACACGTATTGTGAAGTCACTCAAAGATTACTGTAGAAAATAACACCATCCATCAATAACTTTCACGCCGCTCTATTTGATATTTTTACTATAGACACTAAATTTGTCTACAGAAAAAAATACTCAATTTCAAAATCTGCTACGCGTGTTGTTTTGGGCATTTTCTGTCAAAAAATAAATATTTATTTTAGATACAACATATATTTTTTTAAATATAATAAATGAATGTTCAAAATGGCGGCAAAAAAGTGGTAAATAATTGATGATGAAAAACATTTCCAATCTACATATTGCGTATGTTAATGAAATCATGGAGTTATGTAGTTAGTATTGAATAGGAAACTTTGATATTAAATAAATATTGCTACTAATTAAATTATTAGATACTGAAAACGGCCCCATTTACAAGCATCTCATAATACACCATAATAGTTAATGCACGTACCAACCTGTCAAAGTTAAAACTCTACTCTTGAATAGACATCAACATCTGTCAGCATGGGCATTCGGATTTGAGCGGATTGGATATTGTGATATTAAACACACTGAACCGCTGCTGTTGGAATCATGCCACTTCACAATAAAACGAATACTGTCCTGCAACGCAGCCTGATACCCATGACAGTTTTGAGCCTGGGCTTGAACTTTAAAGCTTGGAATACTGGGGCGAGGAAATTCTAAGGACAGCTTGCACAATATCATTTTATCCTTGTCAAGAGTGAATACTCGTACAAATTGTACGACATAATAAAAAAAAAAGGCCAAGTGCGAGTAGGACTCGCACACTAGGGTTCCGTACCACCACACAATACGGGTACGGTACCTTTAAAATATTATGGTACATAATTCCATTTCCACAAGTTATGTAGGATGTTAACTTGACACTTACGATCTATTAAACTCTATGTATCTAAAGGGTATGATTAAGTTAGTCAATGATAACGTCCTAAATAATTAAATATTTGTTATTTTCCGATTTTTTTCCTACTTGTAAACGAAATTTCAAGTTTCTAAATCAAGTAGGAATGCTCTATAGGTTTCGATTGTCGAAAATTTCTATGAAATTGATTATGTCATATGCAATAACTTTTTTCGCGTAGAATTAGAAGCCTGATTTTTTACATATCAAGCTGAAACTAATACCTCCTACAGAAGAAGGCCATCAACTTACGAGGTCCGAACAAAAGGGTCTTGACAGACGGATATACAGACAGACGGACGACAAAGAGATCCTATAAGTGATCCGTTTTTTTCATTTTGAGTTAAAGAACACTAAAAACATAGGAAATCAAGGGGACTGCTGACAGAAGTGAAAAATTTACTTTCAAAATAGCATGTCAGTAACGTTGACGCGAACCCATTAAGATTTTCCCTTACCAAAAATCGCTTAACAAGCACAAAGAAGTTTTCACTTTGAAAAAAATATCGAGGCATCAAAACATAAAAATTATGTGAATTAGTCAGGAGCTCAAAATAATTATTTTTGTACTATTTTAGTCCATGTGAGAGCGTCGTGAGAATGAGTATTGTCAATGGGTAGTTTGATGTCCCAAAGAATAATATTATTATAATGGAAATGTTTCACGCTCACACTTAGAATGTATAGTATTCATTCTGGGATACTTGTCATGATTCTAGCATATAATAAAATGAAATGTATTATTATGGACAACTTCATTTTGGAGTCTGATGTAACAGAGTCTGAATCTTCATGCCAAATTCAAAGAATTTAATTTTGGCTTACCCTTCCTTTATTAACTTGGACTTGGAGCTTGAGAAGTATAGGGGCACAAAATACATTGAAACTTGGTTCTGATAATTTACCGAGTCTCCAGTAAAAACAAGAATAAGACTGTATCAATCAAAATCAATGGTTAGCGTTTCCTAAATAACATTTTGTTAACCATCGTTATTAACTTGGGGTTGGGCTTGAGAAGTATATGGGCACAAAATACATTGAGACTTGGTTCTCATAATTTACCGAGTCTTTAATATAAATAAGACTGCATCATTCACAATCACCGTAAATACTACTAAGTATATGTAGATACTTACCATATCAAAGGTTACCGTTTCCAAGTCTGGTCTAGGAAAAAGACGAGGTGGGTAGGAAGCAAACGGGCCATGAAATTAAGAATCTGTTGCAACGAGCTCAGCCGGTACAACCACGACAGACAGTTGGCAAATAGGAACTATTTGTTTCCGAACGTATCGGTTGCTACACCTTTATAGGTAAGACTCATAAGCGATTTGAAATAAAGGTGATTGTAGATTGGTTTAGGATCACGCTGTTAAGGCGCGGTTAGTATGCACCATGTAGCTGTGTAGCCGCAAACTTAACAAGATTGAAGTCCGTTGCAGGATTTGTGATGGAAACACGTGTAATTGTGTTACGTGAAATATAATATCAGAATATTATACAAACGAGATAAAAAAATGAGTCAAAATGGCTATCGTCTCTTATAATATTAATGAGCGTTTTTCTAGCTGATTTTTTTTTCTTGGTTCTTAGCTCCTTTTCTTTCCTCCAGATGGCGCTGTCCATTCACCATAGATAAAATATGTTTCGTAGCAATCAATGTCAAAGTGGTTTTTCATTTGTTTGGCATTTGAGCAAATTTTGTCTTTGATTCTGTTACTAATGAATACGACAGTGCCATCTAGGAATCTTATTTAACACTAAATTTGACATAAGGAAAAACGCTCATTGAGATATTGGATAAGTGAGAATAAAAAAGGAACAAAAGTATGTAATAAAACTTTTTGGTCAACTACCTATACAAACTTTTCAGAAAAGAAAAGAGGCCTGAAATGGAATTTATAAAAAAATCATTTCCCTACTAAATTTTCATGAATCGTAAACGCATGCTATTTTATGAAATAACTTTTTAATTATATTAGTGATATTTGAAGTAAATATAATAGATACATTCTCAAGGGAGCAAAATAATATATTTATAGCAAAAGCAGGGTATCAAACTGTGTTAACTGAGATGGAAATTATTTTTTCAATGCAAGTGCTCGTAAAGGCCCACTTTTTATGCATCAAAACCGAACAGAAAGTCGATTATTTTGCCCTAGGGCTTTATTATTATTATTTTTTTTTTATTTATTTACAATGGTTGGCTAACCTGCAGCCTTTCCTGTTTACCATAATGTAATACTTTTTTTCCACTGTTTAACGGCTCTGGATACAATCCTTTTGAGCCAGTCATAATTTAAAGTTCACAAGATTATATTTGTTTTATTTCCTCACACTATGCATTGAAAAACGTAGTATGATACACGGGCGTAAGAGCAATAAATTACTCGGTTACGTTTAAAACACTCGCTACGCTCGTTTTTTAAATCGTCCTCGTAATTTATTCCTTTTCGCCCTTGTAGCATAAACTACTATAGTATCGATTAACATAATGTGTTTTTGTAACTTTCCATACTATACAAATAAATAGAAAACCTTTTACAATACAGTTTCATGTCTATAAATACAACATTTTAAATACTGTGTTTGATTCCTGTAGTAAGATGAATGGGGAGGTCCATAAGGATTGTTCAATTTTCAATTTAATTTTCAGCCCATTCTTTGTATTAACAGTCTTAATCTGGACGTCAAGGTTAGTTACTCTGAGTCTCTGGTTGAAACCTTTCCTAATAAAGGTGCCTATAGATTATCAACTTGTTGAATTGTAAAAAGTAAAAGCGTATTTTTCTAATTGTTTGAATATTCGCGCATTGTTTGAGAAAAGTAATATACAAACCTTGGTGGCAATTGGGCATTGATGGGCTCACTTATGTGTGCCTCGGCTACCGCTCAAGCATCAATGCCTAATAACATTCCGGCTGCTGCAGTAATCTATTATTAATTTTAACTAGTACATTACTTTATTTATTTACCTAAATCGCAAGTACGAAACGTCACTTTCTTCCCAACTGCTCAAAATGTTCTAAGCAATCCATTAATTCCCACTTTACATATACTTTTTTAAATTGATGCTGTTAATCACAGAAGACGATGGTCATCTTCCTCTGTGATGGAGATCTTATCTGTTTAGTTAATGGCGTCGCTAGTAAAGTATTTAGAAAGAAATTTATCAGAAAAAACGGGAATCCAAACCAAGGTTACAAATTTAACTATGAAGGGTAATTTTCAACTCTAGGGGCATCAAATTTGACTCAGTCAATTTGTATTCAGCTTTAAGTTTTTTCTACCTGAAAACAGAAGATGATGGCACCTTAACAGACAAGCAATAGGTTTCATAATTTTGTGTAGACATTTTATAGATGATAACAATACTGGATGGTAAGAACATATGCACCACGAAAGTCAAATTATATGAAAAATGAATTATGCAACTTTAATCGCAACACTTTAACTTGATTTATTCTTAGTGTAGTTGAAAAAAAACTCGCTCGCACCCAGGCAACAAAATAACGCTATAATAAATCCATTTCCACTCGAAAAAGTATGTACTGTATTCTGTACTGTTATTCACTTGTATTTAGGGGAGAGGAGACGTGAATTCACATTGCTTAGTGCATGCCGTCTGCCTGCTCTCTCGGGGATAACAGTGACAAGCATTGTTTGGCATGCGACATCTCTGGTATTAAATTCACTTGTTTTTATTAATTTTCTACCTTTACAAGTTGATTATTATAAATATTATTATAATAGAGTGCATTATGAACAAGAAAACATTAATTAGAAATAAATTAAAAAAAAACAAATATTGGGAAAAAAATCGCTATAAAACATATAATCTTAGATTATTCTATTTACTAAAAATAATATCTACCCACTATACTTTAATCTTGTTATTACTACCTACAAACCAAATTTTGTTTTAATACACAAAGGGTAGATGCACTTTATGAGGCTTTTATCTTATTCGTCGTTATACGCCTTCACTTTAATCCTGTAATAGATACTCCAAAAATTATATTTTATTATTAATGTTCGATAGATGTTTGACTCAGTGCCGTGACCAAAACATTCTGCTTAGTAAGGTGGCTTAAATTACCGGGTAGCGGGTAACCCCGGGCGGATAATAACATCAAATTTGGTATGAAGGTACGGTGTACTGATAAATGGAGCCGACTGAAATACATTTTTTTTCTCTTCAGATTTTTTTCTTTCTCAGTTTTCTTATTGAAATATAATTTAAAATTATCAGTAATTTTATTATTATTATTAATTTAACTTTTTTGAGAAAATCAAGAACGCAAAGAAATCTGAAAATTAAAAAAATATATATATATGTATTTTTCAGGGTGCCCCTAGGCCAACATTTATCAGTAGCCTCTAATGTACCTTCATATATAATTTGGTGCTATTATCCGCCCGGTAACGATAACTTTAAAATACAGCTCTCAGTCACTAAGAATGTAAAGTATACCTAGTAAAAAATTATAACACGACTTCGAAAAAGCAAAATTGTTTGTTGCCAGGGCATAGAGGGCATGCTTTTAGTAAAAAAAAAAATACAAAATCGTTTTTTTTATATTTTTTACTATTATCATTGCTTTTCAAGCAAACAGTTCTGGGTTTGACTCACAAAAGGCTAGACTAGAGCTGCAATCGGAAAAAGTTCAGAATCCTTAAAGCCTAAAACAAATAAAAGTTTGTGGAAAATCAAAGTTCAACTAAAGTAGTCACAATGTAATAGGTCCGTTTTGACATATGTCATCGCAACGTATCTATGGATGTGAACCATGCAAATCGGTAACTAGGTCAACCGATTCTCACGAGAAATTCAAAGAGAATTCAAGAGAAATTCAAGAGAAATGAAAGAAATTCAAGAAGATTCAAAACATTATGAGTTTGTTATCGTTTGAAATATTTTCAAGTTTATTGGTCATAATTTCCAGAATAAACATAATTGCCAAAGTCAACGTGAAAGAAAATATAAACAGTTCAAAAGTAAAGCCTAAAGTCACAAGAAAAAAACACTAAAAACAAACGGGAGCACAACAACTTCCAATATGGTGATAGAAAGATATTTCGGGTGTTAAAGCCAGCTTTTAATTTTTTTTCTTTACGAAAAGAATCTGAAATGGAAATTCTTACGTGCCAGTAATATTTTGTAATGTTGTACTTCACTGACCTCAAATTAGATAGAGGTCTGAGCGTTGATAGATATAAAATACTGGCCAGTAAGAAAAATATGTAGGCTTCAAGATGAAAAAATTGCTCCATGCCTTATAAAAAAAAATACTGCCATATTTCTTACCAGCCAATCTGTCTATTGATAGGATGATTTATGGAAAACTGCCTGTAAACCAATTCATTAATAAAAAAAAAATGGGGCTTTAAGCAATAAATGCATGTTTTTTATATATATATATATATATATATATATATATATATTGTTTTTGTAAACTATAAGTTTAAAAGCTAAGTGGTATGTAACATTATTTAGCACAATAATTATTATATTATATTTTTCAAATACATGCAAATGTTCAAATCTAAAAAGTTTATATTTGCAAAAAAAAAAGGAAATTTAAACTTGGCTTTTTGTGTACTTTACAATACATTCTTTACAATTATTTTATCAATATTAAAACAAGTTAATTATTTTCACGTGGAATCGAATTGAGTCCGTGAAATAAGGCGATTATCTGGTTACAACACTATTATTAAGAAAAAATTGACTGAGAATGTAACTGTTTTTAAGACATTGTGTAGTAATTCAAAATTGCATTTTATTTTGGAATATGCGTGAAAATAGTACTTGAAATATGTTCCGTGATAATTAAAAAACGTTTATTTATTTTCTTTAAACCCAATAAGTTAATAATTATTTGTTAACCGTTTCATTTATTACATGTAAAGTTATATTCTATGGTCGTTCTTATCTGTCAAAACGGGCCTCTTATTTTGTGGCAACTGTACTTCAGTAAATCAATGTCCAGGGCAAAAAAGTTTGAATACACTTTCCGCTTCTATTTAAGCCCGAATTGAAATAAGAATAATATATTTTTCAAAGCAAGCAAGGCCCACTTTTTTTGCATCAAAACTGAACAGAAAGTCGATTATTTTGTCTTAGGGCTTTATTATTATTATTTTTTTAATTTATTTACGAGAAGTTGGCTAACCTGCAACCTTTCCTGTGTACCATAAATTTTATACTTTTTTTTCCACTGTTTATCGGCTCTGGATACAGTCCTTTTGAGCCAATCATAATTTGTCATTCACAAGATTATATTTGTTTTATTTCCTCATAGTGTGGAAATAAAACTCATAATGATTACATTATGAGAAAATATTCCTCATAATGTAACCGGCACTATTAAATATTTTAGTATAAATATTAAATTATATTATTTATTTAGGTATAAAATATTTTTAAATGCAAGTGCTCGTAAAGGCCCACTTTTTATGCATCAAAACCGAACAGAAAGTCGATTAGGGCTTTATATTATTATTTTTTTATTTATTTGCAATGGTTGGCAAACCTGCAGCCTTTCCTGTGTACCATATAGATGTTTTACTTTTATTTCCACTGTTTAACGGCTCTGGATACAGTCCTTCTGAGCCAATCATAATTTAAAGTTCACAAGATTATATTTGTTTTCATTTCCTCACACTATGCATTGAAAAACGTAGTATAGTACACGGGCGTAAGAGCAATAAATTACTCGGTTACGTTTAAAACACTCGCTACGTTCGTGTTTCAAATCGTCCTCGTAATTTATTCCTTTTCGCCCTTGTAGCAGAAACTACTATTAATAGTATATTAAAATCTTAAACTCTATGGTATTCAATATAATTTATCCTGTGGTGATACTCAGGGTTCTGTTTCAGAAATTACCAAACAGTATCGATAGGTTTGTGGTTTATATCATGGAGGACGTATATACCTAACCGGGTCGTTGCGCCTTTAACTTTGTCTTTTACCTACTGAATAAATTTGATTTTTGTATGTTCTTTTCAATCTGATTAGTACAAATTTATCTTGGCGATACCAAAAAAATGGGGTTTTTTTGAATCTATTTCCTCCACTATAGCGTCATCTACGTATTTCATTTTTGGGTAAATGTTTATTGAGTATTTGATTAAGATTCTTACTGAAGAAAAACGCGATTGGATGAAATTTTCTCGATAGAATTTAATTTCGAAAAGACCTCTAAATTGTTTTATTATTTCTTGTTATTCTGAAATCCTAACTAATTTCATTGTGAAATTGCATTTAAAATGTGGATATTATGTATTTGTAAAGTCTCTTTGAAAATATTTTTGACAAAATAATTTAGTACATTTCATATTAATAAAAAACCGACTTTTTGCTACTTTTCCACGAATCCGTCCCACTTGCACTGAGGGTTTTTTAGCAAATGGAGTAACAGTTTACGTATCGCCTTAAGCAAGCAAGTAAGACAATGAAAAATAAAATAACATTAACAAGGTGCTACCTGGTGATTGTTATTTTAAGCTTTATCCAAATTTTGTATTTTGGTTTTCTCGTTTTTCGACGTATACATACAAAAGCTTGTTAGTTTCCTTTGTGGGTAAAATCTCTTTCTGCGTCCCATCACAATAAGTGTTGTTGATTTGTGATAAATTGATAATGCTGCAGTGGTCGATACATAAGTAATATAACATTAATGAATACTCAGTGTGATGTTCGGTGTCGATTTCCCATGTGGAAATAAAAACTTCCCACTCTATTCCTCGGAAAACCTCATTAACTCCTTGACGTTTATGTATCGGCTTCCAAAGCAATTATTGCCATCTTCTTTTATTGCTGTACTCGTAATACAGTCTGATAAAAAATATTGAAATTCGAACAGAATAGGTATTATATAGATGAGAGAGGTCTTAGAGCGCGATATCGGTTATAGTGACAAGAAACCGGCTTTAACCCTAAATTTTTGAGAATTTCACTTCCACATTCACATATTTTGAAAAAGTTGCAGTCATCGATAAAAATGCAAATTTTCAGAAAAAACTGCTCCCCTCAAGCTCAAAAGCAACGATGCTCACCTGCCAGACTTGCATTTCTATATTCCTAAACAAGCTAAAACGCAACTACGGTGGCGGCAACGAGTGATGGCCTCTATAACAGCTGCGTTTAGTGATGGAGTACGTTTAAATTTCTGTTAAAAATAAAAATCAAGTGTGAGTTTACTCAACATTAGACGCGTCATACTACATTCAACATAATAATACAAAAGGCAAATGTGCCAAATATACTTACAAAGTAGCTATAATATCTAGAAAGTGACTGGTTTACAATTATATAGTTTGGAAAAAAAAGGAGCCGTAGGATTAGGAAGAGGAGAACCCTTTATTTATTGATTGCTATTTAGCCACTATCACTTCCCGTGGAATTGCCTTAAATTATCGACCTCTTGAGTTTAAGAAAATGAGAAACTGTTGCTATAAAGTCTTTGTTTCTAAAGACTATTGAAAAATTATATGAAAATCGAAAAAAAATAAAACGAAACAAGTAGTAATAAATGAAGTAATACATTGTTTTATTGAGACTTGCCATGGACGAAATGACTTGCTCATAAATAATTACGAAACTTGGTAGGCATTTAAATGACATAGGCACCCCATCAAGCAAGAGTTTTTTGTAATAAAATTACGTGAGACTTATGCTGTCTGCTAGTATATAGTATATAGTCCATATCAGATTATGCATTTTGGACAGAATGATTTTGAGCTTATACCTTTCATAAGAGGCAGGAAATGGTGTCGATTCTGTGTAGCACATCATAACTTATTTGACAGGACAAAACTTAATTTAAGCGTTCTGTCGTTGTTTTTTCAATAACGAAAGAAAAAGACAGGACGCTTAAAATAAGGTTAGTCCTGTCAAATAAGTTAAGTCGTGTTACGCCGAATCGATACAATTGAGCTTCAATGAGGTCCAGGGTGTGTAAAGGGATGTGCGTGTAACGTGTATGAGTAAAGTTCATTACCTACGCTTTTTGTCTACCTTATATTATGGTACTGAGTGTACATATACGGTGATTCCAATAAATATAGTCAAATTCATTTCTAGTCTCTATTATACTCGTCGCAATATCTCTCTGCAAGCGGGGTCATAATTAACGTATTTTCGTAGTGTTGTGCTTGCGTCGAGCAACTATTGATAGAACTAAAATAGTAAGTAACGTATGCGCTTCAAAACACCTAGAAAACGATCAATATCACTAATCTTAATGACGATTCTTATGACAATGACTCAGATGACGATGATTATTAATGTTATTTAATAATAAGCAATCATTAATCAATCATTATTATTTGTCTTTGTAGTTTTTATAATAAGTTAATACAGTAAAATTCAATACAATAAAATAAAATAATTGATTTATAATAAATGCACATGCAAAAAAATCATATTTATTGTTTGATTTTAATTTTGTAAATATTTACCGATAACATATCGATACATGCGTTGTAATTCTTTACTCGTTGCTATAAGACCCAAAAGTGAGAGTGAGCGCGCAATATGCTTCACTGTGCTCGCACTTTTTACTGCCCCGCGTGCAGCGAGATCTTGCGGCTAGTTTAGTGATAAAAACAACACAATTCTTTTCTTTTATGTGCTTATATGGATTTTCCTCCATTAACCAAGCCCAGG
This sequence comes from Ypsolopha sequella, assembly GCA_934047225.1. Lineage (NCBI taxonomy): Eukaryota > Metazoa > Arthropoda > Insecta > Lepidoptera > Ypsolophidae > Ypsolopha > Ypsolopha sequella. The sequence goes on from OW203985.1 coordinate 14,739,943, forward strand.
AGTTCACGTCCCTAGTTGCATTGTTTTAATTCGTTTGCTTGTTTTTAATTAGCTGATTTCAAAAAATCGTTATAAACATTATTTTACCCACAAAATAAATTTAGATGTAAAAATTTAAACTCCTAAAGAAGGACATAAATAAAATACGTGAACCATTTCTCTTACTTTTACGGACGTACGGAAATTAAATATGAATTAGCCGGGACAGTCTTTACCCCAGCCCCTACGTGTGATCCAGAAAATGTAATAAACGCAAATAACGTTGCGCTGTGTCCAAGTAAGATGAAACCAGTAACTGGTAGTAGGACACGCAACCGGGCTATATAGCAGGAGCAGCATTGGTCCTCAGACCGAACCCTGAGGGACCTCGCTCTACGGTCACGTATAAATTACACTGCGGAATGGCGTTTTCCTTTTGTTGTCTGGACAAAGTTCCCTTCTTCTAAAGCTTAAATCCTGACTTGAATTACGTGGGGCGCAGTTTAAAAACACCTTCCCTAGACCCAGCCGTAAAGTTTAGTGGAACTGAGTAGCTTCACATTTACTTGATATCGTTAGAATAGCATTAGGAAGAATAGGTAGGTAAATCGTGGCAAAATACGACTTTGTGTGGTAAACCCCACACTGTTCAATAAGAAAAGAAATAGTTTGTCTCATAAACGAATGAGTTAAACACTGTGCGTACAGCTTTAGATTTTAGGGTTGGGCTCAATTGGTTTCTTTTCAGTTTTTTTTTCCAAAATCAGTTAACTATATTTACTTGTATAGTGTCCAGGTTTACAAGATAAGTTAAGAAACATAAGGTTCAGTTTCTGAAGTAAGAAAATCTCCCTAAGCGATACTTAGAAATTAGCCAATCACAGTGCTGCATTTAATAATTAAGGACCGCATAAGTTGAAACTCTGAAATGTGAATTTGGGGGTAAGTAAAGTGTTCAAAAATTATGTGTTGGATGTCTTGTTATGTACACTGAGTTTTTTTCCCGTACTTATTCAAGCCAAATAACTCCAAGCCATACATACACGATGAGTTCAGGGAAAAGTATTTTTTGTAGTAAGGCATATATTATTATATTTTTATAATATTCTTAATATATTTCAATTTAATTTGTTAGAATTTATATATTCGTGTTTTTAAGGGCGCAGTACCCTAGCTGTAACATTAATATGTATAATTGCATATGTAATGAGTTTTATTTCGTGGTGAAATGGCAAAAATAAAAATTTAATAAAAAAGTTGTGAAAACACTAAACTAAATATCTAAAGTATTTCAAAGCCGTCTATCTTGTCTAAAAATAATGGCTGTGACAGACACGGACGGACCATTTTTACTATAAATAAGGGTTCTTTTTCATATTTTTCAACATGCAACCCTAAAAAAAGTAATGCTACAAACAAAACAGCATTTTTTTCTGTGTAATATTTATGTCTGTTTAAATGACCTAATAATTGAATTTTAATGGAGCTTTAAATTTTTTAGCTTGATGTTTAGGTTTAACTGGGGGCAGGTCGTCGCCAACGATCTTGAGTCGACATATCGACAGAAAATATATTGAAATAACGTTCAATATCAGCGCGCACTGCATTACGACGCGACGTCGCAAGATCTCTGGATAGCGCAAAATAGGAGAAAATTATAACTTTTCACAAGGACGCGATGAACGGAAAAAAACATCCATAGATGATTTTTTAAGCAATGTTTTCCTTGTACTTTAGTGCGACAACCATACAAATACCCTTAGTGGTTTCAAAGAAATAACAAAAGAAATAAATGTGTGTGTTGCACAATTTTACTTCATTTTAGACAAAAATCAACTTGACTTTACAACATTCTCGTACTGTTCTTTTAACGAGACAATAATTAACGGAAATCTTTTTTTTTCCTTAAACGTATTTTAAATAATAATATATATTTTTTATAATTTTTAGACATGTCATTTAAGAGAAATATCTTTATCAGTAAGAGTAATTTTCGGATGACGCTGAAGCAGGCGCCTTAACATAATAAATATATACCTAAAGTTGTGATTTGTACTAGAGTTTTATTACAGACACGTATTCGGAAAGAGTTACCTATTGTTTGTTTATTTCAACTCAGGCTAGCTTTTGCCTGCGGCTATATACGCTTGGGTGCAAGCTCATTTTTGTTAGCATTTCGTTTGCTTGATTAAGTTCTTTAGAAATCAAACCAGTCACAATTGTTACATAATGGCGTCAACAGTTGCTGGTCAATGGATGGTAACTTGTACCTAAAGCTTCCTAATGGTAACAAGCTGAGACTCAACACGATGGAGCAGTTGCAGGAGTTCTCAGCCGAGAACCCGCCTACCATTGATGCTCAGGGTACTGTAGGCCGTGCCAGGCGAGTTATTGCTGCAAGAAAATAGTCTGTTTGTAGATCATTTTGCAAGTAATTGTATCGCGAACGCTCAGGTATTGTTGAATAACATACTTACTTTCAATAATAGGCAAACTATTGTAACTTAGGGTAGTTACAAGCCCTCTTATATCTTTTTATTTTAGAATATCTCTTCCAAATTACAAAAACACCCTCACTCATTGCTTCGATTCACTTTTTATTTTTACTTTTTCTTTTTGACACCTGTACCTACGTTCCGTTTTGTGTTTCGGTTTTTAAAACGATGTATACTTATTGTTCAGTCATGCAATATGGATTTATAACGACACTCTTTTATTATTTGCCTATAGATTATGTACAAAATCTGCATGTACTCATTTATGTTTCTTCTGTCCTTATGCACATATTGGCAACAAACGATGGAAAGTAATCTAGATGGTGTTTAGAGCGAAAACATAATATTATGTCTAAAGTTGGAATTTTGTTTAAAATTGCATAACTTCTTTTTGTAATGTAATAATCTTGTAATTATGTTGTTTAAGTCTTTGTGTACCTACTTTATTCATTTGGAACTGTACCTAGTTCATCCATAGAGAGCTGGCGGTGTTGTGGTGATATGGGCGCTTCTTGGTTTACCACTATTTTTTACTTTTTATTATTACAATTATTTTTATACGTTTATTTATAAACCATAGGAAATTATTTATTTAGTCAGTTAAATATATTTAATATTATGAATTTATCATATAACTCTGAACTGTTTCAATCGCTAGACTCAAATGACTCTTTTAATGATGCTTTAGATGACTCTTTAGGTAATGTGCATCTTAGTGATTTACTTCACAATACTTTTGTGCCACTTAAGAAAAATTTAAACATTTGTCACCTAAATGCACAAAGTATTCCCGGACATTACTCTGAATTTCTCGCAACCTTCACTAGTAACCACATCCATGCCTGTCTGGTTTCGGAATCCTTCTTGAAACCCTCACTACCATCTACGTCCGTTGCTATTCCTGGCTACGTATTGATAAGAAATGATCGAACGGGAGCGGGTAGTGGCGGTGTTGCTATTTTTCTCCGTTCTGATATTAAATATAAAATTGTTTCCCGTTCGCCTTCGGAATATAACAGGGATAAGCCATTTATGGAATACCTGTTCATTGAGCTCGACTTCATAACCACAAAATTTCTACTTGGTGTTGCCTACCCCCCACCCACTATTGATTATTTTGATTCTTTGGAAAATTTACTGGTCACACACTTGCCTGAGTATGAACATGGTCTAGTTATGGGTGATCTTAACACTGATCTGATCTGTAATGATTCTCGCTCTCGTAAATTAAGGATGCTTGCTTCATCTGTCAATGTCTCCATCTTACCACTTGAAGCTACTCATCATGTGGGTGACTCGCACACTCTGCTAGATCTGATTTTAACATCTAATCCTGACCGTATCGTTTGCCATGGCCAGTATACAGCTTCTGGGTTCTCCCATCATGACCTTATTTTTGCGTCCTACAAATTAAAAATTCCTAAGCCTAAACCTAGAATCTTGCTCCAGCGGAATTTCGCTAAGCTAGACGCTAAAAAGCTTATAGCTGATGCTAGAGCTATAGATTGGGGCCTAGTGGAGCAATCCGAGACAATTGACCATAAAATTGAATTATTTAATAAATTTGTGATTGAGCTATATGATGTCCATGCTCCCATACATCCAGTTCGCATGAAACGTGCGCCTTCTCAATGGCTAACTGAAGATATTCGGAGAGCCATGGCCATAAGGGATAGTTACAGACGGAAATTTAAGAAACATCCTACAGAAGAAAACTGGAACAGGTTCAAGGCCGCTCGGAACCGTTGTAACCAAATGGTTAGAAATGCCAAACGACGCCATATCCACTCTTCAATTGAAACATGTGCTCCCAATAACCTGTGGCGCTTCCTTCGTACTCTCGGTTTCGGAAAGTGTCGGGAAAGTCTTAACCCTGCTTTGGACATCAATGGCTTAAACCGCCACTTTTCTTCCCCTCCCAACATAATTGATCCCATACTTAAAGAAAATACAATTCGACGCATTTTAGCTGCACCTTCTTCATCTCATGATACTTTTGATTTCACACCAGTTCTAGTCTCGGATATTGAAAAAGATATTCTTTCCATTCCCAGTAAAGCCGTTGGCCACGACGCTATTGGCCGCGATCTTCTCCTCCCTATTCTGGAAGTTATTCTCCCTGTCATTACTCACATTGTAAACTTCTCTCTCACATCTAATTCATTTCCTGCCTCTTGGAAACTGGCGTACATGGTTCCAGTCCCAAAAATTTCTGAACCCTCTTCGTATAAAGACTACCGGCCAATTTCTATACTTCCCTTCCTCTCTAAAATTCTAGAACGGGTGGTCAATCGTCAACTTATGTATTTTCTTCACTCTAATAAACTTCTAAATCCACTTCAGTCGGGATTTCGTCCATCCCACAGTACATGTACTGCTCTCATTAAGATTACTGATGACTTTCGTGATGCTATGGACGAAAGGCAACTTACACTCCTCACTCTTCTTGACTTTAGTAGCGCTTTTAATTGTGTTGACTATGACATTCTCCTGGCTATTTTACGTTCTCTCAATGTTTCCGAGTCAGCTACAAACTGGTTCTATTCGTACCTTTATGGGCGTCAACAGCGTATTCGCTCGGACGATATATTCTCCGACTGGTGCAATGTTACAGCCGGTGTGCCCCAAGGTGGTGTGCTATCCCCTCTTCTGTTCTCGGTGTTTATAAACACCCTTGTCTCCTCCATTAACTTTAGTTCTTACCACATGTACGCTGACGATCTTCAACTCTATATGTCTTTCAAGCAGGACCTAATTCTTGTAGCCATTCAGAAAATGACTTCTGATCTTGAACACATCAGTCAATGGACGGAACAATTTGGACTCCTTCTTAACCCATCAAAAACGCAGGTCATGATAGTCGGTAGTAGGGCTCTCATAGACAAAACGGATCTGAACACGCTTCCACCAGTCTGTTTAAATAACACTCCTCTCAAGTTCTGTACGTCAGTAAAAAACCTAGGAATCTATATCCAGAACAATATGTCTTGGGATTTGCATGTGGCGGAACTTAGTAAAAAGATCTTTGCTTCAATGCACTCCCTTAAGCGCATGCAAAGGTTTTTGCCGTATTCTGCGAAGGTCCTGCTGGTTAACTCACTCTTGCTCCCTATTTTAGACTATGCCGATGTCTGTTATCCCGATCTCACTGAAGGATTGTTAAATAAGCTAGATCGTCTCCTCAATTTATGTATACGATACATCTTTGGCCTACGTAAGTATGACCATGTGTCTCAATCTCGTTCTGATCTTAAATGGCTTAACATCCGAAATCGTCGTAACGCTCACATATTATCTCTTCTTTGGAACATCCTCAATGACCCCCTATCCCCTCCTTATCTAAAAGAGCGGTTTGTTTTTCTCGATTCTCTTGGCCGCTCTCAGCGACCTGAGAACCGTTCACTTCTGCGCACTCCGACACATAATACTGACATGTTTACTAGTTCTTTTACAATTTCCGCAATACGTCTCTGGAATGGTTTACCGGTCAGGATACGAGAATCTCTATCACTAGCAGTTTTTAAAAATAGAGTTCATCAGCACTTTCTTAAAACGCAAACTATTTAATCGGGTTTTTTATTTTCTTCTTTTGCACGAGTTTAGAGTCTTGTCTTAAATGGGTATCTATATATTAATATGTATGTATATGTGTATTTATTGTATAGAAATATATATCTATTTTATATTTTATATATTTATAATATATACCTCTATATACTATTGATACTGCTTAGTAAGTAATGGTTTTTAATATTGTGTTAACTTTTTACTATTTAATATTTAGTTATTTATAAGCTTGTACCTATTTAATTATCATTTTATCATCTTTTCCGGCACTACCCTAATTTATCCACATCACCAAAGGTAAACTGGAAGATAATGCTAATTAGCATTAAGTTCGCCTTGTGTACTATGTTTATAAGTGCAATAAAGAATTTTTATTATTATTAATTTTCCCACTTTTAGTTATCCAACTACAGCCCTGTTCAACTATGACTGAGCCAAATTTCAACTCAGTAAGTCACATACAGACATGACTACGCCTGAAGGAATCTAACAAGTCACCCTTTTAGATTTGTTTAATAAAAAAATTCTGTATACACATTTTAGAGTTTTGAATTATAAATATTTTTCACAAATAATTTTTTAAATATATTATAGGGTAGAAATGAAAGATATGACATTTTATACAAAAATTTATTTATCCCTTTCTTACTCGTATCTTTCTAGGAATTGAATTTCAAAAAAAACCTCTTTAAAAAACCCGCCTACGTCGTAAAGGGAAACTACTGTTTAAATTGTATGATCCTAGGCTTAGCAGTCTTGCTTGTCTGGACATTAATGAGTCAGTCAGCCAGTCAGTCAGCCAGTAAGTCATACAGTCAGTCAGTCATCCAGTCAGTCAGTCAACCAGTCATTCAGTCAGTCAGTCAGACAGTCAGTCGGTCAGTCGGTCAGTCAGTAAGTCAGACAGTCAGTTTGTCATCCAGTCAGTCAGTCAGTCATCCAGTCAGTAAGTCAGACAGTCAGGACTTTTTTATTCATTAGACGACTATCAACGCTGAAAAAATCGCGGGCAAAAGTTTGTATTAATACAATGTCAATAAATAATGCTACATTGTGAGCCAGCAATTTATTAGAAATAAGAAATAAAGCGACATTGAATCCGTCACGAAAATTTATTTGCACACTTTATATGATACTTTCAGCGGACGTGGGCCAAACTCATCTCTCTTCCGGCCAAATAACTGTCAGTGAGGGCTTGAAAAAACATTATCTTTGTTACTTGATACTAATTAAGCAAAAGCGTTATGAAAGCGATACATCACTCATGTACCCACGCCGCGCCTACCATTGCTGGTGTTATACTTCAACCAGAATACGTTGATCTAGCAACAATATTGGAGCTGGAACTTCGTGTATGCTGTTCCAATATAAGAGCTCACAATAAATTGGTCGCAAGAACAGGCATATTCATCAGAGCAGTTAATTTGCGAGCAAATGAGTGACGAGAGCATCGTTCATCTTAAATAATGGTTCACATGTCGACAAAACGTGTGTCACACTTTGATTCTTGACAAGTGGTTTCTTGAGTCTACACTAGCTCTACATCAAGCCTAAACTGAAAAGAATATACGATACGCTTTTTAACGTTTTGCTATTGAAAGATGGAACAAGAAAACCGCGACGAACTAGAAAAGTCCTGGTTGTAGTAAACACAAATGATAAAAGGATCAGATACATTTCAACAATAGACGCTATGCCCCCGATAGCAAACACATTGTCTTATTATCTTACCTTATCTTTAACACTCTGACATACATACTTAACTATTTCTTATAAAAAATAACAATAATTATGTATTCTAATTTATTTATTAATGTCACACGCATAAATCTAATTTTGGCCCGCCAATAAACAATGGTTATGATGTATCATTTAGTTTGTTTTATGTTCCAAATATTTTTATGCCACTTTAGGTAGACCACAGCATGAACTATCCTGTATATTACATCTAATTTTGACCTGTGTTGCACAAATATATTTTCTGAAGTTTGAAGTTTGATGTTCTGTTTTGAGACAAGGACGGCATGTTGCAACATTGGTGTCCACCGGGTCGATTTCAGGTTGCAGCAGAGGGAGTCCCACAACATATTTGCTGAAATGATATGGGGTAAATTTTTTTAAACGAAGTTGATAGGTCAATTATTTTTGGGGTCACCAGCAAGTATTAGAAAAAAACTCCCTCCCACCTTTCGATAGACTGGTAGCAAAATTGAATTATACACTTAAAATAACCTTGGCAGCGGAGCTTAAGAGGCTTCAGAAGCAAAACTGCCTTTAGAGACGTTTTTGAATTGCTTTAAACTTTCTATATGAATATTACAAAACTTCGAAAAAAATAAATTACATTTATTGACCCATGTCCCGTAATTGCGATGTTTTAAAACCTTTAAAGCTCTAACCTACAACGAGTAAATAAATACCTTTCAAATGCTTTAAAATGGTTTAAAAAACTGATAAAATGTTAAAATTTTTAAAATTCAAAAAATTCAAGGTTAATACTTGAACACAGACACGAGCAATACAAAAATCTAATATAATGACGTTTAAAACTATTAAATATCAATTGTAACATGTGTAAAAAGTATTATTTTCTCTATTTTGCGCTATCCGGTGACGCAGCGATCGTCGTAACAGCCAATTTGCAATGCACTCTGATATGAACGGTATTTCTATTTTGTTTCTGTTGATATTTGTACCGACACATTTCGAGCTGCTAATTTAGCTAACTGAAGCCCCTTAAGTTATCGTAGAGTGCCGTTGTGTGATAGTAGCAGTGCAAGCATCACAAATGGAATATCAGAGCTGTTAGCATACATCAGAATAACATGATTTGGTCCCATTTACTTAATTTATTATTTATTACAATATTTATTACAAATTTACTCTTTTTTACTAGTTTTTTATACTTTTAGGATAATTTGTGTCAGTAATCTTACTTCTTACATTTAGTCCAGTTATCAATTTTTTGTCATTATTAGTGTATTATTGTTTTTGTATTTTGTATTCTGTATGGGTTATTGGTGCCTGAAATAAAGATTTATTATTATTATTATTAATAATAATACATTTAAGAATAAAGATTTAATGCCTTCTGTGAAAATATCAGAATTTGCTTTTGGAAATGCGTAAGGTATTCTAAAAATATAATTTCAATTTATTTTAAAATGTTAAAGCGATGGATATACGTGTTGATTGCGTCATTTATATGAATTACTTAATGAAATCAATAAAAGGTCAACGTTTTAATTTAAAGAAATATTGCAGTTTTTTTTTTCGTTTGCAAGTGACATTTATCACGAAGGTCATTTGGTGATACTGGCAATTTTCAAGTAATGACCTGCAATCAGCATCTAAACAAAAAGTTATTACCGCAATCTCATGTTATGTGCTACCATTCGTTGAACAGTTGCAGCATCTATGATGACAAGGCCAAATAATGACAATTTATAAGTAACTCCCTGCAATCAACATCGTGGCACAAAGCGATTGCCTCAATATCGAGTGGTTTGCTGTATTTTAATATGGAATTCCTTTGCCTATCTCCGAATAACTTCATCAGATCATGACCAAACTTAAACGAAACTTACCTGGAGGCACACTCCCTTAAACAAAAATAATCATTCGAATCAGTTGACAAAAAATAGTTGACTTGGGTACCTCCTCCTTTTTTGAAGTCAGTTAAAACTTACACATTATTTTTTACATCTACAGTACAACAAAAGGGACATCTCTAGATTGTTACAATTGAGACCAAGTCTATAAAACAGGCACTGTTTTCAAATGGAAGACCGATAGAGCATATTGATTGTAAGCCAATTGTTCAATTCGCAACCTACATACATATTTATACCGATCCGCTGTCACGCCGCACCGCATGCCTAACAAACATGTGCAGTTTTTTCTGTATTTTAGATTTCTACTGCTTGAAGTATATATGCTTTTGTATATAGTTTAGGGAAAATTAATGTAACTAAGAGATTTTACTTTGTTGTTAATGGTTTTTATATCATCATACATAACTCAACAGTTTGCCTGATGCAGCCAGATCTCCAGCCTTTCTGTGGCCTTTTTCTCCAATCGGTGACTCTAACCGCTATTAATTTTCTGTTTCTGTCCATCTTATTATTTTTATACGACTCTTGATTTTTTTTGTACAGTTATGTTGGATTAATTTTATTTTAATTAAATTGTTTTCTATGCAAAATTGACATAGATACCTATTTACTATTGCTTGTTATAGTACCTTATTTAGTACGGCTACACAATATTGGATAAATTTCTACTTTTTATTAAAATCCCTAATGAATTTTATTAGTAAATATAAGTCTGAATATCTCTTTGTCGAAATTTTGACACACAGGCAAAAAGTATTTGTTGTTTAAAATATCCGAATAGGATTAAAAAGCGGGAGTATCCGCCCTCTGGTAAACATTTCATAGTGCTTTTACGACATACCCATCGGGTTGCATTGTGTCCAAAGCTTAAAGGAATTTTGTAATGCCTACTATCCGAGCACATAAAAAAGTGAAAAAATATTACTGGAACCATTAATATATCCACGGTACATACAATATAGGTTGACTATAATGTTGTTTATGTTTTGGTAGGGCCGGCGGTGTAAAATGCGTTATTTTATTAGGTACAATGTGTAGTTTTGGAAACAAGTTAACAAATACCTACATATTCGGAACCCTTAGCAGAGTGTAATAAGACAAACAATAACTTTTGAACCGACATGAATACCTGGAGGCGATTCTGAATAACTTAAGAGAGTTTGATATTTAATGTTGAGTAAGTACTCCGGACGAAAGTTAACAAAAGTTCAATATCAATTTCGATATTTTGCAAGAATTTGGGCTTTTGAAATAATCTAAGAAAAGACAATATTTTTGTTTAAGTTCTCTGTTTTGTTCTAAAATAAGGAATAGCAGAAAACTCTTTTGGTATGTACCAATAGCCTACTACAAGTAGCTGATATTATTTTTATCGATATATTGGTCAGCCAACAACAGTGTTCAGGGCAATTTTTCAGTAGTAACAACTCACTACTAAAGTTCAGTTACGCCGCTCATTAATTTCCACCGCGCGCCGGGTCCCAGGCGAGAAGGTGCCTTGCGACCCTAACATAAATTTCAAGATAACTTCGAGCAAACAAGTTCAAGTCCAAATAAGTATAGGCCTTACTATGCGTCCCTAGTGGCCATCCCTTCGCTTCCAAATACATACTCGCAGGTGATTAATAAAAAATAAAGGCTTGAGGAATTACAAAAACGTGTGTTTGTATCACTGAACTATTAATTTTTATTCTTACCGTTGTTGCTAGAGGACAGACGGACGGTTATGGACATGGGTCTGTTGTTCGATATATTACGCGACCACATTGACTGTCCTGAGCTTTTGACACGACTAAGGCTGTGAGTACCCGGAAACCGCTCACGTCATACAAATATGTTACATGTGCCCAGGGAATATAATCTCGGTATACCGAGATCTCGAAATACCGAGATCTCGCACATATATTGCAAGATTAATCACGCATCGTTATCAGTGCGAGATCAAGCGGCAGCGCATATTACAGATGCAGGGCATTGACGACACTTGAATTACTTTAAAAAAAAGATAAAGCTTTGGATTTGCTGGGTCGAGAAGACAATAACTGCATTTTGCATCATAAAATCAACATCATTTTGTTGAAATTGATGACTACAAACATGGAATTAGAACCTTGTCCGCGGATGGGCTAGCCTATAGGCTATATAAAGTATCTTTAAATAAAATCATATACTCTACTGTTCACACTAAACAAATTTACCCAAAAACATAACAAAGCAAATGAAAAAAAAAACACATGCCGATACAACATTTACAGTTGGTTTATAAAGTTATTATGGAAAAAAAATCATTTGCGCTGGTATGTTTCTTTGGGAAAGTTTTTGAGTATGATCAGTAGAATAATATAATTAACTATTACAAGTGTGTTTTAATACATCCCTTTAATTGGATTGATATCTTGTTTTAATTTTTTTACTAACCAGTAGTAGAAACAATATACAGAGATCTTGCGAGATTGATTTTTTTTAATCTTGCAAATACCGAGATTGACATTTAGGCGCAAGATTGCATTCCCTATATGTGCCTAAGCATTAAACAAATTATGGTCGAAATTCAGTCTTTACCAGACTCTCGAACATATATGACGTGGATATTTTCTCCATCTCAAAAGCTACATTCAAATCTAAAATAAAAGTGGCTCTTAAAAGTATTTCCGAAAATTCTTGACAAACATTGTAGTTGCTAAAACTAATTTAAAATATATTTACATAAATATTGTTTTTAATACATATATTTAATAGAACTATTAAATCTGTTATAATTATTAATTTAAATGTTACATAAATAAATAAATAAAAATGTTTAACACGAATTATCCATAAAATAAAATTGCACAACTGTTGGACACTTTATGATCTCTACAAAGTTATATATTACATGAACTTTAATTTATTTAGACTAAGTATTGAATCTTTAAGTGAAAACCTGTTATTGGCCTTGCTTATGTATCAAACTATTGTGATCTTATTTGTGTAATCGCTGTTGGACCTGTTGGTTTTCCAAATAAACGATAAAATTAAAATTAAATACTAAGGAATTAACAAGTTTTCAGAATCAAGTTCTGCAAATCCTACAAACCCAAGCCCAGATCCAAATAAATTATTATGGAAGGTCAACGTTTTATTTTGCGAAATTAGAAAAATGTTTTATCGATACGTGATACTGATCGATCACTTACTAGCCTCCGGTATGAATTTGGCTGCATAAATTAATGCCACATGTATAACAATACTGCTTTAGAATGAACAAATATTAGTTAGTTACATACTTATTTTATATGTATTACGCCACAGTGTGAAAAAAAATAATAACGTATTTAATTGCATTTAATTTTTTTATGTTTGTTAATGAGCAATGGTGTCGATTCGGCGCAACACAACTTAACTTATTTGACAAGACTAACCTTATATTGAGCGTCCTGTCTTTATATTTTCGATACAGAAAGAAAAAGACAAAACGCTTAAATTAAGTTTAGTCCTATTAAATAAGTTAAGTCGTGTTACCGAATCGACATAAATATTTATTGTCTCATTCGTTTAATTCGTTTTATTTTTGTTTGAACTGATTTCAGCAGCTATTGTTGTTCTTAATTTAGATATAAATGTGTATGTAAAATGTAAATATTTTATTTGATATAATTATTTCTGTATATGTATGTCCTATTTTTCATAATAGTTCTTGGAGCTCATTATGGACCTGGACTGACAAACAATACTGACTCTCGGATAGGGACTGACCTGACACATTAAAATATAACTATTTAACAAACGACTCAAACCTAAATTTTTACAATCAAATCCAAATTTATAGTTTTATATAACACAATCCAAGTTCAGGATCGGAGCACTCTGCATGATACCTGGCGCCTGGCGCCCGCTGACTAAACTCTCCCCTAAAAAAGTCTGGTTCATGATTTAAAATATACTTTTTTTATATTTTTATGTTAAAAGATGCCAGCGGTTTTCTAACTTCAAATACCTATATATTATCTCATATAATATTTTTCTATTCGCCTGATGACAACCCCTCTGAGGGGTCGGATATAGCGCTATATATAACTATTTAATGAAGTGTTTATCTTTATATATATATATAAAATACAACATACAAAAAATACTATCATTCATATAACTTTGCTACTATTTTCAGCAATCATATCGTACAATTTATTTCACCAAAAGGTTGTCTGGAAGAGATCGCCCGCCTATTTGTGCTTACTCTTTGTAATCGTATTTTTAAATTCAATTTATTGTATTTTTTTTTGTGGTGTGAAAATAAAGCTATATTTTATTGTATTGTGTATAAAATCTGTTACTTTTGGGATATTTTTTTTTTAACAAATTGTAATCAACCCTGCGACCATATAGTTTTTGTGAATCAGTTGTGATTTTTTTTCAAGTCCTCTAATAACAATACAAACAAAAGTCAATGTGCACTGAGAAAAAACATACCATAAAACGGGATGATGAGCTAATATGAGCGCCTCGCTTTGCCCTCACCTCTCAAGTGCAAGTATTTCAGCACTATTTCCGTAAATAAACTCATTTCGTAAGGCGGTGTATCCCAGCTACGTTCGTTTAAACTTTTAATCACTTTCGAGCCGTGATAAACAAATTTTAATTAAGTTTTAATATCACCACGTAATTGCTGAGGCGGGCGGCTATCACAATATCGCTGTTTATGAATATTTAGCTTCGTGTCCGTTTGAACTCGGTTTAAATGGGATCGTTTGTTTTTGGATTTTGATAAATATCTTGATTATCTTGATTTCGGATTGGTCAGTTATTATTGAATTTATATTTATTTATTATTTTGAATAATCTATTGTGCTTTGAAAATTTTAATTAAGATATCTAGGCTTGTTTTAAAATTGATACTTGTAAATGTTTATTACTTAATCTTGAATGTATCTTGTACGCTTAAATCTTGTGAAAGTAAGTATAAAAACACCTAAAGGTAAAATTTTATAATCAAGACCACAACACGTTTTGAAATGGCAAAAAGTTTTCCCTACGTTTCCAAGTTTTTCCTGCAACATTCGACGCTATTCATCCCTTGGTGTAATTTTTAATAATCAACTTTCCTTTTTCCAACCACTTTTATTGTTAATTTTATTGTTCCAACATGTTTTTCAAGTTCTTTCTTTGTTTCTTTTTTCAAAGTTTTCTGTATGGCTTCTTTTAAAAGGTCCCTTGAAACTCAAGAAAGACATTCAAATAAAGGAAAAAGAAACATTTTTAGTACAGAATTAGGTTTTGAGGAAAGTATTTTTCTATACTTGACAAGTGAGACCGAGATAAAGACTCCATTTTTCATCTTGGCTGCAATGTGCACGATTGCGACGCTCTGTTCTGGACTGAATTGTACCTCAGGGCATGAATTTAATCTCAGAATTCAGCTGTCAGAATCATAAGAATACTCATTTTGTCTTCACAAGACATCTCGTTTGTTTTTATAAGTAAGAAACGGGTGACATTACCCTACGCCGAGTGTAAAAGGATTTTTGTTATGTAAACTCAATGTTTACTCGTAATTATCTTTAGAAAGTTAAATGAACTAACTGTATACTGTGTGGACAAGAATTTATATTTGACTAGAAGAATCCTGCAGCGTTGCTCGCGTGGATCCTGTTTCTTATGATCTCATAGGAGTTTCCCTTCTGTCTACGTCATATAAGGAACCTACTGGCCAAATTTAATGTTCTTCTAGGTCCAGCCGTTTGGTTGCGGCATTGATAGATCAGTAAGTTAGTTAGTCAGTATAAATACAAGGTGACTGTTATGAATAAAATGTATATTTTTAGAACGCATCAGTCGAGTGTTCGGTCGACGATTTTGTTTTTTGTGTGTGGTAACACTTCTCCCACTTGGAGCTGTCAAATACCTCGGAAAGGACGAATTTGGGAAAAAGATCGAGGTCGATCTCAATATTTAATATATTAATGGTTTAATACGGGGAAAATTGATGTGGACATCTTAAAAAACATTATTGAGTCAGGGTCTGACAATATTTTGGCGTGAAGGCCACTTTTAGTGCAATTTCTGTGTGTGTGATATAACCTGCCTACATGCGGTTTCCAACAACTGCGGAGCTTTGTCAGGTTACTATTTCTTCTGGGTTTGGATGCATCCAAGTGTAGGTGGGTTGTGTTTAGATTCTTCGTGGAAGGTGAACAACGTGTCACAACACCGGCACACTTTGGACTCCGTGTACAAGAGAGGACTCGTACTGCGGACGTCATCAAGTACCATTTTCTGGTAGGAAATTTTGTACTTATTCTTTGTAGCATATCAGCGGATTGAATTTACATGGACGTAGATCTGGGACAGCTTATGGGCCCCTGTTCTGGCTGCTGATATCGCCTTTTACCAACCAGTGACTTTTTTGTCACCTTTTCTGATAAGTGATCAGTAGAAATTCACTTTCAGTCCCGAGTGAATCACTATGGGGAGTTGAAATTTCATTTTAAGAATTTCACAAAAATTGTTATTGATCCATGATACTGATCACTTACCAAGCCACCAGTATGAATTTGGACGATGATCAAAAAGTCACCTTGTATATATACTCGTAGATGTACGGGTTTTTATGTATCACTCTCGTAAAAGATTAATTGTTCCGCTACTGGATTAACTTTATGCATATGTTTGAAATGACTTGAAATGAAATGACTCTGAAGACTTTTTTAGCATCAAGAAATTTTTTCAAAAAGTCTATTGATTTTGTGACGATTTAATGCCTAATATAATTTTATATTCTGGAGAAGCTACATTATTAATCAGAACAATATTAAAGTATCTACGCAGACTTAAACGCAAAAATAAGATTAATTTTCTTGTTAGGTATAAATACCAAGGTCATTATTAATATTAGTACTACTATGCAAACGCTACTTTCCATTTCCATTCTAATAGCGACCGTTATAGTACATACAATTAATAACACACAAATTCATGTATTTCAACAACAATTTCACAAATCATGATTTTTCTCTGTTCTTATTTTGTAATGAATTGACAAATAAAATGCAATGTCTGCCTGTATGTATTTATGTTTTATATTTACTTATAACTTGAGAACACTTGGACGGATTTAGATTCACATATTTTTTATGACAACCTAGAACCTAGAAGAAAAAAACTCTGAAAAATCATTTAACTTCAAGTAAATATTTTCTTAATTTAACTAAATATTGATGCTCGGTAATTTTTGGCACTTGGTGGAATTTACTATACACATTATATTTAATGAAACGGTTAGTAAACTATACTTTATTTATGCCCAACCGGTTTCACTGTTCTTAATTTTCTAGTTCTTTTAATTATAAAAAAACATAAGCACCAAACAAAATAAAGCTATTTTATGCCTCATATATTTATACTTCAACATTTAAATAGAGCGAGCATTTGTTTTAAGATATATATTTTCTTATTTTTCACGATATATTTAAAACCACACAACGCAGTTCGCACTCGACAGAACACCTCGTGTAAGAAAAGAATATTTATTGTTATTTCACCATGCTGCAATAAAGTAAATAAAAAAAAAATTAAACACTATTAAATTAGTTCCTTATTGTAACGCTTTTAGTAACTTTGATTTTAAAATTTTATTATCAAATACAGCTATCATGCTCTTATCATAGTCTAAAAACTATCTAGAATAATAAATACTGCTCCAAAAATTGTCTTGAAGTTTTCTAGATCGCCTTCTTTAAAAGGAGCTAAAAGTTTGCTCTTAATTTTATAGAAGTTTTCTAAGGCCAATCTTGTGATCTATTATTAAAGTTGTTCTTTCTCAATTTTACTTACTTATTCTATTAATTCTACATATTACTAACTTATCTATAAACATTCTTAGAGATATTTTGTAGGCATTTTTTTTTTAAGGATTTCTAATTTCTACTCGTGTGTACTAGAAAACATAGTCGTATTTGCCATAAAATCCTACTAAATTGTGTAAAAAACATGTTGAACGCTGTAACAGTGCTAACTACTTTATCATAAAGCAGAAAGGTGTTTTAAATCCTGTCTCAAGCAAAGCAAAGCAGGCCAACAACGCAATGAATCATAAGTGTATTAAAGCGACGTCGCTAGGAGGCACCTCGTTAGCAAAACAAACTCGACTTCTAAAAGCTATTAAATTTACTATAATAAAGACTTTATCAATGGATTTTTGCGTTAATATATATGAAAACTTCACTCTACTTGTGATTGGGGGAACTAAAAAGTGAGCTGGTAGCTCAGACGGTAGAACGCAGTCACTCAGTTTTGTGGCCCGGGTTCGATTCCTGCCTGGTTGAGTATGCACAAATGTGTGTATATTATCACGTGTAAAGAAGTGAAGAAACAAGTATAAAAAAGCATGTATGTGTCCGAAGTACGGCGATAAGGCGTTTAGTCCCTATTACGGTGTGACGTAAAAATCGTCGATGAAAAATTGACAGGCCAAACTAAGAAAAACTTCTACTATTGGGGATGTATGTCGTGATGCCATATATTGTGATATATATATGATGTATGTTTTTTCTTGTTGGTGTAACTTTAATTTAAAAGGATCTTGCTGATATAATTTTTCAAGGTTTTATGAAAAAAATAGGACCCTTTTAGGATCACTTTGTTCGTCTGTCAGTCTTTCAAGACCCTTTTTTTCGGGCCCCATGAGAAATGTCAAGTTGAAGAACAGACGTCTACGGCCCCATGGTGCCGTAAAATTAGGCTTCCAACTCAATGGGAAAATAAGTTATTGCCATTTACGCAATAAATTTCACACAAATTGGCTCACCATGAAAACCTATAAGACACTTTCAGTTGACTTAAAAACTTGAAATTCCGTTTATTAGTAGGCCACCTTAGAGCAAATCAGATAAAATAAACTTTTAACAACAAAATTGTCATCCATCCATCAGCCTAGTTCGTCCACTGCTGGACATAACCCTTTCAGGACTTAGCCACTCCCAGCGGTCATCCTGGAAGAATTGCCCATACTTACACACGCTGGGCAGGCGGGTTGGTGACCACGGTGCCGGAACCCTCGCACCAGTGACGCCGCTGCTCGTCACCAGTCTGTTCCAGATAAGGCCCGGCTATTAGGGATGGATATACCGCCATCCATCGGTCCCAGACATGGTGGGCCTCCTGGTTTTTTGCCTGTTAGCTGTCCTCTTACTCTCCCCCGAATCACTTCGAGGGGGTCTCCGAGTAAGATGGTGGTACCTCCACAGTCGAGCCCGGCATCAGATCTACCACCTTTTAAAAAAAAATAGTAGCTGACTTCAAATATTAGAGCAGTCATACTAAAAAGTTTAAAATAATTGTTTAATGACCGATGGTACACAATACTTTGCCGACTTCTTTCTTCCTGAAACATATGTTCTCTAGAAGACGGCGCTCTCATATTGGTTTTAATGTTGCTATATCGTAGGGAATACGCCGACTTATAGATAATATATGTTTCAGGAAGAAAGAAGTCGGCAAGAGTGTTGTTTTGGTACCACTACCATACAATTATTTTGAACTTAATGAATGACTGCTGACATTTGTAGTTGGTTACTATTTTTTTGTTAAGAGTTCATTTTATTTCACATATTTTGGTGTTGAAGGGTTAAATTGTGAAATATTGGTAGTTCTTGTAAGCGCGCTTTTGCAATGCATGAATAGCTTCCTGCAATCAGCACCCTAACACAAAGTGATTGCCGCAATCTCAAACTATGGGCTCTCATCCATTGTGCAGTTCTATGGTGACGAGGCCAGGGTCGAAGGTCAGGCGGGTACACGGGCAATTTTCATGTAATGATCTGCATTCAGCACCCTAACACAGAAACTAGTCACCGCAATCTAAAGTTATGTGCTGTCGTCCGTTTAGGAGTTTTATGGTGATGAAGCCAAGATCGAAGGTCAGGTGGGTATGCTGATGATTTCTTAGTAATACCTTGCAATTAGCACCCTAATACAGTGATTTCTAGGGTTATGTGCTCTCATCCATTGAGTAAGCCAAGATAGAAGGACAGGTGGAAGAATGTCAATTTCCAAGTAATAACGTGCAATCAGCATCCTGGTACAAAGCGATTTCCCTAATCTCGAGAGGTATGCTGTCATTTTCTGAGTTCCGCTGCCTATCTCTGAATACCTTAATCATGACCAAACTTAAAATAGGACCTACCTGGAAGAACACACTTCCAAACAAAAAATTAATCATTCGAATTGGTTCTTAAATGACGGAGCTATGGAGTAACATACCCAAAAAAATAATGTCGAATTGAGAGCATCCTCTTTTTTTGAAGTCGGTTAAAAAGAACCTACATTTTATTATCGTAAGTGTCAAGATAGGTTGGTCTTTCATAACAGCACGTGGAATAAGTTTGTACTTGGTATGTTGTACGAAACCCTCCAGGCACGAGTCTTATTCGTACATTACCAGTTTTTTAATTACACGTTTTTTTTGTATGATGTCATATTTTGCAACTTAATCCGCATTTTAATATGGTTAAGGTTAAGGTTAAGGATGATATCTCAAGGCCTATGTAATTATTTCCAACGAAACCACGTGGAAAGTTTTAATTATGAGAGTGGGCCCCTGAAGAGATTATAAGTAACTGTTTTAAAAAGCTGCTTCAAGCGAGCTCCGCTAATGAATGCGAGAGGGATTACACGAGTTCATGACAGGAAAAACAGGGATGCAATATCTAAACATGGGTTAGTTTAAGTCTCTTAGTATATTTTTTGCACCAACGGTATTCATTTGGCAATCTCAACAAAACTAGTAGTTCGCCCCGAACTGTGAACTCGCGATGCGATTTTGACCGATTTGGTTCATGCACGAACTTAAAAAAATATTTTTGTCTTATTTACGCGCCTACCAAATGTCATGACGTTCCGATCAACGATACTCAAGTTATCGTCGGACAAACATTCATACATACAACCATACAAACACCGGATTGCTTAAGTAGACTACGAGAACTTCGTTCACTTCACTCACTCGTTCAAAAAAGTTAATATAAATTATTCGTATTTACAATCATAGGAAACAATAAAAATGTCTAAACTTTCAAAGAATGAAAAAAAAAATAATATTCGTTAAAAAAATATATGTTGCCATTCCTATAGGCTACAAATTTATATACTATTATGGAACAAAAATATTTTAGGATCAAAAAGACCGTTTCTTAAAAAAAATTACAAATAATCTATATGAGCTCTGTTTAGCTCTGGCTCTGCCTGATATAGTACGATGGCAAAAATCGAGTATTTTTCGTAATCGAGTACAAACATTTCGAGTTGTTGTAATAATCGAACGAATTGTTGGCTTAGTTGAGCAAGAGATTCATTTCTGGTTTGCGGATATGTTGTAGAATAAAAATTGTTTGATTTTAGGTACAAAAACCATCAACCCTTTCGCCGTATGTGGTTAATAAAAGTAACAAAAATTAAATTGTTTTTATGTTAAGTAATTATCTAACCGCTCGACATATCTTTCAAGCAAACAACAAATCGTTCGAGCTATTCGAGTTATTTCAATAATCAAGCAGCACGATTAGTTTCGTTTCGCTTTAACAGGATTTTTAACACGTATTTTGTCAAAAAGCATAAAGGCATTTTTTCGTCAACGCTTTTTTCTTTTAACGAGTAAAAAAAACGAGCAAACATAATCGTTTCTTCGACACTGCATCTCTGCCTCGCAGCCAATTACATAAAAGTTTCCTGACATCGAGAATCCCACACGATACATTATCCAGCATTTAGCAAACTAGGGAATGATTCACACTGCACTATCATGTTTTATTTTAATTAAAAAGTATGGCAGACAGTGCACAGCACATAGCCGCTCCGTGGTTCATAGCATTTCACCCATGAATAAATCTAACATCAAAATGTATGTATTGAACAATTAAATACAAAGCTTTTATTTACATTTCGATTCATTATCAAATAAATAGAACTATTTTTTATACTGTAAGGTGTGACTCCTTGATGGAACTTCATTCTAACACTAATCAAAGTCTTCTTGTACGAGTTCCACTATTTTATTTCTTTAATTATTGCGACTAGTTATAGTCATTAACCTATTCCAATCAGCCCGACGATGTCAAATAGACGAAACTAGTCGCAATAATTAAAGAAATAAAATAGTGGAACTCGTACAAGAAGACTTTGATTAGTGTTAAATAGAACTACCTCAACGATACATCAATTAAGAAAATTACTAATATAATAACAATAAAATCGTGTAACTACTGAATTTTGATGCTCATTAATCAGTTATTAATTTGATCTTTGATGGCAAATGGTATTTTATAAACGGGTGCACTGCACTTATAAGCATATTGTGTTTAGGAACCAGCGTAGAAGCTCATCTGCGGGAATAGGGAACTTTGTTTATTTTTACGGTTTCATACTCGTACCTAAAAAGAAACGAAAGTAGACTACGTTGTTCGTCCTGTATGTCGTTAAAAATAGGAACTTGTTTGTCACAAAAAGAGAAATAATTTGCCAATAAAAATTTTAAATATTCGCAACTGCGTAAAATTTTGGTATCAAATCTTCACAATCAGTTTTTACCTTTTGTATGAATCTTAAGAAAAATTCCGGCTTAAAGGGGTCTCTTAAGTATATAATACTAACTTTTTACTGCGATTTCGTGTCCTAGCTTTTAACGTTTTATTGCTATCCTATTTAGCCTACATACCAAACTACTACATTTTCAAATATTTATGAACTACCAAGGGGTCAATATGTATTCAAATTTAAAAAAAAAATTTGTTATTTGAGAATAATCTGTGCGGAAATGAGAAGTTTTGGACAACAAAATACAAGATTTTTGAGTACGTTGTTGTATTTTTGAAACATGTTGATTACCAGTGGCGTGCACAGAACTTTTTGCTGGAAAAGCGAACAATTGGTCAAGAACATCAATAAAAAAAATATGAAAAAATTTAAATTGAACTTTGAAAAAAAATAAATTGTAGGACGCCAGGGTAGACAATGTCTACCCTAGAGTGAAAATTTCCAATACAAACTTTTGTTTTTCAAAGTGATATTTAAATTTTTTCATTTTTTTTTATTGTTGTTCTTGACCAATTGCTTGCTTTTCCAGCAAAAAGGTCTGTGCACGCCACTGTTGATTACCCAAAATTTCAATACGGACAGGAAGTATAGGTTGGGTGATAGATAAAGTTATTTTAATTTTTATTCGATATTATGCATTAGCGTACAACTGAGACGACAATTCTTTTTGTACGGTATCAAAATATGATCCTCTTCCCTTAAAAACAAAATCAATGTCATGAATTCTTCTAACAGTACGTATGTGCTGCAAGGTTTTGATTCAAAGGCATATTCCAACCAAGATTTTCCGGGTGAATGGCAGACAGTAAAAGGTTTTTAGTTGACATTTTTATATTGCACACATCCGACGACAGACGACGGGACAGGGCGATGGCCGTATCGTATACACGAACATATTGAGCATTAAAAACTGGCAGGTCAGCAGGTTTTATATACTCGTAATTCACTAGCCAACATGTACGTAATTTTTCAAAACATTTTTATCGGATCTACCCAACGGTCCCAATGGAATTTAACCCTGTGGTTAACTGTTAAGAGTTACGACTAATGCTGCGGTAATGTAGACTTTATTTACAATATTTTACCTTTCTGGACAAACATATTCAAATACAATAAAAACACCCTAAAACTTATTATCGCACACAATATACGGGTTCCGTCCGTTATTTTTGAAAATGATGATGTTGGAACGACAGTACCAAATTTTTAAATAAAAACCCAATGAAAATTTTTCTCATTATTCCCGTAATTTCTGATTAATTCTCCACTTAGATGCCAAATATCAGATAAATCTAAAACGGTTTTCGTCACCTGAAAGTTAGATCCGAAAACCAATCCTAAAAACACACAAAATAAAGTTACGATTTTTCTAAAGCACAAAGTTTATATTTGGTGCTTACCTATGAAATTGGTTCATGAGTTCATAATTCCTGTAATTCAGTAGCTATTTCCATAATTTGTTTTTTGTTTCAAAGTTGATTTCAAGGTTTTACATCTACGTATTAAATTTTGTTTTTACTTTCAGTTTGATAACATATCCTAAAACAGTTCTTCCTAAATGCCATCCATTTCCATGTTAAGATTCGTAATAATTTTTTACAATTGACATTATCAAAAATTAAATTTATGATGCTCTTAGCTTAATCCTGTATCATTCACACAAAAAAAATACAAAATCTGCATTGGTCCTTCCTAAAAAAAAAACACAAATATTATGACTGAAAATTGAGTTTTTTCAAATTCTCCATACAAAACGCCAATTTCATGAACTGTAAGAACATAATATTTGAAAAAAGAAAGAATACTTTAAATATAAAATTGATAAAGTACAATCGTACTAAACATGCATTATAGTTACACGTGTCTAACAACTAGTTTCCATCGTTTCCCTCCTCGTATTATGTTCGTACGATCGGTGTCGCCTCGACCACCATATCTTTGAGCTAAATTCCTCATGACTCTTCTTTCTATAATAACAGGGCCTATTTTGATGAAGAGATATGCAAACATAAGTTTGTTGTCCTGTCTCGGTTTAGGTAGGAAATTGGCCCGTTATGTCTCAATGGGATCAGACCGGCGACATCATCTGTTGCTTTTATATCGATTTCTCATGCCTTCTTCCTTTGCAAGAATTTGTGTTTGGATTCTCTTCAGTGCATGTCATTTGTTGACTGTAAGTTACAAATTACGTATAATATATGAATTTGTCGAGTAAATTAATTAAATTATAAAAAAATAAAACAGTGATTAAAAAATACCTTTAACCAGTATATTGCAATTAAGAAGTATATTATTGTATCTGCTTTTAATACGTATATTTTGTATATCTATTTTTTTACTTCTACTCATCAAAATAACCAACATTGCTCATCTCACCGCCGCCATTGTTTAACATTCTTCTGTAATGGTACCTACACATTAATTCATTAACACGGTTGCTGCCCAGCCAGCACCCTCGTCAAACTGACTTGGTACAATAGCGAATGAAACTATTTGAAACATCTCCGACGCTTAGCTCTGTAGTTTGCTTTACAAATACGCTGATTACTTTAGAATGGTTTGCATTAGGTTTGTAGGCTTGATAGGTCTTCAGTTTCTTGATACCTACCTATGAAGTAATGACGAGAGACCAGTAATTGTGCCAACTATCATTTATACTGAGCATGTTGTATTAACTGAAAATTTTGTATTATTCAAGTTATGGATATATTTTTGAAAAATAATAAACAAGGGTAACTGTTAATTCTCGTCTTAATATTCTCTGTATCACAAAAATTAATATCGCAGTCTAGATCGTGGCTCGATGCAAATTATCAAAATTATCAAAATAAATAAAAAATATACGAAAGACATGCTTGTATGGTTGTGATAACTCAGACCTTAGCCTTCTTCCCGGTTTCTAAAAGTCAACCTTCTTTTTAAAGGCTACTTTGTGAGATCATCACGTTAATACCAGTAGTTCCTAAGACAGAGAACTGCCTACTTGGGCAGCGACGGTGAAAAAGGTTCATTCTTACTCTAATGTTCATTGTAAAGGCAACAAATAACCCCTAATCAAAGTAACGCCCTACCGCAATTTGTTTTAGACGAAGAAATATTGGCTCGCTAAGTGTGGGCAGAGCCGTATGTGTGGTGCTTTCAAAATATCCTGAAATGTTTTCTTGCTGAGAATAGACTGAAATTAAGTTGTTTTTGGTTTTCCTGGAAATAAAATTGCGTCGTGAGAAAATTAAAGAAAACACGAATACTGTTGAAAGTCTCAGAAACCGGCCGTTCGGCTTATGTCATGCTATAGGGCTAGAGGCTTTTATTCGTCCAAGACTTATCTTATCTGAGGCTGGTATGAAAGTACTTAGTATTATTGGGTCATATTTTTATGTTGGGGCTTTTAGTGTGTTTTGTAGTGTTTTTTTAATTGTAATTAAATCTGTATTTCTACAGATTTTTGCAAAAGTCCCTGGAAAGACTGAAAAACGTCTTGCATGCTGTAACTGTCTCAGCTTCTGGGCGAGCACATTACATCCTAAGTCTTATAAAAACTTTCCATTAGACATAATAATTGCCAAACGTTAAATTGAATATCGACAGGCTAACAAATCAGTTCCAGTCCCGATTAAATCACTATGGGGAGTCGAAATTTCATTTTAAGAACTTCACCAAAATTATTATTGATCCATGACACTGATCACTTGCCAAGCCACCAGTATGAATTTGGACGATGATCAAAAAGTCACCTTGTATATATATATGTATATATATACAAGATGAATTTGTAAAAATCGTCCAAATTCATACTTGAGCCTTGGTAAGTGATCAGCATCATGAACCAATAACGATTTTTGTAAAATTCATAAAATGAAATTTCGACTCCCCATAGTGATTCACTCAGAACTGGGAATGAATTACTATGGGAAGTCGAAATTTCATTATACGAATTTCACAAAAAAATGTATCGATCCCTGATGCTGATCACTTACCAAGCCTCCAGTATGAATTTGGACGATGATCAAAAAGTTACCTTGTATATATACTGGTTAATTAATTTAATTACAATTATTTACATCTACACACATGCACCCTAGCGCACACACCCCTTACAGACCCTCATTCACCCTTGTCCGCGGGACAAATGTTGTGCGGACCTGTACCAAAATCCTCATTGTGCGGTCCTACCTTTCCCGTTGACTTAGGCGAGTGTATTTGCTTACACGATGTACGGCTGTCTTTTTCTAGCATGAACATCTAACAGAATTTCGTTAACACTCACTGGAGACAGAGATACAAGCAATCAAAATTCTTGTCAAAAATACGGCTTGTGCGGTCCTAAAATTTTGTGCGGACCGTCCGCTCAACAAGGGTTTTGCGGACGTTAATACACAGAGTCCGCACTTTAGTGGGTTAACGTACGAAATAACACAACGTCCGTACGTTGTTGGTTTGGTGAACGAAATTACACAGCGACCGCATTTTGGTTAAATACCGTACTAAATTATATGCTCCGTCCGCACTTTGGTGGTATTACGTACGGAATTCGCACTATAATGGTTTTGTACACTATTCGCACTATAATGGTTTTGTATACGAAATTACACTCCCCGTCCACCCTTTGACCGTTCCATTTCATAAAGCGACGATATTTAGTATCGGTATAGCATTAAATTTCAAACTGTACAAAGTACCTTTTACATAGCCTACTAAATCAGTAAGTTGAAGTGGCAGTGGACTGGCCATATTTGTCGCCGACATGATAACCGTTGGGACCAAAAGGCATTAAAATGGAGATCGCGTACAGCAAAGCGTAGCGTAGGCCGCCCTCGTGCCCGCTGGACTGACGATCTAAAGGACATTGCGGGTAGCGACTGGATGAGGATGACTGAGGACCGCCAAGAGTGGCGTGATCAATACCACCAATATCACCAATATCACCATATCCTCCCAATGGGAGGCCTATGTCGGACGGACATGGAAACGGAATCATACAGACATTTCAGCATCTCCACGTAAAGCCAGTCAACTTGGCATCGCTGCAAGGACTGCAGAATAGACCAAGTTTCAAGGGAGTCGAAGGCTTTCTCGTGGTCCACAAACGCTAGACATAAAGGCTGATTATACTCTTGTGATTTCTGTATGATCTGCCTTACCATGTGGATGTGGTCCACGGTGCTGTAGCTTTTTCGAAACCCAGCCTGCTTTGGAGGTTGGAAGTCGTCGAATCGTTGGGCGAGATGATTTGTGATAACTCTTGAGCAAAGCTTGTAGGTGTGGCTCAGGAGCGCGATTGGCCTAAAGTTCTTCAGTAGCATTTTGTCCCCTTTCTTGAAGAACAAAATTACCAGGCTCCTGCTCCACTCCTTTGGCGTAGTTCCGGTGCGAATGACGGCATTAAAGAGATCCTGTAGCTGTCTGAGTACAGGGTAACCTCTAGCTTTCAGGAAATCGGTTGTGATGCCATCTTCGCCCGGCGCCTTGTTATTTTTTAGCTGCTCAAGAGCTATCCCAATCTCTTCCATTTCGACATCCGAGAGTTCATCGGTGTAGTGGCGGGTCAAGGGTGCACGTTTGTCGTCCTGATTTGCAGGCAGTTGGCTTGGGAGAATATATTGAAGAATATAGGAGCCCATAGAAATTCTCTACTTCAGTGAGGATTTCTGGCCTAGAGGTAAAATTTCTACTCTCAGATGTCTTCAGCTTCGTCAGATTAGTTCTTCCTAACA
This sequence comes from Ypsolopha sequella, assembly GCA_934047225.1. Lineage (NCBI taxonomy): Eukaryota > Metazoa > Arthropoda > Insecta > Lepidoptera > Ypsolophidae > Ypsolopha > Ypsolopha sequella. The sequence goes on from OW203985.1 coordinate 14,767,876, forward strand.
GCTGGGCAAAAATTTTCGAGCCTTTGTTTCGCTCAATCGCTGCTTTAATGATGCGAGTGATATTTCGGCACAGTTCAAAACGAATTTGCCTTTTAACACGCTTATTAAGAAGGGGGTAATCTGCCGAATCTGAAGACATTTCCCGTCTTTGCCTCATCAGGTCCAAAGTTTCGCTTGAAATCTTGGACTCCTTTTTCTTTCGCTCCGGCTTAAAATAAGCCCTGCCAACTTTGCGCACGACATTCATGAAATTGTTAGCAAGCTGGTCGACGTCCTCAGTGGTTTCCAACAAGGCAAATCGGTTCTAAGGTCCATTTGGAATTTCTGGGATCCCGCAGCGATTTGGCGCAGAGAAGGATGGAGCGTAGACTTTATCAGACGGTTTCTCTCCAGCTGTAAGTCAATATTCAAGATGCTTCGGATAAGTCGGTGATCGCTACTGGTACTAACCCTATTGATCACGGAGACATCTTGGAATATGTGCTTTTGATCCGTCATGATGAAGTCTATCTCATTTTTTGTCTTACCATCGGGGCTTCGCCAGGTCCACTTCCTTTGGAAGAATGAACTCATCAAATAGAGCCTCTGGCTTTCAAGGAAGCTCATCTGGCCCCTAGGGTTTCTACAGCCATAGCCGTGTGGTTCGATTACCGATTCACCACACTCCTGTACTCCCACTTTGGCGTTGAAGTCCCCCATAACAACGGTATGATGTGTCTTGGTGGTGTTATTTTTGGCCTTAGTAATGTCATCATATATGGCCTCGACGTCATCATCGGGGTCTCTCGACGAGGGGGCATACACTTGGATGACTTTAAGAGAATATCTCTTGTTAGGTCTGAGAACAAGATATGCCACCAGAAAGGAGACACTGCCGATTTCTAACACGTTGACGTGAGGTCTTTGTTGACCAGCACGCCAATTTCACCGATAGACAATTGATCGCCCTCTCGATAGCAGGTGACTCCAGGGTTATCATGTCCTCACCCGCTCGTCGGACTTCCAAAGCCCCAGAATATGCCAGTTTATTCTACCTAACTCTGACTCGAGCTCAGCGAGATGTCTGTCCTCCCGTAACGTCCGTGCATTATACGTGGCCAAAAAGAGTCGCCGGTGTTGGTAACCTTTCAACCGGAAATTCTTAGCACCCCCTGCCCCACCGTTACCGCGACCGCCAACGCCACCACTTACCGACTATCCAGAATGAATGTGGATAAAAAAATAAACTTCTATTTAGGTGCCTACCTTACCTCAGATTTATTTTTCACACACCAAGAAGTACGGTGAATTCAATTTGTGTATAAAGTGCGGTCCTATTTTAAATTTTGCATTTTGAGATGATTACTTTAACATTTGTTTTTTACACACGAGGAAGTAAGGTTGGTTCGTTATTTGTATAAAGTGCGGTCCTACGTTGACGTCCGCATTTTATCATTTTCGTACTAAGTTATACATATTTTGGACTGGTGGCGCCACGTGGTGGTTACACACTAGAACTATATTTTTGCATGTGTTAACTCAACTTGACAGAAATACTGGTTGTGCGCCACCCCATTGAAATTCTCCCAGATTTCACCAGTCGACCAATCAGAGCACAAGGATTCGATAGCTATATTTAAAGGTCAACCAAAATATTATGCGGACGTCCGCATAATCAGAAAGACCGCACAACAAGGATTTTTGACAAGGTAAAGACCGCACAATACTCTAGCCGCAAAGACACTCACACACTCACACACGCACACACTGCACTTTAATTACTATTACTAATATTATAATTTATGCTTATATTTAAGAATTTAAGATATATATTTTAGAGTAAGTTTATTTGGTACGATAATTTGATGGAAATCGAAGAGCGTGTCCTTTTCATACAGGTGTTCTTCACTTAATAAAAGGTCACAGCCACCAAGATATAGGTATGTACCTACCATTTTTGTTAAAGAAATAAATATTTTTAATTTTTAACGGTTATTGAACGGTTCGGTGCCATAACCAACAATCGTATCTCAATCGAATATTAAGAACAAAGTTCTTGGTTCTTAGTGCTCGTAGAGACAACCTTGACTTCTTCACCCGTTCAGTTATTGATTTTCGATGTTAATTAAAGAACAATAGATATGGAACACCATCGTGCCTTTTGAAATTAGACGGTTTCACAATCTACTATAACTACAATAGGCATTTACAATTAAAATACTCAGTCCCCTAATAAAGTTTAGTTTGACAAAGTTTTTGAAAAAATTTAACAAGGCAAATCTCCATTTTGCATATTAAGGCAAGGGTATTCAGAGAAATCTGTCCAGCCCCATCACTCTCATTTTATACTTGTATATGGAAGCGGTCCGATTAGAAACCTGCAATTTTGAGGTATTTTTATTTATTACTAGCTTTTGCCCGCGGCTTCGCCTGCCCTGATTTCGTTTGCATTTTCTCGTGATAAAAGGTGTATTATTTCAGTCTCCGGCCTATAAACGATCTCTTTGCAAAAAATCAAGTCAATCCGTTGCTCTTTTGCTGCGTGAAAAAAGGACAAACTAACAAACACACTTTCGGTATAATGGGGGTACAGATTTAAGAATAAGGGGATGTGTTTTTGATATGAGAGCCGTTATATAAACATTTTCTGCGCCGTTTATTTTGGTATAAGTTTTAATGTCCAAAATCGAATGCAACTCAAATTAAATTATATTTATATAGGTATAAAAGTTAGGCCTTTGCGATTTCATTGAATGCAGGAAAATGTGACAATATATTTTTTAAAGTTCTTGTTATTTACAAATAAAACACAAAAAAATACCGGAAAAACACAAATACCATCGCCTTAAGGTTAAATGTCAGTAGCTTAGCCCAAACTGCATAACTTAACTTTGTGTTTCTTGTTTAAAAGTAAAAAATTGAAAAACCATTTGGTATTAGGCAGTTGTGGTGGCAATTGACATAAATAGTTCAGTATTAGTGAGGTTTATAAAGCATAAGTTTGAAATTTAATGCATAATTAGTTATGATCTAGTCCAAACAATGATAAAAATGCATTTTAAGTTGGTTTTGAAAAAAATATGACTAATCATGTATACAATTTCAAACTCTTGCATTACAAACCTCACTAATACTGAACTCAAAAACCTCACTAATATTGGCGTCAATTGCCACAGACCAAATGCTTTTAAATTTTTATTTCTTAACAAGAAAAACAAAGTTAAGTTATGCACTTTGCGCTAAGCTACTGACCTTTAACCTTAAATAATTTAACATAATTTTAGGCGATTTTAGGAATAAATTGTTTATTAACACTCCTTGTAATGTATATTGCAGACCAAATCATTACTCTGTACATATGTCACGATGAGACAATCACGGAAAAATGGGACACCCTTTTCTCCTTATTTTCTACAAACCTTTAGTTTTTTCACCAGTAAGTTCTTAAGGCACTAAACATTTTTCAGACACTTTTTGTTTTTAAATCCCAGAGAAATGTTTACAGAAAGTGTGTTAAATGAGTTTTGTAAGCGGCAATTAGGGTTCCTTTCTAGTGACCCAATTAGCCATGTAATGACCTTGTGACGCTGTGTCTGTGGTAATTATTAAGCGAATACAAAAGAATTCTTCGGTTAACACAAAACTGTTCTATTTTTTTATTTTTCTTATTACGTATACCATATAGTGTTATTTTCAGTATTCCTTTCCCTAACAAAACAAAGTAGATACATCACTTAAATTAGGGTGAATGTCCATCATTACTAGATAATACAGCTAGTTCGATAAAAATTTACGTTAGGGCACAGAATAACTAATAGTACCCACTCTTTTTGATTTTCTTCAGGGATGCATCGGCGCGTGCAACACATATAAGCTTAAGCATTATTGATTCTCGATAACAATTGATTTACAATAGATTTTCGGCACGATGGTAATTCGAATCTTCTTTTTTGGTTAAAGAAGAATTGAGGCGACTTTTTGTGTATTTCCTCGGAGATTTTTTTTGCAACTTGCATATACTGTGCTTGTACTTTGCAACAACTGTAGGCCGAGATGTTAAGATTTTCTCGTAAAATCTTCATAAGTTTTAGCCATACTATCTTACATAGTACAGCTAATTTTACTTTGATAATACGATAAAAATTCTACGTTATGGCACAGAATAACTAATATAGTACCTAGTCTTTTTAACTTTCTTCAGGGATACTTCGGCGCGTGCAACACGTATAAGCTTTAGAATTATTGATTCTTGATAACAATTGATTTACAATAGATTTTCAGCACGATGGTAGTTCGAATCTTCTTTTTTGGTTAAAGAGGAATTAAGGTGACTTTTTGTGTATTTCATCGGAGTTTTTTTAACCTTGCATATACTGTGCATGTACTTTGTAACTACTGTAGGACGAAGTGTTGAGTTTTTCTCATAAAATTCAAATTAGTTTTAGCCATACTAACTATCAGTTATCCTATGAATCAGAGTGGCGAGTACACGAGTGATTATAATATCTTTTGTAACAAAGGTTAAACCAAGCTGAAGAATTAATGATAAACGAACTTACCTGCACGTGAAGTTCTATCATAATTATATGATGCAAAAAGCGGTTGCTATGTGCGAGTACTACATGTCTTTATACCAAATGCATTTGCAAAGACACCGTGAAATATAATTAAGTTGTAATCAATGTCATTATTCTTCAAACACAATTTAAAAAATATAATATCCAACCAGTTAACACGAAGCTTGCAACATCAGTAAGAACTTTGATCGTACTTTGAATGAGTTAATCCCCTTTTAATAAGTGTTGATGTTGGATCCAGGCAGTCGGGGAAAACCTCATTCCACTTCCACAACTTGACTTCACTTTTACTTTGTTTTCATTGCAATTAAAAGTTTATTTTAAAGTGTCATTTCGTTCATAATGGTATTGTTACTAGTAATTACATTTAAATACAAACAACCTTTATATCTATATAGAATATATCGTCACGACATGAACCTCTGGGGGTTATCAGAAGTGTACCCAAGTCTGAACTGTGAAATTCAAGTCACAGTCCACACTTAGTACACCCGCTTTTCACCGACGACGATTATAACGTCCCGTACGTGATGAATGTTGAGCCCTATCGCCGTACATCGGGCACAATAAATGGACTTGCCTTCCTAAGCAGACCTAACATGACCACTGGGCTAGCAGGCGAGCGCTCTACTACTCGGCCACAGAGGCGAGAGATAGGTATCATATCTACCCAATGTTTTAAATACTAAAATTTGTTTGTTTCTGTGAACTTTTGCAGCTTTATGATACGGTCAATAAATCGACTACTATAAACTCTACTATATATAACTAGGTAGGAACCTCGGTGGCGCAATTGGTAGAGCGCTTGTCTTGATAACAAGAGGTCGCAGGTTCGAATCCTGGCCCGGGGAATTTTTTCAAATTCTTGTCTTTTGATTTGTTTCTGATTGATATTTTCTAGTTTGTAATGCACTCTAAATAATGCTTATAATAATTATTTAAAAATTATTATAATTACATAAAAACTTGAACTAAATATCAAAACAAACTCAAGTAATGATTTGAGTTTTATCATTATGTCACCGAAAAAATATTTAATTTAGTAATTGTGTAGAATACCTAGTGTATGTATAGAATATCTAGTTATTCTATACAATACCTGGTTTCACTAGGCAATGTATAAAATATTGAATCTACCGTTAACAATTACAAACTTCTAGGTAATGTATTCAACACCTAGAAATTAAAACATCATTTCCAAAACTTTTTTCCTCATTTGCTTTTCCGTTTCTATATAACACTGCCTGCAGATACAACGATATAAAAACGTTACCAACTAAAGAAGCTAAAGCTATTATAACGAAATGGTAACTAACATTAAATTATGAAGAAACAGAGGTATTATTGCTAACAGTGTCCTAAATCAACCCTTAAACAATAATATACTTGCTACTGTTTATGTATTATTTTACATTGTATTAAGTTTAATAGCTAGAATTTTGTAACAATAATTAGAGTTTTTAGTTTACACTTATATTTATATTTATATTATTATTGCACTAATTTAAAAAGGTAAAATTCTTTTTTATTATTCTTAGTGTTAAATATCTTCCTTCTTGTTTTTAAAACTCGGATTAATTAATTTATTTTGATAATCAGTCCTGGATTCCACCGGACAAGTTAGACTTAGCAACCACAGACACAATAATTTTAGTTCGTAATTAAGTAAGTTACCTTAAGCATGTATTAAAATTGTGTAAGCTTTTTGGTAAATAAATATATTGTATTGTATTGAATTATAGATAATGTATACAATGATGGATATAGTGTATATTGTACGTATATTTTATCTTGATCAATGAAACAACAAAACACAAAAAAATAATACAAATTCTGCTCAGAAGCCATACAGTCGATTCCAAAAAAATTGGCTGTGTATGTTATTGTTTAGAATGCCTAGGTAAAGTATGGAGTAAATTATAATTTTATACAGTATCTGAATGTTTTAGGCATTCTATAAAATATATGATATTCTTTAGAACGCCTAGGTATTCTATAGAATTTCAGATTATGCAGATTGCAGATAAATCTGCAGCTGAATAAATCTCTGTACAAAACGCAGTCTGCTGATTATTTTTAAATATTGCTTACCATACTTTAAACTGATACCAACCTTTTAACTGACACTACGACCCGTGATTTATTTTTCAAATTGACTTGCTTTTATGCAACCGATTTAAGTATTTTAGTATTTTTGGGTTGTATAATCCACGAGCCAACAAAAGTTGGTGAAAGTTTGTCCTATTATTTCAAAAACCCGTGACATGGTCAGGAACTTACAACAACCGTTTTAATTAGAAACAGTTCCTACGGGGGTCACTTTGTGGGCCATTTGTGCAGTTCACGAACTCATTAGCACTCGTCTAGACGGACGGACGGACGGCCCGGACGGGTGATTGACATGACGGAAATGACTCCGTCCCCCCGCCCCTTCCCCCAGAACGTTCCGTTATCTCTGGTTCGCTTGCCCATTTGTTGCGTATATTTGATTCTGATGCCGATATCGAAAACAAAGTGGCTTTTCCAGCGGTTTTTCACGGAGTGTTTTTATACACATTGGTTTATTTGGCCACTACCACCTCGATGTAAAGCTTCGATGAAACCTAGGATGAAAGATGGCTGCCCAAAAGGTGTGAGAGTGAAAAGATATTTGAGGACTTCCCCAAAATCTACAGAAGTAGGTAACAGACGAATGATTGTTATGGCATTTTCCCTTAACCGTTTTCCCTGTATGGCTTCCTACGAAGTCATGTCAGTTCATGTCGAGTTGCTTGGTGGCACATGCCACCGAAACTCTTTTCATAATGAGGTTGATGAGGGTCGATGCAACCACCTGTTGAAGTTAACGAATTTGTTAGTTAATGGGATCTTGGTCTTACTGCTTAGAGTGTACCAGCCGTATTTGGATCAGTTAAAGGCAAGCATTGTAGGTAATACCTAATAAATAAAACTTGTTTTTTTTTAATATAAAATGTACTAAAAATGCTATCAAAATTTCGTTTAACCATGTCTTAGATCAGAGCTGTCACATGGACCAAATATAAGCCCTAAGTTGGTCCGTTCAAATAGGACTCGGACCTGGTCCGATGGACTTTTATGGTGAGCCCTAAACTCCAGCGGACCGAACGGACTAGCCCTATTTCGGTAAAAAGCCGGTCCGGTCCGAGTTGGTCCGAAACAGTCCGTTAGATTACTTCAATAGAGTTATGCAATAAATGCTGTGCTACAATTTGATAAATAGTCGAAAAAATGTCGTGTATTTTATTGAATAATATTGAAATACCTGAAAACTTCGATTAAGAGGATGGCATACCCTAGCAACTTTTTTTTAATTTCCGTCCAGCACCATAAGTCTAATGGCAAAGATCTTATTTGCTTTTCATAGAAGCGATTATATGTTGGAAAAAAAATTGTTTTGGCCATATCTTCGGAACGGAAGGTGGTACATCTCTAGGGGTCGGACCATAGGGTGCCAAAAAAGTTTTTTTTTTTTATGTCAAAACTTTAACCGCCCGTATCTCCTAGACGGCTTGAGTTAGACCCATGTTGATGGGTGTCTAACAAAAGGTCTCGCCGAGATCTAGCCCCCCCCCCAGTGTCAAAACTTTAACGGCCCGTATCTCCCAAACGGCTGAAGCTAGACCCATGTTCATGGTACTCTAAGAAAAGGGCTCGACGAGCTCTAACCGAAAATAAAATAAAATAAAAAAAAAGTCGAAAAAAAAAATATATTTTTGCCAAAACTTTGATCAGCTATATCTCCCGAACCGTAAGTCCTAGCGAGTTTTGGTTTCGACTTTAGTGATTGGTTTGCCAAGGGCTTCCTGAGCGCATCAAAAAATTTGCCATTTGACAGGTTTTGACATTTTTTTGACAGGTCCAAAAAAGTGCTCCGATTCGCTTGAAACTCGGTATCAAGGGGCAAGTAGGGGTGATTACGAATTCATTGTTAAATTTGACACTTTTTGAAAACCGATAAGGATTTTGACACATTTTTGAAAAAAAATTGATCGGACTCGGCCTCGCTGGCGCGTTCTCCGTCCTCACATGCTCGTTTTTCGGCCTCGCTAGAAAGACACTTGAAGGCTCGGCCTTCGGCCTCACCATTAGATCCGAAGAAATGTCCGATCAAATTTATTTCAAAAAAGTGTCAAAATCCTTATCGGTTGTCAAAAAGTGTCAAATTTAACAATGAATTCGTAATCACCGACCCCATTTGACCCTTGATACCGAGTTTCAAGCGAATCAGAGCACTTTTTTGGACCTGTCAAAAAAATGTCAAAACCTGCCAAGTGTCAAATTTTTTTTATGCGGTCGGGAAGCCCTTGGCAAACCGATCACTAAAGTCGAAACCGCAACTCGCTAGGACTTACGGTTCGGGAGATATAGCCGATCAAAGTTTTGGCAAAAATATGTTTTTTTCGACTTTTTTTTTTTTTTTTCATTTTCAGTTAGAGCTCGTTGAGCCCTTTTCTTAGAGTACCATGAACATGGGTCTAGCTTAAGCCGTTTGGGAGATACGGGCCGTTAAAATTTTGACACTGTGGGGGGCTAGATTTCGGCGAGACCTTTTCTTAGACACCCATCAACATGGGTCTAACTCAAGCCGTCTAGGAGATACGGGTGGTTAAAGTTTTGAAATTAAAAAAAAAAAAACTTTTTTGGCACCCTATGGTCCGACCCCTAGGGATGTACCACCTTCCGTTCCGAAGATATGGCCAAAACAATTTCTTTTTCGGTACATCCCTTAAAAAAAAAAGGCAATTTTTCCCATCCCTAGTGATCGAGGACATCCCTAGGAACTGCGCACGCTCGCGCTTCGCGCTCGCGTAATTGTCCCGGCGAACTTCGCCCGCTCGCGTTCGGGCTCAAAAATGTCAATCTTTCCCATCCCTAGTACCCAGGTACATCACTACGAACTTCGCTCGCTCGCACGTTCGTGCTCGTTCGTAGGCTCACCCTTCGGGCTCGCCTACTCACTCGAAAAATTTTTCAAAACTCCCATACAACGACACGTCTCACTAAAATGTCAAAAACCATGTCAAATGTCAAATGTCAAGGTTTTTCCCCACTCAGTATTAGACAACTGACATTGTTTTCATACATTACTACCATGTCAAAAGACTCCTTCAAACTAAACAACCATGTCAGTCAGTCAGTCAGTGAGTTACCGTTTTGTAGCTTTATATATAGTCAAAAAAAAAATTAAGTATGGACAATATGAAGAAAATATGAATGAATACATACCTGCAAAACATATATTTCGATTCTTAGTCGTCAACTCGTCATCACATCCTTCGAATAACATTATTTTGTATATTTGCATAAAACCATCCATAATCATTTCGTTACACACAACGGACCAGCAACGGACCAACGGACTGAACGGACTAACCCGAAGCCCGAAAAAGTCCGATCGGTCCGTGGTCCGCGGACTCGCTCGCGGTTGAAAAAGTCCTATTTGATGATTTAGGACTTTTTATACGTTTTCGGTCTTTTACGGACTTTTTATTTGGTCCATATGACAGCTCTGTCTTAGATACTGTTAAAACGCATCTAATAAAATATAATTGCAGTCCATATGTCATTCTAAATTGTCAAACCAGGAGAATTGGTGTCGAGAAAGACCTCATTTCAATAAATACTTCTATCGAGCCGAAATTCTCCAAACGCGTTTCTGTTTTAACAGATCCCTAGAGAAAGATTACAAAAATAATATACTATTTTATCAAAATTATACATTATATACCAAAGTAGATATAGAAGTTCTAAAAGTGTCATTTATTTTTCCGTAGCGCCTTAAACCGGCACAACCAGTTGGTCCACCCTGCCTGCGACCAAATGATAGTGGTATATCCATCCCCAATTGCCAGGCCTTATATAAAACAGACTGGTGACGGGCAGCAACGTTACTGGTGCGAAGGTATCGGCACCGTACCCACCTAGCCCAGCGTGTGTGAGTATGGACATTTCTTCCAGGAGTATTCCATTTCTTTTAACGTAATGCAGTGCGCGATGATATAACGTTATTTCAAATATAGTTTCTTTCGATATTTATACCGACACAGGTCGACTCAAGGTCGTTGGCGGCTGCAGTAGCCTTAATCTTGGAACTCCGCAAAAAAATCAGAAATGCCACGAAGATGACGATGACGTCAATATTCATATATTCAGATATTCGTACATTTTACCTGTCTAATGAAGCGTATTTTCAAACAGATTTCACGTTATGTTCACGTTATGTAATAGTGTCACTACAGTAGAGCCACTGAGTGATGGCGCCTATGACGTTTAAATGCCTACAAAGTATCGTAATTATTTATAAGCAAGTGTGAATTAAAAAATGTAATACTTCATTGTTGATAGTGATGTACTACTTGTTTCGGTTATTATTTTTCGATTTGAATGTTGCTTTATTCTGCAATAGAATTCGTATAGAAACAAAGAATAAAAAAAAAAAAACTCATTTTTTATAGGTCGTGTTTGAGGTCGCCAAGTTACGCAATAATATTTAATTAAAAACAAAACAATGACGAAGTTAAACTAAACGAAAATAAATGATAGTAAAATACTTTTTTCGATTTAGATATTTAAACATCTCTTGGGGGCCCCGGGGCACTACACCGCATAGCCCTCCGATAGCTACGCCACTGGTTTTGGTACATTTTCCTTTTGTATCATTATGTTGAATGTTGAATGACGTGTCTAATGTTGAGTAAACTCACACTTGATTTTTATTTTTAACCGAAATTTGAAATCATCACTAAATGCTGCTGTCATAAGTACCATCACTCAGTGGCCCTACCTTAAACATGTTTTTACACCAACAAAAACAAAAAAAAAATATGATGCTACAATGTCAAAACATACTTTATAAATTCATCACGCAATCTCATGTTAACAAGCAAGCATATTGTATCACTTTGACGGAACCATAAAAGGTTCACGGCAACAATTTGTTCGGATGAATCCCTCGAGAGGAATAACCATTCACAAAATAATAAGGAAAAGAGGAAGATAATACGATCTTGTTGACAGAAAAAGCTAAGATTTTTTACAAAAATCGCGGTGAGATGTTTTAATCGATTGAATTGAGGCAGAACATTTTAGGTGAGAATTCTTTTCAGGGTTTCAGCTAAAAACGAAATCACTAATTGTGAATTCTTAGTGTCTTAATATCTGTCTGTGGCATAACTAAAAAACGGCTGGCCATAATGAGCTTTGGCATTCAATAGAGATGATAAGATAGGCGGTAAAAAGCGAAAAAGCAGTAAAATGACAATATCAAAATAAACAGCTTTCAAAACAAAATGAATTTTCACAAGCTCAATAAAAATCTTAACATAAGTTTTTTATTTTTCGGAGCATAAGTCACAAAAATCTATCTCGATTTTCGGTCGGTCGAGCCCAAAGAAAGAAAGAAAATATTTATTTCACACCGAAATCCATATCTTAGTTAGTAACACTATATGCTTAAAAACTATGTTAGTATCCTTATATATATACAAAAATAAAAACACAGAAAGGCAGCAGAAGTCGCTGTTGCAGACATCACACAACTAAATAGAGTGATGCCTACAACAATATCCTCCTGGTAAAGCACTGTGACACCACGTGAACCCTGTTCCAGAATCCCAGAACGGCAGTGGCGTGCACAGAACTTTTTGCTGGAAAAGCAAGCAATTGGTCAAGAATAACAATAAAAAAAATATGAAAAATTTAAATATCACTTTGAAAAAAAAAAGTTTGTATTGGAAATTTTCACTCTAGGGTAGACATTGTCTACCCTGGCGTCATACAAATTTTTTTTTTTCAAAGTGATACTACTTAAATTTTTTCATATTTTTTTTATTGTTGTTCTTGACCAGTTGTTTGCTTTTCCAGCAAAAAGTTCTGTGCACGCCACTGCAGAACGGGACTGTCCCAACGATCAATAATGCCCTCCAATTCCAAAGAACACAATTCAAAATTAATTCCAATTGCACCTATAGATTCCCGATTGATATTATCATGACCAAGATAATTAAAAAACTGCATAAGTAAATCCAAAACTGACGTAAATTTTTAAAAATAATATTATGATTTGAAAAATACCATGTAACTATGATTATTATTTTAGCGGTAAAGAAAATTAAGAGAGTTAATAAATTTACACATGGTCATTTTTAAGTTTGAGATCATAAGTAAATTTTGATATTTTTCCGTATAAATTTTGTATGTGTTTCTTCCAATTTAAGTGTTTGTCTAGGTTAATTCCTAACAAGGTGACATCAATAACTTTGTCTATTTTTGTATAATTGTATATAAGATTATAGTTTAGGGGTTGTTTTTGATAGGGGTGGTAAATCATTAATTTAGTTTTTTGAAAGTTAGGTTGGAGATTGTGTTTCGGTTAGATTAGAGCTGTCTTGACATTTAGTTAATGCCGTGATGTCATCCACAAACAATACTTTACGTTCTTTTATTATGTTTGGCAAATCGTTTATGTAAACTAAAAATAGGAGACATCCAGCTACACTTCCTTGTGGAATGGATGCTTTACTTTGTTTGGGTTGAGATCGATGTTTTACTATTTCTTTTGTCTCTTGATTATAATATTCTATCTCTACAGTTTGTTTTCTTTCAGTTAAATATGACTTGAACCATTTATGAAATGTCATGTCGTATCAAGAAGTAAAAGGAAAGGGAGAGTGCAGAAGTGAACGAAGAGGACTCCAAAGACAAGAGCACATTTTAAATTCAATATAATAAAACCTAACTCCATCTAAAAACTATACATAAATACTCGGACCAAGTCGCTACTCCGTAAGGTATCCAGAATACTATCGACGTTACCTCTTTGGATAGCCAGACTGACCACTGGCCAAAGTTAGAGCCGCCGGCTCTCCAGTCAACCGAGAAGTCTCCACCCGAAACGGCACCAGTTGAGTGAACGAATTGTTGAACTAGTACTTATTTTACTTAAAGTGTAAATGGTACACGTAAATTGTACAAGATACAACCCTTCGGAATTTAAACTAAATTCATACTTCAAAAATTTGTAAAAGAAATTGTCAGAATGATATTACAATTATACTAAAAAAACATAAATGGTAGTTAATAGTTATAAAAGCGAATACCTTGAAATCACCTTGTCTATCTTAATTTTGGTAATATTATAATAAATAAATATCATAAGTGTCATTGCGGTCACTGTGGCGTCAGCGTCGATTCGTTGTGAAAACGAGTACCTTGAAATCACCTTGTCTATGTTTATTTATGATTTAAATAACCATAAATGTCATTGTGGTAATTGTGGCGTCAGCGTCAATTAAAGCGTATAAAAACCCAATTAATATTCAACGGCGTGAAGGAGTAAAAGTACATTACTTTTTTATGGGACCTTGACACCCCATTGCCTTCCAATGGGAACTGATTTATGGGCTAAAAAGTAGCCTTTGTCCTATTCCAGATCTAGAACTACATTTGTGCAAAGTTTCAGCCTAATCGTTTAAGTAGTTTCAGCGTGAAGGAGTAACAAACATCCATCCAACCATCCATCCATCCAAACTTTCACATTTATAATATTGGTGGGAAATAGTGGGACAAATCTATTTTCATTTAGTTAAGTTTGTAATATATTTTAGGTGTTTAGTTTGTTTAAGTTTTAAATATTTTATAGAATTATAAAGTTAAAAATTTAAGAAAATTGAAACATTATTTATGTTTTATCGAATAATGAATGCAATAAGTATAATTATAATTTTTCCCAACTTTAAATTTAAACAGATGTTTTGGTTGTACAGTTGCGATAAAAAAAATGTTTCTTTTCCAAATTTTAAATTCTTTATTAGGAACCAGTTTAACAAGGTTTTTTGCATGAAAAATTGTGGTTTTTCTCTTAAACCGCCAGGGGTGCTGTGCAATCCCACTTATAATTATAAATTCGAAAGTTTGGATGTATGGATATATGGATGGTCTGTTACACCTTCACGCCGTAACTAATAAACCGATTAGGCTGAAACTTTGCACAAATATATTTCTAGGCCTGGAATAGAACATAGGCTACTTTTTATTCTATAAATAAGTTCCCATGGGATAGCAATGGGGTGACAAATTTCAATAGAAAAGTGTTGTTTCACTCTTTCACACCATATCTACTACACCGATTGGGATCAAACTTTGCACAAATGTGGTTCTTGACCTGGAATTGGTCATGAGCTATTTTTTATCCCATTAAACAGCTCCCATGAGATTAACCCATGTTTTTAATGGCTTTTTTAAATACCTGGTATAGAATCTGTGCTAAGATATATACGTAAATATTGACAGACAAGATAGGACTACATAAAAACTAAATCAAAGCGGGCGAAGCCACGGGTAGAAGCTAGTTTCTAATATAAATAGTTTACGCAGCGCTAACGTGTATCGAGTGCAAAACTCATGGTAGGCCTACTACTGCCCAAGCAGCACAGAATGCTGTATAATTAATCACTCGTGGTCTTATGTAGAACTACGCGCGCATACAAAATCTTGTAACAGTTTACTCGTGATCATACACCTTTATATTACCTTCCTGTACCATTTAAAACAGCTTAGTCTGAACAAGAGCTGTAATATGCTAGAAAAACACGACCATAATTACGCTTTAAGCGTTTATTTGGTATATTTTCTACGTCTTTGTTCAGCTTCAAGCAGTTTACCTAATATTATTTGCTGAATAAGGGCAACTTAGTAGAGAAAAAATTGCCAGTTGCTGTAGCAGGTGGTATGTATGAACTTTGATTACGCTGACTTTTAAAGAGAACATGTGTGAACTTTCATTTAGTCAAAAGATGTACAATGGAATAATTGTGTTGCATTTCACTGCACAGTGCTGAACTGTTTCATCCTAATCTGCCTTTATACTGCTTTAGTTTGAATCGGTATAGCGTCTTTTGAAAAGTTCTCCAGAGCACTACGTAGATCCTTTTATAACCTTCGTGTATTAAATAAACGCTAATTGCTTAATAGTGGTTCACATGAAATAATTGAATGAGATATTGGTCGAATAGTTAAACTCAAATGGACCTTTGTAAAGTAAATAAAGTAACAAATGTGTAATTATAGTATTCCTTTTGCGGTAACATTTAGTTTTTCCGACGGTTGTACGTAATATTCACTTTCTTTACTGCGCATTTATTAATGTAACTTTAGTAGTTATTTTGTGGTTTCATTGGTTTTATTGTGAATTCCTTAAGTGTCCGCATAAAAACCGTTCATAGTATTAAGTTCACATGTTTCACTCTTTCCTGAGTTTTGCTAATTGACGGGACTCAAGTGAATCATTATACAGCCTTTAAATAAACATCTAAATTGTTTAATTTAGATTTAAAACAGTTCACATCACTGTCTTAGACTCGACTATCATTTTATTTCTTTAATCTATAAAGTACTCTATATTTAATGATGTAATGATGTTTCGAATATGAGGTTTATAGTTATTGCATTGAATTATACTTATTAGAACGTTTTATCTAATAATGATTTTCAAAACAATCGAAAATAATTAGTTAACTTTTATAAAGGGTATATTTATTAACAATTTTTCAATAAAAGCTTATTATTTTTGGGGCGCATGAAAATTTCCTCAGATTAAAGCAAAAGTAATACGTGTGATAAGTTTATGATGGTGTTATTTTGTTAATGGCGGATATTATGAAATGGAGAACATGATATTCAGTATTCATTCGTTACAAATTATTGGGAATGCAAGTTTACTGTTATTATATATTAGGTATATAGAACATATGTTGAACAAATATTTACAAATATTTATTGAAATGAGATCTTTTTCAACACCTATTCTCCTGGTTTGACAATTTGGAATGACATATGGACTGCAATTATATTTTATCAGATGGGTTTTAGCAGTATCTCTTATTCTCAGTACAATACGAATATTCTTAAACAATTACGAGTGGTCACGTGAAAAGGGACTTGGTGAAAAAGTAATTTTAAACCTGACGCGCTTACACCATTTCCAAAACATTGTCCCTTTTCGCGTAACCGCTCCCAATTGGATTTGCTTTTATTATTACTATTACTTTAAAATATAAACTAATAATAAAGGCTAACGCCTCGGCTCACATTATCACGTTCGTCGCATCAACGCCTAACTTGCCGGCCGTGGCAGTAATCTACTATAACATAATTACTATATTCCGAGGCAAATTATAAAATGGGGAATTTTATTGTATGACGAAAATTCGTCAAATAGCAAAATAGCGAGCGTTTAGAAACTGATGAAGCCATTTGCAAAATGCAGAATTTTACTATTTGCCTGCAACACAATACCTATATATTTCATTTATAATTATAAAAGATTAATATGAACATGGTAAAGAAATGCAAAAGGGAAGTAAATCTGGATGTGATTATCTCTGAACTGAGACTCGAACCCAGGAACCCAGGAACCCAGGTGTGTGAATTCACCAAAACATAAATAAATATAGAAAGTGATATTTTATTAACAACTGAAGTTATTTACCAAAAATAAATTTACAAAATTCACAAATGGTCTTATTTTTTTGCAATGTACTGTATTTATTTTAGTATAAAAAGGCTTGCTTAAGTTTTGGCATATCATACGTTTTTGCAGATTCCTTTAGAGAACAGTAAAAGTTGTGAAGACAATATTTTCAAAATGAAATTCTTCTCCGTTTTCTTCTTCGTCTTTGCTTTCTTGGTAAGCTTTTTTTTCTTTGTTATATTTCTTATTTTTATCAGAATTTCCAAACTACTCGCCAAGAAATTATACAATTTAAGAGCCCTACTGCTGTCAGTTTCTTCCGTCTCATCTATATGTAGTATTTTCAAGAGAATAAACCGTGTAGTGTTATCAAGTGACTTTTGTAAATAACATTGTTTTGTTTGTTTTTATCAGGCTGCAGCCTTAGCGGAACCTCTCCCTAGTAAGTGTTTACTTTATTTATTGTGATTTTTACGGCTTTTAAAAGCAACGTGGGAGGGCTGTACATATATTTTCAATGCATGTGCTCGTAAAGGCCCACTTTTAATGCATCAAAACCGAACAAAAAGTCGATTATTTTGCCCTAGGGCTTTATTATTATTATTTTTTTTTAATTTATTTATAATGGTTGGCTAACCTGCAGCCTTTCCTGTGTACCATAGATGTTATACTTTTTTTTCCACTGTTTAACGGCTCTGGATACAATCCTTTTGAGCCAATCATAATTTAAAGTTCACAAGATTATATTTGTTTTCATTTCCTCACACTATGCATTGAAAAACGTAGTATGATACACGGGCGTAAAAGCAATAAATTACTCGGTTACGTTTAAAACACTCGCTACGCTCGTGTTTTAAATCGTCCTCGTGATTTATTCCTTTGCGTCCTTGTAGCATAAACTACTATTATATATATATATATATATATATATATACAGGGGTAGCTGGGGTAGGCACTCGAAGTGTTACCAACTTTAAGTTGCTATAGCCATGGCCGAATTATACCATGGCTATAGCAACCAAACTGTTTACAATATAGCGCACATTTTTTCACAGTCGTAAGTCTATTGTATTGTTCCTAAACATACAGAAGCTCATTGTTTTTCGTCACTGCTAAAAAAAGTTATCCAGATGGAATTCAAACGCCACAGTGTCATTACTTTGTATTTGGCTGGAAAATCGCAACCAGCCATTGTTAATGCGCTACGACATTTACATCTGAATAAAATGTTTGTGTATCGGACCATCACGCGACACATTGATACGGGTAGCATCAAGAAACGCCATGGAGGTGGACATCCAACAACAGCAACATCATCAGAAATGGTTCGAAATCCACGACAAAGCGCAGTTAAATTGGCGAAAAGTCTTAAGAGGCCGGTGCAAAATTAATTGGCCATACAAACGTAATACCAAAATCATTTTCAATTCGAGCATATTTCAACCAAATGAATATGTTTCCTTCCAAAATAACCTGAAACGAAATGTCAGCGATTTGCAATCCGCACATTTTTACACCGTAAATTACCCGTTTTCTTCGTATTTGTTTTGTATTAAAAATAACAAAACGTATGATATTGTAGCCAATTCTGAAGGCTTTAATTTTAGTTTTAGTGCTGTCAAAACTAAAATTTTTCCAAATTAATTTAGCTTCTGTTCCTAACATTTAAAGACGATTTTGTAATCAAGAAAATTAAGTTTTGACAGCACTAAAACTAAGATTAAAGCCTTCAAAATCGGCTTTATTGTTTGAGCGGAAACATAGCCTATGTTATCAAGTTACAGGTTATTTAAACAAAATTTAAAACACATTAAGTTTTCATTCACCATTTTTGGTATTACAAAACAGACCCGTATTCAGTACAAATTCTGAACGGCTAGTAGCTGTGTCGCATGCTTGTTGACGTACGCACACATTCACACAGTAGAGACATAGAGACATGTCGCGTGGATTCGCGCGTCTGGGCCTGGGGCCTCCTTTGGGTGAGGGTACAATAGTTTTGCATTTTACTTTAGTTGCTCGCTCGATAACTGACATAACTGTCAGTGACGATTACTTTACTGTGCTATGCATGCGTGTTTGTTGGTTGAGTAATCTACACATTCTTACGGCTTTTGTTCACATTTGGTTTGATCATGGACACCGATCGTTGGGATGTATCGCCCAGTATGTATCTACCTACTTTCGTAGCTAACTAGATCGATAGGTATTTAATTATGTATTTTCATATTTGTAAACACAGACCAAGAAAACAAAGATATTTTTTTCTTGGTTTGAGTTTTTATAGTGACCAATTTAATTGCATTCCAGTGAGGTATTTACTTATACCTACTAGAGATATGTTGTATACAAAGTGTAACAAAAAGGTGTAACCATATTTGAAGAGCTTATTCAGTCGATGGTATAGAACAACTTTTACTATGGAGCCAACCCTGAAATCTTAAAAAAAAAATCTGTCCTTCCGTTCAGTGGAGACCACATCAACCTATACACTTGCAGTACGACATTAGCCCCTACAGAGAAGAATATAAGATAGGTAAAAAGTCCAATGTGTCTTACTTGATGCGGTCTCCACTGTACATTTCGGCCGATCGGCATTGCATTTTTCTATGAAATTGTCGCTTTTTTTTTCGAGATACAGTGTTTGTTCCATAGTAAAAGTTGTTCTATACCATTGACTGAATAAGCTCTTCAAATATGGTTACACCTTTCTATTACACGTTGTATATGTATCGTCACGACATCAATATTTTTTTCAAGATACAGGGTTTGTTCCATAGTAAAAGTTGTTCTATACCATTGACGAATAAGCTCTTCAAATATGGTTTCACCTTTCTGTTACACATTGTATATGTATCGTCACGACATCAATATTTTTTTCGAGATACAGGGTTTGTTCCATAGTAAAAGTTGTTCTATACCATTGACTGAATAAGCTCTTCAAATATGGTTACACCTTTCTGTTACAAGTTGTATATGTATATGTATATAATACCTGAAGGGGTGTCAGAGGTATTCCGAGTGTGAACTTGTCAGAAGGGGTGTCAGAGGTGTTCCGAATGTGAACTTGTCAGAAGGGGTGTCAGAGGTGTTCCGAGTGTGAACTTGTCAGAACGGGTGTCAGAGGTGTTCTGAGTGTGAACTTGTCAGAAGGGGTGTCAGAGGTGTTCCGAGTGTGAACTTGTCAGAAGGGGTGTCAGAGGTGTTCCGAGTGTGAACTTGTCAGAAGGGGTTGTATCGTCACGACATCAATACCCGAAGGGGTGTCAGAGGTGTTCCGAGTGTGAACTTGTCAAGTCACAATCCACACTCAGTACACCCGCGTTTCACCGACGAATATATTACGTCCCAACGTGATGGGTGGTGAGCTCTATCGCCGTACTTCGGGCACAAATCCGACCGGGGATCGAACCTGGAACCTCACGATTGCTAGGCCAGCGTTCTACCCCTGAGCTACCGCTGCTTACAACCAACGTATGGTAAAAATCTAAATCCTATAAACCAGAGTGTTGAGTGATCTTTCTGATTACTAAATTTTACTTTTTTTGTACGTAAGTGTCAAGTTGGTACCTCATAACTGCAACTGGAATAATTTATCATAATCTTTTTAGGGTTTAGTACCCTGTCAATGCAATACCCTTTTTCTAAACCTATAAGTTTGTACGGAACCCTCGGTTTGTGGGTCCGACTCGCACTTGGTACTTACTTTAGGTAGGTTTTCTCTACAAAGCCTCGATCTCCAGATATCCTTATATTTTGATAAATAAATAATTCGAGATACAGGCATTGACTTGTAGAGGAGTTTCCATAAAACGCAATACTAGTAGGTATGTTCACTTACGATTTCCCGACGTAGATAACAAAAAAAGCAAATCATGAACATAGTGCCTTCGAGACGTTATGGTTATGAATGAATGGTACACACGCACAGCTACGGATCGCGTTAATCGCGCGCCTGAGAGGAACAGCAGTATTCCGACCAATTTTGCACTCGCCTCGAATCGTAGTTGCGAGATTTTGGTGCCGTACTCTTAATGTATCTGTCCGGAGCATAGGACGCATATTAAAAAATAAACTATAACTGAAGCCTTACAAAATACACAATCAAAGTTCATCACTTTATCCTATTTAAGTAAATACTCACCAGTGAGTAAATACTGAGTTTTTACCTGGTTACACTCAGTATGTATCCAAAAAGCTGGATACATACAATTCAAATATTTTTCAATGCAAGTGCTCGTAAAGCTCCACTTTTAATGCATCAAAACCGAACAGAAAGTTGATAATTTTGCCCTAGGGCTTTATTATTATTACTTTTTTTAATTTATTTACAATGATTGGCTAACCTGCAGCCTTTCCTGTGTACCATAAATGTTATACTTTTTTTTTCCACTGTTTAACGGCTCTGGATACAGTCCTTTTGAGCCAATCATAATTTAAAGTTCACAGGATTATATTTGTTTTATTTCCTCACACTATGCATTGAAAAACGTAGTATGATACACGGGCGTAAGAGCAATATAAATTACTGAAATGAATGAAATCGTCCTCGTGATTTATTCCTTTTCGCCCTTGTAGCATAAACTACTATTTTATATTCATCATTCATTGTTCAAGTTGATTTTACCTTATGATAAATGTTTTCGTGTGGACATGACCTGATCATGAGAATTGAAAATCAACAGAATATTAAATCCATTCATAAAATTTTAGATATTTTTACCCATAATAATACTATATTTTGACTCCAGAAACTTTACATAATGCTAAGTAGGATGATATGCTAAACATATATATATTAAATCGTTTTTTTATATGTATCTAATTTAATTCTTCATTTTTATTAGGATTATTATTAACGATTATTATGATAACCAAATAATATAAGATATAACTCTTACCTTTGATTTGCTGGAGGAAATCTCATTATTGAGATAAACGCGTCATTGTTCATCACTTTTATCTTGTGTTTTACTTTGCAGTTATCTGTGTTCATTAGAATAAATGTTATCGTGTTGTTGTTACTTCTTAAAATAAAGTTTATAGTTTCATTATAACATCTGAACAATTTCATCAATTTTTTTTTATATTATCTCTTATTTTAGTTTATTTTAACAAAATTCGGCTAATATAAATTATATTTTTTACTCAGATGTGCTGAATTTAGATCTGCTAGGCAACACGAACACACAAGGTAAGATATTGATCACACTAGTTTCTACTTAAGAGTGCACCGAGCTTTTTACACAGTCAAACACATTTTTATAACGCTTGTTTGAAGAAGTAAACAATTAAATTAAAATCTAGGGAAATATATTAGATATACTGGGTATGTATACTAGACTGTTTACACGACGGAAACACGATTTGATAAAATTGGCTCGATAGAATAAATTCGCAAAATTACCTCTTTTCGAGTATTTTTTTCCTTTATATCCCTACTTTTTTATATATATTTTTTTTATATTTTTTTTATTTACCAAAATAAAGTTCATAGATGGCTGGAGCGTTCATACACGATGGTTTTTATTTAAGATCAATATTATGAAAAAAAAACAACGAAAAACGTTGAAAAAGTGCAAAAGTTTTGTTATTATCTTTACTCTTTACACGTAAAGAAAAAGACAGAGACAAAGGCAAACGCGCGGTGCGCAATTAATAAATAGTAAAAAAAAAACATTCAACATTTAACAAATGCGAGAGTCTACGACTACGGAGTGTGCCAAAAGTAAAAAAAAATAATTAAAAGATGACTTATCTAGGAAAAACAATTTTTTTTTAATTTTTGGGGTTCTGTACCAAAGGGGTAACCAACGGAACCCTATTACTAACACTCCGCTGTCCATCTGTCGGTCCGTCTGTCTGTCCGTCTGTCACCAGGCTGTATCTCATGAACTGTGATAGTTAGACAGTTGAAATTTTTACAGATGATGTATTTATGTTGCCGCTATAACAACAAATACTAAACATAATAAAATTAATATTTATGGGGGCTCCCATACAACAGACATGATTATTTTGCCGTTTATAATAAAATTATTCTCTTTTTTATATACCTACCCTTTTGTTTTGTAATAACTCTTCATTGTTTTATCATCACTGAATGTACACATAGGAAGGAACTGGCTTCTGTGACACGGTGTTTCCTTTTACAGAAGCTAGGTCTACAAAAGCTATGTTAAGATGATTGTAACAATAAAGATATTTTATTATTTATTATTATTATTATTATAATGGCACAGAACCCTTCGTGCGCGAGTCCGACTCGCACTTGGCCGTTTTTTTATTTTTAGTTTATCATTAATTTAAATATAAACTATATTAATATTATATACATTTCAGTTACCAAAGTTGAAAAAAGCGGCTGTGGTGATAGTTGTGGTAAGTTCACATAGAAATAAACTTAATAATTAAATAGGCATTCGAAAGAAAAAGTAAGTACATATGATATTATATTATTGTGGGTAAATTACAAACCATACGGAGTCGTTCTTATGAAAACTACTGTGCTGATTGTGTAAACCTTGAAATAATTCAAGCATTATTATTACAAATTATAAAAATATCAGAAATATCTTTCACCCTTAATTTGCTCGAAGAAATCTCACTATTGAGATAAGAACGCTATGGTTCCGTAGTCAACAACAAGGACCCCTTATAGTGTCGCCATGTCTGTCTGTCTGTCTGTCCGCGGCTTAGCTTAGAGACTATTAGTATTAGAAAGCTGTATTTTGGCATGGGTATACATATTTATTACGCCAATTAAGTGGTAAAGTAAAATTTTGAAAATTATTTTTTTTACGGTTCCCCTACCCCTACACGTAAAGTGGGGATGATTTTTTTTCGTCTATCTCCTAGTGTGTGGTGTCGTTGGATAGGTAATTTAAAAATATTGGGGGTGAGAGATGACCGTTTTTCAATCCAGGGTTCCGTTTGCGAAATATTAAGCTTAAAAGTGACAATTTTTGTTAGAGTCAAGTGTCCCCCCCCCCTGCCAGCGAAGCGGTTGTATTTGGAGACGTGAAAAAAATCACGGCAGTAATATACATAACGAAATTAAAAGGAAAACTATCACAGCTAAGAAGGCTTTACAAGTTAACGAGTACAGATTGCGCCAAACTTTTAGTCCCCTTTTAGACACGGGGCGATTCGCATCAGCAGGAACCAAATGTATGGGCCGTACTTGGTAAGAGCAACTTCCGAGCGTACTAGAAATTTGGCGCGGTCTGTATTATTATAGATAATGGGACGGAACTCTTCATGCGCGAGTCTGACTCGCACTTGGCTGGTTTTTTATTTTATATTACCAGTGTTTATTAAGAATTAATGTTAACTTTGTATTCTTACTTCTTAAATCTTAAATTACGCCGCCTCAAGGTGGCGTTTTATCACCTCTCCTATTCGCATTATTTACTCACAATATTTTTCAGCATATTTTATGTTCCTACCACAAATAAAGTTCATTATTTCGTTTTACCTTTAGTAAACTTAGTTCTTTAGCTAAAATGGTGGCAAGCATTGACATACTATAAGTCAAAGGTGGGCACTGGGCATTAATGCCGGCTTCACCATTCACATTCAAATCATCAAGCAATTTTACAATAGTGTCAGAAGTAATGCAAAGACAACTCACAGTGTTTCTTTCCTCATAATAATGTGCGGCTAAAGAAAGCTCACTGTATGAGTAAGATTGCTTAAAACTGAGTTGAATAAACCCTTGCAAATACTGGATCCGTAATTGAAAACAAAACGTTAACACCATTTCAAGTGAATGTGGGTAGGTGAAGGTTCCTTCTTAAAAACTAAACGGTCCAAATAAAATGGCGATTATGCAGTGACAACTTGATTTTTATTACTCGTTCACTTGCCTATCGTGACAACAGGAATAAATCCGATCCCCAGCGAACCACGACTTATATCCTCACGCCGGGGGCTCGACCATTCCGGAAGTAGACAGTTGAAATTTTTACAGATGATGTATTTATGTTGCCGCTATAACAACAAATACTAAACATAATAAAATTAATATTTATGGGGGCTCCCATACAACAGACATGATTATTTTGCCGTTTATAATATAATTATTCTCTTTTTTATATACCTACCCTTTTGTTTTGTAATAACTCTTCATTGTTTTATCATCACTGAATGTACACATAGGAAGGAACTGGCTTCTGTGACACGGTGTTTCCTTTTACAGAAGCTAGGGCTACAAAAGCTATGTTAAGATGATTGTAACAATAAAGATATTTTATTATTTATTATTATTATGTAGGTACACTTTTCAGTCACGGGCCCATAGGGACCCGGTCATTTGAAAGGCATTCATGGGGCCGAAGCCAACATTGAAGAGGCCTTTGGTACCATTTAATCTAGATGTGAGATGGCTGCATCCATGGGGGCCTCTCCCTCAATGTATCATTGTGATACACTAACGGACAGTCCCCCACAGTTGCCAAACTATTGCCAGGAAGGAAGCGACTTGGAGTGGGCTATGAGGATGGGACGCTAAATGGGCCGGATAACAGGGCTATGGAGTGAGATAACGGACATCTGCCTCGAAAATCTCTCACAAATTTAAATATGGCAGATGGTGACTTGCTGCTTAATAACTATCCACCAGGGTAGCCGTTGTGGGCCCCCTATCTAGCCACCATGGGGCGGCCAGGGGGCAACACTATGTAAGCAGCTAAGGTTGTCGAGAGGTGAGTCTGCGGGGCGCAAGATCCTTCTAACAGTCAAGTGCCCCCGGCGTTATGACATTTTACACTCAACCTGGAGCATAGGTTCCGCTCTTGCATCTCCACTCTGGCCGGCTGGTTAAGGCAAGCGCAGAGGTAGGGGGTGTGTTGCTGTGTGTATGTGTGTGTGTAGCGCATGTGTGATAGTGTCCCCTGGAGGTAGGGTCCGTGGTGTCGCCACTCACCATCGGCTCGCCACAAGCCGCCCTGCGGTGACTGATTGCACTGGACGTACTGGACATACCAGAGGGCGATGGGGTCGTCACATCCCTACGCCTTATTATTATTATTATTATTATAGCACGGAACCCTTCGTGCGCGAGTCCGACTCGCACTTGGCCGGTTTTTTATTTTTAGTTTATCAATAATTTAAATTTAAACTATATTAATATTATATACATTTCAGTTACCAAAGTTGAAAAAGGCGGCTGTGGTGATAGTTGTGGTGAGTTCACATAGAAATAAGTTTAATAATTAAATAGGCATTCGAAAGAAAAAGTAAGCACATATGATATTATATTATTGTGGGTAAATTACAAACCATACGGACTCGTTCTTATGAAAACTACTGTGCTGATTGTGTAAACCTTGAAATAATTCAAGCATTATTATTACAAATTATAAAAATATCAGAAATATCTTTCACCCTTAATTTGCTCGAAGAAATCTCACTATTGAGATAAGAACGCTATGGTTCCGTAGTCAACAACAAGGACCCCTTATAGTTTCGCCATGTCCGTCTGTCTGTCTGTCCGCGGCTTAGTTAAGAGATTATTAGTACTAGAAAGCTGTATTTTGGCATGGGTATACATATTTATTACGCCAATTAAGTGGTAAAATAAAATTTTGAAAAATATTTTTTTTACGGTTCCTCTACCCCTACACGTAAAGTGGGGATGATTTTTTTTCGTCTATCTCCTAGTGTGGGGTGTCGTTGGATAGGTAATTTAAAAATATTGGGGGTGAGAGATGACCGTTTTTCAATCCAGGGTTTCGTTTGCGAAATATTAAGCTTAAAAGTGTCAATTTTTGTTAGAGTCAAGTGTCTCCCCCCTGCCAGCGAAGCGGTTGTATTTAGAGACGTGAACAAAATCACGGCAGTAGTATACATAACGAAATTATTGGTAAGAGCCACTTCCGAGCGTACTAGAAATTTGACGCGGTCTGTATTATTATAGATAATGGGACGGAACCCTTCGTGCGCGAGTCCGACTCGCACTTGGCTGGTTTTTTATTTTATGTTACCAGTGTTTATTAAGAATTAATGTTAACTTTGTATTCTTACTTCTTAAATCTTAAATTACGCCGCCTCAAGGTGGCGTTTTATCACCTCTCCTTTTCGCATTATTTACTCACAATATTTTTCAGCATATTTCATGTTCCTATCACAAATAAAGTTCATTATTTCGTTTTACCTTTAGTAAACTTAGTTCTTTAGCTAAAATGGTGGCAAGCATTGACATACTATAAGTCAAAGGTGGGCACTGGGCATTAATGCCGGCTTCACCATTCACATTCAAATCATCAAGCAATTTTACAATAGTGTCAGAAGTAATGCAAAGACAACTCACAGTGCTTCTTTCCTCATAATCACTGTATGAGAAAGATTGCTTAAAACCGAGTTGAATGAAACCTTGCAAATACTGGGTCCGTAATTGAAAACAAAACGTTAACACTATTTCGCTCAAGAGAATGTGGGTAGGTGAAGGTTCCTAGACGAGCTTTAACGTTAGACTTCTTAAATATAAAACATTATAATGTAATTTCGTGGATTCTTATATTGGATCCATTTTCTACGTGCCTTGTTTTTTCCTGTATTATTTTCTTTAGTAAATCAATAAACTACAAAAGATGAAATCACGTGCTATTGCGGCTATTGATAGTTACACGTTCGTCATACATAATCACTATTTCGAAATATTTAGCAGAGTTTGCTTTGGTAAGTGGTGTTGAAAGTATATCAACAGCATCAATTTTCAAAAAAGTATGTAATTTGTCATCTTTAATGAAAGGAGAGGACGACCGATGAACTTCCAGGGCGAAGTTGCTAAAAATTAAATCGAGAGTCTTTCCATAACTGTTGGTTGGGTTCAAAACCATAAAACTCTTCCAAAAGTTGAATACTACGATCCTAAATTTCCACAAAGCCTTTACATTGATAAGTAGTCATCAACAAACCATTTAAGTAATGCAAGGGAAAAGCATGCCCCTTACCGCTGACGCAAACGTCGCGTCGGTGTCGACGGAACGAACGACCTATATTGAACATTCCCATACATTCATTATTTCGACGATGCACACTGTTCAACGCAACGTTGTGCGTTAGGATCGCCAGACCGAAGCAGAGGTTGCAGTCTATTTCGAAGACATCATACCTGTTGTCAGATAGCTCAAAATTTAGAATACTGCCCTTTAACCATGTTTTGGTGGTTATAAATTGTATCAAGTGTTTCATAAAATATTCAGTTGAAACTGAAATATATTTAAGTTTAGAACCCATTTTTAGATAATTATAATTATTAAATTGCTTCAGTTTGTACCTTTTTAGTATAAAATAATATAAGATAATTCGGTGTTTCTTTAAATCACCAAATAACTGAAACATCTTATTTCGATTTTATCCTACTAAGTATTTACAGGATACTTGTAACTTTAAACTATAATAAATTTTCTCGATGTGTGTGGTAAAATTAAGTCTAATATATGGATGTTAATACCACATTACTTTACATTTCAGGTAATAATTGTGGTAAACCAAACAATGGTTGTACTGGTGAGTTGAGAACACACAGAAAGAAGTTTAATAATAATATTGTTTAATAATTACAGTTTGATAAATAATTATGTGTTTTATATCATCAGCTGTATGTTTTTCATATTATATTCAAATAAATAAATAAATACCGCCCTTTAAACATGTTAAGGTCGTTTAAAATAGTATCAAAGTGTTGTGTAAAATATTCAGTTGAAACTGAAATATGTTAAAGTTGAGAAACAATTTTGAGAGAATTATAATTATTTAATTGCTTCAGTTTGTATCTTTTAAGTTTAAAAGGGATGCTTTTTAAGATTATTTGATATGGTTGTTTAGAAGTTTATAATTTTCACCAAATAACTAAAACATCTTATTTCGTTTATTTCCTACTAAGTATTTACGGGTTACTTGTTACTTTATAAACTATAATATTTTTTCTCGATGTGTGTGGTAAAATTAAGTCTAATATATGGATGTAACTAATACATTGCTATACATTTCAGGTAATACTTGTGGTAAACCGAACAATGGTTGTACTGGTGAGTTGAGTACACACAGAAAGAAGTTTAATAATAATATTGTTTAATAATTACAGTTTAATAAATAATAATGTGTTTTATACCATCGGCTATATGTTTTTCTTATTAAATTCAAATAAATAAATAAATACCGCCCTTTAACCATGTAAAGGTCGTTATAAATAGTATCAAAGTGTTGTGTAAAATATTCAGTTGAAACTGAAATATGTTTAAGTTGAGAAACAATTTTGAGAGAATTATAATTATTTAATTGCCTCAGTTTGTATCTTTTTAGTTAAAAAGGGACACTTTTTAAGATGATTTGATATGCTTGTTTAGAAGTTTAAAATTATCACCAAATCACTTAAACAAATTATTTCGTTTTATTCTTATAAGTACTTTACAGGTTAATTGTAACTTTAAACTATAATTATTGTTTCTCGGTGTGTGTGGTTAAGTTTAGCCTAATAAATAAATGAAAAGTGTGAAAATTCAAGAACTAAATTAACAAATGCATTTTTTGTCTAGGTGGTTGCAGTCGTTGAGGCAATGGAAATGGTGAGTTCAAATATAAGACCGAAACTAAGGCGTTGCGGTCTAACCGAACGACATGATATCTGTTGTCACATAGCTCAAAATCTATAAAACTGCCTAGTCACCATGTTTAGGTGGTTATAAATAGTATCAAAGTGTTGTGTAAAATATTCAGTTGAAACTGAAATAAGTTTAAGTTTCGAACCCAATTTTGGTATTATAATTATTTAATTACTTCAGTTTTTATCTTTTTAATTTAAAAATGACACTTTTTAACATAACTCGATGTTTCTTTAGAAGTTTAAAATTTTCACCAAATTATTGAATTATCTTTTTTCTTTTTTTCCTACTAAATTATTTATTTACTTGTAACTTTAAAGTATAATATTTTTTTCTCGAGGTAAAATAAAGCCTAATATATTTATGTCGTAGTTAATTATATTTTATGAAAATCAAAGAATTAAATTAACCATTAATTTTTTGTCCAGATTGGGAAGCAAGCGATCATGGAGGCAATGGAAATGGTTCAAATATAAGACCTGCGGTCTAACCGCAGAAGAGAAAATAAAAGAACAGCATTTAATATTCTTTCATTTATCTGCCACAATAAGAAGAGTATAATAAGAACTTACAAAGGCAAACAAAGGGAAATTTAACAAAATCCGTACCCCTATTAAAAATGCAAAAGTGTGATTTTCGGTTTTTTTGTTGTTGGTGTGTTGGTTTGTTCTTCTTTATCGTAGCAACGAAGCAACGGATTGACCTGATTCTTTGCAAAGAGATATTTTATTGGGCGGAGAGTGACATAGGCTTTATTTTATCTCGAAAAATCGCAAGTTAATCAGCGTGGACGAAGCCGCAGGCATAAGCCAATAATTTAATAGTTAGATTAAAATATTCCATATTCTGTTATCAAACGCATTATACAATTTTTTTTTTTCAGATTCATTGTGATGCCGTATCGCCAATGTATTAACTAATAAGTAATACACATAGGTTTAATTTAATTATATGTCTTAATGTTTTTGTGTACTTCAACGTACCTATAATTTATTTTCTCGTTTTTGTTTATCTTTGTCTAAATAAAGTTCATCATTTAAAAAAATATATATATTTTCATTCATCCTTCTATAGTAATAGGTCAGTTTCGAAGCAAAATATAACAAATGTATAAATAAGTAATTTAAAAAATTTACTTTTATAATATATATAATACACAGAAATGACAAATTCCTAAATATTTTGGTTTTTAAGAAAGAATTTGTAACAAAAATGGTCTAATAACATTTTTAATTAAATATTCGGTTTTGGTTCAACATTTTACACAACATATCTATCAAAATTTAGGTCTCTATCTCATTTTGTCTAAGAGCTAGAGACCCGTGACATACGGATGGACAGACGGCCAGCAGAGTGACATTAATAGGGCTGCGTTTTGCCCATTGGGTACGGAACCCCAAAACGCGCTTAATTTTCCACTTGGTGCAAATTTCTAAAATACGGCACCAAACATAGCAAAATATTTCTAGATCTAGTGTTGACAGCACTAAAATGGCAGCACTAGTGTCAAAACAGAGTCAAGAAGAATATTGATGGAACTAAATCATTTCGTCGCCTGGTCACACAAAGGGAGACCACTGATATAACATTTAAAAACTGGTCAAGTACAAGTAAAACTCGCGCCCTGAGGGTTGCTTACCATTTAAATAGAAATAGGTTATAATAGAAATAGGTATACTTAAATAATTAAAAACAGAAATTACCACTACCTACAAATTCTATGAAACAAAACTGCAAAATTAAGTTGGTTGAGTATTCGAGGAATTAACCCTAAAACTACTTATAAATTGGTGTTTTTAGTATGTCTTGTTTAAATAGAAAAATTTCAAATTCCTAACTGCTTTCGCCATGCAGATGACTCCGTTACAAAAATGGTCTAAAAATCGCAATTTTGATAGTTCCCCATTTTTTTATCGTTTAAGATAAAAAAAAAAACATATTTATAATTATTTAACGAGTTTTAGACAATGACACCCCACATGCTAGAGCAAAAAAAAAATTTTTTCGGGTCAATTTTCATGTATGAGGCCCCCACTAAATAATTTAATAATATTTTGTATTCAAAATTCAGTTTTGGGTCAACATTGTACAAAACATAAAAATCTTTAGGTTTCTATCCCATTCCGTCTAAGAGCTAGAGACCCGTTGACATACGGACAAAAGACAGCGGAGTAATAATAACAGGGCCCCGATTTGGCCTTTGGGTGAAACCCTAAAAAAGCACCGAGGTCAATGTGTTGTTAATTTCATGAGTTTTAGTTTTATTAAGACATTTTTATAAGTAAAACTAATCAAAAGTATGAAATATATTTATATAATATAGTCAACAACAATCACACGTGAGTGTTCAAGCCGTATGTAATAATAATTTATATTTATATTGTACAATTAAAATGAGGTATAAAAGTTATCAGCGAATTCTTACAGAAAATATAGAGCTTGGAAAATGTTCTCGGAATTAGACAATAAAACTGTTAGTTTTTAATTTGAAATTTTAATTATTGACATTACATATTTTTAATTGTTACCATAACAAAAAACAATACAATTAAGTCATGAATCTAGTGATTTTTAGACCTTTTGACTTTCAAAGAATCTAGCACTTTTTTGCAGAGTTTTAGTGCTCAACCGATTTTTTGATCTGGCAACCCTGCCTGCAAGTCGCATTGCTTCTGAATGCTACGTTTATTGGAGCTTTGTGGTAAATATATGGCTCCATAGACTACTGCTTCACCGTGACAACGCACCAGCGCACTCAGCGCTCAAAACGAGGAAATTCCTGGACAGCACAGCTGGTTAAACTTTTGGGTTACCTTTCTTACAGCCCTGATTTGAATGAATGAATGAATGAATGAATATGTTTATTTATTTCAAAGATAACTTAATCTAAATACATCCTACAAAACCAAGTAGAAATTTGGTTTGTCTGTGGGAAGGGAGTCGCACTTCTTTTACTATAATTAGATAGTTATGTACTAAATTATAAGTAGTTACGTACATTAATAGTAAATAATAAAATGCTATTTTAATCTGTCAATGTTTTCATGTTTTGTAAAAGGTAAGTTTTATATAACTTCGCGAATTTGTTTTTATTTTGTTCAGATCTTATATGAATAAGGCATTTCATTATATAACATTGGAATTTTGCGCTTTAACATTCTGCCGCCAAAATAGTTATTCACTTTTACAGTTTCATATTTCCCTTGCGCAGCAGCTCTCGTGTTAAGCCCATGCTGTTTATGTGTCTTATGATCTGGGGTGCACCGTGTGTCTTCTTTTTTTCCCCTAAAATATAAAATCAACTCAAAAGGATACAGTTTTCATCACCGGAAGATGAACTAACAGCGTTCGAGAAGGCTGTAGAAGAGGTGCCTAGGGCGGACTGCTTTGTATACATGCTGGTGGAGAGTTGTTTAAAAAGATTTAATAATAAAACTATACACAGCTAAATATTTATTATTTACTTTCAAAAAAAAATCTGAGTATCCCACTTATCATTTAAATATTTTAAACACACAAATTATAAAATTAAATTTTTGATTTCTCTTAGGTATACTGAAAAAATAATAAATAGAGTAGAAGCAATTATTTGAAATGAGGTTTTTTAAGAGTTAGATGTAGTTATTTTAATTCATCAGGTATCACATTAAAAACCTTTGGTCAGTGATAATTTACATGACGGTTGCATATACGAGTATGATATAGTTAGGTACCAAACTAAAATGTATAATGGCCAGGACAGGATTTTTCAAGAATGTACTCGATTTCTTTTGAGGGGGTCACCGATAAATTTCATAAACTCCGAGAAACCGCGCAGTCCCGGAATTAAGGCAATGGTATTTAGAGAAATCGGTCCTGCTGCAACGCTTTTATTTTACACATGTCTATTCCACTCAGTGGAAGCGGGCCGATCAAAAATATCGTGATTTTAAGATGTTTTTATTTTGGAAAAAGAAAGCTGGGTCTTTAATATAACGGCCGCTTTATATTTCATTTCTTAATACGTTTATTTTGGTAAAAGTTTTTTTTAACAAAAACCTAATATAACTCAAACTAAATAAAATTTTTAATGCGAGTGCTCGTGAAGGCCCACTTTTTATGCATCAATACCGAACAGAAAGACGATTATTTTGCCCTAGGGCTTTTATATTATTATTATTTTTCAATTTATTTACAAGAAGTTGGCTGCCCTGCAACCTTTCCTGTGTACCATAAATGTTATAGTCCTTTTGAGCCAATCATTTACTTGCAAAATTGTAACAATTTAACCTTCAACTTTAATAATTAAATTGTTTTCTTTGATAATGTTTGTTTTATTTCCTCATACTATGCATTGGAAAAGGTAGTATGATACACGGGCGTAAGAGCAATAAATTACTTGGTTACGTTTAAAACACTCGCTACGCTCGTGTTTTAAATCGTCCTCGTAATTTATTCCTTTTCGCCCTTGTAGCATAAACTACTAAATCATAGTTTAGACATATCTTTGCGATTTTATTGGATGCAATTAGAATAAGATTAATTATCACAATTTTATGGTTTAAAATGAATTAGAAAATAGAGAAAATCGAAAAAAGCCAACCTTAATAAATGTTTGATTTTTCTCACGACAGGAATAAACAAGGCTGTAGACGCTTTTTAACGCATTTCCTAAATCTATTTCTATTATAACGTGCTTTTTTATCAAGATTACCATTATCACTAAATATATGTTTATGCATATATTAAACTAAAGTTAAAAGTTTATTTAGCTAAAACTTGTATTTTGGCCTTTATAATTATTTCTTAATATTCTGTTACAAATCCAGAGAATCGACACTTAAGAGGCCCGCAAGCATGCCTAGTTCATACAAACGAAATACCAAAATCATTAATAAATCATAGACATTCTTAGGATAGTGTGTGTTTATTCCGATTGGATTACAGAATATCTAGGTTATATATTTTGAAAGGACACTGTTTTAAAAACGACATATTAGCAATTGCAAATTTCCATAGAAAGTTAATTTTTCTCATATTTCAAGTTGAAATTAGTGTTCTTATTTAATATACAGGGTGGAAAAAATTTAAGGGCCCTGGAGGGGAGCTACCTTAAATCGTTTAGTTAGCTCATTTTACTGAAAGAGAACATTCCTTTATTTTTTTAAAGAAACAAAACTGCATTCAAAGATATTCTGAAATTCGCTTGCCTCACCCGGGAATCGAACCAACTAAAAATAAAAATAATAAAACCTCGCTATTTTATCATACAAATCGGTAGGATTATTGTTCAGAATAAAATGTCTCTAATAAACATTTGGTCTAACACTCATCTGTTGTACGAGATACTCATGAAATTAAATATTTATTACAAGTTCTTTGTTAACAATACCTAGTACTGTTCACTTGTAACAAGTAAATGAAACGTTCTAATTTTCTTATCTCTCTTACATCCAAAGACATCGTATGAAGTACAAGCTTGCTAATGTTATTTATCTTAAGTATCTTGTTGAATACTTCAATAAGAAAATCGTTAAATGGTAATAATAAATGTATGCAGAGCAAAATTACTTCTTGCATTAGGCGTACTGACGAAAAGTTTAAAAAAGGAACGTATTTTTTTTGCAACGCGGAGCAACAAATTTGAAGTTCGAACCATAAATTATGTTCGAAATTAAAATTTTGTTTTGTTTTGCTTTCATTCCGTGCTGTCATTGTGTAATAATGGCGTATAATTATTACTTTACAAGTGAACAGTACTAGGTATTGTTAATAAAGAACTTGTAATAAATATTCAATTTTATGGGTATCTCGTACAACAGATGAGTGTAAGACTTAAGTTTAATAGACAAATTTTATCCTGAACAATAATCCTACCGATTCGTATAATAAAATAGCGAGGGTTTATTTTTAAAATTTTTAGTTGGTTCAGTTCCCGGGTGAGACAAGCAAATTTTAGAAGATCTTTGAATGCAGTTTTGTTTCTTTTAAAAAATAAAGGAATGTTTCCTTTCAGTAAAATGAGCTAACTAAAGGATTTAAGGTAGTTCCCCTCCAGGGCCCTTTCATTTTTTCCACCCTGTATATTTGGGAACCTCGATATTCTATAAAGCAATTGGAATACACTACCTTACGAATATTTATGATTTACAAATGGTTTTGGCATTTCGTTTTTATGAACTAAGCATTCTCCGCCGGCCTCTTATGGAAACAGAAAAAGGCATAAAATAACCTATACCTACATAACTTAAGGTTAAAACTACATACGCGATAAATTGAAAAACCTTCCTCTTTCGAAGCAAGTAAAAAAGAGTCTAACTCTCCCAAACATATTTCCAATAGCATCATCGATTCGACTTTAATAGCATCTCATGAAATTCCGCAAGGCAACCGCAAGTGGGTCGCAAGCCTGCAACATTAAGGTTCCATCAGAGGCAATATTTTTCCGGTGTCCGGTGGAGAATTTTCAGGAGGTCATCGGTCCGGCCGCGTGTCGACACGCCTTTGCACTTAGAGACGAACGGCCAGTATGAAGTGGAAATCGTGAACTACTCGCATAGACCACTCACGCTTTAGACGGCAGCTTTAATTTTCATTTATTTAGAAAGATATTTAGGATTATATTAATCAAAAATCAAAATCATTTATTTATAACACATGTTACATATTTTAGGTATCGAATCCTCCTTTAAAGTTCACACTTGAACTTAAAATATTAAGTTATACTACATATTTGTTTTGTATTCCGAGGAAAAACTCAGCAATCATGCGGAAATCTAAGTTGAAAATACAAAACTCGACCTGTTAAAGTAAACGTAAGGTTAAATATATTTAAAAAGGAAAATTAAATGTTAAAAATTAGTTCATTTTCATAAAATTGTATAAGTTTTTAATTTTATTGTTAGGGTTTTAAGAGCGGTTGCATATTTTGAATGTCTATACGTTATTAAATCTGTGGCTGATGTTCCAGCATTTGATAGGAACAAACTTCAAGATATGTGAGCAAAGTGCTTTTAACTTAAAGGTGCTCGCTTTATTTTTTACAATATCAAGCATTTTACTACTGTACTAATATAGCTTAAGAGATACTAATTTACATACAACCTTGTCACAATAAATATTGCCTTATGACATAGTTTTGTTTACAAGCAAAAGATATGATAGGTATAGTTCTCGAGGGGATTAGGAACGTTTTATTGAATTACACTTGCGAATAAAGCGCTTTATAATAATATTCTCCGACTCAACAAAAACGGTCAGAAAAAAAAACGCTAGTTCAAAAGTATCTACGCTATTTTGCATGTGAAAAACGTAAATGACTCTTCATTTAACTTATTTACGGACGAACACTTCCGAAAACAAGATTTTTTCAACCTTACAAAAGATCTCATAGCTCCGGGTCACTCCTCGAAATGACACCTTTGGGCATCTTCCCGCCAGCAAACGTCCCGTGAAATTGAAACAGAGACTCCGCCATATCCCGACAAAGCCTTCGTAAAATTCTTTAAAAATAACGGTGAAAACTGGCAAAGGTCTTACAATCTTGCTAGAGAACCAGTTTTATACGCTCGGGAATCCTTTGGCCTGCTTGGAGATAAATATTTTCATATCGTATAGAACTGGCAGTTAGCAAAATTTTAGTAGTGTGGAAAAAGGCCAGTTAAAGGTTTAATCTTAAAAAAGTATTCTGTGTTTATATTTTTAACTTCATAGAACAACCTGTCTAATCATAGCTGCGTAAAAATTTCCATACAAAATGTAAAATGAAAATGAATGTAATGAATGAAAATGTAAATGAGATTTGATTTTTAACTATGCACGACCAATTGAGGTCAACATTTGTTTTTCTACATATTCGTATAATTGGTTCTGTCAGTTTAGCTGAACTTAAAAATCCTTCGGGATTCATTTTTCAAGAATTTTATGTTTACTGCTGCCAAAAAAAGTTTCAGATTTCATTTAATATAAAAAATGTTGAGTTTAAATACGTATATAATATAACCTTATTTTACATAATTTTCTATTCATAAATGTAATCTTGTTAATATTTTATACAAAAGTTTAGTATTATAATTAATATGTTTTCTACACAGTAAAACAGTAATGGGATTAAATCTGCTCTTATTCTACCCCACTTATGATTGAAGCAGTATTACCTAACTGAGCTATTGTAGATATACTCCGATGCTAAGTCAACTCGACCCACGCGCCCATTATGATTTCCTGTCCTCGTGACAAAGAACGTTTAGCAAAGTAAGAAAGTAATCTGAATACAGAGGAAAGGTCCCCAACTCCACTGCTATGGAAACCGATGACTCCCTTGCGAGTCCGTTTTCTACACAGTAAAAGCAGTACTGAGGTTAGAGCTGCTCTAATTCTACTCCACCTATGATTGAACCAGTATTGCCTAACTGAGCTATTGTGGATACTCCGACGCTAAGTTGTCAACCCGGCCCACGCGCCCATTATGCTTTCCTGTCCTCGTGACAAATAAAGTTTAGCATTTATAATATTTTATATTAATATAAAGAGGTAAATATTAAAAGAAGAATACTATAAGATTATATGTTTTTATTGCGAAATCCATCGCTTTGGATACTCTAATTATTATTAGAGTGCGTAAACTGCAATAAATCAGAAAGAAAGTAAAAAGCACAAATATTTTTGAAAAAATTCTTTGCCACGATTTGAACCTGCGACCTCCTGCTACCGACTGCGCTACCAAGATTCGTATCTAGAATGACGAATTTTTCCACTATAACTGTACGTCGAATTTTTTTGTAACTACTCGATATACCAGCTTGTATTGCATATACTGAACGCTCACTTGGGCGTAATTTGTGATTTCTACTTAAACTATATATAAAAATATTGTCTTTATACAAATAAGTCTTATATCCTTAATTCTTAGTAACATTCAGTTATTTCCACTCACCCACCGAGCCGTTATTTAAATATTATACAGGGTGGAAAAAATTGAAGGGCCCTGGAGCGGAGGTACCTTAAATCCTTTAGTTAGCTTATTTTACTGAAAGGAAACATTCCTTTGTTTTTTAAAAGAAACAAAACTGCATTCAAAGATCTTCTAAAATGTGCTTGTCTCACCCGGGAATCAAACCAACTAAAAATTTAAAAAATACACCCTCGCTACTTTATTATACGAATCGGTAGGATTATTGTTCAGGATAAAATTTGTCTACTAAACATTTGGTCTTACACTCATCTGTTGTACGAGAACTTGTATATTTATTACAAGTTCTTAATAACAATACCTAGTACTTGTAACAAGTAAATGACACTTTATAATTTTCTTATCTCTCTAACATCCAAAGACATCGTATGAAGTACAAGCTTGCTAATTTGAAATTCGAACGATAACTTTCAAAATTTTTAAAATCGATAAAAGTATTCGTTCCAATTTCAATTTTGTTTTGCTTTGCTTTAACTTATCAGGATTATTTTCTCTTCTTCATATCCTTCTTCGTTAAAAAAATGTTTCATGTTTATGTGTTTTTTGTATTGACGATAAAATAAAATTAATATTAGTTGTCTCTTTTTTTCATTTTCATTTACTTAGATCCATTTTATATAATGGCATTAACGTTTTTTGAGATTAATATTTCTCAATTCCTCCGCTACGACATAGCATACGCTACGACTCGCTTAGTCTCTTTATTTTATCCGTAAACATATTTTCGGGGGACCGGAGGGCTGGGGCATACCTCGGACAGCGTCTTAGCTTAGCCATCCAACGAGGGAATGCTTCCAGTCTTTTGGGGACCCTGTCGATCGATGGCGGTGATTTGGAAAAAATATTTTATATGGTTTAATTTATAGGTAAGTTTTTCTTCTAGGGTTTAATTTAATTTAGTTAGGTATAATTTTATTATATGTTATTTAAGTTCTTTTTTTGTTAATAAAAATAACTTTTTTTTTATTGCGACCAATATCTATATTAAAACAAGCATAGGTACATTTAAACTTCTTTGAAGTCGGTTTGCTGCGGTATGAGGATGACACTGCCTAATAAAAACTAACCCTGTAAATTTGAACTTTGGATCGCTGACTAAAGGTCACTATAGATTGAGCACATCATTTTGCATCAATCAGAACTGAACTCTATGACGTTTCCTTTTAGTTTAAAATAGCAAGCTCTGAGCCGTGGCTATTACGACCACCAAGAAACACGCGCTCACGAAAAATTGACTTTTTATTTAATAACTGTGCTTGTAGATGAAATTGTTAAAATATTCTAAATCGAATAGACAGGGTAATTGTTCACTTATTTTAAAACAAATTTCAAGGCTGTATGATTTAAGGAAGGCCCTTCAACGCTCGAAAAACCTTAAACTTATAGATAACCTTATTATTTTTTCTATCGGGTGAACTTAAGACCGGTTTCGCAGCCAGATTGTGAAATACTCGCCGTTTTCTAATTAATCGAAACACATCATTTCAATTCAAAATTCACTCAATAGTTATTCAACAAAGCCTGATAACTTATGTACTGTGTATGCTGCCATTGCAAAGTTTTCATTGGTTTCTGTAAATTAGAATTCCAAATTTTTGAATTTCAAAATTTTTGAATTTTTAATTTACAGAAACCAGTGGAAACTTTGCGATGGCAACAAACACAAAACAAAGTTAATAAGGTTATGTTGAATAACTATTCAGTGAATTTTAAATTTAAGTATTCTGTTTCGATTAATTATAAAAAGGCAGATATTTCACAATCCGGCTGCGAAACCACTCTTAAGGCTTTTGCGTTTTTCTAAAATGAATAGATCAGCCCTATGTCCACAATCTACATTATTTTTATTAAACCGATTGACCAAGTTGCACAATGTGATTTGGTCATTTGAAGTTGTGCATCTGACCCATATCTGACCTCATACGGTTTCTTAATAGTCACTGTAACGTAGCATGTTCACTGCGTCTTTTTTGCTACGGCGTAGCAAGCGCTACAACCGACGCACGGTGGGGTATTAGACACAAAAAGCTGGCCAGATCATTTTTGTACTTGAAATTACTCTGTAGTGGTCTTTTATATAGTATAATATATATGTCACCGGAAAATAACAAGAATCGTAAGTTGATCAATTCACTAGGTAGTTTATAATTTCACGGCAGGTTTTTTCACGTTAATTTATAAACTAACCTAGTGAATTGATCAATTTACGATTCTTATTATTTTTCGGTGACATATCCATACATACATATACTCATTTCTGTCTCCCAAAAGGATAGGTAGAGACTACAGATTTCCATCTGCTACGATCCGGACACACCTTTTTCGCCTCTTACAAAATTCTAGGGAATGCTGTGAAAATGCGTCCCATACGGAGTATGTGGCTTAACATTGAATGACAGTGTAAAAAAATATTGACATACGTGATCGTTTCGGCCTGAAAGAAGATTTAGTGTTAGAATATAAAACAGAATGCTATGGTGGTTTGGACATGTAGAAAGGATGATGGATGAAAGTAGAGTGACGAAAAAATGTATGGTGCGCAAGTGCAGCTCAATCAGGCCGACCTTACTTAGTATATAATATAGGATTTCATCTTTTATCAAATCGATTGAAAGAATGAAATATTAAAAAAAATATTTATTAACAGTAATTATTCATGGTCTGTATGTTCTTCTTCACTTTCCGTTTCTGCAGAGCTGTTAGGTTCTCCAGACAGTAATAAATCTAGTGTTTCCTTAGAAAATGACCTCTTATTCTTCTTTGGCGGCTTTCTCATACCCGTGAGTAAGGGATCGGATGTCAGCAAAAGACGATTCAGTACATCTTCATTGCATTTTTGTCGCGAAAATTTCCGAGCAAAGTGCAGTCTATATTCTCTTATATGTTTATTGCGCGATTCTGCGGCTTCCTCCGATAGCTGTCCTATTGGAAGCAATGCAGACGATATAACTTCAGGGCCATGGTGGAGCACTTTGTGTACTGTAGGTGTCATTGGATACCAATCGTATAACTTTACATATAACTCTTCTGTCTCCCTAGCATATTTTGTAAATGCGTCAATATTTATTCTATGTCCGCTCGATATCGCTTCTAGGATAATTTTAAATCTATATATGAGGTCTGGATCAATTCCTGTTATTGATGCAGACAGCTCATGATTGTCAAAAAATCTTCGGCTTGTATTGCCATCATTTGTGTTACCAAAATTGGCCTTCGGCACATCTACTAAAAGTCCCATTTCGGCTTTAAATCGATCCTGGATATTTTTTTTCGTTTCATTTATTGTATTTTGGTCGGATGCTGTTTTTCTCCACTTTTTTATTGGAATCTTGTATGCAACATGAAGAAGACTTTAAAAAAATCGAATTCGTGCGTGCAATATAGAAAGACCAAATTCCAATGAACCTTCTATAACATCCCTTTTCTTGGTCAAATCGTTAAATTCGCTGGATGTAGCACCACAAATATAGCACCTCATAGTCGATGTAGTACCAGTAGCTGCATTACACACCTTACCATCCACCATGGTAAACAACAGCGTATGTTTTGTTGTTGTACCTTCAAATTCCGTCGGTTTCAGAGAATTTATTTTTCTTATTACGTATACCATATAATGTTATTTTCCTTTCCCTAACAAAACAAAGTAGATAAAAAATCACTTAAATTAGGGTGAATGTCCATCATTACTAGATAATACAGCTAGTTCGATAAAATTTACGTAAGGGCACAGAATAACTAATAGTACCCACTCTTTTTGATTTTCTTCAGGGATGCATCGGCGCGTGCAACACATATAAGCTTAAGCATTATTGATTCTCGATAACAATTGATTTACAATAGATTTTCGGCACGATGGTAATTCGAATCTTCTTTTTTGGTTTAAGAAGAATTGAGGCGACTTTTTGTGTATTTCCTCGGAGATTTTTTTTGGAACTTGCATATACTGTGCTTGTACTTTGCAATAACTGTAGGCCGAGATGTTAAGATTTTCTCGTAAAATCTTCATAAGTTTTAGCCATACTATCTTACATAGTACAGCTAATTTTACATTGATAATACGATAAAAATTCTACGTTACGGCACAGAATAACTAATATAGTACCTAGTCTTTTTAACTTTCTTCAGGGATACTTCGGCGCGTGCAACACGTATAAGCTTTAGAATTATTGACTCTTGATAACAATTGATTTACAATAGATTTTCAGCACGATGGTAGTTCGAATCTTCTTTTTTGGTTAAAGAGGAATTAAGGTGACTTTTTGTGTATTTCATCGGAGTTTTTTTTAACCTTGCATAAACTGTGCATGTACTTTGCAAATACTGTAGGACGAAGTGTTGAGTTTTTCTCATAAAATTTAAATTAGAGTGATTATAATATCTTTTGTAACAAAGGTTAAACCAAGCTGCAGAATTAATGATAAACGAACGTGAAGTTCTATCATAATTATATGATGCAAAAAGCGGTTGCTACATGTCTTTATACCAAATGCATTTGCAAAGACACCGTGAAATATAATTAAGTTGTAATCAATGTCATTATTCTTCAAACACAATTTAAAAAATATAATATCCAACCAGTTAACACGAAGCTTGCAACATCAGTAAGAACTTTGATCGTACTTTGAATGAGTTAATCCCCTTTTAATAAGTGTTGATGTTGGATCCAGGCAGTCGGGGAAAACCTCATTCCACTTCCACAACTTGACTTCACTTTTACTTTGTTTTCATTGCAATTAAAAGTTTATTTTAAAGTGTCATTTCGTTCATAATGGTATTGTTACTAGTAATTACATTTAAATACAAACAACCTTTATATCTATATAGAATATATCGTCACGACATAAACCTCTGGGGGTTATCAGAAGTGTATCCAAGTCTGAACTGTGAAATGTAAGCCACAGTCCACACTTAGTACACCCGCTTTTCACCGACGACGATTATAACGTCCCGTACGTGATGAATGTTGAGCCCTATCGCCGTACATCGGGCACAATAAATGGACTTGCCTTCCTAAGCAGACCTAACATAAAATAATGTTATTCGCGGGGATTGAACCCATGACCACTGGGCTAGCAGGCGAGCGCTTTACTACTCGGCCACAGAGGCGAGAGATAGGTATCATATCTACCCAATGTTATAAATACAAAATTTGTTTGTTTCTGTGAACTTTTGCAGCTTTATGATACGGTCAATAAATCGACTACTATAAACTCTACTATATATAACTAGGTAGGAACCTCGGTGGCGCAATTGGTAGAGCGCTTGTCTTGATAACAAGAGGTCGCAGGTTCGAATCTTGGCCCGGGGAATTTTTTCAAATTCTTGTCTTTTGATTTGTTTCTGATTGATATTTTCTAGTTTGTAATGCACTCTAAATAATGCTTATAATAATTATTTAAAAATTTTTATAATTACATAAAAACTTAAACTAAATATCAAAACAAACTCAAGTAATGATTTGAGTTTTATCATTATGTCACCGAAAAAATATTTAATTTAGTAATTGTGTAGAATACCTAGTGTATGTATAGAATATCT
Organism: Ypsolopha sequella; assembly: GCA_934047225.1. NCBI lineage: Eukaryota > Metazoa > Arthropoda > Insecta > Lepidoptera > Ypsolophidae > Ypsolopha > Ypsolopha sequella. Next base: position 14,812,018 of record OW203985.1, read on the forward strand.
AGTTATTCTATACAATACCTGGTTTCACTAGGCAATGTATAAAATATTGAATCTACCGTTAACAATTACAAACTTCTAGGTAATGTATTCAACACCTAGAAATTAAAACATCATTTCCAAAACTTTTTTCCTCATTTGCTTTTCCGTTTCTATATAACACTGCCTGCAGATACAACGATATAAAAACGTTACCAACTAAAGAAGCTAAAGCTATTATAACGAAATGGTAACTAACATTAAATTATGAAGAAACAGGGGTATTATTGCTAACAGTGTCCTAAATCAACCCTTAAACAATAATATACTTGCTACTGTTTATGTATTATTTTACATTGTATTAAGTTTAATAGCTAGAATTTTGTAACAATAATTAGAGTTTTTAGTTTACACTTATATTTATATTTATATTATTATTGCACTAATTTAAAAAGGTAAAATTCTTTTTTATTATTCTTAGTGTTAAATATCTTCCTTCTTGTTTTTAAAACTCGGATTAATTAATTTATTTTGATAATCAGTCCTGGATTCCACCGGACAAGTTAGACTTAGCAACCACAGACACAATAATTTTAGTTCGTAATTAAGTAAGTTACCTTAAGCATGTATTAAAATAGTGTAAGCTTTTTGGTAAATAAATATATTGTATTGTATTGAATTATAGATAATGTATACAATGATGGATATAGTGTATATTGTACGTATATTTTATCTTGATCAATGAAACAACAAAACACAAAAAAATAATACAAATTCTGCTCAGAAGCCATACTGTCGATTCCAAAAAAATTGGCAGTGTATGTTATTGTTTAGAATGCCTAGGTAAAGTATGGAGTAAATTATAATTTTATACAGTATCTGAATGTTTTAGGCATTCTATAAAATATATGATATTCTTTAGAACGCCTAGGTATTCTATAGAATTTCAGATTATGCAGATTGCAGATAAATCTGCAGCTGAATAAATCCCTGTACAAAACGCAGTCTGCTGATTATTTTTAAATATTGCTTACCAAACTTTAAACTGATACCAACCTTTTAACTGACACTACGACCCGTGATTTATTTTTCAAATTGACTTGCTTTTATGCAACCGATTTAAGTATTTGGGTTGTATAATCCACGAGCCAACAGAAGTTGGTGAAAGTTTGTCCTATTATTTCAAAAACCCGTGACATGGTCAGGAACTTAAAACAACCGTTTTAATTAGAAACAGTTCCTACGGGGGTCACTTTGTGGGCCATTTGTGCAGTTCACGAACTCATTAGCACTCGTCTAGACGGACGGACGGACGGCCCGGACGGGTGATTGACATAACGGAAATGATTCCGTCCCCCCGCCCCTTCCCCCAGAACGTTCCGTTATCTCTGGTTCGCTTGCCCATTTGTTGCGTATATTTGATTCTGATGCCGATATCGAAAACAAAGTGGCTTTTCCAGCGGTTTTTCACGAAGTGTTTTTATACAAATTGGTTTATTTGGCCACTACCACCTCGATGTAAAGCTTCTATGAAACCTAGGATGAAACATGGCTGCCCAAAAGGTGTGAGAGTGAAAAGATATTTGAGGACTTACCCAAAATCTACAGAAGTAGGTAACAGACGAATGATTGTTATGGCATTTTCCCTTAACCGTTTTCTCTGTATGGCTTCCTACGAAGTCATGTCAGTTCATGTCGAGTTGCTTGGTGGCACATGCCACCGAAACTCTTTTCATAATGAGATTGATGAGGGTCGATGCAACCACCTGTTGAAGTTAACGAATTTGTTAGTTAATGGGATCTTGATCTTACTGCTTAGAGTGTACCAGCCGTATTTGGATCAGTTAAAGGCAAGCATTGTAGGTAATACCTAATAAATAATAAGTATATATAAATAAGAAGTGCAAGAATAAACAATATTTTAATTTTATTAATTTTATATAACATTTAACCGTCCTAATTCTCATTAGAGACTATGTCTTGTCTGTAGGTGGTATAGTTGATGCTGAGCTCAGCTGTGGAGGTACCACTATCTTCCTCGCAAACCTCCCCGAAGTTCTTTTGAGGAAATTAAGAGGAGAGCTCTTAAGGCGATATGTAAAAGCAAGTGTTACATAAAAAGTCAGTTATAAAGATAAAATGTTAAAGAAAGTGTATTAAAATATGTGAGATGATATATGTAAGACATAATTAAGTGAGATAGCGTAAAAACAGTTAATATGACATTATTGTACAAAAAGGGGAGATATTTCTGCCAACAAACTGCCTTGCAGTTTGGCGGGTTATAATAAGTATCTAATGAGCTGTTAAGGAAGTGAATAAAAGATTATTATTATAATTATTATTAAAAGTTTTAGCGTCCCTGTTACTCCATATGCGAAAAAACCCTTAGTGCGAGAGGGACGGATTCGTGGAAAAGTAGCAAAAAGTCGGTTTTTTATTAATATAAAATGTACTAAAAATGCTATCAAAATTTCGTTTAACCATGTCCTAGATACTGTTAAAACGCATCTAATAAAATATAATTGCAGTCCATATGTCATTCTAAATTGTCAAACCAGGAGAATTGGTGTCGAGAAAGACCTCATTTCAATAAATACTTCTATCGAGCCGAAATTCTCCAAACGCGTTTCTGTTTTAACAGATCTCTAGAGAAAGATTTCAAAAATAATATACTATTTTATCAAAATTATATTTATAAACTTGAATAACATATAAATAATGATATTTTTTTTTTATAAAACTAACTTAAACTTAAATAAAATATAAAAAGAAAAACAAATACCAACCTGTCTGTCTCATAGCGGGCTCTAGATTAAATAAAATATGTGAGCCAGATCACCGCCATCATTGGGGAGAGTACCCAATAGGCTGGCGGCGTTGCCTCGCTGTATTGCGAGGCTTTATCAAAATTATACATTATATACCAAAGTAGATATAGAAGTTCTAAAAGTGTAATTTTTTTTCCGTAGCGCCTTAAACCGGCACAACCAGTTGGTCCACCCTGCCTGCGACCAAATGATGGTGGTATATCCATCCCCAATTGCCAGGCCTTATATAAAACAGACTGGTGACGGGCAGCAACGTTACTGGTGCGAAGGTTTCGGCACCGTACCCACCAACCCGCCTGCCCAGCGTGTATGAGTATGGACATTTCTTCCAGGAGTATTCCATTTTTTTTAACGTAATGCAGTGCGCGATGATATAACGTTATTTCAATATAGTTTCTTTCGATATTTGTACCGACACAGGTCGATTCAAGGTCGTTGGCGGCTACAGTAGCCTTAATCTTGGAACTCCGCAAAAAAATCAGAAATGCCACGAAGATGACGATGACGTCAATATTCATATATTCAGATATTCGTACATTTTACCTGTCTAATGAAGCGTATTTTCAAACAGATTTCACGTTATGTTGATGTAACCCATACATTATATAAATAGTGTCACTACAGTAGAGCCACTGAGTGATGGCGCCTATGACGTTTAAATGCCTACAAAGTATCGTAATTATTTATAAGCAAGTGTGAATTAAAAAATGTATTACTTCATTGTTGATAGTGATGTACTACTTGTTTCGGTTATTATTTTTCGATTTGAATGTTGCTTTATTCTGCAATAGAATTCGTATAGAAACAAAGAATTAAAAAAAAAAACTCATTTTTTATAGGTCGTGTTTGAGGTCGCCAAGTTACGCAATAATATTTAATTAAAAACAAAACAATGACGAAGTTAAACTAAACGAAAATAAATGATAGTAAAATACTTTTTTCTATTTAGATATTTAAACATCTCTTGGGGGCCCCGGGGCACTACACCGCATAGCCCTCCGATAGCTACGCCACTGGTTTTGGTACATTTTCTTTTTGTATCATTATTTTGAATGTTGAATGACGTGTCTAATGTTGAGTAAACTCACACTTGATTTTTATTTTTAACCGAAATTTGAAATCATCACTAAATGCAGCTGTCATAAGTGCCATCACTCAGTGGCCCTACCTTAAACATGTTTTTACACCAACAAAAAAAAAAAAAAATATGATGCTACAATGTCAAAACATTCTTTATAAATTCATCACGCAATCTCATGTTAACAAGCAAGCATATTGTATCACTTTGACGGAACCATAAAAGGTTCACGGCAACAATTTGTTCGGATGAATCCCTCGCGAGGAATAACCATTCACAAAATAATAAGGAAAAGAGGAAGATAATACGATCTTGTTGACAGAAAAAGCTAAGATTTTTAACAAAAATCGCGGTGAGATGTTTTAATCGATTGAATTGAGGCAGAACATTTTAGGTGAGAATTCTTTTCAGGGTTTCAGCTAAAAACGAAATCACTAATTGTGAATTCTTAGTGTCTTAATATCTGTCTGTGGCATAACTAAAAAACGGCTGGCCATAATGAGCTTTGGCATTCAATAGAGATGATAAGGTAGACGATAAAAAACGAAAAATCAGTAAAATGACAATATCAAAATAAACAGCTTTCAAAACAAAATTTATTTTCTCAAGCTCAATAAAAATATTAACATAAGTTTTTTATTTTTCGGAGCATAAGTGACAAAAATCCGTCTCGTACGGTCGAGCCCAAAGAAAGAAAGAAAGAAGAAAGAAAATATTTATTTCAGACCGAAATCCATAACTTAGTTAGTAACACTATATGCTTAATAATAGTTTATGCTACAAGGGCGCAAAGGAATAAATTACGAGGACGATTTAAAACACGAGCGTAGCGAGTGTTTTAAACGTAACCGAGTATATTTATTGCTTTTACGCCCGTGTATCATACTACGTTTTTCAATGCATAGTGTGAGGAAATGAGAACAAATATAATCTTGTAAACTTTAAATTATAATTGGCTCAAAAAGACTGTATCCAGAGCCGTTAAACAGTGTAAAAAAAATTATAACATCTATGGTACACAGGAAAGTCTGCAGGTTAGCCAACCATTGTAAATAAATAAAAAAAAATAATAATAATAAAGCCCTAGGGCAAAATAATCGACTTTTTGTTCGGTTTTGATGCATAAAAAGTGGGCCTTTACGAGCACATGCATTGAAAAAACTATGTTAGTATCCTTATCTACACACAAAAATAAAAACACAGAAGGGCCGCAGAAGTCGCTGTTGCAGACATCACACAACTAAATAGAGTGATGCCTACAACAACATCCTGCTGGTGAAGCACTGTGACTCCACGTGAACCCTGTTCCAGAATCCCAGAACGGGACTGTCCCAACGATCAATAATGCCCTCCAATTCCAAAGAACACAATTCCAAATTAATTCCAATTGCACCTAAAGATTCCCGATTGATATTATCATGACCAAGATAATTAAAAAACTGCATAGGTAAATCCAAAACTAACGTCAATTTTTAAAAATAATATTATGATTTGAAAAATACCATGTAACTATGATTATTATTATAGCGGTAAAGAAAATTAAGAGAGTTAATAAATTTACACATGGTCATTGGGCGGCCATAAAAGAATATAGGATTCTGAAGAAAAATGTGTTTATTTGTATTATTTTTGGTTACAAGCGTACAAATCTAAAATGTATACGGGTGTCCCATAATAAGTGAATCAAATTGTTATGGGAGGTAGCTCAGTTTAAGTCCTATCAAATAAAATAAACATAGATGAAACAAAAGTTCGACAGTTTTTGAGTTAAGTAACCAATTTAAATTTTGAAAACTTCTACCCGTCCCTGGTGGTTTTGCTGTCATTACTTTATTTTTCACTTTAGAAAAATTTTGTTTTCCGAATATTATTATTTTCTGGGTATATCGTTATTTGAGGTAAAAAGGGATGTATTGTTTTGCGCGAATGTACATAGTTCTAAAATATATATTGAAGGAAGTGTAAGTATCTGATGTTTTTGGAAGTGAGTTGGTATGTTAAATATTTACCAAGATTCTAATTAATTTTTTCTGTAGTATTAAAAGTTGTGGGAAATCTGTGCTATTTCCCCATGAAATTATACCATAGCTAAACCAAGCGTAGGCGTATGCATAATATGCTACCAGAACTGTTTTAAAATTTGTAGTTTTTTTAAGTTTGAGGGCATAAATAAATTTTGATATTTTTCCATATAAATTTTGTATGTGTTTCTTCCAATTTAAGTGTTTGTCTAGGTTAATTCCTAACAAGGTGCAATCATTAACTTTGTCTATTTTTGTATTATTGTATATAAGATTAAAGTTTATGGGTTGTTTTTGATAGGGGTGGTAAATCATTAATTCAGTTTTTTGAAAGTTAGGTTGGAGATTGTGTTTCGGTTAGATTAGAGCTGTCTTGACATTTAGTTAATACCGTGATGTCATCCACAAACAATACTTTACGTTCTTTTATTATGTTTGGCAAATCGTTTATGTAAACTAAAAATAGGAGACATCCAGCTACACTTCCTTGAGATCGATGTTTTACTATTTATTTTGTCTCTTGATTATAATATTCTATCTCTACAGTTTGTTTTCTTTAAGTTAAATATGACTTGACTTGAACCATTTATGAAATGTCATGTCGTATCAAGAAGTAAAAGGAAAGGGGGAGTGCAGAAGTGAATGAAGAGGACTCCAAAGACAAGAGTACATTTTAAATTCAATATAATAAAACCTAACGCCATCTAAAAACTATAAATAAATACTCGGGCCAAGTCGCTACTCCGTAAGGTGTCCAGAATACTATCGACGTTACCTCTTTGGATATCCAGACTGACCACTGGCCAAAGTTAGAGCCGCCGGCTCTCCAGTCAACCGAGAAGTCTCCACCCGAAACGGCACCAGTTGAGTGAACGAATTGTTGAACTAGTACTTATTTTACTTAAAGTGTAAATGGTACACGTAAATTGTACAAGATACAACCCTTCGGAATTTAAACTAAATTCATACTTCAAAAATTTGTAAAAGAAATTGTCAGAATGATATTACAATTATACGAAAAAAACATAAATGGTAGTTAATAGTTATAAAAGCGAATACCTTGAAATCACCTTGTCTATCTTAATTTTGGTAATATTATAATAAATAAATATCATAAGTGTCATTGCGGTCACTGTGGCGTCAGCGTCGATTCGTTGTGAAAACGAGTACCTTGAAATCACCTTGTCTATGTTTATTTATGATTTAAATAACCATAAATGTCATTGTGGTAATTGTGGCGTCAGCGTCAATTAAAGCGTATAAAAACCCAATTAATATTCAACGGCGTGAAGGAGTAAAAGTACATTACTTTTTTATGGGACCTTGACACCCCATTGCCTTCCAATGGGAACTGATTTATGGGCTAAAAAGTAGCCTTTGTCCTATTCCAGATCTAGAACTACATTTGTGCAAAGTTTCAGCCTAATCGTTTAAGTAGTTTCAGCGTGAAGGAGTAACAAACATCCATCCAACCATCCATCCATCCAAACTTTCACATTTATAATATTGGTGGGAAATAGTGGGACAAATCTATTTTCATTTAGTTAAGTTTGTAATATATTTTAGGTGTTTAGTTTGTTTAAGTTTTAAATATTTTATAGAATTATAAAGTTAAAAATTTAAGAAAATTTAAACATTATTTATGTTTTATCGAATAATGAATGCAATAAGTATTATTATAATTTTTCCCAACTTTAAATTTAAACAGATGTTTTGGTTGTACAGTTGCGATAAAAAAAATGTTTCTTTTCCAAATTTTAAATTCTTTATTAGGTACCTGTTTAACAAGGTTTTTTGCATGAAAAATTGTGGTTCCTCTCGTAAACTGCCAGGGGTGCTGTGCAATCCCACTTATAATTGTAAATGCGAAAGTTTGGATGTATGGATATATGGATGGTTTGTTACTCCTTCACGCCGTAACTAATAAACCGATTAGGCTGAAACTTGCACAAATATATTTCTAGGCCTGGAATAGAACATAGGCTACTTTTTATTCTATAAATAAGTTCCCATGGGATAGCAATGGGGTGACAAATTTCAATAGAAAAGTGTTGTTTCACTCTTTCACACCATACCTACTACACCGATTAGGATCAAACTTTGCACAAATGTGGTTCTTTACCTGGAATTGGTCATGAGCTATTTTTATCCCATTAAACAGCTCCCATGAGATTAATCCATGCTTTTAATGGCTTTTTTTAAATACCTGTTATAGAATCTGTGCTAAGATATATACGTAAATTAGCTTCTGCCCACGGCTTCGCCCGCGTGGCCTACAGGAAACAAATTACATTTTTTTCAGAAACAAACATTATAAGTGCTCTCACTCCCTCTGGGAGTCAAGGTGTAGTGCTCGGCCGAAAAACTTGCATGCTCAGACTACGAACACGCCCTGCTCGGCCTTCGGCCTCGCGGGCGCGTTCTCCGTCCTCACATGCTCGTTTTTCGGCCTCACCAGAATGCCAAACGGACTCACCGATCAAAGTTTTTCCGAAAGAGTGTCAAAATCCCTATCAGTTGTCAAAAAATTTCAAATTTGAATACAGCAGCGTAATTGGCGACCCCGAATGCCCCTTGAGTTTTATGCAAATCGGGATACTTTTTTTGGACCTGTCAAAAAACTGTCAAAACGGTTTAATTTTTTTTTTGGTCATATAGCCCCAGCTTGACCGATCACAATAGTTGAAACCCGAACTCCCTACAATTAGCCTTTCGGGAAATATGGCCGATCAAATGTTTGGCAATTTTTTTTTTTTCGACTTTAGATCTTGCCGAGCCCTTTTCTTAGAGTACCATGAATATGGGTCTATAGCATTAGCTGTTTGGGAGATACGGGCCTGTAAAGTTTTGACACTTTCGGCGGGTAGATCTCGTCGAAACCTTTTCCTAGACACCCATCAACATGGGTCTAAGTCTAGCCGTTTGGGAGAAACAGGCCGTCAAAGTATTCACATAAAAAAGAACTTTTTTTGGTACCCCGTGGTCCAACCCCTTCAACCTTCCATTCCAAAAATATTTTGCTGGGATATTGAAAGATATAGATAGATTGTGGATATATAGATAGATATCTCAAAAGGAAAAAATGGAACCCTAATAGGATCAACTTGTGTGGCTGTCTGTCTGTTCGTCTGTTACAGCCGATTTGCTCTGGCACACATACTTTCAAGAATTTTCATGTCCACTATATTAAATTTCAAAATCGATGCCATTTTCATAATTAACGTCCCAAAAAACCATAAAAACGACACCCATATTGATATTTACACATTTCAACATATCAACCCCATCGCACCCCAACAGGGGATGATGGTATTTCACGTCCACTTTGTTGGATTTAGAAATAGTTGTTGTTTTCGTAATCAGCGACCCGATAAACCATACAAACGATATCCATGTTGATTTTCAGAATTTGTCACCCCATTTCCCCCTTTAAGGGGTGGAATTCCGAAAAAGCTTGAAACACATGTTTACTCATTTATAGACAGGAGTACTCTTGTGAAGTCTCGAATAAAATAGTCTAACTAATCTTGTTTCCCCATATAAACTTTGGACCCCCGTTTCACCCCCTTAGGGGGTGAATTTTGAAAAATCCTTTCTTAGTGGGTGCCTACACTATATAAGGTATCTATATGCAAAATTTCAAGTCTCTAGGACCAGTGGTTTAGGCTGTGCGTTGATATATAAGTCAGTCAGTCAGTCAGTCAGTCAGTCAGTCAGTCAGGACTTTGAATTTTATATATACAGATATTGACAGACAAGATAGGACTACATAAAAACTAAATCAAAGCGGGCGAAGCCACGGGTAGAAGCTAGTTTCTAATATAAATAGTTTACGCAGCGCTAACCGTGTATCGAGTGCAAACCTCATGGTAGGCCTACTACTGCCCAAGCAGCACAGAATGCTGTATAATTAATCACTCGTGGTCTTATGTAGAACTATGCGCGCATACAAAATCTGAACAAGAGCTGTAATACGCTAGAAAAACACGACCATAATTACGCTTAAAGCGTTTATTTGGTATATTTTCTACGTTTTTGTTCAGCTTCAAGCAGTTTCTAATATTATTTGCTGAATAAGGGCAACTTAGTAGAGAAAAATATGCCAGTTGCTGTAGCAGGTAGTATGTGTGAACTTTGATTACGCTGACTTTTTAAGAGAACATGTGTGAACTTTCATTTAGTCAAAATATGTACAATGGAATAATTGTGTTGCATTTCACTGCACAGTGCTGAACTGTTTCATCCTAATCTGCCTTTATAGTGCTTTTGTTTGAATCGGTATAGCGGCTCTTGAAAAGTTCTCCAGAGCACTACGTAGATCCTTTTATAGCCTTCGTGTATTAAATCAACGCTAATTGCTTAATAGTGGGTCACATGAAATAATTTAATGAGATATTGGTCGAATAATTAAACTCAAATGGACCTTTGTAAAGTAAATAAAGTAAAAAATGTGTAATTATAGTATTCCTTTTGCGGTAATATTTAGTTTTTCTGACGGTTGTACGTAATATTCACTTTTTTTTACTGCGCATTTATTAATGTAACTATAATAGTTATTTTGTGGTTTCATTGGTTCTATTGCGAATTCCTTAAGTGTCCACATAAAAACTGTTCACAGTATTAAGTTCACATGTTTTATCTTTCCTGATTTTCGCTAATTGACGGGACTCAAGTGAATCATTATACATATAACATATTATAATAAACATCTAAATTGTTTAATTTAGATTTTGGAATGACATATGGACTGCAATTATATTTTATCAGATGGTTTTTAGCAGTATCTCTTATTCTCAGTACAATACGAATATTCTTAAACAATTACGAGTGGTCACGTGAAAAGGGACTTGGTGAAAAAGTAATTTTAAACCTGACGCGCTTACACCATTTCCAAAACATTGTCCCTTTTCGCGTAACCGCTCCCAATTGGATTTGCTTTTATTATTACTATTACTTTAAAATATAAACTAATAATAAAGGCTAACGCCTCGGCTCACATTATCACGTTCGTCGCATCAACGCCTAACTTGCCGGCCGTGGCAGTAATCTACTATAACATAATTACTATATTCCGAGGCAAATTATAAAATGGGGAATTTTATTGTATGACGAAAATTCGTCAAATAGCAAAATAGCGAGCGTTTAGAAACTGATGAAGCCATTTGCAAAATGCAGAATTTTACTATTTGCCTGCAACACAATACCTATATATTTCATTTATAATTATAAAAGATTAATATGAAAATGGTAAAGAAATGCAAAAGGGAAGTAAATCTGGATGTGATTATCTCTGAACTGAGACTCGAACCCAGGAACCCAGGAACCCAGGTGTGTGAATTCACCAAAACATAAATAAATATAGAAAGTGATATTTTATTAACAACTGAAGTTATTTACCAAAAATAAATTTACAAAATTCACAAATGGTCTTATTTTTTTGCAATGTACTGTATTTATTTTAGTATAAAAAGGCTTGCTTAAGTTTTGGCATATCATACGTTTTTGCAGATTCCTTTAGAGAACAGTAAAAGTTGTGAAGACAATATTTTCAAAATGAAATTCTTCTCCGTTTTCTTCTTCGTCTTTGCTTTCTTGGTAAGCTTTTTTTTCTTTGTTATATTTCTTATTTTTATCAGAATTTCCAAACTACTCGCCAAGAAATTATACAATTTAAGAGCCCTACTGCTGTCAGTTTCTTCCGTCTCATCTATATGTAGTATTTTCAAGAGAATAAACCGTGTAGTGTTATCAAGTGACTTTTGTAAATAACATTGTTTTGTTTGTTTTTATCAGGCTGCAGCCTTAGCGGAACCTCTCCCTAGTAAGTGTTTACTTTATTTATTGTGATTTTTACGGCTTTTAAAAGCAACGTGGGAGGGCTGTACATATATTTTCAATGCATGTGCTCGTAAAGGCCCACTTTTAATGCATCAAAACCGAACAAAAAGTCGATTATTTTGCCCTAGGGCTTTATTATTATTATTTTTTTTTAATTTATTTATAATGGTTGGCTAACCTGCAGCCTTTCCTGTGTACCATAGATGTTATACTTTTTTTTCCACTGTTTAACGGCTCTGGATACAATCCTTTTGAGCCAATCATAATTTAAAGTTCACAAGATTATATTTGTTTTCATTTCCTCACACTGTGCATTGAAAAACGTAGTATGATACACGGGCGTAAAAGCAATAAATTACTCGGTTACGTTTAAAACACTCGCTACGCTCGTGTTTTAAATCATCCTCGTGATTTATTCCTTTGCGTCCTTGTAGCATAAACTACTATTATATATATATATATATATATACAGGGGTAGCTGGGGTAGGCACTCGAAGTGTTACCAACTTTAAGTTGCTATAGCAACCAAACTGTTTACAATATAGCGCACATTTTTTCACAGTCGTAAGTTGTTCCTAAACATACAGAAGCTCATTGTTTTTCGTCGCTGCTAAAAAAAGTTATCCAGATGGAATTCAAACGCCACAGTGTCATTACTTTGTATTTGGCTGGAAAATCGCAACCAGCCATTGTTAATGCGCTACGACATTTACATCTGAATAAAATGTTTGTGTATCGGACCATCACGCGACACATTGATACGGGTAGCATCAAGAAACGCCATGGAGGTGGACATCCAACAACAGCAACATCATCAGAAATGGTTCGAAATCCACGACAAAGCGCAGTTAAATTGGCGAAAAGTCTTAAGGGCCGGTGCAAAATTAATTGGCCATACAAACGTAATACCAAAATCATTTTCAATTCGAGCATATTTCAACCAAATGAATATGTTTCCTTCCAAAATAACCTGAAACGAAATGTCAGCGATTTGCAATCCGCACATTTTGACACCGTAAATTACCCGTTTTCTTCGTATTTGTTTTGTGTTAAAAATAACAAAACGTATGATATTGTAGCCAATTCTGAAGGCTTTAATTTTAGTTTTAGTGCTGTCAAAACTAAAATTTTTCCAAAGTAATTTAGCTTCTGTTCCTAACATTTAAAGACGATTTTGTAATCAAGAAAATTAAGTTTTGACAGCACTAAAACTAAGATTAAAGCCTTCAAAATCGGCTTTATTGTTTGAGCGGAAACATAGCCTATGTTATCAAGTTACAGGTTATTTAAACAAAATTTAAAACACATTAAGTTTTCATTCACCATTTTTGGTATTACAAAACAGACCCGTATTCAGTACAAATTCTGAACGGCTAGTAGCTGTGTCGCATGCTTGTTGACGTACGCACACATTCACACAGTAGAGACATAGAGACATGTCGCGTGGATTCGCGCGTCTGGGCCTGGGGCCTCCTTTGGGTGAGGGTACAATAGTTTTGCATTTTACTTTAGTTGCTCGCTCGATAACTGACATAACTGTCAGTGACGATTACTTTACTGTGCTATGCATGCGTGTTTGTTGGTTGAGTAATCTACACATTCTTACGGCTTTTGTTCACATTTGGTTTGATCATGGACACCGATCGTTGGGATGTATCGCCCAGTATGTATCTACCTACTTTCGTAGCTAACTAGATCGATAGGAATTTAATTATGTATTTTCATATTTGTAAACACAGACCAAGAAAACAAAGATATTTTTTTCTTGGTTTGAGTTTTTATAGTGACCAAATGACGTCATACATTTGATTCCAATTTAATTGCATTCCAGTGAGGTATTTACTTATACCTACTAGAGATATATTATATTGTATACAAAGTGTAACAAAAAGGTGTAACCATATTTGAAGAGCTTATTCAGTCGATGGTATAGAACAACTTTTACTATGGAGCCAACCCTGAAATCTTAAAAAAAAAATCTGTCCTTCCGTTCAGTAGAGACCACATCAACCTATACACTTGCAGTACGACATTAGCCCCTACAGAGAAGAATATAAGATAGGTACAAAGTCCAATGTGTCTTACTTGATGCGGTCTCCACTGTACATTTCGGCCGATCGGCATTGCATTTTTCTATGAAATTGTCGCTTTTTTTTTCGAGATACAGTGTTTGTTCCATAGTAAAAGTTGTTCTATACCATTGACTGAATAAGCTCTTCAAATATGGTTACACCTTTCTATTACACGTTGTATATGTATCGTCACGACATCAATATTTTTTTCAAGATACAGGGTTTGTTCCATAGTAAAAGTTGTTCTATACCATTGACGAATAAGCTCTTCAAATATGGTTTCACCTTTCTGTTACACATTGTATATGTATCGTCACGACATCAATATTTTTTTCGAGATACAGGGTTTGTTCCATAGTAAAAGTTGTTCTATACCATTGACTGAATAAGCTCTTCAAATATGGTTACACCTTTCTGTTACAAGTTGTATATGTATATGTATATAATACCTGAAGGGGTGTCAGAGGTATTCCGAGTGTGAACTTGTCAGAAGGGGTGTCAGAGGTGTTCCGAGTGTGAACTTGTCAGAAGGGGTGTCAGAGGTGTTCCGAGTGTGAACTTGTCAGAAGGGGTTGTATCGTCACGACATCAATACCCGAAGGGGTGTCAGAGGTGTTCCGAGTGTGAACTTGTCAGAAGGGGTGTCAGAGGTGTTCCGAGTGTGAACTTGTCAAGTCACAATCCACACTCAGTACACCCGCGTTTCACCGACGAATATATTACGTCCCAACGTGATGGGTGGTGAGCTCTATCGCCGTACTTCGGGCACAAATCCGACCGGGGATCGAACCTGGAACCTCACGATTGCTAGGCCAGCGTTCTACCCCTGAGCTACCGCTGCTTACAACCAACGTATGGTAAAAATCTAAATCCTATAAACCAGAGTGTTGAGTGATCTTTCTGATTACTAAATTTTACTTTTTTTGTACGTAAGTGTCAAGTTGGTACCTCATAACTGCAACTGGAATAATTTATCATAATCTTTTTAGGGTTTAGTACCCTGTCAATGCAATACCCTTTTTCTAAACCTATAAGTTTGTACGGAACCCTCGGTTTGTGGGTCCGACTCGCACTTGGTACTTACTTTAGGTAGGTTTTCTCTACAAAGCCTCGATCTCCAGATATCCTTATATTTTGATAAATAAATAATTCGAGATACAGGCATTGACTTGTAGAGGAATTTCCATAAAACGCAATACTAGTAGGTATGTTCACTTACGATTTCCCGACGTAGATAACAAAAAAAGCAAATCATGAACATAGTGCCTTCGAGACGTTATGGTTATGAATGAATGGTACACACGCACAGCTACGGATCGCGTTAATCGCGCGCCTGAGAGGAACAGCAGTATTCCGACCAATTTTGCACTCGCCTCGAATCGTAGTTGCGAGATTTTGGTGCCGTACTCTTAATGTATCTGTCCGGAGCATAGGACGCATATTAAAAAATAAACTATAACTGAAGCCTTACAAAATACACAATCAAAGTTCATCACTTTATCCTATTTAAGTAAATACTCACCAGTGAGTAAATACTGAGTTTTTACCTGGTTACACTCAGTATGTATCCAAAAAGCTGGATACATACAATTCAAATATTTTTCAATGCAAGTGCTCGTAAAGCTCCACTTTTAATGCATCAAAACCGAACAGAAAGTTGATAATTTTGCCCTAGGGCTTTATTATTATTACTTTTTTTAATTTATTTACAACGATTGGCTAACCGGCAGCCTTTCCTTTGTACCATAAATGTTATACTTTTTTTTCCACTGTTTAACGGCTCTGGATACAGTCCTTTTGAGCCAATCATAATTTAAAGTTCACAGGATTATATTTGTTTTATTTCCTCACACTATGCATTGAAAAACGTAGTATGATACACGGGCGTAAGAGCAATATAAATTACTGAAATGAATGAAATCGTCCTCGTGATTTATTCCTTTTCGCCCTTGTAGCATAAACTACTATTTTATATTCATCATTCATTGTTCAAGTTGATTTTACCTTATGATAAATGTTTTCGTGTGGACATGACCTGATCATGAGAATTGAAAATCAACAGAATATTAAATCCATTCATAAAATTTTAGATATTTTTACCCATAATAATACTATATTTTGACTCCAGAAACTTTACATAATGCTAAGTAGGATGATATGCTAAACATATATATATTAAATCGTTTTTTTATATGTATCTAATTTAATTCTTCATTTTTATTAGGATTATTATTAACGATTATTATGATAACCAAATAATATAAGATATAACTCTTACCTTTGATTTGCTGGAGGAAATCTCATTATTGAGATAAACGCGTCATTGTTCATCACTTTTATCTTGTGTTTTACTTTGCAGTTATCTGTGTTCATTAGAATAAATGTTATCGTGTTGTTGTTACTTCTTAAAATAAAGTTTATAGTTTCATTATAACATCTGAACAATTTCATCAATTTTTTTTTATATTATCTCTTATTTTAGTTTATTTTAACAAAATTCGGCTAATATAAATTATATTTTTTACTCAGATGTGCTGAAGTTAGATCTGCTAGGCAACACGAACACACAAGGTAAGATATTGATCACACTAGTTTCTACTTAAGAGTGCACCGAGCTTTTTACACAGTCAAACACATTTTTATAACGCTTGTTTGAAGAAGTAAACAATTAAATTAAAATCTAGGGAAATATATTAGATATAGTGGGTATATATACTAGACTGTTTACACGACGGAAACACGATTTGATAAAATTGGCTCGATAGAATAAATTCGCAAAATTACCTCTTTTCGAGTATTTTTTTCCTTTATATCCCTACTTTTTTATATATATTTTTTTTATATTTTTTTTATTTACCAAAATAAAGTTCATAGATGGCTGGAGCGTTCATACACGATGGTTTTTATTTAAGATCAATATTATGAAAAAAAAACAACGAAAAACGTTGAAAAAGTGCAAAAGTTTTGTTATTATCTTTACTCTTTACACGTAAAGAAAAAGACAGAGACAAAGGCAAACGCGCGGTGCGCAATTAATAAATAGTAAAAAAAAAACATTCAACATTTAACAAATGCGAGAGTCTACGACTACGGAGTGTGCCAAAAGTAAAAAAAAATAATTAAAAGATGACTTATCTAGGAAAAACAATTTTTTTTTAATTTTTGGGGTTCTGTACCAAAGGGGTAACCAACGGAACCCTATTACTAACACTCCGCTGTCCATCTGTCGGTCCGTCTGTCTGTCCGTCTGTCACAAGGCTGTATCTCATGAACTGTGATAGTTAGACAGTTGAAATTTTTACAGATGATGTATTTATGTTGCCGCTATAACAACAAATACTAAACATAATAAAATTAATATTTATGGGGGCTCCCATACAACAGACATGATTATTTTGCCGTTTATAATATAATTATTCTCTTTTTTATATACCTACCCTTTTATTTTGTAATAACTCTTCATTGTTTTATCATCACTGAATGTACACATAGGAAGGAACTGGCTTCTGTTACACGGTGTTTCCTTTTACAGAAGCTAGGTCTACAAAAGCTATGTTAAGATGATTGTAACAATAAAGATATTTTATTATTTATTATTATTATTATTATAATGGCACAGAACCCTTCGTGCGCGAGTCCGACTCGCACTTGGCCGTTTTTTTATTTTTAGTTTATCATTAATTTAAATATAAACTATATTAATATTATATACATTTCAGTTACCAAAGTTGAAAAAAGCGGCTGTGGTGATAGTTGTGGTGAGTTCACATAGAAAGAAGTTTAATAATTAAATAGGCATTCGAAAGAAAAAGTAAGTACATATGATATTATATTATTGTGGGTAAATTACAAACCATACGGACTCGCTCTTATGAAAACTACTGTGCTGATTGTGTAAACCTTGAAATAATTCAAGCATTATTATTACAAATTATAAAAATATCAGAAATATCTTTCACCCTTAATTTGCTCGAAGAAATCTCACTATTGAGATAAGAACGCTATGGTTCCGTAGTCAACAACAAGGACCCCTTATAGTGTCGCCATGTCTGTCTGTCTGTCTGTCCGCGGCTTAGCTTAGAGACTATTAGTATTAGAAAGCTGTATTTTGGCATGGGTATACATATTTATTACGCCAATTAAGTGGTAAAGTAAAATTTTGAAAATTATTTTTTTTACGGTTCCCCTACCCCTACACGTAAAGTGGGGATGATTTTTTTTCGTCTATCTCCTAGTGTGTGGTGTCGTTGGATAGGTAATTTAAAAATATTGGGGGTGAGAGATGACCGTTTTTCAATCCAGGGTTCCGTTTGCGAAATATTAAGCTTAAAAGTGACAATTTTTGTTAGAGTCAAGTGTCCCCCCCCCTGCCAGCGAAGCGGTTGTATTTGGAGACGTGAAAAAAATCACGGCAGTAATATACATAACGAAATTAAAAGGAAAACTGTCACAGCTAAGAAGGCTTTACAAGTTAACGAGTACAGATTGCGCCAAACTTTTAGTCCCCTTTTAGACACGGGGCGATTCGCATCAGCAGGAACCAAATGTATGGGCCGTACTTGGTAAGAGCAACTTCCGAGCGTACTAGAAATTTGGCGCGGTCTGTATTATTATAGATAATGGGACGGAACTCTTCGTGCGCGAGTCCGACTCGCACTTGGCTGGTTTTTTATTTTATATTACCAGTGTTTATTAAGAATTAATGTTAACTTTGTATTCTTACTTCTTAAATCTTAAATTACGCCGCCTCAAGGTGGCGTTTTATCACCTCTCCTTTTCGCATTATTTACTCACAATATTTTTCAGCATATTTTATGTTCCTACCACAAATAAAGTTCATTATTTCGTTTTACCTTTAGTAAACTTAGTTCTTTAGCTAAAATGGTGGCAAGCATTGACATACTATAAGTCAAAGGTGGGCACTGGGCATTAATGCCGGCTTCACCATTCACATTCAAATCATCAAGCAATTTTAGTTTCTATCCTCATAATAATGTGCGGCTAAAGAAAGCTCACTGTATGAGTAAGATTGCTTAAAACTGAGTTGAATAAACCCTTGCAAATACTGGATCCGTAATTGAAAACAAAACGTTAACACCATTTCAAGTGAATGTGGGTAGGTGGAGGTTCCTTCTTAAAAACTAAACGGTCCAAATAAAATGGCGATTATGCAGTGACAACTTGATTTTTATTACTCGTTCACTTGCCTATCGTGACAACAGGAATAAATCCGATCCCCAGCAAACCACGACTTATATCCTCACGCCGGGGGCTCGACCATTCCGGAAGTAGACAGTTGAAATTTTTACAGATGATGTATTTATGTTGCCGCTATAACAACAAATACTAAAAAACATAATAAAATAAATATTTAAGGGGGCTCCCATACAATAGACATGATTATTTTTATAGATAATGCTGTTTTTGGTTATATTTATTATAATTATTCTCTTTTTTTATACATCTACCCTTTTGTTTTGTAATAACTCTCATTGTTTTATCATCACTGAATGTACACATAGGAAGGAACTGGCTTCTGTGACACGGTGTTTCCTTTTACAGAAGCTAGGGCTACAAAAGCTATGTTAAGATGATTGTAACAATAAAGATATTTTATTATTTATTATTATTATTATTATAATGGCACGGAACCCTTCGTGCGCGAGTCCGACTCGCACTTGGCCGGTTTTTTTATTTTTAGTTTATCAATAATTTAAATATAAACTATATTAATATTATATACATTTCAGTTACCAAAGTTGAAAAAAGCAGCTGTGGTGATAGTTGTGGTGAGTTCACATAGAAATAAGTTTAATAATTAAATAGGCATTCGAAAGAAAAAGTAAGCACATATGATATTATATTATTGTGGGTAAATTACAAACCATACGGACTCGTTCTTATGAAAACTACTGTGCTGATTGTGTAAACCTTGAAATAATTCAAGCATTATTATTACAAATTATAAAAATATCAGAAATATCTTTCACCCTTAATTTGCTCGAAGAAATCTCACTATTGAGATAAGAACGCTATGGTTCCGTAGTCAACAACAAGGACCCCTTATAGTTTCGCCATGTCCGTCTGTCTGTCTGTCCGCGGCTTAGTTTAGAGTTTATTAGTACTAGAAAGCTGTATTTTGGCATGGGTATACATATTTATTAGGCTAATTAAGTGGTAAAATAAAATTTTGAAAAATATTTTTTTTACGGTTCCCCTACCCCTACACGTAAAGTGGGGATGATTTTTTTTCGTCTATCTCCTAGTGTGTGGTGTCGTTGGATAGGTAATTTAAAAATATTGGGGGTGAGAGATGACCGTTTTTCAATCCAGGGTTTCGTTTGTGAAATATTAAGCTTAGAAGTGTCAATTTTTGTTAGAGTCAAGTGTCCCCCCCCTGCCAGCGAAGCGGTTGTATTTGGAGACGTGAAAAAAATCACGGCAGTAATATACAAAACGAAATTAAAAGGAAAACTATCACAGCTAAGAAGGCTTTACAAGTTAACGAGTACAGATTGCGCCAAACTTTTAGTCCCCTTTTAGACACGGGGCGATTCGCATCAGCAGGAACCAAATGTATGGGCCGTACTTGGTAAGAGCAACTTCCGAGCGTACTAGAAATTTGGCGTGATCTGTATTATTATAGATAATGGTACGGAACCCTTCGTGCGCGAGTCTGACTCGCACTTGGCCGGTTTTTTTTTATTTCATGTTACCAGGGTTTATTAGGAATTAATGTTAACTTTGTATTCTTATTTCTTAAATCTTAAATTGCGCCGCCTCAAGATGCCGTTTTATCACCTCTCCTTTTCGCATTATTTACTCATAATATTTTTCAGCATATTTCATGTTCCTACCACAAATAAAGTTCATTATTTCGTTTTACCTTTAGTAAACTTAGTTCTTTAGCTAAAATGGTGGCAAGTATTGACATATTATAAGTCAATGGTGGGCACTGGGCATCAATGCCAGCTTCACCATTCACATTCAAATCATCAAGCAATTTTACAATAGTGTCAGAAGTAATACAAAGACAACTCACAGTGTTTCTTTCCTCATAATAATGTGCGGCTAAAGAAAGCTCACTGTATGAGTAAGATTGCTTAAAACTGAGTTGAATAAACCCTTGCAAATACTGGATCCGTAATTGAAAACAAAAAGTTAACACCATTTCAAGTGAATGTGGGTAGGTGAAGGTTCCTTCTTAAAAACTAAACGGTCCAAATAAAATGGCGATTATGCAGTGACAACTTGATTTTTATTACTCGTTCACTTGCCTATCGTGACAACAGGAATAAATCCGATCCCCAGCGAACCACGACTTATAACCTCACGCCGGGGGCTCGACCATTCCGGAAGTCTTACAAAGTTATTCTTACGGAAGTAGTACAATATTTTCTTAAATCAAACCGGAAACATCAAAACAGGAAGTTACAAATCAAATATAAAAAGGAAACGGAAATGCTAGACTCTGAAATTTGACTCGATCGATCGATTTGATTCCGGATGTCTTACAAAAATTATTCCAACGGAAGTGACACAATATTTTATTAAATCGAACCGGAAAACATCAAAACAGAAAGCTGCAAATAAAATATAAAACGGAAACGGAAACACAAAATTCGACACTACAATTTTAAATTTGATATTCCGACGGAAATACTATACAATAAAATAGATAAATATTTAATAATCTAACATTCTTAAACATGTTTTGGTCGCTATCGTAATAAATATAATATATTGTATGTAATTTTGTGGATTCTTATACTGGATCCATTTTCTACGTGCCTTGTTTTTTCCTGTATTATTTTCTTTAGTAAATCAATAAACTACAAAAGATGAAATCACGTTTTATTGCGGCTATTGATAGTTACACGTTCGTCATACATAATCACTATTTCGAAATCTTTAGCTTAGTAAGTGATGTTGAAAGTATATCAACAGCATTAATTTTCAACAAAGTATGTAATTTGTCATCTTTAATGAAAGGAGAGGACGACCGATGAACTTCCAGGGCAAAGTTGCTAAAAATTAAATCGAGAGTTTTTCCATAACTATTGTTTGGGTTCAAAATCATAAAAGTCTTCCAAAAGTTTAATACTACGATTCTAAATTTCCACAGAGCCTTTACGTTGATGAGTAGTCATCAACAGACCATTTCATGCAAGGTAAAAGCATGCCCCTTACCGCTGACGCAAACGTCGACACAAACGACATCATACATGTTGTCAGATAGCTCAAAATTTAGAATACTGCCCTTTAACCATGTTTAGGTGGTTATAAATTGTATCAAGTGTTGCATAAAATATTTAGTTGAAACTGAAATATATTTAAGTTTAGAACCCATTTTTAGATAATTATAATTACTAAATTGCTTCAGTTTGTGCCTTTTTAGTATAAAATAATATAAGATAATTCGGTGTTTCTTTAAAAGATTAAAATTTTCACCAAATAACTGAAACATCTTATTTCGATTTTATCCTACTAAGTATTTACAGGTTACTTGTAACTTTAAACTATAATAAATGTTCTCAATGTGTGTGGTAAAATTTAGCCTAATATATGGATGTTAATACCACATTACTAATATATTATTTATATTAGGTAATAATGATGGTAATCCAAACAATGGTTGTAATGGTAAGTTGAGTAAAGAATAAAGAAGTTTTATAATAATATTGTTTAATAATTACAGTTAAATAAATAATAATGTGTTTTATATCATCGGCTGTATTTTTTTCTTATTGAATTCAAATAAATAAATAAATACCGCCCTTTCACCATGTTTAGGTCGTTATAAATAGTATCAAAGTGTTGTGTAAAATATTCAGTTGAAACTGAAATATGTTAAAGTTGAGAAACAATTTTGAGAGAATTATAATTATTTAATTGCTTCAGTTTGTATCTTTTAAGTTTAAAAGGGATGCTTTTAAAGATTATTTGATGTGGTTGTTTAGAAGTTTAAAATTTTCACCAAATCACTAAAACATCTTATTTCGTTTATTTCCTACTAAGTATTTAAGGGTTACTTGTTACTTTATAAACTATTATATTTTTTCTCAATGTGTGTGGTAAAATTAAGTCTAATATATGGATGTAACTAATACATTACTATAAATTTCAGGTAGTAATTGTGGTAAACCGAACAATGGTTGTACTGGTGAGTTGAGTACACACAGATAGAAGTTAAA
Source organism: Ypsolopha sequella (assembly GCA_934047225.1). Classification (NCBI taxonomy): domain Eukaryota; kingdom Metazoa; phylum Arthropoda; class Insecta; order Lepidoptera; family Ypsolophidae; genus Ypsolopha; species Ypsolopha sequella. The sequence goes on from OW203985.1 coordinate 14,835,028, forward strand.
TAATAATATTGTTAAATAATTACAGTTGAATAAATAATTATGTGTTTTATATCATCGGCTGCATGTTTTTATTATTAAATTAAAATAAATAAATAAATACCGCCTTTTAACCATGGTTAGGTTATAAATAGTATCAAAGTGTTGTGTAAAATATTCAGTTGAAACTGAAATATGTTAAAGTTGAGAAACAATTTTGAGAGAATTGTAATTATTTATTTGCTTCAGTTTGTATCTTTTAAGTTTAAAAGGGATGCTTTTTAAGATTATTTGATATGTTTGTTTAGAAGTTTAAAATTTTCACAAAATCACTAAAACATATTTTTTCGTTTATTTACCACTAAATATTTACAGGTTACTTGTAACTTTAAACTATAATATTTTTTCTCGATGTGTGTGGTAAAATTAAGTCTTATATATGGATGTAACTAACACATTACTATACATTTCAGGTACTAATTGTGGTATTCCAAACAATGGTTGTAATGGTGAGTTGAGTACACATAAAAAGAAGTTTAATAATTATATTGTTTAATAATTACAGTTGAATAAATAATAATTATGTGTTTTATATCATCGGTTGTATGTTTTTATTATTAAATTCAAATAAATAAATAAATACCGTCTTTTAACTATGTTTAGGTTATAAATAGTATTAGAGTGTTGTGTAAAATATTCAGTCGAAACTGAAATATATTAAAGTTGAGAAACAATTTTGAGAGAATTATAATTATTTAATTGCTTCAATTTGTATCTTATTGGTTTAAAAGAGCTGCTTTTTAAGATTATTTGATATGGTTGTTTAGAAGTTTAAAATTTTCAGCAAATCGTCACCAAATTTCGTTTATTTCCTACTAAGTATTTACAGATTACTTGTAACTTTATAAACTATATTATCTTTTCTCGATCTGTGTGGTAAAATTAAGTCTAATATATGGATGTAATTAACAAATTACTATACATTTCAGGTAATGATTGTGGTAAACCAAACAGTGGTTGTACTGGTGAGTTGAGTACACACAGAAAGAAGTTTAATAACAATAATGTATAATAATTACAGTTTAATAAATAATTATGTGTTTTAAATCATCGGCTGTATGTTTTTCTTATTAAATTGAAATAAATATATAAATACCGCTCTTTAACCATGTTAAGGTCGTTATAAATAGTACCAAAGTGTTGTATAAAATATTCAGTTGAAACTGAAATATGTTAAAGTTATAATTTTGAGACAATTGTAATTATATAATTGCCTCAGTTTGTATCTTTTTAGTTTAAAAGGGATGCTTTTTAAGGTTATTTGATATGCTTGCTTAGAAGTTTAAAATTTTCACCAAATCACTAAAACATCTTTTTTCGTTTATTTCCTACTAAGTATTTACAGGTTACTTGTAACTTTAAACTATAATTATTGTTTCTCGGTGTGTGTGGCTAAGTTAAGCCTAATAAATGAATGTGGTAGTTAATTCTGTTTTATGAAAATTCAAGAACTAAATTAACCAATGCATTTTTTGTCTAGGTGGTTGCAGTCGTTGAGGCAATGGAAATGGTGAGTTCAAATATAAGATCGAAAGTAAGGCGTTGCGGTCTAACCGAAAGACATCATATCTGTTGTCACATAGCTCAAAATCTATAAATCTGCCCTGTCACCATGTTTAGGTGGTTATAAATAGTATCAAAGTGTTATGTAAAATATTCAGTTGAAACTGAAATATGTTTAAGTTTAGAACCCAATTTTGGTATTATAATTAATCAATTTCTTCAGTTTTTATCTTTTTAATTTAAAAGGGACACTTTTTAACATAACTCGATGTTTCTTTAGAAGTTTAAAATTTTCACCAAACGTTTTTTCCTACTAAATTATTTATTTACTTGTAACTTTAAAGTATAATATCTTTTTCTCGAGGTAAAATAAAGCCTAATATATTTATATCGTAGTTAATTATATTTTATGAAAATCAAAGAATTAAATTAACCATTAATTTTTTGTCCAGATTGGGAAGCAAGCGATCATGGAGGCAATGGAAATGGTAAGTTCAAATATAAGACCTGCGGTCTAACCGCAGAAGAGAAAATAAAAGAAAAGCATTTAATATTCTTTCATTTATCTGCCACAACACAAATATTACATACGAGTATAATAAGAACTTACAAAGGCAAACAAAGGGAAATTTAACAAAATCCGTACCCCTATTAAAAATGCAAAAGTGTGATTTTCGGTTTTTTTGTTGTTGGTTTGTTCTTCTTTATTGTAGCAACGAAGCAACGGATTGACGTGATTCTTTGCAAAGAGATATTTTATTGGGCGGAGAGTGACATAGGCTATATTTTATCCTAAAAAAAAAAAATGCAAATTAATCAGCGCGGACGAAGCCGCAGGCATAAGCCTGCCATATAATTAAATAGTTAGACTAAAATATTCCATATTCTGTTATCAAACACATTATACAATTTTTTTTTTTCAGATTCATTGTGATGCCGTATCGCCAATGTATTATTATTTATAATATTAAGTATAAAAACTAATAAGTAATAAACATGGATTTAATTTAATTATATTTCTTAATGTTGTTGTGTACTTCAACGTACCTATAATTTATTTTCTCGTTCTTGTTTATCTTTATTTAAATAAAGTTTATTATTTTCAAAAAAAATTTTTTTTCATTCATCCTTCTAGAGTAATAGGTCAGTTTCAAAGCAAAATATAACGAATGTATGATAAGTACTTTTAAAAAATTACTTTTATAATATATATAATACAAATGATTAATTCCTAAATACTTTGGTTTTTAAGATAGACTGTAACAAAAATGGTCTAATAACATGTTTAATTAAATATTCGGTTTCGGGTCAACATTTTACACAACATATCTAGCAAAATGTTAGGTCTCAATCTCATTTTGTCCAAGAGCTAGAGACCCGTGACATACGGATGGACAGACGGCCAGCAGAGTGACACTAATAGGGCTCCGTTTTGCCCTTTGGGTACGAAACCCCAAGCGCTAAATTTTCCACTAGGTGCAAATTTCTAAAATATGGTACCAAACATAGCAAAAAATTGCTAAATCTAGTGTTGACAGCACTAAAATGGCAGCACTATTGTCAAAACAGAGTCAAGAAGAATATTGATGGAACTAAATCATTTCGTCGCCTGGTCACACAAAGGGAGACCACTGATATAACATTAAAAAACTGGTCAAGTACAAGTAAAACTCGCGCCCTGAGGGTTGCTTACCATTTAAATAGAAATAGGTTATAATAGATATAGGTATACTTAAAAAAATTAAACTGAAATTACCACTACCTACAAATTCTATGAAACAAAACTGCAAAATTAAGTTGGTTGAGTATTCGAGGAATTAACCATAAAACTATTTATAAATTGGTGTTTTTAGTATTTCTTGTTTAAATAGAGAAATTTCAAATTCCTAACTGCTTTCGCCATGCAGATTACCCCGTTACAAAAATGGTCTAAAAATCGCAATTTTGATAGTTCCCCATTTTTTTATCGTTTAAGATAAAAAAAAAAACATATTTATAATTTACTTAACGAGTTTTAGACAATGACACCCCACATGCTAGAGCAAAAAAAAATTTTTTTCGGGTCAATTTTCATGTATGAGGCCCCCACTAAAAATTTTTAATAATATTTTATATTCAAAATTCAGTTTTGGGTCAACATTGTACAAAACATAAAAATCTTTAGGTTTCTATCCCATTCCGTCTAAGAGCTAGAGACCCGTTGACGTACGGACAAAAGACAGCGGAGTAATAATAACAGGGCTCCGATTTGGCCTTTGGGTGGAACCCTAAAAAAGCACCGAGGTCAATGTGTTGTTAATTTCATGAGTTTTAGTTTTATTAAGACATTTTTATAAGTAAAACTAATCAAAAGTATGAAATATATTTATATAATATAGTCAACAACAATCACACGTGAGTGTTCAAGCCGTATGTAATAATACTTTATATTTATATTGTACAATTAAAATCAGGTATAAAAGTTATCAGCGAAGTCTTACAGAAAATATAGAGCTTGGAAAATATTCTCGGAATTAGACAAAAATACTGTTAGTTTTTAATTTGAAATTTTAATTATTGACATTACATATTTTTAATTGTTACCATAACAAAAAACAATACAATTAAGTCATTAATCTAGTGATTTTTAGACCTTTTGACTTCCAAAGAATCTAGCACTTTTTTGCAGAGTTTTAGTGCTCAACAGATTTTTTGATCTGGCAACCCTGACTGCAAGTCGCATTGCTTCTGAATGCTACGTTTATTGGAGCTTCGTGGTAAATATATGGCTCCATAGACTACGCTTCACCCTTCACCATGACAACGCACCAGCGCACTCAGCGCTCAAAACGAGGAAATTCCTGGACAGCACAGCTGGTTAAACTTTTGGGTTACCTTTCTTCCAGCCCTGATTTGAATGAATGAATGAATGAATTAATATGTTTATTTATTTCAAAGATAACTTAATCTAAATACATCCCACAAAACCAAGTAGAAATTTGGTTTGTCTGTGGGGAGGGAGTCGCACTTCTTTTTCTATAATTAGATAGTAATGTACCAAATTATAAGTAGTTAGGTACATTAATAGTAAATAATAAAATGCTATTTTAATCTGTCAATGTTTTCATGTTTTGTAAAAGGTAGGTTTTATATAAATTCGTGAATTTATTTTTATTTTGTTCAGATCTTATATGAATAAGGCATTTCATTATATAACATTGGAATTTTGCGCTTTAACATTCTGCCGCCAAAATAGTTATTCACTTTTACAGTTTCATATTTCCCTTGCGCAGCAGCTCTCGTGTTGAGCTCTTGCTGTTTAGGTGTCTTATGATCTGGTGTGTCTTCTTTTTTTCCCTAAAATATAAAATCAACTCAAAGGGATACAGTTTTCATCACCGGAAGATGAACTAATAGCGTTCGAGAAGGCCGTAAAAGAGGTGCCTAGGGCGGACTGCTTTGTATACATGCTGGTGGAGAGTTGTTTAAAAATTTTTAATAATAAAACTATACACAGCAAAATATATTTTTTTACTTTCACAAAATTGTCTGAGTATCCCACTTATCATTTAAATATTTTAAACACACAAATTATTAAATTAAATTTTTGATTTCTCTTAGGTTTACTGAAAAAATAATAAATAGAGTAGAAGCAATTATTTAAAATGAGGTTGTTTAAGAGTTAGATGTAGTTATTTTAATTATCAAGTATCACATTAAAAATCTTTGGTCAGTGATAATTAACATGATGGTTGCATATACGAGTATGATATAGGTACCAAACTAAAATGTATAATGGCCAAGACAGGATTTTTCAAGTATGTGCTCAATTCCTTTTGAGGGGGTCACCGATAAATTTCATAAACTCCGAGAAACCGCGCAGTCCCGGAATTAAGGCAATGGTATTTGGAGAAATCGGTCTTGTTGCAACGCTTTTATTTTACACATGTCTATTCCACACAGTGGAAGCGGGCCGATCAAAAATCTCGCGATTTTAAGATGTTTTTATTTTTTATTTTGGAAAAAGAAAGCTGGGTCTTTAATGTAACGGCCGCTCTATATCTCATTTCTTAAAACGTTTATTTTGGTATAAGTTTTTTTTATTTAAAAAACGTAATATAACTCAAACTAAATGATATTTTCAATGCGAGTGCTCGTAAAGGCCCACTTTTTATGCATCAATACCAAACAGAAAGTTGATTATTTTGCCCTCGGGCTTTTATATTATTATTATTTTTTAATTTATTTACGAGAAGTTGACTAACCTGCAACCTTTCCTGTGTACCATAAATGTCATGCTTTTTTTCCACTGTTTATTGGCTCTGGATACAGTCATTTTGAGCCAATCATTAACTTGCAAAATTGTTACAATGTAACCTTCAACTTTAATAATTAAATTGTTTTCTTTGATAATGTTTGTTTTATTTCCTCACACTATGCATTGAAAAACGTAGTATGATACACGGGCGTAAGAGCAATAAATTACTTGGTTACGTTTAAAACACTCAGTACGCTCGTGTTTTAAATCGTCCTCGTAATTTATTCCTTTTCGCCCTTGTAGCATAAACTACTATTACATCATAGTTTAGACCTATCTTTGCGATTTTATTGGATGCACCTATTGGATGCAATTAGAATTGAATTAATTATCACAATTTTATGGTTTAAAATGAATTAGTTAATCTATTACTATTACAACGTGCTTTTTTATCAAGATTACCGTTATCACCAAATATATGTTTATGTATATAGCAAACTAAAGTTAAAAGTTTATTTAGCTAAAACTTGTATTTTGGCCTTTATAATTATTTCTTAATATTTTGTTACAAATCCAGAGAATCGACACTTAAGAGGCCCGCGAAGCATGCCTAGTTCATACAAACGAAATACCAAAATCATTAATAAATCATAGACATTCTTAGGATAGTGTGTGTCTATTCCAATTGGATTACAGAATATCTAGGTTATATATTTTGAAAGGACACTGTTTTCAAAACGACATATTAGTTATTGCAAATTTCCATAGAAAGTTTATTTTTCTCATATTTCATGTTGAAATTAGTGTTTTTATTTAATATATATTTGGGAACCTCGATATTCTATAAAGCAATCGGAATAAATACACACTACCTTAAGAATATTTACAAATGGTTTTGGTATTTCGTTTTTATGAACTAAGCATGCTCCGCCGGCCTCTTATGGAAACAGAAATAGGCATAAAATAACCTATACCTACATAACTTAAGGTTAAAAATACATACGCGATAAATTGAAAAACCTTCCTCTTTCGAAGCAAGTAAAAAAGAGTCTAACTCTCCCAAACATATTTCCAATAGCATCATCGATTCGACTTTAATAGCATCTCATGAAATTCCGCAAGGCAACCGCAAGTGGGTCGCAAGCCTGCAACATTAAGGTTCCATCAGAGGCAATATTTTTCCGGTGTCCGGTGGAGAATTTTCAGGAGGCCATCGGTCCGGCCGCGTGTCGACACGCCTTTGCACTTAGAGACGAACAGCCAGTATGAAGTGGAAATCGTGAACTACTCGCATAGACCACTCACGCTTTAGACGGCAGCTTTAATTTTCATTTAGAAAGATATTTAGGGGTTAAATAATCAAAAATCAAAATCATTTATTTATAACACATGTTACATATTTTAGGTGTCGAATCCTCCTTTTAAGTTCACACTTGAACTTAAAATATTAAGTTATACTACATATTTGATTTTGTGTTCCGAGGAAAAACTCAGCAATCATGCGGAAATCTAAGTTGAAAATACAAAACTCGTCTTGTTAAAGTAAACGTAAGGTTAAATATATTTAAATAGGAAAATTAAATGTTAAGAATTAGTTTCATTTTCATAAAATTTTATAAGTTTTTAATTTTATTGTTAGGGTTTTAAGAGCGGTTGCATATTTTGAATGTCTATACGTTATTAAATCTGTGGCTGATGTTCCAGCATGTGATAGGAAGAAACTTCAAGATATGTGAGCAAAGTGCTTTTAACTTAAAGGTGCTCGCTTTATTTTTTACAATATCAAGCATTTTACTACTGTACTAATATAGCTTAAGAGATATTAATTTGCATACAACCTTGTCACAATAAATATTGCCTTATGACATAGTTTTGTTTACAAGCAAAAGATATGATAGGTATGGTTCTCGAGGGGATTAGCAACGTTTTATTGAATTTCACTTGCGAGTAAAGCGCTTTATAATAATATTCTCCGACTCAACAAAAACGGTCAGAAAAAAAAAACGCTAGTCCAAAAGTATCTACGCTATTTAGCATATGAAAAACGTAAATGACTCTTCATTTAACTTATTTACGGACGAACACTTCCGAAAACAAGATATTTTCAACCTTACAAAAGATCTCATAGCTCCGGGTCACTCCTCGAAATGACACCTTTGGGCATCTTCCCGCCAGCAAACGTCCCGTGAAATTGAAACAGAGACTCCGCCATATCCCGACAAAGCCTTCGTAAAATTCTTTAAAAATAACGGTGAAAACTGGCAAAGGTCTTACAATCTTGCTAGAGAACCAGTTTTATACGCTCGGGAATCCTTTGGCCTGCTTGGAGATAAATATTTTCATATCGTATAGTACCGGCAGTTAGCAAAATTTTAGTAGTGTGGAAAAAGGCCAGTTAAAGGTTTAATCTTAAAAAAGTATTCTTTGTTTATATTTTTAACTTCATAGAACAACCTCTCTAATCATAGCTGCGTAAAAAAATCCATACAAAATGTACAGTTGTGTATAGATTTGAATTTTAACTATGCACGACCAATTGAGGTCAACATTTGTTTTTCTACATATTCGTATAATTGGTTCTGTCAGTTTAGCTGAACTTAAAAATCCTTCTGGATTCATTTTTCAAGAATTTTATGTTTACTGCTGCCAAAAAAAGTTTCAGATTTCATTTAATATAAAACATGTTGAACTTAAATACCTATATAATATAACCTTATTTTACATAATTTTCTATTCATAAATGTAATTTTATTAAGTATTTTATACAAAAGTTTAGTATTATAATTGATATGTTTTCTACACAGTAAAACAGTAATGGGGTTAAATCTGCTCTTATTTTACCCCATTTACACCTAACTGAGCTATTGTGGATATACTCCGATGCTAACACCCGTATTCAAGAACGTTACTTAGCTATGTGTATCCGTTCGCATAGCAAAGTGCTTGATTTCTCATAGTGTTGGACATGTCCATCCACTGGTTTCATAAACAACACTTACGTATTTCAGAGCTTAGTGAATGCATAGGGAACAATTCAGCGTTGCGATTGGTTGATTTCGGAGCTAGCTTCAAATTGTCATGTAAACGTCAAGTATTTTTTGTCAATAAATAAACATAACCTCAACGCGCTTCCCTTTTCATTGTACCGTGCACTTGAGTTTTCATAAAAATTAAAAGAACTTTGGTCATGGAAAATACCTTTCCCTCTGATGATGGCGGCAAACGGTAAACCGTCTAATAATAGTAATCTACGTAGCTACCCAAACAATATTTTGTTGTAAGCATTCAATACATATAAAAACTTGTTTTATGGTCGTATTCTTTTAATTTTTAGCTCAAAGAAAATAGCATATTCAATAGCCGAAAAAGACCTGCTTATTTATAAGTTTAGTAAGTAAACGGCCTATAATAGAAAATAAGCAGACAAATGCGAACACCTAGAACTAAAGAGACAGGCATGGGAAGAGGTTGAAAACACCTACAATGCGATTCCTATTGTTAGCAAGGGGACAGCATTCCAGCTTAAAAGCCCAGCTCATTTTTACTAACCCAGAAACAATACGGAAATAAATAAATGGGTAACAATCACGTAACTTATCAAACTGAAGTCAACTTGTATTTATTTTGAGGCTATAAATTTGACAACGCCTGACACTATGCGTTCCATAAAGTAGCTAATGAGTAACTTTGGCCAAGGGTGCACTCAAGTAGTCTCATAGTGTCGCGCGACACTCAAGTGATGTTTCTGAAACGAGATTTCATGCACCATGGGGCGAAGCCTACTATGCGTTCTCATAGTATCGTTCTTGAATACGGGTGTAAGTCAACTCGACCCACGCGCCCAGTATGATTTCCTGTCCTCGTGACAAAGAACGTTTAGCAAAGTACGAAAGTAATCTGAATACAGAGGAAAGGTCCCCAACTCCACTACTATAGAAACCGATGACTCCCATGCGAGTCCGTTTTCTACACAGTAAAAGCAGTATTGAGGTTAGAGCTGCTCTAATTCTACTCCACCTATGATTGAACCAGTATTGCCTAACTGAGCTATTGTGGATACTCCGACGCTAAGTTGTCAACTCGGCCCACGCGCCCATTATGATTTCCTGTCCTCGTGACAAAGAAAGTTTAGCATTTATAATATTTTATAATAATATATACGAGTATATATATATAAAGAGGTAAATATTAAAAGAAGAATACTATAAGATTATATGTTTTTATTGCGAAATCCATCGCTTAGAACACTCTAATTATTATTAGAGTGCGTAAACTGCAATCAATCAGAAAGAAATTCAAAAGCACAAATATTTTTGAAAAAATTCTTTGCCACGATTTGAACCTGCGACCTCCTGCTACCGACTGCGCTACCAAGATTCGTATCTGGAATGATGAATTTTTCCACTATACCTGTACGTCGAATTTTTTTGCAACTACTCGATATACCAGCTTGTAATGCATATACTGAACGCTCACGTAGGCGTAATTTGTGATTTTGTACTTAAACTATATACAAAAATATCATATCTTTATACAAATAAGTCTTATATCCTTAATTCTTAGTAACATAAAGTTATTTCCACTCACCCACCGAGCCGTTATTTAAATATTATACAGGGTGGAAAAAATTTAAGGGCCCTGGAGGGGAGGTACCTTAAATTCTTTAGTTAGCTTATTTTACTGAAAGGAAACATTCCTTTGTTTTTTAAAAGAAACAAAACTGCATTCAAAGATCTTCTAAAATTCGCTTGTCTCACCCGGGAATCAAACCAACTAAAAATTAAAAAAATACACCCTCGCTACTTTATTATACGAATCGGTAGGATTATTGTTCAGGATAAAATTTGTCTACTAAGCATTTGGTCTTACACTCATCTGTTGTACGAGAACTTGTATATTTATTACAAGTTCTTAATAACAATACCTAGTACTTGTAACAAGTAAATGACACTTTATAATTTTCTTATCTCTCTAACATCCAAAGATATCGTATGAAGTACAAGCTTGCTAATTTGAAATTCGAACGATAACTTTCAAAATTTTTAAAGTCGATAAAAGTATTCGTTCCAATTTAAAAAATTTTTTGCTTTGCTTTAACTTATCAGGATTCTTTTCTCTTCTTAATATCCTTCTTCGTTAAAAAAATGTTTCATGTTTATGTGTTTTTTGTATTGACGATAAAATAAAATTAATATTAGTTGTCTCTTTTTTTCATTTCAAAGACCAAATGTTTATTAGACAAATTTTATTCTGAACAATAATCCTACCGATTCGTATAATAAAATAGCGTGAGTGTATTTTTTGAATTTAAGGTTGATTCGATTCCCGGGTGAAACAAGCGAATTTTAGAAGATCTTTGAATGCAGTTTTGTTTCTTTTAAAAAATAAAGGAATGTTTCCTTTCAGTAAAATGAGCTAACTAAAGGATTTAAGGTAGTTCTCATCCAGGGCCCTTACATTTTTTCCACCCTGTATACTTATTCTATCATAATATTAGCAATTCTGTCCTGATAATACTTCCTTTATTTCCTCAATCAAGTCCACATAACAGTTACAGTGCTATGTTCACACGAAAAGCCCCCTCCTGCGACGAAATGCCGATTTACTGAGCACATCCTCATGCTCTCTTAGAAAAATGTCGTCTTCATTTCCGCACATCGATCATACGTATGACAGCGAAAAGGTCTTCTAATTCTGATAGATCGCGGACGTATTCATTACAACCCTTATTGTGGTAATTTGTTTATCTTTTTGTAAGAGTTGACCTTATCACAAAGAAAACTCGGCGATTTACTTAGGTCCATTTTATATAATGGCATTAACGTTTTTTGAGATTAATATTTCTCAATTCCTCCGCTTCGGCATAGCATACGCTACGACTCGCTTAGTCTCTTTATTTTATCCGTAAACATATTTTCGGGGGACCGTAAGGCTGGGGCATACCTCGGACAGCGTCTTAGCTTAGCCATCCAACGAGGGAATGCTTCCAGTCTTTTGGGGACCCTGTCGATCGATGGCGGTGATTTGGAAAAAAACAATTTTATATGGTTTAATTTATAGGTAAGTTTTCTTCTAGGGTTTAATTTAATTTAGTTAGGTATAATTTTATTATATGTTGTTTAAGTTCTTTTTTTGTTAATAAAAACAACTTTTTTTTTTATTGCGAAAAATATCTATATTAAAACAAGCATAGGTACATTTAAACTTCTTTGAAGTCGGTTTGCTGCGGTATGAGGATGACACTGCCTAATAAAAACTAACCCTGTAAATTTGAACTTTGGATCGCTGACTAAAGGTCACTATAGATTGAGCACATCATTTTGTATCAATCAGAACTGAACTCTATGACGTTTCCTTTTAGTTTAAAATAGCAAGCTCTGAGCCGTGGCTATTACGACCACCAAGAAACACGCGCTCACGAAAAATTGTCTAATTGTGCTTGTAGATGAAATTCTTAAAATATTCTAAATCGAATAGACAGGGTAATTGTTCACTTATTTTAATACAAATTTCAAGGCTGTATGATTTAAGGAAGGCCCTTCAACGCTCGACAAACCTTAAACTTATAGGTAACCTTATTTTTTTTTCTATCGGGTGAACTTAAGACCGGTTTCGCAGCCAGATTGTAAAATACTCGCCATTTTTTAATTAATCGAAACAGAACATTTTAATTCAAAATTCACTCAATAGTTATTCAACAAAGCCTGATAACTTATGTACTGTGTATGCTGCCATTGCAAAGTTTTTATTGGTTTCTGTAAATTAGAATTCCAAGATTTTGAATTTCAATATTTTTGAATTTTGAATTTACAGAAACCAGTGGAAACTTTGCGATGGCAACAAACACAAAACAAAGTTAATAAGGTTATGTTGAATAACTATTCAGTGAATTTTGAATTTAAGTATTCTGTTTCGATTAATTATAAAAAGGCAGGTATTTCACAATCCGGCTGCGAAACCACTCTTAAGGCTTTTGCTTTTTTCTAAAATGAATAGATCAGCCCTATGTCCACAATCTACGTTATTTTTATTAAACCGATTGACCAAGTTGCACAATGTGATTTGGTCATTTGAAGTTGTGCATCTGACCCATATCTGACCTCATACGGTTTCTTAATAGTCACTGTAACGTAGCATGTTCACTGCGTCTTTTTTGCTACGGCGTAGCAAGCGCTATAACCGACGCTTTATATATGTAGACACACTACGTCGCAGTATATAGAAGATGTGAACGTGATACCGAATGCTTATAAATATAGATGACTTACTTAATCTTGTCACTTTGAAATAAAATCAGCTGCAAGTTAAATCATATAACATGTAGTTTCATTGCAATTTACGACATCATAATAAACGAGATTAATTGTAACATTTTGTATGAGGAATAAATCTGAAAAGCTGAGCATTATTAAACTAAAAGTTTTGTGAACTAACTTTATTGTCAAAACAGAATATACTTAGTAGAAACACAGCACATATACTCGTAAACTAAAACGTTACGCCCCGCCGAGCGGAATTTTCTTAAGAGAAATTGTTTTCCATGATCTCGCCGAAGATACTTTCGGAATAATTTATTACCAAAAGGATTTTAAAAACACATATCGCCCGAACCGCCGGATAAAGCTGTTTTAAGAATATATGTGAATCCCGCCAGGTGCCGCGGAGGTGTGTTTTTTTTAAGCTTTTCACATGATAAATATACGTTTCTTGAAGACTTTAGATACGTACTGTTTCGGAAATATGTTACTAAAGAAATATTTTTCTTATTCTTTGTCAAATTTATTTTAAGTATTTTTGTAATAAATTATCAGTCATAGTTTAAGTTACGTATTCTTTAGAAAATAAACCCATCAATGATTTTAAAAAACCGACCAAGTGCGAGTCGGACTCGCGCACGAAGGGTTCCGTACCATTATCTATAAAAACGGCAAAAAAAACATGTCTGTTGTATGGGAGCCCCCTTAAATATTTATTTTATTCAGTTTTTTAGTATTTGTTGTTATAGCGGCAACAAAATTTGAAAATTTCAACGGTCTAACTATCACGGTTCATGAAATACTGCCTAGTGACAGACGGGCAGATGGACAGATGGACAGACAGACGTACAGACAGCCGGACAGCGGAGTCTTAGTAATAGGGTCCCGTTGGTTACCCCTTGGGTACGGAACCCTAAAAACATCCAAAAATATAATTACTGCGGTGTGAGTACGTAGTAGAAAGAATGAGGTAACCTGTTAGGAATATTTAACCCATTTTTTTTGTTGTGAGAATAAACAAAATCATTGCATACATTTCGTTCTCAACGAGTGCAGATATGGGCCATAAGGTTTCTGTTATTGTCTTTTTCAAACCCTTGAAAACTACTCGTAGAGCGTAGCCTTTAGAGGCAAAATTGCGATACTCATATAGGGATTGAGAGTAATCGAAAACGGCACGATATAACGTTTGCAGAAAACTTCACAGTTCATGTCGATTGCTGATGGACCGGGGCGGGATTATTAGCCATTTGTGGTTGGAAGAACTCATCTGATTTTGCGGAAAAATATAACTTCCCCCTTGTCATTATACAAAAGTTTTGTTGCAATTTTTATTTAGAAGAAGGGAAAAAACAGGAAAGTGTGAGTTCAGCTCGTACACTATGGATTCCGTAGCTCGTAATTTTTATATCTACTTACGTTAGTATTTCAAACATTGCCAAAGTATTTATCTATTGTTTACTGGCTTTTATAAAATAATATTTTTAAATTGTTAAGACGTCTACTTTCAGAAGCTGGACAAAGGAATAAAGTTACCAATTCACTTAGAGAACAGGATACAATTTTTAAAATTAAAATTAGTTTATAACACTGAAAAGACACATGAAAGAATAATGGAATCACTTATATGGGCAGTCTGTGTCCCTGAAAAAATTAAGGATCCTCAAGTAAAAGTGAAAGTATTTATTTTATGCGCCTTACACGGAGCAGACTCCCGGACTAGGTGCAGACTCAGATAAAATAAGTACAATACTAGTAGTGCAGACAAGTAACCTACAAGACTATTCTTAATTGCAAATTGATTCCAAAGGAATGTATCTGTCTAACAGATAAACGTTTACACTAGTGATGATAGTAGGTAATAATTTAATAATTTAATAAATTAATATAATTTCCTAACTTTTGATTCCTCTTAAGAGTTAACATTAATTAATTAGAGACTGTAAAAGGAAATAGACTATATGAGACAGGTAGGCAAAGATATATATGTTTTTCTTTTTTCATTAACCTGAATTCCTGCTGTCTTGTATTTTCTTATCTCTTGGTTAAAGTAGATATAAGTAATTTGATGTATAGTATAAGTTTATGTTAAAAAAAAAAGACATGATCTTGCCAAGTTTCTTGCCCGTTCTTCTTAGCAAGACTAATCGAATGGGTGGAGGTAGGCATGTATTTATATATGTAACCTATTACTATGTAGTAAATGGGATTTGGTCGGCCGCCTGGATTCGTGCTGGGGGCTCGGTTGGTGATCATTGAACCTTGTTCCTAGTCCCTGGCCGGGTCTCCGGTATGGGTTCGGGCGGTTGATTGGATTTCACCTTGTATAATAATATTTTACCTATAATTTTAATCGTATATATATTGCTACATAAATTAAATAAACATTTAATCTAAGTAGTTCATGTACATTTATTATTTTATTACATATATTTTTATAAGATTAAAATTTGACTTGTGAAACGTGTATTATATATACCTACTTTGCAAAATAAACTTTTTGAGTTTTGAATTTTGACTACTTAGTCACACTATGGAGGAACTATTACTAACATAATTCAGTTTTCATTAACGTTATTCACGTCCTAAAGTTGCGATGAAGTCTTAACTTACACTGCAAGAATAAGCAGAGTGAACGTAAACTCACTTGGTGAATGCATGTGATTTCTCCAAGAATAAACTTTTATGACAAGGCACAGAGTAATTAACTCCACGAGTACCTGTAGAATGTCGACTCGACGTATATTCCTGCGAAGGATTAATTAAGTAGCTCAGCGACTTGGCGAGTTTTAATCATCTTACTGCATAGACTCAATATTTGTGATATGTGTATCGCCGTAAATGGCTTTTTCGCAAAAAACTGAATTATGGCGTAAAAGTTGACGAAATTACTTCGCTTTTTCGTGAAAACGCATACAGCATCTGACATTTTCACTTAAGTGTGTTAGTTCGAAAACCATTTCGAAATTTAGGTTTAATAAGGCGTATTTTAGAACTTGTGATCTAAAAAACCTCAAGATGATGGATATTTTGACGTCACTTAAGAAATGGCTGTTTAGAAATGTGTCCTTTGCTATCAAGATAAATTTATAATAATTTGCTTCCGAATAATTTGACAGCTGGATGACAGATGAGTAGACAGACAGAGACAGACCAGGTTTTTTTACAAGCAATCACACATCACAATCAGTGTAATGTGTAAAATTCTCAAAATACGTCATATTGGACAATTATTTAAAAAACATAAAACTATAATGGTTAATTTATATACCACAATAATGAAAACTTGTCCAAAAATGACGTAAATTTTCTGAAAAAAAAATAGAAAAATATCTTTTAAAAATTAAGCCATTGGAATTACGAAAAAATTAAGTGTGACGACGAGCGAAGCGAAGTTTGTTTGTAAATAAGTTTGGGGAGCGGAGCGAGGCGACCGACAGTTTTAAAAAAAGAAAATAATTTCGTAATAGATTGAAAGAGGCGTTACTTTTTGGAAGTCCTATAATGAACTTGTTTTTTTTTTGCTTTTCACTTTTCCTGAGGATGCCTCGTTTAGAGGCAAAACACGTGTCGATATGTTACCGTTCTTGTAATTTATGATTGCTTTATTTGATGCTCGTACTGCTTGCTTGTGCATGTTTTATGCGGGAGGGTGGGTGGTGCTTGAGTCTGCATTTTGAATAGCATGGTAAGAGTGTTTAGCAGAATATTGCAAATTATTAATACATCCATAAGTTCAAAATAATTCTGTATGATCACGTAACGGGACTTTGTTTACGCCATGATTCGGTTTATCAAGAAAAACGTGCCTTTTTACGAAAAAACAGATAACGCTTATATATTACGGCATATTTTCATAATAAGTTTTATGGATTTTGTTATTTATGTATGTATGTATGTAGGATCGCATTCAAAATAAAACATACAGTTTTGGTATATTTCTGCCCTCAGTATTGTATAATAGAAAGAAAGAAAGAAAGAAACACATTTATTCCGGCAACAGCCACACTTACAATACAATACATACAATATTTCTACTTACATCTATTTTAATTAAAATTACATTAGAACTATACGGTAGGCTGTTGCTGAAAAAGGCAACTGACTCAGCGATGTGCTGAAGGTGTAATCCCTCAGCGCTGATTTTCAGTCAATAATGATAATGATGACATAATGTGACAAATAAGGAATAAAAAAGGAAAATTGCAACTATTTACAAATTTTCGGTCTAATTCTTAATCAAGTAATAAAAAAAAGATTTCTGAAGAGATTCTTAAAATTCATAAAAAACAAAAAACAATTGATCTGATTGATTGAAAAAAATTCAAAAATTTTTTTTTTTTTATTGCAAAAACATGTTACAGTATACAAAAATACACCAATTCCCACATTACGTTACCTTGTGAAGTAGAAACTAGACTCTACCCAGAAACATTAAAGAATCTTATAATTATGAGTGCTAAACAAATTATATCTAAAAATAATTACAAAATTTTTTAAAATATAATGAATTATAGTTGCTTCAGAATATATGTATGTATGAAAGTGAATCTGTATGTATGGTTAAGTTCTATAGGAAGTGTTAATATTATAAGATTTTAGTGAGGTGTGTTGTGAGTGAGGGAGGGTGTGTGTGTGTGTTTGTGAGAGAGGGTGAGTGCGTGTGTGAGAAAGGGGATTGTGAGTAAGGGTGTAGATGAAAAGAATAGAAAAATATATAATATGAAAGATACATAATATGTAGTTATTCTAATAGTTCATCTGTAGACTATCTATATTATGTTCAGGTATTATCTCGCAAAAGAGGCTGTGAGAAGCATACAAGTAAAGAACCAAGAAAAGAATATCTACGAAGAAAATTTTTTATCGCGTAACGCGCGGGTTCTTCAATATTTAAGTATTTAATTTCTAGTTTTGTTTTTAATATAAATCATTTTATTTAAATTAAAACTATACCTCCTAAGATTAATATAGTCGTATTCAATTATCAATAATGAATTTTATAAGTAAATGGTTCAGGTAAAAATTAATTTACTATCCAAAGAATCCAAACCTTGTATCAATCCTCATTTAGCCGTACTCAATTTGGCATTTTGTTCACCTGAATGTTCAAACCATTTATAAAATGGCATGTTTCACCAAAAATCATCAGAAACAGTTTGTCACACTCGAAGACGTCTGCTCATTCAATACTAAATATACAAACAGACAAGTAACTCCTTCGTTGAAAACCGCGTTCGTCCAAAAAAATTGTTGTTCGATGCAATTACAAATATTTAATAATTTACCAGACAAGTTAAAACTTATGCCACACACATTATATAAAAAATATGTTGTAATTGGTAAGCAGATAAGTGCTTCTACACAGCAAATAATTTTAATATTAAAATATAGTGACATAATTAATTATTAACGATGACTACTGACTAGTTATCTTAATATTAACGTAGATAAAATTAAACAAGTACCTATAATTTAGTTGGTGAGCGCTTGTAGCGACACATAAACACAGAAAAAAATAACATTAACCTCTTTTGGTTTCCTTCATCTGTGTCAGTTTACAAAATTGTAAAATTATATTTGTAGGCGGCTTGGGATGCAAATCAAAGTCTTGGCTACAATTTCACAAACTGTTGTTTAATGTATTACACACAGATTACGTAAAATTACGACAGTTGAAACGTAAACGCGGCAAATCTCAGAGGTCGCAAGTCGATACGTCCTGCCCTCGCGATGGCGGTTCGAGACTGTTCGGTCGGTGCGTGAGCCGCCGCAAATACGAACCGTTGGTATGTGGGAAAGAGACAGAGATAGAGTGAATACACGATATGCTCGCAGTGTTACATACTCCCCCTTTTGACCTAGTTAGTGCCCTCACGACAGGTCAAACTCTCCAAGTAACCTAACAAACAACTTGAAATATATCTAAACTTAAAACTACAAATGAACCTTACGAGGGCGGCCTCGCTTCCTCTTAGGTGCAATTGGTACAACGTGATCGTCCCCGGATCGCGAATGGTAACGCCGCAAATCCATGGTGTGATACTTCCCTATAACTTCGCCGGGTGGCTCACAGTGAGTCAAAAGGTAGGTGGTAGGGCTCACTTTCTTCGAAACGCGGTAAGGTCCATCCCGCTTGGGTACGAACTTTGAGCTGACGCCTTTGCTGGCGTTGCTGAGTACATGGGACTTCAACAGTACAAGGTCACCTGGCTCATACTTCTCTCCTTCTTGACGAGTCTTATCCTTCAAGGCTTTCCTAAGATCCTGCTCGTGCTCGATCTTCTCTTTTGCAGAACTTATTGAGTCTGCAAGCTTGAGCAAATACGGTGTGATCTGAGGAACATATTTCTCGGTCTCTACAATAGCTCGTAAATCGCTCTGCGCAGCGATGGGTGAACGAAGCTCTCGTGCATAAGTAAGGAAAGCGGGTGTCTGTCCTGTGCTGCTTGTCAAAGCCGTGTTCAGCGAGAACCTAATGAATGGCAACACCTTGACCCACATATTGTGTTCGTTCTGAACTAAGATGGCGATCTGGGTCTTTAAATCTCGATTTTTCCTCTCAACTGGGTTAGCCTCTGGATGGTAGAGAGGCACGAGATTTTGCTTAACGCCCAGGACAAACATGGCATGCTGCATAACATCTGCAACAAACTGGACACCATTATCAGAGACTAACCGTCGTGGCACTCCAAATCGCAGGAACACTTCCTCAATAAGTGTCTTAGCACAAACTTCAGCCGTTGCTTCATTGAGGGCAAACACTTCAACCCACTTACTAGCGGTATCTTCCACAATGAGGATCCATCGTTCGCCATTAGGCCCCTTAGGCAATGGTCCGAAAAGATCGACGGCTAACACCTCGAAACGTTGTGCAGGGACGGGTGTCTGAATAAGTCCAGACGGCTTCTGATTAGAGGGTTTATACTTCTGGCATTCTACACAAGTCTTCAGGTAATCCTCGACGTAACGCCGCATGCCTGGGAAGTAGAACTGTTGAGAAATGCGGTGTAGAGTTCTCTCTATTCCTCCGTGGCCCGAAGTAGCGGCATCGTGACACTCGACCATCACCTTCTTTCTTAAGTTTTCCGGCACGACGAGCTGCGGTTCTTCAGTATCAGCGCCCGCATAGCGGTATAGTACTCCCTTACACATATGGTACCCTCTTTCAGTCCATCTTTTGATAGCTACATCCTCTTTTCCTTCTAGCTCCTTCACAATCTTAGCAACCTCAGTATCGGCAAGCTGATCTTCACGTACCGCAGTAGCATTCCAGCGCGGTGTCTCAACGAAGACGGTGCATACTCCACAGGCGTCACGGTCTTTGTCATCACACGGCGGGCGGCTAAGTGTGTCAGCAATAACATTTGCCTTTCCAGGTGTATAATCTACATTCAGGTTAAATGACTGCAGTTTCATAGCCCATCGGATCAGCCTGCCAGTAGGCGACTTCAGAGTAAGTAACCACTTGAGCGGCTGGTGGTCGCTGGCGACGTGCACCTCGTGTCCATCGATGTAGCCTCGGAACTTCTCAACTGCCCATACAACGGCGAGAGCCTCGCGCTCCGTCGTAGAGTAGTTGCGCTCAGCTGGCGTCAGTAAGCGGCTGGCATACTCTATAGGACGCTCGGCGCGCAGCGACTCCCCCTGGAGTAGAACTGCACCGACGGCATATTTACTTGCGTCAGTCCTGAGAACAAACGGCAGATTATAATCCGGTTGAGTAAGTATTGGAGCAGAGGTAAGTAATCTCTTCAACTCCTTAAAGGCATTAACTTGCGCTTCTTCCCATTTCCAGATCTGATCCTTCTTAGTGAGCAGCGTCAGCGGCTGAGCAATCTTTGCGAAGTCTGTTACAAACTTCCTAAACCAGGAGCAAGTCTGGAGAAAGGACTGCAGATGCTTCAGCGTAGCAGGCTCTTTCATCTCTGCTATGGCTGCGACTTTATCAGGGTCTGGAGACACTCCTTGTGGAGTAATAATATGCCCGAGGTACTTTACTTTCTCTCCTGCGAACAAACACTTGTCACGATTGGCTCGAAGGCAGAAAACACGAAGGCGGTCAAAGACGGCGCGCAGATCTCTTAAGTGCTGCTCATAGGACGCTGATATTACAATAAGGTCATCAATATAACCTAGCAAGGTCACGTCCTTCAACGCAGCGCCTGTCCTGAAACGATCAATTAAACGCTGGAAAGTCGCCGGCGCGTTACGAAGTCCGAACGGCATACACTTGAAACGGTGAACTCCGAATGGTGAAACGAATGCCGTTTTATCCCTGTCGCCCTCCCTGACACTCACTTGCCAGTAACCAGATCGAAGGTCTATTGTGGTCATATAACAGCTTTTACCCGTATACTGTAGCAAGTCGTCAATGATGGGCAGAGGATAGGCATCACTTTTAGTAACCGCATTAAGTTTGCGGTAGTCCGCGCAAAACCTAAACGTTCCATCCTTCTTAGGCACTAAAAGCGCGGGCGCGGCCCATGCGGACTCGCACTCCTCAATAATGTCTTCCTTCAACATCATCTCCAGCTGAGCTTCCATAATAGCCTTCTTGGCGGGCGTGAGCCGGTAGGGTGGTACTGCGATAGGCGGGTGATCACCTGTTTCGATGCAGTGTTCTGCGAACGGCGTGGGCCCTCCCTTTTCTCTGAAAATGTCTTCATACTCCTGCAGCAGCTCAGCAATGCTGGTCCTCTGCGATTGTGACAGCATCGACCCTTCATCTGCTCTTAGTACATCCGTAGCGGCGTACCCAACGAAGTTACGAGAAGCCTCACATAGTAAAGGGTGAATGACCTCTGGGCGATCAGCTGTGTACCAGGAGTTAACATCGGTATCAATAACAATACGAGCTTTGCGTAAAAAATCAATACCTAACAAGGTGTCATTATGAACCGCGTCCGGAAAAATAACGAAAGTAATAGGTATAACCAGACCTTCAAGTTTAACATTCAAGTCCGCGAGCTTGACATCCCTATCACACAATGAACCGTCGGCGAGTTTGACTGTCATGACGTCACTATGAAAAGGGTGCTTGTTCCTTTGAAGTAGAGCATAAAGAGTAGAGCCAGCAACACTACGTTTCGCCGCGGTATCAGCCAATCCCGATCCTCGTTGGCCATAAATCTCTATAGGCAAAATGGGGCGTCCTCCGAGATTAGCATCGTTTAAAGAGTTACACGTCTTGCTATTAAAATCATTACAATACACATACAAAGTGTTATCATTTTTATCACATAAATCCCGAGCATGCAACGGGTTAAGAGAACACAAGTTGTCAAGCAATGGGTTATTTAAAGATTCCCTTACAGGTAAACATTCGTCAAAAGGTACACTACTGTGCGACGTGCTGATTTTAGGTAGATTGGTAAGCACTGGGTTAAGAGAAACATCAGCAGATAACGAGTTACATTTCGTTACATTTTGTGACAAAAACTCATCTTTCGATTCGTCAGAACGCAATGGATTAACACAAGCCTCAACAGATAAAGGGTTAACGTTCGTTACATTTTGTGACAAACAGTCATCTTTCGTTACGTTAGAAATCCATGTGTTAGTACAAAGCTCGGCAGATAACGTGTTAACGTCCGTTACATTCTGTAACAAACAGTCATCTCTTGGTATGTCGGAAAGCAATGGGTTAACACAAACCTCGGCAGGTAACGTGTTAACGTCCGTTACTTTTTGTAACAAACAGTAATTTTTTGGTACGTCAAAAAGCAATGGGTTAACACAAGCCTCGGCAGATAACATGTTAACGTTCGTTACTTTTTGTAACAAACAGTCATCTTTTGGTACGTCAGAAAGCAAAGGGTTAACACAAGCCTCGGCAGATAACGTGTTAACGTTCGTTACTTTTTGTAACAAACAGTCATCTTTTGGTACGTCAGAAATCAATGGGTTAACACAAACAACCGCAGGCAATGTATTAAGAGATAAAACGTTAGGAGATAACAAGTTAACATTAGGTAAATTATCTGACAAACAGTCAGCTTTACGTACGTCAGCATGCAAAGTGTTAACCGATACTTCCGCAGAAATCATGTTTTCAGATGAAAAATTGGTACAACGCACATTAATTTTTGGTACACTATGAGACAAAATGTCACTATTAGGCACGTCGGCAAGCAAAGGGTTAACAGAAATTTTAGCGGGTAAGACATTAACATTCGTTATATTGTCACAAAAGGTGTTATCAGAAGGCACAACGTTTGATGCAATGTTATTTAACGCAATTATAGAGTCTCTATGGTAAACTTTCGCAGATAAAAAATCGCAAGCATAAAGCAATAAAGCATCTTTCAAGTCTTTTCCACTGCAATTATCGCAATTCGACCATATTACACCATTTTTACCACAACCGTAACAAGACGTGTTATCACTTTTGTTTTTAATTAGCTTTACACAATCACTTTTCTCATGTCCGTTACGTTTGCAATAAACACAAAAAAGTTTACCTCGTTTGCCGGTGGTACCTGCGGCGCTTACCGCCTGAGACGACTGCGGGGCGTGCGGGGGCGGCATCGCCGCCATACCGTCGCTATGTGCCGCGGATACACCGCCCGCGCCGCGCCGGCGGCGTGACGCGTAGACTTCTCGGACGCTGGTGCGAGCGGGACGGCGAGCGCACGCCCCGCGGGCGCGCTCCGCACGGTTAGTCGTGCAGACTGCGCGCTCGCCACCTGCGCATGCTCCACGCTCGCGCCGTGTATCGGGTGCGGCGCGTGCTTTGGCGCGCTTTTTCGCAACGCCGTCGCTGTACCCACCTCCGCTAGAGTCTCCTCGATCGCTCTCGCCTTTTCCACTAATTCGTCTAACGTTGAAACGGAATCCCTCGTTATACGCTTACGAATGCTTCGATTGAGTAAGCCATAAATAACGTCCAATTGCATCTCCTCCTGCATTTTGTATGGCAGCCAGGCGATAAGGGCCCGTAAACGTGCGATGAATATCTCGGCGCGATCGCTTTCTTGTTCTCTACTGAATATTTCTCGCCATATTTTGTGTGGTGAGCGCGGCACGCCGAACATGGCGCGCAAGCGCACGACTGCATCTTTCCATGTTGGTATAACAGATTTCACTCCGCGCCACCAAATTGCCGCTTCGCCCTCCAATAACATCGGTAAGCCTTTCAGGGCGTGAGCGTCACTGACATTGGTGCATTCCTTGTACGTTTCGATTGCATCCACAAAAGCCTCCAGTACTTCTGGATCGTTCTGATCACCACGAAACCGTGCGGTACACTTAGCGAAGTTGCCAGCCGGTGCCGCAGTCCCCATGGGGGGCGGCGTGGGACCCGGAGATGGGGATTCGTAGCCAAGAGCGCGTGCCGCGATGAGGGACTCGACCAGTTGGCGGTTTGAGTCGGCCTGAACCTTGGCGAACGCGTTAAACATTTCCTCCATTCTCAGCACACTGTCACTTACTACCGTGTCTACCTCACTGTCACTCGGTTGACCACTCTTACGACGACCCGATTTCTTCATTTTAAGAATGTTTAGACCAACTACTCACGAAAAACCACAGTCCACCTACAACATACGATACGATACGACCCACAACCGTTGCGGGCGCGGGGGGAGGTAAAAACAGGTGACTCTATCGTAACGTATTAAATGTGTCGGGAGTCCGGGTCGTGGTACTCTTGCCACTCGTTGTGCGCCACTTGTAGGCGGCTTGGGATGCAAATCAAAGTCTTGGCTACAATTTCACAAACTGTTGTTTAATGTATCACACACAGATTACGTAAAATTACGACAGTTGAAACGTAAACGCGGCAAATCTCAGAGGTCGCAAGTCGATACGTCCTGCCCTCGCGATGGCGGTTCGAGACTGTTCGGTCGGCGCGTGAGCCGCCGCAAATACGAACCGTTGGTATGTGGAAAAGAGACAGAGATAGAGTGAATACACGATATGCTCGCAGTGTTACATATTGATTTTTATCAATAAACGGACAAAAAAACTATTTAATAAAATTTTAAATAGTTTAATAGATAATTTTATTAATCATACTCATAACTATTGCGAAATTTTTGCATGCCTTCATTGCTTAAATGTGCTGTACATTATACTTAGATACTTCATTAGTTTTAAGTAATATTGTAACGTCATATAAACCACATTCATTGCAAATAAATTATTATATTCTGTACAATTAATTATCTGTGTATCGAGACTTACAACTAGTTATTAGACGAGCAATAACGTAATTATAAAAAAAGGGCCGTCATTCCTTTGACAGACTTTTCAATCTACAATCTGCTAGAACATTTAATTTACGAACTGAAACAAAATCTGCCACCGGATAGGCTTTCCGCGAAACCCACATGTAATCGAAAACGGACCGAGGACTCGGTTCCTGGGAATCGAACGACTAAAATATTTGTACAGCCTATTGCATTCATTCGTCAGGCATTGCGCTCTGAGGTCTGGCAGTTGGGTGATTGGTTCTGCCCATAGAGAAACTAACCCTAAAGAGTTGCAATGACACTTGGTTTGTTCGAGATAAACTCCGCCAACTTTCAAGCGCTTTCACGCGCTCTGATTGGCTAAGCTACGGATTGACTGAAATAAGGAATCCCCGGTAAATGTGAGAGATGCATAATATACATATAGTCAGGTCTATGCAAAAACACTGATTAGTTGACGAAATTGGATGGTAAATTCTCCTTCTCGGGGCTAGTTGTTCGATGGTTCTGCCCTACTATGTCAATCACGATGGCAATTCTTTCTGTAAATTACTTTTCTAATAATTTGCTTCCGTTTCGGTTCCGAGAAAGATTTGCTTCAAAATGTTTTCGGGGATAATACTTGTTTATGCTGTATTGTAAGGTAAACAAAAAATGTTATGTCTATCCGATGTTCACTTCTAACATCAGAAAAAATGAAATGATTGAATGTGGTTTTCATTAAAAAGAGGCTATGACTATTAGGGAACTTAGCATACTCAAAGCAGTGACTATTTTTAACCGACTTCAAAAAGGAGGCGGTTCTCAATTCGACTCTATGTTTTTTTTTTTTTCGTGGCGTTGTTAATCCATAACTCCGTCATTTCTGAACCGATTTGAACAATTCTTTTTTTGTTTGAAAGAGTGTACTTCCAGGTTGGTCCCATTTTGGGTTTGGTCATGATCTGATGAAGGTCTTCAGAGATAGGCAGTGGAACTCCTCAGAAAATGACAGCATACCTCTCGAAATTGAGGTAATCGCTTTGTACCTGGGTGCTGAATACAAGGTATTACTTAAAAAACGACATTCTTCCACCTAACCTTCGATTCTGGCTTCATCACCATATTCACCATAGAACTCCTCAACGGATCAGAGCACATAACTCAAGATTGCGGCAATCACTGCGTTAGGGTGCTAATTCAAGGGTATTACTTGGACATTATCAGAATACCCACCTGACCTTCGATCCTGGCTTCATCACCATAGAACTCCTCAACGGATGACAGCACATAACTTTGGATTGCGGCAATCAGTTTGTGTTAGGGTGCTGATAGCAGGAAGCTACTCAAACATAGCTACTTATACTCACTTGAACTTCGTTTCATATTAACACCACGTTTGCAAGAACTACCCATACTTCACAATTTAACCCAGCAACACTAAAAAATGTGAAATAAAATGAACTTTTAACAAAAAAATAGCAACCGACTTCAATAGTTACAGCAGTCAATCACTAAAAAGTTAATAATAATTCTATAAAGACCGATGGTACCGAAGCAACACTTTTGCTGATTTCTTTCTTCCTGAAACAATATGTTATCTAGAAGTTGGCGTATTTCCTACGATATAGCAACATAAAAACCAATATAAGAGTGCCGACTTCTAGATAACATATTGTTTCAGGAAGAAAGAAGTCGGCAAAAGTGTTGCTTCGGTACCATCGGTATTTATAGAATTATTTTTAACTTTTCAGTGAATGACTGCTGTAACTATTGAAGTCGGTTACTATTTTTTTGTTAAAAGTTCATTTTATAGTAAAACAAATTTGAGAAATTTGGGCCGAGGGCAGAGTTTCTCCTTTTAGTGCTGGTAGAACCGGGGGCAGATGGCAAGTATTGATTGATTTTACGTTTTCTTCAATATAAGCAGCGGTTGCTCAGTCAGTAGAATGCTGGTCTTTCAATCTTTAGACCTGAGTTAGAATTCTGCCGGTCGAGCATGCACCAATGAGGTTTTCGTAATTTTTGTGCAAAGTACTATCTTTAATCTTTTCCTAATCTAAGTAAACTTGAAACTTAGGGTAACAGTGTCAAAAATCCCATGCAAACAAAAAGGTGACAAAAAAAAAATAGGAAATCAAATAAATTAAACTAAATAAAAACAAAACAAAAAGCCTATACTGAAAGTTAAAATAAATGAAAGCGTGTGTTTTAGATTGTGTGTATCGTGAGTAAATGAGTGAGAGAGATCAGTATGTTAAGGTGTGTGTAGAAGTTATGTTAGTCCTATTCATTCCATAGAGAGCAATAGCAAAAAGACTTAAAACCAATTAAGTTTCAACTTTCAACAGGTTCTCTGTTTGATCAAAATTCAAATGAAGTAGATGTTTATAAACCATTTGTGAGCATTTTTTTTGGGTTAAGTGTATAATCGTGAGGTCCTTGCTCAAATTATTATACATAAACGGAGCCAAAAAAGTGGCACGGTTTCGGGCGAAATTGGTTCGAGTCAAAGGGGTGTCAAAGATACGATCTTGTCTGCGTTTTGATTCTAACGTAATTTTAATTTTGTCATAGTCAGCGGTGTTGTGTAGGTGACATAAGATTGTTTTTATATATAATTGTCTTACAGATATTACTGTATTCTCGCGATAGAGTTCTTCCTTGGGATATCGCCTTGGTTTAACTATAACTTGCCAATTGCGGAACGGTGAAGGAAAACAATGTAAGGTAAACTTGAACCTAAAAACAGTGAATTTGAGCCAAAAATACGATGAATTGGCTCACGCTGGAACGTAAAAATTGTCTTTGAAAAGTGGGTGTTGGAGTAATGACTGTTTCCGTGGCTTTTTTGACCTCTGCGGGGATATATATGGCAAGATGATATTTTACACATATAGTAATATTAAATCTTCTGGCAAGCAAGAAATCTTTAATGATATATTAACTAAAGCCGAGCATAGTTCTCGTTCTGTTTGCGGCCGTGTAATCGGTGAGGCTCTAAACAGATGGCCGCAGTTAGCCACGCGCCGCAAGAGGGTAGTCACGATTTATGTACGCTGAGGTGAGGCGCCCTAGGTGTTGCTTCAAACGTATGCTAACAGTTATGGGTAATGCTACTTGCTACTGTTATTGCTTTTTATTGTACTATTTTTAACGTTCCTTTCAGTGTTTTAGGATTCCATAAGAAAACGGGAAACTTTAAAAATAAATAAAATTTTAAATATATTTGATGTTGTCTGTTTGTCCGCACTGCGAACTCCGCAGTATAACTCAAACAATAACTAAGACTGTCATGTTGCAGGTGCAGAATTATATAAGGGCAACGAGTAAATAGAAAAAATATTGATGACGTCATATTTTCACGGAACCTATGAAACAAAACAAGTTTTTAGGCAGGTTACATGTATATAGTTTTGTAAGCCTGTATGTAGTAACCGTCCATTGTGCACAATTGCACGTTTTCGTAATATTCGGATCTGTTTTTGTTCTATTTACTCTCATCAACAATATCCGTACCCTTATTATAAATATGGAAGTGTGTTTGTTGGTTTGTCTTTCTTTCACGCAGCAACAGAGCAACAGACGTGATTTTTTGAGTTTATGGGCCGGAGAGTGACATAGGCTGCCTTTTATCCCGGAAAAATTAAAATTAAATCGGCGCGGACGAAGCCGCGGAAAAAAGCTAGTGATCCAGAAACATATCAAGTATGTTACACAGTAGTAGATATGCTATGTTAGATATTTATGTACGATATAAAATAAAGGTAGTGTATACAAAGAATGAGCGATGCCATTTTAAAACAATGTGAAATAAAATGTTAGCAAAAACTTTTAAAATTTTCATTATTACTCCAGCATATAAAATAAGAATGAGATAAATAAAAAGATAATCTAATGTGGAGAATGATATATATATAATATTTTATATGTTATTATATGGCTGTTTTGATAATTACAAATAAATAGAAGAATGAATTTTAATTCTAATTTTAATTTATCTAGGACACAAACAATCTTATAGTAATATGTAACTTAAACGTAATCTTATTTTAACAATGACAAGGAGGTCCCCAAAGTAATAATAATAATAGTAGTTTATGCTACAAGGGCGAAAAGGAATAAATTACGAGGATGATTTAAAACACGTGGGTAGCGAGTGTTTTAAACGTAACCGAGTAATTTATTGCTCTTACGCCCGTGTCATTCATCATACTACGTTTTCAATGCATAGTGTGAAGAAATAAAACAAATATAATCTTGTGAACTTTAAATTATGATTGGCTCAAAAAGACTGTATCCAGAGCCGTTAAACAGTGGAAAAAAAAGTATCAAATTTATGGTACACAGGAAAGAGGTTGCAGGTTAGCCAACCATTGTAAATAAATAAAAAAAATAATAATAATAAAGCGTAAGGGCAAAAAAGTTGACATTCTGTTTGGTTTTGATGCATAAAAAGTGGGCCTTTACGAGCACTTGCATTGAAAATATATTTAAATGTTAACATCGAAGACAAAATTTAAGTTAATGTAAGTAAGCTTATCAAACAACATAAGTTACGTAAAAACCTACATATAATATTGCAACAAAATTAAACTTACTTTATTTTTAAAGGACGTAAGAGAAAGTCTTAAACAATCTACATGTTTCAGTTTTTTATTGTGTACCCTGCAGCTGTGCCTGAGGAAAGTGTTTTTGGAGTATAAATATGAGAGTTAAATGAGTGAAGAAATATGAAAGTTATGTAAATATAGGTGTAGTGTATGATATGTAAACCTGGTAAGTTATTTAAGACATACAAAGGTAAAATAAATAAAAAAAACAAAAATATATACATAGGCTAGGATAGTACTAAACCAAATAAACAAATAAATGTATACATAAATATTATCGTTCACAACTGAACCCCAGAATCAGGAAAACGGTTTACTAGCAACGGAGCTGGTAAACGTTTTTCTTTTTCTTTTTAGGGTTCCGTACCCAAAGGGTAACCAACTGGACCCTATTACTAAGACTCCGCTGGCCGTCTGTCTGTCCGTCTGTCCGTCGGTCACCAGGCTGTATCTCATGATCCGTGATAGTTAGAAAGTTGAAATTTTCACAGATGATGTAGGTATTTCTGTTGCCAGAATAAATAGTAACAAACAAATACTAAAAAACAGAATAAAATTAATATTTAAGGGGGCCCCCATACAACAGACATGTCTTTTTTGCCGTTTTTATAGATAATGATACGGAACCCTTCGTGCGCGAGTCCGACTCGTAATAGGCCGGTTTTTTATTTTATAGCAGATATCAGCCGTTCCATTTCATTAAAGTAACAAAGTTGTATATGACAGAAACGTCGAAGTGGGTTGACCTTTCAGCTAGGTATGATCGTTGCAAATAGGCAGCCTCGGCGAGTTGACACAGCTCTCCATGCCCCATGTTTTGATTGCCGGCTCACGGAAACTCTACGCTGTTTATTTGCCATTTTGCTTTTGACTTAACGCTCAATGTAAAAAATGTATGTCCCCCCTGTAGCTCAGTGCAGGAAAAATAAAGCGGTCTTTTGAATCTTTCTGAACTGTAGTGCAGATAGCGTAAGCTGCAAAATACGTCAATATATATTTTTTTTCAATAACCCTTGGCGCATGAGTTATTTATGAATAAAGTATCTATAATAAATAAGGACTTTGACGTTTTTTAGAGATATTCTTTTGCTCTTCAAGATGGCAGAAATTACAATTTTAACTCTTTTAGACCCATCTAATTCGATCGTGCATGCATAGTGGTCTTCCACCAAGAGATGTAATAAGTGCAGCAGCTGGAGGAGGAGGGTGACTTCGGCCTGAAAGGGAAACGGATATCAAAACATAAATAGTAAAAAAAAGAATGAGATTTCGTCGCCCCAGTGCTTTAATGGCCAACAAAAAAAAAATATGTTTACACGAGTGTGTCAATGAAAATAAACATATATACAGTGCTCCCAAAGTAATAATGCGCATACAAATCTTCGCCACTGTTCGGCAAAGTTCGTATTTCCTTAGACTTTCAATACAAGCATTGGTCACGTGGTACGTCCGGTCGCTCGGCTATAGATTTGTATGTGCATTATTACTTTGGGAGCACTGTACATATAAAAAAGTGTATACGTATACATTGGTAGCACTGGAGCGATGAGTTTGATTATTGGCAAATGTTGTGTATACCTATAAGTGGTGCATGTATCAGAATATTTATAAAAATGTAAGCTCTTTTAAGTGTGTACCTTTTTTAAATAAATAAATAAATAAGTTGTCGTGGTTCGCTGGGTTGGAACGAAGTTACTTTGGCTACTACGTGCATGCCGCACGTCTGGATACTGCAGTAACATACCAATACCACTAAAAATAGGGGCTGAGTTCAGTACAAAGGCAGCGCAGGATTATACAAGGTGTAACAGAAAGGTGTAACCATATTTGAAGAGTATTATTATTAGAGTATTTATTTCAGTCAATGATATAGAACAACTTTTACTATGGAGCCAACGTAGAAATCTCAAAAAAGAAATCTGCCCTTCCATACATTTTACGTTCTTACTTTCTTATATGGTATTCTTCATAATCCCAATTCCCCACAATATCTCAAAGAACGTTTTGTACCCCTCTTGTCCCTCGATCGTCTTCAAAGACCCAGCAAAGCCTGGCTTCTTCGCACTCCTGAGTTTATGTATTTTATTATATACTATAACTTTGCTTTAAATGTTTATTAGGATGTAGTCTAGTTATTTATTATTTAAGTACTATTTTCAATATTATCCCTTTTAAATAGTATGGCACTTTTAAAGCCAAGATTGGTTACGTCAGCCACATTCGGGCACACCAGCGAAGCCCATCACACCCTCACCAATAGCAGTCACCGTAGCCGTGTCGGCTTGGAGACCATCATCATGGCACTACCCTCAACAATTTCCTCATTGCCAAAGGTTAGTTGGTAGAAAATACTAATTAGTATTAAGCTCGCCTTTGTACAATAATTTTATTCTGTGCAATAAAGAATTTTATTAATATTATTATTTCAGCCAAACGGCATTGCATTTTTCTATGAAAAAGTTATTTTTTTTTTCGAGATACAGGGTTTGTTTCATAGTAAAAGTTGTTCTATACCATTGACTGAACAAGCTCTTCAAATATGGTTACACCTTTCTGTTACACTTTGTATAGGCTTTGCCGAAAAAAATATTGAAATCAAATTGGGTGCCGAGGTTTAGGTATATTTCTTCAGTTATAACTGCAATAATGTACAACGTTCTTCACTTGTTTTAAAAGAAAGTCCTTGCTACTGAATATATAGAACTTGGCAAGTTCTCACAGCTAAAGTTTAAAACATTATACATGCAAATAATAACTGACTAGAAAACTTGCCAAGTTCTGTAAATACAGTAGCAAGGACTACTTTCGGAAACCTTAAGATGTACGCAAAATTTTAACTTCGTAGATCCAATAGGAAATGAGTTATGGGCGTGTTGAAAGTAGCTTGAAATGGTTCGTGTAATATAACACGTCTGGTACGACCGGCCTTTTCTTCTTCGAACTCTGTCCCAGACACGCTGCCGCATGTGTAGATATGAGTACTACATATACGCTTGTAAACACATAAAAAAACATAAACAAAAGTGTCATTACTGTTGAAGTCTAGTTCTCATTCGCCAAGTGTCTGGAGTGTTACGTGTGATAAGGATCTCCGTTCCAATAATCATCGATATAAGACTCATAGATGACCCACTTTATAAGAAAATATTAAAAAAAAACCACACAGCTGTCATAAAGGGTCCGGTGATTATTCTTTTGTATCATTCGATTTCATCATACCGAAAAGTGTCAGCAAGCTTACAATTTGTTCAAGTATTCATCCAGGTATTAAAGCCGATTCTGAAGGCTTTTTAGTTTTAGTGGTGTTAAAACAAATTTTCTTGATTGCAATATGGCCCACGTGTTAAAGCTAAATTAGTTTGGAAAAATGTAAGTTTCTACTAAAATTAAAACCTTCAGGGTTGGCTATTTTAATATTTTTCAATGCAAGTGCTCGTAAACGCCCCTTTTTTATGCATCAAAACCGAACAAAAAGTCGATTATTTTGCCCTAGGGCTTTATTATTATTATTTTTTAATTTATTTACAATGGTTGGCACATTTCCTCACACTATGCATTGAAAAACGTAGTATGATACACGGGCGTAAGAGCAATAAATTACTCGGTTACGTTTACATTTATTCCTTTTCACCCTAGTAGCATAAACTACTATTATCGAAGCATGACATAAGTTTACGGTCCGACATGGTCGTGATTTTCTAGGATACAAATTAACCCCATTTAACGTGCATTAATTACACACCACGGGTGCTACCCAAAAATACCTGATATAGGTACTACATATTTTACTATGCAGACGTTTGACCTGACACGTTATCTTTTATCAGATATAAAGTTTATCGATACAAAATTCAATTTAGTCGATGACAGTCGAACGTCCTTTATCTTTGCACAGAAGGTCTTTTTATTTGATGGCCTCTTTGGATACTGCTGTCCCCGTGAAATATGTTTACGATAAGAAAGTATGGATACATACAGTTTTTTTTTTGCTTTTATACTTTTTTGTGCAAAATTAATTGAAAAAAAAAACACAAATTATAATTCCTGAAAGAACAACCGAGAAGCCAAGACAATATTACACAACAAAAGTAAAATCAATTATATTGTCAGAGCCTAAAAAAACACGATTTTGTCAATAACGCACTAAAAAGTACAATATAATATTCACTTAAAATATTTTTGACAATGCCAAAAAAGTACCATGCTCAACAGAATAGAATAGATTATTATTTATTTGTCTCTCAACAATTTTTACAGAATATTGTAGTTTTTTGATTAGAATTATAAACACTTCGACAAAAAACGATTCAGGCTCAGCTTCTTGCTGGAAGTGAGAATCATCTTCACAGCCCTGTTTTTCACCCTGTCCCTGATCTCGCAGATTTAGACACAACTGCAAGTAGTTGGATTACAAGACAAAAATATATTTAAAAAAGAATAGCATGCATTATAAAAAATAAGATATTGAATTAAACTTAATAACATGCATGTTGGATAAAATAAAATTTGACAATAGTGTTAGCTTTAAATTAATTTTAAAGAAGCGCCCCAAGATTTTTTTTTTATTCAAAGTATATCAAAGTATATATGGTTTAATTCTATAGGGGATGCGTAGATTATATAGTAGCCCCATTATTACAACAGGGTAGGCTTTAGGATTAAGTCAAAGAAAACCTTCTTTCAACTTTGTAGGTAGGTATAGTACGTTTCAAATACCAAGGCCCCATTGCACTTTAGACGGTCATTAGGCGTTAACAATAGGATAAGTGATAACAAAAGATAAAGTACGTTTCAAATACCAAGGCCCTATTGCACTAGAAACTTAACAATGGAGCTCATAATGTTTGCCTTTTGTTATCTAATTTGGAGCACTTCAAATTGGCACGCCTATCTGGCCAGGTATCTTTTGTTATCACTAATCCTATTGTTAACGCCTAATGACCGTATAAAAATGCAATTGGGCCTTGGTATTTGAAACGTACTATAAATAAAACTTAGAGCTGTCAGATAAAATAATAGTAGTTTATGCGACAAGTGCGATAATGAGCCAATAACTTATGAAGATGATTTTAAATTCGGGCGAAGCGAGTGTTTCAAACGTTTTGAGTAAGTTATTGCCCTTACCCACGTGTATCATACTACATTTTTCAATGCATAGTGTGAGTAAAATAAAAGATATATAATTAAAGTAAAAAGTTTCATCATTTAATTTAAAATGTTATAATTGTTATCATTTTTATACTTGATAATGCTCTTCAATATTGAATGTACCTATCTATATACCACAATTAACTTGAAGAAGGTTTATATTTCTATGCCAGTTCACGAAAATATACCAAGAGAAAGTTTTCCGAAAATGATGTGGCACTTTTATAATTTTTTTTCCACTGCAGATTTTTTTTATAGGTATTCATTTATTTATCTCTTGATATGTGTGGCAAGAGCCTATCATTTCCTATTATAACTTGCGCAAGTATATATGGCGATGATTTATCAATTAAATTCCAGATTTTCTAAGGAAACATACAAACAAAAAATACTCCAAATCTCAGATATATAAACTTAAGGCGGGCTTTCTTTTTCTTTCTGTGCACGCAAATTGCCAACTTGACGGAAACAAATGGTACGTTTCAAAACATGTCATAGAACTGTGATTTGCGCTACATGTACGCTGCGGATGCGTTTCGAAATTTTTTTGTGTGCGAAACAAAGAACTTTGCTATATTATAACCTCTGAGCAATGAATGTGACAATAATAATTATCATTAATGACTTTCGCCACTTTTAAGTGACCCGAAATATTATTTTCTAATTTGTAAATAAATACATCAACACTACGATTTCTTCCCTTTAAAATTCCATGTGAATATAAAGTGTTGTGAACTTAAAATTAAGACTGGCTCAAAAGGACAGACTACCCAGAGCCATTCAACATTGTTTTTTTTTTTAATAATATTTGGTACAAAAGGGAGATGGTAATGAGATCACAATAAACCATTATTTTTCACAAAAAACACCCACGATTCGGTCACGACACTCAACAAACGTCAAAAATCGCATACTCAAGGAAAGGTTACGGGTTAACCAACTTCCAATAAATAAATAAAAAATAATACAAAAATAAAACTTTAGTGCGGTAAAATTGATTTTACGAACTTTTATGCATATAAAATAAATGTTAACGAGCACTTGCATTGAAAAAGATTTTACAACTGCTTAAACGTGGTTGCTACAAAAAATTAAGGTCAATATATTGTTTTGCTTACGGGCGTATCATTGTTCTCTCGACGCCTTGAATATTCATCACATTTAGATAGAGAACGACGATAGACCCACATCAGAAAAACATCAAAAATGCATCAAGCGGAAATATTTGTCTACATTGTGAGGGGAGGGAGCGGCACGTCCCGTGGACCAGACTTATTGGATTTACCCTATGTTTATAGACACGGCTTTGATTCTATACTGAAATAATGGTCTTTACTCCATGGGGTAAATTGCACGCTATTGGGTGCGTTTGCACGAAAAAAATATATAGAAATAACACAACTATTTATTCCAAAAAACGGAAAAAAAATTACATTGAAGTTTAAAAAACTAGCGAATTGGTCTTGCGTGCCCAGTTTCAGATCAATCGATCAGCCGATGCCACTTAAGCTTAGACAGACACACATGAACATTAAAAAAAAAAAACTTTTTTTTCTGAAACTTTAGCAATTAACTAATATAACCTCCCTATCTTCATTAAATTTTAAAGTAACACCACCAGCCATCCCAGAACCAAAAGGCATTGTACGCACTGATAGGAAGAGGCCCGACGGAATGGAACTCAAAGAACAGTAGGTCGCTGGTGTGGGACGCAACCTGCGTTGACACTTTTGCACCGTCCTACATCCCGGTGACCGCAGCCACAGTAGCGGCAGAGGGATCAAAAAGGTGCAAATATGCTTTGCTTGGCCAAGAATACATGTTTGCGCCTTTTGGTGTTGAAATCCTCGGGACGTGTTGTCCAGCAGCGAAATCTCTCTTCAAAGAGATATCTTTGCAGCCGGTCGACGTCTTAGGAAACCCGAAGGCTAGGGCAAACCTCGGGCAACATTTGAGTTTATGTGTTCAACGAGGTAATGCCGCCAGCCTTTTAGGGACTCTGCCATAACTAGCGGCGATTTGGCCAAAGCTTTTTATTTAGCATAATTTTTTACTTTCAGATTTTACAAAGTGTTTATTTTGTAGTTGTAGTTAACATTTATATTTAGATTTTAAGGATTTATATTATTTAAGTTTTATGTTCAATTTAAAACTCGTTTAGCAGTAATTTTAAAATGATAAACAGCTTGCTGTTGTGTTAATATAAACTATTTGTAACATACGAGAAAATTTCCTGAGTAGAACAAACCTAACTTAAAACTTTTAACCCTACCTAGCTGAAGTAACTTAAACGTTCAACCCCCGTAAATTATTGATTAAGTTACTATGTCTGTTTTGCGGCCGTTCAGTGGAATAGCTCCTTAACGAGCCTAATATTCATAAGCTCTTTGTAGATGTTTTTGCTATATATGTATTTGGATATGTTGAATTTGCCTTATGAACAACGCAAAAAATGTATAAAATTATTATTACACCGCATTACAAACTAGAAGTCAATCAGAAACGAATTTCTATTAATAATTGTGATAGTAATTTAATTCTAACAAAAACTCTAATAATAATAAGGGCATTCAAAGCGATTGATTTCGCAATAAAAATATATAATCCAATGTATAAAATTATATGTTCTTTATTATTGAACAAATTTCCAAAGTTGCCTATTAATAAAGAAGCGAATAAATACTAAGATTAAATATTTTTATCTATAACAATTCCCATCTGTACATATTAAAACATTGCGTACATGTGCATATACTTTATTAGATCCTTCCAATATCGTGGCTGTACGTGGAATATTTTTGAGAATAGTAACTGCTGGTAAAATACCATGGTAAGCAAAATCAAACTTAAGGAGGTACCTTCTTTTTGCTCAAGATAGGTACAAATATATATTGCCTCGAAACGCCGCGTGTCTTCTTAAAATAAAAAAAATGAAAATTATCGCTGTAGACTCGATTATTGAATGAGTGAGCGAAGCGACTGAGGTTCTCCGAGTGTACTTGAACAATCCGGCGTTTGTATGTATGTATGTTATGTATGTTTGTTCGACGATAACTCGAGTATCGTTGATCGGAACGTCATGAAATTTCGTAAGCGAGTAAATGAGACTAAAATAATTTTCAAGTTCTAACATGAGCCAAATGGGTCAAGATCACATAGCGAGTTCACAGTTCGGAGCCAACTATTAGTATAATATAAATTATAATAGGTATTTAATTACTTATTACTGTTTAATTTAAAAGCGCGAAGAAGTTCAGACTTAAAACCTACTAGAAAAGAGTATAGAGTATGAGACATTAATGTTAAAGAGACTTAAATCTCACTTTAGAACAGCACAGCAGAACACTATGGGATTTTTATTATATAAACAATTTAAAAGTTTTTGATTATTATATAAATTTATTTATTATACCTATACATACTAGCTTCTGCCCGCGGCTTCGCCACGTGGCCCACAGGAAACAAACGGCTTTTTTAACATGCATTATAAGCGCTCTCACTCTCTCTCAAATGACTATAAAAACTGACAATATACCAAACAAAGCCAGCGAGGCCGAAAAACTTGCATGTTCGGACAATACGACTACACGGAAAATTATAATCAATTTCTGGTATACATATGTATTTTACTATATAATCGAGGGTTTTGTAATTGGAAAACATGTTTGGATACATTTTCCTCGATAGAAATAATTGTTGAAATCAGGTCTTCACACACCCTTTTTCTCCTCGTTTGACGAATAGAGACTATTTACCGAACTCAAACATATTTTATTAGATAGGTTTCAACAATATACAGAGTTTTGGTCTTGGAAATTTTGCTAACTATTTTAGTTTTTCTTATAAAAATATAAAAATAACTTTTTTTTCTTTCGCCCTTAATCCGCCTTTCTCGCACTGCACGTTTTTTTGCTTGAAGTGACAGTGACAAAAATAAAATTCGCATAGCGTCTTAAAGTTCGCGACATGGCGGGAATATGCAGGTGAGTACATACATGTCAGTATGATATCATAATATAATTTAAAGACGTTTGTTTCAGAGCAATCGCTATTGGGAAAACTTTAAATTCTGCTAGTTATGTTATGATACTCAAAAGAATACCATGGCACTGACACGCAGGTAAGTGACTTTTATGCAGGAATGTTTTAGTCGTGTCTTATATCTGTTGCGTCATGCAAAGGACGGAAAACGGAAGACTTTCTTCCGGAAGACGGAAGGACGCCCTCTCTTGTATGAGCCACCTTCATGTCTTTTAGTCTTCGTTCAACTTTCGTGAATAATAAACTACCTAAAGCTTGAGACGCAATTATATAGGTATCTTTTAGGTGTGTATTTTTATTGCTTACAAGATAACACATTTTTATTGCTTACAAGATAACACATTTGTATTGCTTACAAGATAACACATTTTTATTTGCTTTAAAAAGAACATATTTTTATCTTTACATTGAGGTTAGGAAGTTTATTAATAAAGAAAGTTGTATTAACTTCATTGATATTTAAAATTCTACATTTTATAGGTATTCTAAAATTAAATACACTGTAAAAGCTTTTAATGTTTTTTGTTTTAATGTAAATAGGTAATGATAGATATTTTAATTTAAATATAAATACTTTTATCACAAGATATATTTAAATTATCATATATATCATTACCTATTTATATTAAAACAAAAACATATTATATGAGCGTTTTTCCATATGTCAAATTTAGTGTTAAATAAGATTCCTAGATGGCACTGTCGTATTCTTTAGCAATAGAATCAAACACAAAATTTGCACAGATTCCAAACAAACGAAAAACAACTTTGACATTGATTGCTACGAAACACATTTTATTTATGGTGACATGGACAGCGCCATCTGGAGGAAAGCTAAGAACTAAGAAAAAAAAACAACGAGAAAAACGCTCAAAACGTCATACCAAGAACTCATACATTATACGAGTACCTACTTGGTGTCATGTAATGTTATCAATACATATAATAAAGGAGTAGAACCCGTTGTGTCTGTACATTGAAGAAAAGTAATAAAAATAGAAAAGGGGTGACTAAGGAAGAGTAATAGAACACAAATCATCGATTCTTAAAATTGTATTCTGTCTTTCTGTCTATTTGTCCACGCACATCCACGTCCTAAACCACTGAACGGATTTGGATGCGGTTTTTTATTATCGTCGTAGTGACCCTGATCAACATAAAGGATATAAGGGGTTAAAATAACACTCAAGCCCGAAATGGGGCAATATTTAATAAACGCGGATGGGATCGCAGGCAAGGCACATAAATACTATCATACTTTACACACTAACATCTGAATCTAATCGTTGGTTTATATGAAGTTTTTCGGCCTCGCTAGCTTTGTTTGGGATATTGTCAGTTTTAATATTCATTTGAGAGCGCTTATAATGTTTGTTTCTGAAAAAAATATGTCATTTCACGCGGGTGAAGCCGCGGGCAGAAGCTAGTATACAAATATTTATTATATTTTGAATACTTTTGCGAAATTTAAATGAAATGGGTTTATTAGTACTGTACTGAGGTCATTATCTAATTACGATAGATACAAATCTCCATACTTTCAACAACAAATTCCAAGTTTCGAAATGCGGACGGTAAATCGAATTGTGTTGGTGTACTTTGAGTTATAACCCCACTAATAGGGCGCTGGAGCGTCGTATAAAGTTATTAAAGTAACATTTCCAAGACCGTTGTTGCCTTTCTAGAGAATTACAGTGCTGTTATCGGTCAGTGCGGCCTGAAGAAATCGTTTCCACAAATTATTCGGTTTTGATATGAATCTTTGTAACTCACCGAAGCGAAAAGTCATAATGTTCGACTTCCAAAACCAAATAAAACATTAAAACTGTTAACTTTATACAACGTGTAACAGAAAGGTGTAACCATATTTGAAGAGCTTATTCAGTCAACGGTATAGAACAACTTTTACTATGGAACATACCGTGTATCTCGAAAAAAAAATCAACTTTTTCATAGAAAAATGCAATGCCGCTCGGCTGAAAAGTATGGAAAGACAGTTTTTTTTTTTGAGATTTCAGGGTTTGCTTCATAGTAAAAATTGTTCTGTACCATTGACTGAATAAGCTCTTCAAATATGGTTACACCTTTCTGTTACACCTAGTATATGTCCTTTGAATTACCTGAAGTAAGTACCTAGATTTCTATAATGTTTTTTTTTTTGCTACTGCTGTCAGATTAATAAGTGCAGTAACTCGAGCTTTTCCACAAATTGTGGTTCCTACATATTTGGTCCCTGAAAATAAGAACAAGCGAAGAACCTAATAAATTTATTGAAACAAAAACGATTCATCATTGATAGATTCTGTTTTAAGGCTTCTTATTATATACAGGAAATACAGATTGTGTAACAACAGAAGTCACTCCACTTATGTTTATACGGGTATATAGGTAGTTTCGAACGTTTAGCACTTTTTAAAACTGAGCTTAGAATATCAACAACGGCAGAATTTAGAGGATTTGTTTGAAAAAATTAGGAAATTCCTAAAATATTATCACGATACATACTTTTGTCTAAGAATTATATATTTTAACGCATTTCTTACGGTTTCTAAGTGTTCCTTATAAGAACGCGGTAATGGGATCGACTTGATTGTTTATTCATCAAAGAGGTAGTATAAATATAAAGTGCAGTTATCAAAATTAAATACCTATTTTTTGCCAATAAAATATTTTATCATTAGTACTACCCGCCCAAGAAAAATAGGCCAATAATCACCTCAATGAAAATGATAACCTCTTTGCCATCGCCCATAATGCGTTGGACAAGTAATTAAATTTTTTCTAAAGTTCTTTCTAAAGTTTTTGTTCTAAAGCTGCAATGACGGGCTGGGTCTCAGAAAGCTCAGAGACAGATGCACGGTCTTTAGAGTCGGTTAGGAAGGGCTCAATTTAGTTTCTTTTTTAAATAAATCTTGGTGGGCGCGCTGAATATAGCTATAATACGGTATGCAGATGGACAGAAAGGGATAGGTGTCCCTCTTATGATCATATCTCTTAAATACTTTACATTTGAAGGGTAAGCGGGAAGAAAGGTCATTGTCAGTTTTTTCACAAATTGAGTTAATAGCGCCATTTTGTAAAATATCTGGAGAACAATGACTGAGCAAAAAAAAAAAAACTAGAAAAAATTAAAACAGACCACAGAATAGTCACTTTTAAAAATATTCCGACTCTAGAGGCTTAAAAACCGAATTTAAAAAGCAAAAAAAAAATAAAAATTGTCTATGAATATGGAGCTATGGGCTGATAGTAAAGTTTGCTTTTGAAGAAAAGAAAAACGGCAAATACTTACAATAATTAATTGCGATAACAATAATAGCCCACTAAGAGTTCTTCAATTAATAACGTCAGCAAGTTTTTTCTACTTATTTCAAAACTACCTTCTGTTGACTATGATCCCTCTTCCCGCTTACCCTTCATTTATGTTAATTTTTTTGCCTTACTTGTACGAAATCATCAGATTTACGAACTAGTTTTATATTTATTTACAGTGGGCACTGCAGTGCAGGGATATGCGTTTAGATCACAAACTCTGCACAAAAATCTCTTATCTCAAAACGTAGGATAAAGAATATCAGAGTAGATCCCATTTGTAATATTAAAAATAGGTAAGACAAAAGAACAAAGTAATATTAAATTTACGGTACAGAGAGTGCAGCGTAAAACTCGTAAAAATGTCTCATATGTCAATAGCTTTTGAAATACGGTAATGGAAATGCGGAATAAAACAGAAAGCAAAGTATGATTAGTGAGTGCGGAATGTCCCATTGTCAAGTTTTACAGCCGAGCACAGCGTTGTATGAGTATGTACGTATATTCCGATACGGAAATGTATTAAATATAAAAACAATACAAGTGAAAAGTGGCTACGGGCTTCTCCTAGAACAACAGTCAAATCCGTAAGTTATTTATGGTACAAAGGCACAAAAGCAGAGAATATTAAGTATACAAAAGTCTCGAATATTGTTTTTTTAGGATTCCGTGCCTCAAATTGACTTTGACTTAATATGTCAAGTGAAGTATTTCTCCAATATCTTGTACATCCTGACTAATACAATTAGTTGTTATTTTTAGTTCACTTTTTATAACCGCATTGTGATTTTAATTTTTTAAATTATTTTATTTATTTCATGCTTTTAATGCATAGGACAAGGCTGAACGAACAGATGCTGCGAATATTTTACATAGTAGAAAAGACGAGCGCCATCTATTAGAACTTGTTATAACTACGTCAATAGGCACTATCGGCGACCAGAGTGACCACATATGGTAGATTTCTACTTTTTTGGTAGATTGTTGAACTTGGTTGTGGTAGTGAAAAATTGTTTGGTATATTTTTGGCATATTTTATTAGTGGCTGCTGATTTAAGGAACAAGTGGTGCACTTTACTAGTTGATTGTTAGGTAGGTATTCTATTTTTGTTTAAACTCTCGCGTTTCGTACACATTAAAATTTATATTATTTAAAGGGGTTGACCGCGATGCAATTTTCACGTTTTGCGTCCTTGTCAAAAATAGGTAAAAATTGGATCGCGGTGATCCCATTTAAATATTATAATGAGAAAAGTTATAGGTTACGTAGCGAAAAATTATGACTTTAAACTTTGAATAAATATTATTTTAAAGATTTTTTTGGCTTTTAATTACTTAAGACAGATTATAAATATAAATAAAACAGTATTCATTAATTATTTTCATAGGTAATATGTATAAAAGAATTTAAACTTTGATTATAATAAACGCAGATTTTTAGTACATTACGACAGAGATCAATAAGTGAGCCCTTCTGGACGAGTAAGTTAAAAGTACGAGCCTGCAAACATGTATAGTGCTTATCTCAAAAATATAACCAGACATTTGATAGTTGGTATAAAGGATGAGGAGATTATTAATTTAAAATGAATTTTTTTAAGTAATATTCAAAGTCATGTTGCTCATAATGCGGCAAAATTTCGTTTGACGGTTATCAAATGTGAAAATTGTCATCGTTCAGAATGTGCTATTAATACTATCCATAAAAGGTAAAACATGGATATCTAACATTATCCGTTCTGGAGATATCACCAATCAAAGTTTTGCCGAAAAACTGTCAAAAAACCTGTCAAATTTGACCGTACGGGACCGTAATCAACGATCTTTCATGTGAATTGGACCACTTTTTAGTATCTGTCAAAAAACTGTAATAACATCCTGTATATAGCGCATGACACTCTTCGGATTATCATGAATCGTTTGAGACCTCTTTTATTATAATCCATACGGTAGTTTAGGTTAATAACAACATTCAGATGATTTATTTTTTATTTTTTGGCCGTTTTTTTCCCTGTAGTGTGTAGCCTATCTGGAATAACATAGGGATTCTAACAATACCACACTCTTCCAAATCGATTCAGGC
This sequence comes from Ypsolopha sequella, assembly GCA_934047225.1. Lineage (NCBI taxonomy): Eukaryota > Metazoa > Arthropoda > Insecta > Lepidoptera > Ypsolophidae > Ypsolopha > Ypsolopha sequella. Next base: position 14,879,430 of record OW203985.1, read on the forward strand.
AATATATGGTGGATTGAAGAAACGCACGAACATACATATTATAAACATTTACGTACATACATGAACTCTGAAAACAACACCCTTGTTTTTGAGCAGTCGTTAAATAAACGTAAATTTAATGGCTCCATGTCGGACTGCGACCACAAAAACAATCAAACTGGAAATAGGAGCTGTCTGGTGAACCCTTGGTTATTTGTTTTGATAAATAATTTGTTAAGAATGTGCAATGTCGTAAACAAATTTATTTGGGTTCTCTCTAAGGTTATTATTAACAACGGCTTTTACACTCACGTAAGATTATATAGTTAACAATATTCAAATTCAATTCAAATTCAAATTCAAATTCAAATTCAAATTTCAAAATTCAAATTCAAATAGTTTATTTTGCAAAGCAGGTATAGATATATACACTTTTTACACGTCAAATTTAATCTAATAAAGAAAATATATGTAATAGAATAATAAATGTACATGAACTAAATTAAAGGTGTATTTAATTTATGTAGCAATATATTTACGATTAAAATGATAGGTAAAATATATATTATACAAGGTAAAATCCAATCAGCCGCCCGAACCCATACCGGAGACCCGGCCAGGGACCAGGAACAAGGTTCAGTGATCACCAACCGAGCCCCCAGCACGAATCCAGGCGGCCGACCAAATCCCATCCTATATACTACATACTAATAGGTTACATATATAAATACATGCCTACCTCCGCCCATTCGATTAGTCTTGCTAAGAAGAAGGGCAAGAAACTTAGCAAGATCATGTCTTTTTTTCAACATAAAACTTATACTATACAATATATGACTTATATCTACTTAAACCAAGGGATAAGAAAATACAAGACAGTAGGAATTCAGGTTAATGAAAAAAAGAAAAACATATATATCTTTGTCTACCTGTCTCATATAGTCCTTTTCCTTTTACAGTCTATAATCAATTAATGTTTACACCTTAGAGGAATCATAAGTTAAGAAATTATACTATTTAATTAAATTATAACTTACTACGAGTATCATTATCACTGTAACACCATGCTTCACCATCATCCAAATATTCATTTATTTTATAATATGCCTTTTTCAATAGGCCCTGCTTAATATACAGTTTAAACTTATTCTCTGACAAAGTAAGGACCTCCTTTGGAAGTTTATTGTAAAATCTTATACCATGTCCTACAAAAGAGGTACTCACCTTAGCGAGTCTGATTTTTGGAAAAGCCAGTTTATGCTTATTTCTGGTCTCCTTACAATGTTGCTTACCAAGCCTTGGGAAAGACTCAACATTTTTTCTTACATATCTAAGGACTTGGTAAATATATTCACAAGGAACCGTTAATATATTAATTTATTTGAACTTTTGTCTTAATGAATCCCGGTGCTTCATATTATAAATAGCCCGAATTGCTCTCTTCTGCAAAACAAAGACTGCGTCTGTATCCGCGGCTCTACCCCATAACAGCATGCCGTATGACATAATGCTGTGAAAGTAACTAAAATAGACTAGTCTAGCAGTATCTACATCAGTAATTTGTCTTATGCGTCTAACAGCGTATGCGGCCGAACTAAGTCTACCACATAGGGCTTCTATGTGGGGACCCCACTGAAGACGAGAGTCTACCGTAATGCCTAAAAACTTTGTTTCGTCAACTAACTCCAGCTTGGACCCCTGCAAAAGCAAATTACCATCCACTTGAATTACATTTGGTAACGTAAATTTTATACACTTTGTCTTTTTTGCGTTTAAAACTAAATTATTTACAGTAAACCAATCAAGCACCAGTGATAAAGTTGTATTCGCGCCGTCAAGGATATCTTTACGTCTATTAACTTTAAAAATAAGTGACGTGTCGTCTGCGAATAATACTATCTTCGTTAAGTCTTTAACTAAATATGGAAGGTCATTTATGTAAATTAAAAACAGCAAGGGCCCTAATATGGAACCCTGCGGGACACCCATTTTAACTAATGCTCCACTTGATTTTACCCCGTTAATGTCTACCTTTTGAATACGATCACTAAGATATGACTTCAATAACGCCAAAGATTTGCCCCTCACTCCGTAGTGATCCAATTTACATAAGAGTGTTTCATGATTAACGCAATCAAAGGCTTTCGAGAGGTCACAAAATACACCAAATGCATCTTGCTTTTCTTCCCAAGCATCAAAAATGTGCTTAACTAAAGCAACTCCTGCATCTGTGGTTGACATCCCTCTAGTGAATCCATATTGTTCACAGTGAAGTAACTTATTTAAATTAAAATGAAATAACAATTGATTAAAAACTATTTTTTCAAAAACCTTACTCAATACCGGTAAAACTGACACAGGTCTATAGTTTGAAGGGTCCCCGTGGTCGCCTGATTTAAAAAGGGGGATCAATTTACTAAACTTCATTAAGTCAGGAAAGATACCATCATCTACACATTTATTAAAAATTAATGCCAAATAAGGAGCTATTAAATCAATAACAGAACTTATAACTTTCACAGATAGGCCCCATAAGTCCTCGGTTTTTTTCAAGTTAAGCGATTTAAATGCTTTAATTACAGTTAATGAATTAATATGTTTAAAAGCAAATACAGAAAGACACTGAGGTACGTGATCTATTAAAAGATCCTGCGCAAGCCTAGGGCTTGAATTTAAATCTTTAGTTGTTAAGGAAGGAATTTCAGTAAAGAATTGTTCAAAGGCATTCGCAACTTCTTTATCTCCTGTAACGACTTCATTGTTAATACTTAACTTAAGTTCGTTATCTCGTTTCTTACTTTTCCCAGTTTCAGTATTTATGATGTTCCATACTGTTTTTACTTTGTTATCGGACCTTTTAAGTTTTTTATTCAAGTAGATACTTTTTGCTTTTAAACACACCAATTTAAAGATGCGTGAGTAATTTTTCACGAATTCAGTAAATTTAACATTATTATTGTAGGACTTTATGTCGTATAATTCGTACAAATGATTTCTGCTTTTATAAATACCTGGTGTCGCCCAGTCACTGAAGGTGATTTTACTTTTGTTAGAAAGTTTTTGCATCTTAAACGTATTTTCGAACTCTTTAGAGACTATGTTGAAAAGGTCTGTAAAGAGAGCGTTTGGATCGTCTTGGAGAAGATTAAAATGTGCTAATTTAACTTCTAGATTTGCTTTGAAACAATCTACTTTGAGAGTTGTAATAGGTCTGCAAAAGACTTCTTTGGGCAGTTGTTTTACGCTTTGTTTAATGGTTATAGTTTGGCCACTGTGATCGGACTGCAAGCGGTTGATTACTTTATTGTCTGAATACTCACAATCACAGAATATATTGTCGAGGCATGACGCAGTATCCCGAGTAATTCGAGTAGGTTCTAAGAACACATTAGACAAATTAAATGATTTGAATAAATGTAATAATTTTGAGCGCATAATCGATTTTTCTAGTAAATCTACGTTAAAATCTCCACATATAATAACTTTTTTCTTTGTATCAAATAATAATTTTAAAACCTCTTCCATTGCTTTTTCAAAAATGTTGTAATCTTGTCCTGAGGGTCGGTAAACACAGAGAATAATATATGTACTCATTTCTATGCAAGCTAATTCTAGTTGATGTTCTACAGAAAGTTTTACAATGTCTTTTCTTTCCTTTGCTTTTATACTATTTTTTACAAGAATCATGGAGCCACCTTTTTGTATTTTTAATCTATTGTAGCAACTAAGAACACTAAAATTATTAACATTAAAATGCATATTATGTTCATGTAGATGATGTTCGGTTACACACAAAATATCTGTTTTTGATTCCTCTAAGAACAACTCGATTGAAAGTATTTTGCTGAGAAAGCCGCCTTGTATGTTTTGATGTACCAGCTTTAATACAGGCGGCTTTCCCATTGTCTTCAATTCTAAAAAGAATTTTTTACAATTTTGTTAGTACTTGTACTAACAATAATAATCATATGTGAGTGTAAAAGCCGTTAATATTAATAATGTAGTACAAGGTTGCGGCAGTAAACAATGAACATCGTATCGTAGGGTCATCTCTGTCGCAGGAAGCACTAACAATCTGATGACAGAGACACGCTCTACAAAGCCGAAGATAGCCGATGTGCTCACGCGAGCTTTAATAATAAAAATAAAAAAAAACATTTTTTTGCTAGAATAATTATCGAAAATCTGCTGAAGTAAATTTCTAGAAATAGTAGTGTACTATTTTCACATAATATGTTTTCTAAGACGTCTTCGATGAGCTAAAATTGTAACTAAATTCTTACCCATAAAATTTCTGAAATTTTTGCTACGTAAAAATAGTTCATTGCTATTTCTAGGCATTTACTTGAGCAAATTTTTAATAATTTTTCTAGCAAGTAAACAATTTTTTTTTAATTGGCGGCACTTTCGCATATTGTGATGCCTTAAGAGGTTTTAACCTTACTTAATAATGTCACAGGCAAGTAATATTATCGTTAATATGAAACACTCCCACTACGAGCCTCGTGACCCCCTCCCTGGCCATTTTTCTTTCACTGTTAGTGCAATACGCTTATTGAAAAGATTCCCGTTCACATCCGTGAAGCGTCGTCAATATCAGTCTTCAAGAACAAAATTAGACAATACTTTCCTGAGTTGCAGAATATTACTTGATTTCTTTTGATTCGATGAATATTTTATGAGTAATTTATGAATTTTCATCACTATATGTTTAATATTAAATTTGTGTAAACTCATTATGTAGTTTTTTTATATACTATAACTTTGCTTTAAATGTTTATTAGGATGTAGTCTAGTTATTTATTATTTAAGTACTATTTTCACGATTACCCCTTTTGAATAGTATGGCACTACCCTCAACAATTTCCTCATTCCCAAAGGTTAATTGGTAGAAAATACCTTTGTACGATAATTTTATTCCGTGCAATAAAGAATTTTATTATTATTATTATTGAGCCATACGTACTCGTCTCGTCAACATGAGCGATCACCTTCCGCGGCGAGGGCCAGTACACGTAATTTGCGCTATTCGCGAATACCTACTATCGAAAAACTTTATTGTTATTTTACAATCAGCTCTTTAACTACAATTAGTTACCCAAATTGTATTTGTATAACCTTTTTTTATTTTATTTTAATATTTCTCATTTGAGTTCAACTTTATTTCAATCGCTATAATTTTTCCTGCCCGTACATACTTATATTGTAACTTTGGTGTTATTTTCTTTCACACAAAATATTTTGATATCTTCCAATCAGTTAAAGTTATCCACTCTTTATACATAGTGTGTACAAAGTAGCACATTTTCTTCCTAGGAAAATAACGTCTGAAAATTCGTAAACGCTCTAACCCAGGGGCGGCCACAAGATTAGACCCAAGATCTTCTGTTTATAGACGAAACCCTGTGCGATCTACCAATTACATACTTCTTGAAATTTTAAATGGAACAATAGACAATCTTGTAATATTTTTTATTTTATCATGAAGGAAAACTTTATTTTTGCCTTGCTACGATCGGCTGGACTAATAGCCGTGATCAACCGGTCGATCGATCGACCGGTTGGCCACTCCTACTCTAGTTCAATTTCCGATAAGCTGGTACTGGCACACCGAGATTACGTTATTTTGGTCAGTTATACTTCCCGTAATTATATTTATGTAATATAATAACGTTCTTTTTAGTTTCGTTGTAAATTTATTTTAAACTTTTATTCGTATATTTATTGTTCAATTTATTTAATGCTCTTTTATCAACATTGCATTGATAGGCTTGAAAACAACCAATAATTGCGTAAGAAGTTAAGCAAATGAAAATATGCAGGGGTTAACCTCGTCGCAAAATTAAACAATATACGAGTACATCGTTCTTATTTTAAACAAACTGAGCCGAAAACTATAAGTTCTTACCATTTATCGGATGTGCAAGATTCCAGCAGGGCCATGTGCAGGTGAGATTAAAAGTCCACAGTTGTTTGCGGGCTCACTCGCCGCATCGCTCCTCAATGCATATGCACTCGCACCACCGACGGCAGCTTCTGTTCGTTATGATTAATGCCCTGCCGTATTCACGGACAAATAAATGTAGCCTACGCGGGGAAATATTGCATAGTAATTTCAGGTTTCATATTTATTTGTCTATTCTCTGCGAGATCAAAGAGCTTGGCTTTTGCTTACATTCACTTGAAATGTAAATGTCTGTTTTTATGACGGTCTAACTGTTGTTTCGAGTGCCTAAATATAAGACCTTAATGTTTTATTACGTTTTTAAGCTCAATAGGATACTTAAATATTTATTAGTTTAACTTAATAATTGATTTAATTAATGAATGTGGAAGAATTAAAAGAAATTGATACTTGTCGTTGTTGGTTCTTGATGGAACATTTGAAATATCTTGTCAATAAAACACATTCTTGGTAACTGTTCCATTTTTATATGTATATTACACTAGCGATCGGTTTCGTTATAATAACATCGTCAGGCTATTGGATACGAATCATGAGATGGAATATGTATTTCGTCTTTGTTTACATAGGTGATGTGATGTTTGTCAACAAAGACGAAATACATATTCCATCTCATGATTCGTATCCAATAGCCTGACGATGTTATTATAACGAAACCGGTCGCTAGTGTAATATACATATAAAAGTGGGACTGTTACCAAGAATGTGTTTTATTGACAAGATGAGAATTAAAAGAGGTGTGTTAGAATCGTAACAGATGAAGAACTATTGTCTCTACCAAAATCTCTGGGGACAGGCGTTACTACCTACATTTGTTTAGTGGAAGAGTTAATTATCACAAAAACGATCACCGGCGGTAATAGGTGTTCGTAAGGCGATGGGTGCGACGTGGCTAAATAGATTTATCGAGTTCGACCTCTACAGGGCTAACGAAGTCCTGGCTCCAGCCCTGACTGATGTTCCACATTTGTTTCAACTGATTTACTTTCCGCCTACCCTCGCATTTGCACCAACCGACTAGAGAATTTATCGACTTCTGTCTAACATTGTCTCACGTCCCGAGACACTTTTATTTGGTAACCTGTGGAGTTTGCAAAATATTTTAAGTAACTTGAATCATTATAGGTTTCCTTTTTATTCAATTTTTCTTTTGTAAAAATAACAGAAATCAAGTTGAAATTAATGTAAGACTACTACTGAAAAGAGAGCTTATAAATCAGCAAGTAGATTTTTTTTATTTTATTCAACGCAAAAATCTGCTACAAAATATGCAAAAATGTCATGGCCACAGAAATATTTATAAGGAATTCTATGGAATAATTAGAAAATCATGGCCTTTTAAATAAAGTCAAAATAACCTTTTCTAAATATTATTTCAATATAATATAACAATATTTTTTCAAAATAACGCATGAAGCATGGAAGCCGTCATTAGCCGTTTCTTGATACTAGCCACCGTTGATTATTATCGACGCCACGACTGTGATAAAAAACGGTCAGTAAAATCTGGATATAGCGACGGTCAAGGGACCGATAATATAACGTCGTACTAACCGGAAGACGGACAAAACGAACTGATATCCCTTCATAGTAAATTGTACAATAACCTTTTTTTTGTGATTTTTTTTGAAACTAGGGCCAGTAAATATGGTAATATTATAAATAATCAAATTTTTAATATCTAAAATTTGAAACCCATATTATATTGTATATTTAGGATAATATTATTAATTTTTCTCACTTTTGTTTTGGAAATATTTTTGCAAATAAATGCAATTTTTGTGCCAAATTTCATGTCTTTACCTTTAAAGGTGCTAAAGTTATGAGGCTGTGCCATACTGACGGACGGACAACGGAGTCTCACCATAAAGGTTCCTTTTGTACCTTTTAGGTACTACGGAACCATACAAATCATCAAATTTGAGAGTGCTGAAGATAAGAAAACAATTCTTTGAAACTGTAACGAGATGTTTTATTGATCGTACAGAACAACCAACTTTTGAAATTACGCAAAAAAAGTAAACAACTCATGAGTCCGAGTATAACTGTACAACAGTAAAATGTAACAGTACTTACTCTTGCAGTCAGACAGAATGTATAGATATATAATGTACATATTATGTAAAATATAAAAAATAATGCGTTTTTTTTTTGTATGCGTATGTATGAATCGTATGTAACTAAGTGATTAAATAAAATTTCTTAACTTCAGCTTATCAATTCTTCGTACTGAGCAAGGCACCTTCGCATCGAGACTCGATAAAAACAGTAATTGGTATTACCAGGTACAAGGACAGCTTTACGTGACAGAACGGCGATTATGTCTCTTTGGCATTTGGGTAGGAGATAATGAACTTGTACATATTGCATGCATTACAAGAGATGATGATTTTTGGATGACGAAGATGGAGAGGAAGCTAATACAATTCTTTATAAAATGTGTAATACCAGAGATAGTGAAAGTGATAGTGAAATGAGTTTATTTGCCATAGAACCTATAAAAAAAAATACAACACAAAACAAAATGGCAAAAAAGAGCAAGCTTAGCAAATGCTACACGTTGAACCAACTTGCAGCTCTGATTTTCAGTTTGCCACATATGAACAAAACACAATAGCAAATAGGAGTAAAACATAATAATTAATAATTTTACCTAGTACATTATACTATTGACTAAAAAAATAATGAATAATAATAATTTATTCATAAAAATAATATTGAATAATTGAAATAATATTGAACACACACTAAAAATAATTGATTTGACAAAGAATTACAAATAAAATAATTAATGGATGTCATGCAAAAAAAATTAGAGAGAAAAGACATGTTCTGAAATGGAATGAATAAAAATGGAAATTTACAAATAAAATAATAAAATAAAATAACAACATGGTATAGTAAACCCACGGTATACACGTGGGATGCCTATAAGTACTCTGACTTTGCATGATAATAAAAAAAACATGGATCCTTCACCTATCTCAGAGCAACAATCAAGCTATGACACCTCGCAACCGGGTCCTAGCACTAGCACACATACAACTGAACAAAGCGTGCGACTAAAAATACTGAGTAAGCGAATTTAAAGTATGAAATCGAAAATACTTCACCAAAAATCAAAAAATTGGTGCGACGACGAGCGAAGCGAGAAGGAGCGTGTTAGGTTTACATGTAATATAAAATAAGGAGCCGAGCGAAGCGGAAAAAAATTGGGTTTTTTCGAATCCATTTACTCCACTATAACGTCATCTACGTATTTCATTTTTGGGTAAATGTTTCTTGAGTATTTGATTGAAATTCTCACTGAAGGAAAACGCGATTGGATAAATTATTTTTGGTAGAATTTAATTCCGAAAAAAACCTTTAAATTGCTTTATTTTTTCCTGTAATTCTGAAATCCTAACTAATTTCATTGTCAAATTGCATTTAAAATGTGGATATTATGTATTTGTAAAGTCTCCTTGAAAAATGTTTTGACAACATTGCTTAGTACATTTTATATTAATAAAAAACCGACTTTTTACTACTTTTCCACGAATCCGTCCCACTTGCACTGAGGGTTTTTTCGCGTATGGAGTAACAGGGACGCTAAAACTTTTACATAGCGCCTTAAAATCAAATTGTCACTAAAATAGAAAATTGTTTGCCTGAGAATTATCAACTCAACTCAAATTTGTAATTTCAAGTCGCCGTTTACAACATTTTTATTCGCTCAGTCTTTCGCCCACCTAGTATTTTAGTACGCTACATTTAGTATTTTTGACACCTTAAATTTGAATTTAATTCAAAATTCAAAATTCAAAAAGTTTATTTTGCAAAGTAGGTATATATAATACACGTTTCACAAGTCAAATTTTAATCTTATAAAAATATATGTAATAAAATAATAATAATAATATTCCATTTATTTCAGATATCAATGATCCATAAGTGTTAGTAACAATTATCTTAAAAATTATGTTAGTAAAAGAGAATAAAATAAAATAAAATTAAATTGAAATTTGACCACAGGCCACACTTACGCAGTGCCACAACACAGGACAGTCGCAGCTGTCCGCCACCGCCTGCAGGATGCCGTTGTCGCTGGCCCGCACTCTGCGTATTAGCGACGCAGCCCGCTTACGCAATATGGCTGGAAATCCATCCACGCATTTTTTTTTTTTTTTTTTTTTTTTTTCATTTATTTAATATATTATACACAAAATTCAGTAAACAATATTCGCCAAACTGCTAAACAGTTTGTTGGCGATACGCTCTTACAAATTTTTGTTCCTTAAATAAGCATTTTAGGCACTAACTTAAAATCTAATACTTATGGAGTCTTGAGAAAAAATAATAATAATAATAGTTTTGTAGAATTGTAGCTATGCGTTTAAAGTTTTAATTATTCAGAAAAGATAACAATGTGCTCTTTAATTTATTCTTTAAGTTACCAATTTTTAACTTATTTTCTTCCAGTAGGAGAGGACAGTTATTACATAACTTGGGAGTTACGTATTCCCTAGTTCTCTCTCCATAATAGTTTTTGGATGATGGCTGTGATAGTTTGCCACTTTTTACTGCTCTAGTGAAATGTCTATTTGGTTTAGGAATTTTAAAGTCTTTAGTGTAATAAATTTGCAGACCTATGAGGTATTTGACTTTATAGTGTACAGGGAGAATCTTACACATTTTAAACAATTTATCATATTCGCCCTTACATTTAGCCTTCGTATTTTTATCTACTAAGTATTTAATTATTCTTAATTGTAATTGCTTAATTTGGTCTAAGTATGTTTTGAATGTAAGTCCATAACAACTCAATCCATAACTCAGCAGTGAATCAGCAAGCGCATGGTAAACAATGTACAGGGTTCGTTTGTTTACTATCCTACATAGGTGATAAAATTGTCCTAAAACTGATCTTAATCTTTTGCAAACCTCATTTGTGTGTAATTTCCAATTAAAATTTTTGTCGATTAATAATCCCAAATATTTAAATTTATCTACTGTTTCTAAAGTTTTACAGGTACAGCCTTGTTTATTTTTATGAAAACATTCATAACTGTGACCTAATACTTTTATATCTGAAGGCTGTAAGGTTTTGGCTTTCTTATTATGAGGTGAAGAAATGTGCATACATTTCGTTTTATTTAAATTCAAAATGATGCCATTATCGTGTGCCCATTTACTAATATTGTCAAAGTCCGCCTGTACATTGCTTACCATCTCCGGCATATCGTTTCCGGCGTACAGCAGGCACATGTCATCAGCATACATGTAAACGTTGCAGTTCTGTACCACGTTCGACACGCTGTTCACGTGCATGATGTAGCCGACCGGCCCGTACACAGAACCGGTCGGCACACCCAGCCTGACAGCAGCTTCAGATCCAGATGTTCCATTGATCATAGTGCGCAAAGTTCTGTTTGACAAGTAATTACGGAACCACTGATTGGTGGGCCCACTAATGCCGCATTCGTCCATAGCCTGCAACAATTGTTCGTGATCGAGCGTGTCGAACGCTTTTTTAAAGTCAATAAATATCGCTAGTACCTGCTGCCTAGCGCTAAGTTTTGTGTTTACATAATTAGTGAATGCTTCGGCAAACATTCCCGATGCACTACAGAAGTGGGGCAGCCCCAACAGCATCCTGAAAGCGTTGTTGTACTGGACGCGCAGGGCGCTCAGCGATTTTTGAGAGTATTTACACCAGAGGCTGCTCGAGTAAAATTATTGACAGTAAGCTCGGAAGAGCGTGATCTTGACATCTTGTGTACATCGAGCAAACCTCCTGATAATCATGTTGCTTCTCACCGCCAGCGCCCTGCGCTCCCTCTCTATGTCTTCATCGTCTTTGAGGTCGTCTGTTAAAACATGGCCTAGATATTTAAACTTTGTCACCCTCTCGAGTGTAGTACCATTGGGGTCAGAGGGGGAACTACACTAGGACACTTGTTCCCTGCCTTAAAAAGCATAAATTCACTTTTTCTTGCATTATATATTAGGCCATGTGACCCCGCATATGCCTCGCAGACTGCCAGGAGTTCTCTGAGCGCACCCACCGTCGGTCTCAGCAGCACCATATCATCAGCGTAACTGATGTTATTCGCGGAGTCATCACTTATGTGACAACCGACACGCATGCTGCTGAGATCGGCGATGAGCTCGTTTACATATATATTAAACAGCCGTGGAGAGCTTAAACCACCTTGTCTCACTCCACACTCCGCTGTGTACTTCTCTGACACTCCGTCTGCCCATTTTACATAGTTAACCTGGTGAGCGTACCAGTGTTGAAAGACAGACAGCAGCTCCGAGGGCAGGTCAGTTTTTTCTAACTTTTTCCACAGTACATCGTAGGACACCAGGTCGAACGCCTTTGACAAATCCAAGAAACAGGCGTATACCGGAGTTCTCCTGTCGGTATAGTACCTGATGGTGTGCTTCACGCCCAGAATTGCGCTCTCAGTTGATAGTCTGGCACGGAAACCAAACTGCGAGTCATGTAGTTTAACGTGTTTACTAAGCTGAGCGTCAAGCAAACCATCAAGCACCTTAGCCACTGTAGTGGCCAAAGATATCGGTCTGTAGTTACTTTTTTCCGATATATCACCTGTTCTATTTTTAATAATTGGCACCACGACGGTCTTCATTAGGTCTGGCGGAAGATACGAGTGGACAATGCAGAGCGAGAAAAACATAGACAGGACTCTAGGCAGATGGACGCCAGCGTACTTTAGAATAAATGTACATGAACTACTTAGGTTAAATGTTTATTTAATTTATGTAGCAATATATATACGATTAAAATTATAGGTAAAATATTATTATACAAGGTGAAATCCAATCAACCGCCGAACCCATACCGGAGACCCGGCCAGGGATCAGGAACAAGGTTCAATGATCACCAACCGAGCCCCCAGCACGAATCCAGGCGGCCGACCAAATCCCATCCTATATACTACATAGTAATAGGTTACATACATAAATACATGCCTACCTCCGCCCATTCGATTAGTCTTGCTAAGAAGAACGGGCAAGAAACTTAGCAAGATCATGTCTTTTTTTTTAACATAAACTTATACTATACATCAAATTACTTATATCTACTTTAACCAAGGGATAAGAAAATACAAGACAGCAGGAATTCAGGTTAATGAAAAAAGAAAAACATATATATCTTTGCCTACCTGTCTCATATAGTCTATTTCCTTTTACAGTCTGTAATTAATTAATGTTAACTCATATAATGTTACTTCATATTCAACACACACCTTTATTTTTTTACTGAGTCTTGCAATTTTGTCATCATTGTATTTAAAATTTAAAATTATTTAGTTCCTAGCTATTTAGTAACACATTGTTAGTATAGTTGAATCCGTAATTGGCAGTATCTGCAAACAATATTTTTCAAGACAAACTTTTTTGTAATGCTGTGGATTTTTGTTTATAAATAAATAAGTTAAATTAAATTAAATCACTAACCGAGTCTTTAGTATGAATTCGGGCGGTTGATTAAATTTCACCTTATCTATATGCTCATTGTTGGTGCATGCTCGATGGGCAGGATTTGAACCTGTGTCTCAAGATTGAGAGTCCAGCGTTCTACCGACTGAGCCTGAGCTACTGCTGCTAATAACTCATACAACAAGCTCATATAATGAATATAATGAAATATCTTTATGTGTGCCACTTTTCTTGCAAATAAATATAAAAATGTACTTGTCTTTTTCAGCAATTTCATTATAGGTCCATACGTAAAGAGAAGTAGGTATTTTGTTTTTTTTCGTTATTTTCGATGGAGGGTTTTGGTCTAATACTCCCACGGACACCAGCCGTATTGGGAGTATGATATGATACTGCCGGAAACTAGCTTTTAGGACTCGTCCATATAATAATATAATCCCGATGTAGTTACTTACGTTATTTTATTTTTTGTGACTTGTCTATAATCAACATTAAGACAATTTTATGTAAGATATACTTTGAACTCGAGTATCTTATAACTTGAGAAACCATACATTTAGCTTAAGGAATACAAAACATTGGCGTGCACAGAACTTTTTGCTGGAAAAGCAAACAATTGGTCAAGAACAACAAAATAAAAATAAAAAAATAAATTAAATATCACTTTGAAAAAAAAAAGTTTGTGTAGGAAATTTTGACTCTTTATATTTTTTATATTGTTATTCTTGACCAATTGTTTGCTTTTCCAGCAAAAAGTTCTGTGCACGCCACTGATACAAAATGACAGACACATCTAACAAAACCAAGACTGGCAGTCTAGACCTGGTTTCACCATACTCTGTTAGTTAGTTTTAACGGCCAATTAAATAGATAACGGCCCGTTAGGCCTAGTGAGTGTTTCACAACGTACTAACGAATGGTTAATTCTCATAACAAGGCGTTAAACTTAATGACTGCCCCAAAGGTCCGTTAATGCTTGTAACAGACCGTTAATTGGTTGTCACTTGTCTTGTCATTGTCATTCAGTTGGTCAACCTGGAAGCCAATTCCGGAGGTATGGAGATGATCTCCACTGTCGAAATATCTGGCGAGAAAGTGCTTATCTCCGTCGAAAAACAAAAAATGCTATTCTAACGATCTCCATCCGTAGATTTTTCGATCGCAAATCAGCGAGATATTACGACTGGTCATTAGCTGGGGAGATCTCATCTCCCTTGTAACAACTGCCAAATTATCAAATCAGTCAAAATAACGTAACCTTCAACATTTTGACGGCTAGTGGATTGTGTGTGGTTAAACCAACGATTATGGATGAATTCTTGGCCCATTTTATCCCAGAGCTAGTGGAAGAAGCTGAGGCTGATGTTGCTTCACCTCGTAGGCGAGCTCCATGGCGAGTTGAGCCGTTTGACGCGAGTGCTTTCGAATTCAAAAAGAATTTTCGCCTCTCGAAGGAATTAGCGACGGAGCTTATAACCATGGTTGAACCGCTTACTGCAAGAAATTCTATTGATATAAAAACAAAGGTAATTTAAAATCGGGTCTTCAGCATACCTTGTTAACGTCATAGGTTCTCTTTACCGTAAGTATATTTTATTATAAGTACATACCTATTGTATTTTTTTCAGGTGCTGTGTACACTAAATTTTGTTGGTACAGGATGTTACCAAACTCCTGTAGCAAAGAGTGTATTTATAAATCTTTCACAGCCAACAGTTTCAAGGTGCATTTCAGAGGTGGTGGATGCATTAAACCACCCATCCATTTTTAATAGATGGATCTATATGCCTGAATCTCTACAACAAATTAACCAAATAGTAACAGGGTAAGTTGTATAAACCTACCTATAATTTATATACCTACCTATTTAGTCCAATTACCTAACATAGGTTTCTGCCAAAATGTATTATGTTATTTTTTCTTTATTTTAGATTTTACAGGGAATTTGGTTTTCCCGGAATTGTTGGTGCTATTGACTGCACACATGTTGCAATAGTGCCACCTGCAGCAACACTATATGACGAGAAGAGTTATGTGAACAGAAAGTTGTACCATTCAATAAACACGCAGTTGGTAAATATACTAAGACACTTTTGAACACATATGTTACTTACAATATACACACATTTTACCTGCCCGTCCAAGACATTAGGCCAATGAGCCAAACAATAATCGCCTCTATCTAAAACCAATAAGTCTCTGCCACCATGGGTAGTACATTCTCTTCATGGTCAAAGATACTTTAATTTATTTTGTTGTTTCAGATTTGTGACCATAAGTTAAAAATATTAAATATAAACGCACTTTTCCCTGGTTCCACTCATGACTCTTACATCTGGAACACCTCAAACTCATTGCCCTACATGGAGCACCTACACAATCAGCATCATACAAACTATCATTTAATAGGTAAGTTTTAAAATTAAATTAAGGAATATTTTTTGCAAGATCAAATTTACAGGATCTCCGCAACCAATGTGTTCAATGTACCTATATTTGAAAGACTCTACACAAGTATATTTTGACCCCATTCAAATCTTTAAAATATTTTCATCCACCAATCTACTTTCATTTTATTTTCAAGGTGACAGTGGGTATGCTCTTAGACCTTGGATGATGACACCACTGTCAAACCCCGAGGAGAACACTCCTGAATATAGCTATAATGAGGCATTTCTAAAGGCGAGGTGTACCATTGAAAGGTGCAATGGGGTTGTGAAAGGAAGATTTAGGTGCCTCCTCAAAGACCGTGTCCTCCACTACACCCCGAACAAGGCCACAAAAATTATTAACCCGTCAAGTGTCCTACGATCAAACGGTTGATCATAAGAAAATGGGTGCCTCAATTGCCCTATGATCAAACGTCTGATCATAAGCGGCGGTATGAAATTGCCGCCAAATATCTCGGAGTGAAATTGAACGAACTTTTGAGCAAAAATTGTTTATGATTTCTCACAGTGTGGCCAACATTTTTGTATCATTGGTTTTCGGTTTAGAACGAATGAATTTTAGAAACATTTTGCTCAGTGAAAACGCAACCGGCATCGAGTTTGTTTACGTCCGTAAATATTTAATTATTGTGAAGTATTTACTGAGTATTTCAATAAAAAAATGTATGTAGTCTACGTGTAAACTAATTTTGATTACGTGAGTGTAAAAACAAATTCTGAAATTAGTGTAAATGAAGTGTTGTGATGAAAAATGTGACAAAAAATGGCGGAAAAAAGTGAGAGCTGAAACTATATCTAAGGATATTTTTCCTTCGGATTGTTGCCTAGGTATGTAAATTACATGAGAAGATGGCAAATTTTATGTAGATTTTTAGAAGATATAACATATTCGGTAATAATGATTGCAACTTAACTAAATCCGAGCATTTCTAACAACAAGTCGCTCAAAATCTCGCTTGGCGCGATGTATGGGGACATTTCGAGCACTTGGAATTCCCTTCTATGGGGACACTCAAAAGGTTAACGCGTGTGCTGTCCTACACAATATGTGCATCGAGAGAAACGAAGACGTCCCGGACTTCAGACATTTAACTAACGAAGAACTTGGCCTTATTGAAGGGCTACCCCCACCACCGCTGGCAGGAGAGCAAAGGCGTAATAATTTACTGCTTATGAGAGCAAGAGAAAAGCAGACGAATATTATTAATAATTATTTTTAAAACAAAAACATGACATGACATATCCCTGAAGGGGTATCAAAGGTGCATCAAATGCCATCGGTCAAACGCCGATTTACGACCTAACGCGTGGTAACGACAACGTATCACTGTACTTTGTTCGGATAAAATAAATCAACTAAATTACTATGAAGGTATTTTTATTATTTAATAATTCTGAGGTGTAGAACAGGAAAAACATTTTCTTTCTATGTTTAATCTATAACTTGACACGTTTTGTCTATAATATCATACCAATATATATATCAATGCCTTTTCATTGATTTAATTGATGTCATTTCTCTGTAAATCATCATAAAAGAAATTACACTGTATATAAAATTTGTAAACATTCTTTATTTCCATGTGTCTCACTCTGAGGACTGGCAAAATCACAGACAGAATCAACTATAAAATAGAAGAATTAAAATGATACACAACAAACTTACAATTAACAATTCTACCAGTACGTCACAACAGTAGAATGTTGCCACTGAGGACTGACATAATCGAATCACATATAATTATCACAGACAGAATCAACTAAAATAAAATAATTTAAATTATATGATGTGACTTTGGTTTATGCAGTCAAATTAATACTGGAGACTCCGTAGGTGGTCAGGACCAAGGTTCATTGACTTTTTTTGCGAAATACGAAAAAAACATGGTTGTACCGCTATACTAAGTTCAAGATCAACCTCGAGTCAATTATGTAGGAAGCAAAAATTTTATTTTACATAAAGTAATTTTACACCGACCCTGACCACTTACCGAGTATGAATGTTGCCACTGAGGACTGACATAATCGAATCACATATAATTATCACAGACAGAATCAACTAAAATAAAATAATTTAAATTATATGATGTGACTTTGGTTTATGCAGTCAAATTAATACTGGAGACTCTGTAGGTGGTCAGGACCAAGGTTCATTGACTTTTTTTGCGAAATACGAAAAAAACATGGTTGTGCCGCTATACTAAGTTCAAGATCAACCTCGAGTCAATTATGTAGGAAGCAAAAATTTTATTTTACATAAAGTAATTTTACACCGACCCTGACCACTTACCGAGTATGAATGTTGCCACTGAGGACTGACATAATCGAATCACATATAATTATCACAGACAGAATCAACTAAAATAAAATAATTTAAATTATATGATGTGACTTTGGTTTATGCAGTCAAATTAATACTGGAGACTCTGTAGGTGGTCAGGACCAAGGTTCATTGACTTTTTTTGCGAAATACGTAAAAAACATGGTTGAGCCGCTATACTAAGTTCAAGACCAACCTCGAGTCGATTATGTAGGAAGCAAAAATTTTATTTTACATAAAGTACTTTTACACCGACCCTGACCACTTACCGAGTATGAATACTCTAGTATTAATTTGGCTAAATAAACGAAAGTCACCTTATATACAATAAACGGAGATTTGAAACGGAGATTCATCTCCATAGACGGGATATTTCCTTCGAGCCCGGAATTGAGGCCCTGTTAAGAAAATCTCCTTCTTTATCGCAGCTTTGTCTTTCCTTGTTGTTCTTTTAAGGTTATCCCAACATGTTTTAAGCTGGTCGGTATTTTGTACATAGAAACTGCTCAGAAATTCGGGCTCGAAGGAAATATCCCGTCTATGGTGATGAATCTCCGTTTCAAATCTCCGCATCAATGTCCGCTCGAAATCTCAAGACTACGAAAAAACCCTATTCTTGTAGACTATGGAGATGGATTAGCAACGGAGAAGATAATTTCGTCTTATAGACGTTCCGTTTTTACCGATTCATTTTGAATATAATCGATTGTCTTATTTTTCTTTTTTTAAGTAAAAATAATACGTGTTTCATTTAACAAATCTAAGCAAACACATTACGATCAAGAATATTTTAGCATATTGTGGTTCTATAACTGTCTTTTTTGTATAATAACTGAAAACAGTAAATAAAAATTAGCGTGAATCGAAACGCATTGCGCGTGAGTTTGTGTTTATTTTAACCTGAAGCGCTAGTTTGCTTTATGCAAATGTGTTGATCAAGTTCACATCGCAGCATACTTTTAAATAAAGCGCTTTCAGCGCTGCCGTACATGAAGTCTTGCGGCTGTTGGTTGGTTGGTTGATTGATTTTAAATTTCACGACAAGACTTATAGGTGAACTTTTTCCAAGTTTTCAAGAAGTTTTACCAAAGATTTTGTGACTATGGAACCGCGACTTGTGAAGGAGAAACGGCAGTACCCGACGCCAGCTCAAAAAATGAGGCTGGCGCAGTTACTAGAAGCGGACGCTGAGCTGAGAAGTGGAAAATTCACTGCAAGTTTCACAAAAAAGACAGCAACTGCGAGATGGGATAAAATTGCTCAAGAGGTAAACTCTATCAACGGAGCGAAAAAATCTGGCAAAGACTGGCGTACTGTAAGTACAACGCACCCTGCTTGGTTGTTCCAAATTTCTGTTTATTGTTATGATGTTCGTTCTTACTTTAACTTCCCTGACAAATTAATTTTAAAATCAAGAAACTTTTTACGACTTGGGGTGTGCATTCTGTGTATTAAATACCTAACATTGTACTTGTACCTATTAAATATTATCGCAATGAGGTTAAATTTAAAACAATTGCATTGAATTTTTCAGACATGGACTGATATGAGATCTTATGTTGAAAAAAAATATGCTGGACAAAAGAAGTCAATTGTAACAACAGGTGGCGGCCCCCCAGAAGACTCCCTACAGTGCTCAGATGAAATAATTTTAGGAACAATAAGTGAATCGGCCTTAGCGGGCCACTCGGATAGCCATGAATCAAGGGCTACATTCTTTGGTATGTAGGTAACTTGAATTAATTAGTTTTGTAAAAGCAACAAAACATTGTTAACTTGTAATAATAATTTATGTGATAATTATTTTCAGACTTTCAACCACGACTGGGTACCTTCGAGGTTGTAATGGTTGACGATGATATGGAGCTGGAGCCAAATATGGCAAATGAAGTCATAGAAATGGAACCTAGACAAACCGAAACCATACAAACTGAACCTGTAATACAAACAAAACCCATACAACCTGAACCCACAAATAGTGCAGCCGTACAAGCTCCATGTACATCTACGGCGTCAAATCAAAGTAATGTTTTTTTTTATAATATCTGTTTTAAGTCTACAAAGAAGATGTACATCTACGGCATCAAATCAAAGTAATGTTTTTTTTTATAATATCTGTTTTAAGTCTACAAAGAAGATGTACATCTACGGCATCAAATCAAAGTAATGTTTTTTTTTATAATATCTGTTTTAAGTCTACAAAGAAGATGTACATCTACGGCATCAAATCAACGTAATGTTTTTTTTTTTATAATATCTGTTTTAAGTTTACAAAGAAGATGTACATCTACGGCATCAAATCAAAGTATTGTTTTTTTTTTTATAATATCTGTTTTAAGTCTACAAAGAAGATGTACATCTACGGCATCAAATCAAAGTAATTTTTTTTTTATAATATCTGTTTTAAGTCTACAAAGAAGATGTACATCTACGGCATCAAATCAAAGTAATGTTTTTTTTATAATATCTGTTTTAAGTCTACAAAGAAGATGTGCATCTACGGCATCAAATCAAAGTAATGTTTTTTTTTAAAATATCAGTTTTAAGTCTACAAAGAAGATGTACATCTATGTAAATAAAAGTATTTATTTTTTATAATGTCTTTATTAAGAGCACAAAGACAATGTTCTGTCTGCACTCTGCAGCCTCTAATAGTCATGGGAAACTAAAGCTTAATCTTAATATTAAGTTAAGATTGCAACTACTAGGATTCATGATTTAAGATTCTTTATTTGTTTAGGGCAATCATAACAATCATAAGTAACCATCATATTCTTTTTCTGCAGAAAGACCAAAACCAAAAAGAACAGTTGCGCAAAAGAGACTTCAAAGCAGTTTGGATACCGTACAGGCACTGCAGCTTCAGATGCAGGAAAAAATAAAAATGAAGAGAGAATTCAACGAAGCGTATCTTCAAGAAATGCGACGAAGAACAGATGCAATTTTAGAACTATCAAATAGTATAAGGTCTCTTAAAGAAACATAGGCCTGTTATTTGTTGATTATTTATTATATTATATCATATCATATCATATCATTAAATTAACATTATATCATTGCAGTATAGAAATTGTGAAAGAAAAATCTGGATGTGAGGAGCTCTGAACACTCGAACCTGGGACATATACTGCAATGAAATAATTAACATCTTGCGATGAATAAATCACCAAGTGTTTACTATCATTGTTGATTATTTTTAAAGAGTTAGTGGTAATAGCTAATATTGTTTTTTATTTGTATTTTTTTTTTATATTCTTTTATTTTAGTTGATTCTATCTGTGATAATTGGTAAATAATATGATAAATAACTGATAATAACATGTGATTATGTCAGTGACAACATTCTGATGGCATGATTGCAATTGCAAGTTTATTGTATATAAGGTGACTTTCGTTTATTTAGCCAAATTAATACTAGAGTATTCATACTCGGTAAGTGGTCAGGGTCGGTGTAAAAGTACTTTATGTAAAATAAAATTTTTGCTTCCTACATAATCGACTCGAGGTTGGTCTTGAACTTAGTATAGCGGCTCAACCATGTTTTTTACGTATTTCGCAAAAAAAGTCAATGAACCTTGGTCCTGACCACCTACAGAGTCTCCAGTATTAATTTGGCTGCATAAACCAAAGTCACATCATATAATTTAAATTATTTTATTTTAGTTGATTCTGTCTGTGATAATTATATGTGATTCGATTATGTCAGTCCTCTGTGTCAACATTCATACTCGGTAAGTGGTCAGGGTCGGTGTAAAATTACTTTATGTAAAATAAAATTTTTGCTTCCTACATAATTGACTCGAGGTTGATCTTGAACTTAGTATAGCGGCACAACCATGTTTTTTTCGTATTTCGCAAAAAAAGTCAATGAACCTTGGTCCTGACCACCTACAGAGTCTCCAGTATTAATTTGACTGCATAAACCAAAGTCACATCATATAATTTAAATTATTTTATTTTAGTTGATTCTGTCTGTGATAATTATATGTGATTCGATTATGTCAGTCCTCAGTGGCAACATTCATACTCGGTAAGTGGTCAGGGTCGGTGTAAAATTACTTTATGTAAAATAAAATTTTTGCTTCCTACATAATTGACTCGAGGTTGATCTTGAACTTAGTATAGCGGCACAACCATGTTTTTTTCGTATTTCGCAAAAAAAGTCAATGAACCTTGGTCCTGACCACCTACGGAGTCTCCAGTATTAATTTGACTGCATAAACCAAAGTCACATCATATAATTTAAATTATTTTATTTTAGTTGATTCTGTCTGTGATAATTATATGTGATTCGATTATGTCAGTCCTCAGTGGCAACATTCTACTGTTGTGACGTACTGGTAGAATTGTTAATTGTAAGTTTGTTGTGTATCATTTTAATTCTTCTATTTTATAGTTGATTCTGTCTGTGATTTTGCCAGTCCTCAGAGTGAGACACATGGAAATAAAGAATGTTTACTAATTTTATATACAGTGTAATTTCTTTTATGATGATTTACAGAGAAATGACATCAATTAAATCAATGAAAAGGCATTGATATATATATTGGTATGATATTATAGACAAAACGTGTCAAGTTATAGATTAAACATAGAAAGAAAATGTTTTTCCTGTTCTACACCTCAGAATTATTAAATAATAAAAATACCTTCATAGTAATTTAGTTGATTTATTTTATCCGAACAAAGTACAGTGATACGTTGTCGTTACCACGCGTTAGGTCGTAAATCGGCGTTTGACCGATGGCATTTGATGCACCTTTGATACCCCTTCAGGGATATGTCATGTCATGTTTTTGTTTTAAAAATAATTATTAATAATATTCGTCTGCTTTTCTCTTGCTCTCATAAGCAGTAAATTATTACGCCTTTGCTCTCCTGCCAGCGGTGGTGGGGGTAGCCCTTCAATAAGGCCAAGTTCTTCGTTAGTTAAATGTCTGAAGTCCGGGACGTCTTCGTTTCTCTCGATGCACATATTGTGTAGGACAGCACACGCGTTAATAATTTTTGTGGCCTTGTTCGGGGTGTAGTGGAGGACACGGTCTTTGAGGAGGCACCTAAATCTTCCTTTCACAACCCCATTGCACCTTTCAATGGTACACCTCGCCTTTAGAAATGCCTCATTATAGCTATATTCAGGAGTGTTCTCCTCGGGGTTTGACAGTGGTGTCATCATCCAAGGTCTAAGAGCATACCCACTGTCACCTTGAAAATAAAATGAAAGTAGATTGGTGGATGGAAATATTTTAAAGATTTGAATGGGGTCAAAATATACTTGTGTAGAGTCTTTCAAATATAGGTACATTGAACACAATTGGTTGCGGAGATCCTGTAAATTTGATCTTGCAAAAAATATTCCTTAATTTAATTTTAAAACTTACCTATTAAATGATAGTTTGTATGATGCTGATTGTGTAGGTGCTCCATGTAGGGCAATGAGTTTGAGGTGTTCCAGATGTAAGAGTCATGAGTGGAACCAGGGAAAAGTGCGTTTATATTTAATATTTTTAACTTATGGTCACAAATCTGAAACAACAAAATAAATTAAAGTATCTTTGACCATGAAGAGAATGTACTACCCATGGTGGCAGAGACTTATTGGTTTTAGATAGAGGCGATTATTGTTTGGCTCATTGGCCTAATGTCTTGGACGGGCAGGTAAAATGTGTGTATATTGTAAGTAACATATGTGTTCAAAAGTGTCTTAGTATATTTACCAACTGCGTGTTTATTGAATGGTACAACTTTCTGTTCACATAACTCCTCTCGTCATATAGTGTTGCTGCAGGTGGCACTATTGCAACATGTGTGCAGTCAATAGCACCAACAATTCCGGGAAAACCAAATTCCCTGTAAAATCTAAAATAAAGAAAAAATAACATAATACATTTTGGCAGAAACCTATGTTAGGTAATTGGACTAAATAGGTAGGTATATAAATTATAGGTAGGTTTATAAAACTTACCCTGTTACTATTTGGTTAATTTGTTGTAGAGATTCAGGCATATAGATCCATCTATTAAAAATGGATGGGTGGTTTAATGCATCCACCACCTCTGAAATGCACCTTGAAACTGTTGGCTGTGAAAGATTTATAAATACACTCTTTGCTACAGGAGTTTGGTAACATCCTGTACCAACAAAATTTAGTGTACACAGCACCTGAAAAAATACAATAGGTATGTACTTATAATAAAATATACTTACGGTAAAGAGAACCTATGACGTTAACAAGGTATGCTGAAGACCCGATTTTAAATTACCTTTGTTTTTATATCAATAGAATTTCTTGCAGTAAGCGGTTCAACCATGGTTATAAGCTCCGTCGCTAATTCCTTCGAGAGGCGAAAATTCTTTTTGAATTCGAAAGCACTCGCGTCAAACGGCTCAACTCGCCATGGAGCTCGCCTACGAGGTGAAGCAACATCAGCCTCAGCTTCTTCCACTAGCTCTGGGATAAAATGGGCCAAGAATTCATCCATAATCGTTGGTTTAACCACACACAATCCACTAGCCGTCAAAATGTTGAAGGTTACGTTATTTTGACTGATTTGATAATTTGGCAGTTGTTACAAGGGAGATGAGATCTCCCCAGCTAATGACCAGTCGTAATATCTCGCTGATTTGCGATCGAAAAATCTACGGATGGAGATCGTTAGAATAGCATTTTTTGTTTTTCGACGGAGATAAGCACTTTCTCGCCAGATATTTCGACAGTGGAGATCATCTCCATACCTCCGGAATTGGCTTCCAGGGAGTTGAATTCTTCCGTGAGCATCTTCCAACCCTCATTTTTATGAGCAATCGTAACTGCGTCCGTTTTTTTATTTTCAACAATATTTTTATGTTTTGTAACCAGTTCTACCAAAATTTCTTTTCCACTGGCACAGAAATTGGGTCCGCGGCTTTTTTTCGACATTTTAAAACACGCAAAATTGTAAAAATGACAATATGTATAGGTATAGGAATTAAATATCACCATAAGACGACCAAACAAAACAAAATCCGAAAGCGCGAAAACCTCAGAATAAGGAATACAAATAGAAGCCTGGCTAAAATAATACGCGGAGAAAGATACCTGTCCTTGATTTTTTTACGACTTTCTAGTGCGTTAGAGAAAGATGGATATGTATTAGTTTTTTCTTAATTAGGTAGGTTGTCACTAGTTCGTTGCTTTGCTAGTGATGTAACAATGTCGAATTTTGACTACGATAAATAAACCAAATCGAAATGAACCACGACCAATCTGCCTACCACACATTAGGGGCCAAGAGAATTAATAGCAAAGTAGTCTATGTCTACCCCAGTGGGACACAATGTTATATTGTGTAAATAAGGAGTTAATGAAAGGATATCTTTCTTTTAGCATAATATTTTTTATTAAGTACAAATTACTATATCGTAGGCAGGTAGATACATAAGTTAAGTCCAAAATTGTACTCGTTTCTAGTACAAAAATGATGTAGCTTGTATCAGAGATACAACCGTAAACTATTTAAGTGGATACTTTTTAAGTCGCCTCTTAACTCAATCAAATAGATGTTCGTTGATGTCGCGTCTTTGTTTAATCAAGGAGGAAGGTATTAATCGCAACAATAGAAATCATAATAAACATAGACTTACAGGATTCGTAATAATAATATTATGTCAATGATGAGCGATGACAGCGCAATTACTACAGAGGTAATTTCAATTTTTTTATTATTTCTATCAAATAAACATCAACTTATCTTGAATAATAACTAATAACAAATAATGAACGATTAAAATACCTAATAACCTGTAATAGGAAATCAAATTATGCGCAGTTCAAGTCAATAAGCATCAGTGGCGTGCACAGAACTTTTTGCTGGAAAAGCTAGTAATTGGTCAAGAATAACAATAAAAAATATATAAAAAAAATTTAATATCACTTTGAGAAAAAAAGTTTGTATAGGAAATTTTCACTCTAGGGTAGACATTGTCTACCCTGGCGTCATACAATATTTTTTTTTTCAAAGTGATATTAAAATTTTTTAATATTTTTTTTATTGTTGTTCTTGACCAAATGTTTGCTTTTCCAGCAAAAAGCTCTGTGCACGCCACTGATAAGCATTCCCAAAATTCATTTCACGATAGAACTACCCTGTCACTTTTATTGTCAACCACTAAGTACGAAAATGTCTTGATCTGCGGAATTTCTTTGTGAAGTCGATCACGGAAGTAACGTGAACGAACAGGCCTTTCAGAACGATTTGCGAACATAGAAGTATGCACTTTTCTACACCACAGACATCCATAGGTACTGGTTCTGTTGCCTAAAATTGAAAAATTATCGAGTTAATATACTATAGTATAGTACTAGCACGTACCTACAAACGAGATTGATAATGCAATTATACATAATTATTTAAAGGTTACCAATGTGTCTGTATCTGGTAAATATAACGTCGGTAAAGCATCTGCTTTTAACTGTCTCCATTTTAAATTTTCGTTTGGTCCAAAAGAATCCGGCGTAAAGTGTTTCGAACAAATATGACTGCTTTTTTAATAAGCCGTTCACTTTTTAATTCTTCCCTTTTTGGAAATCTGTAACAAAAAAATATAGCAATATTTATTCGGCATTATTTTTCTTTTAACTCGCGCTGCAATTAATCTGCGGTATTATCCTTTATGCACGGCTGCCGCGGGAACCAATGTTCGATAGTTTGCCACACAGACTTTAGTACATCACTATGCAAAAAAACATAACCTCTAATAGTCGGCAGAAAATCCATATAAAACAGGCAAATATCGGTGTAGAATTGAACACGAGTATGATTTACAAGAACTACCATTATTGATACTGAGTTTTAGGTATGATCCTGCAACTTATTAACATAAAAACTATCAGAACTCACCGATAAAATGATATTGCTTCATTGTTGTTTTCTTTTCTTCCTGTATGCGATTTACAGCCTTCAATCGCACAAGACATTTTATTACAATGTTAAAAAAACAATCAACACAAACAATAATAAATCACACTTTCACGAATTTTGAGAGGAAGAGCACAAAAATATTTAATTTCTCTCGGTGAAGCTGTAAACTTTCGCAAAATGCATTAGACATTTCGATGCCACCAAATTAAGATGTGATGCACGCTACGAACGATATTACAACACAACGATACAATGATGAGACATATTTAATTTGATGGTATTATAATTTTTAAAATACATCCAAATTACATCCATCTGACATTTGTTTGGTTCAATCTAGTGACACACCAGGAAAAAATATAAAGTAAGTGCGGTCCGTCGTTTCATTCACTCGTACACAGGAGTAATTTACGTTAGATGAGTACAATGGCTAATGCCCAGTTCTTATTTTAGCCAGGTTTCTATTTGTATTCCTTATTCTGAGGCGAAAACCGAAAAATGTTGACGTTTAACACGACTAATATAAAAACACTCAGTCGCTCTTTCGATTTTAACACAAACTATGACATTTCAAGTCAGTGACATTATATTATTATACGGCTAAATCCAGTGAGTTATGTTTGGAAAACGTTTTGCTTAGACGCCATGACATTTCATTTTGGTTGCCTATAAACGAAAGTCGGAGCGGTCGTTTTTGTGCACTTGATCACAGATAAGATCTAATTGATGTTTGATTTAGCAACGCCTTGTTAAGATCGCTCCATAGAACGGAAACCTTTTTGACGTCTACGTTAATTTTAACGGAAGATTTGTAAATGGCTCATTAATAATAGTTTGGTGAAATCGGGTCTAAGCCTAAAAATGCCTGTCAATTGCGTCAAATGCCTCGCACGTGGTAACCCTATGCTCGGTTTCCGCTTACCTCAGACAAAGTTTTCATTAGACAGGGTGAGAACTTCGCGTAAAGTATGGAGTGGTTGGTACCGCGCTGATAACACAACAAACAACTTGTTACAAACGTGGTTAGTTTTAGTTATTGCCCCGAGTTCGGGGCTTTAACTTATTGGTCTAATAATAAGAGGGTTTATATGTAATTGACAAGGGTTTTTGAGTTCTATCGAGCTGGATTTGCGACGTGGCTATATTTGAATTATTTGTCGATAAGCGGACTACATGTAATAATAAGGGTATTTAATGTACCTACATTAAAGAAATAAAGTATATATTCTTTCACTTTAATTCACTCTCATTCTCACTCTCGAGATTCTCAAAGTAAACTAGAAGGAATGTTTATATTGTTGATTGTTGGCACTTGGTGGAACTTGGAATCATAGATATCACAATATTATTGTTCCATGCTTGGAATACATTACAAACAGTAAATTACTCGTACTTTCCCAAAAATTTATTAAGATCTTCCTAACCGGTTTCGCCGGCATTTTATATTATTATTATTTTTTTAATTTTTCTTATTATTGGTCTTTATGGCATTATCACACCACATTCACTGCACGTCAGCACCCCTTCAACTATATTATAATTAATGGCCACTGGTGGTCGGGCCTTAAGCTGGTCTCGTTTTGTGTCGAGCTCACCTTACACCTTAGCTGACGCCTCATTAGATAGGCCTCAATCCCACCGGCATCAGTACGTCGCAGAACTTCCGTGTTTCTCACACGGTCCGAGGCGTCTTCCCGCGAGTATGGAAGTCAGGCCGCCTTCTTGTCTTGCCAAAGGGCAACAACAAGCCACTGACCAACCCTAAGCCTTACCGGCCGATAACCCTTCTCTCCATCCTGGGCAAAATCTTAGAGCGTCTAATGCTGTATTGTGCACCACAATTAAAAAAAGGAATTTCAGTTATGCAGCACGTCTTCTCCCGAGGTCGGTCGACAGTTACCACCCTCAATTCAATAATAATAGCAGCCAAACAATCATCAGCAAAATACGTGCAGCTTCCTGGATATCTCAGGCGCCTTCGATAACGCTTGGTGGCCCATGATCCTGCTCAAGGCAAAAAGGGGAGGCTGTCCACCAAACATCTACAAGATGTTGGTGGACTACTTCACCGATCGCCGCGTGGGCATGTTCGTAGGGCCCCTGGTGGAATGGAAGGTGTCCACCATGGGATGTCCTCAAGGATCGATGGTGGGATCCACGCAGTGGAACATACTGATGGATGATCTGCTGTGATTGCCAGTCCCGGAAGGCACGGCCCTCACAGCCTACGCCGAAGATCTCACGGTCATGATAGAGTCACCTTCTCGTGCTGCGATCGAGGAGTCAATCACCTCCATACTGGAGTCGGTTGCCGAATGGGGCGTCAGGAACCGCCTCGCATTCTCCTCGGCCAAGTCGCAAACTATGAAGGTCAAGGGGAAGTTCAAGCGCCCTCAAAAGCAATGTATATGAACTAAATTAAAGGTTTATTTAATTTATGTAGCAATATATATATGTACGATTAAAATGATACGTAAAATATATATTATACAAGGTAAAATCCAATCAACCGCCCGAACCCATACCGCAGACACGGCCAGAGACCAGGAACAACGTTCAATGATGACCAACCGAGCCCCCAGCACGAATCCAGGCGGCTGACCAAATCCCATCCTATATACTACATACTAATAGGTTACATATATAAATACATTCCTACCTCCGCCCATTCGATTAGTCTTGCTAAGAAGAAGGGCAAGAAACTTAGCAAGATCATTTCTTTTTTTTAAAACATAAAAACGAAGCCCTATTATGGCGATTATCCCGGACAAAATGTGAAATTCGACATTTTAGAATTTCGAAGACGCTGCATCCTGTCGCTTTAGGAAATTGCAGCTCTGCATAAACATACGTTGATCTTTACTCTAAGACCCCTTGGAATTCGTTTTTACATAATTTATCATTTAAAGCTATAATAAACTTCACGCGTTACTACAAAGTCATAAAAATAAGAAACTGTTTATCATCAGTTTCTCACCAAATACTGGCTAAAATGCAGAAGACATCACATATTCAGGTATGGTTCAAAGAAGTAAAGATTCCTATGAGATTCTTTTTTTATTCAATTTGTTTTAGAAGGAAAAAGCTTGAAAATATTTAATAGCGCCTGCAAAAAAAATTACCAAAACAAGATCTAACGATTTTGATTATTGCTTTTAAATTTAATCAGGCACTTAGAGTCAAACGACACGCTCCCGTCACGCAAAAATAAAAAAAATAAATGTCTTTATTTCGGGCAATGAAAAACACATAGAAAGTGGAAAGAAAATTTTGGCTAATATCAGGTGTTTTTGTGGTAGTGTAATGCATTTGACGATTCCGATTTTGTATAATATTGTGAACTAGTGGTGTGTTGTGTATAGTAATGTAAATATCCCCTTTTGTTTTGTTTTTGTGCAATAAGTGTAAGTGTAATGTATAGGTTAGATTAGTTTGCTGTATCATTTATTAAATAAATTAACATTGTAGAAGACAATAATAAATGGTAAATAATGGGTAATAAAAGAATAATAAAGTACTACGGTTCTGATAAAGCCAAGCGAGTTTACCAAAATAAAGGTCGACGACTCCTCGGTCTCAAATAGGCACAGAGCATAAAATATAATCTTTACGTCAATGATAAACAAGTATATGAATTCGAGGTAAAAGAAATACTAATTGTTAAGTTAATATTTTATATGTATATTATTAAAATATTATATCTTTCATAGAAATTTAGGTGTCAGTAATAAATGACCATTCTGACAAAGACAATATATATGTCCTACTGAGAGGACAAGATAATTTAAATTAAGAAAGGGTAATGAGGGAGTACCTAAGTATCTAGCTGCTGAATCTTTATTCAGTAAAATATAAATCAATGCTTGATAACAGAACTATTGAAACGTTAGAGGCTTTAATGATTATTTAGAATAATTTGTTTGTTTTTTAGCTTTTAAAGAAAATTGAGTGTCAG
This sequence comes from Ypsolopha sequella, assembly GCA_934047225.1. Taxonomy (NCBI): domain Eukaryota; kingdom Metazoa; phylum Arthropoda; class Insecta; order Lepidoptera; family Ypsolophidae; genus Ypsolopha; species Ypsolopha sequella. Next base: position 14,910,451 of record OW203985.1, read on the forward strand.
TAACGACCATCCTGACAAAGAAAACATAAATGTCATACTGAGTGGACAAGATAACGTAGTGCCGTTCAGGGTCAAGATCATTGTACTGCCAGAAGGACAAGTCAAATTTTCATACAAAATACGTACTGCAAGCAGGACAACATATTGATTTTGTCAGGACGTTTCGCACAAAAAACCCATCCTTCCAGAAGAGCTACAAATAAACATCCAAATACGCTACAAATAAATTTAAATATCTGCCCGTTCAATTAGTCTTACTAAACAACCAATCAACCCAAATTTTGGATTTATTTACGTATATAACATGTGTTATTATTTTACTCTAATTAATGATTCTTTCGCTAAACTCATAAACTAAACATGAAAATCAGAGGTGCGATTGTATAAGAAAATAGTCATGAAATCGTATTCATTTGATAGCTTAAAACTAATCATTTCACTTGTCAAACGGCCAATTCGAATTTTCTATGGTATTCATAGATGCTTTACGATTTGTATTGTTATTTTAGACAATGAGTGAATGATTTGTTAAGATTGACAGATAATTCGAATTGTCTAAGATTTTTTAGTTCATCGCTAATGTCAAATGATTGCTGCGACTTGTTGTCAAGTGTTTTTGATTATTTTGGAATATAATTAGGTAAACCAATTTTTATTCTACCATTAAAATCAATAAATGATGTTCAATTAATTAAAATTGTGGTGCTTTTTAGTCAAAACCCTTGGCTTTGGCACAGAAATAAGAATTGTTTTTTATATGAACACAGTTTGGGGTTATATTTTTGTAGGAAAGATATTATGAAAAGGTTTAGGGCAGTTCGGCCACAGATTAAAATATTTTTTCTTACTATTTAGGGTTCCGTACCCAAAGGGTAACCAACGGGACCCTATTACTTAGACTCCGCTGTCCGTCTGTCTGTCCGTCTGTCAACAGGCTGTATCTCATGAACCGTGATAGTAAGACAGTTGAAATTTTCACAGATTATGTATTTCTGTTGCCGCTATAACAACAAATACTAAAAAACAGAATAAAATAAATATTTAAGGGGGCTCCCATACAACAGACATGTTTTTTTGCCGTTTTTATATATAATGGTACGGAACCCTTCGTGCGCGAGTCCGACTCGCACTTGGCCGGTTTTTGTATTTTGGTTCGGTTGCTATTTCGTCATACTAATATAATAAATAAACATACTATAAAATAAAACACCGACCGATTCAAAAATATTTTGCAGTTGCAGTTGACTTGACACTTGAATTGATTCGAAACTATGACGCGTTATTATAACTACAAAACTCGGACGAAGACAAATAATACGATAAGATATAGCGCTGTCTCTTTCAGACATCACATCTAGTAAAAAAAGTAATCCCGTGTCAAGCTCTTCAACTACATCTACTGTTGAGTAGTAGTAAACTTATGCCACCACCTGGGATCGAGCAGCTGAAACTCGGTTTTCCTTCAATTGTTGCGTTTGGTTATACGAGTTGCATGGAGATAATTTTCGATTGAATTCTATGTTTTAAATTATAAAAATTAATTTTTGACGTGGATTTAAAAAATGTAATCAAAAAGATCTATTATTTTTGTGTTTGACATAATTTTAAAGTAAATAAATTATCAAATTTCATTTTACGTAGGTAGTACACAATAAAACGCAATTTCATTTCGCATTTTTTAAACCATCGGTCATTTCTAAACCTTCGGTCACTTTTCGGTCTTCATTTTATGGACAGTTTTACACGATTCGAATTTGCCCTACACGATCCTTGACAATGGTATAGATTTATCATCTATGACCAGACCAACCTTACACAATCGCACCTCTTTACATTACCAGAATACGGACGCCTCACAGAATAAGGTTGCGGGAAGCGCGCCGGGCGACTCGCTTGCAAGTGCGCCGCGCAGCAGGAATAAGACGGCCATAGTTTTTTTCAAATACAGACTGTTCACAGGTATTTTACCTCTGACAGCTGTTCTATGTCCAATACTTAAGAAACATTTTCGATCAGCCTAGAGGTAAAATAACATTGAACGATCTGTACCTATCGCGGCCGCGGCCGCTAACTCAATGATTCCCTTAATGTCACTCTGCTGGCCGTCTGTCCATCCGTATGTCACGGGTCTCTAGCTCTTAGACAAAATGAGATGGAGACCTAAAATTTTGATAGATATGTTGTGTAAAATGTTGAACCAAAACCGAATATTTATTTTAAAATGTTATGAGACCATTTTTGTTACAAAGTCTATCTTTAAAACCAAAGAATTTAGGAATTTGTTATTTCTGTGTATTATATATATTATAAAAGTAATTTTTTTAAATGACTTATCATACATTTGTTATATTTTGCTTCGAAACTGACCTATTACTATAGAAGGATGAATGAAAATATATTTTTTTTTTTAAATGATGAACTTTATTTAGACAAAGATAAACAAAAACGAGAAAATAAATTATAGGTACGTTGAAGTACACAAAAACATTAAGACATATAATTAAATAAAACCCATGTTTATTACTTATTACTTAATACATTGGCGATACGGCATCACAATGAATCTGAAAAAAAAAATTGTTTAATGCGTTTGTTAACAGAATATGGAATATTTTAGTCTAATTATTTAATAATTGGCTTATGCAAGCGGCTTCACCCGCGCTGATTTAGTTTGCACTTTTTTGAGATAAAATATAGCCTATGTCACTCTCCGACTCATAAAATATCTCTTTGCAAGGAATCACGTCAATCCGTTGCTTCGTTGCTACAATAAAGAAGAACAAACCAACAACAAAAAAACTGAAAATCACACTTTTGCATTTTTAATAGGGGTACGTATTTTGTTTAATTTCCCTTTGTTTGCCTTTGTAAGTTCTTATTATACTCGTATGTAATATTTGTGTTGTGGCAGATAAATAAAAGAATATTAAATGCTTTTCTATTATTTCCTCTTCTGCGGTTAAACTGCAGGTCTTATATTTGAACTTACCATTTCCATTGCCTCCATGATCGCTTGCTTCCCAATCTGGACAAAAAATTTATGATTGATTTAATTCTTTGATTTTCATAAAATATAATTAACTACCACATTATTAGGCTTTATTTTACCACACACATCGAGAAAAAAATTATTATACTTGAAAGTTACAAGTAAGTAAATAATTTAGTAGGAAAAAACGAAACAAGATAATTCAGTAATTTGGTGAAAATTTTAAACTTCTAAAGAAACATCGAGTTATGTTAAAAAGTGTCACTTTTAAATTAAAAAAGATAAAAACTGAAGTAATTAAATAATTATAATACCAAAATTGGGTTCTAAACTTAAACATATTTCAGTTTCAACTGAATATTTTACACAAGACTTTTGATACTATTTATAACCACCTAAACATGGTGACTGGGCAGTTTTATAGATTTTGAGCTATGTGACAACAGATATGATGTCTTTCGGTTAGACCGCAACGCCTTACTTTCGATCTTATATTTAAACTCACCATTTCCATTGCCTCAACGACCGCAACCACCTAGACAAAAATTCATTGGTTGATTTAGTTCTTGAATTTTCATAAAACAGAATTACTTAACTAATTAGGCTTAACTTAGCCACACACACCGAGAAACAATAATTATAATTTAAACTTTAAAGTTACAAGTGATCTATAAAATACTTAGTAGGATAAAACCAAATAATTTGTTTTAGTGATTTGGTGAAAATTTTAAAGTTTTAAACAAGCATATCGAACTATCTTAAAAAGTGTCCCTTTTAAACTAAAAAGATACAAACTGAAGTAATTAAATAATTATAATTATCTCAAAATTGGTTCTAAACTTTAACATATTTCAGAGTTTGAACTGAATATTTTGCACAACACTTTGATACTATTTATAACGACCTAAACATGGTTAAAGGCCGTTATTTATTTGAATTTAATAAGAAAAACATGCAGCCGATGATATAAAACACATTATTTTTTATTAAACTGTAATTATTAAACAATATTATTATTTACTTCTTTCTATGTGTACTTAACTCATAATGTGGTATTTACATACATATATTAGGCTTAATTTTACTACACACATCGAGAAAAATATATTATAGTTTAAAGTTACAAGTAACCTGTAAATACTTAGTGGGATAAAAGCGAAACAAGTGATTTGGTGAAAGTTTTAAACTTTTAAAGAAACACCGAATTATCTTAAAAGGTGTCCCTTTAAACTGAAGCAATTGAATAATTATAATTATCTAACAATGAGTTTTAAACTTAAATATATTTCAGTTTCGACTGAATATTTTATGCAGCACTTTGCTACTATTTGTAACCATCTAAACATGGTTAAAGGGCAGTATTCTAGATTTTGAGCTATCTGACAACAGGTATGATGTCTTTGGAATAGACTGCAACCTCTGCAGTGTGCATCGTCGAAATAATGAATGTATGGGAATGTTCAATATAGGTCGTTCGTTCCGTCGACGCCGACGCGACGTTTGCGTCAGCGGTAAGGGCATGCTTTTCCCTTGCATTAAATGGTTTGTTAATGACTACTTATCAACGTAAAGGCTCTGTGGAAATTTAGAATCGTAGTATTCAACTTTTGGAAGAGTTTTAGTTGGTTTTGAACCCAACCAAAAGTTATGGAAAGACTCTCGATTTAATTTTTAGCAACTCTGCTCTGGAAGTTCATCGGTCGACCTCTCCTTTCATTAAAGATGACAAATTACATACTATTTTGAAAATTGATGCTGTTGATATACTTTCAACACCACTTACCTAAGCAAACTCTGCTAAAGATTTCAAAATAGTGATTATATGTAAGATGAACGTGTAACTATCGATAGCCGCAATAAAAAGTGATTTCATCCTTTGAGTTTAATGATTTACTAAAGAAAATGACACAGGACAAAAAACAAGGCACCTAGAAAATGGATCCAGTATAAGAATCCACGAAATTACATATAATGTATTATATTTATTACGAAAGCGACCAAAACACGTTTAAGAAGTATGTCAAAAGAATGAAAAATCATATTTAAACTGACCCTTACTGGTTTTACGTTAAAGCTCGTCGAGGAACCTTCACCTACCCACATTCACATGAGCGAAATGGTGTAAACGTTTTGTTTTCATTTTACGGACCCAGTATTTGCAAGGGTTTATTCCACTCGGTTTTAAGCAATCTTACTCATACAGTGAGCATCCTTTAGCCGCACATTGTTATGAGGAAAGAAGCACTGTGAGTTGTCTTTGCATTACTTCTGACACTATTGTAAAATTGCTTGATGAATTGAATGTGAATGGTGTAGCTGGCATCGATGCCTTGTCTACATTGACTTATAGTATGTCAATGCTTGCCACCTCTTAGCTGAAGAACTAAGGTAAAACAAAATAATGAACTTTATTTAAGAAGAAAGAATATAAAGTTAACATTAATTCTTAATGTACACTGGTAGCATAATATAAAAAACATGTTTAAAGTTATATACAAAGCGTTCTTATTTCAATGGTGAGATTTCTTCGAGCAAATTAAGGGTGAAAGATATTTTTGGTAATAATAAGGTTTTTTTAATTTTTAATAATAATGCTTGAATTATTTCAAGGTTTACACAATCAGCACAGAAGTTTTCATAAAAGCGAGTCCGTATGGTTTGCAATGTTACCCACAATAATACAATATCAGATAAACTTACTTTTTCTTTCGAATGCCTATTTAATTATTAAACTTATTTCTATGTGAACTTACCACAACTAGCACCACAACTAGGACCACAGGTGTTGTCAACCTTGGTAACTGAAATGTATATAACATCAATATAGTTTATTTGTAAATAATTGATAAACTAAAATTAAAATTAAATTGTTTTTCCTTGATAAGTCATCTTTTAATTTTTTTTTTTTACTTTTTGGCACACTCCGTAGTCGTAGATTCTCGCATTTGTTAAATGTCAATTGTTTTTTATACTATTTATTGAATAAAAACTAGTGTGATCAATATCTTACCTTGTGAGCTCGAGTTGGCTAGCGCCGTTACGTCCACTGAGTAAGAAATAGAATTTATATTAGCTGTATTTTTGTTAAAATAAACTTAAATAAGATATAATATAAAAAATTTTTTTGGATCAAATTGTTCAGATGTTATAAAGAAATTATAAACTTAATTTTAAGAAGTAACAATAACACGATAACATTTATTCTAATGAACACAGATAACTGCAAAGTAAAATACAAGATAAAAGTGATGAACAATGACGCGTTTATCTCAATAATGGGATGTCTTCCAGCAAATCAAAGGTGAAAGTTATATCTTATATTATTTGGTCCTCATTATAATCGTAAAAAATTATATTAATAAAAATAAAAAATTATATTTGATATATTTAATTAATATGGTTCAATATATAAATATATAAAGGTTTAGGATATCATCCTACTTAGCATTATGTAAAGCTTCTGGAGTCAAAATATATTATAATGGGTAAAAATATATAAAATTTTGTTAATGAATTTGATATTCTGCTGATCTTCAATTCTCATGATCAGGTCACGTGCACACAAAAACATTTATCATAAGGATCAACTTGCCTCAAAGCACTATAAAAATATATGAATAGTATTTATCCTGCTTTTTGGATATATAATGAGTGTAAACAGGTAAAAACTCAGTATTTACTCACTGGTAAGTGTTTAATAGGATAGGATATCTGCTACAATATTTTCAGATCCTATAATGTACTTTGTGGTCTTTGTTTTCTGCGCGGTGCTTTTATTTTTCTGGTTGGGTGCAAATTTTAATAATTTACGATACCTTTGTGTAGATATTGACGTAAAAAAAGCCGTACAGTGTCGCAGCTAAGCAAGTAGTGAAGCATAGCAATGGTGGCGGATTGTTAGTGTGTGAGTGAACTTACTATGGAAATTGCCGGGCTCGTGCGTATAAGCCGATCGGCATACTGTGGGTGCTTCAGTTGTTGGTTAGCGAAACTCCGTCCACGTTTTTTTACGGTTATGTGTGTTGTAAAATATTTTCCTTCTAAGTAATGTTTAAGAAATGAAGAGGAAACGATGCCAGCCTTCTACCCTTTTACATGACGAATTTTTTATGTACTTTTGTTAATTTTTATCATAAAGGTTTTACAAGGGTTTTAGGTTAGTGTTGCGTTCTTTTTTTTAGGTACCTAGTTAATTTCAATGTGTTAAATGTTTTTTTTTTCTTATATTTTTCTTAAAGTTCTGTATCATAAAGTTGGTCTATTGTGACTACCAATTCGCTGCATTAGTGCTGGTGACATATCTGGCACGCTTGTTGCTAGTCCGTGATATAAAAGAACACAAAGCAGCTCATATGCATATTTCCTTAACGCCAGTGCTATTAACATTACAAGGGATCCACAGTAACATTACGAAGTAGTTAATACGCTTTGGCAAGGCCCATATAACACTAGCTACATGTAGACACTTTTTGGTCTCATATAATGCTAAGAAGCCACATAATAGTTGTAAGTGATACCCTTATGGAAACTTTCTCCTCTTCAAAAGAATTTGCAACATATTTTATTTTTTGAGAAACTCAAAATTCTCATCATGACGGTAGAAAGCTGCAAATCAGTGATTAATCATATCAAACACGATCTCGTTTGTTCATATCATATACTAGTTTATTTTTTCTAGAACGCTTCCTGATATTTGTCGACACGTTGAAACTAACATTAACTAAGCAGTAATCGTTTGTCAAATTATCGTTTATAACTTGGTTTATTTTAATTCGTGTTTTCTGGTCACAACAATGCGTTTAGAGTGAGATACCATTTGAGTTAACAAGTCGAAAAATAGGTGGTCGAAGGCAGTAGTTTTATTTCAGTGGAGCTGCGTGTAAAAAGCTATTTTAATATGATTTTTCTAATTAAATGTTAGCCTGGCAAAATAAACAATGAGCAGGTATTAAGGAAAGTCTAAAAATCTCTGGAAAATTAGCCGACGTTTTATTGGAATAAATATCACAAAAACGTATCGTCACGACATTTATTTTCGAGGGCATGTAAGAGGTGTTTTCGAGTGTAGACTGTTACCAAAAGTGAGTCCACACTCGTAAGACCCCATTTCATTGAAGATTTTAGCGTCCTAACGTGATAGGGGATGAGTTTTGTTGCCGTACTTCGGGCACAATTACACGCTTTTTAGGGTATGCACGTTTAACTGGTTACCTCATTGATAGCAAATGAGATAAGTAATCAGCCCCAGCGCAAACACTTTGATCCTAAGACCTGATGATTTTCATATAACAAATCAATCAATATACATATAATAAAAGTGTAGAACCCGCTGTGTCTGTACATTGGAGAAAAGTAATAAAAAAAGAAAGAAGGTGACTAAATAAGAGTAATGGAACAAAAATCAGTGATTTTTAGAATTCTTTTCTGTCTGTATGTCTGTGTGTTTGTTCGCGCACATCTCCAAAACTACGGAATGGATTTTGATGTAGTTTTCACAGGTAGACCTAATTTGGAGCAGGATAGGCTTTATTTCATTAAAATCGAAAGACGGAAAAAAAAAGATCGTCATTTATCCATTCTAGGAATTTAAATTTTGACTGTTAGAAGTTACATGGCAAAAAATAATTTCTAGCATTAAATGCCTATAGATGTCACGAATGAGTGTTAAAAGAAAAAAAGAAAGCTTTGGTTAGAAGTATGTAACGTATCAAATTTTACACAAACATTGGTCCTTTACGTAGTCAATTTGCAAATTGACTTACCATGGAAGGCTATCCAGCACTTCCAGCTTTCTTAGAAATTTGAAATTCCGTTCACAGATAGATCTTATAGCATATGTTAAGGAAAAAATCGGCCAAGTGCGAGTCAGACTCGCGTACCTAGGTTGCGTATCGTGGATGATAAATTTAATTTTGTCATTTATTTGTGAATTTGTAAACCATTTTTTTTTTCTGTAATCTTTACGATAACACATATTACCATGTTTTTTTTTTCATATTTTTCAGTCTGCCAGTTTTGGAGTAATAGAAGCAATTAAATATTGGCCAAACTATATATTTTTACAATCAGATTTATAGTAGGTACCAACTTACAATTTGATACCCATATTGCATTTTTATAAATAATTTTTCTTTTTTTTTTTTAATAATTTTTTAATCGCTATAGTTTTCCTGTAATTGGCTGGCTGTAATTTGGTAAGATCTATAATCGACATTGTTTTAGTCTTACCTCCAAGATCTGAATTATTATGATTAGTTCTGGAATTGAAAAGTAGATGGCGCTGCAAGTAAATTACATCGCACAATTATTTAATTCGAGCATAAAGTTTGTGAAATGGAACTCGACTGCTTTACAACGAAAAATTATTGAAGCTGAGATTCTTACTGGATGTGGCTCAGGTGAAACTGTTTTTATGCCGCAAATATCACTCATCCCCAATAACTTACCGTTCCAATTCAAGCGCAGTTTCCAATAGCCGTTTGCTTTGCGATGACTATAAACAAGTCCCAGGGTCAGAGCCTTAAGGCTGCTGGTGTCGACTTAAGGTCTGATTGTTTTTCTCATGACCAACTGTATGCTCGCGGGTCAGTAATGCAAACAATCTTTTCATAATAACCTTGTCTGTCTGTCTGTACATACTGATACAAAATATTTTTTTTCGGTATTTTTGTCCGTATTTCATGCATCACGCAAAAACTAATGAACGAGTTTTGGTATGGTTACCACTGTTCCAAACTCAGCAGTGAGGTATTAATTACAATTAAAGAAGGAAGAAAGCTCACTGTTCAATAACTTAATAAAGCCAATTCTGAAGGCTTTAATTTAAATTTTAGTGCCGTCCAAGCCTAAAATTTTCCAAAGAAATTAAGCTTCTAATCCTAACTCTTAAAGACTATTTTGTATTGAAGAAAATTTAGTTTTGACAGCACTTAAACTAAAATGAAAGTCTTCAGAATCGGCTTTATTATCTTTTTAAAAACTGGATATTTTCTACTGCGGGAATCCCACATTGGCCGCATTATCTTCTTCCACGCGGACGAAGTCGCGGACATCAGTTAGTACTTAATAAATAGTGCATGTGTGTACTTATATCACAGTACCTATATGTATTGACCATATATTTCAAATCTCATCCATCGCTCACCTTAGTTAGGGATATAGGATCAATGTGTTTGCGCTGGGCCTGGTTATTTATCTCCTTTGCTGTCTGTACATATACAAATGATATGCTGTCTGTACATATACAAATGATATGCTGTCTGTACATATACAAATGATATGCTGTCTGTACATATACAAATGATATGCTGTCTGTACAGTACATATACAAATGATATGCTGTCTGTACATATACAAATGATATGCTGTCTGTACATATACAAATGATATGCTGCATGCATAGTATTCATTCCGAAAATGTCATCGGTACAGGTACAGGGTCATTTTTTTTGGATCGTTGTATTATGGAATTCATTTAAAATTTTGAATTGGAGTGAGAAATGTATTGTATTTGACACAAAATATATTACCAAGCTTATTTAAACCTCTTCCCGTCAACAAACACTCCCCGCCCCAAATAATGTGAGGCTGAAAATGGAGTAAGAGGGGTTGTTAACGTTAGATTGAGTAAAAGCAATGTAATGTACAATGAAGCAATGAAAATGGCTTGTATTTGAAGCATGTATGAATTTGAAGCTTGTAATGAAGCATGTTTTTTAAGAAGATGGGTACAATAAGGAACAAAAACAAAATATATATATATTATGTATGTTGCTTTACAAAGCTGTAAAAAATCACAATTAATAAAGTAAACACTTACGCAATGTAGGTGCCGCTAAGACTGCAGTCTGATAAAAACAAACAAAATTATGTAACTTACAAAATTCACTTGATAATACTATACGGTTTATTTCCTTTGCAATACTATACGGCTCTCTACGGTTTGGCAGTAAATTATTCCTAATAAAATATATTTACAATGACAGTTTCTTTATAGGCAAGATATTCAGACTTATGTAAAAAAAGAATTCTTTGTATCAAAGAAATTTCTTTGATTCAAAGAAATATAGTTTCATATATGCACCCAATTAATTAATTTTAAATTAATTTTAAATATTATTTAGTTTTAATTTTATAATTTTTATTGTTATGTATTTGATTTGTTGTGTAATAAAATACCTCATATGCACCCAATTATATTTTCTTGATTGTAAATCATCATGTTCTTGAAAATATTTATTAAGAAGAAACAAACGTTACTTCATGTAAAAAAAAAAATATTAATTTCCGACTAAAATAATGTTTTATTCAAACAATAGACTGGCTTTCTTAAGTCAAACAATTTTAATCTCACAGGAGTAGTCCTATTTTCTAGCAAGAACATATTGTGTTGGTGTTACAGCACCTCAATTTGAATAAAAGCATTGAGCATTTTAAAATACGAATGTGATTTCAATATTACTTTCTCACTAAAATAATATTCTATTCAACCAAGAAACTGGCTTTCTTAACTCAAACAATTCGAATCTCATTGAAAATATTGTTTTGGTGAAAAATTAATGTTATATGAAAATGTTGCAAGGGTTGACTCAACCCAACCGCAGTGCAATGGAAGCACAAATGGAAGGGTTTCGCCCTGGGGGAACCACCTTCATGATCACGGTGTCCGCTTACCAGATAGGTATGATCAATACTTATCCATGGGTATGATTTGGCAAGGTTACCGAGCGGTAGCAATTGTGCCGAAAAAAAAAGCTTAACACCGCCATGTAGAAATTCGACGCCAGCGCCTCTAGGAGCACAGACTACAATTACTTTGTCTGTTTAGTTTTTGTCTGTTAGAACTACGAATTTATTCAGGTAAAGTACTTATATATGCAGCGAAAGATATATTTTCTTTAACGAAAGCGGCCATTCCTTTGGGCAAGGAAACCAATATTATCTTGCCTGAAAACCAGTTCAATTCGTTGTAAGAAACGAATATTTGCAGAAGACTAGTTCTTTCTTCGTATAAAGCAGAATTTTTTCCTTCGACAAAACTGCGTGAAAACTAGGCCTAAGAACTTACGAAACCTAACTTACCTACCTACTTATAAACTACCTAACTATAATAATATATATGGTATGAGAACATGGGAGTACATGCTTCCTTTAATACTAAATGAAATACCTACCCATACATTAGATAGACTAAAAATCTTAAATAATAATAAAAAGCGAAAAAGTGCCATAAAGCTTTATTTTCTTCAACATCAGCAGCCTGTGGCTGCGTGATGTTATATAACATAATATAAGTTAGAATTACTTTAGTTAGTTTAGTTTTTTTTATTTTTTTTTTTATTTCTGTGCAGTGTACTTATTTGTATGATTTTTATAATACTGTAATAACTTTTTTCGAAGCAATAAAACATTTTTTACTTTACTTTTTACTTTTATCTCGCCATACCGCGCATAAACTATGTGGTTTTAGTTACATGGCTTTAAATTCTTCAAAATGTAAGTAACCAATGAAAAAATAAACAAAAAAAAAAACAAAAAAAAACGATTTATTTTCGTTTAATAAAAAATGTTTTTCGTGAAAGAAAGAAAGAGTTCTAGAATTAAGAACCTCATTATTTTGTTTTAAATCTCACAAATTCTATGCAAAACAATAATGTCTTCGCGGTAAAAATATATCCAAGACATCGGAAACTTTTGACCTAAAGTAACCACCAAATCTTTTTTTTCCGTGATACGTGCCATACATTTAACTTGGTTTTCTGATTTCAACAAAATATTTTTTACGTTAAAGTAACTTTTCAAGTTCGAGTACATACATACACACCGGGTTTTGGTTATTTATTATACCTTTGTGTATTGAAATATGTACAATCTATAATAGGATACTAAAGTATCATGTAAACAAAAATTGTAGCAAAGGTAGATTCTTTCAAATAAAAATTATAGACGAGATGGAAGAAATAGAATATAATTTATTGGCGAGTAGTTTATAAATTCTGATGAAAATAGGAAATTTTTTGAGTCAGGTGTTAGTTATGTTAACTGTTTCAAAAAATGTCTCATTCTAGACATAAATTAGAACACACACATAGTCTGACATTCTCTCTCAATTCACCACACAAACCCTCCCCCACACACACAAACTCCTTCTACCTCTATCCCACACACATACACATCTTTAATTCAATCAAAAAGTTTTTAAGAAAGTAGTTTTGCCTTTTCTATTTTTTTTTATTTTATTATTCTCATTGTTATCGTGTAAGTATTATCTGTCATCGTGTCATCATTACTTATTACTCCAACTTATGCCGGGCCCAGTGGGGCCCGAATATATCTTGGATTCAATCATGATGTTTTGTGCCTGATGCCTATATTTACTTTTATATATATATGTGTATAAAATTATAATTATATATAAAAAAATACAAGAAATAAACCGATAAAGGCAATATAAATTTATTTGATAAAAATAAGAAATATAGTAAAACAAGAAAAAAGGCTTACCAAGAAAGCAAAGACGAAGAAGAAAACGGAGAAGAATTTCATTTTGAAAATATTGTTTTCACAACTTTTACTGTTCTCTAAAGGAATCTGCAAAAATGTATGATATGCCAAAACTTAACCAAGCCTTTTTATACTAAAATAAATACAGTACATTGCAAAAAAATCGGACCATTTGTGAATTTTATTAATTTACTTTATCATTAACAACTTTAGTTGTTAATAAAATAGCACTTTAAATATTTACTCGTATTTATATTTTGGTGAATTTATGCACACCTGGGTTCCTGGGTTCGAGTCCCTGTTCAGAGATAATCACATCCTGATTTACTTCCCTTACGTTGTTTACGTTGCTCAGAGCTAGTACCTCGAGTCAATGAAATGTATTTTAATTAACATCTTCCCTTGAAAATGGTATAAAATCCGAAACCGGTTGGGAGAAAACAAAAGAAAAGTGAAATTTCTTTCAAGTGCTTTTAACTTAAGATGTATTTCAAGTTCACCAAGTGCTGACAATCGCACGTATAAATTATGACATTTATGTATTTTTAAAGTGAAATTACCGGCATGATAACGCGACACATATTAATTTTTATACTTATATTGCCAGCCTCTGATGGCTTGTTTTTCACAACTACTAAAATTTCAATTTGGCTTGAACAAGGTTCTTTAAATAATGATATTATGGGAAAAATACCAAAACCATTTACCATTTGATTTTTCTATCACAAGAAGATAAAATTTACTACATTGTTGATAACTTTTAAGGTCTAAAAATAAAGTAGTAGAAAATAATGTCGTGTTCATATAAGGAAATTATTCTCGCGTATAAGAAACAGCATTAAGATATAATTCAAAGTCAAGCTGTTATTAGACTAAAATTAGGTAAAATTGGTTATTTCTTTGAAAACACTCATGGTATTTGTATGGTTCTTGCACTAAAATACAAAGAAAATATTGCTTAGCTAAATTATCTATGGAATTTTTTTTCTGTCCACGGTTTCCATGAGAAAATTATTGTCTTCTCCTATTTTGCTGAATTCAGAGAACCAGTGACCGACGACGTTGTCATGCAGTGCTATTAATGTTATTTCAGTATAGTCTCTGCCAATATTTCTACCGACATAGGTTGACTCTAGGTCGTTGGTGACTACGTGCTCCTTAAGATAGACTACCCAAGTGCTACTCAAAGACTGGAAAGCAGCTGAACAATGTGTTTCGTTAATTATTGAAGCTAAATAGCATTACTCAGCGCTATTCAGCTTATTACTTTCAGCAAATATTCAGCTTAAGGTGATATACCGTGCTAGCAAAGGTCCCCGTTACTCCAGGCAGAAAGACCCGCAGTGCGAAAGGGACGGAATCGGGGAAAATTGTCAAAAAGTCGGTTTTAAATTAATTCAAAATTAACTAAAATAGCTACAAAAAATTCCATAACCAGTAATTTAGTTGTAGTTAAAACCCACCTAAATAAATAATTTTCAAGTCTGTATGCTATCCTAATTTGTCAGAATATCAAAAAAAGTGTAAAATTAGACCTGATTTCAATAATTATTTCTATCGAATGAAATTCCTCCTATCGCGTTTCTGATAGACCAAAATCTAGTAAAGGGTCCCAAAATTGTTATACTAATTTATTTTACTTGGAACTTCATTAAAAGAGCAGATAAATAACTTCAAAAAGTGTCCATTTTCACGGTATAGCCCCTTAAGTTCACATTACGGTTTAATAACGTTACGATAGCGTTTTATTTGCGTTATTTTAAGTAACATTAGTTAAAAGGACTTAATATCGACTGATAAATATAGCACGAGTTATCCTTTAGCCGGATTAAACCTTACATTAACACCTTAATTCTTGTCTTGAACTTCAGCAAGTTCACATTTTGCTGTATAAATACGTATAAAAGGTTAAGAAGGCAGCAAAAATAATACGTGTGATAAGTTTATAATTGTGTTATTTTGTTAATGGCGGATATAATGAAATGGAGAACATGATATTCGGTATTCATTCGTTACAAATTATTGGGAATGCAAGTTTACTGTTATTATATACATATATTAGATAAAGAAATTTTCATGTGACCCGAGAATAAAAAGCTTTTAATGAAAAAGTTTTAATAAATAAACCTTGATAAAAGTTAACTAATTAATTTTGATTTTTTTTAACATTATTATTGGATAAAACGTTCTAATAAGTATAATTCAACGCAATAACTATATACTTCATATTTAAAACATCATAACATATGAAGAGAAAGTAAAGTAATTTATAGGTTAAAGAAAAAAATCGTAGTCGCGTCTTACACAGTGATGTGAACTGTTTTAAATCTAAATTGTTTATTAAGGCTGTATAATGAATGATTCACTTGAGTCCCGTTAATTCGCAAAAATCAGGAAGAAGTAAAACATGTGAACTAAATACTGTGAACAACTTTTATGCGGATACTTAAGGGATTCGCAATAAAACCAATGAAACTATTATATACTTAAATAACTACTATAGTAACATTTATAAATGCGCAGCAAAACAAGTGAATATTACGTAAAACCGTTAGAAAAACTAAATGTTACCGCAAAAGGAATACTATAATTATACTTTTTTAACTTTATGTACTGTACAAAGGTCCATTTGGGTTTACCTATTCTATAAATATCTGATTAAATCATTTCATGTGAACCACCATTAAACAGTTGACGTTGGTTTAATACACAAAAGTTAAAAAAAGATTTACGCAGTGTTCTCGAGAAATTTTCAAAAGCCGATATACCGATTCAAACAAAAGCAGCATAAAGGCAAATTAGGGGGAAACAGTTCAGCACCGTGCAGTAACATGCACCACAATTAATCCATTGTACATCTTCTGACTAAATGGAAGTTCACACATGCTCTCTTAAAAAGTCAGCTTAATCAAAGTCCACATAGACCATCTTCAACAGCACCTGGCATATTTTTCTCTACTCAGCCCTTAGTATTAGAAATTAGTATTAGTATTAGAAATTGCTAGAAGCTGAACAAAGAAGTAGAAAATATACCAAATAAACGCTAAAAGCGTAATTATGGTGGTGTTTTTCTAGCATAGTACAGCTCTTATTTAAACTAAGCTGTTTAAACGGTACAGGAAGGCAATATAAAGGTGTATGATCACGAGTAATCTGTTACAAGAGTTTGTATGCGCATAGACTTCTGAATAAGACCACGAGTGACTAATTATACTGCATTCTGTGCTGCTTGGGCAGTAGGGCCTACCATGAGTTTTGCATTCGATACACGTTAGCGCTGCGTAAACTATTTATATATGAAACTAGCTTCTGCCCGTAGCTTCGCCCGCTCTGATTAAGCTTTTATGTAGTCCTATCTAGTTTGTCAATATTTACGTATATACTCTAAGCACAGATTATTATAACAGGTATAAAAAAAGCCATTAAATCATCGAATAATCTCATGGGAGCTTTTTTATGGGATAAAAATAGCTCATGTACCAATTCCAGGTCTGGAACCACATTTGTGCAAAATTTGAACCCAATAGTTTTAATAGGTATGGTGTGAATGAGTGAAACAACACTTTTTTTTTTGAAATTTGTCACCCCATTGCTATCTCATGGGAACTGATTTATGTAATAAAAAGTAGTCTATGTCCTTTTTTAGGCCTAGAAATATATTTGTACAAAAGTTTCAGCCCAATCGGTTGATTAGTTACGGCGTGAAGGACCAAAACACTATCTACATATCCATACGTCCAAACTTTCGCATTTATTATTATTAGTGGAATTACACAGCACCCCTGGCGGTTTACGAGAGGAACCACAATTTCTAATGCAAAATACCTAAAATAAACATGTTAAGAAGATAAAATACTATAAAAACTTTTTGGAAAAGAAACATTTTTTGTACCGCAACTGTACAACCAAAGCATCTGTTCAAATTGAAAGTTAGGAAAAATTATAATAACATTTGTTGAATTAATTACTCGATAAAACATAAATATTATTTAAATTTTCTTTAACCTCACCTCACCTGCCCATTTGCCCCGCTTTTTGTACGCTTTAATTGACGCTAACGCCACAATGGCCGCAATGACATTTATTATTATTTTAATCATAAATAAACATAGACAAGGTGTTTTCAAGGTACTCGTTTTCATAACTAATCGACGCTGACGGCACAGTGACCGCAATGACATTTGTGATATTTATTTACTTTAATATTATTTAAATTATAAATAAAGATAGACAAGGTGATTTCAAGGTATTCGCTTTCATAAAAAACATTTCTGTTTTTTTCGTAAAATTGTTGCAGACACTTAATATTATTGTAATAATTTCTTTCACAAATTTCTGAAGTATGAATTTAGTTAAAATTCTGAGGGGTCGTATCGTGTTCACTTTGGGTGTACGATTTCCATTTAAAGTAAAATCAGTAGTAATTCAACAGTTCGTTCAACCGACAGGTGCCGTTTCGGGTGGAGACTTCTCGGTTGACTGGAGAGCCGGCGGCTCCAACCTTGGCTAGTGGTCAGTCTGGCTATCCAAAGATGTAACGTCGATAGTATTCTAGACACCTTACGGGGTAGTGACTTGGCCCTATTTATTTTTATTTTTAACACGTTTTTGCACATTTACACAAATAACTTAAAGACAAAAAAAATTAAACATGGTGTACAAGGGCAGCACTTATTGCTCACACTTATTGCTTATTGCAGCGTGTACCAAAACTGAGTCACTGTAAAATCTTGTTCTGTTTTCTGGAATAGCTCAGTGACTGTTGCAGGAGCGCATTTCACGCCCGCGTTCATAAATAAATGTGAAACGTTCACGGAGGTACCTAGGAGCAGAGGAATTGTATAGGAACACTATGGAGGAGAGAAAAAATGTGAGCATTTCTGCGAAGACGAGTTGGGACCCAATTGGGAACGGAACTGTGAGACATGGTCGTATTTACGAAGAGAAAAAATGAATCTAATAGGTACATACATTTTGAAGTTCTTCGAGTTTATTGAGAAGCTCCTCAGTGAGGTCCAAGAAACAAGAGTCTGCGTAATCTAGAATGGGGAGAAGAAAAGACTGTGCTAGCATAATTTTGGTTTAATTGGCAGAAAGCTCTGCATGCGTTTTAATGCGTGAAACGTACCGTACATTTTTCCGCTTAAAGATTCCACGTGTGGAGCTCAAGACAGCGTTCTATCAAACGTTACTCCCAAGTTTTTCACTGAGTCTGTGTAGGAGATTACTGAAGTATTAAATGTAAGCCATGGAATTTTGTCTATGTCAATTTTAGACAGCAAACGTGAACTACCTAAAATGATAGCCTGTGTCTTACCGGGGTTCACAAGCAAGCCAAAAGCCTTAGTATTTATTTATAGATTTTAGATGGCGTTAGGTGCTCCTGTCGTTGGAATCTTCTCCATTCACTTATGCACTCCGCCTTTACTTTTACTTCTTGATACGGCTCGAAATTTACTTTTTCTTTCACCTGATTCACAAATATTCTCCTAGGTCTTCCTCTCTTTCTTTTCCCCTCTATTTTTTCTTTATTGATGTTTTTTAATAAAATTGTCGTTTCGTATCAGATGTCCCAACATCTTTCCCCTTCTATATCTTCTAATAATAATAAACGGGGTGTTAATACACAGCTTAACTGATCATAATGATCATACAGATTGTTTTTTCCAAAAATACATACACGCGCAAAGAATATATATTCTTGCTCGTGCAATTTTTATCGTAGGTTTCTGAGATTTCTTTTTCATTTGGTCGGTTAAGTTTCTTTAGGAAAGGTGTTCAGCATGATCAGTAAATTATTATTAGGGTGCTTTGCAAATGAGAAAATAATATCAATATGAAAGAAAAAGTAAGACAAATATTTTCTCAGGCCAGGACTCGAACCTGCGACCTTTTGCTTTCTTTCTTTCAATTCCTTTTGTGTAATTGTGTTAGAAAATCGTATTCATATTGACAGTTTCAAACGTATGGGTGTTTCTCTAAGAAGTTTGATTATAGATATTGTTGAAATCGTCCAATTTATTTAAAGTTGCCCTATTGGACGTTTTGGTATATATAAATTTTATCTTTTTTACCTAATTGCTTAGTAGGGTTAGTGCTATATTTTTTTAGTTATTTTGATTAAGTAATAAAATACAACATCCTTTTTTTAATATTATTACAAAAAAAAACAGTGTTTTTAGACATTAATCATTCCTCAATATTATTAATAATTTATAATGGCAGACGCGAACAACACGTTGTGTGTTCACGTTCGAAATTATATTTTTATTTTAATATTGAGGTTTTTACTTAGTCCCGAAAGTATCAAAAGCACCGGGACGAGGTAATGTGTTCCCGGTTCTTCAGTCTACGCCAAATCTCAGGATATTTCAGGAATTTTGGGACCGGGATATCCCGGGACCTTTCCCTTGTATGTAGAAACTTACATGGTATTTTAACATACTTCTACATAGTAAAACAGGTCAAAATTGGTAAGTTTTGGGTGGACTATTTCTGAACTATTTTTGACATCAAGTTCAAACCGAAACACGTTAGCTTTTTGCAGAAATCAGAAACCTTCACGAAAAAATCCTCACCCTCGGAAATCCTTGAAGGACTTGTTTTGAGATTGGGCATGGCGTCATGACTAGATATTTATGGACTATTGTTTGGAATTGGAACCAAGCCGGTACTACGCATAATTTGCTCGTATGAGAGGTGATGATTATACCCTGACCTTCACATAATAATCCTCACCAAACTATACCTATAACTATTAATGACTATTTCTAGACAATTTTTTGGCATAGTCAACATTGATTTTCATGAAGTTTTAAAAATTAAAGAGTACCTATATACCGAAAGACACAATACTCGCGCAATGAAGAACAGAAGCGTTCTCGATCTTTGCTTTGGATGATGGTTCTTCTAGTTGTTTGCGTAGTCTGCAGGGCTTGTTACTGTGTTGCAGCCTGGCCCCGGGTAATCGTAATTTCACTTCACTCTACTTATTTGCCTTTCAAGAACCAAATTTACGTGCAGATCTTAGTGCAATGTAGAATGAATATGGGCCCTGCATTTGATTATTTCCTAACCAATCTGTGACAGTTCACACGTTTAAGTCAAAGTTAAAAAAACATCTTTTTGACAAACAAAAGCAGGAAAGCCGTTAAAACCAAATATTTATTTTTTTGCTCAATTTGTTTATGTTAGTACCTACCTAATAAAATTTTTCAATAGTGGTTTTAATTTTAAATTTATTTTTGTTTCTGCAAAATTGTAATTCGTGTGTATTTTTTTATATACAGAGTGGAAAAAATGTAAGGGCCCTGGATTTAACTACCTTAAATCCTTTAGTTAGCTCATTTTCTGAAAGGAAACATTCCTTTATTTTTTAAAAGAAACAAAACTGCATTCAAAGATCTTCTAAAATTTACTTGTCTCACCCGGGAACTGAACCAACTAAAAATTTAAATAATAAACCCTCGCTATTTTATTATATGAATCGGTAGAATTATTGTTCAGGATAAAATTTGTCTAATAAACATTTTGTCTTACACTCATCTGTTGTACGATATACCCATGAAATTGAATATTTATTACAAGTTTTTTATTAACAATACCTAGTACTGTCAATTCTGTGCTCAATATCTGCTATGTACTGCTTATAGCACGATCTAGCGCGATCTTTGCAACGCTTAGACAACAAACTAAGTTCCAATTTAACGAGCGGATTTTCAAATTTTTTGACTAATTGTCTCAATTTATATTTTTCTTTTAGGAGATTAATTAAGTCTTTGGAAAACCAAGCCGGGTATTTAAATTTAGTAAAACATTTTCTAATAGGTACATGTTTTTTTATGGTGCCATGCAGAAGCGAATAAAAACTTTAGTCATTTCATCAACATCCTTTGTCTTTCCAAGAAAGGTTATCTAGTTCCTGTGTGATTTTATTATAGTCCGCTTTAAAATAGTTAGGAGTAAGACGAAGAATCGCTTTTAATGTATCTCCTAATTTAAACGACAATAAGCCTTTTAGTGGTGGGTGGAACTCGTCAATTGTACTAAGTGGACTGCATGATTCTGCCACATTAACAATTGGGACGTTACTCAAAACCAAGTCTAGAACTTTGTCTGTAGAGTTTTTAATTAAATTATGCTGGTGAAAGCCGTTGAGCAATATAAACTCTTTAAAAGATTTAGCAAAAGAAGAATTTTTGAAATTAACGGGGCCCTAATGGGACCATTCAATACAACCCAGATTAAAGTCACCTAGAATCACCCCATTATCAACGGTTTCCATGGCTTTATTTGTGTTATCTATGAAGTGGTTTAAGATATGTTTTTTTAATGGAGACGGAAGATAAACACCACATATATAGATAACTTGATCTTCCTCCCTTGTTTTAATGTCAAAACTGACCCATAAATCTTCACATTTACTTTCGAGAGTAGCTACACGTCTTTAGTTGATTTTTTTTTGAGATAGCCACTATTACACCACCCCCAGGCATTTTATCCTTGTGAAAACCTGTGTCTTCTCGATCTCGCCTGTAAACTATATACCGATCGTCAAATACTTCTGAGCTGTGTATGCTACTAGGAAGCCAGGATTCAGTGAACACAATAATATCGAAATCATTGCACAAAACATTTGTAAATACACCTTATACCTCTTACATTTTGAAAGTAAAAACTAATAGGCACGTTGGACATTAATATAAAAAAAAGGTTTTAAAACTATAGCATGCAATAAGTACTAACTTAAAATCTTAGAGCAAAGCAAAAAATATTATAATGCAATATGACGTAGATGACGCTGCTGTAGATAGTTTCTTCAAGTAGTCAATGTCACGAATAAATATATAACTGGATGTGTCACTTTGTCTCATGAAAACTTTTCCCTGTTTTGCCCACACGTATTTATAGCCTAGTTCTTTTTTTGTTTGCCTTGCAGCTGCGTCAAGAGCCTTATTGGCAGAAGTTAAATGCTCCACGACGTATACTGGCTTTTTGTCCCCTCCAAGTCCTAGATGCGATGAGTTAAGCTTGTCCTTGGGTTTAATTCGGTTATATTTTATAGCGGAAGCCAGGAATTCGTCCTTCAATCGAAGGCTAGCAAATTGCACTACAATCGAGCGCGGACGGGACGATGAGTTATTAGCTTTGGCAATTCTAGTACAGTGATGAATATCAGTTTCGGTTACTTTGCTCGAAATGACCTTGCTTAGTTGTGTGACAATTTTATATATATTTTCATTTTTATATTCAGGTACGCATTGGATTTCAATGTAATTCACACGAGCATGCTTTTCAGTATGAGCAAGACGGGTAGTAAGGTCCTTGACAACTTCATGAAGATGCTCATTCTGTTTTTTCAATTCCATCACTGCAGTACTGCCGATCTCGAATTCTGTTTTATACTATTCAAATTTAGAGTTATCAGTGCTTATCGAGCTTTTAACATCCTCCAACTCCTTTCGTATTGGCTTCAGTTCGTTCTCTAAGTATTTAGTTATTTTTTTTATTAACGCATCTTCATGTTTTGAAAACTCTTCTTGAATTATCATGCGTAAATCTTCGGTTGTGGTGTCTTTAATCCGACGAGTTACGTTCTGTGTTTCAGTAAATGCCATAATTCTGTGACAATGTGTAATTTGTCATTAAAATATTATTAAATCCTTTGCTAGGTAGAAAAAGAAAGAATAAAAAGAAAAAAATATTTAACAGATTTTTTTTCTTCCGATCGGGATCCGAACCGTTATCGTCTGCACCACAGCTCGATTGCGTTACCATTAGTCCATTAGCGGTTAAGAATCACTATGCGAAAACTTTACAATTAAGTGTATTTAACTTTATCAAAAATATGTATAATTTCACAATACTGAAGATGTAACTGACAATATTACATTGTTACAAAATTTTGGCAAAGACATTATTAAAACTTTTAGAACCTTAAATAGTTTTGTTAGTTACCGCCTTAACATCAGGGAGCAATATTACATTCGGAATAAATTCTGCCAAGACATTACTAAAACTTTTAGAACATCAAATAGTTGCGACAGGTACCGCCTTAACAACAGGTAGCAATATTACATACGGGATAAATTCTGCCAAGACATTACTAAACCTTTTAGAACATCAAATAGTTGCGACAGGTACCGCCTTAACAACAGGTATCAATATTACATTCGGAATAAATTCTGCCAAGACATTACTAAAACTTTTAGAACAATCTGTTGAATTAGGTACCACCTTAGCCACCGGTATCTATATTACATTGTATCTTGTGAATTTACATAAAAAAACTTTAAGAGAAAGAAACTTGAAGAAAAACAAGGAAAATAATTTCCACACAAAATCTAGCTCAGTGGAGCCGTGAATCCATCTAAATAATATTTGTCGTACATTCTCTTTTGACTAAATCGTCTGGTACACCATTCAGTTCTACCAGGAAAAATTACGGAACTATTAAATTTTACATTTTAGGTTATTCAGTGAAACAGGAAAAAGAATTTACACTTGGTTTAA
Organism: Ypsolopha sequella; assembly: GCA_934047225.1. NCBI lineage: Eukaryota > Metazoa > Arthropoda > Insecta > Lepidoptera > Ypsolophidae > Ypsolopha > Ypsolopha sequella. Next base: position 14,934,455 of record OW203985.1, read on the forward strand.
AAAAGTCATAAATCTAAGTGTCCTGGAACATCCCGTCCAAGCCACTTTTTTATAATGTGAGGATAAAAATAAAATCTACGTCACATACATGGAATTCGCCATCATTTTCTAACCAGAACGGCCACGCAGACCGCCGTCCAACTTAAAGGTGAATGAACTCCAACCTCGCTAACAAAGGAACAGCTTGACCGTGAAACACCACGCTGCGGTCATCTCCCACCAACCCGGCCAAAAATTCCTTTTGAACTTTACAATCACCTCCAAAAATCCTTCTGAAATAGAAAACAATATTACGGAAACCATTCCACGCAAAATAAACACACCAAAAAAAACTCGAAACCAACCTTCTTTTAACTTTAAATCACTCCTGTTGGCAAATCCGCCATTTTCCAAACAAGGAACCAAAAAGAAAAGTAAAAAAAACGACACGACTTGACAGCCAAAAGACTGACCGAGCAATACCCGGAAAAACGACCCGCTCTCGCACCAGACAAGCAAACGAACTTCATGTCAGCGAACAGAGGGTAAAATCGAAATTTACCGACAAGCAAATAACGACGCGAAAACTTTGAGATAACCGCACCTTATAAAAAATGCTATGCTACAATTCCATCTTATGATTCATAGAGATATTTAAAAGCCTGACGATATTACTATGACGAAACCCGTCGCTAGTGTAGAATATATAAAAAGTGGAACAGGTACCGACCAAGAATTTGTTTTATTTACAATAAAGATTTAAGCTATGCGCATTAAGAAATGAGATTCACATCTGAGGTATTAGAAAGACCATATAACTAGTGTGGACAATGATCAAAAAGTCACCTTGTATAAGCCTTCCTCACTTTTATATTATAATAGTACATTACGATACGAGAGCGATGAAACGTTTTCTGACGAGTGTGAGTTTGCGGCACGAGCCGAAGGCGAGTGCTGCAATCACACGAGTCGAGATAAAGTTTCTCGCACGAGTTTCGTATAATTTTTTATAGCACAAGTGCGGAAAATGCCGACTTTACGCACGCGCAGCGTGCGTAAAGTGGTCATTTTACGCACGGTGTGCTATAAATTATATTTTATACTAGCTTTTGCCCGCGGCTTCGCCCGCGTTGATTAAGTTTTTGTATAGTCGTATCGAAACTGTAAATATTTTTAGTTTTAGTAGTTGACCTGACTTTGATTTAGAGTATTTAAAGTGTTTTTGGTTCTCATCATCTCTAATTTGATCCATATGTAAAGTTTTTTTGGCGAGGCCGAAGACCAAGACACGTTTCCATCTTTGCCGAGGCCGAAGCCCGAGCCGTTTTGCAGATCAACACTATTTTTTGTTCTCTGAATTAATCCTCTGCTAATGTGTAACGGCTGTCTTTGATAACTGATTTAATCCCCTAGTATAGCATGTTTGGCGAGGCTGAAATAATTAATTTTAATTAATTAATTGAAATAAGTAATTTTCAATTGTCAGTCTAAATACAAAATTTAAAGATCCTAACTTCGAAACAGACGAACTTTATAATAAAGAACTTTCATACGAAATTTCATTTTTTTTACCGTCATCTAGGCCTCGCCGAGCCCTTTTCTTAGAGTACCATGAACATGGGTCTAGCATCAGCCGTTTGGGAGATATGGGCCTGTAAAGTTTTGACACTTTCGGCAGACAGATCTCGTCAAGACCTTTTCCTAGACACCCATCAACATGGGTCTAACTCCAGCCGTTTGGGCGATACAGGCCGTCAAAGTTTTGACATAAAAAAAAACTTTTTTTGGCATCCCGTGGTCCAACCCCTAGGGATGCACTACCTTCCGTTTAAAAGATATTTTGCTTGGATATAGATAGATTTAGATAGATAGATAGATAGATAGATAGACAGATAGATTGTGGATATATAGATCGATAGATATCTCAAAAGGAAAAAATGGAACCCTAATAGGATCACTTGTGTGGCTGTCTGTCTGTCTGTCCGTCGGTTACAGCCGATTTGCTCTGGCACACATACTTTCAAGAATTTTCATGTCCACTATATTAAATTGCAAAATCGATGCCATTTTCATAATAAACGTCCCAACAAACCATAAAAACGACACCCATATTGATATTTACACATTTCAACATTTAAACCCCATCGCACCCCAACAGGGGATGATGGTATTTCACGTTCACTACGTTGTATTTTAAAATCGTAGTCGTTTTCGTGATCAGCGACCCGATAAACCATACAAACGATACCCATGTTGATTTTCAGAATTTGTTACCCCATTTCCCCCTTTTAGGGGTTGAATTTTGAAAAAACCTGAAACACGTATTTACTCATTTATTGATAAGAGTACTCCTGTGAAGTTTCGAATAAAATAGTCTAACTATTCTTGTTTCCCCATACAAACTTTGGACCCCCGTTTCACCCTCTTAGGGGGTGAGTTTTGAAAAATCCTTTCTTAGTGCACCCCTAGACCTCTAAAGAAACCTACTTGCCAAATTTGGAATCTCTAGGCCCAACGGTTTGGGCTGTGCGTTGATATGTCAGTCAGTCAGTCAGTCAGGTTCTTCTTTTATATATTTAGATTAGATAGATTAATTAATTAATGTTTTTGAAAATGCCGGCCGATAGTTTTTACGATCTGGATCCTGCCGACTAAAGCCCTGCTTTGTAATATCTGCGGTATTGTCGTATTATTAAATTGACATATCTTACAAAATAATGAGATCTTGTATTTCGCGTGTATTTCTATAATGTGGGTTTATTTGATAAAAAAGGTAAAATAATCATAAACTCGATTTATTTTATCCCATTTGTAGTACTGTTGGGATTTTATAACGTGCCACTTTTATTTTTGTCGTGAAAAAGCTCTTAATGAATATTAGTTTTTTTTTTTTAGATATCACCGCACTCTATCCGTTATCCATCAGTCTCTCAAATAAGTGGCACTAATTTAGTTACGCTTTAACATTTTCGAAAAAACAAGCAATAAGAAGAATTTAAGAAAAAAATTATATATAATTTTGGTGTGCCAAAATTATGTCAATAGTCCATTTCCTTTTGTGGTTAGAAAAAAATGTAACAGACCAAATGTAAACCAATTTGAAAAATTTTGCATTCAATGCAAAATCGAAATGGTGGGACCCTTTTAAATTTATTTAGTATAAAAGTTGATTTTTGATCTGTTTATCATGAAGTTATTGCTTCAAAACCGACTTATTACTATAGAAGAAAGAATGATTATTTTTTTTTAATTTCACTTTATTCAGTTACATATAAACAAGAGCGAGGAAAAAAATAATTAAAAATAATACACATTACACACACAAAACACATTACAAAACAAGCATATACTAAATTTATAACCATGTTTGTTACTTATAATTTAATACATTAACGATACCGCAATATGACGAAAATGAAAAAAAAATATTATTATGCGTTTGCTGACAAAATATGGAATATTTTAGTCAAATTACATTATTATTTTGTGTTATTTTTAAGTTCTTTATTATATTCATTGACGCCTCCTCTGTATTAACTATGTAGTCATGAATTTGACGGACCAAATCACACGAATTTTAACCTCTCAGGAAGAAAAAAAATGTTTTTTTTTTTTTGCTGGTTACCCGCATCTCCACCAATTACTGGTTACACCATGTTCATTCCTGTCATTGTGAATTTTCGTGCCAAATCAATGCGTCGACTTTATTTGTTGCTGAGATTTTACCGAGTTTTTTATGATATTTTGTAGTTAAAAAGAATATTCTACTTCTTAAACTGTTTCGTGGTACCACTAGCGGGTGCACGAGACTTAAATATGTCATGTGTTGTGCGATAGGACGAGCGCCTGTACATCAACACACAAGTACATAATACAGCCAAAAAACTGCTAATAATCATAGAACTATCATGCTGAAAGTTACAAATTCATTTGCTTTTGAAAGCAAATGTTCTTTACCTAAACTGTCTTGCAGTACCATGGACGGGTAGGTACACGAGATTAATTTTATGTTTTTCCATTATTTCTGTAAATATTTATTTTAAACACACTGAAAAGGGGCTACTCTTCTCGCAGTACCACTGGGTGGGTACACGAGGTTTTTTAACAATCATACATAACCATAGCCTGTCTAATTGCAATTTTCAGCCAAGAAGAAAGGAATTATATATTCCAGTGATGATGCGGAAGAGCAACCGAGTGCAAAGAAAGGGCGAATAAGACGCTCTAGGTCAAAAAGTTGCCAAAGTTACAAAAAAAATGAAGTAGATGTCCTAACTCTAATTGGGGAACCCACTCCTATGGAAAATTCCTTGGAAATAAACCCAAAGCTAGCTGACCTATGGCAGTCCCTAAAAGGGCTTAGAAAAATCTCAAGAAAGATATTGTGGGAAAAATTCTCTCAATTACAAATTGCGAGTTAAAAGCCCCAAAACTAAACAACGAGATTCTCGCTACCTTAAGCAGTAGTGCTAAAACTAGAGATGAAAAGCTTTGCAAAAAATAGGATCAAATTGGGCTTGTAATTACTAATCTAAACAAAGTGTTAATGAACCTCATAAAAAGAAATGACAAAGAAAATATAGACACTGTTAGTGACAGCTTAAGACTATTATGCGATTTGCATAACTTAGAATCCCTGACAAGAAGGGCAGTTATCTTGCCTGGCTTAAATAAAAGCTTGAAAGAGGCTCTTGAGGGTACAGAAATATGTGATTTTCTGTTTGGAACAGAGCTCCATGCAGTAATGAAAAGATCAAAAGATCTTGAAAAATCAACAAGGGACCTTCGGAGGCCAACAAAATCTTTAAACTATTGGGGCCCGTCCACATCTGCAACAACGCAACAGTACCAGTGTCCGGGCGGGCAGCGAGGCAACTACTTGAACAAAATAAAAACAAACCAACGGAAGTACAGTCGTCAACAAGTGGCTCAAACTCCAACCCCTGCTCGAGCCTCAGCTCTAGCTCAACAATGGGGGAATTACCGTGCAGCATGTGGCAGACGGCCAGCCCAGTCAATGAGGAGATCCAGAGAATAGAAGAACGCAGAGGTGGTCGACTATCTCTATTTTATACAGAATGGTTAAAGGTTACTAAAAACAAGACTGTTCCTGTTTAGATGTAGACACTAGCAACACCGGATGCTGTACTTTTTACTTTTATATTTTAATATGATATGACGTCTTTACTTTTGTACCCCTATGGCTGCGAGACACGCTACGCTTGTAACTTACCAGTTTGGTTGTTATTATAATTTAAAACCATAAGACGAAGCAGTTTTCATTAATAACTTACGGTATCAAACAGTTCCAGAATGGGTAAAATCAGGGTACAAAATTCCTCTTCTACAGAGTGTGAGTCAAACATGTCCTCCATCAAATAGTCACTTTAGTTCAGCAGAAAAGCTTATTATTAAAAATTGTATTAAAGAACTTGAACAAATGGGTGCAGTAAAAGTATGTAATTCAGTTGATGGTCAATAACTTTCTAGGGTATTTTTAGTACCTAAACCAGATGGTTCCTCTAGATTTATCTTAAATTTAAAATCCTTCAATAAATTTATCCAAACTTACCATTTTAAGATGGAGGATTTTAAAACAGCGATAAAATTAATTAAAAAACAATCTTATGCATATTTTTTAATGGCCATCCATTCTAGTAGTCGCAAGTATCTTAGGTTTATTTTTGACAAAAACATTTATGAATTCCAAGTATTGCCCTTTGGACTTTCATCTGCCCCGTATGTGTTCACAAAATTGATCAAACCTATAATATCCTACCTTAGACAACTTAAGTTCTGTCAATTACTTAGATGATTTTTTATTAATCGGTAATTCAGAAGAAGAGTGTGAAAGAAACATACTCACTAGTCGCAAATTGTTGGAATCGCTGGGCTTTATAATAAATTCAAAGAAAAGTAACATAAAGTCTTCAAAACAGTGTAAATTTCTTGGTTTTGTGTTGGATTATGAAAATTATACAATTTCTTTACCAGAAGAAAAAACGCATAAATATTACCAAGAAATGAGAACTATTTATTAAATTAAAATCTACTACTATGAGATCGTTTGCTTCATTAATCGGTACATTAAATTTCTTTCTGTCCTGCGGTCCCTTACGGCTTACTGTATACAAAGCGTTTGGAACGCTACAAATATTTATCTCTTAAAAATAACAATAATAATGTTGAAACAAATTTATCTTTAAATAATGATAGTATAGTTCAGGATTTCATATGGTGGAAAGAAAATATATTAAGGGCAAGTAATCCGATCAGAGAAGGTGTTTATAAAATGGAAATATTTACAGATTCTCCAATTACTGGATGGGGTATTGTATGTGGCTCAGAAAAACTGCACGGTTTTTAGAACAAAGAAGACAAAAAACAACATAATACATTTTTTAGAATTACAAGCAATATACTTTGGATTGCAATGTTTTGCAAAAAATTACTGTGACTGTGAGATATTACTACGTTGCGATAATACTACAGCAATCTCTACAAGAATCTAGGAAAATCAATGAAGAAACAGAATGGAAACTAAATTCTTATGCTTACAAGAAAATAATTTCCTATTTTGGAAGTCCGAAAGTTGATTTATTTGCTACTAGAGAAAACGCAAAATGCAAGCAATTTGTATCTTGGCATATGGAACCTAATTTTATGGCTGTATATGCTTTTACTATTTCTTGGACAAACTTACAGTTCTATGCCTTTCCACCATTCTCGTTAATATTAAAATGTTTAAGAGAGATAGAAACTGATGGAGCAGAAGGCATCATGGTTGTTCCGTTCTGGCATTCTCAAGCGTGGTTCCCATTATTCATGTTTTTAAAAACTTCTGTCTTGCTAGAAATTAATCCAGATAAACAACTATTAAAATGCCCTTTCAGGAGCCGACATCCACCGTACCAAAACTTTACCTTGGTTGCAGCAGTGCTATCAGGGAGGTGAACACCAGAAAAGGACTAACTGATGAAAGCATAAAAATAATATTAAATCCTTATCAAACAATACATTGAAACAATACGATTCTTGTCTCCAACATTGTTGGGTTTTTTTGCAATAACGAGAAGATAGACCCACTTCTTTTGAATATTCCTAAAATTCTAGCCTTTTTGACAAATAAATTTAATGATGGTTCTGCTTTTGGTACACTTAACTCTATCAGATCAGCATTATCATTGCTTCTAGATTTTGATTTAGGTTCTCATAGAGATATTAAGCGTTTCTTTTCGGGTGTTTTCAAAATGTGGCCAAATAAAGCTAATTATGAAGAAACTTGGAATCCAGCTCAGGTTTTGGATCACATTGCAAAATTTTACCCAAACACTGAACTTACTTTAGATGTTATATCTAAGAAATTAATAATTCTCTTAACACTGATAACAGCACATAGATTACAAACTATGTAATTAATTAAACTAAGTATTATAAGCTTTAGGGAAGATTGCATTAAGATAAAAATCCCAGATTTGATTAAAACATCAAAAATTAACAGGTTTCAACCATTATTAATAATACAATACCATAAAGAAAATATGTCAATCCCATCAAAAACATAAAATGTACAAAAATGTCAAGTCTCAAAATACAATCTTTCCACAGTAAAAAGTTGTGAGATCTTATGTAAAGCCAAGTCTGTTATTTCAGTTTGTATGGTAGCACCTTTTCATTTTAGTTAGTATGGGAGCACCTATTTAATAAATGTATCATTAATTGTTTCCTAATTTATGCTATTCCTACTTTGCTTTACATAAGATCTCACAACTTTTTACTGTGGAAAGATTGCATTGCGAGACTTGACATTTTTGTACATTTTATGTTTTTGATGAGATCTTATTTCTTTTTGTAGGTAGTCCTCCTTTTTTTTCTTCTCGGGTAATTCTTTTTTTTTTTCTTAAATTTTCTTAAAGCGCACTCCCTTTAACTGTTCGTTTGGACATACTCCAGAGAAACTAGTATCGGGAAGGAGCACTTCATAATCAACTAAGAAACTACCAGAGAATTGTAAACGTTTCACTGGCGTCCCAGGATCGCCACTAAATGATCCTCAAACGGCCATTTTTGTAAACCTAGAAAGTAAATGGATACAAAGAAGTGGCTGCCACAAGTTCGGATACAGAACCGTAGGTGGTAGGTGGTCTTTATTCAATGACACACGAGTACATATACCTTTCATTATACCTACATCATAGAGGATGCATATACAAATAATACAACATTAGCCGCTTTATTTTTCCTGTTAGCTTTACTGGATAAATAACCTTTTACCTGGATTTTTAGGGTTCCGTATCCTAACATTCCGTGACCCTATTACTAAGCCTCCGCTGTCTATCCATCTATCAGCCGTTATAGGTGAATATAGCGCGTAAATATTTGCACATAATATATTATGTTACTTTGTCCTCTATCACGGCAAATAATAATATGAAATGGAAATCCAAGGGGGGTCCAATTATTCGACGTTATTTGTTTCAGCTCTATCTTTATAATACAACAATTTTGGGCAGATAAATGTTACGAGTTCCTTATTCAAAGGTGCTGATTTGTTTCTCAGGCGCTACCATTTTAGCGCCTTGTTTTTTGTCGCCTTTATGTTGCTATGTCATCTTTATTGTTGGTATTTACCATAATGGTTTAGGGTTTCGTACCCATATTGTGTGATGGTAGTACGGAACGCTTCGTGAGCGAGTCCGACTTGCACTTATCCGGTTTAATAGCGACTTATTTACGAAATGTTGATATTTCTCTCCTTAAATAGACTAAATGTGTTTTAGGGTTCCTTACCCAAAGCACAAATTATTATAAAAAAAGCTCTATCGTTAGAACGGTTATACATACAAGTACCTACAAGTTGAAAATTTAGGCAGACTACTTTAGAGTAAAATAACAAATAATAAAAATGAGGGTTCCTTCCTAAAAAGGTACCGAATTTTTGGTCAGGCGCTACCGTTTTATCCCGTTTTATAGCTTTGTTTTTGTCGCCTTGATGGTGCTATGGCATCTATGTTATTGCAATTTACTTTTAGGGTTCCGTACCCGTATTGTGTGGGGGTACGGAACCCTTTGTGTGCGAGTCGGATTCGCACTTTACCGTTTTTTTAGTGACTTAATTACGAAATGTTGATATTTTCTTCTTAAATAGACTAATTGTGAATGTGTCGAACATTATAAACCACCCTTTTTAGGGTTCCTTACCCAAGGAACAGATTATTTATTTTATTATATATATTATTAACAAAGGCTCTATCTTTAGAACGGTAATACATACAAGTACAAGTTTAAACTTTGGGCAGTCTGTAGTAAATACTTTAAAGTAAAATAATGAAATTTAGGGTTAATGTTGCTATGGTATCTATATGGTTGTTATTTACTTTTAGGGTTCCGTACCCTTATTGTGTACCCTTTATGCGCGAGTCCAATTCGAACTTTACCGTTTTTTTTGTTCGCACTTTAACGGTTTTATTTTTTATTTTTACTGCTTGCTCTCTTTTCGGAAATAAAGGTAAACATTTTTTTACACTTTTTACCATCTAGCGTCACGAGGTAGAATTTTTCGTGGTAGATGTCTTTAATGCTAAGCAGCATACCACCAACGTCATCTAGTGTCATACAAATTTATAGATGCAGCTGGAAACATACATTTTGTATAGACTTTGTATGGAAATATTAAATTACCAACAGCAAATAAAATTTTTATATTTTTTTGTTGCAATGTACACTTAACACTAACCGCATGCAAAATTTCAAGTTTGTAGGCCTGCTAGAACACCTTTAGACTTTTGATGATGTGTCAGTCAGTCAGTGACAAAATAAGGGAACTTTGACTTGAGATATTTCGTAATCAAATATAGGTACAAAGTTGTTATTTGGGGTCAGAAGTAGGATCAGTAAGTACTCTTGGTTACTGAAATTTCAGACTTCTAGCTTTACCTACAACGAAGATACAGGGGGGTTGAAAGTGCCGTGAGTTGCTTCGAGAAAAGAATGGTACGGCCAGAGAATATAAAGTATTAGTACGGCCGTTCCGCAATTTTTTTGCGAGGCTCGGCGGGGGCACTGCCGTGCCCCCAGATATGTCCAGCTACAACATTAAAAGATAATATTAAAATAACTAAAGATTTAAGAAAGTCCGACAATTTGTTTACTACCTGCAAAAAGCCTCATTCACCTGCAACAACTCAGACAAATCTAGGTGGATCAAAAATATTTTATCAGAAGCTGGCATGGATACATCCATTTATACAGCACACAGTACTAGACACGCATGAACGTCCCATGCTAATAGAAGCGGTATTAGCATAGATAATATCAGAAAGACCACTGGCTGGACTAACAAACCAAAAACATTTGCAAATTTTTATAATAGACCATTAGTAAATGAAAATAATTTTAGTACTAGTATTCTAAATAGTATAGAATAAATTGTATAATTAAAACAAGATACTGTTTAGCTTGTTAAGAAGTTTATTTTTTAGTATTATTAATACAAATTCAAATTCAAATTCAAATTATTACATTTGAACTACATTCTTTGTATCAATAAATAATTAAAATGAAACAATCAAATCTTTTCACATCTAAAATCTAAAATAACTTTTAAAATCTTTTACATAGTTAATACAGAGGAGGCGTCAATGAATATAATTGATTGATCAAAGTAACTTACCTGTAAGTGTCCTTTGATCAAAATTATATAAAATTTACGCCTCCTCTGTGTGTAACCCAACCCTTTTTTTAGTATTCTTACTATCCCAACCTATTGTGCTTGCTTACAGTTTAATTATTTCAGATGTACCTAATTAAATTCACAATAAAGTTAAAATCTGCTTAGTTTTTTGTTAACCCCTTTTTTATAAAAAATTGTCTATCTATCGAATTTTGACGCTATATCATGTATTAATCCGGTTATGATTTACACCGAACTTCGCCTAAGTGATCATCGTAAATTCCCTGGCCTAAATGGTTATATCAACATCCAAAATGTGATTTTGACTGTAGAAATGGTATGTGTAAGTTTCAGTTGGCTATGATTGTTTGAATTGATTTCATACTTAACGATCTGCCCGACCAGATCATGAAATGGTCAATTCTACGATATGGTCACGATATATATAATGTACCTACGTTGGTGTCGATAGTAATTATAGAGAGCTAGACTAGGTAATTATAACACTATCGTTGATTTTATCAAATACATACTATTAACTTAGATTAAATAATTTTATTATTTTTATTGTGAAATAAATTAGCCTTTCATGTATTTTATTTCTAAAGAATTAAAATAAAAACAGAAAAAGATGTTTTCGAAATATATTTCGGCCCACTTTGGAGCATCAGTCGCATGGCAATAAACAAACAGACATATAAATATTACTAGTATGACTAATGAGTTTAAATGAATGAAAATATATATACAACCTTATGACATAATTATTAGTGAGTTTAACCTACTTTTAAGAGAAAAATTCAAATTTAAATAAAAATAAAGATAAAATAAAACAAAATCCTCCCCACAGGCACTCAGTGCGCAACCCTGAAGTTTTTTTGAAATATTAGGTGCACTCAAAACCCGCAAGGTGGCATCGCTGCTTAAGGTGCCCTTATTATTAAGAAAGAATGATTTGATCTTAAGTAGACACAGCTAAGTAAAAACTAAGCTCAAACACTAATAATAAAAATAAAAAAGAGACAGTCAATTTAAAGTGCATTATAGAGTTATTAGCAGCAGTAGCTCAGACGGTAGAACGTGCCCGTCGAACATACACTAACAATGAGCATATAAGGTGAAATTTAATCAACCGCCCGAATTCATACTGAAGACTCGGTTAGTGATCAGGAACAATGTTTAAAGGACTATGCCGTACTAGAAATTGTATTTGAACTAGTCCAGTTCGTATGAGAATATTTTCTTTTATTATTTCGAGAAAAAGGATCATTGAGCCTTGTTCCTAATCACTAACCGAGTCTCCAGTATGAATTCAGGCGTTCGATGAAATTTCAACTTAAGAATGGGAAATTATTAATAGGGAGAATACAAAAATATAATTGGCAACTTCAAGTGTCCGGATTAAATATCAAAGCCTGCGACTAAAAGTATGAAATCGAAAATATTTAACCAAAAGTCAAAAACTTGGTGCGAGGACAAGCGAAGCGAGGAGGAGCGTGTTAAGTTTACATGTAAGATAAAACAAGGAGCCAACCGAAGCGGGGCGAAGCGAGGCGATGTCCCTAGTTTTATAATTTAAAATGAAGTTATCACTAAAATAGAAAATTGTTCGTCTAAGAATTATTCAACTCAACTCAAATTTGTATTTTCAAGTCACCATTTACAACATTTTTACTCCGCCACAGTCTTTCGCCAACTTAGTATTTTAGTACGCTATATTCAGTACTTTTCACACCTTAAATTTGAATCTATATTCACTCGTTTAAATATTACCCTTTGAGAATTTATGAGTATATGATTACTTACCACTAACCGAAGGAAAATACTCCGAGGCAAACCTGCATACCCTAAAAAACGTGTATTTTTACCTAAAGTCCGGTGTTAAGGCTCACTCCCGTTTAAACCCGTAAAAATTCGGTGAAAATAGTGTGTACGGGTGTTAACTGTTTCAGTAACAGTGAACCGGCCCTTCACCACTTGTCATGGATTGTACAGAAAGAGAAAGGAAATACAACCTTTGCCGAAGAGTGGATTATTGTTATGCTACTTACATCTGATGATGCTGGACTTATTTAAGAAATCTGTAAAGCGTTCATCATTCACGGGTTCTGTCAATATATGAATATTCAAAATGGAAGATCATCAGAGATTTTTTTTATTTTCCCAGAATCCTATTGTAGTCCTACGACTACCACGCGACGATTATCCGAATTTCGGCTAAATTGGCCCTGTAGACATATTTTTCAAGGCTTCGTTTTAGGAAATCTTACATCTGATGATGCTGGACTTATCTAAGAAATCTGTACAGCGTTCATGAATGAATGAATGAATGAATGAATGAATGAATGAATTGACACTTTATTTTACACAAAAGACATATAAAAGAAAACAGAGTATTACAGAGTAAACAGAAAACATAATTTTGTACAAAGGCGGACTTATCACTTAAAGCGATTTCTTCCAGCCAACCTTTGGGTGGTTCATCATTCACGGGTTCTGTCAATATATGAATATTCAAAATGGGAGATCATCAAAGTTTTTTTTTTATTTTCCCAGAATCCTATTGTAGTCCTACGACTACCACGCGACGATTATCCGAATATCAGCTAAATTGGCCCTGTAGACATATTTTTCAAGGCTTCGTTTTAGCAAATCCTATCATTCAACGGAACCCTAAAAGAACGGAATACTGCTAAAATAAGGTAAGTTACACATATATGAAAAGCAAAACAAAACTGTCAAGCGCGAGTAGGACTTGCGCCCTGAGGGTTGTTTACCATAAAGTTGGTGGTTGTGATTGTTGGCACTTGGTGGAACTTATGACACATTGTGATTAAAATACACTTGTACTTGTCCACTTTATATTATAACTACTTTTAAGGGGAACAAAAATACAAACAGAAATAAAATGTCAGCTTTCGGATGATTTTGTAGCAATAAATAGGTTAAGTAAAGCCATAAAAAAATATATGTTTTTGGTTGAACTTTGAGGTATTCATTTTCCACAAACCACGTTAATCAATTCATATTTGTACTGTCAATGATTTTTTTTTTGTAACCCTCTACTTTATACTTCTTATCGATTTTGTTTCAGGTATCGCTTTCGCGATTTTGTTAGTTTTTTTTTAATAAAATTAGTGTGAATGATATCTATTCAATTTCCAAATACCGCGTTATTCGGGTCAAGAAAAGCACCCCCTTTTTCCAAAAATACGTAAATCCACTGATGCAGTCGGCGGCAGCAAGATATTGTCAGTCTACGCCTAGCGTTGGCGCCCGTAAGACGTGGAACCTGTGCCTTTTTTTGCAAGCTATAAATATCTCTCAAAACTACTTCAAAACACATTGAAATTAATTTATAAAGTAATATTTCGAGGAGCATCATATTCCTGCCGTTAAAAACTCAACAAAATATGCGTATGAGTGATTTAGGTACATCGTGCCATAGTCATAACAACAAAACTGAATGAATTTGGAATTAATTCATACTTTTATGCGGGAACATAATATATGTTAGTCTAAAAGAATAATTTTTTGATCGTTATTGAAACCCAAATTAATTTACTTATACTTACTGAGATCTGTATCAAAGGTCAACGACCTTTTCGTGAAATTACCCTCCAGTATTGGCTCAACATTTCAGGTCCAATTGTAGCATAGCAAATTTTATAAGGTGCGGTTATCTCAAAGTTTTCTCGTCGTTGTTGTCTTGTCGGTAAATTTCGGTTTTACCCTCTGTTCGCTGACATGAAGTTCGTTCACTTGTCTGGTGCGAGAGCGAGTCGTTTTTCCGGGTATTGCTCGGTCAGTCTTTTGGCTGTCAAGTCGTGTCGTTTTTTTTTACCTTTCTTTTTGTGGGTTTCTGCGGTTTTGGGTTTTGTGTTTTGTGTTTTGTGTATTGGTTAATTTTGTTAGTTTCATTGTGTTGTTTACGCTGAGGGCAGCGATCGGTGCTCTAGGCGCACCTCTTATGCTTCGGGAGGGGGTATTGTAGCATAGCAAATTTTATAAGGTGCGGTTATCTCAAAGTTTTCGCGTCGTTGTTTGCTTGTCGGTAAATTTCGGTTTTACCCTCTGTTCGCTGACATGAAGTTCGTTCGCTTGTCTGGTGCGAGAGCGGGTCGTTTTTCCGGGTATTGCTCGGTCAGTCTTTTGGCTGTCAAGTCGTGTCGTTTTTTTTTTTACCTTTCTTTTTGGTTCCTAGTTTGGAAAATGGCGGATTTGCCAACAGGAGTTGTTTTTTATTAATAAAAGAAGGTTGGTTTCGTGTTTAATTTAGTGTGTTTATTTTGCGTGGAATGGTTTCCGTAATATTGTTTTCTATTTTCAGAAGGATTTTTGGAGGTGATTGTTGGAGTTTTTTCGGCCGGGTTGGTGGGAGATCTGATCTTTTGTCGGATCATGGTACGTATTGCATTTCTTTGTATTTTGAGTCACCGGAGTTCTGTTCTCATCGTTCCGTGTAGTAAAGGTTTTAATATGTTTTTTTTATTTTCTTCTAATTCCAGGGTGTTTTGCTTCTTTGGTGAATTTTGTCCGGCTGGCTGAGAGATGACCGCCACGTGGTGTTTCACGGTCAAGCCGTCCCTTTGTTAGCGAGGTCGGAGTTCATTCACCTTGAAGTTGGACAGCGGTCGGCATGCCAGTTTGGTAGAAAAATGATGGCGTATTACAAGTATGTGTCGTAGGTTTTATTTTTAACCTCACATAATAACAAAGGTGGCTTGGACGGGATGTTCCAGGACACTTAGATTTATGACTATTTTAAACCAAGTGTAAATTCTACTTCTTGTTTCACTGAATAACCTAAAATGTAAAATTTAATAGTACCGTAATTTTCCTGGTAGAACTGAATGGTGTACCAGACGATTTAGTAAAGTGAGAATGTTCGACAAAAATTATTTAGTTGGATTCACGGCTCCACTGAGCTAGATTTTGTGTGGAAATTATTTTCCTTGTTTTTCTTCAAGTTTCTTTCTCTTAAAGTTTTTTTTTATGTAGATTCACAAGATACAATGTAATACAGTTACTTGTGGTTAAGGCGGAACCTAACCCAACAGATTCTTCTAAAAGTTGTAGTAATGTCTTGGCGGAATTTATTCCGAATGTAATATTGTTACCTGTTGTTAAGGCGGTACCTGACACAACTATTAGATGTTCTAAAAGTTTTAGTAATGTCTTGGCAGAATTTATGCCGAATTTAATATTGCTACCTGTTGTTAAGGCGGTACCTGTCACAACTATTTGATGTTCTAAAAGTTTTAGTAATGTCTTGGCAGAATTTCTGCCGAATGTAATATTGCTACCTGATGTTAAGGCGGTAACTAACACAACTATCTGAGGTTTTAAAAGTTTTAAATAAGGTAATGGCCAAAATTTTGTAACAATGTAATATTGTCAGTTACATCTTAGTCTTGTGAAATTATACATTTTTTTGATAAAGTTAAATACACTTAATTGTAAAGTACCTCGAAGTTTTCCTCAGAACCTTTCTCCAACTGATATGTTACAATTAGGTCACTTTTTAATTTTATTTGTTAAGAGGCACGACTGGTGGAAAAAGACCGGGTACCCGCTGGTCGTGCAACTTTACACAATAAGTGCAGTTTTTTGCAAATTATATAGGTACACTTACTTGGGATAAATCGCCAAGTATTTAAAATATAGAAATTGATTTTGAAATATTTACAGTGCATGGCAAAATTATTAGATCGTAGATAATCCTGTCGGTACATGTTTAGGTCCCGTTACGCAAAATGAAAAAAAAATGAAACTCTTTTAGGATTAATTTGTTATCCCTATGTTTGTCTGTCTGTCCGTTTGTTTAGACAATTTTTTCTGGGTAAAATTAATAAATACCAATATTAACGGCCCTCTGTAGAGCTGTAAAAAGATACTTTTGACGTTTTTATGGCCTTTTATTTAACGTTTTTCATACAAATTTTCTCACTATGAAAATATAGGGATGAACACTTGAGATAATATTTTGCATTTAAAAGTCAACACAGAAAGGAATTGTTGAACAAATAATGTAAAAAATATGAAAACTATGTTGTTCTACTCTAAAAGGATTAATTACCTGCTGTTCAATGTGGCGAAAGCTTTGTTTATTTTTTTCCTTGAATTATTTTTTACTAAGATAACCAATAGTTTAATACAAGGTTTTCCTTAAAAGGTTCCTTTACCCTTGGATTTTTCTTAAAATTCATACAATAGGTATAAACTGAATGTGAAGTCTACAGCTTATTTTCTTCATATCTTTTTTCATGAGTATATTTTAATGACATCTAACAACGTCTCTATACAGCCCAAAAAGTAAAATTTGATAAAACACCATCATAATAGCTGTCAGGATATCGTCAATATTGCCTCGTTTTTACGCAAAGTTTAACAAGTTTGTATATTTTTATCTATACTGGAAATAAAAAAGAGAGAAATCAGGCGTCGTTCATGTTAAGATGACTAAGTTTACACACTTTGCTAAGTATAAACAGTTACCGTTTCATGGAAAACTGTTTTTACCTGAAACCATTTCACAAATTCAATTAACTTATTTTGAATATCTTGTCATCTTGCACTTCTTGATGAGAAATACAATTTCAATAAGTAAAAATACAACTTTTAGTTAAGAAAACTTATGGTTAAAAGTCTGCTGTATGCATAAACATATTTTTAATTATATAACAATAGTAATAAAATAATTGGCTTATCCGTCGTCGTGATACCAGCCGTAAATTCCTTAAATAATCTGATATCACGCTTATGGAAAACCAATTATTTTAAAAATACCATAATATAATTAAAATATGTTTATGCATTTAGCAAACTTTTAACAATAAAGTGTCTTAGCTAAAAGTTGTACTTTACCGTTATAATTATTTCTTAATATTTTGCTACAAATTCGGAGAAATAACCCTTAAGGAAAACCTTGTATGAAAATATTTGTTATCTTAACACAGAAACAAAGAAAAAAATAATAATAAACAAAGCTATCGCCACATTGAACAAACAGTAGATTATTAATCCCTTTAGAATAGAACGATATGGTTTTTATGTTTTAACATTATTTGTTCTACAGTTCCTTTCTGTGCTTTCTTTCAAATGCAAAATATTATGTCAAGTGTTGATCTCTATATTTTCATAAGGAGAAAATTTGTATGAAAAAGCTAAATAAAAGGCCATAAAAACGTTATAATATGCATGTTTTACAGGGCTGTAAATATTGGCATTTATTGATTATACCCAGAAAAATTGTCTAGACAAACGGACAAACAGACAAACATAGGGACAACAAATTAATCCTAAAAGAGTTTTTTTTTTTTTCATTTTGCGTAAAGGGACCTGAACATTTCAAACTATGATACTAATAAATTTCTATATTTTAAACACTTGGCGATTCATCCCAAGGATAAACAGGTGTTTCCTTTCCCTTGGAAGGCTGGTAGGCCAGCCCATGACTGACCAGAATATCAAATTATGACCTCACTATTGATAAAGTCAAAAATTAACCTTGAAATGCTGTAACATGAGGAAGAAAAAATAAAAACCCAATTTATGAGCAATTTTTTGTAATAAGGTTAGTTCGACACCACACCCTGAACAAAAATGTTCTATGTTAGTTTTGCAAATTGTCTTAAATAACGGCTCATGAAATGTTGTTTTTCAAATGATCTGGCAAGTTCTGTGTATTTGATAAAGTCAAAAATAAATCTGTGCAAGTTATTGCTATTTTACTACCAATGGAGCTGCGTATTTTTTTAAATAATTAGAATTTAGAATGAAATGTGAAAGTGGTGGGCAGTTAAACTATTTGACGTGCATTAGAAATGCCATTTAACACGCGTTAGAGTGAGATAAATAGTGACGCTATTTAAAATGAGTTGGAATGAGATAACGCAGTTAAACGTAATTAAATGAGACAGGTATAAAGATAGTGACGTGGTACATTCCTTCTGAGAGTATTTGTTAGTTTCCACTTTTTGTAATAACAACTTAAGTAAAAAATTGTTGTAAAGAAAAAATTGGTCCAATTTATTTTCCCGCAAGTGTAAAACCAGCTCAACGGGCGAAAAATATTTAAAGCATGGGTAATGGTGACAATTAACCGTCACGATATTATTATGTATCTCTAAAGGAGTGTCAGAAATCTTCCGAGTGTCAACTGATAAATCAAACACTCACAAAACCACTTTTAGCCGATCATAACAAATTTACGTCCCGACGTGATAGCAAGGGGTTATTCCCAGGGCTCCAAAAACCATTGTTCTCAAAAAAATAAAATTTCATATAAAGATTCCCAGGACTCCAAAAATTAATTTGTCGAAAATATTCATTTCTCACCGGCTCCAAAAGCTATTAAATACAGTCACATTGTACATAAATAACAAATTCAAGTAGAAGCATATAAATATACTACAGTGCACTACGAAGCGTTTTTTTTCTTGTACTTAATGAGGAAAAACGCAATAATTAAAATAATGAAAAAATTAGGTGATTTGATATACTCTATATCTTAAATATTTATAAAAAAATCACAGCTAAATACAGTTTTTATTGTTAAGGACATGTTCTATCACAGTTAATCAGCCTTAAAATAATAAATTATCACAATTTTAAAAATTAAACGCTTTCCAAAAATTTTAAACAGAACGCTATAAGGGTTTCACTGACATGGGTCTAGCTTTTAGTAAAACGATGTGTTCGTCCTGTTCTGTATATATGTACAGTTAATATTTTGGAGCCGACGAGAATCAAATTATGATAATAATTAATATTAAATTGAATTTTTGGAGCCGTGTGAAGAAAGTTTTGGAGCTCTGGGAATGACCCATAGCAAGTAGGATCAATGCCGTATGAAGATGATCGAAATACACTAACAAATTAGATAAAATAAAATACGTATTACTCCGGTTAAGTCCGGTAAGTACTCCGGTATACGCCTGTTTCTTGGATTTGTCAAAGGCGTTCGACCTGGTATCCTACGATGTACTGTGGAAAAAGTTAGAAAAAACTGACCTGCCCTCGGAGCTGCTGTCTGTCTTTCAACACTGGTACGCTCACCAGGTTAACTATGTTAAAATGGGCAGACGAAGTGTCAGAGGAGTACACAGCGGAGTGTGGAGTGAGACAAGGGGGTTTAAGCTCTCCACGGCTCTTTAATATATATGTAAACGAGCTCATCGCCGATCTCAGCAGCATGCGTGTCGGTTGTCACATAAGTGATGTCTCCGCGAATAACATCAGTTACGCTGATGATATGGTGCTGCTGGGACCGACGGTGGGTGCGCTCAGAGAACTCCTGGCAGTCTGCGAGGCATATGCGGGGTCACATGGCCTAATATATAATGCAAGAAAAAGTGAATTTATGCTTTTTAAGGCAGGGAACAAGTGTCTTAGTGTAGTTCCGCCTCTGACCCTCAATGGTACTACACTCGAGAGGGTGACAAAGTTTAAATATCTAGGCCATGTTTTAACAGACGACCTCAAAGACGATGAAGACATAGAGAGGGAGCGCAGGGCGCTGGCGGTGAGAAGCAACATGATTATCAGGAGGTTTGCTCGATGTACACAAGATGTCAAGATCACGCTCTTCCGAGCTTACTGTCAATCATTTTACTCGAGCAGCCTCTGGTGTAAATACTCTCAAAAATCGCTGAGCGCCCTGCGCGTCCAGTACAATAACGCTTTCAGGATGCTGTTGGGGCTGCCCTGCTTCTGTAGTACATCGGGAATGTTTGCCGAAGCGTGCGTGGACGGATTTCCAGCCACATTGCGTAAGCGGGCTGCGTCGCTAATACGCAGAGTGCGGGCCAGCGACAACGGCATCCTGCAGGCGGTGGCGGACAGCTGCGACTGTCCTGTGTTGTGGCACTGCTTAAGTGTGGCCTGTGGTCAAATTACAATTTAATTTAATTTAATTCTCTTTTACTAACATAATTTTTAAGATAATTGTTACTAACACTTATGGATCATTGATATCTGAAATAAATGTAATATTATTATTATTATTATTATTACTTTTGACTCTATTCAAAAGTAATAAGTATTTTATTCTATTCACTCTATTCATATTTTAGCTACGGGAGGCGCGAGCTTTGAGACCGGGACGAATTTCCTCCCGCGCACTATTGTAAAATGAATAAGCCACGCCCAAAACTGGTTTTTGTTTTGGCTATGTCATACTCTTAACGTGACCGGTTTCGCTGTATAAGCATTTTCAAATATTTTATAGATATTAAAATTAAATTAGATGTTATTGTTGTTGTTCCCGTACAAGTTATGATTTTTTTTGCAGTATATAGGTAGGTAGGTTTGCAATATCTTTGACAGGTGGTTTGAGTAATTCTTGCTTCGGAATAAAACGTTGAAATGAAATCTTGGTTTTCTATACATGAACAGTCCTAAAAATATCCAACGTTGTGGTAAGGTTTGGCAATGGTGGAAATTTTAAATAGGGTTGCCATGCATGAACAATAACGATAACGTAAATTCAATTAATTCTGTAGATAAATAAAATTTTAGACAATTAGTACTGGATAAGCCAAAGTTGCTAGAATTACATACATTGTTACAAATAAATGAATACATTTTTCATGTCGTTGTTAATATTTAAGAAACATAATGTAGTTTAATTGATTAAGATTTTTAATGAAATATCTATTCACAGATACAATATTGCTACTGACAAAATAAATTTGGGTAATTTTCTCTTAAATTTTACAAACTTGAACTTTTTATTCTTCTTTTTTACACTTTTAATTTTTGAACTTGATAGGAAATATCCATATTAAACGTACAACAAATTTTACAACATTACTTCTCTTTATGTAAAATATAGCACACTTCTTTGCAATGACAGAGTATACAAAATAAACTTAATATTAAACAAAATCTATTAAAATAACTTATCAATAGGTATGTAGTACACTCATGCTTCGCATTGACAGAGCGTCCAAAATAAACTTAAAACTAAAACGAATATAAGAGAATAACCTATATTATTCTTTTTGCTTCGCAATTACTGAGCGTTCGAAACTAAAGTTTAATCTAAACGAATGTTAGAAAATAACTTACATTAGCAATGACCTAGCGTGCAAAATTAAAGTTAAATCTAAAATACAACAATATTACTTTTCAACAGGTAGTACCTAGTATATAATTTAACATTTGCTGTTTTTAACTGAAAATCTCTGCCATCATTACCAGGGAAAACTTTAACTACTCTGGCCATGGGTCACACCGAAGTTGGTGCATAGGGCTCTCTCATAAGTACTAGTGCAATTACAGTGACATTGATTTGAACCACTTTCCCCTATTTTGTAGTGTATTAAGATAGTACTTGTACCAAGCTTTCCAGAATCTTTGCTGCAACTGAACACATTTTTGCCAATAACTTTTACTATTAGTTTCAATCATAGAAATATCTACTTCCGGGTACATTGCTAATGCTGTCCCTATCAGGAAATGACCAGTTATCAGATAGCAGTAGTCATTGATATCCTCTAAGAGAGGCAAAAATGGACGCAAATTTAGCAAAGCCTCTATTTGACATTATACTGCTCATAGGTTAATACAATTCTTTTTAAAATGAATTGCCTTCGTTACTAGACAGACGAATACACAAACATAACCTGTAGTAATGCCTCTCGGATTCTCAAATTTTTGACTTGGACAAGCCTACCGAAGTCGAGTGCTGCTTTTTGAAACGGCCTGCATACCGTAACGCGATGCTGAGGCAAGGACCCCATCAACTGCTTTGCTACACCAATCTTAAGCCTGAAACACACCAAGCATTTATGAGTTATCTTTTTAACCTGTCGTATTCTTATAGAACGATATTGTTGGTTTAAATAAGCTAAATGTGAGTTTGGACCAGCGTGTAGCAATTTTGTATGCTCACTCTGTATTATTAGTTCAGTTACTCTAGAATTTTTTGGTAGAATAATAGAATATTTTTGAGACAGAGGTATGTCTGAGTTGTGTAGGCGCATACCTACTCTAAGCAAACCATCTTTGTCCTAAAACGGATGTCGAGCTTTTAGTGTCCCTTGCACGCAGTTGCTCTTTTGCAATGACTCAAATTCATCTTTCAAATGAATGGATTGCTCGTGTTTAATTATTAAATGCAATGCATATTGCAACTCATCAGGACTTAGTGTCTTTTTGTTACATTCGTACTGTCTTTTAAGTTATGGTTAAACCTAAATATGTATGCTATTACTCGAGTAATTTTTCCTATGTCGGAATATCTATCTAGGACTTCCTTTAAAAAATCATAATGCATAGTTGTTGCAAGCACAATTGTATCCTGAGTTTTAACCTTCATCTCAGGTAAGTGTTCAGGTAAGTCAAATTTTTCTCTATTAAAGTTGTACTCACATTGCAGGAATTTGGGCCCTCACACCAGAAAGAACAGTTAAGAAGCTCCTGTGGACTAATCAAATCAGCAGGGTTGTCTGTCGATGGCACATCCTGCCAGCGCCACCTATTTGTGGTTTTCTGAATTACACTTACTCTATTCGATACTAAACCAATAGCCTGGTAATTTCAGTTTCTATCCAAGCAAGTGTTATTTTTGAGTCGGTAAATAAGTACCTACACCTCATCAATATGAATGCTTTTGCATAATGTTTCGTGCACATTGACCCCTTTTTAACCGACTTCAAAAAGGAGGCGGTTCTCAATTCGACTGTATGTTTTTTATATTTTTTTTTTTTGGCGTTGTTACTCCATAACTCCGTCATTTCTGAACCGATTTGAACAATTCTTTTTTTGTTTGAAAGAGTGTACTTCCAGGTAGGTCCCATTTTGGGTTTAGTCATGATCTGATGAAGGTCTTCAGATTAGGATCTAAAGGTCTTCAGATAGGCAGTGGAACTCCTCAGAAAATGACAGCATACCTCTCGAAATTGAGGTAATCGCTTTACCTGGGTGCTGATTACAAGGCGTATTTCCTACGATATAGCAACATAAAAACCAATATAAGAACGCCGACTTCTAGATAACATAACGTTTCAGGAAGAAAGAAGTCGGCAAAAGTCTTGCTTCGGTACAATCGGTCTTTATAGAATTATTATTAACTTTTTAGCGAATGACTGCTGTTCCTATTGAAGTCGGTTGCTATTTTTTTGTTAAATGTTTATTTTTGTTGCTCTAAAAACACATTCAAGTCAAAAATCTGTCTTTGTATGAATAATTGTTAGGTAATATCGATAGTTATTTAGTATAATGTATATTGCCTTTTGTTTAATTTTAAGTTTGTTAAAATGCATCTCCATGTAATCCTAGACTTATTTTTTTTAATTAAAATTTAAATCTATAATTGGCCTTAATATTAAGTTATATGTTATTTGTTTTATCCTTATTATGTATCGCTGTTGATTTCTGTACAATCTGTACATAAATAAATACCCTTTTCATTAAAATAGCTAAAATTAACGCAGCATTGAGCTCGAGCCTGGGGATGTGTTAGCACGTGGGTATATTCGTGACTTGAACAGAGCAACTGTCATTCAGCTCTTCCTGTTTTGCCAACCACGCGGATGTATGTACATACAGCATTCATACGTCATAGTACTGGAGGCGTCCGCAAATCCAATCAGCTGCAGCGCTGTTGCACCGTTTGTCAGAATGAGCAGGCCTAAATTTATAAGTTTCATAGCAGCCAAGCTTTTAGCAAATTCACACCATTCATCAACTAGCTCCTTAGGTAAGCACTCGTCCCAGTTCAAATTAAGAAACCAAATTTTTTGCATAATGCTTTTTGCTTTTATAATAATTGGACTAGCAAATCCCATAGGGTCATAAAATCTTGAAATGCAGCTTAGAACCTCCTTCTTTGTATTTATATTTTCATTTAGCGATTCTGGATGGTTAATTAGAAGCAGTCCTTTTTTATATCAAGTGTTAAGATTTCATGTTATAGTTTCCCTTTTGAAAATCAATCTCGCTAAATCGTTGATCAGCCTCTGGTATATCAAACAAAACCTCAGATGAGTTAGAAGCCCACTTGTGCAAACTAAAGCTCCCATAATCCAACATTTTACATAACTGCCGTTTAGCTTCAAGCAAATTGGTCAAGTCCGAACATGAATATAAAATATCATCCACGCAAGTGCAATGTTTTATTATAAAGGAAGTTAATGACAGGTCATTCTCATGCCTTTGAGCAAGTTCAAGTAAACAACGTGTGGCCAAATAGCTAGAAAACTTCACACCATATGTAACTGTATCAAAACGCTTGATTTGGGTTATCACGCCATAGAATGTTTTGGAGTGAAGTGTGTTCCGGATTAACCAAAATATTGCGAAACATTTTTTTAATAATATCTAAACATTAGAACAATATCAAATAATTCATTTTTAACTATAGGCCCGTTCAAAAAAAGGCTGTTTAAGGATGCCCCTTCTTACTTGTGCACATCGATGCATCATAAACGACTCTAGTAGGAGTACTCTTATTTTCTTCATTAATTACAGCATGATGAGTCATAACATAAATTGGATCTGCATCAAAATTGAAAGAGCCAATGTCTACATAGTGCCCATGACCGAGGTCTATATATTCATCTATGAACTTTTTATACTCTGTTAGCAAATTCATATTCTTTTGCAGTCTTTTTTCTAGACTGAGAAACCTATACATGGCTAGGTTAAATAAGTTTCCTAAAGTTTCATTTATATTGCTGATCCCTATTTTTAAGTAAGTCAACTTGGATTTTTTTATT
Organism: Ypsolopha sequella; assembly: GCA_934047225.1. Lineage (NCBI taxonomy): Eukaryota > Metazoa > Arthropoda > Insecta > Lepidoptera > Ypsolophidae > Ypsolopha > Ypsolopha sequella. Next base: position 14,959,832 of record OW203985.1, read on the forward strand.
CTCTAATTTAACTGTACCTTTGAAAATACTTTCAGCTACTTGTTGCTCTGAATCCCCTTTTATAAGCAAGTATAATTCTATCAACACTCACAGATGAAAAATGTGTCCACCACTATATACCAGAATCAAAATTTTAGTCAAAACAGTTACCTTACACCAAGACAATGCGCGCGTGCAAACGTGCGTTACCGCTATGGCCAAATTTCGAGAATTGAACTACAATTTGCTTCCACCCCCGGCTTATTCTCCTGATCTGGCACTGTCTTATTATTAACTATTCCCCAAGCTTAAAACCTTTTTAAGCGGGCAGAGATTTCAGACCAAAGATGATGTGATGTTTGCGGTACTTATTCTGAGGGTACACAGCTGTTTTGCAGGCCTTGAGGAAAAGTAATGAGATGGCATTAAGGCTTTGGAACATCGATGGATGATGCATAGAGCTTCAAAGAGACTACGTTGTAAAATTAAACTATATTTATTACATTAATAAGAGGCTTTTATTGATCTTATTTGATACTCTTTTTTTTTCTAAATATTCAAAAGTTGTTACGCTTTCTCAACTACACTTAAGAAATACCTACAAAGCAATCAGAAGAATATCAGAAAAAAAAATGCATTTTATTGTACCAAAAGATGTACCAAAGATGTCAATCATCTTTTGCCTTATGTGATTAGAAAAAAAAATATAACAGACCAAGCCTGAAACCAATTTGAAAAATTTAACATTCAATGCAAAAATCAAAATGGTATGAAATTACTAAAATTACTTAGTAAAACAGGTGATTTTTAAATTGTTTATCATAAATTTGTTTTATTTTGCTTCGAAACTACCCAACCCGCACAAGACTTCTGCTTAAGACCTATATAGCGTATATAATTACAGTTAAAAACTGCAAGAGTCAGCTGCATAGCGCGCTATGCAACCCTTTTGCAGCTGCTTTACTTAGCTCTAAAGGGGCGACTTTAATAGATCCAGTAGAGTTGCATAATAGTGCATGTAATTTCTTACAATCACTATTTTCACTCCTTAAGAAGTGAAAATTACGGTTAAAAGCTGATATTGACACTAATATTAGTGACACTGATACTGATATTGACTTTCTGTGCAGTGTACTTATTTGTTTGATTTTTATAAGACTGTAATAACTTTTTTCGAAGCAATAAAACATTTTTTACTTTTTTTTACTTTACTTTTTTTTTAAATTGAATGAACGAATGTCAGATCCAATTATTATTTCATTCACTTCGATTCGTAGATTTCAGTTTGCAGCGCAAATTGTGTCTGTATATAATTATGGCGATGGAAGCGTGTAATGAAATAATAAAATGGCGGAATTATATTCTAAATATACGATTTCAGTTACGCGACTTGTTAAGTTGAAAAACATCAGCAAATTTAATTAACTGTGAAACATGTATGGTGTTATTGGACGAACAATAATGGGCCCTCAATTCATTGACGATTTTATGAAAATCTAAAGAATTTGTAGCTGCGAATCCAAAATTTTCATCTTAATTTTGATCAGTATAACGCTGATTTATATTTATTTATGGATAATTAACGGTAACATGTTGTTTGCGATCTTACTTAACTGTACCGTGTGGCCCTTGTGTTTAAATAAACAGAAATATATAACAAATAAAGTAATTGTCTCAGAAAATGGTTTCAATATTATTGCAGCCTTGGTTTCTAGTGTTCGCTACTGTAGCCCCTTTTGCAGAAATGGGTGATGATAATCAGTGTTCAGAAGCTCCTAATTCCAATTATGCTGCTAAATTCTTTGTTCTAGAACTTCTACCTCCATACAATATCCAATAGAGTGGATATTATAAACTAGAGTATAAATTTTATGTAATATAAAGCTCGCACCTGCATTGCAGCACATACAATAAATATAATTTGGGGATCTGCAAAGCAATGCTGGAAACCCTTGCTTGAATTGATTTTAATGAACAAAAAATCACTTGTACTATCCCACAAATTTAAATTTAAATTTGTGGGATAGTACAAGTGATTTTCTGTTGATTATGTATTGCAAGTTCCACCAAGTGCCAACAATCAACAGTGTAAACATTTTGAACTGATTGATTTATTGATTTAAAAAAAAACAGTAGTATTATGCCAATAAATTCTTCTGTTATAATTAACTATTTATGATCTCTGAAAATCAACTTTGAGGGCAATGCTTCTACAGTTTGTAACTTCAAGAATTAATCGTTAAAAAAAAAAAGTTTGTTAATATTAATTTTCAAGAAGATATGACGGCAGGAATTAAAAACACATATTGCTCGAGTCGTAAGTGCCATCTAATGAACACATACACTACACAATCGCACCATTTACTTTCGGTGCGCAGCGCATTCACACACAATTTTCAACACTATATTATTAAAAAAAACCGGCAAAGTGTGAGTCAGACTCGCGGACCTAGGGTTCCGTATTGTGGATGATAAATTTAATTTTGTCATTTTTTTCATGAGTTTCTCAAACGCTTTATTTTTCCTGTAATCTTTACGTAAACATATATGACCCTGATTTTTTTCATATTTTCGGTCTACCAGCTTTGGAGATAAGTGGGGAGGGACATAGATTTTTCAAGGTTTTTTTCGAAATGGATTCAATTGAATATAGTCAAACTATATAGGTATTTTTAGAATCTGCTTTTTAATACCTACAATTTGATATGCAAATTGCATTAAAAAAATACAACTTTTTTATCTTTTTTAACAGTTTTCTGTAATAGACCAGTTATGATCTATAATCGAAATTTTTTTCATAATTTTCGGTCTACCAGTTTCGGAGATAAGGGGTAGGGGGCATACCTATTTTTGTGGTTATTTTTAAGATTTCTCATAACTAATGCCAGCGAATATAGTAAAAGTATATATTTATACGATCAAAATTTTAATATCTAGAATTTGATACCAATATTATGTTTATTCTTATTGCACACAGAAAACTTAATTCTAAATTATATAATAAAAGTTATGTACAATGGCGTGCTTATCTCAATAATGAGATTTCTTCCAGCAAACCAAGGGTGATAAGGATATTTGAAATAAATAAGATATTCATATTGTGCACGATAATACTTATACATAAACAAGATTAAATTAATAGTAGATACCTAATTAGTTAAAAATAATAACAAACTACATAAAATTTACATGCCTACATAGTATAAATAAATATAACAATACATATTCAGTAAATAAATACACAATAAATGATATATATACATACACCTACACGATAGGTTGTCGAAGATAGTGCTCTTTTATTTTTCTTTTGAATACACCTATGGAGGGGCTATCCCTGATAGTGTGAGGAAGGGAGTTCCACAGTTTGATGGACTTAACAGTGAAAGAGTTTCCATACATCCCGGTGTTATGAGAAGGTGTTTTTAAAAGTGAGACTGTATGAGACCTGACTTGCTTGTCTCTAAGGAAAATATACTCATAACGATCGCGGAGGTATGGAGGAGAAGTAGGACTCTTTAAAATTTTGAAAAGGCAACAGAGGATATGAACATACTGAAGCTGTTTAATGGGAAGCCATTTTAATTGTTCACGGTACTGAGATACATGATCATATTTTCTTAGTCCATAGATAAACCTGATTCCCAGATTTTGTAAACGTTCAAGTTTACCGAGCAGCTCCTGACTGGCATCTAAAAAACAGACATCAGCGTAGTTGATGATCGGCAAAAGTAGAGAATGTGCGAGAGTAACCTTAGTTTCAAAGGGGAGAAATTTCTGGAGACGCTTAAGAGAATGAAATGTGGCAAAGACTTTCCTGCTGACCTCATTAATATGCGCAGCCCACGTCAGATTACAATTAAATATGAGACCCAAATTTTTTGCAGATTTAGTGTAGGCAATAGGGATATCGTTATAAACTACTTGTGGAATTACCGTTTGATTGAGAAGGCTAGTCATATATCTGCTACCCAAAATAATGGCTTGAGATTTTTTGGGATTAACCAAAAGTCCGAAAGCCTCCGCCCACCTGTTAATAGAATAGAATAGAATAGAATAGAATATTAATTTATTTCACAAGAAGGGAGTACAGTACAAGTTACAAGAATTTAAGCTTAAAATCTAAGATACACATAAAGTACAAATAACAAATGTACGCTGTTATCCTAGATAGGATTTTACGCCTGTAGAAAGGAATAACAGCCCCGTTTCCTTGGAGGACAGAATGGGATAAAAAAACATAAGTACTTAGTTAATAGGCTTAACAACATTAACTAGTTATAGGTAAAAGAGAGAGAAAAAGCTATGTAAATAAAGGTATAATTTAAGATGTTAAGTATGTATATATATATATATATATATATATATATATATGTGTGTATGTGTATGTGTATGTGTTATGTGTATGTGTGCATAGGAGAGAGATAGAAGGTGGGTGCATGTGTGGCATGCATTCGAGATTGTATGGGTTTGAAACATAGTTTTAGGAGGTTGTCTGTTTATTAAAATATCCACATGTTATGTATTAGTTTTCATGAAGTTTTCAGTTTCATCATATGTATTCTTCATAAGGAATGAGCAAAGTTTATTTTTGCATTGATAACGAGGTAATCCGTAAATGGGTAGGTGTAAGTTTATTTTGTTATACAGGTATGGCCCGAGATAAAAAAGAAATCTTTTGGCAAACTCAGTTTTAGGTTTAGGAACAGAACAAATACGATCTTTACGGCGTTTAGCTAACTGTTTGTAAGGTGTTATTTGATGTTGGTGCAGAATAGTTTGAACTATGAATAGTTGTCTTATATTGAGAACTTTAACGTGATTGTATAATTGTGTTGTTGGGAAACGGATAGGACTAAAAGTAGCAATTTTTAAAATAGCACGTTGTGCAGTCTCAAGGGATTTTAATGTTGTTTTAGCTGCACCACCCCAAGAGGTGATGCAGTAACATAAAATAGACTGACACAAGGCAAAGTAAATAGTGCGAATGACGGATGGCTTTGCAACATGTCTGATGTTTTTAAAGACAAAGATAAGTTTGCGTACGCGACTTGTAAGGAGGTTAATATAGGGCTTAAAATTTAGGTGCTTATCTAAAATAATACCTAGGTATTTTATAGAATCAGCAGGTGAGATGGATGGACAATTACAATTAGGTAAAGGTGGGTTAGAGCAAGAGTGTGCAAGGAGAGAAAGAGGAGAGGTAGGTTGTGAACTTGAACTAATAGAAAAGGTGATAAACTTAGTTTTAGAAGTATTGAGTGTTAAGTAGTTTGAAAGAAACCAGTCAAATATAGTGTTAAAACCTTTTTGAGCTTTTTTCTGAAGGTCTGACCAGGACGACGATGAAAAAGTAATTGCCGTGTCATCAGCAAACGAAATTATTTTACCTGAAGGTGTAATAAGGTTACAAAGGTCATTTATGAAGACCAAAAACAGCGTAGGTCCCAAGATACTACCTTGTGGTACACCATATATCGTTTGAAGTTCACTGCTTAAATTGTTAGCTATTTTAACCCTCTGTGATCGTCCTGTGAGATAACTTCGAAAAAGATCAAGTTGGAGACCTCTTATGCCTATTTTTTCCAATTTTAGTAATAGAAGGGGGATTGGTACGGTATCGAACGCCTTAGAAATGTCAAGAAATATAGTGAGTACCTTTTGATTATTGTTGACGTTAGTAACAATGTGATTCACAACTTCATGCACTGCATCATTTGTCGATTTGTTTTTTCTAAAGCCGAATTGATTAGGGGACAAGAGGTTGTTACTTTCGAGATACCCAATTAGTCTTTTATTAATAAGACGCTCAAGAACCTTGGAGAGTGAAGTGAGAATAGCTATTGGCCGATAGTTATTGATGAGATTTTTGTCACCGGTTTTAAATATTGGTTTTACAATTGCCTTCTTGAAGGCTGTAGGAAAGTGGCCAGTGTTAAAACATAAGTTAAAAATATGACTGAAAATAGGACCCAGGAGATTGGAGAATCTTTTCAAGAAGGTGGTAGAGATATCATCATAGCCCATAGCAGCATTATACCTAAGTGAACGTATAATAGATATCACTTCTTCACTATCAGTGTCTAAAAGTACAAAAGATGACAGGACGTTGGACGATGAATTAGTGGGTGAGGTGAGATTATTGTGGCGATGAGATGTTATTTCCTCCGCAAGTTGAGTGCCTATATTAGCGAAGAAATTATTTACTTTATTACAGGAGTCAGTTGGTGTATTGGAAATATGTAGCAATTCGATAGGGGTTTGTTTAGGCACTGCACTGTATGTTATAGATTTAATAGTTTTCCACAAAAGTTTACTATTAGTTCCAGCTTTATCAAGTTCATTTGCATCGTATTGTCTTTTTACCTTTTTTAAGACTTTTGTACAAAAATTTCTATACCTAATGTAAGATAGTTTTAGTATTTCATTTTCTGGACACTTTTTTGATTTTTTGTGCATGTTGTCTCTATTTCGTATACATCTAATCAAGCCTGGGGTTATCCATGGCTTAATTATTCTCTTCCTGTTTGGTAAAGTGGTCACTGTGGTATTATCGTTAATGGCTTTAGATAGTATCTTTACGATCATGTCAACACTTTTATCGGGGTCAGTCGACAGGAGTATAGGAGACAAATCAAGTGTCTTCATTAATGAATCTAAGGTATCGTAATTTATTTTTGATGCAGACGTCACAGCAAATATACGCTGTTGGTGAATTTTGAGGCAAAAAAGTGTACAGTAGTGGTCAGTTACTGTTGATTCAAAAAGAATAGTGGTGGCTGGAAGCTTTGTGCGCAAGATAACATGATCCAAGCAAGCAGTAAGTCTTGTGGGTAAAGTGTGCGCTGGTAGATAACCATGAATAGCGAGGTCATTGAGATAGTCTTCAGAACATTTCTCAAGTGACTCGGTATTAGAGGGTTTAATGTCGATATTTATGTCGCCTATGATGATAACTGATTTGAAGTTTGATAACAAGGGTAGTATAGTTTTAAGCGATAGTATAAATGACTCAGTGTCTTTATTCGATGGGGAACGGTAGACGCATAGAATTGCCGTATCGAGACCCAGTTTGATAATTAAACCCGTAGCAGAGTTGTTATGAAAGTTTGGTTCTTCGATAGTATAAAGAAGATCTGACTTCATGTACACTACCACGCCATCATTTTTGTTCAAATTTTTGTCAGTGTGGCACATCGAGTAATTTGGTAGAGTAGGGATATTGGAGTTAGTTTTACACAGTAAACAGCATTCTGTTAGAACAATGACATCACTTTCGAGTGGCATTCGATGAAGCAAAGTTACAAAGCTCGGGAAATTATAATTAATAGACCTAATGTTTTGGTGAAGAATTTTAAGTTGCTTTTGTGGATTTTCTACATGTGAAAAACAGTTTTCAGGAGTACTTGTGTAGACTTCAGACAGTGATAATTGATCAATATTTGTGTTTAAGTTAATAATATTATTTATTTCTGCGAATGTAAAATAAAGTTTATATGGGTAGATGGAGGGGAAGCAGTACGATTGAATAGTATATTGATCAATATGTAGGTAGTCTTATGAATAGTAATTATTGGGTAAGGTGTACATATAAACGATAAATAATAACAATGTAGAACAATATTATTGTGACAACTCGCATATGTTACATACATTGTTTCGGATTGGGTTTGTGTAACTAAATGGTAATGTTTCCTTAAGGTGTATGTATGAGTGTGTTGGTAAGCATGTTTGGTGTTTTTTGAGATTTTGTATAATAATGGTGTGGTGTGTAGTTTGTGTGTAAATATATGCGTAATTAGTGATAACTTAAGTAATAATATAAATTTGTAGATAATCGGAGTATATAGTCATGCAGGAATAGGATTTACAAGTAGTTCAAGTTGAGCCTCCGTGTTTACAATAATATAACGGCTATTTTGATCTTTCTTCAACAATACACGTCCTTCCGATGTCCAGCAGAATTCATATCCATGAGCTTTCTGAAAGTTTCGAGCTACGTAGAATAGTCTGTTACATTTTGGCGTAAGTTTTTCTGCGACGTAAATAGGTACTTTCATATGATTTGCTCCAAGAAGTGACGAATTGAGTTTATCTGCAGGATTACGTCTGTTATAGTCTTTAGATGATTGAAGAAAGCGACTTTTTATGAGTGTGTTTGAGAACTCAATTGTGATAGTTGATGTCTTAATCTCCTTTTTAGTTGGATGTCTCGTAACGTCCCGGATATCGGAACGTTGTAGTTCGATGTTCAGTATTGTGGACAGTTTTTGGGCGAGGGAAAATAATTGATCTTTGGTTTCTCTATGTTCCTGTTGTTGTTTCGGGATATTACGGATTTCGATCGAGGTTTTCAGATAATTTCGTTCGAACATCTCAATCTTTTCATCAATTGACGATAGTTGCAGTTTCATACTATTTCGTTCCTTCTCTAATCCGCTTATATTAGACTCTAGGGATGTTAGTTGATCTGACATATAGGTCATTGACTTTTCAATGGAGGTATTGGTGTCCTCAATCTTAGTGTATTGGGTTTTAATCTCCATAATATGGTTTTCAAACTTATCTAATCTGGTATTCTGAGTCTCGATCATTCCCTTTAACAGATCTTTAATTTCATTTTTAAAGCTAATAAAGTCTACGCTTGTCCCGTCTCCATCCATCGTACGGGGACGTTTAGAGCGTTGGGTAATGTTATCAGTTAAATTAAGGTTTTTTTGACAAAGTTTCGGGATATCCGAGTCGGATCGTGATGGCAAGCCACCAGCCAAAGCAGTGTTTGTGGGTGACCGAATGGTTTTAGGCATTTTTATAGTAATAATCAAAAATGTTTGCTCACACTAGGCCAACAAATACAGCAACAAACAGCGAATATAGCAAGAGCTGTGCGTAATGCAGCTTGCTACATCAACACGGAAGGCGCTTTGGAGTGGAGTACCGGTACGTGGGTAGGTGATCGAAAACTCGGGACACGTATTTTGCGTCTTTTCACAGGATTCCCGATCAATTTTTCACTTGCAAGCACTGTAATCCATTAACTAGGCACTAAATGTATGTAATGAGCACTTTTTTTGACAGATTTAACCACTTTTTACCACTTAATTGTTTTTTCGAAAGCGGGAGCAAAGAAATCACGTCAACTCAGTAAAGGTGCGGAGGTGCGGGGGGGAATGTTTGAAAGATCACTGTTCATTTCTGAGACAGCAATATCTGACTCAGTTACGTCAAAGTGGCGGTAGAGTTGTAAATCGTCTGCGTAAAGATGGTAGTTCGAAGAAAGAACATTGGAAACAGAATTTATAAAAATTGAAAAAAGGAGAGGAGAGAGGACACCACCTTGAGGAACGCCAGCAGTTTGTTGGCACCACTCCGAGGAAACCTCGTCCGAGCGTATGCACTGCAGGCGACCCCTTAAATAAGTATCAAACCATTCTATGACAAGAGGAGATACGTTAAGTTTAAATGCACTACTGAAATCCAATAGTGTGAGTATAGTCAGTTTCTTATTGTCAATAGCTAATCTTATATCATCGGAGACTTTCAGGAGTGCCGTGACGGTGATATGCCCTGGGCGAAATCCAGATTGAAAGTGATTGAGTAAACTATTTTTAGATAGGAAATACGAAAGTTGGTTGTGGACTAAAGACTCAAGAACTTTAGAAAGGATAGGAAGAATGGAAATTGGACGATACTCAGAAAACGATGAAGGGTTTGTAGTCTTTGGAAGAGGGATGACATGTGCATTTTTCCAGGCTGTGGGGAATGAGCTGGTGACAAGGGAGCAGTTGATAACGTCATCTAGGACAGGTAAAAGTTCATCTAGTATAAGATGCAGCATTTGAGAGCAAATTTTGTCATCACCCACAGCCTTTGAAGTAATAGAAAGAATTGCTCTCTTAACGTCACACTCAAAAACAGTCTTGAAGGTAAAATGATCGCAGTTGGGTTTGGGCTTATTACGAAGGTTTAGGAGAGTTTTGTTTTTTAATTTGTCTTCTAAGGAGACAAGTGGTTTAGATTGTATTTTTAGGATAATAATTTTTTATTTTTCTCACTTTTGTTTAAGAAATATTTTGAAAGTAATAGTGCTAAAGTGAGGCTGTGACATACGGACGGACGGGTAGACAACGTAATCTCACCATAAAGGTTCCTTTTATCTTTTAGGTACAACGGAACCCTAAAAACACAGAAAATATTTAGTATGGCCAGGCGTACAGAGTTCTCATTTCATTGAAAAGCTATTATTTCCTATCATGAAGCACTGTAGACTCCATAGTGGTTCAACAAAAAGGAATTTTATGAGCTTAGGAGCTAATTTTACCTCATTTGCATAACAGAAAACGTGAAAAGTAAATTAGTCAGTTTCCTATCCTATACAGAAGAGCGTAGTAAAGTATACCTCACCGGACCGTAACGCAACTAAAAGTGCGAATAAATATGTAATTATAACTACAATGCAGTCAATGGTGGTCTGAAATACCATGCAGTTAATAGTACCATAAGGCGTCACAAAAATACCTTAGGTTTCTGCTGCGGTCATAGCTATAATTTTAGCTGTTATCGAACTCGTGCCTAATTCTGATTCCTTTATGCCACCACTATAGACATTAGAGCTTTAAGGAAAGCTGCATTTTTCACTAGTGTGTTATTTGATATAAGGATGAATGAAAATATTATTTTTTGTAAATGATAATTTTTATTCAGTTAAAGATAAACAAGAGCGAGAAAATAAATAATAGGTACGTTGAAGTACACAAAAACATTAAGACTTGTAATATAAATTAAAACCATGTTTGTTACTTATTAGATAATATATTGGCGATACGGCATCACAAGGAATCTGAAAAAAAAATGGATATTGTGTTTGCTAACAGAATATGAAATATTTTAGTAAAATAATTTTATTACTAGCTTATGCCCACGGCTTTGCCCGCACTGATTTATTTTGCATTTTTTCGGGATAAAATGTAGCCTATGTCACTCTCCGGCCCATATACTATCTCTATGCATAAAATCATGTCAATCCATTGCTGGGTTCCTACTTTAAAGAAGAACAAACCAACAAACTAACAACTAACAAAACAAACAATACAGTTTTGCATTTTTAATAGGGGTACGGATTTTCTTTTATTTCCCTTTGTTTGCCTTTGAAGGTTATTTATTTATTATATATATATTTATTATATTATATATATATTATATATATAAATTAATGAATATTAAATTCTTTTATTTTCTGCGGTGAGACCGGTCTTATATTTGAACTCACCATTTCCATTGCCTCCATTACCGCTTGGTAATTAACCTGGACAAAAAATTAATGGTTAATTTAGTTATTTTATTTTCATACAATATAATTAACTACCACATTCACATATTAGGCTTAACTCAACCACACACATCGAGAAACAAATTATTATAATTTATAATAATATATATTAATATATTAGGTAAAATTTTACAACATTGATTAGGAAAAAAATATTATAATTTAAAGCAAGTAACCTGTAAATTATTAAGTAGTAAAAACATTAAGTAGGAAAAAACTGAATATTTTGCACAACAGTAAGATAAGCATTTAAAACCACCTAAACATGGTTACAGGGCAGTATTATAGATTTTGAGCTATGTGAAAACAGATTTGATGTCTTCCGGTTAGACCGCAACACCTTAGCTTCGGTCTTTTATTTGAACTCACCATTTCCATTGCCTCAACGACCGAAACAACCTAGACAAAAAATTTTTGGTTGATTTAGTTTTTTTATTAACATAAAATATAATTAACTACCACATTTACATATTAGACTTAACTTAACAACACACATCAAAAAACAATTATTATAGTTTAAAGTTACAAGTAACCTGTAAGATATTTAGTAGGAAAAAACGAAATAAGTTGTTTATTGATTTGGTGAAAATTTTAAACTTCTAATCAAGCATATTTAATTATCTTAAAAAGTGTCCTTTTTAAACTGAAAGATACAAAATGAAGCAATTAAATAATTATAATTATCTCAAAATGGGTTTCGAAGCTTTAACATATTAATATTTATAACAACCTAAACATGGTAAAGGGCGGTATTTATTTATTTATTTAAATTTAATAAGAAAAACATAAAGTAAATTTTTTAAAATACATTATTATGTATGACACTTTAATTATTAAACGATATTATTATTAAACTTCTTTCTATGTGTACTCAACTTACCACTTGGATTTCCACATGCAGGAACTGTATTACATGAAATGTATAGTAATGTGTTAATTACATCCATATATTAAGCTTAATTTTACCACACACATCAAGAAAAAAATATTATATATTAAAGTTACAAGTAACCTGTAAATACTTAGTAGGAAATAAACGAAATAAGATGTTTCAGTGATTTGTTAAAAATTTTAAACTTCTACAGAATATCGAATTATCTTAAAAAGTTTCCCTTTTATGATAAAAAACGGCCGAATGCGAGTCGGACTCGCGCACGAAGGGTTCCGTACCATTATCTATAATAATACAGATCGCGCCAAACTTCTAGTCCGCTCGGAAGTTGCTCTTCCCAAGAATGGCCCATACATTTTGTTCCTGCTGATGCGAATCGCCCCGTGTTTAGAGGGGACTAAAAGTTTGGCGCGATCTTTACTCGTTAACTTGTAAAGCCTATTTAGCTGTGATAGTTTAAGTTTAATATTTCGCAAACGAAACCCTGGATCGAAAAATAGTTTTGTCCCCCCCAGTATTTTTAAAATACCTATCCAACGACACCCCATACTAGGAGATAAACGAGAAAAAAAAATCCTCCTCACTTTAGGTGCAGGGGAGGTACCCTAAAAAATTTTTTTTTCAACCTTTTACTGTACCACTTTATTGGCGTAATAAATATGTATACCCATGCCAAATAACAGCTTTCTAGTACTAATAGTCTCTAAGCTAAGCCGCGGAAACACAGACAGACAGACCGACGGACATGGCGAAAATATATGGGTTCCTTGTTGTTGACTACGTAGCCCTAAAAAGATACAAACTGCAGCAATTAAATCATTCTAATTATCTCAAAATGGGGACTTAACTTAAGTACATTCCAGTTTCAACTGAATATTTTATGCAACACTTTGATACTATTTATAGGCACCTAAACCTGGTAAAAGGGCTGTATTCTAGATTTTGAGCTATCTGACAACATGTATGATGTCTTTGGGTGAGAATTTACTGATGTGCTTTCCCATACTGCAATGATATACACTTTATGATATGAACTTAATTTAGAAGTAAGAAAGAATACAAAGTAAACATTAATTCTTAATGTACACTGGTAACATAATGTAAAAAACATATTTTTATATCCAATAGCCTGCTTATCTCAATAGTGAAATTTCTTCGAGCAAATTAAGGGTGAAAGATATTTCTGATATTAATAAGGTTTTTATAATATGTAATAATAATGCTTTTTTTTATTTACAAAGGACAGTAGTTTTCATAAGTGCGAGTCCGTATGGTTTGTAATGTTACCCACAATAATACAATATCAGATGTAATTAATTATTCTTTCGAATGCCTATTTAAGTATTAAACTTTCTTCTTTGTGAACTCACCACAACTAGCACCACAGCTGCTACTGCTAGTATATGTAGTAGCTGAAATGGATAAAATATCATTATAGTTAATATAACATAATATAGTTAAAATAAAAAATGAAAATAAATTTATTTTTCCTTGATAAGTCGTCTTTTTATTTTTTTTTTTTACTTTTTGGCGTAATTCGTAGTCTTAGACTCTCGCATTTGCAAAATGTTGAAGGTTTTTTTTCTACTACTTATTAAGGGAATCATTGAGTTAGAGCCTGCGGGCGCGATAAACCGTGGGCAGTGGAGATCGGAGACTCAACCGTCGCTTGAGCAGATGAAGACCAATTTAAAATAACACTGCACAACCACGCAAGTAGAGGATTCGCAAGGAGGAATTTTATTCACAAGTTAAAACTAATAATAAATTATTTAAAAAATTAAAAAATATTTCAGGAAAAATCTGTTCGTTTCAGAGTGTAATAAAGTTTATACAGGTTTTAATTCATAATAAATATGTATGGAATTTTTCTCAAGTATTCTTAAACCTCGACATGACAACTTTTTTTAAGAGCAATTATTGTTGTTTTTTTTTTCGAATTGCTGGAATGATTTCAGAGCATTCTGTTTCGCTAAGTGTGTGCATTATTTCTAGGCAGAAAATCTTTTTTTTTTTCCTTATAGTATTGCTAGATCCTTCAAACCACGAAGAATAAATTAGGGAACTTTGATGTTTTTGCGGGGCCTATCCTCAATGATGGCCTTAAGTAAAAACTTGTGTGGTCTATAGAAGATTTACCTTGTGAAGTTTTACTGCTTAACAAATCTAACGATATCGCACCTGCAAAAAAAAATATATTGAATTTTTTTTATAAAACAGAACAAAATTAAGAAATAAATATAAAACTCATTTTTGTACTAAATTGTTCCGATGTTATAATTAAACGATGCACTTTATTAAAAGAAGTAAGGAAAACACGATACCATTTATTCCTAATGAACACTTAATTTTTTTTAAATTCTAATACAGAAAGCAAGTAGTGAAACATAGCAATGGCGGCGGTTTTTAAGTGTGTGAGTAAAACTACTATGGAAATCAGCATATTATGGGCTCGTGCGTATAAACCGATCGGCTTACTATGGGTGCTTCAGTTGTTGGTTAGCAAAACTCCGTCCATCTTTTTTTACTTCAATGTGTGTAGTATAATCTTTTCCTTTAAGTAATATTTAAATAATGAAGAGAAAACGATACCAGCCTTCTACCCTTCCACATGACGATGGCTGTTTAGATACGATTTTTCTTTTAGGTTAGTTTATTTTTATTAATATTATGGTTTTATAAAGGTTTAAGATTAGTGTTGCGTTCTTTGTTTACGTACCTAGTTAATTACAATGTTTTAAATGTTTTCTTTCTTATATATTCCTTAAAGTTCTCTATCGTAATTATCGTACACTTTTCGTATATCATTAATCTTTTTGGAGAAACATGCTGTTCGTTTCCAGTAGTTCATATTGTTGATGAGAGTTTGGCATTCGCAGCATTCGCTATATTTTCTTTTAGATTTTTTTTTGCTTCATCATTTCATTCTACTTTCATTTTGTTTTTTTCCTTAGCGTCTTTTAAGTAATCATGTAACACAGCTTGTGTTCCATCTGCGTCCCAAATATGGTATCTAATAGAAGACAACTACAACAAGAAATATTTAGGATCATGTTAAGTTTCTGGTTTTTTTGTAGTCAAGGATAGCTTGTGCCTCGTGTAATCAAATCCATAAGTCAGTTGTATTTGGTGGCGAGGTAGCTTCCATTTCACGGCTGATGCTCTTCCTTACCAGCTAGCAAAGTTGTGAAGCAAAGCAAAGATACACCAATGAGTATTATAAATGTAATATAAAGCAAGGCTGTTAAGCCTTGTCTTGCGTTGCTGTATATTGGAGATTTGGATAATCATTTAGCTGTATAAGCGAGAAGATGAATGACGACGAAAACGTGCTTTTTAAAGCACATATAACACAGGTGTAAAACGGTTCTCACAACATCGACTTAGAGCAACTATATATGCTGTACAACAGGTCTTAACGGTACATTTTTGTAGCAAAGTTGGCTTTTTGTGGCTTCTGATTCGCTGCATTAGTGCTGGTGACATATCTCAGTTTTGTCAAATCATCGCTTATAACTTGGCTTATTTTTTTTTATTAAGAAGTAAGAATATATAATTGCGTTTCTTTATATAAAATTGCCTTTTACAGTGAGTTACCATTTGAGTAAACAAGTCAAAGAATAATTGGTCGAAGGCAGTGATTTTATTTCAGGCGGAGCTGCGGGTAAAAAGCTATTTCAATATGGTTCTATTAGCTAAATGGGAGCTTGGCAAAATAAACAAAAAGAAGCTATTAAAGACTTAAAATGGCCGAAAAATTTGCCGAAGTTATTATTGGAATAAAAACACAAAAAGTTATCGTCACGATATTTATTCTCGAGGGCATTCTACAGGTGTTTTCCAGTGTATACCTTTACTAAAAGTTAGTCCACGCTCGTAATACCCCATTTCACTGACCATTTTAACGTCCCAACGTGATACAGGATGAGTTTTATTGCCGTAATTTGGGCACAATTACACGCTTTTTAGGGCATGCAGGTTTACCTCATAGATTGCAAGTGGTTTACCTCACAAACAGCAAAGAAGATACTCGTAAGTAACCCGGCCCAGCGCAAACACATTTTCATCGGTGCAGGCACGATTTTTTTATCATTGTATTGTGGAAGTCATATAAAATTATGAATTAGAATGAGGAATTTATTGTATTTGACACAAAATATGTAACCAAGCTTATTTTACCCTCTTCTCTTCAACAAACAATCCCCGCCCATAATAATGCGACGCTGAAAGTGGAATCAGAGGGGTTGTCAACGTTAGATTGAGTACAAGCAATGCAATGTATATGTATATAAGAAGCTGGGTTCAATAAGGAACAATAATAGCAACGTGGGAGGGCTATATATATATATATATATATATATATATATATGTATATATATACATATATACGTTGCTTTTAAAAGCTGCAAAAATCACAATAAAGAAAGTAAACACTTACTAGGTTGATATTGTGCTAAGGCTCCAGCCTGATAAAAACAAAAAAAACAGGTTATTTACAAAATTCACTTAATATTACCATACGGTTTATTCCGTTGAAAATACTATACGGCTTGGCAGTAAATTATCCCTAATTAAATATATTTACAATGACATTTTCTTTATAGGCATGATATGCAGGTTGTAGTGCCATACACTTTACTAACTTGGTTTGCGGATTTGAAGAAAATATTTAAATTTCTACGTTAAAGTAACTTGTAAAGTTCGTGTTTGTACAGACACATCGGGTTCTGCTCTTATATTATACCTATGTGTATTTGAAATATGTACAATCTTTGATAGGTACAAATGTAATGTAAACAAAATCCCATCAAAAACATAAAATGTACAAAAATGTCAAGTCTCGCAATGCAATCTTTCCACCGTAAAAAGTTGTGAGATCTTATGTAAAGCCAAGTCTGTTCTTTTAGTTTGTATCGAAGCACCTTTTCATTTTAGTTAGTAGGGAGCACCTATTTAACAAATGTATCATTAATTGTTTCCTAATTAGTTACCTACCAACATTAAGTGACTGTATTAATATTGGTCATCTTTATTTCTATAATAAAATAGAGTGACTTCGCAATCGCACAGCAACATATACAACATATCTACCTAATACCAATTTGTTAGCGATTTGAGAAGATATTTCTACGCATCAGCGCTTTATTTGTGCTCTGCGATTGCCAAGTCACTATATTTTATTAGAGAAATAAAGATGACTAATATTAATACAGTCACCTAATGTTGGTAGGTAACTAATTAGGAAACAATTAATGATACATTTGTTAAATAGGTGCTCCCTACTAACTAAAATGAAAAGGTGCTTCGATACAAACTAAAATAACAGACTTGGCTTTACATAAGATCTCACAACTTTTTACGGTGGAAAGATTGCATTGCGAGACTTGACATTTTTGTACATTTTATGTTTTTGATGGGATCTCATTTCTTTTTATAGGTGGTCCTCCTTTTTTTCTTCTCGGGTAATATTTCTTGCACGTCAGCTACGGATTTTCTTAAAGCGCACTCCTTTAAACTGATCATTTGGACATACTCCAGAGAAACTAGTATCGGGAAGGAGCACTTCATAATGACCACCTAAGAAACTACCAGAGAATTGTAAACATTTCACTGGCGTCCCAGGATCGCCACTAAATGATCCTCTCAAACGGCCATTTTTGTAAACCTCGAAAGTAAATGGATACAAAGAAGTGGCTGCCATAAGTTCGGATACGGAACCGTAGGTGGTAGTTTTCATCATTGCTGTCGAGTACAGGTCAGCGTTAATGTGTCTCCACGCTCGTCAAACGTATAAAATTGCATTTCATCCCAATACCTAATGTCATACGACGACTCAATGTTCCCATACATAGAGAATGACAAAGAATGGAACCAACATGAACCATCTCCAGGTATAGGGACAACTAGGTGTGGACAATGTTTCAGGTTAAATTGCAATATTAATTTTTACGGTAAGTTATTATTATTATTATCCACAATTAGATGCAACAGGCAGGTTAATATTTCTTTTGACCATGAAGTGAAAGGCAGGCTTGTCAGTCTAAACCACAGAGTACATTATTAGTCTAAACCTGGTCTTTATTCAATGACATACGAGTACATAGACATTTCATTATACCTACATCATAGAGAATGCATATACAAATAATACAACATTAGCCGCTTTATTTTTCCTGTAAGCTTTACTGGATAAATAACCTTTTACCTTGTTTTTTAGGGTTCCGTATCCTAAGGTTCCGTGACCCTATTACTAAGCCTCCGCTGTCTATCCATCTATCACAGGGGTCTACAGCTTCAGTCATTATAGGTGAATATAGCGCGTCAATATTTGCACATAATATATGTTACTTTGTCCTCTATCACGGCAAATAATAATATGAAATGGAAATCCAAGGGGGGTCCAATTATTCGACGTTATTTGTTTCAGCTCTATCTTTATAATACAACAATTTTGGGCAGATAAATGTTAGATTTCCTTATTCAAAAGGTGCTGATTTGATTGTCAAGTGCTACTATTTTAGCGCCTTGTTTTTTGTCGCCTTTATGTTGCTATGTCATCTTTATTGTTGGTATTTACCATAATGGTTTGGGGTTTCGTACCTACCCATATTGTGTGATGGTAGTAC
The DNA here is from genome assembly GCA_934047225.1 of Ypsolopha sequella. NCBI lineage: Eukaryota > Metazoa > Arthropoda > Insecta > Lepidoptera > Ypsolophidae > Ypsolopha > Ypsolopha sequella. The sequence continues at coordinate 14,978,658 of OW203985.1, forward strand.
GGAACCCTTCGTGAGCGAGTCCGACTTGCACTTATCCGGTTTAATATCGACTTATTTACGATATGTATATATTTCTCCTCTTAAATAGACTAAATGTGTTTTAGAGTTCCTTACCCAAAGCACAGATTATTATAACAAAGGCTCTATCGTTAGAACGGTTATACATACACGTACCTACAAGTTGAAAATTTAGGCAGACTACTTTAAAGTAAAATAACAAATAATAAAAATGAGGGTTCCTTCCTAAAAAGGTACCGAATTTTTTGTCAGGCGCTACCATTTTATCCCGTTTTATCGCTGTGTTTTTTGTCGCCTTGATGGTGCTATAGCATCTATGTTGTTGCAATTTACTTTTAGGGTTCCGTACCCGTATTGTGTTGGGGTACGGAACCCTTTATGTGCGAGTCGGACTCGCACTTTACCGTTTTTTTAGTGACTTAATTATGAAATGTTGATATTCTCTTCTTAAATAGACTAATTGTGAATGTGTCGAACATTATAAACCACCCTTTTTAGGGTTCCTTACCCAAGGAACAGATTATTTTAGCAAAGACTCTATCTTTAGAACGGTAATACATACAAGTACAAGTTTAAACCTTGGGCAGTCTGCAGTAAATACTTTAAAGTAAAATAATGAAAATTAGGGTTCCGTACTAAAAAGGTACCGAATTGTTTGTCAGGCGCTACCGTTTTATCGCTTTGTTTTTGTCGCCTTAATGTTGCTATGGCATCTATATTGTTGTTATTTACTTTTAGGGTTCCGTACCCGTATTGTGTAGGGGTACGGAACCCTTTAGGCGCGAGTCTGATTCGCACTTTACCGTTTTTTTTTTCGCACTTTAACGGTTTTATTTTTTATTTTTACTACTTGCTCTATTTTCGGAAATAAAGGTATACATTTTTTTACACTTTTTACCATTTACGAGGTAGAATTTTTCGTGGTAGATGTCACGAGATAGCAGCATACCACCAACGTCATCTAGTGTCACACAAATTTATAGATGCAGCTGGAAACATACATTTTGTATAGACTTTGTATGGAAATATTAAATTACCAACCGTAAATAACATTTTTATATTTTTTTGTTGCAATTTACACTTAACACTAACCGCATGCAAAATTTCAAGTTTGTAGGCCTGCTAGAACACCTTTAGACTTTTGATGATGTGTCAGTCAGTCAGTGACAAAATAAGGGAACTTTGACTTGAGATATTTCGTAATCAAATATAGGTACAAAGTTCTAATTTGGGGTCAGAAGTAGGATCAGTAAGTACTCTTGGTTACTGAAATTTCAGACTTCTAGCTTTACCCACAACGAAGATACAGGGGGGTTGAAAGTGCCGTGAGTTGCTTCGAGAAAAGGATGGTACGGCCGTTCCTTTTGCGAGACTCGGCGGGGGCACTGCCGTGCCCCCAGATGTAAACAAATGTAAACAAAACATTCAAACAAAAATTCTAGCAAAGTAGATTCATTCAAGTTTAAAATAAATAAGATGAGGCTGTCATTTAATTTCATTCCTTTTTAGGGTTAAGTCGAAAAGAAACTATCGAAAGTAGATAAAAACTTTGCATACTTTATAAGTTTTTATTCTTATGTACCTAGCAAGTAACTGTTTTGGACTGCTTTCTGTAAACTTATTTTGCTTATAAATAAATGATGATTCTATAAACAATACAACAAAAAATAAATTTTATTGTTCAAGATATTACCACTACAACATTGAAAAAAAACCTCAATAATGTACAATCAGAGTACACATCAACAAATTAAACTAATAAAATAATAATTATTAATATATGTTAAAGCAATAATTTCTTGTACAGATTCAGAGTAATCTGTAAAAACCTAAAAAATTGTAGGATGTCTTCCCCCTTTTCATCGAAACTGGTGGACCGTAAGATATAAAAAAAAATATTTTTTGCAGGCGATACATAACTGAAGAATTTCAGAAAAACTATATGTTGGCAACACTGCCACATTTAGTTTTTAAGTATATTTTTAATATTAATGTGGCAACTAATTATCTGTCACTTCTTCTTGACCTTCCACCCATCGAAATAATAAGGAAAGGAAGTATAATCTCGGTAGGAAACGCCATTAAAACGTGACGCCACATTTTGAAGGTTGTGTGCTTTGTGGTGTACGACAGACGTTTAGCTCATTGGTCAGCAAAAGTCACGTGATGTTATCTCCCCACCTCTGTATGCCTAGCAAAAAAGTTTTTTAAAGTAAACGTACATGTTACTACTTCGCAAATTTAAACTTTTTTTCATGGTTGTACACCTTCAACAGTGATTCCAAACCAATTGACAATCATCAAGTAAGCGACAGTATCGTGGTCCTCTATCAACACGCTGTGTGTGAACGAAACAAGACAACAAAGTCGAATGACGCTCTAACCAAAGCATCTCGAATAGGCCGGATTATCCGTCATGAAAATGGATATGTTTATGCAACATTGGGCAGTGATCAAGATTATTAACAAATAACACTGATCAACAAAGATAATTATACTTGTTTTTTGTTAATACTTGAAATATTTTAGATATTCTTGTAGAAATTTGTGTGCTGAATCTTATCGAAAAACGTTTACGTAGCAATAAGGATAATAAATAAAATACCAATATTAAAGTAATAAAAAATATATATATAATACAATAACTACAGATTTATCCTTTACTTATGTACTACACTTAACTAAAAATATTTTTTCATTAGATGCTGGAATCAAAATACAGAAATGTTAAACAAGAAAAAAAAAATTTTTTAAAACGTTAGATACGCGGCTATAAAAAGGGTTGAGTGCATGATGTATTTAAAAAAAATCGTATTTCTATTTGAACTAATATTCATGTATTATATTTTATTATCAGAATTTGGGAAAATACCAATTTCACGTGATTTTATATTTTTCACTTGCATATTGTCTTAAATCACTTTAAGATTGCTATAACCTATTCAGACTCTTAGTTTCTTCATTTTTAGGGTTCCGTACCTCAAAATGAAAAACCGAATCCTTATAGGATCACTTTGTTATTCGTCCGTCTGTCTGTCCGTCCATCTGTCCGTCTATCCGTCTGTCCGTCCGTCCTTTCGTCTGTCTGTCTGTCTGTCAAGACTCTTTTTCTCGGGCCCTGTACGAGATGTCAAATTGAAACTGATACCTTATACAGAATTCTACGGCCCCATGGTGTTAGAAAAGCAGGCTTGATTTGACACATAGGGCACTTCCAGTTGGCTTAGAATTTCTTTTACGTTTAGGTCTTATAACATACACATACAACCCGGTCACATTATCTCCAGACCTCGCTGGAATGCGAACCACCCGCCCCGTTCTCCTTTCACCTCCCCGCGCTCGCCACGGATGCTTGTTTTGCGCACCATATCTGAGCGCCGACGCGACGTGACGTCATCGACGCCAGGTCTCGAGATAATGTGACCGGGTTGTAGAAAAAATATATTATAATTACATTTGTTTAATTATTTTGGAAGAAATAAAGGCCAACTTAAATAGATACTTTAGGTACATAGAGTTTAATAGATTGTATGTGTCAAGTTAAGTTGGTCCTTCATAACTGCAGTCTGCAAGTGGAATTATTTACCATAATGTTTCAAGGGGTCCGTACCCGTATGTTGCGGAACGGAATCCTAATGCACGAGTCCGACTTTTTAGTTTCGGAAATACAAAAAGCATAAATTATTTATTACCAGTTACATTTTTGAAAATATTTTTTATATAATTTTACTTCACCTTGGAATTAATACGTACGTAAGATACAAGGCATTTGCAAGAAATGCAAAATAAATTTTCCCGCATTAAAATTGTTACTTCAATGGAATAGATCACTTAACGATACAAAATCACCAATTTAGGTATGTAACATTTTAAAATTAGGTTATATTTATATAATTGGAATCTGAATACTTACCTATTTCAAAAACAATAAAATTAAAAAGTTTGTCAAGTCATTATTATTTCTTTTTGAACAATGAATTAAATTTTTGGTATCGGTATATCTATCTGTGAGTTGCGAATAAGGGAATTAAAAGTAATATAAGCTATAATCCGTTATGTACCTCGAAAAATGGTTAGTTTGTTTAGCTTTTGTCTAGAAGATGCTCTATGAAGAATGCTCTTTCATGCATAACACCATCCAATTCTCGTGTACCACGTCTACGGCGGCAGCTCCACGCAATTTAGACTCTTTTGTTATCTTTATTGTAACGTGATAGGGACTAAAATGCTACAACTGACTATAAACTTATGTGGTTATTTTTAATTATTCTTAGGTTATTTATTTTCAACTAATGTTTGAAAAATTATGTAAAATTTCATACTTACGCATAGAAACTTATACCATCACGCTCGGAATGTTTCGTGGAGTTGCTTAAACACCATTTCACAATGCAACTAGGCATATTGTGGCTTTTTTCAAACGTTTCATGTATATACTCGACGACTTAGTTCACGCACAGCTGTCAAGAGACTGCTTGACGTGCGGCACTTATAACTAAGCACATGCCCACCGTGGCAATTATTTAGTGGCGTCAATTTTCAAGCGCGTTTATACTTCCATTCCTTATTATTTCGATGCTTCCACCCTTCTTGCAACGTGTATGTAAAATAACCTATCGTGTTCATGGTGCTCATTAAAATCAATTATTAATTACTGGCTGTTTTCGTGGATGTACACCGAATCACCAAATCCTACACTATAGCGATTTAAAAGAGTAAAATAAAAAAAATTAAATATAAAATTTAAATTTTTCTTGCTAAATGTAACCACGATGTAAACAACTACAGTAGGGCCTCGCTAATCCGGATAGGCAAAAAACAGGCCCTTGGCGGATTACCGAGGCGTCCAGATTGTGGTCTGCAATATTTTAATGGTATTTAAACACATGGTTATCCTTAAGTTTATTTAATTAATTATCGAAAAACAATAAATGAGACAACTATAACAGACAATACATACATACGAAACTACATATGTAAAGAGTTACATACAAACGTGTAAGAAATCTGCACATTTATGACGAAGTTTTTTTTTAAGTCTGTGATACTCTTCCGATTTTAATTGTCTTTAATTTCAAAAGCACGGTCTATAAGTCAACGGAGAAATATAAGTACGGTGCTATCAAAGTCATTATCCTCAGCCCATCTCAAAGCAGTGTTTAAAGCTCCCGATGCTTCTGAATTTGCAACTTTTTTTGGAATGATAACTTCAACGCCCCACTTTCCCGTCCGGACTACAGGGATCACCGCATAAGCGGGGGTCCGGATTAGCAAGGCCCTACTGTATTTCCAATTATTTGTTAAAATTAATTCTTTTTTTGTAAATAATAACAAACAGTTATGCGGGCAAGATGTTAAATACCATTTTTCTGCGCTTTCTCTAATTGTATTTTTATATTATATGAAAATAGGATATAATATATTTATCCCTAAATACATGATGGCAGTAAAACTTACTGCAGTATTTTTAAATTCCATACTGGTAGTGCCAATTAACCCCCACAGGATTTAAAAATAATTCATGTTTAAATTTTTTTTGTGTTATTTTTGTACATGCTGACTGGACAACAAAAGCAAGAATTATTTTATTATGTAGAATTATTTTATTTTATTTTAATTATAGACGAAATGGAAGAAACTGACAGCAGCAGGGCTCTCAAATTATGTAATTGATTGGCGAGCAGTTTGGAAATTCTAGTACAAATTAGAAATATAGTAAAACAAGAAAAAAAGGCTTACCAAGAAAGCAAAGACGATGAAGAATACGGAGAAGAATTTCATTTTGAAAATATTGTCTTCACAACTGTTACTGTTCTCTAAAGGAATCTTCAAAGATGTATGATTATGCTAAAGCTTAAGCAAGCCTTTTTATACTAAGATAAATACAGTAAATTGCAAACAAAATAAGAACATTTGTAAATAACACGTATTGAGGTGAGCCGTTTTTATATAAATAATGAATTATCCTCAAGTCTCATTTAATTCTATAACATTTGTAAATAAAAGTTTTTAAATTTTTTATGTATTTGTATTTTGAGTTCGCTCGTGATCTTGTCAGATAGCACAACCGGCGGGTACCCGGTCTTTCCACCAGTCGTACTACTGAACAAGATAAAATTAAAAAGTGACCTAATTGTAACCTACAGTTGGAAAAAGGTTCTGAAGAAAACTTCTTGGTACTTTACAATTAAGTGTATTTAATTTTATCAAGAAATGTCCAATTTCACAAGTTAAAAGGTGTTACGGAAAATATTACATAGTTACCAACTTTTGGCCAAGACCTTCATTTGGCATATATTCTGCCAAGACATTACTAAAACCTTTATAACCTCTAAATAGTTGTGTCAGGTACCGCCTTAACATCAGGTAGTAATATTACATTGGAATTAGTTTTGCCAAGACATAAATAAAACATTTAAGTGAATAACTAGTTGGGTTAGTTACCGCCTTAACCACAGGTAACTAAATTACATGGAATCTTGTGAAATTACATTTTAAAAAAACTTTAAGAGTAACAAAACTTGAAAACAAACAAGGGAAAATAATTTCCAAATAAAATCTAGCTCAGTGGAGCCGTGAATCCAACTACATAATACCTATTTGTCGATCATACTCTTTAAACTAAATCGTCTGGTACACCATTCAGTTCTACCAGGAAAAATATTACGGAACATTAAATTTTACAGTTTGGGTTATTCAGTGAAACAGGAAGAAGAATTTACACTTGGTTAACAATAAGACACATAACTAAGTGTCCTGAAAACAACCGTCCAAGGCATCCGTTATTATTTGAGGTTAAAAATAAAAATTCCAACACATACTTGAATTCTCCAACATTTTCAACAAGAAATGGCACGCCGTCCGCTGCCCCACCTCAAGGTCAACGATCTCCGTCCTCGCAGACAAAGGAACTGCTTGACTGTGTACACCACGCGGCGGTCATATCCCAGCCAGCTGGATAAAATCACCCTTGCAAGAGAAAAAACAACTCCAATGAAAACAGCTTACTAAACTGCAACATGAAACAAAACCAAAATAAGTTTAAAAAAAAAAAAAAACCCGAGTTATCTAAGCCAACGAATGTAACCGTCTCCCTTTGATTTCAAAACTTAAGCCAGTATTCTTCCCTGCAAACAAACTTTCATTCACCTATCAAAAAAAACAAACATCCTTCATCTACAAACTCTTAATGAACTCGTAATGAAACAGACGAGCTGTTCATCAGTACTCACTCATTAAATTTGTGTAAAACCAAAATTATATGTTAATACACTAAAATACTTTGGCACGAAATCAAAGTTTACAGCTTTAAATCCTTGATGTACCATGTACCTAAGGAATGGCCATCAAGTCTCTCCAATTCAGCCTACAGAGGCGTCGAAACGTTAAGCACATAACCGTTAAGACTGTACCTGAGCCTAGAACATGACTAACTTCAGGCTGTCTAGGATTCGTTTGAAGAAATTCGGACTCTCCTTGTATTGAAAAAAATACATTTGGTTTATTAATCTTTTCTCTAGGGATCTTACGTATAAACAATGTAATAAGATTTATACTTTTGTCAAAAAAAATGTTTTGCACCCTCTTTTTTTTTGGTTGTCAAACGTTCGCTTCAACAACGCGGTTAAAAGATCAACTTGTTTTTTTTTTTTCATAAAATAGGTAATAGAAATATGAAGGTATATCACCTAAATTCAATATTTTTTTCTCTACAAAATATTTGAGTATTAGCTAAAAACACACCAGTTTGTTGTTTCGCTGCGTGATCACTAGTATTACGCGTCCAAGAAAAAGAGGCCAAAGAGCCAACATATAATCGCCTCTATGAAAAGCAAATAAGGTCTTTGCCATTAGACTTATTGTGCTGGACGGGCAGTGTCGTGCACAGAACTTTTTTCCGGAAAAGCAATCAGAAGGTCAAGTACGACAAAAAAAATGTGAAAAAATTTAAATAACACTTTGAAAAAAAAAGTTTGTATGAAAATGTCCACTATAGGGTAGGCAGTGCCTACCCTGGCGTCATACAATCTTTTTTTTTTCAAAGTGTTATTTAAATTTTTTCACTTTTTTTTTTGTTGTACTTGACCTTCTGATTGCTTTTCCGGAAAAAAGTTCTGTGCACGCCACTGTGGACGGGTAATAAAAAAAGTCTTCAGGTATGTTGTAGAATCTTATACTATATTTTATTAATTTATTTTCTGGTAAATAACTTTACTCGTAGTTGTTAATAAAATATCACTTTATACATTTATTTATTTACACACGCCTGGGTTCCTGGGTTCGAGTCCCAATTCAGAGATTATCACATCCAGATTTACTTCCCTTCTGCGTTTCTTTACCATTTTCATATTAATCTTCTACTATTATAAATTAAATAAATACGTACATGTGTCGCAGGCAAATAGTAAAATTCGGCATTTCGCAAATGACTTCGTCAGTTTCTAAACGCCCGCTATTTTTTTATTTGATGGATTTTCGTCTTAAAGTAGAGCTCCCCATTTTATAATTTGCCTCAGCATATAGTTATTTTGTCGTAAGATACACGTTAGCGCTGCGTAAACTATTTATTTAAGAAACTAGCTTCTACCCGCGGCTTTGCCCGCGTTGATTACGTTTTTATGTAGTCCTATCAAGTCTGTCAATATTTTACCTATATACTCTAAGCAAAGATTCAATCACAGCATCGAATATTCTCATAAGAGCTGATTAATGGGAAAAAAATTAGCTCATGTCCAATTCCAGGTCTAATCACATATGTGCAAAGTTTGATTCGAATCGGTTTAGTAGGTATGGTGTAAAGGAGTAAAACAACACTTTTCTATTGAAATTTGACATCCCATTGCTATCCCATGGGAACTGTTTTATGGCAAAAAAGTAGCCTATGTCCTATTACAGGTCTATGACTATATTTTTGCAGAGTTTCAGCCCAATCAGTTTATTAATCATGGTGTGAAGGAGCTATAAACCATCCATTTTATTCACAATTTAGCATTTATAATTTTTAGTGGGATTGCACAGAACCCCTAGCGGTTTACGAGAGGAACCACAGTTTCTTGTGCAAAATACCTACTTAAACAGGTAAAAAATATGGTAAGAAGATATTATATAACATTTTGGTAAGGAAACAATTTTTTTTATCGCAACTGTTCAACCAAAGCATCTGTTAAATTTAAAGTTGGGAAAAATTACAATTATATTGAATGCATTAATTATTCGAAAAAAACATAAATAATAAATTAAATTTTCTTTGATTTAAAACTATTTAATTCTACAAAATATTAAAAAAATATATATATACTACAAACTAAACTAAATAAAAATAGATTTACACTAAATAGAAGACTTTATTACAGTCATCGATATCACTGGGCAGGGTATCCAGGACACTGGCTGCGTTACCTCGTTGGATAGCAAGATTATGCGTGCGTTGCCCGAGATAAGCTCCAGCTCTTGAGCAGAGAATATAAACTACCCCCTAAGGGTCCCCTAAGGCATCCACCAGACGCGATGCTATTTATTTGTAGAGCTGTCGAGCACCGGTCCCCCAAGGCTCGAACGTCTCAACGCTAAACAGCATAAACATTTAGCCCTCACCTGCGTTTTTGCCCCGCTTTTTGTACGCTTTAATTGACGCTGACGACACACTGACCGCAATGACATTAATGATATTTATTTATTATTATATTATTTAAATTATAAGTAAACATAGACAAGGTGATTTAAAGGTACTTGTTTTCATAACTAATCGACGCTGAGGCCACAGTGACCGCAATGACATTTATGATATTTATTTATTATAATATTATTTAAATTATAAATAAATAAAAACAAGGTGATTTAAAGGTATTCGTTTTCGCGACTATTAACTACCATTTATATAGTTTTCATGTTAATGCTGCCGACACTTAATATCATTTTGACAATTTATCTTACACATTTTTGAAGTATGAATTTAGTTTAAATTCTGAGGGGTTGTATCGTGTACACTTTGGGTGCACGATTTACATTAAAGGTACGTAGGCGGAGTGATAAGTCTGGTAAAAATCTATTTTGGAATAAAATTATCGCAAATTCAATGGAACCTCCTGGTTCACAACTCTTTTGAAGGGCCTTATTAATATTTTCAGCCAGTACCGCCGGTTAGTTTTTTTTTGACAACCATGAAAAACAAGTAATTGAACACATTTTTGCAAAGATGGAGAAAAGTGAATTTCGTGTCTTGATTAAACATTATTTTTTGGGCAAAAAAACTATTACGGAAACGAAACAAAAACTTGACAAATATAATGGGGACTCTGCTCCATCGATTAAAATGATTCATAAGTGGTTTACTGATATTCGGTGTGGTCGTACAAGTACAAGTGATGCTGTGCGTCCAGGACGCCCAGTTGAGGTCACTACTCCAGAGATGATCGCTAAAATCCACGACATAGTGTTGAACGACCGAAGAGTAAAAGTGAGAGAGATAGTCGAGATAGTAGGCATCTCAGACGAACGTGTACGCAATATCTTACACCAACATTTAGAAATGAAGAAGCTCTCCGCGCGATGGGTGCCGCGTTTCCTGACTGTTGATCAAAAACGCTTGCGTGTGACAACATCGGAGGCAGGTTTGGCGTTTTTTCAACGGGATAAAACTGATTTTTTGCGTCGTTTCATAACAGTAGACGAAACATGGATCCACCACTATAGCCCAGAAACCAAGCAACAATCGAAACAGTGGATTGCTACCGGCGAACCTGCTCCGAAGAAGGTCAATGCAGTTTTATCGGCCAATAAAGTTATGGCTACAGTTTTTTGGATGCACGTGGGGTAATCCATATTGACTACCTAGAGAAGGGTAAAACGATTAATGGCAAGTATTATGTCAATTTATTGGACCAATTTAACAACATTTTACGTGAAAAACGACCGTATTTGGCTAAGAAGGAAATCCTCTTCCACCAAGACAATGCACGAGTGCACACCTGTGTGATTGCCATGGCCAAACTTCATGAGTTGCGCTATGAGTTGCTTTCTCACTTACCGTATTCGCCAGATTTAGCCCCTTGCGACTACTTTCTGTTTCCGAATTTAAAAAAATGGCTTGGTGGGAAAATATTTGGGTCCAACGAAGAGATCATGCACGAAAAAAATGCCTATTTCTAAGGGTTGCATAAGTCGTATTTTATGGAAGAGATCGAAAAGCTAGAAAAACGCTGGATGAAGTGCATTGAGTTAGAAGGAAACTACGTTGAAAAATAACTTATAATAATTAAATATACTCTTTGTTTAATTTTTACCAGACTTATCACTCAATTCGTACACTCGACAGGTGCCGTTTCGGGTGGAGATTTCTAGGTTGACTGGAGAGCCGGCGGCGGCTCTTACCTTACCTCGGCCTGTGGTCAGTCTGGCTGTCCAAAGAGGTAGGTCGATAGTATTCTGGTCACCTTACGGGGTAGCAACTTGGCCCGAGTATTTATTTATAGTTTTTAGATGGCGTTAGGTTTTATTATATTCAATTTAAGATGTGCTCTTGTCGGTGGAGTCTTCTCCATTCACTTCTGTTGACGGTTCCGTAGTCAACAAAAAGGAACCCTTATAGTTTCGCCATGTCCGTCTGTCTGTCTGTCTGCCTGTCTGTCCGCGGCTTAGCTTAGAGACTATTAGTATTAGAAAACTGTAATTAAGCATGGGTATACATATTTATCACGCCGATAAAATAGTACAGTAAAATTTTGAAAATGATTTTTTTTTAGGGTACCTCCGCTACATGTAAAGTAGGGATGATTTTTTTTTCTCGTCTATCCCCTAGTGTGCGATATCGTTAGATAGGTAATTTAAAATATTGGGGGTGTGAGAAGACCATATTTTGATCCAGGGTTTTGTTTGCGAAATATTAAGCTTAAAAGTGTTATTTTTTGTTAGAGTCAAGTGTTTTTTTTTTTAATTTATTTATTACTTTTTTTCGAAAACTAGCGACTATTTTAATAACAATAGTAAAAAACTTTAATTAACTCTAGCTAGTCATTTAAAGTTTCCACAGATAGACTTAGACTAGATAATACTTAATAACAGATTAAAAGGAGGTTAATCAAATACACAAGAAATAGCTCTTATTCAAAGAATGGGTTAGTAAGAAGACGTCTCACCGAAGTGATACTGCAATGGAATAAGTCCATAACATTAACATTTTGAGATAAACAATTAAAAGCTTTACAGGTTCGCCTAATATAAGAATTTTGTTTATAGTTAGTTCTTACTGTAGGCAAGAAGAAAGTTTTAAAATGCCTGCGATTTCGATTTGGGGCCAGAAAATTGAGCTTACTCAACAGTTCGGGGCAGTTAATAATGCCTCGTGCTATTTTTAATAATAAGATAAGGTCAGAAATGTCACGCCGCTTACTAAGTGGACGTATGTGCATTTTACGACATGACTGCTCGTATCCACATGAGGTGTATTTTGTACGGTAATTGAGATAGCGCATGAATTTCTATTTATAAAACTGAATAACGGGGTTCCATATTTGGGAAGCGTATTCAATATTACTGCGAACGTAAGCACAATATAATATTTTTAAAGTTTTAACGTTGAGAAAATCCTTAGAAGCGCGCATTATGAACCCAAGACTACGTGAAGCCTTCTTGACGATCTGGTCGACATGTTGATCGAATAATAACTTGTTATCGTACCTTGTATAAATCGTCCAATTTATTTACAGTTGCCCTATAGGACGATTTGGTACACATTATAATTATGATTATTTTTATCTGATTGTTAAGTAGGATTATTTCGATATCTATATATTTTTTTAGTTATTTTGACTAAGTAATAAAACAGAACATTGTTTTTTCAACATTATTACAAAAAAACTGTTAGTAGTACATTAATCATTCCTCGACAGTATTAATTATTAATCTCAAGCTTAACATTAATCAGTCTTCAACATTAACTTTTAAATACATTTCCGTCGGGATTTCGTCCATCCCACAGTACATGTACAGCTCTCATTAAGATTACTGACGACTTTCGTGAAGCTATGGATGATAGGCAACTCACCCTCCTTACTCTTCTTGACTTCAGCAGCGCTTTTAATTGTGTTGACTATGATATCCTCCTGGCCATCCTCCGTTCTCTAAATATTTCTGATTCAGCTACTAATTGGCTCCATTCGTATCGCTATGGCCGTCAGGGTGGTGTGCTATCCCCTCTTTTATTCTCTGTGTTTATAAACACCCTCACATCTGTCATTCACTTTAGTTGTTAGCACATGTACGCTGACGACCTTCAACTTTATATGTCCTTTAAGCAAGACCTAATTTCAGTAGCTATACAGAAAATGACTTCTGACCTAGACCACATAAGTCAATGGACAGAACAATTTGGATTCCTTATAAACCCATCAAAAACACAGGTAATGATAGTCGGTAGCAGGGCTCTCATATACAAAACAGACCTCGGCTCGCTTCCCCCAGTCTGTTTAAATAGCACACCTCTTAAGTTCTGTAAGTCGGTAAAAAACCTGAGGCTCTATATTTAGAACAATATGTCATGGGACCTGCATGTCTCTGAACTTAGCAAAAAAATCTTTGGATCTATACACTCTCTTAAACGAATGCAACGATTTTTTACCATATTCTGCTAAGATTATGGTGGTTAATTCACTCTTGCTCCCCATCTTAGACTAAGCCGATGTCTGTTACCCTGATCTTACTAATGAACTGTTAAATAAGCTCGATCGTCTCCTTAATTTATTCATATGGTACATTTTTGGCCTCCGTAACTACGACCATGTGTCGCAATCCCGTTCTGATCTTAGCTGGCTAAATATCCGAAATCGTCGTAACGCTCATATTTAAACGCTTCTTTGGAACATCCTCAATGATCCCCTCTCCCCCTCTTACCTGAAAGAAAAGTTCGTTTCCCGTGATTCCCTTGGTCGCCTTCATCGCCCAGAGAACAATTTACTTTTGTGCACCCCCTCACATAAAAGTGAAATGTTTACAAATTCATTCACTATTTACGCAATACGTCTTTGGAATAGCTTAGCGCTCATCATTCGAGAGTCTTCATCAATAGCTGCTTTTACAAATAGAGTCCTGCAGCACTTTTTACAAATGCAAAGTAATTAATACAGTCATAGCACATTTACTTTATCAATCCTTGTATAAGTTTTGAATCTTTCTCTTAATTGCATATTATATTTACATAATATGTATTTGTATACATGTATGTATGTATTTTTTTATATTTTGTAGTAAGTACATTTGTTTATTATTAGGTAGATTATGTAGATATTATGCTCCGTTTGTTTATAAGAAATATTTTAATGCCTCCGTCATTAAGGCATTTAGTATTGTTTCTACGATACCTTTCCCGGCACTACCCAATAACGATCCACAGCACCAAAGGTAAACTGGAACACAATGCTAGATAGCATTAAGTTTGTCTTCTGTTTTATTATTATTATTATTATTAATAGTAATGTTAATGGTTGATGCGAACAACAGGTAGAGTTTTTACGTGCGAAATTATGGTTTTTACTTAGTTCCGAAAGTATCAAAAGCACCGGGATGAGGTTATGTGTTCCCGGTGCTTTAGTCTGCGCCAAATCTCAGGATAACCCGGGACTTTCGGAACCGGGATTTCCCGGGACCATTCCCTTGTATGTAGAAGCTTACATGGTGTTTTAACCTTTCTTCTGTGAGAAGAGAATGATTTTTACAGCTCGTCCCCGTGGAAACGGATGCTTTTGACAACACCATATCTGTGTACAGGCGCGCGCGAGTTGACTCCACGCGGAGCGCACGCCAATGTTGTTGAAAATAACAATATATTTGTATAGGAGACTATGTACTTAGCGATTGTTTTAGATGGCCAGATAACGATTGAATAATGTAGAGCAGAATAGAGCACATTTTAGTTCTGCAGGTTTTTTGTGTAGACATTTGAATACACTCGACCGAATTTGATCTAGTGTAGGAAATATTCAAAAATTCAAAATTCAAAAAGTTTATTTTGCAAAGTAGGTATATATAATACACGTTTCACAAGTCAAATTTTAATCTTATAAAAATATATGTAATAAAATAATAAATGTACATGAACTACTTAGATTAAATGTTTTTTTTAATTTATGTAGCAATATATATACGATTAAAATTATAGGTAAAATATTATTATACAAGGTGAAATCCAATCAACCGCCCGAACCCATACCGGAGACCCGGCCAGGGACCAGGAACAAGGTTCAATGATCACCAACCGAGCCCCCAGCACGAATCCAGGCGGCCGACCAAGTCGCATCCTATATACTACATAGTAATAGGTTACATATATAAATACATGCCTACCTCCGCCCATTCGATTAGTCTTGCTAAGAAGAACGGGCAAGAAACTTGGCAAGATCATGTCTTTTTTTTTAACATAAACTTATACTATACATCAAATTACTTATATCTACTTTAACCAAGGGATAAGAAAATACAAGACAGCAGGAATTCAGGTTAATGAAAAAAGAAAAACATATATATCTTTGCCTACCTGTCTCATATAGTCTATTTCCTTTTACAGTCTGTAATTAATTAATGTTAACTCTTAAGAGGAATCAAAAGTTAGGAAATTATATTAATTAATTAAATTATTACCTACTATCATCAAAATAAGTATCACTATAACACCATGCTTCACCATCATCCAAATATTCATTTATTTTATAATATGCCTTTTTCAGTAGGCCCTGCTTAATATACTGTTTAAACTTATTCTCTGACAAAGTAAGGACCTCCTTTGGAAGTTTATTGTAAAATCTTATACCATGTCCTACGAAAGAGGTACTCACTTTGGCGAGTCTGATTTTTGGAAAAGCCAGTTTATACTTATTTCTGGTTTCCTTACAATGTTGCTCACCAAGCCTTGGGAGAGACTCAACATTTTTTCTGACATATCTAAGGACTTGGTAAATATATTCACAAGGAACGGTTAATATATTAATTTCTTTGAACTTTTCTCTTAATGAATCCCGGTGCTTCATATTATAAATAGCCCGAATTGCTCTCTTCTGCAAAACAAAGACTGCGTCTGTATCCGCGGCTCTACCCCATAACAGCATGCCGTATGACAAAATGCTGTGAAAGTAACTAAAATAGACTAGTCTAGCAGTATCTACATCAGTAATTTGCCTTATGCGTCTAACAGCGTATGCGGCCGAACTAAGTCTACCACATAGGGCTTCTATGTGGGGACCCCACTGAAGACGAGAGTCTACCGTAATGCTCAAAAACTTAGTTTCGTTAACTAACTCCAGCTTGGACCCCTGCAAAAGCAAATTACAATCCAATTGAATTACATTTGGTAACGTGAATTTTATACATTTCGTCTTTTTTGCGTTTAAAACTAAATTATTTACAGTAAACCAATCAAGCACCAGTGATAAAGTTGTATTCGCGCCGTCAAGGATATCTTTACGTCTATTAACTTTAAAAATAAGTGACGTGTCGTCTGCGAATAGTACTATCTTAGTTAAGTCTTTAATTAAATAGGGAAGGTCATTTATGTAAATTAAAAACAGCAAGGGCCCCAATATGGAACCCTGCGGGACACCCATTTTAACTAATGCTCCACATGATTTTCCACATAATAGACATATTTTATCATGATTTGGCTGTTTTATTTGAGTTTGATTATAATCATATATGAATTAGCATACAAACTAACTGTTTTTATCAAGAAAATACACTAACAGGTAGAAATCACAAAATAAATACACTTTGAACAATGCACGATCATCACAAATCCGCCATCTTGCAGCCACTGTCAATTTCATACACGAATTGTGAGGAATGGTTGTTTGAATGAATGTCATATTTTCAGTCGATCATTCTATTACATTACAAAGCATTTCAAACTCTATTTGTAAAGTATTATATTCTAAATTCGGCTGTAAAATGTCATCTCTTCATAGTGCGGATCCGAGCTTACACAGATAGGGTAAGAAACGCGGATCCGTCCTCCCAAATTATTACAGATATTATACATATACTTCTACATAGTAAACCAGGTCAAAATTGGTAACCTTGGGGTGGACTATTTCTGGACTACTTTTTGACACCAAGTTCAAACTGAAACACGTAAATGTTCTGCAGAAATCAGAAAGTGTGAAACCTTCATGATAAAATCCTCACCAAGGATATAACTCGGGAATCCTTCAAGGACTTTTTTTGAGATTGGGCATGGCGTCATGATTAAATATTTATAGATGATTTTTTGGAATTGAAGAGGTGATGATTATACCGTGACCTTCTCACCATAATCCTCACCAACCTATATCTATAACTTCGGAATTATAATAGGACTTTGCGAACTATTTATGACTTATTCGATAATATTTTTATTATTCGATAAAACTAATTTAATATAACTAAAAACTTAACATAATCTAAATTAAAATTATTAACAAATATAATGCCTATACTAAATAAAAAATGTTTTTTAAATCGTCGCTGTTGGGAAGGGTACCCAAGATACTGGCAGCGTTACCTCGCTGGATCGCTAAGCTGATCCTCTGACCGAGGTAAGCTCCGGCCCTTGGGTCACCAGAAGTGTCGGCCAGGCGTGCCGACAATTCTTTAAAAAGTTGCCGCGCGGCCGGGCCAATCATGTAGCCCTCTCTGAGGGCCACATATCTGCGCGGCTTCAGGTTTTCAGCCGACTTCGCAGCCGCGCCAGCCTTGGCTGAGGTCGCTCGTATGTGGGACGGGGCGAGAGTGTCCGCGCAAGTCGCATCCCATACAAGCGACCTACCATTTTTCCATACTAAGAGCGTCATCTCATCGGGCCGCTTGCCATCGGTGCGAATTATGCCCTTTGGTTCGAATGTGGCTGGTACGTAAGCGCTGGCAACTGCCCGGCGGATGACGTCATTGAGGCTGGCGTGGCGTGAGAGTCGTCCAGCGCTGAATTTACAAGACAGACCATGGTGCCAGTGTTGGCCGACGCCTTCCCCACAACGGCAACGGTGAGGCTCGTTAAGTTTTGAGCCAAACCGCAGACCGCAAGCAAGGCTCAGGGTGTGCCTGTCCAAAAGGGTATCGATATTACTGGATGGGATCGCCATCAGCCAGTATCCCGACTCATGCTCTCTGGAGGCCAGGAGACGAGCCCTGTCTGCTGGGTTAGATGATGTTTCTAAGAGGTTTTCCTGTACCCGTTTACAGAGGGGCTTGTCCCATAGCCTCTGTGAGGATGGTATAATGGGGTAATTTTCATTAGGGCACGCTGATTTCCACGCGTTTCTGGCCTCATCCAAGCCCGAGACCTCAACGTCACCAAGTGACGGGTTTATTATACTACCGAAGAGATCTCGTGTGCTGTGGATTGAAGACAGAAACGCGGGAAGGGCCACACTTGAAATTTTTCTAATTCCCAAACCACCCAACCGTACTGGTAAGGTGTCTTGGTTCCAACTCCGTTCATCGAGAGGATAAATTAGAATTTGGATCATTGTTTTTTCAATTATCTTGTCAAGAGTATCTAAAAAGTTTTTATGGCTCCAAAGAGGCGTACAACGTAGAACGTACGTAAATTTTGGTACAATTAGACAAAACCGAATGATGAAAAGGGCCATATGTGGGTTTATTTCAGCAAGGCAGCTGGACGACTCTTCAAATTTTGCTATTTGTTCCGAGATGTGTTGTGAAATGCCATGGTCTAATAAAGGAGCGCCAAGGAGACGAAGCGTCTCGTTAGTCAGTGTTTTTATATTTGGAGCAAAATTGTTATAATTTTGTATGGTTTTGTCTTTATTGTAGGTTTTGTCTGGGATAAATAGTTCGCATTTACTATAATTTAGTTCCAGTCCAATGTCTTTGAATTTATTGCAGAGAGTTTTCAGGTCTTTTAAGATGGTATTAGCTTCCCCTCCTATGGCGCCGTCGTCCAGATACCACACATTGAATTTTGAATTTAAAGTTGTTATTATTGGGTGAATTTTTTGGCATAGTCAAAATTGATTTTCATGAAGATTTCACAAGTGAAGATAATACCATGAAGGACACAATACTTTCGCGATAAAGAGCAGAAGATTTCTTGATCTTTGCTTTGGATGACGATTCTTCTAGTTTTTTGCGTCGCCTGCAGGGCTTGTTTCTGCGTTGCAGCCTGGCCCCGGTTGATCGTAATTTCGCTTCACTCCACTTATTTGCCTTTTGTAACGACTGAAGATTCTTCATTCATACAGAAATATATAAATTACTCTGTACTGCTTTTATTCGTTATTTTATACCAGTAACTCCATCTATGATCTGAACTTCGGCAATTTAGAATTAGACCCAACCTATTTTAAATAAGTGGGCGTAGCCAAATATTAATAATTTAATTGATATTTCGTTCGTATGCCTTCATGTTTGAGTTCAAGTTTGTGCAACATTGAATACACTTCTAACTTTATGGAAAGATATGTCACGTAGATTCCAGAAACAATTTAATAACAGCCTAAACTAATGTAAAGAAACAAGGACGTATTAGCGACCTTATTTCACAGCGTCACAAGGGTCAGGCTACACGGCATGGAAACGCTTTCATCTATATTTTACTTAGCAATTGGCGCCAGTATGATTTTTTTTAGAGTTCCCATGCAATAAAACAAACATAAGTTTGGCCCTAGAGAATGTGTCAAATTTTATGATGTTGAAACCATGTTCGTATTTTTTGTGAAACTTGTAAAATCTTGGAAGAAGCCACAGATCTACGAATGTCGGAGAGGTGGTGTGTTTTTATTGATAAAATTTGTTTAAAAACTTGAATCATGAAAAGTGTGTTATTTCCCGTTTGGAAGCTAGATCTGATGTAATGATAATAGTTAAATGACTTGGAACACAAACATATAAAATTAAACGTGTTCTACCTCATGTTCTTTCAATTAATCGATTTCATGAAATTCAAATGGTCCAAATAATTTGCATTATGAATAAGATTAAAATAGCAGTATTTGGACTAGTAAATTATTCAGCATTCTATATTTAAATGTTTATTTCCTTATTTTCTATAGATTTGAATGGCACATCTAAAATTATTGTAGATCTATGTTTCACGAGTTGAAAAAGAGATTAGTTTTAATGTGTTTCACGCTCTTGACTGTTTTTGTTGAGTTTTAGCTAAACAAGTCTCAAGTAGTATTTGACAACTAATTAATTTACGAAATAATGTGTCTGGAAGAGGGGCGGAGCTAAAAACTATGCAAAATTTGGGAAAAACCATTGGTGGGGAAAAGGAAAGAGTGGACAGTTGGGTGACGAGACGCTCGGAAACAGGTCGATCTAGGAAACACGTTGCGTACAGTTTGTTTTCTTAGATTAAAATAAACGCCTCTAGGTCATAGATAGCCAAGGACACTCAGGTTACGCGCGGACCCGCGAGGTCACCTGAAGTCTGCGTCTTTCGCGTGTACGGGCGGAAAAGAGCGTTTATAAGAAAACGTTTCGAAGTATTGTGATTTACGTTGTGCTTTAGTGTCGGTTCTGAAATAATTCATATTAGCGACGTGCGCGGTTGCAATTCAGAGCTCTGAAATTAAATTCTCGCGATCGAAATGAATGTAGTGTCGCCACAGGTTTAAAAGTACGCGAGCGTTTTGGCTCGTGCCAAATATATTTGTGTCTATATATTTACTTTTAATACATACACAAATCTCCACTATACATAATGTACTTTCTACAAGAACATATATTTATCGTTTTATCTATTTATTTCCTCCTTTTTGACCTTAGAATCGTCTACGTTTTCTCCGGAACTGCTTACTTTAGATTGTAGGGGAGTCCAGTGGGTTTTCAGATGCTGGAAGGAACGACAGAGTGGCTTCAATCGACTTTCATTATATTTTTATTTCCCATATAGCTATTTTTCCTTTAACAGATTTCTACGTAGCGGAGCTGATCAACGAAAGGACTCCCCGAAAACATTTCTTAGACGATAGGGTTCATTTTTAGCTTTTGTTTGTGAGGGCTGTGGTATGAAAAGGTGTCTTTATCTTAGGAACCACAGAGGTTTAGGGGTTGGTTTTTGGAGACTGTGTCTTGCTGGATTCCCGCTCCCTGAAAAGGTGTTAGTCTGGAATGATACCCTCGCTTAAATGCCCGTGTGTTGACCCCAGGCGATCAGGACGGCGTCTGCGGGCTAGAAGATACACCTTTGAAAGCCAATCCAAAACGTCGAGCGTAGAAAACCGTAGAACTGACTGGATATCTAGTCGTAGGAAAGATGAATGCTTAAGTGATGTTTTGCGAGGGTTTTGTATGGTTGAGTAAATTTCTAGGGCCTTTTAGGTGTACTAGGATGGCTAGCTTGGCGCAGGATTCTGCTGGAAACGTTATCGTTCTGTGCGATAGCGTGGGGACGTCTATAAAGGTGTGTTGGGAGGGCGTCTTCTAAATCTGTAGGACCCCCACTTCATTCTGGACTCATCTGGGTCTAGAATCCCCTCAAATACCAAAAGTCTAGCTAAATCAACGTACAGCGTGCAGCCACCGTGCCTCGAGTATCTACGGACCGTCGACCCCTTTTTTCTAACCCAAACAACTGCAATTTTATATTTTACACACACACACACACTTTACTATTATATCCGATATTTACATAATAATTTATCTAATTAAAAATATAATGTCGCGCGCAACTTACGATTATGAAAGTGTTATTCGTTAAACGTCTTACGGAGTGTCGAATCAAAAGTGGTTTTAGATAGTGATTTAGCCATTAATGTGTTTCGTTTCCTCTTGGATTTTCAATGGCAATAATAGCCTTGAAATATAGCTGAGTTCCAGAATACAGCTAAGTCGTATCATTTAACAAATACCTAGTACCTACATTAGTTTTTCTTGGATAACTTATTGTTCGTAGTTGAATTATGATATACCTTGTTTTGAGCATAACCGTTTTGTAACATAACGTAGTGTCCAAATCTACTAGACGATCACGCAAATAAATCACGGCCAATGATTTAATTTGTAATTAATAAATCGATGTACTCTCAAGTATGTCATAATAACGTAGGAGACGTAGAGAGGTATATACTCGTACATTACAATAACCTCCATCTACGGGTGTTGTCGCTTCTAGCGGGCATCTTTTGAGTATTAAATAAATACATACTAAGTACTGTAAGTACATATAGACTGCACATAACACATATGTATATACCTGTATAAGCAGGATATTTATTTATTCTTCTTACAGTACAAATAGTACGAGAACTTATTTGTTACAGATGGTACTCGTGACCAGGATCACAATTGTTCTATTACAGAAGTACTTACTTTACTCAGAAACTATTTGTTACACTTTCAAGAACCAAATATACGTGCAGATCTTAGTGGACTGAAGAATGAATAGGGGCCCGGCACTTGATTATTTCCTAACCACTATATAATTCGTTTTATTATATTAAGATACGTCTGGTTGCTAGATATGCTGCTCTGTAATTATAATTTTAACTTGCGGAAACCTTAACTTTTCGGTATATGAATTTTTGAGAATCTTAAAATTCATTACATTTTTGCTTAAATATTTATGTCAAAACGCTACAAAAATTTCGAAATGCCATAACGTTTTGTTTATCGCAGTGACAAACGCCAATTGAAAGCATAGATACTGCCTAAAAAAACACGTAAAATTTTTGAACTTAGGGAGTTCGGTACTGCGTAGCGGTGAATAGGCTAGCGAAGCCATCCTTTCAGACTGTAAGAGCAGAAGGACAAACGAAGCCGGAGCTTGCTTGTTGAAAATCCGACGCGGTGACGACGGCCAGTTAGGACGTCTGCGACGATTTGTACGGTGTCAGACGCCCCGCTCCAAGCGCCAAAGCCGTTGCGTAAACATTTTGATTCCATATTTACCACATTTAATAGACCATGCCTAAGAACAAAATGTTAAAGGTCAAGTAATCTAATTAATATTGTTCAAATAAATATATTTTTTATTATTACCTTTGTATTCATCATTCATCATCACTACTATCATCACTCCCAAAAAGTTTCTTTGTTCCTCCTTCTTTTTAACAGATGTCACTTTTAATAGTAGTTTATGCTACTAGGGCGCAAAGGAATAAATTACGAGGACGATTTAAAACACGAGCGTAGCGAGTGTTTTAAACGTAACCGAGTAATTTATTGCTTTTACGCCCGTGTATCATACTACATTTTTCAATGCATAGTGTGAGGAAATGAAAACAAATATAATCTTGTTGTAGCATTGCAAATTTTGTAGGGTTGTTTATCACAAAAAGTTTACGCGTCGAAGTTTGGCTTGATGGAAATTGCGTTTTACCCTCTTTTATAGACATGAAGATAATCGCGCGACTGCCGCGATGCCGAGAGTTTCTCGTGCATTTGTCGGACGGATTTGTAACAGTATACTCGTGTTGGTTGTTTCCTTATTTTGTTGGCGTTCAACGGCGAATGAAAATGGCGGAGGTGCCAACAGGAGTAGTGTTTTTGATATACTAGGAAGATTATTTTGGACAATATAGAAAAAGGAATTTTTAATACAGTTGCTCAAAAAGTGGCGTATTGCAGGGACGTATAGCGTTCGGGATGTGGGCTATTACATACTCGAGCTTTTTCTTTACCTTTTCCGAACTCGTGCGTTCTCTTTCCCAACTGTCAAAATAATGTCTATTGAAAAGAAAAAACCAACCACGAAGTTTTTACTAAAAAAAAATCATAGAAGTTTTTATGAAGTTTTTATGCAAATATTTCTAAAAAGAAGCTACTAATTTGTTTCAATTTATAGATTTAAAGATTTGATTCAATGAATTAGGTTAGGTTTCATTTCATTTGATCTCATTAAATTTCATTTTCAAAAAATTCTACTGAAGACTTGGCTGTATGGGCATAGTGCCCTTTGCCTACCCAGAATGGGTGAAGAAAACAAAAAAAAATCTCTGCTGCTTATATTCTTTTACGGTTGGCGCCACTTTCCAAAAATTTTCTTTGCGAGTTTAGTTGTTTGTTGCACAAAATGAGTAATTTCGACGATATTTTATTTGAATTAACACCACCGGAACTCAGTATAACTGCACAAAATGCTTCGGAGAACATTTTATCGGAAAAGTCAAAAAGTCGCTACATATCTACATACGACGAATTTATTGCGTGGAGAGAAGAGAAAAAAGTAAATAGTTAAAGAAACAAATGATTAGTTAGTTGAGTTTATTGTGTTTTTATTATTTTATTAAATTGCTTCATTTTTTCGCAACTGTATTAAAAATAGTTGTTCAGTACACGTGCGGAACCGTCTCCGAGGAGAACATTTTATCGGAAAAGTCAAAAAGTCGCTACATATCTACATACGACGAATTTATTGCGTGGAGAGAAGAGAAAAAAGTAAATAGTTAAAGAAACAAATGATTAGTTAGTTGAGTTTATTGTGTTTTTATTATTTTATTAAATTGCTTCATTTTTTCGCAACTGTATTAAAAATAGTTGTTCAGTACACGTGCGGAACCGTCATTGCAACTTGTTCCGACTGTCAACCCTCACCTTCGGCTGCGCCTCGGCTCGGGTAGACATTTGTCGGAACTCTTTGCAATGACAGGCTTTCCGCACTCGTAATGAAATATACTATTTTTTCGTCGGGTTGGTGGGAGTTCTGAAATCGTCAGATCATGGGTGTTTTGTTTTTACAAGATCTTCGTGTTTGTCAAGATCTTCTTGTTTCCGAGATTTTCCTGCTGGCAGAGATTTGATCGCCGCGTGGTGTACGCAGTTGCAGCTCCTTGTCTGCGCGGTCGAGGATCGCTGACCTTGAAGGGGGCAGCGGACGGCGGGTCATTTCCGTGGTGGTTATTGGAAAGATTCAAGTAGGTGTTGGAATTTTTTTACTTTTATCCACACACAATGGAGATACCTGGGACGGTATTGTTTTCTGGACGCTTGGTTATGTGTCCTATTAGTATTCAAGGTTAAATTCTTCTTCCTGTTTCACCGAATAACCCAAACTGTAAAATTTAATGTTCTGTAATATTTTTTTTCTTTCCTGGTAGAACTGAATGGTGTACCAGACGATTTGGTTTAAAGAGTATGTTCGACAAATATTTATTGTTTGTAGGATCTACGGCTCCCCTGAGCTAGATTTTATTTAGGAAATTATTTCCCTTGTTTTGTTTACAAGTTTTGTTACTATTAAAGTTTTTTTATGTAATTTTCACAAGATTCCATGTAATCTAGTTACCTGTGGTTAAGGCAGTAACAATTCCACCTAGTTATCACTTAAATGTATATTCAAGTCTTGGCAATACTAATTCCAATGTAATATTACTACCAGATGTTAAGGCGGTACCTAACACAACTATTTTAAGGTACTTAAGGTCTTGGTAATGTCTTGGCAGGAAATTGCCAAATGAAGGTCTTGGCCAAGAACTTGTATCTAAGATAATTTTTTTCTTAACTTGTGAAATTTAACCTTTTGTTGTTTTGATAAAATTAAATAAACTTAATTGTATAGTACCTCGAAGTTTCTTCAGAACCTTTTAACGACTATTAGGTTACAATTAGGTCACTGTTTAGTTATATCTTGTCCAGTTGCACGACCGGTGGAAAGACCGGGTACCCGCTGGTCGTGCCATCTGACAATGGCGCCCTTACGTTTTTAAATAATAATATTTGTCGAAGGGTTTTTTTTTGTTGTTACTCGGGTTTTTTTTTTTTTTTTTGTATGTGTAACATTTTTTTTTTTTTGTACTGTGTATTTTGATTTAGTGTGTGCTTTTGTACATATAAGGAAGCAAAGTGCTAAATTTTTTTTGTGAGTAACAACTTAAGGTGTATTTACACTGTTTTTTTTTTTTTTGGTACCAAAAAAATTTTTTTTTTAAATGGTTTTTAATTTTTTTTAGTTTACACTGAGTTGTGTTTGTGGTTGTGTAAATTCCTTTTAGCACTCAGTGAATTTGGTACCAAATTAATTTGTAAAAAAAAAAACACTTGTAAGAAACAGGAAGCAGATTTTTTTTTTTTTAAAAAATGGATACTAAAGAAGTATTGTTTCACGCCCTCTTAAAGGATGAATTGATTTACGAGGTGGCTATTCGCGCGGACACGCCATTACCCACGGTTTTAGGTCTTAGGAAGCAACTAAGGAAGTTAGTAGCTGAGTGTCCTGCTGATACCATAAAAGACACTGAATTTAGTCCGGACAAAGAGATTTTGGCTGTGGAAGGTGGCATTAAAACTTTGTATGAGGTTTTAGTGAAGGCGGAAAATAAAAAGGAGCGTCATCTCGTGGCTCGGTTCAGAGCTTTATATAACCATTTATCCGCTAGGTTATGGCGTATTGAGGGGGTGGGTTTTGAAGCACCAAAGCAGAAGTTTTCTGAGCAGCTACAGAAGCTTAGCGGTAGATTTGAGAAGCTGATAGAAATTTTGGTTCCGACTACGGAGTTGCCGAAGTCTGTTGGTGTTATTTCAGAGCGGTTGGAGTCTCCCGTCGAATGTGCGGGTGACAAGAACGTGGCAAGATGGAATTTGAAATTTAATGGTTCCACTGATCCGCGTTCATTTTTGGAGCGGGTAGATGAGCTCAAGCTATCATACGGTGTTTCGGATGGAAAATTATTTAACAGCGCGGCACAACTTTTTTCTGACCAGGCCCTTTTGTGGTATAGAGGAATCAAAGGAGAGGTTTCGTCCTGGGAAGAACTTAGGAACCTGATTCTTCAGGAATTTGAAGTTGTGGATTTTGATTACCGGCTTTTGGGTGAAATTCGTGCTAGGACTCAAGGAGCTGATGAAGCGGTACATATTTATTTCTCCATTATGTATTGTCTTTTTGGAAGGTTAAGAACTGCTTTAAGTGAGAAGGAGAAACTTGATATTTTGCTGCACAATATTCGCCCTTATTTTTCGCAACAGTTGGCGTTAGTTGAGGTGTCTTCTTTGTCCGATTTGAGGGATAAGTGTAAGAAATTGGAGGCAGTTAGGCAACGGATGGATTTGTTTTCGGAACCTAGCAGGTCACCTTTGCTTTGTGCGGATTTCGCCTACAAAGGCAAAGGTCAAACAGTTGCACCAATTTCTGACCCAAGTGTCCAGACAAAGGAGTCATGGAGAAATCAGGACAGGAGAAATCTTCAACCTCAGTTTTCATCACGGGGAAATTTTTCGAAAAAGCTTTGTTTCAAATGCGGGAAAAGTGAGCATGATTTTTTAACCTGTAAGGGGAATAAGGAGATGAAGTGTTTTGGCTGTGGGAAATTAGGTTTCATTAGGACAAATTGCCCAGTGTGCAGCAAGAAGTTTGTTAGGCCTAATAATAGTTCAAAAAACTAGATGGCCAGAATCGAAGCGATACTAATTTTGAGAGTAGAGAGTGTTTGGAAAATATTTCAAAGTTTTTTAATTTTGACTCTGTCGCTTCGGTTCTGTTTTCTCCCGATAGTAATGATGTGCGTCCACACATCAAATTCAATGTAGACAATTTTGAAGTTTGGAGTTTGGTCGATTCTGGAGCTTGTTGTTCGATTTTGGGAAATAACTCGCATTTGCGTTTTATAGATTTTGGATATAAATTTCAAGAGTCTGGTATTACGTCTTGCAGTGTTGCAAATGGGGTAATAATAGAGTCAATTGGGGTTATTTTTGTTCCGGTAACATTTAAGGGAATTACTAAAATTATCAAATTTATTGTTATTCCGAGTATTGTCATAAATGTTATTTTGGGTGTGGATTTCTTTATGGCGTTCAATTTAGCGTCAGAAATTTTTGAAAACCTCAACTATATCCAGACTCCTGAAAATTTTTTTACGTGCAACATAGTTGAGAATGACATCGACCAGATTCGCTCAATTAAGGATTACAACAATTTGACTTCTGCTCAGAGGGAGTTGGCTGATAGTTTAATTAGCAAGTTTGATAACATTTCATCTGAGTCTAAGGGTTTAGGTAGAACCTCGTTGATTGAACATGTTATTGATACTGGTGATGCTTCACCGGTAAGGACGAAACAATATCCACTTTCACCTGAGAAACGCCAAATTTTGGGGAAGGAGTTAGACAAAATGTTGGAGTTAGACGTGGTAGTACCCAGTGAAAGTCCTTGGAATAATCCGGCCTTATTGGTGAAGAAATCAAACGGTGATTGGAGGTTTTGTCTTGACTGTAGGAAGTTAAATGCCATCACTAAGGGGGATGCTTATGCAATTCCGTACATGCCTCAGATTCTCGACAGTTTAAAGGACGCTAGGTTTCTTTCTTCTATAGATTTGAGTTCTTCTTTCTGGCAAATTTTATTAAGTGAGGAATCTCAGGAGAAGACAAGTTTTACAGTCCCTGGTCGAGGCCTTTATAAATTTAAGGTAATGCCGTTTGGACTTTGTGGCGCACCCTCTAGGCAACAGAGATTGATGGATATGTTGTTTGGGCATGGTTTTGGTAGTGATATAGAGAACGGGTTAGTTTTTTGCTATATTGATGACATCGTAATTTGTAGTTCTGATTTTGAAACTCATCTATTATTGTTAAACCGTGTTTTGGAGAAGCTGAAGTTGGCAAATTTGACAATTAACAAAGATAAGTCGAAATTTTTTAGAAAGTCTCTCAAGTATCTGGGTTATATTGTTGATGAGTTTGGTTTAAGGACAGACCCGGAGAAGGTCACAGCTGTTTTGGATTTTCCTACTCCTACTACAAGTAAGGAGGTAAAGATATTTTTGGGTACTTGTTCCTGGTACCGTAGGTTCATTAGAAATTTTTCTACCATTGCAGCTCCTTTAAATAAATTGACGAGTAAAGGGAAGAACACTCCTGCTTTTGCTTGGAGTGACGAAGCGGAATTGGCTTTTAATAAACTAAAAGATGCTTTAGTTTCAGCCCCGGTTTTGGCTGTTCCGGATTTTGATAAACCTTTCGTAGTGCATGCTGACGCTTCTGCTTATGGAATTGGAGGAATGATCTCGCAAAGTGTTGATGGTCATGATCATCCGATAGCTTATGTTAGTCGTTCTTTGTCTGGTGCAGAAAGGAATTATAGTGCCACGGAACGGGAGGCTTTGGTGGTTTTATTTTCCGTTGAGAAATTTCAAGCATATTTAGGTACTCGTCATTTTAAAGTTATTACAGATCATTCGTCGTTAAAGTGGTTTATGAACTTAGAAAATCCGTCTGGTAGATTGGCTCGTTGGGGGTGTAGACTGTCTCAGTTTGATTTCGAAATTGAGCACAGGAAAGGCACTGATAACGTAGTACCGGATGCCTTGTCTAGGTTAATGAAAGTTAATGCGATTGATTTGGATGATTCGGGGTTGAAAGATGAATGGTATGAACGAATTTTTATAGGTTGTAAAACTTTTCCAACCAATTTTCCAAATTTTTGTATAAAAGACAACAAGTTGTTTCGTTTTAGCAAAAGCAAGTATAATTTAACTAGCGAATATGATTGGAAGGAGGTTATTAGTAAGGGTCAAAGGCAGTTGGTTATTAAACAAAATCATTGTGAAGCTACCGCTGCACATTTTGGGGTTTTTAAAACTCATAGAAGGTTATGCTTAACTTACTTTTGGCCAGGCATGTATAGGGATGTGGTTGATTTTGTAAAGAATTGTGATACCTGTGCAGCTTACAAATATTCCACCAAAAGTACACCCGGTTTATTAGGTCAGCCTAAAGTATGTAACAGGCCTTTTCAAGTAGTTTCAACAGACTTGGTAGGACCAATGCCTCGTTCTAGATCGGGAAAAACATTTTTACTTGTAGTTACTTGTTGTTTTTCAAAATACACTTTATTATTTCCTTTGAGTAGAGCAACCGGTGCATTAGTTGCCAAACATTTTGAAAATGTGATTTTGATGCATGGTGTACCTGAAACCGTGATTGCGGATAATGGAACGCAATTCACGGGATCGGAGTTCCAACAGCTTTTAAAACGTTATAATGTTCCAAATATGCACTTTACACCGAGATATTGTCCTCAAGTGAACCTTGTAGAACGCTACAACAAAACTATTATGACTGCGGTGGCGTCGTACGTTAAAGATAACCATAAAGCTTGGGATGAAAATCTGCCTAAGATTCAGTTTGCACTAAATAGCGCAGTGAATGAGTCCACGGGTTTTTCGCCGTTCTTTTTGGTTCATGCGCGAGAACCGCTCATTAATGGTTCGTTTTATAAGGATTCTGAGAGGGAATATGAAATTGGTGTGCCAAGAGAGGATTATGCTGGGAATTTTGGTTGTTTGAAGGAAATTTTTGACCAGGTGAGGGAATGTTTGTTTAAGGCTCACGCGGCTAATGCTAAGCCTTATAATTTGAGGAGGAGGGCAGCTAAGGCAAATTTAGGAGACATTGTTTGGAAACGCACTTTTATTCAAAGTGATGCGGATAAGTTTAAAATGAAGAAGTTGGCTCCTAAATTTGAAAAGTGCCGAGTCAAGCGTATTTTGTCCCCACTGGTGTATGAATTGGAGAGACTTGATGGCCATTCCTTAGGTACATGGCACATCAAGGATTTAAAGCTGTAAACTTTGATTTCGTGCCAAAGTATTTTTTTAGTGTATTAACATATAATTTTGGTTTTACACAAATTTAATGAGTGAGTACTGATGAACAGCTAGACTGTTTCATTAAGAGTTTGTAGATGATGGATGTTTGTTTTTTGGTAGGTGAATGAAAGTTTGTTTGCAAGGAAGAATACTGGCTTAAGTTTTGAAATCAAAGGGAGACGGTTACATTCGTTGGCTTAGATAACTCGGGTTATTTTTTTTTTTTAAACTTATTTTGGTTTTGTTTCATGTTGCAGTTTAGTAAGCTGTTTTCATTGGAGTTTTTTTTTTCTCTTGCAAGTTTTGGGTCGTCGATAGGAGCAAGAGTGGGTTGTCAGCCAACAAACGTTTTTTTACTTGTATTAGGACAATACAATGATTTTAGTAAAAAAATTTTTTTTTCTCTCCTCTTTGTCTGATTATAGCTTTGTTTCTGGGGGGTTTCACTGTATTGGTTCCTCGTGGTTGTTGCTGTTGATTTCTTGCTCGTCACACTTTAGAGCTTGGTGAACACTGCGAAGGGCTGTTAGAGTGAATCGCTTGGGGGGTTATCGTCAGAACAAAGATTTAAGAGTCGACTTATTATAAAATTTAAGCTCGCATTAAGGCTGGGAAACTAACCTTGTAGTAACAAGGTACAGTCCTTCGGTTTGGGATTAGTTTCCAGTTATTTTGGAAGGATTCGGATAGGGTTTTGTTTGGTGTTGGGAGTTTGGAGAGTCCCGGGTTGACCAAATGTTTGTTCATTGGTAACCCTGGTGGTTGGTAATTTTAGGTTGTTAAGTTTTGATTATGAGTTGGATTTTCCCTGGTTCGACCATTAGTAAGTCAATGGTGATCCTGGTTGGTTTGTGTGGGTTCGATGTTCAGGTATATTTTAAATATTTTGGTTTCTGAAGACTACGAAATGATTTGATTGGTGTGGCGGACCACCAACTTTCTAATCCGCTTAACCCTTAAGGTTATAACGGTTCCTGCCTGCAGTTGTTGCGAAGGTGGTCAGTGGCAATTTTGTTTTCGCCTCTATAATTTAAAAGGACCCTTCTGGGTATCCGTCATTTTATTGTGTTTTTTCCTTTCTATCGATGTCTTTCGTAGCCAGTTCTTCGGCGGTGTGTTCTTGGTTCTTTAGTTGAGGTTTAGTTATTAGTTTTTTTTGTGGGTTTCTGCGAATTATAGCTTATGTTTGGTGGTGGTATTGGTTTTGGGTTTTGTGTTTTTGGTTAATTTTGTTAGTTTGGTTGTGTTATTTACGCTGAGGGCAGCGATCGGTGCTCTAGGCGCACCTCTTATGCTTCGGGAGGGGGTATTGTAGTATTGCAAATTTTGTAGGGTTGTTTATTACAAAAAGTTTACGCGTCGAAGTTTGGCTTGATGGAAATTGCGTTTTACCCTCTTTTATAGACATGAAGATAATCGCGCGACTGCCGCGATGCCGAGAGTTTCTCGTGCATTTGTCGGACGGATTTGTAACAGTATACTCGTGTTGGTTGTTTCCTTATTTTGTTGGCGTTCAACGGCGAATGAAAATGGCGGAGGTGCCAACAGGAGTAGTGTTTTTGATATACTAGGAAAATTATTTTGGACAATATAGAAAAAGGAATTTTTTTCGTCGGGTTGGTGGGAGTTCTGAAATCGTCAGATCATGGGTGTTTTGTTTTTACAAGATCTTCGTGTTTGTCAAGATCTTCTTGTTTCCGAGATTTTCCTGCTGGCAGAGATTTGATCGCCGCGTGGTGTACGCAGTTGCAGCTCCTTGTCTGCGCGGTCGAGGATCGCTGACCTTGAAGGGGGCAGCGGACGGCGGGTCATTTCCGTGGTGGTTATTGGAAAGATTCAAGTAGGTGTTGGAATTTTTTTACTTTTATCCACACACAATGGAGATACCTGGGACGGTATTGTTTTCTGGACGCTTGGTTATGTGTCCTATTAGTATTCAAGGTTAAATTCTTCTTCCTGTTTCACCGAATAACCCAAACTGTAAAATTTAATGTTCTGTAATATTTTTTTTCTTTCCTGGTAGAACTGAATGGTGTACCAGACGATTTGGTTTAAAGAGTATGTTCGACAAATATTTATTGTTTGTAGGATCTACGGCTCCCCTGAGCTAGATTTTATTTAGGAAATTATTTCCCTTGTTTTGTTTACAAGTTTTGTTACTATTAAAGTTTTTTTATGTAATTTTCACAAGATTCCATGTAATCTAGTTACCTGTGGTTAAGGCAGTAACAATTCCACCTAGTTATCACTTAAATGTATATTCAAGTCTTGGCAATACTAATTCCAATGTAATATTACTACCAGATGTTAAGGCGGTACCTAACACAACTATTTTAAGGTACTTAAGGTCTTGGTAATGTCTTGGCAGGAAATTGCCAAATGAAGGTCTTGGCCAAGAACTTGTATCTAAGAAATTTTTTTTCTTAACTTGTGAAATTTAACCTTTTGTTGTTTTGATAAAATTAAATAAACTTAATTGTATAGTACCTCGAAGTTTTCTTCAGAACCTTTTAACGACTATTAGGTTACAATTAGGTCACTGTTTAGTTTTATTTTGTCCAGTTGCACGACTGGTGGAAAAGACCGGGTATCCGCCGGTCGTGCCATCTGACATTGTGAACTTTAAATTATAATTGGCTCAAAAGGACTGTATCCAGAGCCGTTAAACAGTGGAAAAAAAGTATAACGTCTATGGTACACAGAAAAGGCTGCAGGTTAGCCAACCATTGTAAATAAATTAAAAAAAATAATAATAATAAAGCCCTAGGGCAAAATAATCGACTTTCTGTTCGGTTTTGGTGCATAAAAAGTGGGCCTTTACGAGCACATGCATTGAAAAAAATTTTATACTCTTTATCTGTCATATTTATACCTCATTCGACTGATGACGACTCCACACTAGGAGTCGAAATGTCGGTCGGAGTCGATTTATATGCTCCATAGGCTTGGTTTCCGCACCTAGTCTCTTACTTGGACCTTTGTGCGTGGAAAGTGTGAAGCCGGCTATTCCAGCCAACCCAGCTCTCGCCAGAATTCCAAGAGGCGACCTAGGTCGCCACAGGATTGGCGAAGCGTCCCCGGTTCACCGAGGATCTTAGCCCGTTTTGAGCGGAAGCTGGAAGCGGTACCATCCGTAGAGTGAGGTTATTGTAATGTATATACCTCTCTACGTCTCCTACGTAAATAAGACATACTTGAAGAGTACATAAATTTATTAATAACAAACAAAATCGTTGGCCATGATTTATTTGTGTGATAGTCTATTAGATTAGGATCCTACGTTGTTTTACAAAACGGTTATCTTCAAAACAATGTATATCATAATTCAACTACGAAAAATAAAATATTCAAGAAAAACGAATGTACTAGGTATTTGTTAAATGATACGACTTAGCTGTATTCTGGAACTCAGCTTTATTTCAAGGCTATTATTGCCATTGAAAATCCAAGGTAAAACGAAACACATTATGACTAAATCACTATGTAAAAACCACTTTGATTTAACACTCTATGAGACGTTTAACGAATAACACTTTCATAACTTCGTAAGTCGCGCGCGACGTTATATTTTTAATTAGATAAATGATTATGTAAATATCGGATAATATAGTAAAATGTGTGTGTGAGTGTGTGTGTGTAAAATGTAATATTGCAGTTGTTTGGGTTAGAAAAAGGGGTTGATAAACCGCAGATACTCGAGGCACGGTGGCTGCACGCTGTACGTTGATTTAGCTAGAATTTTGGTATTTGGGGGGATTCTAGACCCAGATGAGTCCAGAATGAAGTGGGGATCCTACAGATTTAGAAAACGCCCTCCCAACACACCTGTATGGACATCCCCACGCAATTGCACAGAACGATAACGCTCCGGCAGAATCCTGCTTGCAAGGTAGCCATCCTAGTGCACCTAAATGGCCCTAGAAATTTACTCAGTCATACAAAACCATCGCAAAACATCACTTATTCATATTTCCTACGACCAGATATCCAGCCAGTTCTACGGTTTTCTACGCTCGACGTTTTGGATTGGTTTTCAAAGATGCAACCTCCAGCTCGCAGACGTTGAACTCTGATCTGCACTAGAGTCACACACAAGCTACGTAGCAGGGGATCTTTTATAGGCTATATCTGCTTTTCAGGAACCGGAAATCTGGCAAGACACAGTCTCCAAAAACCAACCCCTAAACCTCCGTGGTTCCTAAGATAAAGACACATTTTCATACCACAGCACTCACAAACAAAAGCTTAAATATGAACCCTATCGTCTAAGAAATGTTTTCAGGGAGTCCTTTCGTTATTCAGCTCCACTACGTAGAAATCTGTTAAAGAAAAATAGCTAAATGGGAAATAGAAATATAATGAAAGTTGATTGAAGCGTCTCCATTTTAAATCAGCATCTAAAAACCCATTAGACTCCCCTAAGTTCTAAGGTAAGCAGTTCTGGAGAAAACGTAGACGATTCTAAGGACAAAAAGGGGGAAGTATATAGATAAAACGATAAATATATGTTACTGTAGATAATACATTATGTCAAGTAGAGATTTGTGTGTGTATTAGAAAGTGAATATTTAGACACAAATATATTTGGCACGAGCCAAAACACTCGCGTACTTTTAAAGCCGTGGTGACACTACTCTGAACAGATTTTATTAATTTCGATCGCAAGATTTGATTTCAAAGCTCTGAATTGCACCCGTGCACGTCGCTTATATAAATTATTTCAGAACCGACGCTAAAACTTTATAACACAAACAAAGGCGACACTTCGACACGTTTTTAAAAGGTCTACTATTCGCCCGGACGCCCCTAACTATAACGGTATTTTTCGCGCACTCCTTCATATGCCGTTTATTTATAACAGTCGATCACGGTTAGGTAAATAGAATCGATATTTGTGAGTCTTATAGATCCACAGTCCATGGCGGTTGTTAAAAACTCCTAGATCGACGTGTCCCGACACGTATCGTCAACCCATCCGTTTTAAATATAGAATGCGGAATAATTTACTAGTCCAATTATTGCTATTTTAATCTTATTCATGATGCAAATTATTTTGGAACTTTTTGAATTTCATGAAATCTATAAATTGAGAGAACATGAGGTAGAACACGTTTTATTTTATATGTTTGTGTTCTAACTCATTTAACTATTATCACTACATCAGACCTAGCTTCCGAACATGAAATAACACACTTTTTATTATTCAAGTTTTTAAACAAATTTTATCAATAAACACACACCACCTCTCCGACATTTGTAGATCTGTGGCTTCTTCCAAGATTTTACAAGTTTCACAAAAAATACCAACATGATTTCAACGTCATAAAATTTGACACATTCTTTGCGACCAAACTTATGTTTGTTTCATTGCATGGGAACTCTAAAAAACTCATACTGGCGCCAATTTCTAAGTGAAATATACATGAAAGCGTTTTTATGCCCTGTAACTTGACCCATGTGACGCTGTGACATAAGGTCGCTAATACGTCCTCATTTATTTATCTTACCGTAGGCTGTTATTACTTGTTTCTGGAATTCACGTGACATTTCTTTCCATAAAGCTATTAATGTATTCAATTTTGTTCAAAATTGAACTTAAACCAGAAGGCATACGAACGAAATATCTATTAAATTATTAGTATTTTAGTAACGCTTCTTTATTTAGAATGGGTTGAACCCAATTCTAAACTGCTGATCCTCACATCATAGATGGAGTTACTAGTATAAAAATAACGAATAAAAGTAATACAAAGTAATTTATATATTTCTGTATGAATGATGAAACTTCATTCGTTACAATACGAGTGTTGACTGTTTCAGTTACAGTGAACTGGACCTTCACCACTTGTCATGGATTGTACAGAAAGAGAAAGGAAATACAACCTTTGCCGAAGAGTGGATTAATGTTATGCTATTTACATCTGATGATGCTGGACTTATCTAACAAATCTGTAAAGCGTTCGTCATTCACGGGTTCTGTCAATATATGAATATTCAAAATGAGACATCATCAAAGATTTTTTTTATTTTCCCCGAATCCTATTGTAGTCCTACAACGCGATGATTATCCGAATTTCAGCTAAATCGGCCCTGTAGACATATTTTTCAAGGCTTCGTTTTAGGATATCTTATCATTCAACGGAACCCTAAAAGAACGGAATATTAGATCCCGCTGCAATAAGAATGGATCTAGTGAGAATAAAAATGTTTTTATGGTACGTTTTGGTGGAATGAGAAATGGGTAGCCCACCTCATATCTAAAAATTATTTACTATTTTATTCAGTTGTTTCTTAGCTGCCAGTATTAAAATTTTTACTTTTTCGTAGACAGGCATTTTAAAAAGTATCGTTTCCCATTTTCGCAAAAATTGATAAAATTGACCAAAGAGCCATCATGAATTTTATTGCATATGAAGAGATTGAAGGGAGGAGAAATTTGCGAAGATATGAAAGTTGTTTTGGGTGAGAATGCTCCGTCGTATATAACCGTTAAAAACTGGGTGGTTTAGTTTAAATTCATGACGTTGTTTTAGCCTATATTGTTTTAGTATATACTGAAATTATCCAAAATACCTGATTCTGTTGACCTTTCTAAAGAATGCATCACATAAGGAAGTTTCATTTTCTATAATTTTATTTTTAAATAATCATAATAAGCTTGGATAAAAGCAAAGTGAAGGTTTTTTTTCAATAACTTAATAAATGATGAACTTATAATATAATTTTCCGACCCGTGCCTGACGTCACAACATCCGTTCGGCTAGGCGGCCCCGCGGCGTGGCGTTTGTTCGCGCTTCAAGCAATTAGTACTAAACTAACTGTGTTTAGCTTAGGATGGTGGCTGGTATCGTTGCGCAATTATAATGGAGGCTGTAAAGACCAAATAATTAACCAAATAATGTGGTGCCAAATAATTATGAAACGAAAAAGATCTTTATCAGAAAAATCTGTACGGTTCTGCTGTGAAGACCATTTTGATGTCAGTATTTATATCCATACGTTACTACTTGGGGACTGGTTTACTAAATAAATAACGCGCGGTAAACTCCGTGGCCTCTAATAATCTCTAAAACTATTTGACAAGACTATACTTATTTTAAGCGTTCTGTCGTTGTCTTTTCGATACAGAAAGAAAAGGTAAACACCCCAAACAAATCCAAGTCAAAACTAATTAGAGATCGGAAAATGTCAGAAGCATGATATCGATATTTTTTATTCCAATGAAGGTGCTTACTTCTGCCAATGCCAATATCGATAGTGGACCTTTTAAGTAATTAAGATATCGATACTGTCGATACATTTTGTGATATAATTGATGACTTGCAATAGTATCCATACTCTCGGTAGTATTGATCTTCGATAATCGCTATGCTATTTTCAAGTTTGATTTGAGTAGACGTTGTTCCTTTTTGTTTCAATAGAACTTAGTTTTTGTTTATGTCTCATTTGCATAGGTTAGAACTTTGTATAAATTTTTTATTTTTTTATTTTCTTTGTCAGGTCGAGAAGAACACTGAAAATTTTATGAGACATCGATTAACATATTAACACCAACCAACACTTCCCGAGTTCCCGCCCATTTGCATTTAGATCTGTCTCAGACATAGTGAACTGCCTATATATTGCATACTTTATAGAGGTTTGCTTAACCCCTGACCTACTAGAAAGGTAAAACACGTTTATAGGGTCGTCTGCTACTCCTAAACTAGTAGGTTTTAGGCTGTGTATCCACCTATTGGCCGTCAAAATACTGTGTTTTTTTGATTTTTGTGCAATATTTACCAGGAAACTGGGTCATCGAGTCAACGCTTATGAACAGTTGGACGCGCCCGGGTGTAGAGATTTTTTGCCGACTCTTGTTTCAAGTGTTTTGTTTATAATTTAATGGAGCAAGGGGTTATTTATGATTTTGAAACATAGTCCCATAGATATTGTGAAAAATATGTAAGTAAGTTTTTTTGGGTAGCGGCTGGATGAGGATAACGAAGGGCTGCCAAGAGTGGCAAAATATTGGAAAGGCCTATGTCCAGCTGTGGGCGAACCCAGGCTGATGAATGGATGATTGATTAAATATTAGGTTGATTGCGCCGATTATCCTAAAATGAATAAAAACAGCGCACTCCGAGAGGTTAGGTAGATAATAACGTGAGATTAATATTGCTTAAGATAGATAAATGTGTACCTGGGTACTAAGTACTTACGTTGAAAGTTTAACACCTCTGACCTCTGCACTTGTGTACAACGGATTGTTTGTCAAAAAGTTCAAAACTTTTGTCCCCATACAAAACCACTTTCCATCGTCCAAATTTTAATTAAATCTTTTCACTTATTAAAATGGGAATTTGTAATGTAAGACATGAAGTTTAGAATTTAACACAAACACTGTGTCCGAGATACTGCAAGCAATAAACACGAACTTATAGGCCAGAATAAGCGGTATAGTGCATTCCGTCTCACCCCAAACCGCGGCGACGGATGCTGTGACGTCACAGCGTGAATTCTCCGCGCGTTTTTTTTTTATTTGTACGTGTTCAGTATTTGAATTGAATTACTTTGTAATTTATCAAGATATTGAAGTAGTTCTTTCACCACGTTTTATATACATTTATTATCTTACTAAGCTTTTTTTTCAAGTCATAGGAAACTTCCTCATTGGGCATGAAAACATTATTCGCAAAATGGGTGCCGCGTTTACTTACAGTGTATCAAAAACGTGCTTGGACCGCTTCAGAAGCAATACAGCAGATTTTCTGCTACAATTTGTGACTAAAGATGAAAAATGGGTCAACCACTATATACCAACATCAAAAATTCAGTCAAAACAGTGGACAGAGGCGGAATGTCCTGCTCCAAAGAAAGCTAAATCCGGAAAAGTCACGGCATCGGTTTTTTCGATGCGGAGGGCATTTTAATGATTGATTATCCTCCGAAAAGTGAAACCATAACTTAAAAATATTATGCTGATCTACTGAATAAGTCACATGAGCGTGTTCGTGATAAAAGACAAGGGCTGGCAAGAAAACGCTCATCTTTCACCAAGACAATGCACGCGTGCACATGTGCGTTACCGCTATGGCCAAATTTTGCGAATTGAACTACGATTTGCTTCCACCCCGGATTATTCACCTGATCTGGCACCGTCTGATTATTATCTATTCCCCAAGTTTAATACTTTTTTAGGCTCGCAAAGATTTCAGACCAATGATGATGTGATGTCTGCGGTACACGCTGTTTTGCAAGCCTTAAGGAAAACCATTATAGATATGGCATTAAGGCTTTGGAACATCGATGGATGAAGTGAAAAGAGCTTCAAGGAGACTGCGTTAAAAAGTTGAACTATATTTATTACACTAATAAGGCTTTCATTGCTAGGCTAATTATATATCGTCCCGCCGTAGTATTGCTCCAAATGACCTTATTTGATATTTTTTTTTACTCAATATTCTAAAGTTGTTACGCTTTTTCATCTTCACTTAAGAAATACCTATCAAGCATTCAGGAGAATTTCAGAAAAAAAATACAAAATTTTATTATAACAAATGTAGTGTCAATGATCTTGCCTTTTTGTTAAAAGAAAAAAAGTAATGACCAAGCACGTTAACCAATTTGAAATATTTAACATTAAATGCAAAAATCAAAATGATATGAAATTACTAAATTTACTTAGTAAAATATTTGATTTTTAAATTATTTATCAGAAATTAGTTATATTTTGCTTCGAAACTGATCTATTACTATGGAAAGATGAATGAAATTTTTTTTTTGTAAATTATAATTTTTATTCAGTTAAAGATAAACAAGAACGAAAAAATAAATTAAAGGTACGTTGGAGTACATAAAAACAAAGACATATAATAAAAATAAGAACCATATTGTTACTTAATGGTTAATACATTGGCGATACCGCATCACAACGAATCTGAAAAAAAAAATGGATATTACGTTTGCCAACAGAATATGAAATATTTAAGTCAAATTATTTTATTACTATCTAATGCCTGCACCTTGGCCCGCGCTGATTTTATTTTACATTTTTTCAAGATAAAATTTAGCCTTTGTCACTGTACGACCCATAAACTATCTCTATCCAAAAAATCACGTCAATCCGTTGCTGCGTCGCTACGTTAAAGAAGAACAAACCAACAAACTAACAAACCAACAACCAACAAAACAAACAATAAATTTTTGCATTTTCAATAGGGGTACGGATTTTGTTTTATTTCCCTTTGTTTATTTAATTATTTTCTTTTCTACAGTAAGGTTGGTTAAGGTAAGGTTAAAAATAATGGTTAATTTAGTTCTTTTATTTTCATAAAATATAATTTACTGCCACATAAATATATAAAATTTAAATTTTACAACACTCCTCGAGAAAATATTATTATATTTTAAAGTTAAAAGTAACCTATAAATTATTTAGTAGGAAAAAAACGAAAGAAATTGTTTCAGTGATTTGGTGAAAATTTTAAACTTATAAAGAAACATCGAATTATCTTCAAAATTGTCCCTTTTAAATTAAAAAGATAAAAACTGAAGTAATTAAATAATTAAAATATCAAAAATAGGTTTTAAAGTTTAACATATTTCAGTTTCAACTGAATATTTTGCACAACACTTTGATATTATTGATAACCACCTTAACATGGTAATAGGGCAGTATTATAGATTTTGAGCTATATGACAACAGATTTGATATATTTCGGTTAGACCGCAACCCCTTAGCTTCGGTCTAGTATTTGAACTCACCATTTCCATTGCCTCAACGACTGCTACAACCTAGACAAAAATTTATTGGTTGATTTAGTTCATTCATTTTCGTAACATATATTATTCATATATTAGGCTTTACTTAACCAGACACATCGAGAAACAATTGTTATAGTTTAAAGTAACTTGTAAGTAACCTGTAAAATACTTATTAGGAAAAAACGAAATAAGTTGTTTCAGTGATTTGGTGAAAATTTTAAACTTCTAAACAAGCATATCGAATTATCTTAAAAAGTGTCCCTTTTAAACGAAAAGATACAAACTTAAGAAATAAAATAATTTTATAATTATCTCAAAATGGGTTCTTAACTTTAACATATTTCAGGTTCAACTGAATATTTTACATAACATTTTGATACTATTTAACAACCTAAACATGGTTTAAGGGCGGCATTTTTTTAAATTTAATAAGGAAAACATACAGTCGATTGTATAACATACATTATTATTTGTGAAACTTTAATTATTAAACAATATTATTATTAAATTTCTTTCTATGTGTACTCAACTCACCATTTTGACTACCACATGGAGAAACATTTGGACCTGAAATGTGTAGTATTGTAGTAGTAACATTCATATAATAAGGCTTAATTTTACCATACGAATCGAGAAAAAATATTATAGTTTAAAGTTACAAGTAACCTGTAAGGCTATAAAATACTTAGTAGGAAATAAACGTAATAAGGTGTTTCAGTGATTTGGTGAAAAATTAAATCTTCTACAGAAATATCGAATGAATGTCTAAAAAAAAACATCTTTAATGTTATGTACAATAATAGCCTGCTTATCGCAATAGTGAGATTTCTTCGAGCAAATTAAGGGTGAAAGATATTTTTGATATAAATAAGGTTTTTATTATTTGTTATGATAATGCTTCAATTATTTCAAGGTTTACACAATCAGGCCAGGCCTTCATAAGAGGTTACTTATTCTTTCGAATGCCTATTTAATTATTAAACTTTTTTCTATGTGAACTCACCACAATTAGCACCACAGCTGCTGCTGCTAGCAGATGCAGTAGCTGAAATGGATATATATGGTT
Source organism: Ypsolopha sequella (assembly GCA_934047225.1). Taxonomy (NCBI): domain Eukaryota; kingdom Metazoa; phylum Arthropoda; class Insecta; order Lepidoptera; family Ypsolophidae; genus Ypsolopha; species Ypsolopha sequella. The sequence continues at coordinate 15,020,997 of OW203985.1, forward strand.
TGTAATGTTGCCCACACTAATAAAATGTCAGATGTACTTACTTATTCTTTCGAATGCCTATTTAATTAATAAACTTTTTTCTATGTGAACTCACCACTATTAGCACCCCCGCTGCCGCTGTTAGCATTTGCAGTAGCTGAAATTGATATATATGGTTTGTAATGTTACCCACACTAATAAAATATCAGATGTACTTACTTATTCTTTCGAATGCCTATTTAATTATTAAACTTTTTTCTATGTGAACTCACCACAAGTCGCACCACAGCTGCCGCTGTTAGCATTTGCAGTAGCTGAAATGGATATATATGGTTTGTAATGTTACCCACACTAATAAAATATCAGATGTACTTATTCTTTCGAATGCCTATTTAATTATTAAACTTTTTTCTATGTGAACTCACCACAACTATCACCACAGCCCTTGCCTTTAACTTCGGTAACTGAAATGTATAAAATATCATTATAGTTAATTTTGAATTTTTTGCTAAACTAAAAATAAAAAATGAACACGAATTTGTTTTTCCTTGATAGGTCGTCTTTTAATTTTATTTTTTTACTTTTTTGCTTATTCGTAGTCGTAGACTCTCGCATTTGTTAAATGTTGAAGGTTTTTTTTCTACTTCTTATTAAGGAAATCATTGAGTTAGAGCCCGCGGCCGCGATAAACCATGGGCAGTGGAGATCGGAGACTCAACATAACATTGACATAACACTGCACAACCACGCTAAGGTTTCGTAAGGAGAAATTTTATTCACTAGTTTTATTATAAAAAAAATTAAATATTTTAGGAAAAATCTGTCCGTTTCAGAGTGTAATAAAGTTTATACAGGTTTTAATCCATAATAAATATGTATGGAATTTTGCTCAAGTTATCTTAAACCTCAACATGACAACTTTTTTTAAGAGCAATCTTTGTTGTTTTTTTTTTTTCGCATTACTGGAATGATTTCAGAGGATTCTGTTTCGCTAAGTGTGTGCAATATATTGTAGGCAGAAAAACTTATTTTTTTTTTACTTATAGTGTTGCTAGATTCTTCGAACTACGAAAAATAAATTAGAGAACTTGGATGTTTTTGCGGGGCCTATCCTCAATGATAGACTTAAGTAAAAACTTGTGTGGTCAATATCTTACCTTGTGTATTTTTACTGTTTAAAAAGTCTAATTTTATCATAACTGCGAAAAAAAATATATATTTGAAAAATTTGTATAAAAAAGAACAAAATTAAGAAATAAATATTAAACTAATTTTTTGTACTAAATTGTTCCTAAATTGTAAACGATGCAATTTATTAAAAGAAGTAAGGAAAACACGATAACATTTATTCCTAATGAACATTTGAATTTTTTTAAATTCTTATTCAGAAACCAATGAAAACATTGTGACTACAGATTACACATAATAATAAGGTTTGTTGAGAAACTATTGAGCACATTTTAAATTCGTGTATTCAGTTAGGTTTAATTACAAAAAGGCGGGTTTTTTCACAATCCGGCTGTTAAACGGCTCTTCTGTAAAGACTTGTATGATCAATATCTTACCGTTTTCGTTCTTGTTATTAGGCAACGATGTCCTCACCAAACCCGAGTAAAGAATATAATTTATGTTAGAAGATTTTTTCTTAAAAATAACAAAAATAAGAAATAAATATAAAAAAAGATTTTGGACGAAATTGTTCAGATCTTATAATGAAATTATAAACTTTATTTTAAGAAGTAAGAATAGCACAATAACAAAATAACATTTATTCCTAATGAGCACAGATAAATGCATAGTAAAATACATGATAAAAGTGATGAACAATGAAATAAATCAATAATGAGATTTCTTCCAGCAAATCAAAGGTGAGAATTATATCTTATATTATTTGATTCTCATTATAATCGTAAATAATAATACTAATAAAAATTAAAAATTAAATTTGATAAGTTTAACTCATACTCGTATGATTTAATATGTTATGTTTAAGATATCATCCTTAATCCTACTTAGCATGATGTAAAGTTTCCGGAGTCAAAATACCTATATTGATAGGGTAAAAAATATCTAAAATTTTATGAAAGATTTTGATATTCTGCTGATCTTCAATTCTCGTGATCAGGTCATGTGCACACAAAAACATTTATCATAAGGTAACATCAACTTAAAGAATGAAACTCAAAGCAATATCAAAAAATATATGAATAGTATTTATCCTGCTTTTTGGATAGATACTGAGTGTTAACGGATAAAAACTCAGTATTTACTCACTGGTGAGTGCTTACACGGATGGGATATTTGCTACAATATTTTCAGATCCTATAATGTACTTAGTAATTGGCGATCCTTTTTATTTTACTGGATAAATGCAAATTTTATTAATTAACGATACCTTTGTGTACACATTGACGTAAAAAAAGCTGGACAGAATTGCAGCTAAGCAAGTAGTAAAGCATTTTTAAGCGGTTTTTAAGTGTGTGAGTGAAACTACTATGGAAATCAGTACAGTGAATGTGTGCTAAACGGACTCGTGCGTATAAGCCGATCGGCTTACTATGGGTGCTTCAGTGGTTGGTTAGCAAAACTCCGTCCAATGTGTGTAGTATAATCTTTGCCTTCTAAGTAATATTTAAATAATGAAGAGAAAACGATGCCAGCCGTCTACCCTTCCAAATGACGATGGCTATTTAGATACGATTTTTCATTTACGTTAGTTTATTTTTATTAATATTATGGTTTAACATTAGTGTTGCGTTCTTTGTTTTACGTACCTAGTTAATTACAATGTTTTAAATGTTTTTCTTTCTTATATACTTCTTAAAGTCTCTATCGTAATTATCGTACACTTTTCGTATATCATTGATCTTTTTGGAGAAACATGCTGTTCGTTTCCAGTAGTTCATATTGTTGATGAGAGTTTGGCATTCGCAGCATTCGCTATATCTTCTTTTAGATTTTTTTTTTTTGCTTCATCTTTTCATTCTAATTTAATTTTGTTCTTTTCCTTGGCGTCTTTTAAGTAATCATGTAACACAGCTTGTGTTCCATCTGCGTCCCAAATATGATATCTAATAGAAGACAACTACGACAAGAAATATTTAGGATCATGTTGAGTTTCTGGTTTTTTGTAGTCAAGGATAGCTTGTGCCTCGTGTAATCAAATCCAAAAGACAGTTGTATTTGGTGGCGAGGTAGCTTCCATTGCACGGCTGATGCTCTTCCTTCCCAGCTAGCAAAGTAGTGAAGCAAAGCAAAGAAATACCAATGAGTATTATAAATGTAATATTAAGCACGGCTGTTACTCCTTTTCTTGCGTTGCTGTATATTGGTGATTCGGATCATTTAGCTGTATAAGCGAGAAGATGAATGACGACGAAAACGTGCTTTTTAAATCACATATAACACAGCTGTAAAACGGTTCTCACAACATCGACTTAGAGCAACTATGTTGTACAACAGGTCTTAACGGTACATTTTTGTAGCAAAGTTGGCCTATTGTGGCTTCTGATTCGCTGCATTAGTGCTGGTGACATATCTGGCACGCTTCTTGCTAGTCCGTGATATAAAAGAACACACCACAGGTCATATACTTATACATGTTTCCTTAACGCCGGTGTTAGTTACATTACAAGTGATCCACAACAACATTAAAAAGTAGTTAATACGCTTTGGCAAGGGCCATATAACACAAGTTACATGAAGACATTTTTTGGTCCCATATAATATAACGCTAAGAAGCCACCACGGATTTAGAACAGAGCCACATAATAGCTGTAAATGAAACCCTTATGGAAACTTTCTCCTCTACAAAAGAACTTGCAACAAATTTTATTTTTTGAGAAACACAAAAGTCTCATCATGACGGTAGACAGCTTCGAATCAGTGATTTATCATATCAAACACAATCTGGTTTGTCCATATTCTAGTTTATTTTTCTAGGACGCTCCCTGATATTTGTCAACACGCTGTAACTAACATTAACTAAGCATTGATCATTTTTGTCAAATCATCGCTTATAACTTGGTTCATTTTAATTAGATTTTTTTCTATAACAACAATGTGTTTAGTTGGTATATATAATTGCGTTTCTTAAGACTACAGTGAGTTACTATTTGAATTAGAGAATGAGAATGAGAATTTATTTCATAAAAGTACATACAGACAATGTAAATGTACTTATACCTAGTAGTTATAATAACATATTGTAAATTTAATGTACACGCCTCAGGATTCAAAAAACAAGGGCAAAAGCCATTTGCCGTGCTAGTTTAGTAAAAAACTGTCTGACGGACGGATAGCAAGCCGTTCATTTGTACCTCTGGGTATGGTTTTATGTCGTGTTTTGTGAGCAGTAAGTTGCTATAGACGACTTATTAATATTGAAAGTATTTACTTACAAAGCTTTTTTGCTAGTCAAATGTAGTATATAGTGAAGATGAACGTACTGTAGTGTAATGGATTGTGTATAGTTAATGTTGGAAATAAAAACCGGCCGTCCGACTCGCACGAAGGGTTCCGTACCATTATCTATTTACAACGGCAAAAAAATCACATTTGTTGTATGGGAGCCCCCATAAATATTTATTTTATTCTGTTTTTTAGTATTTATTTGTTGTTATAGCGGCAACAGAAATACATCATCTGTGAAATTTTCAACTGTCCAACTATCACGGTTAATGAGATACAGCCTAGTGACAGACGGACAGACGGACAGACAGACTTACAGCGGAGTTTCAGTAATAGGGTATAAAAATGAAAACTATATAAATGTGTGTAGATATATTATAAAATGTGTAGATTACATTTGTGTTCAAATGTATTGGTGTTATCGAGTGTTGACACCTATGACGTTTAAATGCCTACCAAGTTTTTTAATTATTTATGAGTAAGTGTCAATAAAACAATGTTTTATTGGTAGGTAGAGCTAATGCCGGGCTCTATGTTGAAGGTATTACCATCTTACTTGGAGACCCCCTCGAAGTAATTCGGGGGAGAGTAAAAGGACAGCTCACAGGCAAAAATCCAGGAGACTCACCATGCCTGGGACCACAGAACTATTAATAAGGAATAGAAATGCCATGAAAGCCGTGATTGCGACGCACTGATTTGATAAATACATCAAGACATAACCCGCGGGCCTCTCATTTCTCAACCGAACGCGTTAGAACAAACATATTGTAAAAATGGTGTATTGCAGCGTGGCAAATTGTTCTAACTCTTCTAACAACGTAAATAAGACATTCAAAGGATTTTCATTTCACTCGTAAGTAATTTAAACATGTATTTACTGTGATATTTACAGAATAAACCTTGCGGTAAAAAAAAATTCAACCTTGCCATGAAATATTTAGCGTTGTAGCGAGTAGCGTTAAAATTAGACAATATTTTGTCCATTGCAGGTTATAAAGAGTGTCACATATTGAGTTAGAATATTAACGCCGCAATGTATATTTTTGAAACATTATCAACACGGACCTAATTGTGTCATAGTGGGCCGCTGGTCATGGGTCTTTACACACATTGGCACAGTGCCATGACGTGTTTGGTATTTTACATCTAAGCTTCATAGAAATACGGTGTTATTTTGGCTGTATGAAGATGGGTTAACTAGGTAATACTACGTTATTCCAAAAAGTGGCGATAGAGGTTCTCGTATCAAATTTGTGTCACGCCATCCCCGTGCCTGGGACTGATAGTTGGCGACTTATCCATCCCTAATAGCCAGGCCTTATGTGGAACAGACTGGTGATGGGCAGCGGCGACACTGGTGCAAGGGTTCTGGTACCGCACTCACCAACCCACCTGCGCAGCGTGTGTGAGTATGGGCAATTCTTCTAGGATGACCACCGAGAGTGGCAAAGTCCTGGAAAAACTAGGCTGATGGATGGATACTTCATTGTTAATAGTGACGCTAATCGTTTTGGTTATTATTTTTCGATTTTCATGTTTCCGTTATTTTGCAATAGAATTGTTATAGAAACAAAGACTTTATAGCAAAGATTTCTCATTTTTTAAATTCAAGAGGTTAACAATTTAAGGCAATCCAACGGGAAGTGATAGTGGCTTAATCGAAATCAATAAATAAAGGGTTATCCTCTCCTTAATTCTATGGCTCCATCTCTTTCCAAACTACATAATTGTAAACCAGTCACTTTTTAGATTTTATGGCTACTTTGTAAGTAGATTTGGCACATTTGCTTTTTGTATTATTATGTTGAATATTATATGACGTGTCTAACGTTGAGTAAACTCAAACTTGATTTTTATTATCAACCGAAATTTTAAATGTTCTCCATCACTGAACGCATCTGTCATAGGTGCCATCAATCGATGGCGCGACTTTAGTTTGACTTTGGGACTGAAATAAAACTGCGTTATTATTGCCCTAATTCTCTAAAAGTTAATTTAAAAATTTCAAGTAGGTTTTCGGTGTTGTCATAATTCAGTTTGTTTAAGAAAATCGTAAGTTTTTTTTTTAAGAGCCTCTAAAGATGAAATTTGTAATTTAATAGATGCACTTATTCTGTTGTATTAAAAGATCCTAAAAAATTAATAAAACTTTGAGCAAAAGAAGTTCTGCACACAGGAGTTTTAAAAACTATGTCAGTTCGTTGGATTTCAGTAGAAGTCGTGGAGGGGTTTTTATGGAGATTTGATACTGTGTCTCGGATAAAAAGCAGTTTTACAGTAAGTACAGAATTATCAGCATTCAGAGATTCGGTTAGATATTTATAAGGTTTAAAGTTCATAACTTTTAAGTTAACGAGTCAAAGAATAAGTCGTCAAAGGCAGTGATTTTATTTTAGGTGGAGCTGCGGGTAAAAAGCTATTTCAATATGATTCTACTAGTAAAATGTTAGCCTGGCAAAATAAAAAACAAGCAGCTATTTGGGACAGTCTCAAAATGGCCGAAAAATTAGCCGAAGTTATTATTGGAATAAATAACACAAAAACGAATCGTTAAGACCTTTATTTTCGATGGAATGTAACAGGTGTTTTCGAGTGTAGACTCTTACTAAAAGTTAGTCCACACTCGTAAGACCCTATTTAACTGACTATTTTAACGTCCCAACGTGATAGGGGATGAGTTTTATTGCCGTACTTCGGGCACAATTACACGCTTTTTAGGGCATGCAGGTTTACCTCATAGATTGCAAGTGGTTTACCTCACAGACAGCAAAGGAGATAAGTAACCAGGCCCAGCGCAAACACTTTGATCCTCAGACCAAAAAGTGAGTGATTGATGATACAAAAAATACTCAATAAATAGTGCATGTGTGTCCTTATATGTATTGACCAAGTATTTCACATCTCATCTATCGCTCACCTTAGGGTTTAGGATCAAAGTGTTTGCACTGGGCCTGGTTACTTATCTCTTTTGCTGTCTGTACATATACTAATACTATGCTTGCACATTAATTCCGAAAATGTCAATAACCCTCTTCTCGTCAACAAACAATCCCCACTCCAAAGAATGCGAGGCTGAAAGTGGAGTCAGAGGGGTTGTCAACGTTAGATTGAGTACAAGCAGTGCAATGTATATGTATTTAAAAAGCTGGGTACAATAAAGAACAATATATTTATACATATGTACAGCCCTCCCACGTTGCTTTTAAAAGCTCTAAAAATCATTATAAATAAAGTAAACACTTACCAGGTAAACCTGCTAGGGCTGCAGCCTGATAAAAACAAACAAAACCATGTTTTATACAAATTTCACTATAATACAATATGATTTATTCCCTTTAAAATACCATATGTCTCTACACGGCTTGGCAGTAAATTGTTTCTAGTAAAGTAAATTAACAATGACATTTTCTTTTTAGGCAAGATATGCAGGTTTTGGTGCCGTACACTTAAGTTAGTTTTCGGATTTCAGATTTTTTTAAGCTTTTACGTTAATGTAACTTGTCAAGTTCAAGTAGGAAGGTACAGAAACACCGAGTCATATGTGTATTGAAATATGTACAATCTATAATATATACAAAAGTATCAGGTAAACAAAGTTGTAGCAAAGTAGATTCATTCAAGTTTAAAATAAATAAGATAAGGCTGTTATTTAATTTCATCCCTTTTTAGGTTTAAGTCGAAAATAAACTATCGAAAGTAGATAGAAAATATAACTCGTAAAATCTCATGGGCAAAATTTAAGAATAATAAATTTCTAACAATTTCTGTTAAGGGTCCAAAAGAAAGTATTGTGTTGAGACTCCGTTGTCCGTCTTTATGTCCGTATATCATAGCCTCACAACTTCTGCACTGATAAAATTCTTTAAGATAAACAAAGCAACAGAAAATTAAAAAAAAAATTATTGTTCAAGATACTGCCACTACAAAAAAGCAAAAAAAAAATCCTCAAAATGTACAACATGAGTATAATATCTAATACTGAAACTAATTAAAAGATTATTAAAAATTTATGTTACAGCAATAATTACTTGTACAGATTCAAAATTATCTGTGAGAACTTAAACAATATATATATATATATGTCCTCGCCCCTTTTCTCCGAAACTGGTGGACAGTAAGATATGAAAAAAACTATTTTACAGGCCATTACATAACTGAACAATTTCAGAAAAACTGTAGCGATCAAAGAAGAGTAAAATAAAAAAAATGAGAAATATAAAACGCAAAATACTTAAAAAGTAAAACAATAAAAAAATATATATTCTTTCTTAATATAACAACGATATATAAACTACGATTTTCAATAAGGTATTTGATAAAATTACTTCTTTTTTTTTGGTATATGATAACAAATAGTCGTGGGCAAGATTTTAAATATTATTTTCCTATCTTACTCAAACTTGATCGGTTTTTTTAATTGTAATATTATATATTATATGAAAATAGGATATAATATATTTATCCTTAAATACATGATGGCAGTAAAACTTACTGTAGTATTTTTAAATTATATACTGAGACTGCCAATTAACCCCCATAGAAGTCAAAAATATCTCATGTTTAAAACTTTCAATGTGTTTTTTTGTACATGTTGATTGGAGAACAAAAGCAAGAATTATTTTATTGTGTAGAATTATTTTATTTTACTTTAGGTTATAGATGAGATGGAAGAAACTGACAGCAGCAGCAGCAGGGCTCTCAAATTGTATATTTATTGGCGAGTAATTTGGAAATTCTGATAAAAATAAGAAATATAGTAAAACAAGAAAAAAAACTTACCAAGATAGCAAAGAAGAAGAATACGGAGAAGAATTTCATTTTGAAAATATTGTCTTCACAACTGTTACTGTTCGCTAAAGGATTCTGCAAAGATGTATGATATTCCAAAACTTAAGCAAGCCTTTTTATACTAAAATAAATACAGTACATTGCAAAAAAATGAAACTATTTGTGAATAATTTTTTTTTGGTAAATAACTTTAGTTGTTAATAAAATATCACTTTACGTATTTATTTATATTTTGGTGAATTGACACACGCCTGGGTTCCTGGGTTCCAGTCCCAGTTAAGTCAGAGATCATCACATCCAGATTTACTTCCCTTCTGCATTTCTTTACCATTTTCATATTAACCTTCAATTATTATAAATGAAATATAAAGGTAAATTTGTCGCAGGCAAATAGTAAAATTCGGCATTTTGCAAATGGCTTGGTCAGTTTCTAAACGCTAGCTAGCTATTTTGCTATTTGATGGATATTCTTCATATAGTAGAATTCCCCATTTTATAATTTGCCTCGGCATATTGTAATTCTGTTATAGTAGATTACTGGCGCGGCCCGCAAATTAGGTGTTGATGCGACGAACGTGATAATTTGGGCCGAGGCGTTAGCCTCTAGTAGGTTTCTACTAGAGTAACACTTAATGACATTCAGATATTCACGGCCTGGTCTTTATTCAAAATATTTTCATCGGACTCAAATTTCTTCATTAAAATACCAATAACATTTTCACGTTAAAAAACCTCATTTCATATTCAAATAACACGACAGATATAGATTTTCATACCAATATTGCCAGCCGCTGATTACTTGTTTTTCACCACTACTAGAATTTCGATTATTTTTTTAACAAGGTTCTTGAAATTACGATTGTATTACGCCCTTATTTGAGAAAATTACTTTAATAAATGTGCATTAAGGATATTTTGACATTTGGTTATTTTTATTTCGCAAGAAGATAAAATTTACTAAATTTTTGATAACTTTTAGGGTCTAAAAATGCATGTTTAACAATTTCTTTACATAATAAAGTAGTAAAAAAGAATGACATGTTCATTTTAGGAAATTATTTTTGCGTAAATGTAACAGCATGAAGATATGGTTTAAAGTCAAGCGGTTTTTGGACTAAAATTAGGCAATATTGTTAATTTATTTGAAAGCACTTATAGTATTTGTATGGCTCTTACGCTCAAATATAGAACATAATTTAGAAAAAAAAAATTGGCTTACAAAAGAATCTTCCAACATAGCAAAAAACAGATCTACCCAAACACGTGTGAAGTCAAAAGTTTCCAGAAATCTTGTCCCTTACATTATCTTAACTTCCGTCAAAACTTAATTACTTAAATCTTTAATCTCATATTTCTTTTTGTTGAAATTACTTGCTCTTTTGAAAACAGCAAGGCTAAAGTTACACAGGTGGCAAAAAAAGTAACCGTTATATCCATGGTAGGAGATGGGAACTGTCTCTACCGCGCAATTGTTCATCAAATTAATACCCTTATGGGCCTTACTTTTGATTACCGGGCGGTTTGACAGGATCTAGCTACTTTCGTCTCTGAAAACCACGACAACAGCAGAATATATTTAGTGTTACTGAATAACACGTTTGTAGGTCCAAACCCCACAAACTTGACTCCAGAAAGGGTAATCTCCAACTATATTGATCTACTATTCAAGGAGAAGTTTTGTAAGGGAGAAGATTATCATAAAATCAGCAGATGAGTTCCACCTGGTCAACGTAGACGACAACATCGCACCAACAGACCACCTATCGTTTATAAACCAACGGGTGATCCAGTTTCCGGAAACATTCACATTTTTTTACGACAGAAACCACTACGACAGCATCTCAATCAACAGTAACGCCACGGAAACATTAATAACAAAACAAAAACAAAAGTGTAGCCTTGGCCAATTGAACACTACACGCTTAAAGTCAAAACTTTCAGAATTAAAACAGACAACTACTACTGCCAAAGACTCCGAATCGGAAATTACACTATCACGTGAGCACCGGAGCCGACCCCAAAAACAGCAGCTGCAGCCTGAGAGCCCTTTGATACAAATCACGACGTGTACTTCTGATACTCCACGCAGCCTACAGCTATGCAGAATCAAGAAGGAAAACTGGACACCTGGCTTAAATCTATGTTCCAAGATATAAAAATGTTCAAGAAAAAACAGAGGTTTTTGGAAAAACATTTCTAGAGACAGGCTCCTCGTAAAGAAGACAGCAGAAGAAATCTACAATTTACCCAAAACAGATACAGAATTGGAACCCGAATGACAAAACAGATCTACACTTTAAAGCGCAGCTTCCCGTACACCCATATTTATAACACACAAACTATCGTATCTATTTAATCCTTAAATGCTCACTTTACGATGCCTGAATTCGGGTGGGCCTCCAATCTCCCTTCACTCCTCATCCTGCAGCTGCCATTCGACAGTCCCCTCCTAGCTCACCGGTGTCTCGGGTCTTCGCACCCTTGCACCAGATCTGCTGGCTGGATGAGTCACCAGAACAGAACAGAACAGAGAAAATTATTTATGGATTTTTTTTTACGTTCCAGCGTTCATGTGAAAAGTATTGTTTTCTCCTATTTTGCTGTATCCGGAGACCCAGCTTCATTGTTACGCAGTGCACGCTGATATTAATGTTATTTCAATATAGTCTCTACAGACTCAAGGTCGTTGGCTTCTACCTGCCCCTTAATATAGACCACCCAAGTGGCACTCAAAAACTGAAAAGCAGCTCAACCATGTGTTGTTTTATTTTTGAAGCTGAATAGCATTACTCAGCGCTTTTTCTGCAAATATAACTCTTAAATGGACACAAATTATTCAGACTTAAGTTCACATTGCTTTTTAATAACGTTACGATAGCGTTTTATTTGCGTTATTATAGGCAACAGTAGTCATATGGATCGAATACTGACTGAATCTGATGAAGAGAGCATGAGTTACCCTTTATGCAGACCAAACTTTACATTTACACCTTAATTCATGTCTTGAACTTCAGCAAGTTCACATTTTGCTGTATAAATACGCACATAAAGTTTAGTAGGCAGCAATAATATAATACGTGTGATAAGTTTATAATGGAATTATTTTGTTAATGGTGGATATTATAAAATGGAGAACATGATATTCGGTATTCATTTGTAACAAATTATTGGGTTTATATAGAATTATAGAAAAAAATTATAGTTATTAAAAAGTTGATTGTAAAATATATACTTTTACTATATTTACTGGCACTGATTTCGAGAAATCTTTAAAAAACACCAAAAATATGTAGTATGTCCCTCCCTCCTTACCTCCAAAACTGGTGGACCAAAAAATATGAAAAAATCATGTTTACGTAAAGATTAGAGGAAAAATAAAGTGGTTGAGAAATTCACGAGAAAAAAATGACAAAATTAAATTTATCATTCTCAATACGGAACCCTAGGTACGAAAGTCTGATTTGCACTTGGTCGGTTTTTTTTTTTTAGTTCTGTCCAGTCTGTCAATAATTACCAATATACTCTAATTACAGATACTATAACAGGTATCAAGAAAAGCCATTATGAGCATCGAAAAATCTCATTAGAGCTGTTTAATAGAATAAAAACTAGCTCATGTCCAATTCCAGGTCTAGAGCCACATTTCAGGAGGTCATTTTCAAAAGTGGTCAAACCCAAAAACTGATAATTGCGTTTTTTTTACTAAAATGTACTTACAGAAATTAGTGATAAATCTGTGGTTAAAAATAAGTTTTATATTTATTAGTTTACAGGGAAAAACTTTTTGAAATTGCCTCTTTTTAAAAACTCCACTGAAAAAATTACAACTGAGGTTACAAAAATGGCTGTACTCTAAAATTACTGAAATGTGATTTGACCACTTTTGAAAATTACCTCCTGATTTGTGGAAAGTTTGATCCCAATCGGTTTAGTAGGTATGGTGTGAAGGAGTGAAACAACACTTTTCTATTGAAATTTGAAACACCATTGCTATCCTGTGGGAACTCTTTATGGAATAAAAAGTAGATTCCAAGTCTAAAACTATATTTTTGCAAAATTTCAGCCCAATCGGTTCATTAGCTACAGCGTGAAGGAGTAACAAACCATCCATACATCCATACCTTTGCATTTATAATTATTAGTGGGATTTCACAGCACCCCTAGCGGTTTACGAGAGGAACCACAATTTCTTATGCATTATACCTACTTGACCAGGTAAGAAACAGGTTAAGAAGATATTATATAACATTTTGGAAAAGAAACAATTTTTTTTTAACGCAACTGTACAACCAAAGCATCTGTTCAAATTTAAAGTTGTGAAAAATTATAATATGAATAAGTATAATTTTAGCTGTATAAGCTTTTTATTTGTAGTTTTAATAATTATATGATAATAATAAAAATTAATATTTATATTTTCGAAATATTTCGAAAGTATAAAGTTTATTTTTCATTATTATCGAAAAATTATAATAATATTTACTGCATTCATAATTCGATAAAACTTAAATAAAATTTAAATTTCCTTTCATTTAAAACTTTATGATTCTATAAAATATTAAAAATTTACACAAAACTAAAACGAAATAAAAATAGATTTATACTAAATAGAAAACTTTATTAAAGTCATCGCTATCATTGGGGACGGTAACCAAGACACTGGCTGCATTACCTCGTTAGATAGCAAGACTAATGCGTTGGCCAAGGTAAGCTCCAGCTCTTGGGTCCCTTGAGGCATCCCACAGACGCGATGCTAGGTAAACATATACCTAGCATCGCGTCTGTGGGATACCTCAAGGGACCCAAGAGCTGGAGCTTACCTTGGCCAACGCATTAGTCTCTATCTAACAAGACTAATGTTTGTTTGTATGTAATGTTATGTTTGTAGAGCTGTCAAGCACCGGGCTCCCAAGGCTCGAACGTCTCAACGCCAAACAGCACAAACATTTAGCCGTCGCCTGCGTATTTGTCTCGCTTTTTGTACGCTTTAATTGACGCTGACACCACACTGGCCGCAATGACTTTTATGATATTTATTTATTATAATATTATTTAAATTATAAATAAAGATAGACAAGGTGATTTCAAGGTATGTAGTTTTCGTGTAAATGCTGCAGACACCTTATATCATTATGACAATTTCTTTTACAAATTTTTTAAGTATGAATTTAGTTTAAATTCTGAGGGGTTGTATCGTGTACACTTTGGGTGCACGATTTACATTAAAAGTAGATAAGTACTTATTCAACAATTCGTACACTCGACAGGTTCCGTTTCAGGTAGAGACTTCTCGGTTGACCGGAGAGCCGGCGCGGCGGCGGCGGCTTTTACCTTACCTCGGCTTGTGGTCAGTCTGGCTATCCAAAGAGGCAACGTCGATAGTATTCTGGACACCTTACCCCGACTTGGCCCGAGTATTTATTTATAGTTTTTAGATGGCGTTCGGTTTTATTATATTCAATTTAAGATGTGCTCTTGTCGGTGGAGTCCTCTCCATTCACTTCTGCACTCCACCTTACCTTTTACTTTTTGATACGACACGACATTTACTTTTTCTTTCACCTGATTCATGCATATTCTCCTAGGCCTTTCTCTCTTTCTTTTCCCCTCCACCATGTTTTTCATAAAATTGTCGTGTCGTATCAGATGTCCCAACATCTTTCCCCTTCTATATCTTCTAATAATAATATACGGGGTGTTAATACACCGCTATATTTTAATAAAACTACATACTCTACTGATCATACTGAACAAATTTTCCAAAAATACATACACGCGCAAAGCATATATATTCTTGCCCGTGCAATTTTTACTGTAGGTTTCTGAGATTTCTTTTTCATTTGGTCGGTTAAGTTTCTTTAGGAAAGGTGTTCAGCATGATCAGTAAATTAATATAAGGGTGCATTGCAAATGAGAAAATATGAACATGAAATAAAAAGTAAGACAAATATTTTCTCGGGCCAGGACTCGTACCTGCGACCTTTTCTTTCTTTATTTCAATTCCTGTTGTGGAATTGTGTATGTGTGAAAATCGTATTCATTTTGACAGCTTCAAATGTATAAGTGTTTCTCTGAAGATCTTGATTTCAGACCTTCGTCCAATTTATTTACAGTTGCCTTATAGGACGATTTGGTACACATAAATTATTTATTTTTTTATCTTATTGTTAAGTAGGGTTATTTCGATATCTACATATTTTTTATTTATTTTGACAACGTAATAAACCACAACATTGTTTTTTTAACATTATTACAAAAAAACTGTTAGTAGTACATTTATGATTCCTCAACAGTATTAATTATCAATCTCAAGCTTAACATTGATCAGTACTCAACATTAATAGTAATTGTTAATGGTTGCCGCAAACAACAGGTAGAGTTTTCACATGCGAAATTATATTTTTATTTTAATATTAGAGGTTTTTACTTAGTCCCGAAAGTATCAAAAGAACCGGGACGAGGTTATGTGTTCCCGGTTCTTAAGTCTGTGCCAAATCTCAGGATAACCCGGGACTTTCGGATCCGGGATTTCCCGGGAGTGACCATTCCCTTGTATGTAGAAGCTTACATGGTGTTTTAATATACATTCTTCTACATAGTAAACCAGGTCAAAATTGGTAACCTTTGGGTGGACTATTTCTGGACTACTTATAGACACCAAGTTCAAACTGAAACACGTAAATATTCTGCAGAAATCAGAAAGTGTAAAACCTTCACGATAAATTCCTCACCAAGGATATAACTCGGGAATCCTTGAAGGACTTATTTTGAGATTGAGCATGGCGTCATGATTAGATATTTATAGATAATTTTTTGGAATTGAAACCAAGCCGGTAATACGCGTCATTTGCTCGTATTTTAAAAATATAATTAGCGACTTCAAGTGTCCGGAATAAATACCAAAGAGTGCGACTAAAATAATGAGTGGGCGATTTTGAAGTATGAAATCAAAAATATTTAATCAAAAGTCAAAAAATTGGTGCGACGAGCGAAGCGAGGAGGAGCGTGTTAAGTTTACATGTAAGATAAAATAAGGAGCCGAGCGAAGCGGAGCGAAGCGAAGTGATGTCCCTAGTTTTATTACTTAAAATTAAGTTGTCACTAAAATAGAAAATTGTTCGTCTGAGAATTATTCTACTCAACTCAAATTTGTATTTTCAAGTCACCATTTACAACAATTTTTTTCCTCCATAGTCTTTCGCCAACTTAGTATTTTAGTACGCTATATTTAGTACTTTTGACACCTTAAATTTGAATTTATATTCACTCGTTTAAATATTACCCCATGAGAATTTATGAGTATATTATGATTACTTACCACTTACCGAAATACTCCGAGGCAAACCTGCATACCCTAAAAAACGTGTATTTTTACCTAAAGTCCGGTGTTAAGGCTCACTCCCGCTTAGACCCGTAAAATATTTGGTGAAAATAGTGTGTACGATTGTTGACTGTTTCAGTAACAGTGAACCGGACCTTCACTACTTGTCATGGATTGTACAGAAAGAGACAGGAAATACAACCTTTGCCGAAGAGTGGATTAATGTTATGCTACTTACGTTCTTACGTTGCTACTTACGTTAAAGCGTTCGTCATTCACGGGTTCTGTCAATATATGAATATTCAAAATGGGAGATCGTCAAAGATTTTTTTTATTTTCCCAGAATCCTATTGTAGTCCTACGACTCGACGATTATCCGAATTTCATCTATATCGGCCCTGTAGACATATTTTTCAAGGCTTCGTTTTAGGAAATCCTATTATTCAACGGAAGCCCTAAAAGAACGGAATACTGCTAAAATAAGGTAAGTTAAACAGATATGAAAAACAAAACAAAACTATCAAGTGCGAGTAGGACTCGCGCCCTGAGAGTTCTTTACCATAAAGTTCTAACACAGTCTAACAGTCCTAAAAATATCCAACGTTATGGTAAGGTTTGTCAATGGTGGAAATTTTAAATGGGGTTGCCATGCATGAACAATAAATGTAGGGATTTCTCTCTACAGTTTTATAGATGATTGAATGAAGAGCGTCGTATAATGAAGAAAACAACCGCTAATGTGGAGTGCATATATTTCACTGATTGTACGATGATTGTTTTGCAAAATAAGTAAACTATAAAATGCTTACGCTAAAGTATTACAAAATAATAATCTTTGGACAGTTGACTGTACAATAAAGATAACGTAAATTCAATTAATTCTGTGAATAAATAAAATTTTAGACAATTAGTACTATATAAGCTAAAGTTGCTAGAATTACATACATTGTTACAAATAAATGAATACATTTTTCATGTTGTTGTGAACATTTAAGAAACATAATGTAGTTTAAATGATTAAGATTTTTAATGAAATATCTATTTAGAGGTACAATATTGCTGCTGACAAAATAAATTTGTGGTAATTTTCTGTTAAATTTTACAAACTTAAACTTTTTATACTTCTTTTTTATACTTTTAATTTTTGAACCTGATAGGAAATATCCATATTAAACGTAAAACGAATTTTACAACATACTCGTAACTTCCCGTTATGTAAAATATAGCACACTTCTTTGCAATGACAGAGTATACAAAATAAACTTAATATTAAACAAAATCTATGAAAATAACTTATCAATAGGTATGTAGTACACCCATGCTTTGCAATGACAGAGCGGACAAAATAAATTTAAAACTAAAACGAATATAAGAGAATAACCTATATTATTTTTTTGCTTCGCAATAACTGAGCGTACGAAACTTAAGTTTAATCTAAACGAATGTTAGAAAATAACTTACATTAGCAATGACCTAGCGTACAGAATTAAAGTTAAATCTAAAATACAACAATATTACTTTTCAATAGGTAGTACCTAGTATATAATTTAACATTTGCTGTTTTTAACTGAAAATCTCTGACCTTGCCATCATTACCAGGGAAAACTTTAACTACTCTGGCCATGGGCCACACCAAAGTTGGTGCATTGGGCTCTCTCATAAGTACTAGTGCACTTACAGTGACATTGATTTGAACCACTTTCCCCTATTTTGTAGTGTATTAAGATAGTAATAGTAGTGTATTAAGATAGTATAGAAAGTTCCAGAATCTTTGCTGCAACTGAATACATTTTTGCCAATATCTTATTCTATTAGTTTCATTCATAGAAATATCTACTTCCGGGTACATTGATAATGCTGTCCCTATCAGGAAATGACCAGTAGTCAGATAGCAGTATAGTCATTGATATCCTCAAAGAGAGGAAAATTGGACGCAAATTCAGCACAGCCTCTATTTGACATAATACTGTAGTTACTGCTCAAAGGTTTGTACTGCATTTAATACAATTCTTTTTAAGTGAAATTTCATACTTTAGACAGCCGATTCAGCAAGCTCAGCAAAGACGGGCGCAAACGGCGGTATAAAATGAAACTTTATACCATTCTTAGCGGTAAAGTCTTGCACAAGCGAGAAGTTCTGGTGAACGTTAGAATTATTAAGCTTGTACACTTCAGCTAGCTGGTTCCTTGGCCCATGAAAATAACCTCCGTTATTACAAAAGACATCGCTGGGCAGGCCTCGCCTACTAGTAAATCACTTAAAAGACGCCAAAAAAGCATGCGTTGAGAGATCGGAAGTCAATTCTAAATGAATTGCCTTCGTGACTAGACAGACGAATACACAAACATAACTTTTAGTTACTAATGCCTTTCGGATTCTCGAATTTTTGACTTGCACAAGCCCACTGAAGTCGAGTGCTGCTTTTTTGAAACAGTCTGCATGTCGTAACGCGATGCTGAGGCAAGGACCCCATCAACCGCTTTGCTGCACCAGCCTTAAGCTTGAAACACACCAAGCATTTATGAGTTATATTTTTAACCTCTCGTTTTCCGTTTATAGAACAATATTGTTGGTTTAAATAAGCGTAAAGTGAGTTTGGACCAGCGTGTAGCAATCTTGTATGCTCACTCTGTATTATAAGTTCAGTTACTCTAGAATTTTTTGTTAGAATAATAGGATATTTTTGAGACAGAGGTTTGTCTGAGTTGTCCAGGCGCATACCTACTCTTAGCAAACCATCGTTGTCCAAAAACGGATGTAGAGCTTTTAGTGTCCCTTGCACTCAGTTGCTCTTTTGCAATAACTCAAATTCATCTTTAAAATGAATGGATTGCTCTTGTTTAATTATTAAATGCAATGCATATTCCAACTCATCAGGACATAGTTTCTTTTCTTTTATCTTCTTTTAAGTTATGGTTAAACCTAAATATGTATGCTATTACTCGAGTAATTTTTCCTATTTCGGAATATCTGTCTAGGACTTCCTTAAAAAAATCATAATGCATAGTTGTTGCAAGTACAATTTTATCCTGAGTGGGTAAAACCTTCATCTCAGGTAAGTGTTCAGGTAAGCCAAATTTTTCTCTATTAAAGTTGTACTCACATTGCAGGAATTTTGGTCCCTCCTACCAGAAAGAACAGTTCGGAAGCTCCTGTGGACTAATCAAATCAGCAGGGTTGTCTGTTGATGGCACATACTGCCAGAGCCACCTTTTTGTGGTTTTCTGAATTATACTTACTCTATTCGATACGTAAGCCTATAGCCTGGTTATTTCAGTTTTTATCCAAGCAAGTGTTATTTTTGAGTCGGTAAATAAGTACCTACACCTCATCAATATGAATGCTTTTGCATAATGTTTCATGCACATTGACCCCTTTTGTTGCTCTAAAAACACAATCAAGTCAAAAATCTGTCTTTGTATGAATAATTTGTTAGGTAATATCGATAGTTATTAAGCATAATGTATATTGTCTTTTGTATAATTTTAAGTTTGTTAAAATGCATCTCCATGTAATCCTAGATTTATTTGTTTTTATTATGTGTGAGGGTAATCAAACAAAATTTCTCTCTTTTTCCCGAAATACCCTCAGATTGATAACTGAGCGAATGTAGTCCCCTTCCCTTATAAACTGTGAGGTTATTTTAAGTTTTTTTTTTTGTATTTGTTTTATAATTTAAGTAATTTGCTGTTTAAGAACTATTATTTTATATAAAAATTAATCAAAATTGATATCTATAATTGGCCTTAATATTAAGTTATATGTTATTTGTTTTATCCTTATTATGTATCGCTATTGATTTCTGTACATAAATAAATACCCTTTTCATTAAAACAGCTCGAGCCTGGGGATGTTTAATGCTTTAGCACGTGGGTATATTCGTAACTTTTAACAGAGCAAGTGTAGTTCAGCTTTACCCGTTTTGTCGACCACGCGGATGTATATACAGCATCCATACTGTAAAGGGGTCAATGATACACGGGCTCACGTGACAGACTGGTTTTATTGAATCAGCACCATTCTACCCTAGAATACATGACATCCTCTTTCCATAAACAAAAACAAAACAATTTTAATTAATTTGTAAACTAAATGAACATTTCATGCAAAATTATTTAAAAGAAACAATAGATAAATTGTTAAATGACAAAACTCAGCTATTATAGAAAGTATCAGTTATATAAGTAACAAAAAAAAAATATGCAACTATGTATATCATTTTGATTTACAAAAATTAAGGAAGTTTTTTACTACAAAATACATGACTCAGATAACTTAATCGTAGTGAAATTTATGTAATTTTGTCTAGCTATAATATATACAAAGCATTCCGTAAGTAATAAAAGTATTTGGGTTACAAATTTAATTACTAAGCTAACACAATTTATATCTATAATACATAATTTACCGAACTTGATTCTTTCTCCAAGGAAGGGTTTTCAGTTTACACCGTATCCCCACCTATCTGGAGGCCTCACTGCCCTGCCGGAACGGGTAATATAATTAGAATTTGAACTAAAGGTTTGACAACTTAGATTGTAGTACTGGAGGCGTCCGCAAATCCTTCAGCTGCAGCGCTGTTGCACCGTTTGTCAGAATGAGCCGGCCTAAATTTATAAGTTTCATAGCAGCCAAGCTTTTAGCAAATTTGCACCATTCATCAACTAGCTCCTTAGTCCCAGTTCAAATTAAGAAACCAAATTTTTTGCATAAAGCTTTTTGCTTTTATAATAATTAGACTAGCAAATCCCATAGGGTCATAAAATCTTGAAATGCAGCTTAGAACCTCCTTTTTTGTATTTATATTTTCGTTAAGGAATTCCGGATGGTTAATAAGAAGCAGGCCTTTTTATATCAATTGTTAGTCCTAAAGCTTTCATGTTATAGTTTCCCTTTTGAAAATCAAGCTTGCTAAATCGTTAATCTGCCTCTGGAATATCAAATAGAACCTCAGATGAGTTAGAAGCCCACTAACCTGTAAACAACATCTGGCCAAATAGCTTGAAGACTTCACACCATATGTAACTGTATAAAGACGAATACATTTTATCGCTTGAAGTGGGTAATCACGCCATAGAATGTTTTGGAGTGAAGTGTGTTCCGGATTAACCAAAATATTGCGAAACATTTTCTTAACTTAGAGCATATTTCCCAAACTTGAACATTAGAACAATATCAAATAATTCATTTAAAACTATCGGCCCGTTCAATAAAAGGTTGTTTAAGGATGCCCCTCTTCTTACTTCTGCACATCGATGCATCATACACGACTCTCGTACGAGTACTCTTATTTTCCTCATTAATTACAGCATGATGCGGCATAACATAAATTGGATCTGCATCAAAATTGCAAGAGCCAATGTCCACATAGTGCCCATAACTGAGGTCTATATATTCATCTATGATATTTTTATACTTTGTAAGCAAATTCGCATTCTTTTGCAGTCTTTTTCTAGACTGAGAAACCTAAACAAGGCTAGGTCAAATAAGTTTCCTTCAGTTTCATTTATATTGCTGATCTTTAATGGGAAGTCAACTTGGAATTTTTTATTCTCTAATTTAACTGTATAATGTTCATTTAGTATCTTGGTTCAATTCCTATCTTCGCGGCAGACAGCAGCTAGTCAAAATCGATAGCTCCAAATCTGATTGGTATAATCTGACTGCCGGCGTTCCACAATGTGGTGTTCTTTCTCCTCTCCTTTTCGCTATCTTTATCAATTCCATTACTGCATCCTTATCCTCCTACTTTCATTTATATACTGACGACTTGCAGTCTCCCTTAGTCCCCCTGACTAACGTCTCCCGCTTGGACATGTCTGACTTGGATGACGTGGTTTTTGATGGAGTTAGGAATTTTGGTTTGTGGATGGACCAAACTCTTTCGTGGTCTCAACATGTTAATGAAGTAAGCCGTAAAGTTTTCAGCTCATATTACTCGCTTAAGCGCCTACAGAATTTCTTGCCACTGGAAACGAAAATTATCTTAGCACAATTTCTTCTTATTCCTCTTCTGGATTATGCCGACATCGCTTATCTAGATCCCACTGAAGAGCTGCTCGATAAGCTGGAACGTCTTCAGAACTTGTGCATTCGATTCGTTTTCGGACTACGCAAGTATGATCACGTCTCGGAGTTTCGATGCAGAATTAAGTGGCTTCCTATTCGTCTTCGCCGGAACGTACACACTCTTTTCCTTTTATATAATGTTCTCTATAATACCGTTTACCCTAATTATTAAAAAAAAAGATTTTTTCTACGCACTGATCGCAGCAACAGAGCGCTTCTGTTTTGTCATCATATCGATCTGGCGATGCCTGCGCACACCACTGATCGTTTCTCTAAATCATTTACGGTCAATGCAGTTCGGCTTTGGAATGAACTTCCGCAAACCCTCAGAAATCTTCCTTCTGTGTCCTCTTTTAGATTTAGGCTGAAAAATTATTACCTTTCATCTCTCAAACTAGACTGACTATGCAACTTCATTTGGATGTATGTATTTATGTATTTGTGTATGTATTAATATGTAGTGTATTATATTAAAATATTAGGCTTGACGAAGATTATTTTTCTTTTTGCACAAATATGATAACTCCACTTGTAAATTTTATTCTTTCTCCACATCATCAGTTGACTGGAAGAAATTTCTTTAAGGAATAAGTGCGCCCTTGCGTTTTGTTATTCTATATTCTGTGTTTTATTTAAATTTTCTGTGCAATAAAGTGTTTATTCATTCATTCATTCATTGTACCTTTGAAAATATTTTCAGCTACTTGTTGCTCTGAATCTCCTTTTATAAGCAAGGATCATTTTATCAACACTCTCACAGATGAAAAATGGGTCCACCACTATATACGAGAATCAAAAATTAAGTCAAAACAGTTATCTTACACCAAGACAATGCGCGCGTGCACACGTGCGTTACCGCTATGGCCAAATTTCGGGAATTGAACTACAATTTGCTTTCACCCCTGGCTTATTCACCTGATCTGGCAACGTCTTATTATTACCTATTCCCCAAGCTTAAAACCTTTTTAAGCAGGCAAAGATTTCAACTCAAAGATGATGTGATGTCTGCGATACACAACTGTTTTGCAGGCCTTGAGGAAAACCAATATAGAGATGGCAATAAGGCTTTGGAACATCGATGGATGAAGTGCATAGAGCTTCAAAGAAACTACGTTGTAAAATAAAACTATACTTATTATATAATAAGATATATATATATATATATAATAAGAGGCTTTCATTGCTATGCTACTTATATATCATCCTGTCGTACTATAGCTCCAAATGACCTTATTTGATATTCTTTTTTTTACTGAATATTCATAAGTTGTTACGCTATCTCAACTACACGTAATAAATACCTACAAAGCAATCAGAAGAATATCAGAAAAAAAATATTACAAAATTTTATTGTACATAAAGATGCACCAAAGATGTCAATCATCTTTTGCGTTATGTGATTAGAAAAAAATGTAATAGACCAAGCCAGTAAACCAATTTGAAAAATTTAACAAAATGGTATGAAATTACTAAAATTACTAATTAAACAGGTCATTTTTAAATTATTTATCATAAATTTGTTTTATTTTGCTTCGAAACTATAGAAGGATGAATGAAAATACTATTTTTTGTAAATGATATTTTTTATTTAGTTAAAGATTAACAAGAGCGAGAAAATAAATAAAAGGTACGTTAAAGTACACAAAAACATTTAACATTACTAACAATTAAAACCATGTTTGTTACTTATTAGATAATACAATGGCGATACGGCATCACAATGAATCTGAAAAAAAAATGGATATTGTGTTTGCTAACAGAATATAGAATATTGAAATTAATTTTATTACTAGCTTATGCCCACGGCTTTGCCCACGCTGATTTAATTTGTAGTTTTTCGGGATAAAATGTAGCCTATGTCACTCTCCGGCCCATATACTATCTCTATGCAAAAAATCACGTCAATCCGTTGCTGCGTTCCTACGTCAAAGAAGAACAAACCAACAAACCAACAACCAACAAAACAACCAACACACTTTTGCATTTTTAATAGGGGTACGGACTTTCTTTTATGTCCCTTTTGCTTTTGTAGGTTCTTTATTATACTCGTATGTAATATTTGTGTTGTGGCAGTTAAATAAATGAATATTAAATTATTTTCTATTCTTTTCTTTTCTGCGGTTAGACCGGTCTCATATTTGAACTCACCATTTCCATTGCCTCCATTACCGCTTGGTACTTAACCTGGATAAAAAATTAATGGTTGATTTAGTTTTTTTATTTTCACAAAATATAATTAGTTACCACATTCACATATTAGGCTTAACTCAACCACACACATCAAGAAACAAATTATTATAGTTTATAATAATATATATTAATATATAAGATTAAATTTTACAACATTCATTAGGAAAAAATTATAATAGTTTAAAGTTACAAATAACCTGTAAATTATTAAGAAGGAAAAAACTGAATATTTTGCACAACACTTAGATAAGCATTTATAACCACCTAAACATGGTTACAGGGCAGTATTATAGATTTTGAGCGATGTGAAAACAGATTTGATGTCTTCTGGTTAGACCGCAACACCTTAGCTTCGGTCTTTTATTTGAACTCACCATTTCCATTGCCTCAACGACCGCTACAACCTAGACAAAAAATTATTGGTTGATTTAGTTTTTTTATTATCATAAAATATAATTAACTACCACATTCACATATTAGGCTTAACTTAACCACACACATCAAAAAACAATAATTATAGTTTAAAGTTACAAGTAACCTGTAAAATACTTAGTAGGAAAAAACGAAATAAGTTGTTTATTGATTTGGTGAACATTTTAAACTTCTAATCAAGCATATCGAATTATCTTAAAAAGTGTCCTTTTTAAACTGAAAGATACAAAATGAAGCAATTAAATAATTATAATTATTTAAAAATGGGTTTCGAAGCTTTAACATATTTTAGTTTCAACTAAATATTTTACGCAATACTTTGATATGTACTCTTTATAACAACCTAAACATGGTTAAAGGATGGTATTTATTTATTTATTAAAATTTAAAAATAAAAACAAAAAGTCAATTGTTTACAATACATTATTATGTATGACACTTTAATTATTAAACGATATTATTATTAAGGCGCTCTTATCAAAAAATCAGTAATTTCAAAGTCAAATAGAACTTTCAAATATCGTCTAAAACTTCCAAAAAAAAAAACGCAAAATAGTTCAAACTTTTATCTAGGTCTTCCATGCATGTATTACACGATCAGATAAACTTTGCTCGATAGAAATAATTCACGAACACAGCATGTAATAAGACCTTTCAAATCATGCCATTTCCATAATTCCACTTTTTTATTAACAAAACATATCTGGTAATATTGCTCTTTAAATTTTCTAGGTCGACCACGTAAGTGGGTTTTAATAAACATATCCCTTATTTTTAAACAATTTAAAAACCGATAAAAACAACGAAAAAGTACAAAAGTGGGGTTATTTTCTTTACTCCTTACACGTAAAGAAAAAGACAGAGAGTCACTGTTCTGGGATAAAAGCGCCTTAAACTTCTTTCTATGTGTATGCAACTCACCACTTGGCTTTCCACATGCAGGAACTGTATTACATGAAATATATAGTAATGTGTTAATTACATCCATATATTAGGCTTAATTTTACCACACACATCAAGAAAAAAATATTATAGTTTAAAGTTACAAGTAACCTGTAAATACTTAGTAGGAAATAAACGAAATAAGATGTTCCAGTGATTTGTTAAAAATTTTAAACTTCTAAAGAATATCGAATTATCTTAAAAAGTTTCCCTTTTATGATAAAAATCGGCCGAATGCGAGTCGGACTCGCGCACGAAGGGTTCCGTACCATTATCTATAATAATACAGATCGCGGCAAACTTCTAGTCCGCTCGGAAGTTGCTCTTCCCAAGAATGGCCCATACATTTTGTTCCTGCTGATGCGAATCGCCCCGCGATCTTTACTCGTTAACTTGTAAAGCCTATTTAGCTGTGATAGTTTAAGTTTAATATTTCGCAAACGAAACCATGGATCGAAAAATACTCTTTTCACACCCCCAGTATTTTTAAATTACCTATCCAACGACACCCCACACTAGGAGATAAACGAGAAAAAAACAACCTTCTCACATTAGGTGCAGGGGAGGTACCCTATAACATTTTTTTTTTTCAATTTTTTCAACGTTTTACTGTTCTACTTTATTGGCGTAATAAATATGTATACCCATGCCAAATTACAGCTTCTTAGTACTAATAGTCTCTAAGCTAAGCCGCGGACAGATAGACAGACAGACAGACGGACATGGCGAAACTATAAAGGTTCCTTGTTGTTTACTACGTAGCCCTCAAAAGGTACAAACTGCAGCAATTAAATCATTCTAATTACCTAAAAATTCTTAACTTAAATAAATTCCAGTTGTAACTGAATATTTTATGCAACACTTTGATACTATTTATAGGCACCTAAACATGGTAAAAGGACAGTATTCTAGATTTTGAGCCATCTGACAACAGGTATGATGTCTTTGGGTTAGACTGCAACCGCTGCTTCGGTCTGGTGATCCTAACGCACAACGGTGCAATGAACGGTGTGCATCGTCGAAAGAATGAATATATGGGAATATTCTACATTGGTCGTTCGTTCCGTCGCGACGCGACGTTTGCGTCAGCGGTAAGGGGCATGCTTTTTCCTTGCATTAAATGGTCTGTTGATGACTATTCATCAACATAAAGGCTCTGTGGAAATTCGGATTCGTAGTATTCAACTTTTGTAAGCGTTTTATGGTTTTGAACCCAACCAACAGTTACGGAAACACCCTCGATTTAATTTTTAGCAACTTTGCCCTGGAAGTTCGTCTGCCGTTCTCTCCTTTTGTTAAAGAGAACAAATTACATACTTTTTTGAAAATTGATATACTTTCAACACCAAAGCAATATCTGCTAAAGATTTAGAAATAGTGATTATGTATGATCCTATACGCGATGTACAGAGAAGCACACATTGGAATGTTTAATAAAAGACGAGGCCGTCAGCCGTTTTTATGAAGTTATCTACTCTCCCATTGACGAACACGTTACTATCGATAGCCGCAATAAAAAGCGATTTCATCCTTTGTAGTTTAGTGATTCACTTAGGAAATAATACAGGAAAAAACAATACAAAGTTAAAAATAGTTCTTATTGTACACTGGTAACATAATGTAAAAAACATATTTTTATGTTTTTATGTTTATGCCTGCTTTTCTCAATAGTGAGATTTCTTCGAGCAAATTAAGGGTGAAAGATATTTCTGATATTAATAAGGTTTTTAGAATTTGTAATAATAATGCTTTTTTTTATTTTAAGGTTAACACAATCAGGACAGTTGTTTTCATAACAGCGAGTCCGTATGGTTTGTAATGTTACCCACAATAAAACAATATCAGATGTAATTAATTATTATTTCGAATGCCTATTTAATTATTAAACTTCCTTCTATGTGAACTCACCACAACTATCACCACAGCCCTTGCCTTGAACTTGGGTAACTGAAATGTATAAAACATCATTATAGTTAATTTTGATTTTTTTGCTAAACTAAAAATAAAAAATGAAACACGAATTTGTTTTTCCTTGATAAGTCGTCTTTTAATTTTATTTTTTTACTTTTTTGCTTACTTCGTAGTCGTAGACTCTCGCATTTGTTAAATGTTGAAGGTTTTTTTTCTACTACTTATTAAGGAAATCATTGAGTTAGAGCCCGCGGCTGCGATAAACCGTAAAGACCAATTTGTCATAACACTGCACAACCACGCTAAGGTTTCGTAAGGAGAAATTTTATTCACTAGTTTTATTATAAAAAAAATATATATATTTTAGGAAAAATCTGTCCGTTTCAGAGTGTAATAAAGTTTATACAGGTTTTAATCCATAATAAATATGTATGGAATTTTGCTCAAGTTATCTTAAACCTCAACATGACAACTTTTTTTAAGAGCAATCTTTGTTGTTTATTTTTTTCGCATTACTGGAATGATTTCAGAGGATTCTGTTTCGCTAAGTGTGTGCAATATATTTTAGGCAGAAAAACTTATTTTTTTTTTACTCATAGTATTGCTAGATTCTTCAAACCACGAAAAATAAATTAGAGAACTTGGATGTTTTTGCGGGGCCTATCCTCAATGATAGACTTAAGTAAACACTATGTGTGGTCAATATCTTACCTTGTGTATTTTTATTGTTTCCCACGCCTACACCTATCAAACCTGCGAAAAAAAATATATATTTGAAAAATTTGTATAAAAAAGAACAAAATTAAGAAATAAATATTAAACTAATTTTTTGTACTAAATTGTTCCGATGTTGTAATTAAACGATGCAATTTATTAAAAGAAGTAAGGAAAACACAATAACATATATTCCTAATGAACACTTAAATTTTTTTAAATTCTTATTCAGAAACCAATGAAAACATTGTGACTACAGATTACACATAATAATAAGATTTGTTGAGAAACTATTGAGCACATTTTAAATACGTATATTCAGTTAGGTTTAATTACAAAAAGGCGGGTTTTTTCACAATCCGCCTGTTAAACGGCTCTTCTGTAAAGACTTGTATGATCAATATCTTACCGTTTTCGTTCTTGTTATTAGGCAACGATGTCCTCGCCAAACCCGAGTAAAGAATATAATTTATGTTAATAGAATTTTTCTTAAAAATAACAAAAATAAGAAATAAATATAAAAAAAGATTTTGGACGAAATTGTTCAGATCTTATAAAGAAATTATAAACTTTATTTTAAGAAGTAAGAATAACACAATAACATTTATTCCTAATGAGCACAGATAACTGCATAGTAAAATACATGATAAAAGTGATGAACAATCAAATAAATCAATAATGAGATTTCTTCCAGCAAATCAAAGGTGAGAGTTATATCTTATATTATTTGATTCTCATTATAATCGTAAATAATAATACTAATAAAAATTAAAAATTAAATTTGATAAATTTAACTCATATGATTTAATATGTTATGTTTAGGATATCATCCTTGATCCTACTTAGCATGATGTAAAGTTTCCGGAGTCAAAATACCTATATTGATAGGGTAAAAAATATCTAAAATTTTATGAAAGATTTTGAAATTCTGCTGATCTTCAATTGTCATGATCAGGTCCTGTGCACACAAAAACATTTATCATAAGGTAATATCAACTTAAAGAATGAAACTCAAAGCAATATTAAAAAATATATGAATAGTATTTATCCTGCTTTTTGGATGAATACTGAGTGTTAACAGATAAAAAACTCAGTATTTACTCACTGGTGAGTGTTTACTCGGATGGGATATTTGCTACAATATTTTCAGATCCTATAATGTACTTAGTAATTGGCGATCCTTTTTATTTTACTGGATAAATGCAAATTCTTTGTGTACACATTGACGTAAAAAAAGCTGGACAGAATTGCAGCTAAGCAAGTAAAGCAAAGCATAGTAAAAGTAAAGCATAGCAATGGCGGCAGTTTTTAAGTGTGTGAGTGAAACTACTATGGAAATCAGCACAGTGAATGTGTGCTAACCGGACTCGTGCGTATAAGCCGATCGGCTTACTATGGGTGCTTCAGTGGTTGGTTAGCAAAACTCCGTCCATTTTTTTTTTACGTCAATGTGTGTAGTATAATCTTTGCCTTCTAAGTAATATTTAAATAATGAAGAGAAAACGATGCCAGCCTTCTACCCATCCACATGACGATGGCTATTTAGATACGATTTTTCATTTACGTTAGTTTATTTTTATTAATATCATGGTTTTTTAAAGGTTTAACATTAGTGTTGCGTTCTTTGTTTTACGTACCTAGTTAATTACAATGTTTTAAATGTTTTTCTTTCTTATATATTTCTTAAAGTCTCTATCGTAATTATCGTAATCTTTTTGGAGAAACATGCTGTTCGTTTCCAGTAGTTCATATTGTTGATGAGAGTTTGGCATTCGCAGCATTTGCTAAATCTTCTTTTAGATATTTTTTTTGCTTCATCATTTCATTCTACTTTAATTTTGTTCTTTTCCTTAGCGTCTTTTAAGTAATCATGTAACACAGCTTGTGTTCCATCTGCGTCCGAAATATGATATCTAATAGAAGACAACTACGACAAGAAATATTTAGGATTATGTTGAGTTTCTGGTTTTTTGTAGTCAAGGATAGCTTGTGCCTCGTGTAATCAAATCCAAAAGATTAGATATTTGGTGGCGAGGTAGCTTCCATTGCACGGCTGATGCTCTTCCTTCCCAGCTAGCAAAGTAGTGAAGCAAAGCAAAGAATCACCAATGAGTATTATAAATGTAATATTAAGCACGGCTGTTACTCCTTTTCTTGCGTTGCTGTATATTGGTGATTCGGATCATCATTTAGCTGTATAAGCGAGAAGATGAATGACGACGAAAACGTGCTTTTTCACAGCTGTAAAACGGTTCTCACAACATCGACTTAGAGCAACTTTGTTGTACAACAGGTCTTAACGGTACATTTTTGTAGCAAAGTTGGCCTATTGTGGCTTCTGTTTCGCTGCATTAGTGCTGGTGACATATCTGGCACGCTTCTTGCTAGTCCGTGATATAAAAGAACACACCGCAAGTCATATACTTAAACATGTTTCCTTAACACCGGTGTTAGTTACATTACAAGTGATCCACAGCAACATTAAAAAGTAGTTAATACGCTTTGGCAAGGCCCATACACATAGTGTAGCCCCAACACTAGTTACATGTAGACATTTTTTGGTCCCATATAACGCTAAGAAGCCACCACGGATTTAGAACAGAGCCACATAATAGCTGTAAACGAAACCCTTATGGAAACTTTCTCCTCTACAAAAGAACTTGCAACAAATTTTATTTTTTGAGAAACACAAAAGTCTCATCATGACGGTAGACAGCTGCAAATCAGTGATTTATCATATCAAACACAATCTGGTTTGTCCATATACTAGTTTATTTTTTCTAGGACGCTCCCTGATATTTGTCAACACGCTGTAACTAACATTAACTAGGCAGTGATCATTTTTGTCAAATCATCGCTTTTAACTTGGTTTATTTTAATTAGATTTTTTTCTGTCTTAACAATGTGTTTAGAAGTTGATATATTATATAATTGCGTTTCTTAAGACTACAGTGAGTTACTATTTGAATTAGAGAAAGAGAATGAGAATTTATTTCATAAAAGTACATACAGACAATACAGAAATACTTATACCTAGTAGTTATAAAAACATATTGTAAATTTAATGTACACGCCTCAGGATTCAAAAAACAAGGGCAAAAGCCATTTGCCGTGCTAGTTTAGTAAAAAACTGTCTGACGGACGGATAGCAAGCCGTTCATTTGTACCTCTGGGTATGGTTTTATGTCGTGTTTTGTGAGCAGTAAGTTGTTGTAGACGACTAATTAATATTGAAAGTATTTACTTACTTGTAACAACAACAACAACAACAATACAACTTTATTTGTACACCATATAAAAGAAACAGAAATATAAATACTTAATTTTAACTAACGTATTATGTAGCACAAACAGGCGGCCTTATCGCTTAAAGCGATCTCTTCCAGACAACCTTAGGGTGGATGAAACTGTTTAGAATGATTGCTGAAATGGTGGTGTACTATTTTTAATAATAGATATATTTCAATATTAATAGATAAACGTATTAATATATAATGATAAATACATACTAATAAAATATATGACAAACAATAAAAATAATATATATATGTATATGTCATGAAATAAATTGTCAAAAATATAAATAAATTGGAAAAAATAAAAAATAATGATAATGAATAATCTCGGTAATCAGAGTGAAAGATAGTGTCCTTTAACTAGTCTCTTGAAGATAGGCAGGGAAGGGGCTCTTCTTATATGTAAAGGAAGATCATTCCACAAACGAACAGCTTGTACCGAGAACGATTTATTGAAGAAAGACGATGAGTGCTCCGGCGTGGCAAGAAGCAGATTCTGAGAAGACCGTAAAATGCGGTCATGGGTATCATGAAGAAAACGAAAGCGAGTTTTAAGGTAAGAAGGAGTTGAAGGATTATTCAACACAGAAAACAAGAGGGACAGGATATGAGCATTACGGCGATGACGAATGGGAAGCCATTTAAGTTGGAAACGAAATTCAGAAATGTGATCAAATTTGCGAAGACCAAAAATAAACCTGATACAGAAATTTTGAAGACGTTCGAGTCTATCAAGTTGTGCCTCGGTAACGTCAAGGTAACAGACATCGGCGTAGTCGAGAATAGGTAGTAAAAGAGAATGTGCAAGCGCAATTTTAGTGGCAGTTGGAAGGAATTTTCGAAGCCTTCTTAGAGCTCCTGCTGCCGCAAACAATTTCCTACAAACTTCATTTATTTGTGGATCCCAAGACAAGCAACTATCTAACAGGAGACCAAGATTTTTTGCTTTGTTGCTATATGGAATTAATGTCCCTTCAAATACAATATTAGGTAGCAGTTGCCAGTCAATCCTAGCTGTAAACCAGGGACTACCCATAATAATAACTTGAGTCTTGGTGGGATTGATTTTCAAACCATATTCATTACTCCACACAGATATTCTAGATAAATTAGCATTGGTTGTGATTATGGCTTGTGAAAGATCTTCTAATTTAGCTTGTGTGTAGATTTGGAGATCATCTGCGTAAAGGTGGTAGGAAGAAGATATAAACTGAGAAATATTATTAATAAATATAGCGAAAAGTAGAGGAGATAAGACGCCACCTTGAGGAACACCGGCAGTAGTGTCACACCATTCTGAAAAAGTATCATCAATGCGGACACGTTGCCGGCGTCCTTGTAGATAACTACGAAACCAGCCAATCACCGCCGGAGATATGTTAAGAGAACTAAGCAGGCCTAGAAGGATGTCAAAGTCAGCTGCATTAAACGCGTTTGAAAAATCAAGTAGAGTCAGAACGGTGAGCTGTCCATCATCCATACCCCTTCGTATGTCGTCAGTAATTTCCACCAAAGCCGTAACGGTACTATGGCCAGGGCGAAAACCCGACTGATGAGAATTAAGGAGGTTGTTTTTATTGAGAAAGAAACTCAACTGATGGTGAACTGCCCGCTCAAGGACCTTAGAGAGGAACGGAAGGATAGAGATTGGACGGTATTCAGAAAAGGATGTGGGATTCGCTTTTTTTGGCAATGGGGTGACTTGGGCATCTTTCCACAAAGTTGGAAATGATTCGGAGGAAATGGAGTGATTTAGAATACAAGTGATAATGGGTAAAATAATATCAATGATGGGTATAATCATTTTGCGACTGACACAATCACATCCTACTGCGTTGGATGTAATGGCAATGATGTGTTTCCTAACATCACAATCGGTGAGTTGGCTAAACATAAATGGAGGGTAGTCGGGTGATGAGATTGAAGAAAGAGTATTCAATGTGTTTGTTTTCGTAGCACTATCAAAAGTGGTCGAAGAAGAAAAATGTTGGTTGAGTGAATTTAAATTTAAATCTGTTGGAATTGATTCTTTACGTGATTTACCAACACCCAATGACTTGAGAAATTTCCATACTTTGGCTGAATCGCCATTTTCAACGGATTCATGAATATGGCGTCGTTGAGCGTCCCTACACACCTTGTTGCAGTGATTCCGAATGCGTAAGTACCTTTCCCTATTAGTATCAGTGGGCCGACGTTTAAATTTTGACTTGGCAAGTATCTTCTTTTCCATCACCTGTTTGATGTCGTCAGTGAGCCAGGGAGCAGGAACATGTTTTATCTTGATGGCTTTAACTGGAGCATGTTTGTCAAACAGCTGTATCAATAAGGAGTTGAAGACAGAAACCTGATCATCAACAAAATCATTATTTAAAACTACAGTCCAGTCAATGCCTTTAGCATCCTCCCTAAGATTATCTAGATTCATACCACTAAAATTACGCTGCAGAAGAAATTTTGGCTTAGATTTTGGGGGACGAACTTTATATGATAGATAAATCAAATCGTGATAGGAAAAAGCATCAGCACTATATTGCCCATGTTTGACAACGTGCGCTAAAGATGAAACCATAATAAGGTCAAGAAGAGAAGGCTGACAATTAGGAAAGTGATGAGTTGAGTTTGACGGAAGAATATGTAAATTATTGGAACTAACGAGAGACCTGAGAGAAGAAGAACGATGATCGTTTTTAAGAAGACACGTATTAAAATCACCCATTACAATTGTGTGACTATAAGATGGAGCTAAGTTTTGTAGAAGACTTTCGAAGGAAAAGAAGTAATTAATATTCATGGAAGGGGGATAGTAAACTCCAAGAAGAACCTTTGTACGATTTAGCATAACTTCAATAAACAGGTGTTCGCCAGCATCAGTTGGTGGAGGTTGAGCAGACATACTGACTATAGAAAACGGAATGTGTGATCGTAGGTAAATTGCCACTCCACCACAATCCCTAGGGACACGATCATTGCGAATAAGATGGAAACCTGGAATTGCGACAGATGTAGAAGGTACACAGGGCTTCAAAAACGACTCTGATACAAGAATGGCATGGATTGTCTTTATATTATCAAATGTTGCCAGCATGTCCGGGTAATGACCTCGAATGCTTTGGGCATTGATATGTACAACATTAAAATTCTTTATACATTCAGAAAATTGTAAGGCTAATGAGTCATGAAGGTTGGGGATGCTGTGAAAACTGGAGTCACTTTTAGTATCATCGGAAGACGAGGAAGAGCAGGACATGAAACTATCACTCTGAGAACTATCATTTTGATCAATAAATATATTATTTAACATCGATACGTAATAATAATATAATAATAATAGTAATACGAAATAAATAAATATGTGAACCTATTTATGCGCGAGACTAAAAATACACAAAATAAATGCACCTGCCAGTTGTGTGTGATTAAATTAAAATGAAAAATAAAAAATAAATTATGAGGGGCAGCAGACAGTCAAAACAGCAAAACAATAAGCAAACGTAAAATTGAAATAACAAAGCGTGAAACGAAACGTAGAAAAAAAAACAAAATGTCAGTCACTGTCAGTAGATTGAGGAAGGAACATGAAAAAAATAAAATAAAAAATAACCTATCTACCTGCTGCCTCTAACAATAACAGAGAATAAGAAAACCAAATTGCTTAAAATCAAGACGCTGTCACTCCCCTCTTTGACCTTGTTTTCTTCTGGGTTTTCATCTTGGAAGGAACATCGGCTTCTTCACTATCTGTCGAAATACTGACTACGTCAGGAAGTGACCGGATTTGGTGCCGTTTACCGTCTGGCCCCAGCACAAAGATGGATCCCTCCCTTGTCCAGCATTTAGATACACCAAAACGTCCCCGGGCCGCCATAAACACGTCATGTCGGCGCTTCGTGAGAAACTCCGACAGAGTGATCCCGCTGCCTTTGAGTTTAGTTTTGGTGAACCAAACCTTGTCCCGAAGTTGAGTGTCCACGAATTTCACCAAGATGGGCCTTATTGAACCAGGGGCAGAGCGCCCCATTCTGTGACACCGCCTGATATCACTAACACTGAGATTGGGAAACTCGAGCCGCTCGGAGATCACTTTTACCACTGCATCTGCTGTGTGTTCATCCTTGACTTCATTCACACCATGTACCAAAAGGATCTTGCGTCGGCTTCGCATCTCGAGCCGGTCCACCTCTTGAGCCAACATGTCCACTTGGTGCTGGAGATTTGTCATGGCCTCGGTAATGAAGTTCCGGAACGAAGTAAAACCTGCTGCAAGTTCAGATGAAGTAGAAGCCTTTGAAGGAGAGGTCTGCTCGTACTCCTGCTGGAATGCAGCCATCCTCTTCTCAAAAAGATCTTTCATTTCAGACATATTTTGTTGAACTTGGTCCATAGTGAATTAGTGAGGGTAGTAAAAAAGTCTGGTTCAGTGTTGTGAATGGAAAATTTGTGATAAACTGATTGTTATATGATAGGATAACACTTCCTGGCAGGTAATTTATACTATGATTTAATAATAAACATTTACTGTTACTGCAAAATCACTTTTTAATATTTTAAACAATTTCTAAAAAAATGAGCTCAAAAATTGATGTCTGTACAGATTTAGGCCTACCCACCAAAATTAATTGTATTGTATTGTATTGTATTGTATTGTATTGTATTGTATTGTACAAAGCTTTTTGGCTAGTCAAATGTAGCATGTAGTGAAGATGAACGTACTGTAGTGTATTGGATTGTGTGTAGTTAATGTTGGAAATAAAAACCGGCCGTCCGACTCACACGAAGGGTTCCGTACCATTATCTATTAAAACGGCAAAAAAATCACATTTGTTGTATGGGAGCCCCCATAAATATTTATTTTATTCTGTTTTTTAGTATTTATTTGTTGTTATAGCGGCAACAGAAATCTGTGAAATTTTCAACTGTCTAACTATCACGGTTAATAAGATACAGCCTAGTGACAGACGGACAGACGGACAGACAGACTTACAGCGGAGTTTCAGCGGGTATAAAAATGAAAACTATATAAATGTGTGTAGATATATTATAAAATGTGTAGATTACATTTGTGTTCAAATGTATTGGTGTCATCGAGTGATGACACCTATGACGTTTAAATACCTACCAAGTTTTTTAATTATTTATGAGTAAGTGTCAATAAAACAATGTAATACTTCAGGTGGTAGAGCTGATGCCGGGCTCTATGTTGAAGGTATTACCATCTTACTTGGAGACCCCCTCGAAGTAATTCGGGGGAGAGTAAGAGGACAGCTCACAGGCAAAAATCCAGGAGACT
Source organism: Ypsolopha sequella (assembly GCA_934047225.1). Classification (NCBI taxonomy): domain Eukaryota; kingdom Metazoa; phylum Arthropoda; class Insecta; order Lepidoptera; family Ypsolophidae; genus Ypsolopha; species Ypsolopha sequella. Next base: position 15,058,343 of record OW203985.1, read on the forward strand.
CACCATGCCTGGCCCCACAGAACTATTAATAAGGAATAGAAATGCCATGAAAGCCGTGATTGCGACGAACTGATTTGATCAATACATCAAGACATAACCCGCGGGCCTCTCATTTCTCAACCGAACGCGTTAGAACAAACATATTGTAAAAATGGTGTTTTGCAGCGTGGCAAATTTTTCTAACTCTTCTAACAACGTAAAGAAGACATTCAAAGGAATTTCATTTCACTCGTAAGTAATTTAAACATGTTTTTACTGTGATATTTACAGAATAAACCTTGCGGTAAAAAAAAAATCAACCTTGCCATGAAATACATATGTAGCGTTGTAGCGAGTAGCGTTAAAATTAGACAATATTTTGTCCATTGCAGGTTATAAAGAGTGTCACATATTGAGTTAGAATATTAACGCCGCAATGTATATTTTTGAAACATTATCAACACGGACCTAATTGTGTCATAGTGGGCCGCTGGTCATGGGTCTTTACACACATTGGCACAGTGCCATGACGTGTTTGGTATTTTACATCTAAGCTTCATAGAAATACGGTGTTATTTTGGCTGTATGAAGATGGGTTAATCTATGAGTGCGCCGCGTATGTTAACTAACTAGGTAATACTACGTTATTCCAAAAAGTGGCGATAGAGGTTCTCGTATCAAATTTGTGTCACGCCATCCCCGTGCCTGGGACCGATGGTTGGCGGTTTATCCATCCCTAATAGCCAGGCCTTACATGGAACAGGTGCCTGGTGATGGGCAGCGGCGACACTGGTGCAAGGGTTCTGGTACCGCACTCACCAACCCACCTGCGCAGCGTGTGTCAGTATGGGCAATTCTTCTAGGATGACCACCGAGAGTGGCAAAGTCCTGGAAAGGCTTATGTCCAGCAATGGACAAACTAGGCTGATGGATGGATACTTCATTGTTGATAGTGACGCTACTCGTTTTGGTTATTATTTTTCGATTTTCATGTTCCCGTTATTTTGCAATAGAATTGTTATAGAAACAAAGACTTTATAGCAAAGATTTCTCATTTTTTAAACTTAAGAGGTCAACAATTTGAGGCAATCCAACGGGAAGTGATAGTGGCTTAATCGAAATCAATAAATAAAGGGTTATCCTCTCCTTAATTCTATGGCTCCATCTCTTTACAAACTACATAATTGTAAACCAGTCACTTTTTAGATTTTATGGCTACTTTGTAAGTAGATTTGGCACATTTGCTTTTTGTATTATTATGTTGAATATTATTATGACGTGTCTAACGCTGAGTAAACTCAAACTAGATTTTTATTATCAACCGAAATTTGAAATTTTCTCCATCAATAAACGCATCTGTCATAGGTGGCATCAATTGATGGCGCGACTTTAGTTTGACTTTGGGACTGAAATAAAACTGCGTTATTACTCGTATTACCCTAATTCTCGAAAAGTTAATTTAAAAATTTCTAGTAGGTTTTCGGTGTTGTCATAATTCAGTTTGTTTAAGAAAATCGTAAGTGTTTTTTTAAGAGCCTCTAAAGATAAAATTTGTAATTTAATAGATGCACTTATTCTGTTGTATAAAAAGATCCTAAAAAATTAATAAAACTTTGAGCAAAAGAAGTTCTGCACACAGGAGTTTTAAAAACAATGTCAGTTCGTTGGATTTATTAGAAGTCGTGGAGGGGTTTTTATGGAGATTTGATACTGTGTCTCGGATAAAAAGCAGTTTTACAGTAAGTACAGAATTATCAGCATTCAGAGATTCGGTTAGATATTTATAAGGTTTGAAGTTCATAACTTTTAGGTTAACGAGTCAAAGAATAAGTCGTCAAAGGCAGTGATTTTATTTCAGTTGGAGCTGCGGGTAAAAAGCTATTTCAATATGATTCTACTAGTAAAATGTTAGCCTGGCAAAATAAAAAACAAGCAGCTATTAGGGACAGTCTCAAAATGGCCGAAAAATTAGCCGAAGTCATTATTTGAATAAATAACACAAAAACGAATCGTAAAGACCTTTATTTTCGATGGAATTTAACAGGTGTTTTCGAGTGTAGACTCTTACTAAAAGTTAGTCCACACTCGTAAGACCCTATTTAACTGACTATTTTAACGTCCCAACATGATAGGGGATGAGTTTTATTGCCGTACTTCGGGCACAATTACACGCTTTTTAGGGCATGCAGGTTTACCTCATAGATTGCAAGTGGTTTACCTCAGAGACAGCAAAGGAGATAAGTAACCAGGCCCAGCGCAAACACTTTGATCCTCAGACCAAAAAGTGAGTGATTGATGATACAAAAAAAATAGTGCATGTGTGTACTTATATGTATTGACCAAGTATTTCACATCTCATCTATCGCTTACCTTAGGGTTTAGGATCAAAGTGTTTGCACTGGGCCTGGTTACTTATCTCCTTTGCTGTCTGTACATATACTAATACTATGCTTGCACATTAATTCCGAAAATGTCAATAACCCTCTTCTCGTCAACAAACAATCCCCACTCCAAAGAATGCGAGGCTGAAAGTGGAGTCAGAGGGGTTGTCAACGTTAGATTGAGTACAAGCAGTGCAATGTATATGTATTTAAGAAGCTGGGTACAATAAAGAACAATATATTTATACATATGTACAGCCCTCCCACGTTGCTTTTAAAAGCTGTAAAAATCACAATAAATAAAGTAAACACTTACCATCTGCTAGGGCTGCAGCCTGATAAAAACAAACAAAACCATGTTTTATACAAATTTCACTATAATACTATATGATTTATTCCCTTGAAAATACTATATGTCTCTACACGGCTTGGCAGTAAATTGTTTCTAGTAAAGTAAATTAACAATGACATTTTCTTTTTAGGCAAGATATGCAGGTTTTAGTGCCGTACACTTAAGTTAGTTTTCGGATTTCAGATTTTTTTAAGCTTTTACGTTAAAGTAACTTCTCAAGTTCAAGTAGGTAGGTACAGAAACACCGAGTCCTATGTGTATTGAAATATGTACAATCTATAATATATACAAAAGTATCAGGTAAACAAAGTTGTAGCAAAGTAGATTCATTCAAGTTTAAAATAAATAAGATAAGGCTGTTATTTAATTTCATCCCTTTTTAGGTTTAAGTCGAAAATAAACTATCGAAAGTAGATAGAAAATATAACTCGTAAAATCTCATGGGCAAAATTTAAGAATAATAAATTTCTAACAATTTCTGTTAAGGGTCCAAAAGAAAGTATTGTGTTGAGACTCCGTTGTCCGTCTTTATGTCCGTATATCATAGCCTCACAACTTCTGCACTGATAAAATTCTTTAAGATAAACAAAGCAACAGAAAATTAAAAAAAAAATTATTGTTCAAGATACTGCCACTACAAAAAAGCAAAAAAAAAATCCTCAAAATGTACAACATGAGTATAATATCTAATACTGAAACTAATTAAAAGATTATTAAAAATTTATGTTACAGCAATAATTACTTGTACAGATTCAAAATTATCTGTGAGAACTTAAACAATATATATATATATATGTCCTCGCCCCTTTTCTCCGAAACTGGTGGACAGTAAGATATGAAAAAAACTATTTTACAGGCCATTACATAACTGAACAATTTCAGAAAAACTGTAGCGATCAAAGAAGAGTAAAATAAAAAAAATGAGAAATATAAAACGCAAAATACTTAAAAAGTAAAACAATAAAAAAATATATATTCTTTCTTAATATAACAACGATATATAAACTACGATTTTCAATTAGGTATTTGATAAAATTACTTCTTTTTTTTTGGTATATGATAACAAATAGTCGTGGGCAAGATTTTAAATATTATTTTCCTGTCTTACTCAAACTTGATCGGTTTTTTTAATTGTAATATTATATATTATATGAAAATAGGATATAATATATTTATCCTTAAATACATGATGGCAGTAAAACTTACTGTAGTATTTTTAAATTCTATACTGAGACTGCCAATTAACCCCCATAGAAGTCAAAAATATCTCATGTTTAAAACTTTCAATGTGTTTTTTTGTACATGTTGATTGGAGAACAAAAGCAAGAATTATTTTATTGTGTAGAATTATTTTATTTTACTTTAGGTTATAGATGAGATGGAAGAAACTGACAGCAGCAGCAGCAGGGCTCTCAAATTGTATATTTATTGGCGAGTAATTTGGAAATTCTGATAAAAATAAGAAATATAGTAAAACAAGAAAAAAAACTTACCAAGATAGCAAAGAAGAAGAATACGGAGAAGAATTTCATTTTGAAAATATTGTCTTCACAACTGTTACTGTTCGCTAAAGGATTCTGCAAAGATGTATGATATTCCAAAACTTAAGCAAGCCTTTTTATACTAAAATAAATACAGTACATTGCAAAAAAATGAAACCATTTGTGAATAATTTTTTTTTGGTAAATAACTTTAGTTGTTAATAAAATATCACTTTACGTATTTATTTATATTTTGGTGAATTGACACACGCCTGGGTTCCTGGGTTCCAGTCCCAGTTAAGTCAGAGATCATCACATCCAGATTTACTTCCCTTCTGCATTTCTTTACCATTTTCATATTAACCTTCAATTATTATAAATGAAATATAAAGGTAAATTTGTCGCAGGCAAATAGTAAAATTCGGCATTTTGCAAATGGCTTGGTCAGTTTCTAAACGCTAGCTATTTTGCTATTTGATGGATATTCTTCATATAGTAGAATTCCCCATTTTATAATTTGCCTCGGCATATTGTAATTCTGTTATAGTAGATTACTGGCGCGGCCCGCAAATTAGGTGTTGATGCGACGAACGTGATAATTTGGGCCGAGGCGTTAGCCTCTAGTAGGTTTCTACTAGAGTAACACTTAATGACATTCAGATATTCACGGCCTGGTCTTTATTCAAAATATTTTCATCGGACTCAAATTTCTTCATTAAAATACCAATAACATTTTCACGTTAAAAAACCTCATTTCATATTCAAATAACACGACAGATATAGATTTTCATACCAATATTGCCAGCCGCTGATTACTTGTTTTTCACCACTACTAGAATTTCGATTATTTTTTTAACAAGGTTCTTGAAATTACGATTGTATTACGCCCTTATTTGAGAAAATTACTTTAATAAATGTACATTAAGGATATTTTGACATTTGGTTATTTTTATTTCGCAAGAAGATAAAATTTACTAAATTTTTGATAACTTTTAGGGTCTAAAAATGCATGTTTAACAATTTCTTTACATAATAAAGTAGTAAAAAAGAATGACATGTTCATTTTAGGAAATTATTTTTGCGTAAATGTAACAGCATGAAGATATGGTTTAAAGTCAAGCGGTTTTTGGACTAAAATTAGGCAATATTGTTAATTTATTTGAAAGCACTTATAGTATTTGTATGGCTCTTACGCTCAAATATAGAACATAATTTAGAAAAAAAAAATTGGCTTACAAAAGAATCTTCCAACATAGCAAAAAACAGATCTACCCAAACACGTGTGAAGTCAAAAGTTTCCAGAAATCTTGTCCCTTACATTATCTTAACTTCCGTCAAAACTTAATTACTTAAATCTTTAATCTCATATTTCTTTTTGTTGAAATTACTTGCTCTTTTGAAAACAGCAAGGCTAAAGTTACACAGGTGGCAAAAAAAGTAACCGTTATATCCATGGTAGGAGATGGGAACTGTCTCTACCGCGCAATTGTTCATCAAATTAATACCCTTATGGGCCTTACTTTTGATTACCGGGTGGTTTGACAGGATCTAGCTACTTTCGTCTCTGAAAACCACGACAACAGCAGAATATATTTAGTGTTACTGAATAACACGTTTGTAGGTCCAAACCCCACAAACTTGACTCCAGAAAGGGTAATCTCCAACTATATTGATCTACTATTCAAGGAGAAGTTTTGTAAGGGAGAAGATTATCATAAAATCAGCAGATGAGTTCCACCTGGTCAACGTAGACGACAACATCGCACCAACGGACCACCTATCGTTTATAAACCAACGGGTGATCCAGTTTCCGGAAACATTCACATTTTTTTACGACAGAAACCACTACGACAGCATCTCAATCAACAGTAACGCCACGGAAACATTAATAACAAAACAAAAACAAAAGTGTAGCCTTGGCCAATTGAACACTACACGCTTAAAGTCAAAACTTTCAGAATTAAAACAGACAACTACTACTGCCAAAGACTCCGAATCGGAAATTACACTATCACGTGAGCACCGGAGCCGACCCCAAAAACAGCAGCTGCAGCCTGAGAGCCCTTTGATACAAATCACGACGTGTACTTCTGATACTCCACGCAGCCTACAGCTATGCAGAATCAAGAAGGAAAACTGGACACCTGGCTTAAATCTATGTTCCAAGATATAAAAATGTTCAAGAAAAAACAGAGGTTTTTGGAAAAACATTTCTAGAGACAGGCTCCTCGTAAAGAAGACAGCAGAAGAAATCTACAATTTACCCAAAACAGATACAGAATTGGAACCCGAATGACAAAACAGATCTACACTTTAAAGCGCAGCTTCCCGTACACCCATATTTATAACACACAAACTATCGTATCTATTTAATCCTTAAATGCTCACTTTACGATGCCTGAATTCGGGTGGGCCTCCAATCTCCCTTCACTCCTCATCCTGCAGCTGCCATTCGACAGTCCCCTCCTAGCTCACCGGTGTCTCGGGTCTTCGCACCCTTGCACCAGATCTGCTGGCTGGATGAGTCACCAGAACAGAACAGAACAGAGAAAATTATTTATGGATTTTTTTTTACGTTCCAGCGTTCATGTGAAAAGTATTGTTTTCTCCTATTTTGCTGTATCCGGAGACCCAGCTTCATTGTTACGCAGTGCACGCTGATATTAATGTTATTTCAATATAGTCTCTACAGACTCAAGGTCGTTGGCTTCTACCTGCCCCTTAATATAGACCACCCAAGTGGCACTCAAAGACTGAAAAGCAGCTCAACCATGTGTTGTTTTATTTTTGAAGCTGAATAGCATTACTCAGCGCTTTTTCTGCAAATATAACTCTTAAATGGACACAAATTATTCAGACTTAAGTTCACATTGCTTTTTAATAACGTTACGATAGCGTTTTATTTGCGTTATTATAGGCAACAGTAGTCATATGGATCGAATACTGACTGAATCTGATGAAGAGAGCATGAGTTACCCTTTATGCAGACCAAACTTTACATTTACACCTTAATTCATGTCTTGAACTTCAGCAAGTTCACATTTTGCTGTATAAATACGCACATAAAGTTTAGTAGGCAGCAATACGTGTGATAAGTTTATAATGGAATTATTTTGTTAATGGTGGATATTATAAAATGGAGAACATGATATTCGGTATTCATTTGTAACAAATTATTGGGTTTATATAGAATTATAGAAAAAAATTATAGTTATTAAAAAGTTGATTGTAAAATATATACTTTTACTATATTTACTGGCACTGATTTCGAGAAATCTTTAAAAAACACCAAAAATATGTAGTATGTCCCTCCCTCCTTACCTCCAAAACTGGTGGACCAAAAAATATGAAAAAATCATGTTTACGTAAAGATTAGAGGAAAAATAAAGTGGTTGAGAAATTCACGAGAAAAAAATGACAAAATTAAATTTATCATTCTCAATACGGAACCCTAGGTACGAAAGTCTGATTTGCACTTGGTCGGTTTTTTTTTTTTAGTTCTGTCCAGTCTGTCAATAATTACCAATATACTCTAATTACAGATACTATAACAGGTATCAAGAAAAGCCATTATGAGCATCGAAAAATCTCATTAGAGCTGTTTAATAGAATAAAAACTAGCTCATGTCCAATTCCAGGTCTAGAGCCACATTTCAGGAGGTCATTTTCAAAAGTGGTCAAACCCAAAAACTGATAATTGCGTTTTTTTTACTAAAATGTACTTACAGAAATTAGTGATAAATCTGTGGTTAAAAATAAGTTTTATATTTATTAGTTTACAGGGAAAAACTTTTTGAAATTGCCTCTTTTTAAAAACTCCACTGAAAAAATTACAACTGAGGTTACAAAAATGGCTGTACTCTAAAATTACTGAAATGTGATTTGACCACTTTTGAAAATTACCTCCTGATTTGTGGAAAGTTTGATCCCAATCGGTTTAGTAGGTATGGTGTGAAGGAGTGAAACAACACTTTTCTATTGAAATTTGAAACACCATTGCTATCCTGTGGGAACTCTTTATGGAATAAAAAGTAGATTCCAAGTCTAAAACTATATTTTTGCAAAATTTCAGCCCAATCGGTTCATTAGCTACAGCGTGAAGGAGTAACAAACCATCCATACATCCATACCTTTGCATTTATAATTATTAGTGGGATTTCACAGCACCCCTAGCGGTTTACGAGAGGAACCACAATTTCTTATGCATTATACCTACTTGACCAGGTAAGAAACAGGTTAAGAAGATATTATATAACATTTTGGAAAAGAAACAATTTTTTTTTAACGCAACTGTACAACCAAAGCATCTGTTCAAATTTAAAGTTGTGAAAAATTATAATATGAATAAGTATAATTTTAGCTGTATAAGCTTTTTATTTGTAGTTTTAATAATTATATGATAATAATAAAAATTAATATTTATATTTTCGAAATATTTCGAAAGTATAAAGTTTATTTTTCATTATTATCGAAAAATTATAATAATATTTACTGCATTCATAATTCGATAAAACTTAAATAAAATTTAAATTTCCTTTCATTTAAAACTTTATGATTCTATAAAATATTAAAAATTTACACAAAACTAAAACGAAATAAAAATAGATTTATACTAAATAGAAAACTTTATTAAAGTCATCGCTATCATTGGGGACGGTAACCAAGACACTGGCTGCATTACCTCGTTAGATAGCAAGACTAATGCGTTGGCCAAGGTAAGCTCCAGCTCTTGGGTCCCTTGAGGCATCCCACAGACGCGATGCTAGGTAAACATATACCTAGCATCGCGTCTGTGGGATACCTCAAGGGACCCAAGAGCTGGAGCTTACCTTGGCCAACGCATTAGTCTCTATCTAACAAGACTAATGTTTGTTTGTATGTAATGTTATGTTTGTAGAGCTGTCAAGCACCGGGCTCCCAAGGCTCGAACGTCTCAACGCCAAACAGCACAAACATTTAGCCGTCGCCTGCGTATTTGTCTCGCTTTTTGTACGCTTTAATTGACGCTGACACCACACTGGCCGCAATGACTTTTATGATATTTATTTATTATAATATTATTTAAATTATAAATAAAGATAGACAAGGTGATTTCAAGGTATGTAGTTTTCGTGTAAATGCTGCAGACACCTTATATCATTATGACAATTTCTTTTACAAATTTTTTAAGTATGAATTTAGTTTAAATTCTGAGGGGTTGTATCGTGTACACTTTGGGTGCACGATTTACATTAAAAGTAGATAAGTACTTATTCAACAATTCGTACACTCGACAGGTTCCGTTTCAGGTAGAGACTTCTCGGTTGACCGGAGAGCCGGCGCGGCGGCGGCGGCTTTTACCTTACCTCGGCTTGTGGTCAGTCTGGCTATCCAAAGAGGCAACGTCGATAGTATTCTGGACACCTTACCCCGACTTGGCCCGAGTATTTATTTATAGTTTTTAGATGGCGTTCGGTTTTATTATATTCAATTTAAGATGTGCTCTTGTCGGTGGAGTCCTCTCCATTCACTTCTGCACTCCACCTTACCTTTTACTTTTTGATACGACACGACATTTACTTTTTCTTTCACCTGATTCATGCATATTCTCCTAGGCCTTTCTCTCTTTCTTTTCCCCTCCACCATGTTTTTCATAAAATTGTCGTGTCGTATCAGATGTCCCAACATCTTTCCCCTTCTATATCTTCTAATAATAATATACGGGGTGTTAATACACCGCTATATTTTAATAAAACTACATACTCTACTGATCATACTGAACAAATTTTCCAAAAATACATACACGCGCAAAGCATATATATTCTTGCCCGTGCAATTTTTACTGTAGGTTTCTGAGATTTCTTTTTCATTTGGTCGGTTAAGTTTCTTTAGGAAAGGTGTTCAGCATGATCAGTAAATTAATATAAGGGTGCATTGCAAATGAGAAAATATGAACATGAAATAAAAAGTAAGACAAATATTTTCTCGGGCCAGGACTCGTACCTGCGACCTTTTCTTTCTTTATTTCAATTCCTGTTGTGGAATTGTGTATGTGTGAAAATCGTATTCATTTTGACAGCTTCAAATGTATAAGTGTTTCTCTGAAGATCTTGATTTCAGACCTTCGTCCAATTTATTTACAGTTGCCTTATAGGACGATTTGGTACACATAAATTATTTATTTTTTTATCTTATTGTTAAGTAGGGTTATTTCGATATCTACATATTTTTTATTTATTTTGACAACGTAATAAACCACAACATTGTTTTTTTAACATTATTACAAAAAAACTGTTAGTAGTACATTTATGATTCCTCAACAGTATTAATTATCAATCTCAAGCTTAACATTGATCAGTACTCAACATTAATAGTAATTGTTAATGGTTGCCGCAAACAACAGGTAGAGTTTTCACATGCGAAATTATATTTTTATTTTAATATTAGAGGTTTTTACTTAGTCCCGAAAGTATCAAAAGAACCGGGACGAGGTTATGTGTTCCCGGTTCTTAAGTCTGTGCCAAATCTCAGGATAACCCGGGACTTTCGGATCCGGGATTTCCCGGGAGTGACCATTCCCTTGTATGTAGAAGCTTACATGGTGTTTTAATATACATTCTTCTACATAGTAAACCAGGTCAAAATTGGTAACCTTTGGGTGGACTATTTCTGGACTACTTATAGACACCAAGTTCAAACTGAAACACGTAAATATTCTGCAGAAATCAGAAAGTGTAAAACCTTCACGATAAATTCCTCACCAAGGATATAACTCGGGAATCCTTGAAGGACTTATTTTGAGATTGAGCATGGCGTCATGATTAGATATTTATAGATAATTTTTTGGAATTGAAACCAAGCCGGTAATACGCGTCATTTGCTCGTATTTTAAAAATATAATTAGCGACTTCAAGTGTCCGGAATAAATACCAAAGAGTGCGACTAAAATAATGAGTGGGCGATTTTGAAGTATGAAATCAAAAATATTTAATCAAAAGTCAAAAAATTGGTGCGACGAGCGAAGCGAGGAGGAGCGTGTTAAGTTTACATGTAAGATAAAATAAGGAGCCGAGCGAAGCGGAGCGAAGCGAAGTGATGTCCCTAGTTTTATTACTTAAAATTAAGTTGTCACTAAAATAGAAAATTGTTCGTCTGAGAATTATTCTACTCAACTCAAATTTGTATTTTCAAGTCACCATTTACAACAATTTTTTTCCTCCATAGTCTTTCGCCAACTTAGTATTTTAGTACGCTATATTTAGTACTTTTGACACCTTAAATTTGAATTTATATTCACTCGTTTAAATATTACCCCATGAGAATTTATGAGTATATTATGATTACTTACCACTTACCGAAATACTCCGAGGCAAACCTGCATACCCTAAAAAACGTGTATTTTTACCTAAAGTCCGGTGTTAAGGCTCACTCCCGCTTAGACCCGTAAAATATTTGGTGAAAATAGTGTGTACGATTGTTGACTGTTTCAGTAACAGTGAACCGGACCTTCACTACTTGTCATGGATTGTACAGAAAGAGACAGGAAATACAACCTTTGCCGAAGAGTGGATTAATGTTATGCTACTTACGTTCTTACGTTGCTACTTACGTTAAAGCGTTCGTCATTCACGGGTTCTGTCAATATATGAATATTCAAAATGGGAGATCGTCAAAGATTTTTTTTATTTTCCCAGAATCCTATTGTAGTCCTACGACTCGACGATTATCCGAATTTCATCTATATCGGCCCTGTAGACATATTTTTCAAGGCTTCGTTTTAGGAAATCCTATTATTCAACGGAAGCCCTAAAAGAACGGAATACTGCTAAAATAAGGTAAGTTAAACAGATATGAAAAACAAAACAAAACTATCAAGTGCGAGTAGGACTCGCGCCCTGAGAGTTCTTTACCATAAAGTTCTAACACAGTCTAACAGTCCTAAAAATATCCAACGTTATGGTAAGGTTTGTCAATGGTGGAAATTTTAAATGGGGTTGCCATGCATGAACAATAAATGTAGGGATTTCTCTCTACAGTTTTATAGATGATTGAATGAAGAGCGTCGTATAATGAAGAAAACAACCGCTAATGTGGAGTGCATATATTTCACTGATTGTACGATGATTGTTTTGCAAAATAAGTAAACTATAAAATGCTTACGCTAAAGTATTACAAAATAATAATCTTTGGACAGTTGACTGTACAATAAAGATAACGTAAATTCAATTAATTCTGTGAATAAATAAAATTTTAGACAATTAGTACTATATAAGCTAAAGTTGCTAGAATTACATACATTGTTACAAATAAATGAATACATTTTTCATGTTGTTGTGAACATTTAAGAAACATAATGTAGTTTAAATGATTAAGATTTTTAATGAAATATCTATTTAGAGGTACAATATTGCTGCTGACAAAATAAATTTGTGGTAATTTTCTGTTAAATTTTACAAACTTAAACTTTTTATACTTCTTTTTTATACTTTTAATTTTTGAACCTGATAGGAAATATCCATATTAAACGTAAAACGAATTTTACAACATACTCGTAACTTCCCGTTATGTAAAATATAGCACACTTCTTTGCAATGACAGAGTATACAAAATAAACTTAATATTAAACAAAATCTATGAAAATAACTTATCAATAGGTATGTAGTACACCCATGCTTTGCAATGACAGAGCGGACAAAATAAATTTAAAACTAAAACGAATATAAGAGAATAACCTATATTATTTTTTTGCTTCGCAATAACTGAGCGTACGAAACTTAAGTTTAATCTAAACGAATGTTAGAAAATAACTTACATTAGCAATGACCTAGCGTACAGAATTAAAGTTAAATCTAAAATACAACAATATTACTTTTCAATAGGTAGTACCTAGTATATAATTTAACATTTGCTGTTTTTAACTGAAAATCTCTGACCTTGCCATCATTACCAGGGAAAACTTTAACTACTCTGGCCATGGGCCACACCAAAGTTGGTGCATTGGGCTCTCTCATAAGTACTAGTGCACTTACAGTGACATTGATTTGAACCACTTTCCCCTATTTTGTAGTGTATTAAGATAGTAATAGTAGTGTATTAAGATAGTATAGAAAGTTCCAGAATCTTTGCTGCAACTGAATACATTTTTGCCAATATCTTATTCTATTAGTTTCATTCATAGAAATATCTACTTCCGGGTACATTGATAATGCTGTCCCTATCAGGAAATGACCAGTAGTCAGATAGCAGTATAGTCATTGATATCCTCAAAGAGAGGAAAATTGGACGCAAATTCAGCACAGCCTCTATTTGACATAATACTGTAGTTACTGCTCAAAGGTTTGTACTGCATTTAATACAATTCTTTTTAAGTGAAATTTCATACTTTAGACAGCCGATTCAGCAAGCTCAGCAAAGACGGGCGCAAACGGCGGTATAAAATGAAACTTTATACCATTCTTAGCGGTAAAGTCTTGCACAAGCGAGAAGTTCTGGTGAACGTTAGAATTATTAAGCTTGTACACTTCAGCTAGCTGGTTCCTTGGCCCATGAAAATAACCTCCGTTATTACAAAAGACATCGCTGGGCAGGCCTCGCCTACTAGTAAATCACTTAAAAGACGCCAAAAAAGCATGCGTTGAGAGATCGGAAGTCAATTCTAAATGAATTGCCTTCGTGACTAGACAGACGAATACACAAACATAACTTTTAGTTACTAATGCCTTTCGGATTCTCGAATTTTTGACTTGCACAAGCCCACTGAAGTCGAGTGCTGCTTTTTTGAAACAGTCTGCATGTCGTAACGCGATGCTGAGGCAAGGACCCCATCAACCGCTTTGCTGCACCAGCCTTAAGCTTGAAACACACCAAGCATTTATGAGTTATATTTTTAACCTCTCGTTTTCCGTTTATAGAACAATATTGTTGGTTTAAATAAGCGTAAAGTGAGTTTGGACCAGCGTGTAGCAATCTTGTATGCTCACTCTGTATTATAAGTTCAGTTACTCTAGAATTTTTTGTTAGAATAATAGGATATTTTTGAGACAGAGGTTTGTCTGAGTTGTCCAGGCGCATACCTACTCTTAGCAAACCATCGTTGTCCAAAAACGGATGTAGAGCTTTTAGTGTCCCTTGCACTCAGTTGCTCTTTTGCAATAACTCAAATTCATCTTTAAAATGAATGGATTGCTCTTGTTTAATTATTAAATGCAATGCATATTCCAACTCATCAGGACATAGTTTCTTTTCTTTTATCTTCTTTTAAGTTATGGTTAAACCTAAATATGTATGCTATTACTCGAGTAATTTTTCCTATTTCGGAATATCTGTCTAGGACTTCCTTAAAAAAATCATAATGCATAGTTGTTGCAAGTACAATTTTATCCTGAGTGGGTAAAACCTTCATCTCAGGTAAGTGTTCAGGTAAGCCAAATTTTTCTCTATTAAAGTTGTACTCACATTGCAGGAATTTTGGTCCCTCCTACCAGAAAGAACAGTTCGGAAGCTCCTGTGGACTAATCAAATCAGCAGGGTTGTCTGTTGATGGCACATACTGCCAGAGCCACCTTTTTGTGGTTTTCTGAATTATACTTACTCTATTCGATACGTAAGCCTATAGCCTGGTTATTTCAGTTTTTATCCAAGCAAGTGTTATTTTTGAGTCGGTAAATAAGTACCTACACCTCATCAATATGAATGCTTTTGCATAATGTTTCATGCACATTGACCCCTTTTGTTGCTCTAAAAACACAATCAAGTCAAAAATCTGTCTTTGTATGAATAATTTGTTAGGTAATATCGATAGTTATTAAGCATAATGTATATTGTCTTTTGTATAATTTTAAGTTTGTTAAAATGCATCTCCATGTAATCCTAGATTTATTTGTTTTTATTATGTGTGAGGGTAATCAAACAAAATTTCTCTCTTTTTCCCGAAATACCCTCAGATTGATAACTGAGCGAATGTAGTCCCCTTCCCTTATAAACTGTGAGGTTATTTTAAGTTTTTTTTTTTGTATTTGTTTTATAATTTAAGTAATTTGCTGTTTAAGAACTATTATTTTATATAAAAATTAATCAAAATTGATATCTATAATTGGCCTTAATATTAAGTTATATGTTATTTGTTTTATCCTTATTATGTATCGCTATTGATTTCTGTACATAAATAAATACCCTTTTCATTAAAACAGCTCGAGCCTGGGGATGTTTAATGCTTTAGCACGTGGGTATATTCGTAACTTTTAACAGAGCAAGTGTAGTTCAGCTTTACCCGTTTTGTCGACCACGCGGATGTATATACAGCATCCATACTGTAAAGGGGTCAATGATACACGGGCTCACGTGACAGACTGGTTTTATTGAATCAGCACCATTCTACCCTAGAATACATGACATCCTCTTTCCATAAACAAAAACAAAACAATTTTAATTAATTTGTAAACTAAATGAACATTTCATGCAAAATTATTTAAAAGAAACAATAGATAAATTGTTAAATGACAAAACTCAGCTATTATAGAAAGTATCAGTTATATAAGTAACAAAAAAAAAATATGCAACTATGTATATCATTTTGATTTACAAAAATTAAGGAAGTTTTTTACTACAAAATACATGACTCAGATAACTTAATCGTAGTGAAATTTATGTAATTTTGTCTAGCTATAATATATACAAAGCATTCCGTAAGTAATAAAAGTATTTGGGTTACAAATTTAATTACTAAGCTAACACAATTTATATCTATAATACATAATTTACCGAACTTGATTCTTTCTCCAAGGAAGGGTTTTCAGTTTACACCGTATCCCCACCTATCTGGAGGCCTCACTGCCCTGCCGGAACGGGTAATATAATTAGAATTTGAACTAAAGGTTTGACAACTTAGATTGTAGTACTGGAGGCGTCCGCAAATCCTTCAGCTGCAGCGCTGTTGCACCGTTTGTCAGAATGAGCCGGCCTAAATTTATAAGTTTCATAGCAGCCAAGCTTTTAGCAAATTTGCACCATTCATCAACTAGCTCCTTAGTCCCAGTTCAAATTAAGAAACCAAATTTTTTGCATAAAGCTTTTTGCTTTTATAATAATTAGACTAGCAAATCCCATAGGGTCATAAAATCTTGAAATGCAGCTTAGAACCTCCTTTTTTGTATTTATATTTTCGTTAAGGAATTCCGGATGGTTAATAAGAAGCAGGCCTTTTTATATCAATTGTTAGTCCTAAAGCTTTCATGTTATAGTTTCCCTTTTGAAAATCAAGCTTGCTAAATCGTTAATCTGCCTCTGGAATATCAAATAGAACCTCAGATGAGTTAGAAGCCCACTAACCTGTAAACAACATCTGGCCAAATAGCTTGAAGACTTCACACCATATGTAACTGTATAAAGACGAATACATTTTATCGCTTGAAGTGGGTAATCACGCCATAGAATGTTTTGGAGTGAAGTGTGTTCCGGATTAACCAAAATATTGCGAAACATTTTCTTAACTTAGAGCATATTTCCCAAACTTGAACATTAGAACAATATCAAATAATTCATTTAAAACTATCGGCCCGTTCAATAAAAGGTTGTTTAAGGATGCCCCTCTTCTTACTTCTGCACATCGATGCATCATACACGACTCTCGTACGAGTACTCTTATTTTCCTCATTAATTACAGCATGATGCGGCATAACATAAATTGGATCTGCATCAAAATTGCAAGAGCCAATGTCCACATAGTGCCCATAACTGAGGTCTATATATTCATCTATGATATTTTTATACTTTGTAAGCAAATTCGCATTCTTTTGCAGTCTTTTTCTAGACTGAGAAACCTAAACAAGGCTAGGTCAAATAAGTTTCCTTCAGTTTCATTTATATTGCTGATCTTTAATGGGAAGTCAACTTGGAATTTTTTATTCTCTAATTTAACTGTATAATGTTCATTTAGTATCTTGGTTCAATTCCTATCTTCGCGGCAGACAGCAGCTAGTCAAAATCGATAGCTCCAAATCTGATTGGTATAATCTGACTGCCGGCGTTCCACAATGTGGTGTTCTTTCTCCTCTCCTTTTCGCTATCTTTATCAATTCCATTACTGCATCCTTATCCTCCTACTTTCATTTATATACTGACGACTTGCAGTCTCCCTTAGTCCCCCTGACTAACGTCTCCCGCTTGGACATGTCTGACTTGGATGACGTGGTTTTTGATGGAGTTAGGAATTTTGGTTTGTGGATGGACCAAACTCTTTCGTGGTCTCAACATGTTAATGAAGTAAGCCGTAAAGTTTTCAGCTCATATTACTCGCTTAAGCGCCTACAGAATTTCTTGCCACTGGAAACGAAAATTATCTTAGCACAATTTCTTCTTATTCCTCTTCTGGATTATGCCGACATCGCTTATCTAGATCCCACTGAAGAGCTGCTCGATAAGCTGGAACGTCTTCAGAACTTGTGCATTCGATTCGTTTTCGGACTACGCAAGTATGATCACGTCTCGGAGTTTCGATGCAGAATTAAGTGGCTTCCTATTCGTCTTCGCCGGAACGTACACACTCTTTTCCTTTTATATAATGTTCTCTATAATACCGTTTACCCTAATTATTAAAAAAAAAGATTTTTTCTACGCACTGATCGCAGCAACAGAGCGCTTCTGTTTTGTCATCATATCGATCTGGCGATGCCTGCGCACACCACTGATCGTTTCTCTAAATCATTTACGGTCAATGCAGTTCGGCTTTGGAATGAACTTCCGCAAACCCTCAGAAATCTTCCTTCTGTGTCCTCTTTTAGATTTAGGCTGAAAAATTATTACCTTTCATCTCTCAAACTAGACTGACTATGCAACTTCATTTGGATGTATGTATTTATGTATTTGTGTATGTATTAATATGTAGTGTATTATATTAAAATATTAGGCTTGACGAAGATTATTTTTCTTTTTGCACAAATATGATAACTCCACTTGTAAATTTTATTCTTTCTCCACATCATCAGTTGACTGGAAGAAATTTCTTTAAGGAATAAGTGCGCCCTTGCGTTTTGTTATTCTATATTCTGTGTTTTATTTAAATTTTCTGTGCAATAAAGTGTTTATTCATTCATTCATTCATTGTACCTTTGAAAATATTTTCAGCTACTTGTTGCTCTGAATCTCCTTTTATAAGCAAGGATCATTTTATCAACACTCTCACAGATGAAAAATGGGTCCACCACTATATACGAGAATCAAAAATTAAGTCAAAACAGTTATCTTACACCAAGACAATGCGCGCGTGCACACGTGCGTTACCGCTATGGCCAAATTTCGGGAATTGAACTACAATTTGCTTTCACCCCTGGCTTATTCACCTGATCTGGCAACGTCTTATTATTACCTATTCCCCAAGCTTAAAACCTTTTTAAGCAGGCAAAGATTTCAACTCAAAGATGATGTGATGTCTGCGATACACAACTGTTTTGCAGGCCTTGAGGAAAACCAATATAGAGATGGCAATAAGGCTTTGGAACATCGATGGATGAAGTGCATAGAGCTTCAAAGAAACTACGTTGTAAAATAAAACTATACTTATTATATAATAAGATATATATATATATATATAATAAGAGGCTTTCATTGCTATGCTACTTATATATCATCCTGTCGTACTATAGCTCCAAATGACCTTATTTGATATTCTTTTTTTTACTGAATATTCATAAGTTGTTACGCTATCTCAACTACACGTAATAAATACCTACAAAGCAATCAGAAGAATATCAGAAAAAAAATATTACAAAATTTTATTGTACATAAAGATGCACCAAAGATGTCAATCATCTTTTGCGTTATGTGATTAGAAAAAAATGTAATAGACCAAGCCAGTAAACCAATTTGAAAAATTTAACAAAATGGTATGAAATTACTAAAATTACTAATTAAACAGGTCATTTTTAAATTATTTATCATAAATTTGTTTTATTTTGCTTCGAAACTATAGAAGGATGAATGAAAATACTATTTTTTGTAAATGATATTTTTTATTTAGTTAAAGATTAACAAGAGCGAGAAAATAAATAAAAGGTACGTTAAAGTACACAAAAACATTTAACATTACTAACAATTAAAACCATGTTTGTTACTTATTAGATAATACAATGGCGATACGGCATCACAATGAATCTGAAAAAAAAATGGATATTGTGTTTGCTAACAGAATATAGAATATTGAAATTAATTTTATTACTAGCTTATGCCCACGGCTTTGCCCACGCTGATTTAATTTGTAGTTTTTCGGGATAAAATGTAGCCTATGTCACTCTCCGGCCCATATACTATCTCTATGCAAAAAATCACGTCAATCCGTTGCTGCGTTCCTACGTCAAAGAAGAACAAACCAACAAACCAACAACCAACAAAACAACCAACACACTTTTGCATTTTTAATAGGGGTACGGACTTTCTTTTATGTCCCTTTTGCTTTTGTAGGTTCTTTATTATACTCGTATGTAATATTTGTGTTGTGGCAGTTAAATAAATGAATATTAAATTATTTTCTATTCTTTTCTTTTCTGCGGTTAGACCGGTCTCATATTTGAACTCACCATTTCCATTGCCTCCATTACCGCTTGGTACTTAACCTGGATAAAAAATTAATGGTTGATTTAGTTTTTTTATTTTCACAAAATATAATTAGTTACCACATTCACATATTAGGCTTAACTCAACCACACACATCAAGAAACAAATTATTATAGTTTATAATAATATATATTAATATATAAGATTAAATTTTACAACATTCATTAGGAAAAAATTATAATAGTTTAAAGTTACAAATAACCTGTAAATTATTAAGAAGGAAAAAACTGAATATTTTGCACAACACTTAGATAAGCATTTATAACCACCTAAACATGGTTACAGGGCAGTATTATAGATTTTGAGCGATGTGAAAACAGATTTGATGTCTTCTGGTTAGACCGCAACACCTTAGCTTCGGTCTTTTATTTGAACTCACCATTTCCATTGCCTCAACGACCGCTACAACCTAGACAAAAAATTATTGGTTGATTTAGTTTTTTTATTATCATAAAATATAATTAACTACCACATTCACATATTAGGCTTAACTTAACCACACACATCAAAAAACAATAATTATAGTTTAAAGTTACAAGTAACCTGTAAAATACTTAGTAGGAAAAAACGAAATAAGTTGTTTATTGATTTGGTGAACATTTTAAACTTCTAATCAAGCATATCGAATTATCTTAAAAAGTGTCCTTTTTAAACTGAAAGATACAAAATGAAGCAATTAAATAATTATAATTATTTAAAAATGGGTTTCGAAGCTTTAACATATTTTAGTTTCAACTAAATATTTTACGCAATACTTTGATATGTACTCTTTATAACAACCTAAACATGGTTAAAGGATGGTATTTATTTATTTATTAAAATTTAAAAATAAAAACAAAAAGTCAATTGTTTACAATACATTATTATGTATGACACTTTAATTATTAAACGATATTATTATTAAGGCGCTCTTATCAAAAAATCAGTAATTTCAAAGTCAAATAGAACTTTCAAATATCGTCTAAAACTTCCAAAAAAAAAAACGCAAAATAGTTCAAACTTTTATCTAGGTCTTCCATGCATGTATTACACGATCAGATAAACTTTGCTCGATAGAAATAATTCACGAACACAGCATGTAATAAGACCTTTCAAATCATGCCATTTCCATAATTCCACTTTTTTATTAACAAAACATATCTGGTAATATTGCTCTTTAAATTTTCTAGGTCGACCACGTAAGTGGGTTTTAATAAACATATCCCTTATTTTTAAACAATTTAAAAACCGATAAAAACAACGAAAAAGTACAAAAGTGGGGTTATTTTCTTTACTCCTTACACGTAAAGAAAAAGACAGAGAGTCACTGTTCTGGGATAAAAGCGCCTTAAACTTCTTTCTATGTGTATGCAACTCACCACTTGGCTTTCCACATGCAGGAACTGTATTACATGAAATATATAGTAATGTGTTAATTACATCCATATATTAGGCTTAATTTTACCACACACATCAAGAAAAAAATATTATAGTTTAAAGTTACAAGTAACCTGTAAATACTTAGTAGGAAATAAACGAAATAAGATGTTCCAGTGATTTGTTAAAAATTTTAAACTTCTAAAGAATATCGAATTATCTTAAAAAGTTTCCCTTTTATGATAAAAATCGGCCGAATGCGAGTCGGACTCGCGCACGAAGGGTTCCGTACCATTATCTATAATAATACAGATCGCGGCAAACTTCTAGTCCGCTCGGAAGTTGCTCTTCCCAAGAATGGCCCATACATTTTGTTCCTGCTGATGCGAATCGCCCCGCGATCTTTACTCGTTAACTTGTAAAGCCTATTTAGCTGTGATAGTTTAAGTTTAATATTTCGCAAACGAAACCATGGATCGAAAAATACTCTTTTCACACCCCCAGTATTTTTAAATTACCTATCCAACGACACCCCACACTAGGAGATAAACGAGAAAAAAACAACCTTCTCACATTAGGTGCAGGGGAGGTACCCTATAACATTTTTTTTTTTCAATTTTTTCAACGTTTTACTGTTCTACTTTATTGGCGTAATAAATATGTATACCCATGCCAAATTACAGCTTCTTAGTACTAATAGTCTCTAAGCTAAGCCGCGGACAGATAGACAGACAGACAGACGGACATGGCGAAACTATAAAGGTTCCTTGTTGTTTACTACGTAGCCCTCAAAAGGTACAAACTGCAGCAATTAAATCATTCTAATTACCTAAAAATTCTTAACTTAAATAAATTCCAGTTGTAACTGAATATTTTATGCAACACTTTGATACTATTTATAGGCACCTAAACATGGTAAAAGGACAGTATTCTAGATTTTGAGCCATCTGACAACAGGTATGATGTCTTTGGGTTAGACTGCAACCGCTGCTTCGGTCTGGTGATCCTAACGCACAACGGTGCAATGAACGGTGTGCATCGTCGAAAGAATGAATATATGGGAATATTCTACATTGGTCGTTCGTTCCGTCGCGACGCGACGTTTGCGTCAGCGGTAAGGGGCATGCTTTTTCCTTGCATTAAATGGTCTGTTGATGACTATTCATCAACATAAAGGCTCTGTGGAAATTCGGATTCGTAGTATTCAACTTTTGTAAGCGTTTTATGGTTTTGAACCCAACCAACAGTTACGGAAACACCCTCGATTTAATTTTTAGCAACTTTGCCCTGGAAGTTCGTCTGCCGTTCTCTCCTTTTGTTAAAGAGAACAAATTACATACTTTTTTGAAAATTGATATACTTTCAACACCAAAGCAATATCTGCTAAAGATTTAGAAATAGTGATTATGTATGATCCTATACGCGATGTACAGAGAAGCACACATTGGAATGTTTAATAAAAGACGAGGCCGTCAGCCGTTTTTATGAAGTTATCTACTCTCCCATTGACGAACACGTTACTATCGATAGCCGCAATAAAAAGCGATTTCATCCTTTGTAGTTTAGTGATTCACTTAGGAAATAATACAGGAAAAAACAATACAAAGTTAAAAATAGTTCTTATTGTACACTGGTAACATAATGTAAAAAACATATTTTTATGTTTTTATGTTTATGCCTGCTTTTCTCAATAGTGAGATTTCTTCGAGCAAATTAAGGGTGAAAGATATTTCTGATATTAATAAGGTTTTTAGAATTTGTAATAATAATGCTTTTTTTTATTTTAAGGTTAACACAATCAGGACAGTTGTTTTCATAACAGCGAGTCCGTATGGTTTGTAATGTTACCCACAATAAAACAATATCAGATGTAATTAATTATTATTTCGAATGCCTATTTAATTATTAAACTTCCTTCTATGTGAACTCACCACAACTATCACCACAGCCCTTGCCTTGAACTTGGGTAACTGAAATGTATAAAACATCATTATAGTTAATTTTGATTTTTTTGCTAAACTAAAAATAAAAAATGAAACACGAATTTGTTTTTCCTTGATAAGTCGTCTTTTAATTTTATTTTTTTACTTTTTTGCTTACTTCGTAGTCGTAGACTCTCGCATTTGTTAAATGTTGAAGGTTTTTTTTCTACTACTTATTAAGGAAATCATTGAGTTAGAGCCCGCGGCTGCGATAAACCGTAAAGACCAATTTGTCATAACACTGCACAACCACGCTAAGGTTTCGTAAGGAGAAATTTTATTCACTAGTTTTATTATAAAAAAAATATATATATTTTAGGAAAAATCTGTCCGTTTCAGAGTGTAATAAAGTTTATACAGGTTTTAATCCATAATAAATATGTATGGAATTTTGCTCAAGTTATCTTAAACCTCAACATGACAACTTTTTTTAAGAGCAATCTTTGTTGTTTATTTTTTTCGCATTACTGGAATGATTTCAGAGGATTCTGTTTCGCTAAGTGTGTGCAATATATTTTAGGCAGAAAAACTTATTTTTTTTTTACTCATAGTATTGCTAGATTCTTCAAACCACGAAAAATAAATTAGAGAACTTGGATGTTTTTGCGGGGCCTATCCTCAATGATAGACTTAAGTAAACACTATGTGTGGTCAATATCTTACCTTGTGTATTTTTATTGTTTCCCACGCCTACACCTATCAAACCTGCGAAAAAAAATATATATTTGAAAAATTTGTATAAAAAAGAACAAAATTAAGAAATAAATATTAAACTAATTTTTTGTACTAAATTGTTCCGATGTTGTAATTAAACGATGCAATTTATTAAAAGAAGTAAGGAAAACACAATAACATATATTCCTAATGAACACTTAAATTTTTTTAAATTCTTATTCAGAAACCAATGAAAACATTGTGACTACAGATTACACATAATAATAAGATTTGTTGAGAAACTATTGAGCACATTTTAAATACGTATATTCAGTTAGGTTTAATTACAAAAAGGCGGGTTTTTTCACAATCCGCCTGTTAAACGGCTCTTCTGTAAAGACTTGTATGATCAATATCTTACCGTTTTCGTTCTTGTTATTAGGCAACGATGTCCTCGCCAAACCCGAGTAAAGAATATAATTTATGTTAATAGAATTTTTCTTAAAAATAACAAAAATAAGAAATAAATATAAAAAAAGATTTTGGACGAAATTGTTCAGATCTTATAAAGAAATTATAAACTTTATTTTAAGAAGTAAGAATAACACAATAACATTTATTCCTAATGAGCACAGATAACTGCATAGTAAAATACATGATAAAAGTGATGAACAATCAAATAAATCAATAATGAGATTTCTTCCAGCAAATCAAAGGTGAGAGTTATATCTTATATTATTTGATTCTCATTATAATCGTAAATAATAATACTAATAAAAATTAAAAATTAAATTTGATAAATTTAACTCATATGATTTAATATGTTATGTTTAGGATATCATCCTTGATCCTACTTAGCATGATGTAAAGTTTCCGGAGTCAAAATACCTATATTGATAGGGTAAAAAATATCTAAAATTTTATGAAAGATTTTGAAATTCTGCTGATCTTCAATTGTCATGATCAGGTCCTGTGCACACAAAAACATTTATCATAAGGTAATATCAACTTAAAGAATGAAACTCAAAGCAATATTAAAAAATATATGAATAGTATTTATCCTGCTTTTTGGATGAATACTGAGTGTTAACAGATAAAAAACTCAGTATTTACTCACTGGTGAGTGTTTACTCGGATGGGATATTTGCTACAATATTTTCAGATCCTATAATGTACTTAGTAATTGGCGATCCTTTTTATTTTACTGGATAAATGCAAATTCTTTGTGTACACATTGACGTAAAAAAAGCTGGACAGAATTGCAGCTAAGCAAGTAAAGCAAAGCATAGTAAAAGTAAAGCATAGCAATGGCGGCAGTTTTTAAGTGTGTGAGTGAAACTACTATGGAAATCAGCACAGTGAATGTGTGCTAACCGGACTCGTGCGTATAAGCCGATCGGCTTACTATGGGTGCTTCAGTGGTTGGTTAGCAAAACTCCGTCCATTTTTTTTTTACGTCAATGTGTGTAGTATAATCTTTGCCTTCTAAGTAATATTTAAATAATGAAGAGAAAACGATGCCAGCCTTCTACCCATCCACATGACGATGGCTATTTAGATACGATTTTTCATTTACGTTAGTTTATTTTTATTAATATCATGGTTTTTTAAAGGTTTAACATTAGTGTTGCGTTCTTTGTTTTACGTACCTAGTTAATTACAATGTTTTAAATGTTTTTCTTTCTTATATATTTCTTAAAGTCTCTATCGTAATTATCGTAATCTTTTTGGAGAAACATGCTGTTCGTTTCCAGTAGTTCATATTGTTGATGAGAGTTTGGCATTCGCAGCATTTGCTAAATCTTCTTTTAGATATTTTTTTTGCTTCATCATTTCATTCTACTTTAATTTTGTTCTTTTCCTTAGCGTCTTTTAAGTAATCATGTAACACAGCTTGTGTTCCATCTGCGTCCGAAATATGATATCTAATAGAAGACAACTACGACAAGAAATATTTAGGATTATGTTGAGTTTCTGGTTTTTTGTAGTCAAGGATAGCTTGTGCCTCGTGTAATCAAATCCAAAAGATTAGATATTTGGTGGCGAGGTAGCTTCCATTGCACGGCTGATGCTCTTCCTTCCCAGCTAGCAAAGTAGTGAAGCAAAGCAAAGAATCACCAATGAGTATTATAAATGTAATATTAAGCACGGCTGTTACTCCTTTTCTTGCGTTGCTGTATATTGGTGATTCGGATCATCATTTAGCTGTATAAGCGAGAAGATGAATGACGACGAAAACGTGCTTTTTCACAGCTGTAAAACGGTTCTCACAACATCGACTTAGAGCAACTTTGTTGTACAACAGGTCTTAACGGTACATTTTTGTAGCAAAGTTGGCCTATTGTGGCTTCTGTTTCGCTGCATTAGTGCTGGTGACATATCTGGCACGCTTCTTGCTAGTCCGTGATATAAAAGAACACACCGCAAGTCATATACTTAAACATGTTTCCTTAACACCGGTGTTAGTTACATTACAAGTGATCCACAGCAACATTAAAAAGTAGTTAATACGCTTTGGCAAGGCCCATACACATAGTGTAGCCCCAACACTAGTTACATGTAGACATTTTTTGGTCCCATATAACGCTAAGAAGCCACCACGGATTTAGAACAGAGCCACATAATAGCTGTAAACGAAACCCTTATGGAAACTTTCTCCTCTACAAAAGAACTTGCAACAAATTTTATTTTTTGAGAAACACAAAAGTCTCATCATGACGGTAGACAGCTGCAAATCAGTGATTTATCATATCAAACACAATCTGGTTTGTCCATATACTAGTTTATTTTTTCTAGGACGCTCCCTGATATTTGTCAACACGCTGTAACTAACATTAACTAGGCAGTGATCATTTTTGTCAAATCATCGCTTTTAACTTGGTTTATTTTAATTAGATTTTTTTCTGTCTTAACAATGTGTTTAGAAGTTGATATATTATATAATTGCGTTTCTTAAGACTACAGTGAGTTACTATTTGAATTAGAGAAAGAGAATGAGAATTTATTTCATAAAAGTACATACAGACAATACAGAAATACTTATACCTAGTAGTTATAAAAACATATTGTAAATTTAATGTACACGCCTCAGGATTCAAAAAACAAGGGCAAAAGCCATTTGCCGTGCTAGTTTAGTAAAAAACTGTCTGACGGACGGATAGCAAGCCGTTCATTTGTACCTCTGGGTATGGTTTTATGTCGTGTTTTGTGAGCAGTAAGTTGTTGTAGACGACTAATTAATATTGAAAGTATTTACTTACTTGTAACAACAACAACAACAACAATACAACTTTATTTGTACACCATATAAAAGAAACAGAAATATAAATACTTAATTTTAACTAACGTATTATGTAGCACAAACAGGCGGCCTTATCGCTTAAAGCGATCTCTTCCAGACAACCTTAGGGTGGATGAAACTGTTTAGAATGATTGCTGAAATGGTGGTGTACTATTTTTAATAATAGATATATTTCAATATTAATAGATAAACGTATTAATATATAATGATAAATACATACTAATAAAATATATGACAAACAATAAAAATAATATATATATGTATATGTCATGAAATAAATTGTCAAAAATATAAATAAATTGGAAAAAATAAAAAATAATGATAATGAATAATCTCGGTAATCAGAGTGAAAGATAGTGTCCTTTAACTAGTCTCTTGAAGATAGGCAGGGAAGGGGCTCTTCTTATATGTAAAGGAAGATCATTCCACAAACGAACAGCTTGTACCGAGAACGATTTATTGAAGAAAGACGATGAGTGCTCCGGCGTGGCAAGAAGCAGATTCTGAGAAGACCGTAAAATGCGGTCATGGGTATCATGAAGAAAACGAAAGCGAGTTTTAAGGTAAGAAGGAGTTGAAGGATTATTCAACACAGAAAACAAGAGGGACAGGATATGAGCATTACGGCGATGACGAATGGGAAGCCATTTAAGTTGGAAACGAAATTCAGAAATGTGATCAAATTTGCGAAGACCAAAAATAAACCTGATACAGAAATTTTGAAGACGTTCGAGTCTATCAAGTTGTGCCTCGGTAACGTCAAGGTAACAGACATCGGCGTAGTCGAGAATAGGTAGTAAAAGAGAATGTGCAAGCGCAATTTTAGTGGCAGTTGGAAGGAATTTTCGAAGCCTTCTTAGAGCTCCTGCTGCCGCAAACAATTTCCTACAAACTTCATTTATTTGTGGATCCCAAGACAAGCAACTATCTAACAGGAGACCAAGATTTTTTGCTTTGTTGCTATATGGAATTAATGTCCCTTCAAATACAATATTAGGTAGCAGTTGCCAGTCAATCCTAGCTGTAAACCAGGGACTACCCATAATAATAACTTGAGTCTTGGTGGGATTGATTTTCAAACCATATTCATTACTCCACACAGATATTCTAGATAAATTAGCATTGGTTGTGATTATGGCTTGTGAAAGATCTTCTAATTTAGCTTGTGTGTAGATTTGGAGATCATCTGCGTAAAGGTGGTAGGAAGAAGATATAAACTGAGAAATATTATTAATAAATATAGCGAAAAGTAGAGGAGATAAGACGCCACCTTGAGGAACACCGGCAGTAGTGTCACACCATTCTGAAAAAGTATCATCAATGCGGACACGTTGCCGGCGTCCTTGTAGATAACTACGAAACCAGCCAATCACCGCCGGAGATATGTTAAGAGAACTAAGCAGGCCTAGAAGGATGTCAAAGTCAGCTGCATTAAACGCGTTTGAAAAATCAAGTAGAGTCAGAACGGTGAGCTGTCCATCATCCATACCCCTTCGTATGTCGTCAGTAATTTCCACCAAAGCCGTAACGGTACTATGGCCAGGGCGAAAACCCGACTGATGAGAATTAAGGAGGTTGTTTTTATTGAGAAAGAAACTCAACTGATGGTGAACTGCCCGCTCAAGGACCTTAGAGAGGAACGGAAGGATAGAGATTGGACGGTATTCAGAAAAGGATGTGGGATTCGCTTTTTTTGGCAATGGGGTGACTTGGGCATCTTTCCACAAAGTTGGAAATGATTCGGAGGAAATGGAGTGATTTAGAATACAAGTGATAATGGGTAAAATAATATCAATGATGGGTATAATCATTTTGCGACTGACACAATCACATCCTACTGCGTTGGATGTAATGGCAATGATGTGTTTCCTAACATCACAATCGGTGAGTTGGCTAAACATAAATGGAGGGTAGTCGGGTGATGAGATTGAAGAAA
The DNA here is from genome assembly GCA_934047225.1 of Ypsolopha sequella. Classification (NCBI taxonomy): domain Eukaryota; kingdom Metazoa; phylum Arthropoda; class Insecta; order Lepidoptera; family Ypsolophidae; genus Ypsolopha; species Ypsolopha sequella. The sequence continues at coordinate 15,087,350 of OW203985.1, forward strand.
GAGTATTCAATGTGTTTGTTTTCGTAGCACTATCAAAAGTGGTCGAAGAAGAAAAATGTTGGTTGAGTGAATTTAAATTTAAATCTGTTGGAATTGATTCTTTACGTGATTTACCAACACCCAATGACTTGAGAAATTTCCATACTTTGGCTGAATCGCCATTTTCAACGGATTCATGAATATGGCGTCGTTGAGCGTCCCTACACACCTTGTTGCAGTGATTCCGAATGCGTAAGTACCTTTCCCTATTAGTATCAGTGGGCCGACGTTTAAATTTTGACTTGGCAAGTATCTTCTTTTCCATCACCTGTTTGATGTCGTCAGTGAGCCAGGGAGCAGGAACATGTTTTATCTTGATGGCTTTAACTGGAGCATGTTTGTCAAACAGCTGTATCAATAAGGAGTTGAAGACAGAAACCTGATCATCAACAAAATCATTATTTAAAACTACAGTCCAGTCAATGCCTTTAGCATCCTCCCTAAGATTATCTAGATTCATACCACTAAAATTACGCTGCAGAAGAAATTTTGGCTTAGATTTTGGGGGACGAACTTTATATGATAGATAAATCAAATCGTGATAGGAAAAAGCATCAGCACTATATTGCCCATGTTTGACAACGTGCGCTAAAGATGAAACCATAATAAGGTCAAGAAGAGAAGGCTGACAATTAGGAAAGTGATGAGTTGAGTTTGACGGAAGAATATGTAAATTATTGGAACTAACGAGAGACCTGAGAGAAGAAGAACGATGATCGTTTTTAAGAAGACACGTATTAAAATCACCCATTACAATTGTGTGACTATAAGATGGAGCTAAGTTTTGTAGAAGACTTTCGAAGGAAAAGAAGTAATTAATATTCATGGAAGGGGGATAGTAAACTCCAAGAAGAACCTTTGTACGATTTAGCATAACTTCAATAAACAGGTGTTCGCCAGCATCAGTTGGTGGAGGTTGAGCAGACATACTGACTATAGAAAACGGAATGTGTGATCGTAGGTAAATTGCCACTCCACCACAATCCCTAGGGACACGATCATTGCGAATAAGATGGAAACCTGGAATTGCGACAGATGTAGAAGGTACACAGGGCTTCAAAAACGACTCTGATACAAGAATGGCATGGATTGTCTTTATATTATCAAATGTTGCCAGCATGTCCGGGTAATGACCTCGAATGCTTTGGGCATTGATATGTACAACATTAAAATTCTTTATACATTCAGAAAATTGTAAGGCTAATGAGTCATGAAGGTTGGGGATGCTGTGAAAACTGGAGTCACTTTTAGTATCATCGGAAGACGAGGAAGAGCAGGACATGAAACTATCACTCTGAGAACTATCATTTTGATCAATAAATATATTATTTAACATCGATACGTAATAATAATATAATAATAATAGTAATACGAAATAAATAAATATGTGAACCTATTTATGCGCGAGACTAAAAATACACAAAATAAATGCACCTGCCAGTTGTGTGTGATTAAATTAAAATGAAAAATAAAAAATAAATTATGAGGGGCAGCAGACAGTCAAAACAGCAAAACAATAAGCAAACGTAAAATTGAAATAACAAAGCGTGAAACGAAACGTAGAAAAAAAAACAAAATGTCAGTCACTGTCAGTAGATTGAGGAAGGAACATGAAAAAAATAAAATAAAAAATAACCTATCTACCTGCTGCCTCTAACAATAACAGAGAATAAGAAAACCAAATTGCTTAAAATCAAGACGCTGTCACTCCCCTCTTTGACCTTGTTTTCTTCTGGGTTTTCATCTTGGAAGGAACATCGGCTTCTTCACTATCTGTCGAAATACTGACTACGTCAGGAAGTGACCGGATTTGGTGCCGTTTACCGTCTGGCCCCAGCACAAAGATGGATCCCTCCCTTGTCCAGCATTTAGATACACCAAAACGTCCCCGGGCCGCCATAAACACGTCATGTCGGCGCTTCGTGAGAAACTCCGACAGAGTGATCCCGCTGCCTTTGAGTTTAGTTTTGGTGAACCAAACCTTGTCCCGAAGTTGAGTGTCCACGAATTTCACCAAGATGGGCCTTATTGAACCAGGGGCAGAGCGCCCCATTCTGTGACACCGCCTGATATCACTAACACTGAGATTGGGAAACTCGAGCCGCTCGGAGATCACTTTTACCACTGCATCTGCTGTGTGTTCATCCTTGACTTCATTCACACCATGTACCAAAAGGATCTTGCGTCGGCTTCGCATCTCGAGCCGGTCCACCTCTTGAGCCAACATGTCCACTTGGTGCTGGAGATTTGTCATGGCCTCGGTAATGAAGTTCCGGAACGAAGTAAAACCTGCTGCAAGTTCAGATGAAGTAGAAGCCTTTGAAGGAGAGGTCTGCTCGTACTCCTGCTGGAATGCAGCCATCCTCTTCTCAAAAAGATCTTTCATTTCAGACATATTTTGTTGAACTTGGTCCATAGTGAATTAGTGAGGGTAGTAAAAAAGTCTGGTTCAGTGTTGTGAATGGAAAATTTGTGATAAACTGATTGTTATATGATAGGATAACACTTCCTGGCAGGTAATTTATACTATGATTTAATAATAAACATTTACTGTTACTGCAAAATCACTTTTTAATATTTTAAACAATTTCTAAAAAAATGAGCTCAAAAATTGATGTCTGTACAGATTTAGGCCTACCCACCAAAATTAATTGTATTGTATTGTATTGTATTGTATTGTATTGTATTGTATTGTACAAAGCTTTTTGGCTAGTCAAATGTAGCATGTAGTGAAGATGAACGTACTGTAGTGTATTGGATTGTGTGTAGTTAATGTTGGAAATAAAAACCGGCCGTCCGACTCACACGAAGGGTTCCGTACCATTATCTATTAAAACGGCAAAAAAATCACATTTGTTGTATGGGAGCCCCCATAAATATTTATTTTATTCTGTTTTTTAGTATTTATTTGTTGTTATAGTGGCAACAGAAATCTGTGAAATTTTCAACTGTCTAACTATCACGGTTAATAAGATACAGCCTAGTGACAGACGGACAGACGGACAGACAGACTTACAGCGGAGTTTCAGCGGGTATAAAAATGAAAACTATATAAATGTGTGTAGATATATTATAAAATGTGTAGATTACATTTGTGTTCAAATGTATTGGTGTCATCGAGTGATGACACCTATGACGTTTAAATACCTACCAAGTTTTTTAATTATTTATGAGTAAGTGTCAATAAAACAATGTAATACTTCAGGTGGTAGAGCTGATGCCGGGCTCTATGTTGAAGGTATTACCATCTTACTTGGAGACCCCCTCGAAGTAATTCGGGGGAGAGTAAGAGGACAGCTCACAGGCAAAAATCCAGGAGACTCACCATGCCTGGCCCCACAGAACTATTAATAAGGAATAGAAATGCCATGAAAGCCGTGATTGCGACGAACTGATTTGATCAATACATCAAGACATAACCCGCGGGCCTCTCATTTCTCAACCGAACGCGTTAGAACAAACATATTGTAAAAATGGTGTTTTGCAGCGTGGCAAATTTTTCTAACTCTTCTAACAACGTAAAGAAGACATTCAAAGGAATTTCATTTCACTCGTAAGTAATTTAAACATGTTTTTACTGTGATATTTACAGAATAAACCTTGCGGTAAAAAAAAAATCAACCTTGCCATGAAATACATATGTAGCGTTGTAGCGAGTAGCGTTAAAATTAGACAATATTTTGTCCATTGCAGGTTATAAAGAGTGTCACATATTGAGTTAGAATATTAACGCCGCAATGTATATTTTTGAAACATTATCAACACGGACCTAATTGTGTCATAGTGGGCCGCTGGTCATGGGTCTTTACACACATTGGCACAGTGCCATGACGTGTTTGGTATTTTACATCTAAGCTTCATAGAAATACGGTGTTATTTTGGCTGTATGAAGATGGGTTAATCTATGAGTGCGCCGCGTATGTTAACTAACTAGGTAATACTACGTTATTCCAAAAAGTGGCGATAGAGGTTCTCGTATCAAATTTGTGTCACGCCATCCCCGTGCCTGGGACCGATGGTTGGCGGTTTATCCATCCCTAATAGCCAGGCCTTACATGGAACAGGTGCCTGGTGATGGGCAGCGGCGACACTGGTGCAAGGGTTCTGGTACCGCACTCACCAACCCACCTGCGCAGCGTGTGTCAGTATGGGCAATTCTTCTAGGATGACCACCGAGAGTGGCAAAGTCCTGGAAAGGCTTATGTCCAGCAATGGACAAACTAGGCTGATGGATGGATACTTCATTGTTGATAGTGACGCTACTCGTTTTGGTTATTATTTTTCGATTTTCATGTTCCCGTTATTTTGCAATAGAATTGTTATAGAAACAAAGACTTTATAGCAAAGATTTCTCATTTTTTAAACTTAAGAGGTCAACAATTTGAGGCAATCCAACGGGAAGTGATAGTGGCTTAATCGAAATCAATAAATAAAGGGTTATCCTCTCCTTAATTCTATGGCTCCATCTCTTTACAAACTACATAATTGTAAACCAGTCACTTTTTAGATTTTATGGCTACTTTGTAAGTAGATTTGGCACATTTGCTTTTTGTATTATTATGTTGAATATTATTATGACGTGTCTAACGCTGAGTAAACTCAAACTAGATTTTTATTATCAACCGAAATTTGAAATTTTCTCCATCAATAAACGCATCTGTCATAGGTGGCATCAATTGATGGCGCGACTTTAGTTTGACTTTGGGACTGAAATAAAACTGCGTTATTACTCGTATTACCCTAATTCTCGAAAAGTTAATTTAAAAATTTCTAGTAGGTTTTCGGTGTTGTCATAATTCAGTTTGTTTAAGAAAATCGTAAGTGTTTTTTTAAGAGCCTCTAAAGATAAAATTTGTAATTTAATAGATGCACTTATTCTGTTGTATAAAAAGATCCTAAAAAATTAATAAAACTTTGAGCAAAAGAAGTTCTGCACACAGGAGTTTTAAAAACAATGTCAGTTCGTTGGATTTATTAGAAGTCGTGGAGGGGTTTTTATGGAGATTTGATACTGTGTCTCGGATAAAAAGCAGTTTTACAGTAAGTACAGAATTATCAGCATTCAGAGATTCGGTTAGATATTTATAAGGTTTGAAGTTCATAACTTTTAGGTTAACGAGTCAAAGAATAAGTCGTCAAAGGCAGTGATTTTATTTCAGTTGGAGCTGCGGGTAAAAAGCTATTTCAATATGATTCTACTAGTAAAATGTTAGCCTGGCAAAATAAAAAACAAGCAGCTATTAGGGACAGTCTCAAAATGGCCGAAAAATTAGCCGAAGTCATTATTTGAATAAATAACACAAAAACGAATCGTAAAGACCTTTATTTTCGATGGAATTTAACAGGTGTTTTCGAGTGTAGACTCTTACTAAAAGTTAGTCCACACTCGGAAGACCCTATTTAACTGACTATTTTAACGTCCCAACATGATAGGGGATGAGTTTTATTGCCGTACTTCGGGCACAATTACACGCTTTTTAGGGCATGCAGGTTTACCTCATAGATTGCAAGTGGTTTACCTCAGAGACAGCAAAGGAGATAAGTAACCAGGCCCAGCGCAAACACTTTGATCCTCAGACCAAAAAGTGAGTGATTGATGATACAAAAAAAATAGTGCATGTGTGTACTTATATGTATTGACCAAGTATTTCACATCTCATCTATCGCTTACCTTAGGGTTTAGGATCAAAGTGTTTGCACTGGGCCTGGTTACTTATCTCCTTTGCTGTCTGTACATATACTAATACTATGCTTGCACATTAATTCCGAAAATGTCAATAACCCTCTTCTCGTCAACAAACAATCCCCACTCCAAAGAATGCGAGGCTGAAAGTGGAGTCAGAGGGGTTGTCAACGTTAGATTGAGTACAAGCAGTGCAATGTATATGTATTTAAGAAGCTGGGTACAATAAAGAACAATATATTTATACATATGTACAGCCCTCCCACGTTGCTTTTAAAAGCTGTAAAAATCACAATAAATAAAGTAAACACTTACCATCTGCTAGGGCTGCAGCCTGATAAAAACAAACAAAACCATGTTTTATACAAATTTCACTATAATACTATATGATTTATTCCCTTGAAAATACTATATGTCTCTACACGGCTTGGCAGTAAATTGTTTCTAGTAAAGTAAATTAACAATGACATTTTCTTTTTAGGCAAGATATGCAGGTTTTAGTGCCGTACACTTAAGTTAGTTTTCGGATTTCAGATTTTTTTAAGCTTTTACGTTAAAGTAACTTCTCAAGTTCAAGTAGGTAGGTACAGAAACACCGAGTCCTATGTGTATTGAAATATGTACAATCTATAATATATACAAAAGTATCAGGTAAACAAAGTTGTAGCAAAGTAGATTCATTCAAGTTTAAAATAAATAAGATAAGGCTGTTATTTAATTTCATCCCTTTTTAGGTTTAAGTCGAAAATAAACTATCGAAAGTAGATAGAAAATATAACTCGTAAAATCTCATGGGCAAAATTTAAGAATAATAAATTTCTAACAATTTCTGTTAAGGGTCCAAAAGAAAGTATTGTGTTGAGACTCCGTTGTCCGTCTTTATGTCCGTATATCATAGCCTCACAACTTCTGCACTGATAAAATTCTTTAAGATAAACAAAGCAACAGAAAATTAAAAAAAAAATTATTGTTCAAGATACTGCCACTACAAAAAAGCAAAAAAAAAATCCTCAAAATGTACAACATGAGTATAATATCTAATACTGAAACTAATTAAAAGATTATTAAAAATTTATGTCACAGCAATAATTACTTGTACAGATTCAAAATTATCTGTGAGAACTTAAACAATATATATATATGTCCTCGCCCCTTTTCTCCGAAACTGGTGGACAGTAAGATATGAAAAAAACTATTTTACAGGCCATTACATAACTGAACAATTTCAGAAAAACTGTAGCGATCAAAGAAGAGTAAAATAAAAAAAATGAGAAATATAAAACGCAAAATACTTAAAAAGTAAAACAATAAAAAAATATATATTCTTTCTTAATATAACAACGATATATAAACTACGATTTTCAATTAGGTATTTGATAAAATTACTTCTTTTTTTTTGGTATATGATAACAAATAGTCGTGGGCAAGATTTTAAATATTATTTTCCTGTCTTACTCAAACTTGATCGGTTTTTTTAATTGTAATATTATATATTATATGAAAATAGGATATAATATATTTATCCTTAAATACATGATGGCAGTAAAACTTACTGTAGTATTTTTAAATTCTATACTGAGACTGCCAATTAACCCCCATAGAAGTCAAAAATATCTCATGTTTAAAACTTTCAATGTGTTTTTTTGTACATGTTGATTGGAGAACAAAAGCAAGAATTATTTTATTGTGTAGAATTATTTTATTTTACTTTAGGTTATAGATGAGATGGAAGAAACTGACAGCAGCAGCAGCAGGGCTCTCAAATTGTATATTTATTGGCGAGTAATTTGGAAATTCTGATAAAAATAAGAAATATAGTAAAACAAGAAAAAAAACTTACCAAGATAGCAAAGAAGAAGAATACGGAGAAGAATTTCATTTTGAAAATATTGTCTTCACAACTGTTACTGTTCGCTAAAGGATTCTGCAAAGATGTATGATATTCCAAAACTTAAGCAAGCCTTTTTATACTAAAATAAATACAGTACATTGCAAAAAAATGAAACCATTTGTGAATAATTTTTTTTTGGTAAATAACTTTAGTTGTTAATAAAATATCACTTTACGTATTTATTTATATTTTGGTGAATTGACACACGCCTGGGTTCCTGGGTTCCAGTCCCAGTTAAGTCAGAGATCATCACATCCAGATTTACTTCCCTTCTGCATTTCTTTACCATTTTCATATTAACCTTCAATTATTATAAATGAAATATAAAGGTAAATTTGTCGCAGGCAAATAGTAAAATTCGGCATTTTGCAAATGGCTTGGTCAGTTTCTAAACGCTAGCTATTTTGCTATTTGATGGATATTCTTCATATAGTAGAATTCCCCATTTTATAATTTGCCTCGGCATATTGTAATTCTGTTATAGTAGATTACTGGCGCGGCCCGCAAATTAGGTGTTGATGCGACGAACGTGATAATTTGGGCCGAGGCGTTAGCCTCTAGTAGGTTTCTACTAGAGTAACACTTAATGACATTCAGATATTCACGGCCTGGTCTTTATTCAAAATATTTTCATCGGACTCAAATTTCTTCATTAAAATACCAATAACATTTTCACGTTAAAAAACCTCATTTCATATTCAAATAACACGACAGATATAGATTTTCATACCAATATTGCCAGCCGCTGATTACTTGTTTTTCACCACTACTAGAATTTCGATTATTTTTTTAACAAGGTTCTTGAAATTACGATTGTATTACGCCCTTATTTGAGAAAATTACTTTAATAAATGTACATTAAGGATATTTTGACATTTGGTTATTTTTATTTCGCAAGAAGATAAAATTTACTAAATTTTTGATAACTTTTAGGGTCTAAAAATGCATGTTTAACAATTTCTTTACATAATAAAGTAGTAAAAAAGAATGACATGTTCATTTTAGGAAATTATTTTTGCGTAAATGTAACAGCATGAAGATATGGTTTAAAGTCAAGCGGTTTTTGGACTAAAATTAGGCAATATTGTTAATTTATTTGAAAGCACTTATAGTATTTGTATGGCTCTTACGCTCAAATATAGAACATAATTTAGAAAAAAAAAATTGGCTTACAAAAGAATCTTCCAACATAGCAAAAAACAGATCTACCCAAACACGTGTGAAGTCAAAAGTTTCCAGAAATCTTGTCCCTTACATTATCTTAACTTCCGTCAAAACTTAATTACTTAAATCTTTAATCTCATATTTCTTTTTGTTGAAATTACTTGCTCTTTTGAAAACAGCAAGGCTAAAGTTACACAGGTGGCAAAAAAAGTAACCGTTATATCCATGGTAGGAGATGGGAACTGTCTCTACCGCGCAATTGTTCATCAAATTAATACCCTTATGGGCCTTACTTTTGATTACCGGGTGGTTTGACAGGATCTAGCTACTTTCGTCTCTGAAAACCACGACAACAGCAGAATATATTTAGTGTTACTGAATAACACGTTTGTAGGTCCAAACCCCACAAACTTGACTCCAGAAAGGGTAATCTCCAACTATATTGATCTACTATTCAAGGAGAAGTTTTGTAAGGGAGAAGATTATCATAAAATCAGCAGATGAGTTCCACCTGGTCAACGTAGACGACAACATCGCACCAACGGACCACCTATCGTTTATAAACCAACGGGTGATCCAGTTTCCGGAAACATTCACATTTTTTTACGACAGAAACCACTACGACAGCATCTCAATCAACAGTAACGCCACGGAAACATTAATAACAAAACAAAAACAAAAGTGTAGCCTTGGCCAATTGAACACTACACGCTTAAAGTCAAAACTTTCAGAATTAAAACAGACAACTACTACTGCCAAAGACTCCGAATCGGAAATTACACTATCACGTGAGCACCGGAGCCGACCCCAAAAACAGCAGCTGCAGCCTGAGAGCCCTTTGATACAAATCACGACGTGTACTTCTGATACTCCACGCAGCCTACAGCTATGCAGAATCAAGAAGGAAAACTGGACACCTGGCTTAAATCTATGTTCCAAGATATAAAAATGTTCAAGAAAAAACAGAGGTTTTTGGAAAAACATTTCTAGAGACAGGCTCCTCGTAAAGAAGACAGCAGAAGAAATCTACAATTTACCCAAAACAGATACAGAATTGGAACCCGAATGACAAAACAGATCTACACTTTAAAGCGCAGCTTCCCGTACACCCATATTTATAACACACAAACTATCGTATCTATTTAATCCTTAAATGCTCACTTTACGATGCCTGAATTCGGGTGGGCCTCCAATCTCCCTTCACTCCTCATCCTGCAGCTGCCATTCGACAGTCCCCTCCTAGCTCACCGGTGTCTCGGGTCTTCGCACCCTTGCACCAGATCTGCTGGCTGGATGAGTCACCAGAACAGAACAGAACAGAGAAAATTATTTATGGATTTTTTTTTACGTTCCAGCGTTCATGTGAAAAGTATTGTTTTCTCCTATTTTGCTGTATCCGGAGACCCAGCTTCATTGTTACGCAGTGCACGCTGATATTAATGTTATTTCAATATAGTCTCTACAGACTCAAGGTCGTTGGCTTCTACCTGCCCCTTAATATAGACCACCCAAGTGGCACTCAAAGACTGAAAAGCAGCTCAACCATGTGTTGTTTTATTTTTGAAGCTGAATAGCATTACTCAGCGCTTTTTCTGCAAATATAACTCTTAAATGGACACAAATTATTCAGACTTAAGTTCACATTGCTTTTTAATAACGTTACGATAGCGTTTTATTTGCGTTATTATAGGCAACAGTAGTCATATGGATCGAATACTGACTGAATCTGATGAAGAGAGCATGAGTTACCCTTTATGCAGACCAAACTTTACATTTACACCTTAATTCATGTCTTGAACTTCAGCAAGTTCACATTTTGCTGTATAAATACGCACATAAAGTTTAGTAGGCAGCAATACGTGTGATAAGTTTATAATGGAATTATTTTGTTAATGGTGGATATTATAAAATGGAGAACATGATATTCGGTATTCATTTGTAACAAATTATTGGGTTTATATAGAATTATAGAAAAAAATTATAGTTATTAAAAAGTTGATTGTAAAATATATACTTTTACTATATTTACTGGCACTGATTTCGAGAAATCTTTAAAAAACACCAAAAATATGTAGTATGTCCCTCCCTCCTTACCTCCAAAACTGGTGGACCAAAAAATATGAAAAAATCATGTTTACGTAAAGATTAGAGGAAAAATAAAGTGGTTGAGAAATTCACGAGAAAAAAATGACAAAATTAAATTTATCATTCTCAATACGGAACCCTAGGTACGAAAGTCTGATTTGCACTTGGTCGGTTTTTTTTTTTTAGTTCTGTCCAGTCTGTCAATAATTACCAATATACTCTAATTACAGATACTATAACAGGTATCAAGAAAAGCCATTATGAGCATCGAAAAATCTCATTAGAGCTGTTTAATAGAATAAAAACTAGCTCATGTCCAATTCCAGGTCTAGAGCCACATTTCAGGAGGTCATTTTCAAAAGTGGTCAAACCCAAAAACTGATAATTGCGTTTTTTTTACTAAAATGTACTTACAGAAATTAGTGATAAATCTGTGGTTAAAAATAAGTTTTATATTTATTAGTTTACAGGGAAAAACTTTTTGAAATTGCCTCTTTTTAAAAACTCCACTGAAAAAATTACAACTGAGGTTACAAAAATGGCTGTACTCTAAAATTACTGAAATGTGATTTGACCACTTTTGAAAATTACCTCCTGATTTGTGGAAAGTTTGATCCCAATCGGTTTAGTAGGTATGGTGTGAAGGAGTGAAACAACACTTTTCTATTGAAATTTGAAACACCATTGCTATCCTGTGGGAACTCTTTATGGAATAAAAAGTAGATTCCAAGTCTAAAACTATATTTTTGCAAAATTTCAGCCCAATCGGTTCATTAGCTACAGCGTGAAGGAGTAACAAACCATCCATACATCCATACCTTTGCATTTATAATTATTAGTGGGATTTCACAGCACCCCTAGCGGTTTACGAGAGGAACCACAATTTCTTATGCATTATACCTACTTGACCAGGTAAGAAACAGGTTAAGAAGATATTATATAACATTTTGGAAAAGAAACAATTTTTTTTTAACGCAACTGTACAACCAAAGCATCTGTTCAAATTTAAAGTTGTGAAAAATTATAATATGAATAAGTATAATTTTAGCTGTATAAGCTTTTTATTTGTAGTTTTAATAATTATATGATAATAATAAAAATTAATATTTATATTTTCGAAATATTTCGAAAGTATAAAGTTTATTTTTCATTATTATCGAAAAATTATAATAATATTTACTGCATTCATAATTCGATAAAACTTAAATAAAATTTAAATTTCCTTTCATTTAAAACTTTATGATTCTATAAAATATTAAAAATTTACACAAAACTAAAACGAAATAAAAATAGATTTATACTAAATAGAAAACTTTATTAAAGTCATCGCTATCATTGGGGACGGTAACCAAGACACTGGCTGCATTACCTCGTTAGATAGCAAGACTAATGCGTTGGCCAAGGTAAGCTCCAGCTCTTGGGTCCCTTGAGGCATCCCACAGACGCGATGCTAGGTAAACATATACCTAGCATCGCGTCTGTGGGATACCTCAAGGGACCCAAGAGCTGGAGCTTACCTTGGCCAACGCATTAGTCTCTATCTAACAAGACTAATGTTTGTTTGTATGTAATGTTATGTTTGTAGAGCTGTCAAGCACCGGGCTCCCAAGGCTCGAACGTCTCAACGCCAAACAGCACAAACATTTAGCCGTCGCCTGCGTATTTGTCTCGCTTTTTGTACGCTTTAATTGACGCTGACACCACACTGGCCGCAATGACTTTTATGATATTTATTTATTATAATATTATTTAAATTATAAATAAAGATAGACAAGGTGATTTCACTCCCGCTTAGACCCGTAAAATATTTGGTGAAAATAGTGTGTACGATTGTTGACTGTTTCAGTAACAGTGAACCGGACCTTCACTACTTGTCATGGATTGTACAGAAAGAGACAGGAAATACAACCTTTGCCGAAGAGTGGATTAATGTTATGCTACTTACGTTCTTACGTTGCTACTTACGTTAAAGCGTTCGTCATTCACGGGTTCTGTCAATATATGAATATTCAAAATGGGAGATCGTCAAAGATTTTTTTTATTTTCCCAGAATCCTATTGTAGTCCTACGACTCGACGATTATCCGAATTTCATCTATATCGGCCCTGTAGACATATTTTTCAAGGCTTCGTTTTAGGAAATCCTATTATTCAACGGAAGCCCTAAAAGAACGGAATACTGCTAAAATAAGGTAAGTTAAACAGATATGAAAAACAAAACAAAACTATCAAGTGCGAGTAGGACTCGCGCCCTGAGAGTTCTTTACCATAAAGTTCTAACACAGTCTAACAGTCCTAAAAATATCCAACGTTATGGTAAGGTTTGTCAATGGTGGAAATTTTAAATGGGGTTGCCATGCATGAACAATAAATGTAGGGATTTCTCTCTACAGTTTTATAGATGATTGAATGAAGAGCGTCGTATAATGAAGAAAACAACCGCTAATGTGGAGTGCATATATTTCACTGATTGTACGATGATTGTTTTGCAAAATAAGTAAACTATAAAATGCTTACGCTAAAGTATTACAAAATAATAATCTTTGGACAGTTGACTGTACAATAAAGATAACGTAAATTCAATTAATTCTGTGAATAAATAAAATTTTAGACAATTAGTACTATATAAGCTAAAGTTGCTAGAATTACATACATTGTTACAAATAAATGAATACATTTTTCATGTTGTTGTGAACATTTAAGAAACATAATGTAGTTTAAATGATTAAGATTTTTAATGAAATATCTATTTAGAGGTACAATATTGCTGCTGACAAAATAAATTTGTGGTAATTTTCTGTTAAATTTTACAAACTTAAACTTTTTATACTTCTTTTTTATACTTTTAATTTTTGAACCTGATAGGAAATATCCATATTAAACGTAAAACGAATTTTACAACATACTCGTAACTTCCCGTTATGTAAAATATAGCACACTTCTTTGCAATGACAGAGTATACAAAATAAACTTAATATTAAACAAAATCTATGAAAATAACTTATCAATAGGTATGTAGTACACCCATGCTTTGCAATGACAGAGCGGACAAAATAAATTTAAAACTAAAACGAATATAAGAGAATAACCTATATTATTTTTTTGCTTCGCAATAACTGAGCGTACGAAACTTAAGTTTAATCTAAACGAATGTTAGAAAATAACTTACATTAGCAATGACCTAGCGTACAGAATTAAAGTTAAATCTAAAATACAACAATATTACTTTTCAATAGGTAGTACCTAGTATATAATTTAACATTTGCTGTTTTTAACTGAAAATCTCTGACCTTGCCATCATTACCAGGGAAAACTTTAACTACTCTGGCCATGGGCCACACCAAAGTTGGTGCATTGGGCTCTCTCATAAGTACTAGTGCACTTACAGTGACATTGATTTGAACCACTTTCCCCTATTTTGTAGTGTATTAAGATAGTAATAGTAGTGTATTAAGATAGTATAGAAAGTTCCAGAATCTTTGCTGCAACTGAATACATTTTTGCCAATATCTTATTCTATTAGTTTCATTCATAGAAATATCTACTTCCGGGTACATTGATAATGCTGTCCCTATCAGGAAATGACCAGTAGTCAGATAGCAGTATAGTCATTGATATCCTCAAAGAGAGGAAAATTGGACGCAAATTCAGCACAGCCTCTATTTGACATAATACTGTAGTTACTGCTCAAAGGTTTGTACTGCATTTAATACAATTCTTTTTAAGTGAAATTTCATACTTTAGACAGCCGATTCAGCAAGCTCAGCAAAGACGGGCGCAAACGGCGGTATAAAATGAAACTTTATACCATTCTTAGCGGTAAAGTCTTGCACAAGCGAGAAGTTCTGGTGAACGTTAGAATTATTAAGCTTGTACACTTCAGCTAGCTGGTTCCTTGGCCCATGAAAATAACCTCCGTTATTACAAAAGACATCGCTGGGCAGGCCTCGCCTACTAGTAAATCACTTAAAAGACGCCAAAAAAGCATGCGTTGAGAGATCGGAAGTCAATTCTAAATGAATTGCCTTCGTGACTAGACAGACGAATACACAAACATAACTTTTAGTTACTAATGCCTTTCGGATTCTCGAATTTTTGACTTGCACAAGCCCACTGAAGTCGAGTGCTGCTTTTTTGAAACAGTCTGCATGTCGTAACGCGATGCTGAGGCAAGGACCCCATCAACCGCTTTGCTGCACCAGCCTTAAGCTTGAAACACACCAAGCATTTATGAGTTATATTTTTAACCTCTCGTTTTCCGTTTATAGAACAATATTGTTGGTTTAAATAAGCGTAAAGTGAGTTTGGACCAGCGTGTAGCAATCTTGTATGCTCACTCTGTATTATAAGTTCAGTTACTCTAGAATTTTTTGTTAGAATAATAGGATATTTTTGAGACAGAGGTTTGTCTGAGTTGTCCAGGCGCATACCTACTCTTAGCAAACCATCGTTGTCCAAAAACGGATGTAGAGCTTTTAGTGTCCCTTGCACTCAGTTGCTCTTTTGCAATAACTCAAATTCATCTTTAAAATGAATGGATTGCTCTTGTTTAATTATTAAATGCAATGCATATTCCAACTCATCAGGACATAGTTTCTTTTCTTTTATCTTCTTTTAAGTTATGGTTAAACCTAAATATGTATGCTATTACTCGAGTAATTTTTCCTATTTCGGAATATCTGTCTAGGACTTCCTTAAAAAAATCATAATGCATAGTTGTTGCAAGTACAATTTTATCCTGAGTGGGTAAAACCTTCATCTCAGGTAAGTGTTCAGGTAAGCCAAATTTTTCTCTATTAAAGTTGTACTCACATTGCAGGAATTTTGGTCCCTCCTACCAGAAAGAACAGTTCGGAAGCTCCTGTGGACTAATCAAATCAGCAGGGTTGTCTGTTGATGGCACATACTGCCAGAGCCACCTTTTTGTGGTTTTCTGAATTATACTTACTCTATTCGATACGTAAGCCTATAGCCTGGTTATTTCAGTTTTTATCCAAGCAAGTGTTATTTTTGAGTCGGTAAATAAGTACCTACACCTCATCAATATGAATGCTTTTGCATAATGTTTCATGCACATTGACCCCTTTTGTTGCTCTAAAAACACAATCAAGTCAAAAATCTGTCTTTGTATGAATAATTTGTTAGGTAATATCGATAGTTATTAAGCATAATGTATATTGTCTTTTGTATAATTTTAAGTTTGTTAAAATGCATCTCCATGTAATCCTAGATTTATTTGTTTTTATTATGTGTGAGGGTAATCAAACAAAATTTCTCTCTTTTTCCCGAAATACCCTCAGATTGATAACTGAGCGAATGTAGTCCCCTTCCCTTATAAACTGTGAGGTTATTTTAAGTTTTTTTTTTTGTATTTGTTTTATAATTTAAGTAATTTGCTGTTTAAGAACTATTATTTTATATAAAAATTAATCAAAATTGATATCTATAATTGGCCTTAATATTAAGTTATATGTTATTTGTTTTATCCTTATTATGTATCGCTATTGATTTCTGTACATAAATAAATACCCTTTTCATTAAAACAGCTCGAGCCTGGGGATGTTTAATGCTTTAGCACGTGGGTATATTCGTAACTTTTAACAGAGCAAGTGTAGTTCAGCTTTACCCGTTTTGTCGACCACGCGGATGTATATACAGCATCCATACTGTAAAGGGGTCAATGATACACGGGCTCACGTGACAGACTGGTTTTATTGAATCAGCACCATTCTACCCTAGAATACATGACATCCTCTTTCCATAAACAAAAACAAAACAATTTTAATTAATTTGTAAACTAAATGAACATTTCATGCAAAATTATTTAAAAGAAACAATAGATAAATTGTTAAATGACAAAACTCAGCTATTATAGAAAGTATCAGTTATATAAGTAACAAAAAAAAAATATGCAACTATGTATATCATTTTGATTTACAAAAATTAAGGAAGTTTTTTACTACAAAATACATGACTCAGATAACTTAATCGTAGTGAAATTTATGTAATTTTGTCTAGCTATAATATATACAAAGCATTCCGTAAGTAATAAAAGTATTTGGGTTACAAATTTAATTACTAAGCTAACACAATTTATATCTATAATACATAATTTACCGAACTTGATTCTTTCTCCAAGGAAGGGTTTTCAGTTTACACCGTATCCCCACCTATCTGGAGGCCTCACTGCCCTGCCGGAACGGGTAATATAATTAGAATTTGAACTAAAGGTTTGACAACTTAGATTGTAGTACTGGAGGCGTCCGCAAATCCTTCAGCTGCAGCGCTGTTGCACCGTTTGTCAGAATGAGCCGGCCTAAATTTATAAGTTTCATAGCAGCCAAGCTTTTAGCAAATTTGCACCATTCATCAACTAGCTCCTTAGTCCCAGTTCAAATTAAGAAACCAAATTTTTTGCATAAAGCTTTTTGCTTTTATAATAATTAGACTAGCAAATCCCATAGGGTCATAAAATCTTGAAATGCAGCTTAGAACCTCCTTTTTTGTATTTATATTTTCGTTAAGGAATTCCGGATGGTTAATAAGAAGCAGGCCTTTTTATATCAATTGTTAGTCCTAAAGCTTTCATGTTATAGTTTCCCTTTTGAAAATCAAGCTTGCTAAATCGTTAATCTGCCTCTGGAATATCAAATAGAACCTCAGATGAGTTAGAAGCCCACTAACCTGTAAACAACATCTGGCCAAATAGCTTGAAGACTTCACACCATATGTAACTGTATAAAGACGAATACATTTTATCGCTTGAAGTGGGTAATCACGCCATAGAATGTTTTGGAGTGAAGTGTGTTCCGGATTAACCAAAATATTGCGAAACATTTTCTTAACTTAGAGCATATTTCCCAAACTTGAACATTAGAACAATATCAAATAATTCATTTAAAACTATCGGCCCGTTCAATAAAAGGTTGTTTAAGGATGCCCCTCTTCTTACTTCTGCACATCGATGCATCATACACGACTCTCGTACGAGTACTCTTATTTTCCTCATTAATTACAGCATGATGCGGCATAACATAAATTGGATCTGCATCAAAATTGCAAGAGCCAATGTCCACATAGTGCCCATAACTGAGGTCTATATATTCATCTATGATATTTTTATACTTTGTAAGCAAATTCGCATTCTTTTGCAGTCTTTTTCTAGACTGAGAAACCTAAACAAGGCTAGGTCAAATAAGTTTCCTTCAGTTTCATTTATATTGCTGATCTTTAATGGGAAGTCAACTTGGAATTTTTTATTCTCTAATTTAACTGTATAATGTTCATTTAGTATCTTGGTTCAATTCCTATCTTCGCGGCAGACAGCAGCTAGTCAAAATCGATAGCTCCAAATCTGATTGGTATAATCTGACTGCCGGCGTTCCACAATGTGGTGTTCTTTCTCCTCTCCTTTTCGCTATCTTTATCAATTCCATTACTGCATCCTTATCCTCCTACTTTCATTTATATACTGACGACTTGCAGTCTCCCTTAGTCCCCCTGACTAACGTCTCCCGCTTGGACATGTCTGACTTGGATGACGTGGTTTTTGATGGAGTTAGGAATTTTGGTTTGTGGATGGACCAAACTCTTTCGTGGTCTCAACATGTTAATGAAGTAAGCCGTAAAGTTTTCAGCTCATATTACTCGCTTAAGCGCCTACAGAATTTCTTGCCACTGGAAACGAAAATTATCTTAGCACAATTTCTTCTTATTCCTCTTCTGGATTATGCCGACATCGCTTATCTAGATCCCACTGAAGAGCTGCTCGATAAGCTGGAACGTCTTCAGAACTTGTGCATTCGATTCGTTTTCGGACTACGCAAGTATGATCACGTCTCGGAGTTTCGATGCAGAATTAAGTGGCTTCCTATTCGTCTTCGCCGGAACGTACACACTCTTTTCCTTTTATATAATGTTCTCTATAATACCGTTTACCCTAATTATTAAAAAAAAAGATTTTTTCTACGCACTGATCGCAGCAACAGAGCGCTTCTGTTTTGTCATCATATCGATCTGGCGATGCCTGCGCACACCACTGATCGTTTCTCTAAATCATTTACGGTCAATGCAGTTCGGCTTTGGAATGAACTTCCGCAAACCCTCAGAAATCTTCCTTCTGTGTCCTCTTTTAGATTTAGGCTGAAAAATTATTACCTTTCATCTCTCAAACTAGACTGACTATGCAACTTCATTTGGATGTATGTATTTATGTATTTGTGTATGTATTAATATGTAGTGTATTATATTAAAATATTAGGCTTGACGAAGATTATTTTTCTTTTTGCACAAATATGATAACTCCACTTGTAAATTTTATTCTTTCTCCACATCATCAGTTGACTGGAAGAAATTTCTTTAAGGAATAAGTGCGCCCTTGCGTTTTGTTATTCTATATTCTGTGTTTTATTTAAATTTTCTGTGCAATAAAGTGTTTATTCATTCATTCATTCATTGTACCTTTGAAAATATTTTCAGCTACTTGTTGCTCTGAATCTCCTTTTATAAGCAAGGATCATTTTATCAACACTCTCACAGATGAAAAATGGGTCCACCACTATATACGAGAATCAAAAATTAAGTCAAAACAGTAATCTTACACCAAGACAATGCGCGCGTGCACACGTGCGTTACCGCTATGGCCAAATTTCGGGAATTGAACTACAATTTGCTTTCACCCCTGGCTTATTCACCTGATCTGGCAACGTCTTATTATTACCTATTCCCCAAGCTTAAAACCTTTTTAAGCAGGCAAAGATTTCAACTCAAAGATGATGTGATGTCTGCGATACACAACTGTTTTGCAGGCCTTGAGGAAAACCAATATAGAGATGGCAATAAGGCTTTGGA
Organism: Ypsolopha sequella; assembly: GCA_934047225.1. Taxonomy (NCBI): domain Eukaryota; kingdom Metazoa; phylum Arthropoda; class Insecta; order Lepidoptera; family Ypsolophidae; genus Ypsolopha; species Ypsolopha sequella. The sequence goes on from OW203985.1 coordinate 15,107,061, forward strand.
ACATCGATGGATGAAGTGCATAGAGCTTCAAAGAAACTACGTTGTAAAATAAAACTATACTTATTATATAATAAGATATATATATATATATATAATAAGAGGCTTTCATTGCTATGCTACTTATATATCATCCTGTCGTACTATAGCTCCAAATGACCTTATTTGATATTCTTTTTTTTACTGAATATTCATAAGTTGTTACGCTATCTCAACTACACGTAATAAATACCTACAAAGCAATCAGAAGAATATCAGAAAAAAAATATTACAAAATTTTATTGTACATAAAGATGCACCAAAGATGTCAATCATCTTTTGCGTTATGTGATTAGAAAAAAATGTAATAGACCAAGCCAGTAAACCAATTTGAAAAATTTAACAAAATGGTATGAAATTACTAAAATTACTAATTAAACAGGTCATTTTTAAATTATTTATCATAAATTTGTTTTATTTTGCTTCGAAACTATAGAAGGATGAATGAAAATACTATTTTTTGTAAATGATATTTTTTATTTAGTTAAAGATTAACAAGAGCGAGAAAATAAATAAAAGGTACGTTAAAGTACACAAAAACATTTAACATTACTAACAATTAAAACCATGTTTGTTACTTATTAGATAATACAATGGCGATACGGCATCACAATGAATCTGAAAAAAAAATGGATATTGTGTTTGCTAACAGAATATAGAATATTGAAATTAATTTTATTACTAGCTTATGCCCACGGCTTTGCCCACGCTGATTTAATTTGTAGTTTTTCGGGATAAAATGTAGCCTATGTCACTCTCCGGCCCATATACTATCTCTATGCAAAAAATCACGTCAATCCGTTGCTGCGTTCCTACGTCAAAGAAGAACAAACCAACAAACCAACAACCAACAAAACAACCAACACACTTTTGCATTTTTAATAGGGGTACGGACTTTCTTTTATGTCCCTTTTGCTTTTGTAGGTTCTTTATTATACTCGTATGTAATATTTGTGTTGTGGCAGTTAAATAAATGAATATTAAATTATTTTCTATTCTTTTCTTTTCTGCGGTTAGACCGGTCTCATGTTTGAACTCACCATTTCCATTGCCTCCATTACCGCTTGGTACTTAACCTGGATAAAAAATTAACGGTTGATTTAGTTTTTTTATTTTCACAAAATATAATTAGTTACCACATTCACATATTAGGCTTAACTCAACCACACACATCAAGAAACAAATTATTATAGTTTATAATAATATATATTAATATATAAGATTAAATTTTACAACATTCATTAGGAAAAAATTATAATAGTTTAAAGTTACAAGTAACCTGTAAATTATTAAGAAGGAAAAAACTGAATATTTTGCACAACACTTAGATAAGCATTTATAACCACCTAAACATGGTTACAGGGCAGTATTATAGATTTTGAGCGATGTGAAAACAGATTTGATGTCTTCCGGTTAGACCGCAACACCTTAGCTTCGGTCTTTTATTTGAACTCACCATTTCCATTGCCTCAACAACCGCTACAACCTAGACAAAAAATTATTGGTTGATTTAGTTTTTTTATTATCATAAAATATAATTAACTACCACATTCACATATTAGGCTTAACTTAACCACACACATCAAAAAACAATAATTATAGTTTAAAGTTACAAGTAACCTGTAAAATACTTAGTAGGAAAAAACGAAATAAGTTGTTTATTGATTTGGTGAACATTTTAAACTTCTAACCAAGCATATCGAATTATCTTAAAAAGTGTCCTTTTTAAACTGAAAGATACAAAATGAAGCAATTAAATAATTATAATTATCTCAAAATGGGTTTCGAAGCTTTAACATATTTCAGTTTCAACTAAATATTTTACGCAATACTTTGATATGTACTCTTTATAACAACCTAAACATGGTTAAAGGCTGGTATTTATTTATTTATTAAAATTTAAAAAGAAAAACAAAAAGTCAATTGTTTACAATACATTATTATGTTTGACACTTTAATTATTAAACGATATTATTATTAAGGCGCTCTTATCAAAAAATCAGTAATTTCAAAGTCAAATAGAACTTTCAAATATCGTCTAAAACTTCCAAAAAAAAAACGCAAAATAGTTCAAACTTTTATCTAGGTCTTCCATGCATGTAATTACACGATCAGATAAACTTTGCTCGATAGAAATAATTCACGAACACAGCATGTAATAAGACCTTTCAAATCATGCCATTTCCATAATTCCACTTTTTTATTAACAAAACATATCTGGTAATATTGCTCTTTAAATTTTCTAGGTCGACCACGTAAGTGGGTTTTAATAAACATATCCCTTATTTTTAAACAATTTAAAAACCGATAAAAACAACGAAAAAGTACAAAAGTGTGGTTATTTTCTTTACTCCTTACACGTAAAGAAAAAGACAGAGAGTCACTGTTCTGGGATAAAAGCGCCTTAAACTTCTTTCTATGTGTATTCAACTCACCACTTGGCTTTCCACATGCAGGAACTGTATTACATGAAATATATAGTAATGTGTTAATTACATCCATATATTAGGCTTAATTTTACCACACACATCAAGAAAAAAATATTATAGTTTAAAGTTACAAGTAACCTGTAAATACTTAGTAGGAAATAAACGAAATAAGATGTTCCAGTGATTTGTTAAAAATTTTAAACTTCTAAAGAATATCGAATTATCTTAAAAAGTTTCCCTTTTATGATAAAAATCGGCCGAATGCGAGTCGGACTCGCGCACGAAGGGTTCCGTACCATTATCTATAATAATACAGATCGCGGCAAACTTCTAGTCCGCTCGGAAGTTGCTCTTCCCAAGAATGGCCCATACATTTTGTTCCTGCTGATGCGAATCGCCCCGCGATCTTTACTCGTTAACTTGTAAAGCCTATTTAGCTGTGATAGTTTAAGTTTAATATTTCGCAAACGAAACCATGGATCGAAAAATACTCTTTTCACACCCCCAGTATTTTTAAATTACCTATCCAACGACACCCCACACTAGGAGATAAACGAGAAAAAAACAACCTTCTCACATTAGGTGCAGGGGAGGTACCCTATAACATTTTTTTTTTTCAATTTTTTCAACGTTTTACTGTTCTACTTTATTGGCGTAATAAATATGTATACCCATGCCAAATTACAGCTTCTTAGTACTAATAGTCTCTATGCTAAGCCGCGGACAGATAGACAGACAGACAGACGGACATGGCGAAACTATAAAGGTTCCTTGTTGTTTACTACGTAGCCCTCAAAAGGTACAAACTGCAGCAATTAAATCATTCTAATTACCTAAAAATTCTTAACTTAAATAAATTCCAGTTGTAACTGAATATTTTATGCAACACTTTGATACTATTTATAGGCACCTAAACATGGTAAAAGGACAGTATTCTAGATTTTGAGCCATCTGACAACAGGTATGATGTCTTTGGGTTAGACTGCAACCGCTGCTTCGGTCTGGTGATCCTAACGCACAACGGTGCAATGAACGGTGTGCATCGTCGAAAGAATGAATATATGGGAATATTCTACATTGGTCGTTCGTTCCGTCGCGACGCGACGTTTGCGTCAGCGGTAAGGGGCATGCTTTTTCCTTGCATTAAATGGTCTGTTGATGACTATTCATCAACATAAAGGCTCTGTGGAAATTCGGATTCGTAGTATTCAACTTTTGTAAGCGTTTTATGGTTTTGAACCCAACCAACAGTTACGGAAACACCCTCGATTTAATTTTTAGCAACTTTGCCCTGGAAGTTCGTCTGCCGTTCTCTCCTTTTGTTAAAGAGAACAAATTACATACTTTTTTGAAAATTGATATACTTTCAACACCAAAGCAATATCTGCTAAAGATTTAGAAATAGTGATTATGTATGATCCTATACGCGATGTACAGAGAAGCACACATTGGAATGTTTAATAAAAGACGAGGCCGTCAGCCGTTTTTATGAAGTTATCTACTCTCCCATTGACGAACACGTTACTATCGATAGCCGCAATAAAAAGCGATTTCATCCTTTGTAGTTTAGTGATTCACTTAGGAAATAATACAGGAAAAAACAATACAAAGTTAAAAATAGTTCTTATTGTACACTGGTAACATAATGTAAAAAACATATTTTTATGTTTTTATGTTTATGCCTGCTTTTCTCAATAGTGAGATTTCTTCGAGCAAATTAAGGGTGAAAGATATTTCTGATATTAATAAGGTTTTTAGAATTTGTAATAATAATGCTTTTTTTTATTTTAAGGTTAACACAATCAGGACAGTTGTTTTCATAACAGCGAGTCCGTATGGTTTGTAATGTTACCCACAATAAAACAATATCAGATGTAATTAATTATTATTTCGAATGCCTATTTAATTATTAAACTTCCTTCTATGTGAACTCACCACAACTATCACCACAGCCCTTGCCTTGAACTTGGGTAACTGAAATGTATAAAACATCATTATAGTTAATTTTGATTTTTTTGCTAAACTAAAAATAAAAAATGAAACACGAATTTGTTTTTCCTTGATAAGTCGTCTTTTAATTTTATTTTTTTACTTTTTTGCTTACTTCGTAGTCGTAGACTCTCGCATTTGTTAAATGTTGAAGGTTTTTTTTCTACTACTTATTAAGGAAATCATTGAGTTAGAGCCCGCGGCCGCGATAAACCGTAAAGACCAATTTGACATAACACTGCACAACCACGCTAAGGTTTCGTAAGGAGAAATTTTATTCACTAGATTTATTATAAAAAAAATATATATATTTTAGGAAAAATCTGTCCGTTTCAGAGTGTAATAAAGTTTATACAGGTTTTAATCCATAATAAATATGTATGGAATTTTGCTCAAGTTATCTTAAACCTCAACATGACAACTTTTTTTAAGAGCAATCTTTGTTGTTTATTTTTTTCGCATTACTGGAATGATTTCAGAGGATTCTGTTTCGCTAAGTGTGTGCAATATATTTTAGGCAGAAAAACTTATTTTTTTTTTACTCATAGTATTGCTAGATTCTTCAAACCACGAAAAATAAATTAGAGAACTTGGATGTTTTTGCGGGGCCTATCCTCAATGATAGACTTAAGTAAACACTTGTGTGGTCAATATCTTACCTTGTGTATTTTTATTGTTTCCCACGCCTACACCTATCAAACCTGCGAAAAAAAATATATATTTGAAAAATTTGTATAAAAAAGAACAAAATTAAGAAATAAATATTAAACTAATTTTTTGTACTAAATTGTTCCGATGTTGTAATTAAACGATGCAATTTATTAAAAGAAGTAAGGAAAACACGATAACATATATTCCTAATGAACACTTAAATTTTTTTAAATTCTTATTCAGAAACCAATGAAAACATTGTGACTACAGATTACACATAATAATAAGATTTGTTGAGAAACTATTGAGCACATTTTAAATACGTATATTCAGTTAGGTTTAATTACAAAAAGGCGGGTTTTTTCACAATCCGCCTGTTAAACGGCTCTTCTGTAAAGACTTGTATGATCAATATCTTACCGTTTTCGTTCTTGTTATTAGGCAACGATGTCCTCGCCAAACCCGAGTAAAGAATATAATTTATGTTAATAGAATTTTTCTTAAAAATAACAAAAATAAGAAATAAATATAAAAAAAGATTTTGGACGAAATTGTTCAGATCTTATAAAGAAATTATAAACTTTATTTTAAGAAGTAAGAATAACACAATAACATTTATTCCTAATGAGCACAGATAACTGCATAGTAAAATACATGATAAAAGTGATGAACAATCAAATAAATCAATAATGAGATTTCTTCCAGCAAATCAAAGGTGAGAGTTATATCTTATATTATTTGATTCTCATTATAATCGTAAATAATAATACTAATAAAAATTAAAAATTAAATTTGATAAATTTAACTCATATGATTTAATATGTTATGTTTAGGATATCATCCTTGATCCTACTTAGCATGATGTAAAGTTTCCGGAGTCAAAATACCTATATTGATAGGGTAAAAAATATCTAAAATTTTATGAAAGATTTTGAAATTCTGCTGATCTTCAATTGTCATGATCAGGTCCTGTGCACACAAAAACATTTATCATAAGGTAATATCAACTTAAAGAATGAAACTCAAAGCAATATTAAAAAATATATGAATAGTATTTATCCTGCTTTTTGGATGAATACTGAGTGTTAACAGATAAAAAACTCAGTATTTACTCACTGGTGAGTGTTTACTCGGATGGGATATTTGCTACAATATTTTCAGATCCTATAATGTACTTAGTAATTGGCGATCCTTTTTATTTTACTGGATAAATGCAAATTCTTTGTGTACACATTGACGTAAAAAAAGCTGGACAGAATTGCAGCTAAGCAAGTAAAGCAAAGCATAGTAAAAGTAAAGCATAGCAATGGCGGCAGTTTTTAAGTGTGTGAGTGAAACTACTATGGAAATCAGCACAGTGAATGTGTGCTAACCGGACTCGTGCGTATAAGCCGATCGGCTTACTATGGGTGCTTCAGTGGTTGGTTAGCAAAACTCCGTCCATTTTTTTTTTACGTCAATGTGTGTAGTATAATCTTTGCCTTCTAAGTAATATTTAAATAATGAAGAGAAAACGATGCCAGCCTTCTACCCATCCACATGACGATGGCTATTTAGATACGATTTTTCATTTACGTTAGTTTATTTTTATTAATATTATGGTTTAACATTAGTGTTGCGTTCTTTGTTTTACGTACCTAGTTAATTACAATGTTTTAAATGTTTTTCTTTCTTATATATTTCTTAAAGTCTCTATCGTAATTATCGTAATCTTTTTGGAGAAACATGCTGTTCGTTTCCAGTAGTTCATATTGTTGATGAGAGTTTGGCATTCGCAGCATTTGCTAAATCTTCTTTTAGATATTTTTTTTGCTTCATCATTTCATTCTACTTTAATTTTGTTCTTTTCCTTAGCGTCTTTTAAGTAATCATGTAACACAGCTTGTGTTCCATCTGCGTCCGAAATATGATATCTAATAGAAGACAACTACGACAAGAAATATTTAGGATTATGTTGAGTTTCTGGTTTTTTGTAGTCAAGGATAGCTTGTGCCTCGTGTAATCAAATCCAAAAGATTAGATATTTGGTGGCGAGGTAGCTTCCATTGCACGGCTGATGCTCTTCCTTCCCAGCTAGCAAAGTAGTGAAGCAAAGCAAAGAATCACCAATGAGTATTATAAATGTAATATTAAGCACGGCTGTTACTCCTTTTCTTGCGTTGCTGTATATTGGTGATTCGGATCATCATTTAGCTGTATAAGCGAGAAGATGAATGACGACGAAAACGTGCTTTTTCACAGCTGTAAAACGGTTCTCACAACATCGACTTAGAGCAACTTTGTTGTACAACAGGTCTTAACGGTACATTTTTGTAGCAAAGTTGGCCTATTGTGGCTTCTGTTTCGCTGCATTAGTGCTGGTGACATATCTGGCACGCTTCTTGCTAGTCCGTGATATAAAAGAACACACCGCAAGTCATATACTTAAACATGTTTCCTTAACACCGGTGTTAGTTACATTACAAGTGATCCACAGCAACATTAAAAAGTAGTTAATACGCTTTGGCAAGGCCCATACACATAGTGTAGCCCCAACACTAGTTACATGTAGACATTTTTTGGTCCCATATAACGCTAAGAAGCCACCACGGATTTAGAACAGAGCCACATAATAGCTGTAAACGAAACCCTTATGGAAACTTTCTCCTCTACAAAAGAACTTGCAACAAATTTTATTTTTTGAGAAACACAAAAGTCTCATCATGACGGTAGACAGCTGCAAATCAGTGATTTATCATATCAAACACAATCTGGTTTGTCCATATACTAGTTTATTTTTTCTAGGACGCTCCCTGATATTTGTCAACACGCTGTAACTAACATTAACTAGGCAGTGATCATTTTTGTCAAATCATCGCTTTTAACTTGGTTTATTTTAATTAGATTTTTTTCTGTCTTAACAATGTGTTTAGAAGTTGATATATTATATAATTGCGTTTCTTAAGACTACAGTGAGTTACTATTTGAATTAGAGAAAGAGAATGAGAATTTATTTCATAAAAGTACATACAGACAATACAGAAATACTTATACCTAGTAGTTATACAAACATATTGTAAATTTAATGTACACGCCTCAGGATTCAAAAAACAAGGGCAAAAGCCATTTGCCGTGCTAGTTTAGTAAAAAACTGTCTGACGGATGGATAGCAAGCCGTTCATTTGTACCTCTGGGTATGGTTTTATGTCGTGTTTTGTGAGCAGTAAGTTGTTGTAGACGACTAATTAATATTGAAAGTATTTACTTACTTGTATTGTATTGTATTGTATTGTATTGTATTGTATTGTACAAAGCTTTTTGGCTAGTCAAATGTAGCATGTAGTGAAGATGAACGTACTGTAGTGTATTGGATTGTGTGTAGTTAATGTTGGAAATAAAAACCGGCCGTCCGACTCACACGAAGGGTTCCGTACCATTATCTATTAAAACGGCAAAAAAATCACATTTGTTGTATGGGAGCCCCCATAAATATTTATTTTATTCTGTTTTTTAGTATTTATTTGTTGTTATAGCGGCAACAGAAATCTGTGAAATTTTCAACTGTCTAACTATCACGGTTAATAAGATACAGCCTAGTGACAGACGGACAGACGGACAGACAGACTTACAGCGGAGTTTCAGCGGGTATAAAAATGAAAACTATATAAATGTGTGTAGATATATTATAAAATGTGTAGATTACATTTGTGTTCAAATGTTTTGGTGTTATCGAGTGATGACACCTATGACGTTTAAATACCTACCAAGTTTTTTAATTATTTATGAGTAAGTGTCAATAAAACAATGTAATACTTCAGGTGGTAGAGCTGATGCCGGGCTCTATGTTGAAGGTATTACCATCTTACTTGGAGACCCCCTCGAAGTAATTCGGGGGAGAGTAAGAGGACAGCTCACAGGCAAAAATCCAGGAGACTCACCATGCCTGGCCCCACAGAACTATTAATAAGGAATAGAAATGCCATGAAAGCCGTGATTGCGACGAACTGATTTGATCAATACATCAAGACATAACCCGCGGGCCTCTCATTTCTCAACCGAACGCGTTAGAACAAACATATTGTAAAAATGGTGTTTTGCAGCGTGGCAAATTTTTCTAACTCTTCTAACAACGTAAAGAAGACATTCAAAGGAATTTCATTTCACTCGTAAGTAATTTAAACATGTTTTTACTGTGATATTTACAGAATAAACCTTGCGGTAAAAAAAAAATCAACCTTGCCATGAAATACATATTTAGCGTTGTAGCGAGTAGCGTTAAAATTAGACAATATTTTGTCCATTGCAGGTTATAAAGAGTGTCACATATTGAGTTAGAATATTAACGCCGCAATGTATATTTTTGAAACATTATCAACACGGACCTAATTGTGTCATAGTGGGCCGCTGGTCATGGGTCTTTACACACATTGGCACAGTGCCATGACGTGTTTGGTATTTTACATCTAAGCTTCATAGAAATACGGTGTTATTTTGGCTGTATGAAGATGGGTTAATCTATGAGTGCGCCGCGTATGTTAACTAACTAGGTAATACTACGTTATTCCAAAAAGTGGCGATAGAGGTTCTCGTATCAAATTTGTGTCACGCCATCCCCGTGCCTGGGACCGATGGTTGGCGGTTTATCCATCCCTAATAGCCAGGCCTTACATGGAACAGGTGCCTGGTGATGGGCAGCGGCGACACTGGTGCAAGGGTTCTGGTACCGCACTCACCAACCCACCTGCGCAGCGTGTGTCAGTATGGGCAATTCTTCTAGGATGACCACCGAGAGTGGCAAAGTCCTGGAAAGGCTTATGTCCAGCAATGGACAAACTAGGCTGATGGATGGATACTTCATTGTTGATAGTGACGCTACTCGTTTTGGTTATTATTTTTCGATTTTCATGTTCCCGTTATTTTGCAATAGAATTGTTATAGAAACAAAGACTTTATAGCAAAGATTTCTCATTTTTTAAACTTAAGAGGTCAACAATTTGAGGCAATCCAACGGGAAGTGATAGTGGCTTAATCGAAATCAATAAATAAAGGGTTATCCTCTCCTTAATTCTATGGCTCCATCTCTTTACAAACTACATAATTGTAAACCAGTCACTTTTTAGATTTTATGGCTACTTTTTAAGTAGATTTGGCACATTTGCTTTTTGTATTATTATGTTGAATATTATTATGACGTGTCTAACGCTGAGTAAACTCAAACTAGATTTTTATTATCAACCGAAATTTGAAATTTTCTCCATCAATAAACGCATCTGTCATAGGTGGCATCAATTGATGGCGCGACTTTAGTTTGACTTTGGGACTGAAATAAAACTGCGTTATTACTCGTATTACCCTAATTCTCGAAAAGTTAATTTAAAAATTTCTAGTAGGTTTTCGGTGTTGTCATAATTCAGTTTGTTTATGAAAATCGTAAGTGTTTTTTTAAGAGCCTCTAAAGATAAAATTTGTAATTTAATAGATGCACTTATTCTGTTGTATAAAAAGATCCTAAAAAATTAATAAAACTTTGAGCAAAAGAAGTTCTGCACACAGGAGTTTTAAAAACAATGTCAGTTCGTTGGATTTTAGTAGAAGTCGTGGAGGGGTTTTTATGGAGATTTGATACTGTGTCTCGGATAAAAAGCAGTTTTACAGTAAGTACAGAATTATCAACATTCAGAGATTCGGTTAGATATTTATAAGGTTTGAAGTTCATAACTTTTAGGTTAACGAGTCAAAGAATAAGTCGTCAAAGGCAGTGATTTTATTTCAGTTGGAGCTGCGGGTAAAAAGCTATTTCAATATGATTCTACTAGTAAAATGTTAGCCTGGCAAAATAAAAAACAAGCAGCTATTAGGGACAGTCAAAATGGCCGAAAAATTAGCCGAAGTCATTATTGGAATAAATAACACAAAAACGAATCGTAAAGACCTTTATTTTCGTTGGAATTTAACAGGTGTTTTCGAGTGTAGACTCTTACTAAAAGTTAATCCACACTCGTAAGACCCTATTTTACTGACTATTTTAAAGTCCCAACATGATAGGGGATGAGTTTTATTGCCGTACTTCGGGCACAATTACACGCTTTTTAGGGCATGCAGGTTTACCTCATAGATTGCAAGTGGTTTACCTCAGAGACAGCAAAGGAGATAAGTAACCAGGCCCAGCGCAAACACTTTGATCCTCAGACCAAAAAGTGAGTGATTGATGATACAAAAAAAATTGTGCATGTGTGTCCTTATATGTATTGACCAAGTATTTCACATCTCATCTATCGCTCACCTTAGGGTTTAGGATCAAAGTGTTTGCACTGGGCCTGGTTACTTATCTCCTTTGCTGTCTGTACATATACTAATACTATGCTTGCACATTAATTCCGAAAATGTCAATAACCCTCTTCTCGTCAACAAACAATCCCCACTCCAAAGAATGCGAGGCTGAAAGTGGAGTCAGAGGGGTTGTCAACGTTAGATTGAGTACAAGCAGTGCAATGTATATGTATTTAAGAAGCTGGGTACAATAAAGAACAATATATTTATACATATGTACAGCCCTCCCACGTTGCTTTTAAAAGCTGTAAAAATCACAATAAATAAAGTAAACACTTACCATCTGCTAGGGCTGCAGCCTGATAAAAACAAACAAAACCATGTTTTATACAAATTTCACTATAATACTATATGATTTATTCCCTTGAAAATACTAGTATATGTCTCTACACGGCTTGGCAGTAAATTGTTTCTAGTAAAGTAAATTAACCATGACATTTTCTTTTTAGGCAAGATATGCAGGTTTTAGTGCCGTACACTTAAGTTAGTTTTCGGATTTCAGATTTTTTTAAGCTTTTACGTTAAAGTAACTTGTCAAGTTCAAGTAGGTAGGTACAGAAACACCGAGTCCTATGTGTATTGAAATATGTACAATCTATAATATATACAAAAGTATCAGGTAAACAAAGTTGTAGCAAAGTAGATTCACTCAAGTTTAAAATAAATAAGATAAGGCTGTTATTTAATTTCATCCCTTTTTAGGTTTAAGTCGAAAATAAACTATCGAAAGTAGATAGAAAATATAACTCGTAAAATCTCATGGGCAAAATTTAAGAATAATAAATTTCTAACAATTTCTGTTATGGGTCCAAAAGAAAGTATTGTGTTGAGACTCTGTTGTCCGTCTTTATGTCCGTATATCATAGCCTCACAACTTCTGCACTGATAAAATTCTTTAAGATAAACAAAGCAAAAGAAAATTAAAAAAAAAAACATTTTTCAAGATAGTGCCACTACAAAAAAGCAAAAAAAAAAATCCTCAAAATGTACAACATGAGTATAATATCTAATACTGAAACTAATTAAAAGATTATTAAAAATTTATGTTACAGCAATAATTACTTGTACAGATTCAAAATTATCTGTGAGAACTTAAAATATATATATATATATGTCCTCGCCCCTTTTCTCCGAAACTGGTGGACAGTAAGATATGAAAAAAACTATTTTACAGGCCATTACATAACTGAACAATTTCAGAAAAACTGTAGCGATCAAAGAAGAGTAAAATAAAAAAAATGAGAAATATAAAACGCAAAATACTTAAAAAGTAAAACAATTAAAAAATATATATTCTTTCTTAATATAACAACGATATATAAACTACGATTTTCAATTAGGTATTTGATAAAATGACTTCTTTTTTTTTGATATATGATAACAAATAGTCGTGGGCAAGATTTTAAATATTATTTTCCTGTCTTACTCAAACTTGATCGGTTTTTTTAATTGTAATATTATATATTATATGAAAATAGGATATAATATATTTATCCTTAAATACATGATGGCAGTAAAACTTACTGTATTATTTTTAAATTCTATACTGAGACTGCCAATTAACCCCCATATAAGTTAAAAATATCTGATGTTTAAAACTTTCAATGTGTTTTTTTGTACATGTTGATTGGAGAACAAAAGCAAGAATTATTTTATTGTGTAGAATTATTTTATTTTACTTTAGGTTATAGATGAGATGGAAGAAACTGACAGCAGCAGCAGCAGGGCTCTCAAATTGTATATTTATTGGCGAGTAATTTGGAAATTCTGATAAAAATAAGAAATATAGTAAAACAAGAAAAAAAACTTACCAAGATAGCAAAGAAGAAGAATACGGAGAAGAATTTCATTTTGAAAATATTGTCTTCACAACTGTTACTGTTCGCTAAAGGATTCTGCAAAGATGTATGATATTCCAAAACTTAAGCAAGCCTTTTTATACTAAAATAAATACAGTACATTGCAAAAAAATAAAACCATTTGTGAATAATTTTTTTTTTGGTAAATAACTTTAGTTGTTAATAAAATATCACTTTACGTATTTATTTATATTTTGGTGAATTGACACACGCCTGGGTTCCTGGGTTCCAGTCCCAGTTAAGTCAGAGATCATCACATCCAGATTTACTTCCCTTCTGCATTTCTTTACCATTTTCATATTAACCTTCAATTATTATAAATGAAATATAAAGGTAAATTTGTCGCAGGCAAATAGTAAAATTCGGCATTTTGCAAATGGCTTGGTCAGTTTCTAAACGCTAGCTATTTTGCTATTTGATGGATATTCTTCATATAGTAGAATTCCCCATTTTATAATTTGCCTCGGCATATTGTAATTCTGTTATAGTAGATTACTGGCGCGGCCCGCAAATAAGGTGTTGATGCGACGAACGTGATAATTTGGGCCGAGGCGTTAGCCTCTAGTAGGTTTCTACTAGAGAAACACTTAATGACATTCAGATATTCACGGCCTGGTCTTCATTCAAAATATTTTCATCGGACTCAAATTTCTTCATTAAAATACCAACAACATTTTCACGTCAAAAAACCTCATTTCATATTCAAATAACACGACAGATATAGATTTTCATACCAATATTGCCAGCCGCTGATTACTTGTTTTTCACCACTACTAGAATTTTGATTATTTTTCGAACAAGGTTCTTGAAATTACGATCCCATCAAAAACATAAAATGTACAAAAATGGCAAGTCTCGCAACGCAATCCTTCCACCGTAAAAAGTTATGAGATCTTATGTAAAGCCAAGTCTGCTATTTTAGTTTTTATGGAAGCACCTTTTCATTTAAGTTAGTATGGGAGCACCTATTTAACAAATTTATCATTAATTGTTTCCTATTTAGTTACCTACCAACATTAAGTGACTGTATTAATATTAGTCATCTTTATTTCCTACTAAAATATAGTGACTTCGCAATCGCACAGCAACATATACAATATATCTGCTACCTAATACCTTTAGTAGCGATTTGAGAAGATATTTCTACGCATCAGTGCTTTATTTGTGCTCTGCGATTGCAAAGTCACCATATTTTATTAGGAAATAAAGATGACTAATATTAATACAGTCACTTAATGTTGGTAGGTAACTAAATAGGAAACAATTAATGATAAATTTGTTAAATAGGTGCTCCCATACTAACTTAAATGAAAAGGTGCTTCCATAAAAACTAAAATAGCAGACTTGGCTTTACATAAGATCTCACAACTTTTTACGGTGGAAGGATTGCGTTGCGAGACTTGCCATTTTTGTACATTTTATGTTTTTGATGGGATCTCATTTCTTTTTGTAGGTAGTCCTCCTTTTTTTCTTCTCGGGTAATATTTCTTGCACGTCAGCTGCGGATTTTCTTAAAACCCAATCCCTTTAACTGATTATTAGGACATACTCCTGAGAAACTAGTATCGGGAAGGAGCATTTCATAATGACCACCTAAGAAACTACCAGAGAATCGTAAACGTTTCACTGGCATCCCAGGATCGCCACCGAATGATCCTCTCAAACGGCCATTTTTGTAAACCTCGAACGTAAATGGATACAAAGCGGTGGCTGCCATAAGTTCGGATACGGAACCGTAGGTGGTAGTTTTCATCATTGCTGTCGAGTACATGTGTCTCCACGCTCGTCACACGTATAAAGTTGCATTTCATCCCAATGCGCTACCACATACTTGACTACCGCACACCTAATGTCATATGACGACTCAATGTTCCCATACAAAGAGAATGACAAAGAATGGAACAAACATGAACCATCTCCAGGTATAGGGACAACTAGGTGTGGACAAGGATTTTCATTTATGTACAATATTTCAGGTTCCAGTGCAATATTAATTTTTACTGTAAGTTATTATTACTATTATCCACAAATAGATGCAACAGGCAGGTTAAAATTTCTTTTGACCATGAAGTGAAAGGCAGGCTTGTCAGTCTAAACCACAGAGTACATTATTATGTCTAAACCTCTTAGAATAATGAGCTAAACCTGGTCTTTTTTGAATGACACACGAGTACATAGACATTTCAATATACCTACATCATAGAGGATGCATATACAAATAAAACAACATTAGCCGCTTTATTTTTCCTTTAATATATTTAAAGCTTTACTTGATAAATAACCTTTTACCTTGATTTTTAGGGTTCCGTATCATTAGGTTCCGTGACCCTATTACTAATCCTCCGCTGTCTATCCATCTATCACATGGGTCTACAGCTTCAGCCGTTATAGGTAGCGCGTAAATATTTTCACATAATATATGTTACATTGTCCTCTATCACGGCAAATAATAATATGGCCCCTATCACAGCATAAAAAGTTCAATAAATGGAAATCCAAGGGGGGTCCAATTATTCGATGTTATTTGTTTCAGCTCTATCTTTATAAAACAACAATTTTGGGCATATAAATATTAGAGTTCCGTATTCAAAAGGTGCTGATTTGTTTGTCAGGCGCTACCATTTTAGCGCCTTGTTTTTTGTCGCCTTGATGTTGCTATGTCATCTTTATTGTTGGTATTTACCATAATGATTTGGGGTTTCGTACCCATATTGTGTGATGGTAGTACGGAATCCTTCGTGAGCGAGTCTGAATTGCACTTAGCCGGTTTAATAGCGACTTAATTACGAAATGTTGATATTTATCTTCTTAAATAGACTAAATGTGTTTTAGGGTTCCTTATCCAAAGCACAAATTATTATAACAAAGGCTCTATCGTTAGAACGGTTATACATACAAGTTGAAAATTTAGGCAAACTACTTTAAAGTAAAATAAGAAATAATAAAAATTAGGGTTCCTTTCTAAAAAGGTACCGAATTGTTTGTCAGGCGCTACCGTTTTATCGCTTTGTTTTTTGTCGCCTTGATGGTGCTATGGCATCTATGTTGTTGCAATTTACTTTTAGGGTTCCATACCCGTATTGTGTAGGGGTACGGAACCTTTTATGCGCGAGTCGGATTCGCAAACTACCGTTTTTTTAGTGACTTAATTACGAAATGTTGATATTTTCTTCTTAAATAGACTAATATTGTGAATATGTGGAACATTATAAACCACCCTTTTTAGGGTGCCTGACCCAAGGAACAGATTATTATAATAAAGGCTCTATCTTTAGAACGGTAATACAACATACAAGTAAAAGTTGAAACTTTGGGCAGTGTGTAGTAAATACTTTAAAGTAAAATAATGAAAATTTGGGTTCCGTACTAAAAAGGTACCGAATTGTTTGTCAGGCGCTACCGTTTTATCGCTTTGTTTTTTGTCGCCTTAATGTTGCTATGGCATCTTTACTGTTGTTATTTACTTTTAGGGTTCCGTACCCGTATTGTGTAGGGGTACGGAACTCTTTATGCACGAGTCAGATTCGCACTTTACCGGTTTTATTTTTTAGTTTTCGCACTTTAACTTTAACGTAGAATTTTTCGTTTTAGGCGTCTTTAATGCAAAGCAGCATACCACCAACGTCATCTAGTGTCATACAAATTTATAGATGCAGCTGGAAACATACATTTTGTATAGACTTTGTATGGAAATATTAAATTACCAACCGCAAATAACATTTTTATATTTTTTTGTTGCAATGTACACTTTACACTAACCGCATGCAAAATTTCAAGTTTGTAGGCCTGCTAGAACATCTTAAGACTTTTGATGATGTGTCAGTCAGTCAGTGACAAAATAAGGGAACTTTGACTTGAGATATTTCATAATAGAATATAGGTACAAAGTTGTAATTTGAGGTCAGAAGTAGAAAAGGATGCTACGGTACGTACGGTAAAGGATGCTTCGAGAAAAGGATGGTACGGCCGTTCCGCGTTTTTTCTGCGAGACTTTGCGGGGGCACTGCCGTGCCCCCAGATTGTATTACGCCCTTATTTGAGAAAAATACTTTAATAAATGTGCATTAAGGATATTTTGACATTTGTTTATTTTTATTTCGCAAGAAGATAAAATTTACTAAATTTTTGATAACTTTTAGGGTCTAAAAATGCATGTTCAACAATTTCTTTACATAATAAAGTAGTAAAAAATAATGACATGTTCATTTTAGGAAATTATTTTTGCGTAAATGTAACAGCATGAAGATATGGTTTAAAGTCAAGCGGTTTTTGTACTAAAATTAGGTAATATTGTTTATTTATTTGAAAGCACTTATAGTATTTGTATGGCTCTTACGCTAAAATATAGAACATAATTTAGAAAAAAAAAATGGCTTACAAAAGAATCTTCCAACATAGCAAAAAACAGATCTACCCAAACACGTGTGAAGTCAAAAGTTTCCAGAAATCTTGTCCCTTACATTATCTTAACTTCCGTCAAAACTTAATTACTTAAATCTTTAATCTCATATTTCTTTTTGTTGAAATTACTAGCTCTTTTGAAAACAGCAAGGATAAAGTTACACAGGTGGCAAAAAAAGTAACCGTTATATCCATGGTAGGAGATGGGAACTGTCTCTACCGCGCAATTGTTCATCAAATTAATACCGTTATGGGCCTTACTTTTGATTACCGGGCGGTTTGACAGGATCTAGCTACTTTCGTCTCTGAAAACCACGACAACGGCAGAATATATTTAGTGTTACTGAATAACACGTTTGTAGGTCCAAACCCCACAAACTTGACTCCAGAAAGGGTAATCTCCAACTATATTGATCTACTATTCAAGGACAAGTTTTGTAAGGGAGAAGATTATCATAAAATCAGCAGATGAGTTCCACCTGGTCAACGTAGACGACAACATCGCACCAACGGACCACCTATTGTTTATAAACCAACGGGTGATCCAGTTTCCGGAAACATTCACATTTTTTTACGACAGAAACCACTACGACAGCATCTCAATCAACAGTAACTCCACGGAAACATTAATAACAAAACAAAAACAAAAGTGTAGCCTTGGCCAATTGAACACTACACGCTTAAAGTCAAAACTTTCAGAATTAAAACAGACAACTACTACTGCCAAAGACTCCGAATCGGAAATTACACTATCACGTGAGCACCGGAGCCGACCCCAAAAACAGCAGCTGCAGCCTGAGAGCCCTTTGATACAAATCATGACGTGTACTTCTGATACTCCACGCAGCCTACAGCTATGCAGAATCAAGAAGGAAAACTGGACACCTGGCTTAATTCTATGTTCCAAGATATAAAAATGTTCAAGAAAAAACAGAGGTTTTTGGAAAAACATTTCTGGAGACAGGCTCCTCGTAAAGAAGACAGCAGAAGAAATCTACAATTTACCCAAAACAGATACAGAATTGGAACCCGAATGACAAAACAGATCCACACTTTAAAGCGCAGTTTCCCGTATCTATTTAATCCTTAAATGCTCACTTTACGATGCCTGAATTCGGGTGGGCCTCCAATCTCCCTTCACTCCTCATCCTGCAGCTGCCATTCGACAGTCCCCTCCTAGCTCACCGGTGTCTCGGGTCTTCGCACCCTTGCACCAGATCTGCTGGCTGGATGAGTCACCAGAACAGAACAGAACAGAGAAAATTATTTATGGATTTTTTTTTACGTTCCAGCGTTCATGTGAAAAGTATTGTTTTCTCCTATTTTGCTGTATCCGGAGACCCAGCTTCATTGTTACGCAGTGCACGCTGATATTAATGTTATTTCAATATAGTCTCTACAGACTCAAGGTCGTTGGCTTCTACCTGCCCCTTAATATAGACCACCCAAGTGGCACTCAAAGACTGAAAAGCAGCTCAACAATGTGTTGTTTTATTTTTGAAGCTGAATAGCATTACTCAGCGCTTTTTCTGCAAATATAACTCTTAAATGGACACAAATTATTCAGACTTAAGTTCACATTGCTTTTTAATAACGTTACGATAGCGTTTTATTTGCGTTATTATAGGCAACAGTAGTCATATGGATCGAATACCGACTGAATCTGATGAAGAGAGCATGAGTTACCCTTTATGCAGACCAAACCTTACATTTACACCTTAATTCATGTCTTAAACTTCAGCAAGTTCACATTTTGCTGTATAAATACGCACATAAAGTTTAGTAGGCAGCAATAATATAATACGTGTGATAAGTTTATAATGGAATTATTTTGTTAATGGTGGATATTATAAAATGGAGAACATGATATTCGGTATTCATTTGTAACAAATTATTGGGTTTATATAGAATTATAGAAAAAAGTTATAGTTATTAAAAAGTTGATTGTAAAATATATACTTTTACTATATTTACTGGCACTGATTTCGAGAAATCTTTAAAAAACACCAAAAATATGTAGTATGTCCCTCCCTCCTTACCTCCAAAACTGGTGGACCAAAAAATATGAAAAAATCATGGTAATATGTGTTTACGTAAAGATTAGAGGAAAAATAAAGTGGTTGAGAAATTCACGAGAAAAAAATGACAAAATTAAATTTATCATTCTCAATACGGAACCCTAGGTACGCAAGTCTGATTTGCACTTGGTCGGTTTTTTTTTTTTAGTTCTGTCTAGTCTGTCAATAATTACCAAAATACTCTAATTACAGATACTATAACAGGTATCAAGAAAAGCCATTATGAGCATCGAAAAATCTCATTAGAGCTGTTTAATAGAATAAAAACTAGCTCATGTCCAACTCCAGGTCTAGAGCCACATTTCAGGAGGTCATTTTCAAAAGTGGTCAAACCCAAAAACTGATAATTGCGTATTTTTTACTAAAATGTAGTTACAGAAATTAGTGATAAATCTGTGGTTAAAAATAAGTTTTATATTTATTAGTTTACAGGGAAAAAACTTTTTGAAATTGCTTCTTTTTAAAAACTCCACTGAAAAAATTACAACTGAGGTTACAAAAATGGCTGTACTCTAAAATTACTGAAATGTGATTTGACCACTTTTGAAAATTACCTCCTGATTTGTGGAAAGTTTGATCCCAATCGGTTTAGTAGGTATGGTGTGAAGGAGTGAAACAACACTTTTCTATTAAAATTTGAAACACCATTGCTATCCTGTGGGAACTCTTTATGGAATAAAAAGTAGATTCAAAGTCTAAAACTATATTTTTGCAAAATTTCAGCCCAATCGGTTCATTAGCTACAGCGTGAAGGAGTAACAAACCATCCATACATACATACCTTTGCATTTATAATTATTAGTGGGATTTCACAGCACCCCTAGCGGTTTACGAGAGGAACCACAATTTCTTATGCATTATACCTACTTGACCAGGTAAGAAACAGGTTAAGAAGATATAATATAACATTTTGGAAAAGAAACAATTTTTTTTCAACGCAACTGTACAACCAAAGCATCTGTTCAAATTTAAAGTTGTGAAAAATTATAATATGAATAAGTATAATTTTAGCTGTATAACCTTTTTATTTGTAGTTTTAACAATTATATGATAATAATAAAAAATAATATTTATATTTTCGAAATATTTCGAAAATATAAAGTTTATTTTTTATTATTATCGAAAAATTATAATAATATTTACTGCAGTCATAATTCGATAAAACTTAAACGAAATTTAAATTTCCTTTCATTTAAAACTTTATAATTCTATAAAATATTAAAAATTCACACAAAACTAAAACGAAATAAAAATAGATTTATACTAAATAGAAAACTTTATTAAAGTCATCGCTATCATTGGGCACGGTAACCAAGACACTGGCTGCATTACCTCGTTAGATAGCAAGACTAATGCGTTGGCCAAGGTAAGCTCCAGCTCTTGGGTCCCTTGAGGCATCCCACAGACGCGATGCTAGGTATGTGTTTACCTGTCTGTGGGATGCCTCAAGGGACCCAAGAGCTGGAGCTTACCTTGGCCAACGCATTAGTCTTGCTATCTAACAAGACTAATGTTTGTTTGTATGTAATGTTATGTTTGTAGAGCTGTCAAGCACTGGGCTCCCAAGGCTCGAACGTCTCAACGCCAAACAGCACAAACATTTAGCCGTCGCCTGCGTATTTGTCTCGCTTTTTGTACGCTTTAATTGACGCTGACACCACACTGGCCGCAGTGACATTTGTGACATTTATTTATTATAATTTTATTTCAATTATAAATAAACATAGACAAGGTGATTTAAAGGTACTCGTTTTCATAACTAATCGATGCTGACGCCACAGTGACCGCAATGACTTTTATGATATTTATTTATTATAATATTATTTAAATTATAAATAAAGATAGACAAGGTGATTTCAAGGTATGTAGTTTTCGTGTAAATGCTGCAGACACCTTATATCATTTTGACAATTTCTTTTACAAATTTTTTAAGTATGAATTTAGTTTAAATTCTGAGGGGTTGTATCGTGTACACTTTGGGTGCACGATTTACATTAAAAGTAGATAAGTACTTATTCAACAATTCGTACACTCGACAGGTTCCGTTTCAGGTAGAGACTTCTCGGTTGACCGGAGAGCCGGCGCGGTGGCGGCGGCTTTTACCTTACCTCGGCTTGTGGTCAGTCTGGCTATCCAAAGAGGCAACGTCGATAGTATTCTGGACACCTTACCCCGACTTGGCCCGAGTATTTATTTATAGTTTTTAGATGGCGTTCGGTTTTATTATATTCAATTTAAGATGTGCTCTTGTCGGTGGAGTCCTCTCCATTCACTTATGCACTCCACCTTTCCTTTTACTTTTTGATACGACACGACATTTACTTTTTCTTTCACCTGATTTATGCATATTCTCCTAGGCCTTTCTCTCTTTCTTTTCCCCTCCACCATGTTTTTCATAAAATTGTCGTGTCGTATCAGATGTCCCAACATCTTTCCCCTTCTATATCTTCTAATAATAATATACGGGGTGTTAATACACAGCTATATTTAAATAAAACTACATACTCTACTGATCATACTGAACAAATTTTCCAAAAATACATACACGCGCAAAGCATATATATTCTTGCCCGTGCAATTTTTACTGTAGGTTTCTGAGATTTCTTTTTCATTTGGTCGGTTAAGTTTCTTTACGAAAGGTGTTCAGCATGATCAGTAAATTAATATAAGGGTGCATTGCAAATGAGAAAATGAACATGAAATAAAAAGTAAGACAAATATTTTCTCGGGCCAGGACTCGTACCTGCGACCTTTTCTTTCTTTATTTCAATTCCTGTTGTGGAATTGTGTATGTGTGAAAATCGTATTCATTTTGACAACTTCAAATGTATATGTGTTTCTCAGAAGATCTTGATTTCAGACCTTCGTCCAATTTATTTACAGTTGCCTTATAGGACGATTTGGTACACATAAATTATTTATTTTCTTATCTTATTGTTAAGTAGGGTTATTTCGATATCTACATATTTTTTATTTATTTTGACAACGTAATAAACCACAACATTGTTTTTTTAACATTATTACAAAAAAACTGTTAGTAGTACATTAATGATTCCTCAACAGTATTAACACTAGAGTAGGCGCGCCCAAATTGACTCCTGAAACGGTCGCGCGGGGTACATGTGTAGCCCATTTTGAATGCAAATATTGTGGGTCATCTTTACGTAGAATGAAAAAGTTTTTAATTTAATGAATAATCATCTTTATTTTTATAAAAACATTCATTTTTTAGGTACTTTTTAACGAAACAATAGAACACTTGGAATAATCAACATGAGACGCAGACGCCGCCATGATTTCCTAAAAAGATATTAATACTAAGTATATTTGTTATGAAACGGTATGTAACATGCAAAAATTACACGAAAATGAAGTACTCTTAAAATATTAGTACAATTTTTGCATAAATAATAGGGATTTATCACATTCCTTGAACGGTCGCGCGGGCTACATACGCAGCCCATTCACTTTATTAGTCGTTCTGTTCTGAAGTCCGTGTGCTGAGGGTAGCGACACGCTACTGAGCGACGCGACGCGGGGGTCCATAGTAGAGGAATACACGGAAGAATAGCGCAGTAGTGTGACGCGTTTGGGAAAGAAGCACCAATAATTTACCCTGGTCTACACCTGTAGCCCACGCGTCCACTCTAGTGTTAATTATCAATCTCAAGCTTAACATTAATCAGTACATACTCAACATTAATAGTAATTGTTAATGGTTGCCGCGAACAACAGGTAGAGTTTTCACATGCGAAATTATATTTTTATTTTAATATTAGAGGTTTTTACTTAGTTCCGAAAGTATCAAAAGAACCGGGACGAGGTTATGTTTTCCCGGTTCTTAAGTCTGCGCCAAATCTCAGGATAACCCGGGACTTTCGGAACCGGGATTTCCCGGGAGTGACCATTCCCTTGTATATAGAAGCTTACATGGTGTTTTAATATACTTCTACATAGTAAACCAGGTCAAAATTGGTAACCTTTGGGTGGACTATTTCTGGACTACTTATAGACACCAAGTTCAAACTGAAACACGTAAATATTCTGCGGAAATCAGAAAGTGTGAAACCTTCACGATAAAATCCTCACCAAGGATATAACTTGGGAATCCTTGAAGGACTTTTTTTGAGATTGAGCATGGCGTCATGATTAGATATTTATAGACAATTTTTTGGAATTGAAACCAAGCCGGTAATACGCGTCATTCGCTCGTATTTTAGGTGATGATTATACCGTGACCTTCACAGCATAATCCTCCCCAACCTATACCTATAACTTCGGAATTATGATAGGACTTTGCGAACTATTTATGACTATTTCTAGTTGATTTTTTGGCATAGTCAAAATTGATTTTCATGAAGATTTCAAAAGTGAAGATAATACCGTGAAGGACACAATACTTTCGCGATGAAGAACAGAAGAGTTCTTGATCTTTGCTTTGGATGATGATTCTTCTAGTTTTTGCATAGTCTGCAGGGCTTGTTTCTGTGTTGTAGCCTGGCCTCGGTTGATCGTAATTTCGCTTCACTCCACTTATTTACCTTTCAAGAACCAAATATACGTTCAGATCTTAGTGGACTGAAGAATGAATAGGGGACCGGCACTTGATTATTTCCTAACCACTATACAGCGTGTCCCTCGTACAATTGCACATCTGAAAGTGGGTGAAACTAGATCTAAATATATCTTGAAAAAAAAGAAAAAAAATAGTTTTTTTTTATATCTTGAAAAAATACTCCACCTGGGTATCTTTGTAAGGGACGCGAGCGCCGTGCCTTTGGTTAACCGCTCGTAGAAAATATTGTATTTATGATAGAACGTTGTATTTTTTTTGTTAGAAAGATAATATAAAAGGCAATGATAAATAGGAATAAAAGTATAGTGAAACGGGGACATTATTTTGAAAAAAATTACTATTACTGAAAATAAAGACAGAAAAATTTAAGAAATAATCTTTTAGGATATTATTTTTATGGTATTGGTAGTTGATTATGTTTTGTTTTTCATTTGGCATGCAACGTCTATTCTTAAGGAATTAAGTATAACAGTTTAATTTCATTGCATTACTCGCGACAGATCAAAAGTTATGACATATTATTATTTTATACATATTCTCCATGGTAGGCAAAACAATTTTTAAAACGTAAATTTATAAAACAAAGATTTTCTAGAAAAAAAAATTTTTTTGTCGATTAAATAAGGTCTTGTTTCACCCATTTTCGGATGTGCACTTGTACGAGGGTCACACTGTAGACTTCGTATTAGATACATGTGGTTGCTAGATATGCTACTCTATAATTATAATTTTAACTTGCGGAAACCATAAGTTTTCGGTATATGAAGTTTTGAGTATCTGAAAATTATTATTTATGTCAAAACGCTACAAAAATGTCGAAATGCCATAACGTTTCGTTTATCGCAGTGACAAACGCCAATCGAAAGCCTAGATACTGCCTAAAAAAAAAGTAGCCATTTTGTACTTAGGGAGTTCGGTACTGTAGATTTTTAAACTGTGGTAGCGGTGAATAGGCTAGCGAAGCCAGACTACTAGACTGTAAAAGCAGAAGGACTAACGAAGCCGGAGCTTGCTTGTTGAAAACCCGACGCGGTGACGACGGCCAGTTAGGACGTCTGCGACGATTTGTACGGTGTCAGGCGCCCCGCTACGAGTGCCGAAGCCGTTGCGTGAAAATTTTGATTCCATAATTACCACATTTATTAGACTATGCCTAGGAACAAAATTTTATAGGCGAGGTAATCTAATTATTGTTGAATATTTTAAAAAAAAGGGAGGGTCCAAGCTCTCCTCCCCTTTCTCCCCCAACTCCCTAAATTCCTTAGAAAATAATTAAATGTCCTTCCTGAATAGATGCTGG
Source organism: Ypsolopha sequella (assembly GCA_934047225.1). NCBI lineage: Eukaryota > Metazoa > Arthropoda > Insecta > Lepidoptera > Ypsolophidae > Ypsolopha > Ypsolopha sequella. The sequence continues at coordinate 15,132,689 of OW203985.1, forward strand.
GATAAATATTTTAAGAAAATACATAAATACATTTTGACATAAATGAGAAAATTTTGACTTTACTTTGCTTGTAATATACCTATATATTTTAAATTTATTCTCGCCTATCCCCTAGTGTGGGGTGTCATTGGATAGGTAATTTAAAAATTTTGAGGGTGTGAAAAGACCATTTTTCCGACCCAGGGTTCCGTTTGCGAATGTTAAGCTTAAAAATGTTTATTTTTGTTAGAGTCAAGTGTTCCTCCCCCCCTGCCAGCGAAACGGTTGTATTTGGAGATATAAAACAAATCATGGCAGTAGTATACATAACGAAATTAAAAGGAAAACTATCACAGTTAACGAGTAATAGTCGACCAACCTAAAACGAAAATTGCTTACAAATTCCTTTGAAAATTACTTAAACGAATTTGTTAGTTGTTTAAAACTGGTAGTAAATATAAGGTGCCTTTTATTTATGCAACCAAATTCATACTAGAGACTCGGTAAGTCGTCAGAATTAAGGGTAATTGGCCTTTTATAGATAAAGGTACGGAACCCTTCGTGCGCGAGTCCGACTCGTACTTGGCCGGTTTTTTTAGATATCGCCGCACTCCATCCGCTATTTATTTAGTTACGCTTTAACACTTTAGAAATATCAAGCAATCAAGAAAAATAAAAAAAATAAATGCAATTTTGTAGTGCCAAAATTATGTTAAATCTTTTGCCTTTTGTGGTTAGAAAAAAGTGTAATAACCGAAATGTAAACCAATTTAAAAAATTAAACATTTAATACAAAATCAAAATGGTGTGACTATTTTAAAATTACTAAGTAAAAAAGTTGATTTTTGATGTGTTCATCATTAAGTTATTGCTTCAAAACCGACTTATAACTATAGAAGGATGAATGAAAATACATATACTTTTTTTAATTATAACTTTATTCAGTTAAAGAAAAACAAGAGCGAGGAAATAAATTATAAAAATAAATTATTGGTACGGATAATTACAAAAAAACATTAAAAAACAAGCATATAATAAATTTATAACCATGTTTGTTACTTAATATTTAATACATTGACGATACCGCACCAGGGAAACTGAAACAAAAGTAGGATTAAGCATTTGCTGACAAAATATAGAATATTATAATCAAATTACATTTTAATTTTGTTTTATTTCCCTTTATTTGCCTTTGCAAGTTCTTTATTATATGTAATTGTGTTGTGGCAGATAAATATATATATTTTTATTCTATTCTTTTCTATGAAGCGTATTATTTTGGTTGTAAATCGTATACATCGCATCCGCAACACTGGCCTGCGCTACAAAAACCGAATTGCTGCCGTCAGTGTTTCCAAAAAAAATTCCAAGATAGTCCAATTTGTGAATTATCATCCAATCTGATAATACAAAACACGACAATGAACCTTATACATATAACAGCTATACACACTATGACCGAACGATGCCAAAAACATACAACATTTTTTTGCAAGATTTTCAACCAACCCGATCCATTTCCATTTCTCCCTTTAGATGTTTTTTGGGGCTTTTGGTTTTAAAGGGCATAGGGTCTCTCCATTCGAGCTAGGGTTAGCCACGTTAGCATTATGAACCCGGATATCCAGAAAATTCGATAAGGTGCCAATGAGCAATGAATTTTAAACTTTTTAAGTTCATTTTACAAAGCGTTTTATTTATCAAGCCACAAATAAATGATAGAATTACTTATAAAAAGACTGCAAAATAATGACAGAATAGTCACCATGTATGGGGTGTAAGGATTAAATAATAATGGGTCTTAAAAATACTTACGTGTAGTGAACGAAGGCTTGGACCTTATTATTTCGGAGATTTATTTCATTTTATCAGTAGTTAATTTCCTTGGCCGAGTACTGAAAAAAAAATTTTTTGTGGTTTAGTTTGTGATGCTCTCTGACGTATAACTAACATTAATTTATTATTTGTTTATTATATATACAACGTGTAATAGAAAGATGTAACCATATTTGAAGAGCTTACTCAGTCAATGGTATAGAACATTTTTTACTATGAAACAAACACTGTATCTCGAAAAAAAATTTAACTGTTTCATAGAAAAATGCAATGCCGCTCGGCCGAAATGTATGGAAGGGCAGATATTTTTTTTGAGATTTCAGGGTTGACTCCATAGTAAAAGTTGTTCCATACCATTGACTGAATAAGCTCTTCAATTATAGTTATACCTTTCTGTTACACGTTGTATATGTATTTGTATAAATACAGGTATTCGTTTATTTTATTAGCATGTTCATGTATTTTATAATAATTTAGTTTATGTCTTAGATAATTCTATAAAGATATGTATTTTTATCTCGATCGCCTTATTATTTCCTAATTAGTTTTTGCACCCTCCTTATGTTATTTTGTTTATCTTTCTGTTTGCTTCTAAAGGTTGCCTGGAAGATTTGAGCAATAAGTGCCGCCTTTGAACACCATGTTTAATTGTTTCTTTTGTATGTATGTTTTGTGTGTAAAAAGTGTTATAAATAAAAATAAATTATATCGCAAAGCAATATTTGTTCCTACTTTGTTCAGATTTGTGTAAATTGAAAGGGCGATCACATTTAGTCTAGCAATATACACTTGTACATACCATTGAGCTGAGCTTAACCTGAGTATGGCTTATCTATTGTGTTGCTATTGTGTTACAATAAGTTCATAATATAATTTCATGATCTTAGTAACGACACCCAGTGTAGTCATGGGACAGCTCTACATTGGATACGTGTTGTTTTGTATGTCCGCTGCACTGATTGTCGTTACTTAGTTCATTTTGAAATTTGGTAGCCGTTTTTTTAATATTTATTTTTATTTAATAATTTTATATTCAGTGCTAATCCGGATAGTATAGAGATTCTCATGATTCACTTCATTCATCCTAATCAGTTAAAGGAATCAGAAGATAAATGGAATAAAGAAAAATACATGAACCCTGAAAACAATACACTTCTTTTTTGGGGGCAGTCGTGTAAGAACAGACCTGGGGCCTTATTGTCTAACTTCTACATTTATCGCTAGCATTTTCAAACGTATCGTGATTGGCTAGCAATGACGTCATACATAATTTCTATCCAATCACGATACATTTGAAAGCAATGACGATAGATGTATGTTGAAGTTAGACAATAAGAGGCTAATTTTACAAAAAATGTAAATGGAGTAAACGGTTGTGATACATTTGAATCAGTTCAGGTGTTCATCACACCTAATTCCTTGAGTTAATTGAAAAAGTTTAATATTATTTTATTTTTTCGCAAGTAAAACTGTATGAACAGTTGTAAATGAAAAAATGTGTAAATAAGTATCTCAATTATAATTCAATCTTAGTTGCTTTTAAGAGAGTTAGCTCTTTACATTTTATGGGTGTCATGAGTTCACGTACTATTTGGTCTATTGTTCTTCAAAGTTGTGCAAAATTAGTGACAATAACATTTTCTGAACCATAACAGCTTTTTATTTTTTTTTATTATATTTTTTTTTTATTTTCGAATTTACGTTTTGGGCCAGTGCAGAAAATATGCTTCAAGAGAAGGCGATTAAAAAATTGTATAATAGTTTTTTCATATTTTTCGAGTAAATACTGCACGAAGGCGGTTGTAGCTATAAAAATCATCAGAGTAAAACTGCATTTTTATAAAATTTCAAGGCTAAAATTAAACTTTCACTTTTTACATTTCAGTCAAATTGACAAATTTAATTAAAATGGATATGGACACCAAAAATACTTGCTTTGTAGTAAACGTGACTTTTTCGGTTTTAATATTTTCTGCACTACTCCGAAACGAAAATAGGAAAATTAAAAAAAAAATTGCCCTCTCTTATACATAGATGATGCATTAAGATGGTGTTCACGGGTCTTCACGGGGTGGTTTCGGGGATGAGGGAGGAGTCACACAACCTATTTGCACAAGCTACTGGGTAAACGTTATATAGTATACATATACAGGCTGTTAAGATGAAGTTGCGAAAGCCAAAAACTAGTGATAGTACCGACCCGACCACACACGATCAGGAACAATGTTTAATGACCTTTCAGGTGAAATTACAAAAAAAAACAATTTTCGCTCCCGTAGTGCCTATATTAGGAATTGTATTTTAGCAAGTCCAGTTCGTATGGGAACAAATATTTCTTTTTTGTGAGTTCGTAAAAAGTGTCACTGAGCCTTGTTCCTGATAACTAGGACTCGGTGTCTTCAATATGATTTCGGGCGGTTGATTAAATTTCACCTTTTACAGTTCACTATTTATTAGTGACGTTATTTACGGGGGCTGCGTGCTAGTTAAAAAATAAATGAACCTAGTTTTATCTTTTGTTAGCTAGTAACAGTGCTACAGTTCTACAAGGATCTAATGAAGCATGGATAACAGTGACAAAGGTTGCAGCTGTAAACAAGGAGTATGGTGGCGGCGTTAGTTCCGATTTTGGACACAACCAATCCACGCGCCATATGATCCTTGTAACACTGTACAGACGTAAGTTTCCCGGTGAACGAACTGTCAAAATGCGACGTTTTTTTATGAAGGCGGTGGCGTAAGAGTCCGCACCACTACTGAAGTATTGCGATGAATCCTTTATTGCCCAAATTGCTTCAATCAACATTGCAGTGGTGGCGCAGATTCTAGTTCGCCACCGGCAATAAAGCTAGTTACTCTATGTCTCCATCAGACTTACGCATGTAGAACTGTAACAGTTAGCCAGATGGGCAGATGCCCGACACACGGTCTCAGTTATTTTGTATTTCTAAATTAATGTCGTCTTGGTTATTTTTGAACTTTTTGATATCAAATTGTGTAGTTAAATGTATTAGCCCGGACGGCTGCTAAACAGCTAGTCTCACAATGAAACTGGACACATCTACTTTGTAGGGACAGCCGACCTTTCAAACCCATCTGGTTGGTCACGGCGTAGCTTGTCACTCAGCCTTTGCTATGTAGACCACTGATTTTCAGCGAGCCGCTTGTTAGATAAGATCTTATTTTAGATGTGGTAGATTTTGCACGGCCCACGGCCATGGCCCATCTGAGATGATGTCTCGCCAAAAATGCGGTCTCGAGTGATATGAGAAGTGTACATTTTACACACATTATGTCATATGTACATTGTTATGTTATGCTCTTTTGTTGACTGTACATTACAAATATAATAATATGTACATAAGTTACATAAGATAAGTAACCAGGCCCAGCCCAAACACTTTGATTGTATATATAAAGGCCCACTGACGAGTGATTGATGAGATGAAGAATACTGTGTGTATGTATTGACAAAGTATTTTTCATATCAGCTATCACTCACCTGTGGGTCCAAGGATTAAAGTGTTTGCGCTGGGCTTGGTTATGATTATTTATGAGTAGATATGTATGTATACTCGTTAACCGGTAGAAAATGCTAATTACCGTTAATTTCGCCTTTGTTGATTGTTTATTTTTGTCCAATAAAGAATTTACATAGGTAGATACATACTCGTACTTATCTCTTTTGTTGACTGTACATGTAATTAATACATACCTACAATAAATTATGATGTAATGTACAAGTATAATGTACATTGTACACACAACGAATTTTGTTTAACGATCGTCTGTTAACTCTTAAAAATATACTTGCTTTGATAAAACTACGTTAAAGGCCATAGGTATGGATGCTAATAATATTTTTTTTTAATTATTTTTGTAAGGATTTAAAGAATATATAAATTATTATCCTTTTGCCTACAGTTGCGCCTGCGTTCTAGGAAGAACAAAGTTGAACACCTGTAACACACCTTTTGGTGTAGCCATAGGTAAGATAGCTTTTAGGTTCCTTGGTGTAATTTGATCAAGTATATATTAATATGTTCTCCTTTTTTAACTGTGATAATAATTTGGATCACAGAAACATTTGAAAAGTGTATGAAAAGGAAAAACGAGATTATGCATTGTGGTAGGTACTTACATTGGAGCAGTTGAACGATAGCTGCGGTAAGATCTAAAAGAAAAATTAATCTTTATTAACTACACGTAGAGTTATGTATAATTTTCACATGATAAAATAATAATAAAAAAATGGGATAGATATTTTTCGGTATCGGTATGTGAAAATCAATTGAATAATTATAATTACCTCAAAATGGGTTCTAAACTTGAACATATTTCAGTTTCAACTGAATATTTCACACAACAATTTGTTAAAGGGCAGTTATCTAGATTTTGAGCTATGTGACAACAGATATGATGTCTTCCGGTTAGACCGCAACCCCTTAGCTTCGGTCTTATATTTGAACTCACCATTTCCATTGCCTCCATTACCGCTTGGTGCCCAACCTGGACAAAAGTTTATTGGTTGATTTAGTTCTTCCATTTTCATAAAATATAATTAACTATCTCATTCATATATGAGGCTTAACTTAACCATACACATCGAGAAACAATAATTATAGTTTAAAGTTACAAGTAACCTGTAAAATACTTAGTAGCAAAAAAAGCGAAATAAGTTGTTTCAGTGATTTGGTAAAAATTTAAAACTTATAAACAAACACATCGAATTATCTTAAAAAGTGTCCCTTTTAAACCAAAAATAGATGCAAACTGAAGCAATTAAAAGGCATCTAACCGTCAGTGGCATTCCGCCTGACAGTTGTTGGGAGGAAACGGCTCGCAAGCGCAACGAGTAGCACTCGGCTATCCGCGAACGAGTGAAGGAGTTCGAGGAAGCCCGGCTCAAAACCTTCAACTCCAACCAGCAGCAGCGCAAGACTTGTTCAAAGCCCACATAACTTATACCTACAACGATCGCGGTGAACTACACTGCGGTCGCTACAATCGGACTTTTAAAACCAAACTGAGTTTCGCGAGTCAAATTCCATAAGTTCTTCAAATCAATGAGGTCACCGTCGTCGGTGACATCATCATCATTCGACCATAATGCTTCGTTTCTATAGCCTTGCTTTTTAATGTCTCGCAAGAAGTGTGTGACTTGTGAAACGTGTATTTTATATACCTACTTTGCAAAATAAACTTTATTCATATATTTTTATATAAAACTAATTAATAGTAAAACAAATGTGAAAGACAATAATTTATACAAAAATAATACTAAATAAATAATTATAAAAAGAAAATTGCCTCTAGATCACTGTTTGCCTTACTGTTCTTGTGTTTAAATCAAATAATGCTTAATTTATTCCATTTTTAACAAAATAAATACAATGGTTTTTATAAGAGTGAGTCCGTAATATTTGTTATAATACCCACAACAACAAAATATTATTATTTCGATGACCCACAATAATAAAATATCAGATGTACATTCTTAGACTTCTCGAATTCCTATTTTTTTATTCTTAAGCTTCGTTCTATTGTATACTCACCCTTTTGATAACCGTTATAAGCAGGATTTCCGTTACCGCTAGTAGGAATATTATTACCTGAAATGTAATTTTTATTATGTTAGGCGTTTTTTTTTATTTTAAATAAGAAATTTTAATTAATAAAGAATTATAAACAGAAAAAAATGTTGTTTCTTAGTATGTCGTCTTTTTAGGTTTCCGTATCCAAGGGGTAACCAACGGGACCCTATTACTAAGACTCCGCTGTCCGTCTGTCTGTCCGTATGTCTGTCCGTTTGTCACCAGGCTGTATCTCTGAACCGTGATAGTTAGACAGTTGAAATTAAGTTAGAAAGCGCTCAATTCTCATGGAGAAATTATCAACCTCAGCAACGATAATTTTCAATTAAAACAACAAATAATAGAAATAAACAAAAACAATAAGTGTTCTCGTTAAGTTAACCAAATAGCAAACACCGTGCAGCACCACCCTAATAAGGAAAACTTTCTTTCTACCAAAAAGTCTTAAGTAATAAAGGTAGTATCATCAGACTAGAGAACATAGTAACAAAGGAAACTAATGGGCAAACTAAAACTCATTAAAAATGCATATATGCAATATTTGCATATAGCAAACTTTTAACAAATAAGTTGTCCTCCCTAAAAGTTGTATTTTGGCCGTTATAATTATTTAATTATATTTTGTTACAAATCCGGAGAAATTACACTTAAGGAAAACCTTGTATGAAAATATTTGTTATTATGAAACAAAGAATTAAAAAAAATTAAACGAAGCTACCGCAACATTGAACAAACAGTAAATAATTAATCCCTTTAGAATAGAACAATATGGTTTTTATATTTTTTACATTATTTGTTCTACGTTTCCTTATGCAAAATATTATGTCAAGTGTTCACCCGTATATTTTCATAGTGCGAAAATTTGTATGAAAAAGTTAAATAAAAAGTCATAAAACGTTAGAAGTATGTTTTTACAGGGCCGTAAACATTGGTATTTATTAATTTTACCCAGAAAAAAATGCCTAGACAAACGGACAGGCAGACAAACAGACAGGCAGACAAACAGAGAGACAACAAATTAATCCTAAAAGAGTTTTGTTTTTTCAATTTGCGTAAAGGGACCTGAACATGTACCGACATGTAAAAATTTCAAACTATGATAGAAATAAACTTCTGTATTTTAAACACTTGGTGATTTATCCCAAATGTATAGTCCCAAAAGTCAACGTTATCCCTTATAAGGCTGATAGGCCAGCTCATGACTGACCAGAATATCAAAATATGACCTCAGTAAAAAGTAAAGTCTAGTCCAGAATTAGGCGAACTAACTTGACAGTTCATTGTACACTAATGTTGCCACAGTTTGGCTAGTGCTGTTTATATCGATGTTTAAAAAGTCTAGTTAATCATTATTATTGTGTTTGGAATTAAACTAATAATTTTACTAAGCAAAATAATAATAACAAAAACAAATTAAATTATTTAAAATCGAACACAAAACGGATTTGGATTTATCAGCGACGATATAATAGCGTTTGTCTCTATCGCACTTTCATATTTGCCAGAAAGAATGGGATGAATGCTATATGTATGGTACATGAAATGTACCGTACTAGCCCGACAGAAACCATCTAAAAGGATCACAATGGCCTGTTGTAATAACATCATTATTTTTGTATTTTATTCCTAATTTGAGGAGTAAGTATCGTAAATATCCGCTTTAAACAATACATCCTTCAGATCATATTATATCATATAAATTGCTGTAGTTCATCCCTATTTGGCAAGTATATATTTAATTAAAATATTTTTTTCTTTCTTTCTTTCTTTCTTTCTATGTATGACTGTGAATGTTTCGACGACAATTACTTGATAAAATATAAATAGAATCAGATTTATAGAAGGCACAAGGTTATATCGACATATTTGTGTCGACATAAACTTATCACTATTTATTTTTTCCTATGTCTGGCAACATTTTCGGCTGTCAAGTTAGTTCGCCTAATTCTGGACTCGACTTAAGATAGTCTTCGAGTTGATCACAGAACATTATTTAAATGTTCTGAGGAGTTGATGGTACTTTTATAAATTTTGTGAAATTTTACATCTTTCGAATAGTTTTTTGAGAGCCAAAGCTACCCAATTCTAAATTCTAAGAATAAAATTTTTGTTGCGCAACTCTGAATAGTTCTGCTATTGATAAAGTCAATAATAAACCTATAAAAGGCTAGAACTTCAGGAAGAAAAAAAAATACCCGATTTATAAGCAATTTTTTGTAATTAGGTAAATTCGACACCACACGCTGAAAAGAAACGGTACTATGTTAGTCTGGCAAATTGACTAAAATAATGGCTCATCAAATCTTGTTTTTAAAATGATCTGACAATTTCTGTGTATTACTTTTGAAAAAAAAGTTTTTGCTTTTTTATAACGAAAGAATTATTTAAAAGATTCGAAAGAACTATTTTTTTCAATAATTAGAATTTAAAATGAAAGAGTAGCTGGCAGTAAAGTTAAATGACGTGCATTAAAAAAATTACATTTGACACGCGTTAGTGTGGGATAAATAGTGACGGTATTAAAAATCAGTTCGAACGAGATAGTAACGCAGTTTAAACGTAGTTAAATGAAACAGACACTGACATAATTGAAAAAGGCTACAGTGAGATAGATAGTGACGTGGTGCTTTCCTTCTGAAAGTATTAATTAGTTTCCACTTTTTGTAATAACAACTTTAATAACAATTTTTTGTAAAGAAATAATTGGTCCAATTTATTTTCCCGCAAGTGTAAAACCAGCTCCACGGGCGAAAAATATTTAAACACGGGTAATGGTGACAATTAATCTTCACGATATTATTATGTATCTCTAAAGGAGTGTCTGAAATGTTCCGAGTGTCAACAGATAAACCAAACACTCAAAAAAACACTTTTAGCCGAACATAAATATATTTACGTTCCGACGTAAAAGCAAGTAGGACCAATGCCGTATAACGATGATCGAAATACACAAATACATAAGATAAAATAAAATACCTATTACTATTGACCCTACTTCGTCCACTCTATTCACATATTTGCTATGGTAGACGCGAGCATAGAGAGTGGGATGAATTTCCCCCCGCGCGGTAATGCAAAATGAGTAAGCCACGCCCGGAACTGTTTTTTTTTTTTGCATATGTCATATCCTTAAAGGCTACCGAAATACAAAGGTATGACGTCAAACCGATCCTTTACGGTAGCTCTTATTTTGTTGTTCCTAAGAATGTGTGGCGAAATAGTAATATGTATCATTTGACAGTGTGTGTCCATAAATTGCACGGCAGTTTTTTTTTGTATTTTGCTCAGCAAAAACACAAAGGAAACCCAAACGTCAGAAAACACCAGACACACAACTTAACAGCCATAATTTTGTAAGTTTTTGCACAAAATCACTTTAAATACTGATGAAAATTATGTGACTTTAAACCTCCTTTTATGGGCTACACACTGTATAAACTTTATGGTGAACACAACCATTTCTAACACTTTTTTCGATAAAAATGAAGAGAAACTTGCAACACGTCTAAATGGTACAAGCACGGACATTGAAAAAAGCATGGCATATTCCATAGTCAAAGACTAAAGTTCTCGCATTTGTTAAATTCTTTTCGAATATTTAGTACAACGTGAAATAATAAAAGACTAGTCACAATTAGGTCGATATATCATGAAGTTTTGCTCTAATAATAAATTATATTTACATAAACATACCTGGATAAATTGCGTTAGTAACTTAATATACAACTCTATGCAATTTTTAACGTATTTCCGAACGAAGCAAGTGAATCTTCCTGGTAGATAAACATACCAGTGCACACTTCATGCAAAACATTTTTCCTTGATAACTCATTTTACAAAAGAAACAAAAAATGCGCTAAAAAGGGTTAAATGTTGAAGGTTTCCTGTAATTTACTATACTTATTAAGTAAAAACTGGTATAATCAATGTCTTACCGTTATTGTTATTTAGCGCCGACACTCCAATCAATCCTGAGTAAAGAAAAATGTTTGATATTATTAGAATATCTCTTTAAAATAATAAAAATAAGAAATTATTGAATATTTTTTTAAACTAAGTAAATGGTTCAGATGTTATAATGGAATAATAAACTAGATGTGTTAAGAAGCAATAATACTACGATTACAGTTATTCTTTAGCAACTTAGAAAACGAAATAGCAAAATACATGTAAAAAATTATGTACAATGACGTGTTTATCTCAATAATGAGATTTCTGCCAGTTAATCTAAAGTACTAGTTATACCAATATAAAAAGATTTTCAAAATTTTTAAATAATAAAACTAATACAAAACTTAACACCTTTAAATCATAAGATTAAATAAATTTTAAATATTTAAAATTTTACCATAGTTACCAACAGCAAAGTGACCTTAATATTCATACATCTGACCTTAAGCCAAACGCAAAAAAAAAAAATAGGCGTGATGGACGCAAAATACAATAGTGATTACTTTAAACATATCAAAGATAACGAATCAATATTCGAATATAGCGCTTTGTTTCTTAAGCATTGCTTTTTAATGTATCACAGAAAGTGTGAAAATTAAAGTATTTGTCCTTGGGGATAAATCTTTCTTTGTCTTGTCTGAGCTTCTCTTACTGTTCTCAGGAACCTAATCTTTAAATTACGTGATGCTTCAATTACTCCATTGAAAACACAATCAGCACAGCAGTTTTCATAGGAATGAGACCATAAAGTTTCTAAAAGTTTGTAATGTTTCTCACAATAATAAAATATCTGACGTATTAAATTCTTGTTTTCCAATTCCTATTTTATTGTTAAACTTCGTTCGTATTGTATACTCACCATTTTGAGAACCGTTATCAGCACCATTTCTTCCAGGATTATTACCTGAAATTTTAATTTTATTTCATGTAATTTTAAAAAGAACTAAGAATAAAAAATAAAACGAACTTTTTGTTCCCTATAATGTTGACTTTTTTTTCTTCTTGGCTTATTCTTCTAAAGTCGTAGAATAAAGTTCTCGCAATTGTTTAATTCCTGTCGAGCACTCATTACAACAGACTTTTAATAGACTAGTCACAATTAGGTCGATATATCATGAAGTTTTGCCGCAATACTAAATCTTATTTACATGAGCATATCTGGATAAATTGCGGTGGTAACTTAATATATGCAATAATGCAATATATGCAAATGACCCTATGCAATTTTCACTTATTTGCGAACGAAGCGAGTTAACTTTCCTGCTAGAAAAACATACTAGTGCATACTTCATGAAAAACATTTTTCCTTGAAAGTTCAATTCACAAAAGAAACAAAAAATGCGCTAAAAAGGGTTAAATGTTGAAGGTTTCCTTTCTATGGTACATATTAATTCAAAAAGGTATGATCAGTATCTTACCGTTATTGTTATTAAGTAACGAGGCTCCCACCAAACCTGAGTAAATAAATTTTGTTTATATTAATAGAATCTCTCTTCAAATTAATAACATAAGAAAGTAATTGAAAAAATATTTTTACAACATTTTTCAGATGTTATAATAGAAAAAAGAACTTTATGTTAAAAAGCAATAATACCACAATTACATTTATTCCTTGGGAACATTGAAAAAAAAAATAGCAAATTACATAGTGATGTACAATGACGTGTTTATCTCAATAATGAGATTTCTTCCAGGAAATCAAAGGTGCCAGTTACATCAATATAAATAAGGTTTAAAAAAATTTTAAATAATAAAACTAATACAAAACTTTATACGTTTAATTCATAAATAAAAGATTTTTTCAATATTTAAAATTGTACCATAATGATCAACAGCGTAGTGACCTTAATATTCAAACATCTGACCAGCCACCACAAGCAGATTGCAAAAAAAAGAAAATAAGCACGAAGGACGCAAAATACAAAACTGATACTTAATGTTAACAAATCAAACATAGATAACGAATTTATATTCGACTGTAGTGCTTTGTGCCTATAGCCTAGCTTTTTGATTAATCGCAAAAATGGTGAAAATTAAAGTATTTTCCTTGGGGATAAATCTTTCTTTGTCTTGTCTGAGTTTCTCTTACTTTTCTCAGGAATTTAATCTTAAAATCATGTGATGCTTCAATGATTTTATTGTAAACAAAATCAGCACAGCAGTTTTCGTAAGAGTGAGTACATAAAATTTTAAATGTTACTCACAATAATAAAATATCTGACGTATAAGCTTCTGGTTTTTGAATTCCTATTTTATTCTTAAACTTCGTTCTATTTTATACTCACCATTTTGAGAACCATTATCAGCACCATTTCCATTACCGCATCCACGATTATTACCTGAAATGTTTATTATATTATTAAAGGCGTCTCTTTTAATTATAAAAAGAATTAAAAATAGGAAAGAAAACAAATATGTTGATCCCTATTATGTCGTCTTTTTTTACTTTTTGGCTTATTAAATAGTCGAAGAATAAAGTTTTCGCCTTTGTCTAATTCTTATCGAGCACTTAATACAACGTAGAGTTAAAATAGACTAGTCACAATTAGGTCGATATATCATGAAGTTTTTCCCCAATAATAAATCTTATTTACATGAGCATACCTGGAAAAATTGCAGTGGTAATTAAATGTACGACTCTATGTATTTTTGCGTATCAATGAACGAAGCGAGTGAAACTTCTTGGTAGACAAACATACCAGTGCACACTTAGAGTCAAATATTTTCCCTTGAAAGTTCATTTCACAAAAGAAATAAAAATGCGCTAAAAAGGGTTCAATGTTGAAGGTTTCCTTTCTTTTGTACATATTAATTAAAAAAGGTATGATCAGTATCTTACCGTTATTGTTATTAAGTAACGAGGCTCCCACCAAACCTGAGTAAATAAATTTTGTTTATATTAATAGAATCTCTCTTCAAATTAATAACATAAGAAAGTAATTGAAAAAATATTTTTACAAAATTTTTCAGATGTTATAATAGAAAAAAGAACTTTATGTTAAAAAGCAATAATACCACGATTACATTTATTCCTTGGAAACATTGGAAAAAAAAATAGCAAAATACAAAGTGATGTACAATGACGTGTTTATCTCAATAATGAGATTTCTTCCAGGAAACCAAAGGTGCCAGTTATATCAATATAAATAAGGTTTTAAAAATTTGTAAATAATAAAACTAATACAAAACTTTATACGTTTAATTCATAAATAAAAGATTTTTTCAAAATTTAAAATTGTACCATAATGATCAACAGCGTAGTGACCTTAATATTCAAACATCTAACCAGCCACCACAAGCAGATTGCAAAAAAAAGAAAATAAGCACGAAGGACGCAAAATACAAAACTGATACTTAATGTTAACAAATCAAACATAGATAACGAATTTATATTCGACTATAGTGCTTTGTCTCTATAGCCTAGCTTTTTGATTAATCGCAAAAATGGTGAAAATTAAAGTATTTTCCTTGGGGATAAATCTTTCTTTGTCTTGTCTGAGTTTCTCTTACTTTTCTCAGGAATTTAATCTTAAAATCATGTGATGCTTCAATAATTTTATTGTTAACAAAATCAGCACAGCAGTTTTCGTAAGAGAGAGTACATAAAATTTTAAATGTTACTCACAATAATAAAATATCTGACGTATAAGCTTCTGGTTTTTGAATTCCTATTTTATTCTTAAACTTCGTTCTATTTTATACTCACCATTTTGAGAACCATTATCAGCACCATTTCCATTACCGCATCCAGGATTATTACCTGAAATGTTTATTATATTATTAAAGGCGTCTCTTTTAATAATAAATAAAAATTAAAAATAGGAAAGAAAACAAATATGTTGATCCCTATTATGTCGTCTTTTTTTACTTTTTGGCTTATTAAATAGTCTAAGAATCAAGTTTTCGCCTTTGTCTAATTCTTATCGAGCACTTAATACAACGTAGAGTTAAAATAGACTAGTCACAATTAGGTCGATATATCATGAAGTTTTTCCCCAATAATAAATCTTATTTACATGAGCATACCTGGAAAAATTGCAGTGGTAATTAAATGTACGACTCTTTGCATTTTTGCGTATCAATGAACGAAGCGAGTGAAACTTCTTGGTAGATAAACATACCAGTGCACACTTAGAGTCAAATATTTTCCCTTGAAAGTTCATTTCACAAAAGAAATAAAGATGCGCTAAAAAGGGTTAAATGTTGAAGGTTTCATTTCTATTGTACATATTAATTAAAAAAGGTATGATCAGTATCTTACCGTTATTGTTATTTAGTAACGAGGCTCCCACCAAACCTGAGTAAATAAATTTTGTTTATATTAATAGAATCTCTCTTCAAATTATTAACATAAGAAAGTAATTGAAAAAATATTTTTACAACATTTTTCAGATGTTATAATAGAAAAAAGAACTTTATGTTTAAAAGCAATAATACCACGATTACATTTATTTCTTGGAAACATTGAAAAAAAAATAGCAAAATACAAAGTGATGTACAATGACGTGTTTATCTCAATAATGAGATTTCTTCCAGGAAATCAAAGGTGCCAGTTATATCAATATAAATAAGGTTTTAAAAATTTGTAAATAATAAAACTAATACAAAACTGTATACGTTTAATTCATAAATAAAAGATTTTTTCAATATTTAAAATTGTACCATAATGATCAACAGCGTAGTGACCTTAATATTCATACATCTGACCAGCCACCACAAGCAGATTGCAAAAAAAAAGAAAATAAGCACGAAGGACGCAAAATACAAATCTGATACTTAATGTTAACAAATCAAACATAGATAACGAATTGATATTCGACAATAGTGCTTTGTCCCTATAGCCTAGCTTTTTGATTAATCGCAAAAATTGTGAAAATTAAAGTATTTTCCTTGGGGATAAATCTTTATTTGTCTTGTCTGAGCTTCTCTTACTGTTCTCAGGAATCGAATCTTGAAATGAAGTGATGTTTCAATTATTTCATTGTTAATACAATCAGCACAGCAGTTTTCATATCAAAGAGTCCATAAAATTTGTTATGTTACTTACAATAATAAAAAATCTGATGTATTAGCTTCTGGTTTTCGAATTCCTATTTTATTGTTAAACTTCGTTTTATTGTATACTCACCATTTTGAGAACCGTTATCTGCACCATTTCCAGGATTATTACCTGAAATGTTTATTATATTATTAAAGGCGTTTCTCTTAATTTTAAAAAGACTTCAAAATAGAAAATAAAACAAATTTGGTGTTCCCTATTATGTGGTCTTTTTTTAGCCGACTACGGCGAAGCAAAAAGAATGTTATTTATTTTTTGCTTATTCTTATTATTATTATGTATCTCTAAAGGTGTGTCTGAAATGTTCCGAGTGTCAACAGATAAACCAAACACTCAAAAAAACAATTTTAGCCGAACATAAATATATTTACGTTCCGACGTAATAGCAAGTAGGACCAATGCCGTATAACGATGATCGAAATACACTAATACATAAGATAAAATAAAATACCTATTACTATTGACCCTACCTCGTCCACTCTATTCACATATTTGCTATGGTAGACGCGAGCATAGAGAGTGGGATGAATTTCCCCCCGCGCGGTAATGCAAAATGAGTAAGCCACGCCCGGAACTGTTTTTTTTTTGCATATGTCATATCCTTAAAGGCTACCGAAATACAAAGGTATGACGTCAAACCGATCCTTTACGGTAGCTCTTATTTTGTTGTTCCTAAGAATGTGTGGAAAAAATAGTAATATGTAGCATTTGACAGTGTGTGTCCATAAATTGCACGGCAGTTTTTTTTTGTATTTTGCTCAGCAAATACACAAAGGAAGCCCAAAGGTCAGAAAACACTAGACACACAACTTAATAGCCATAATTTTGTAATTTTTTGTAAGTTTTTGCACAAAATCACTTTAAATACTGATGAAAATTATGTGACTTTAAACCTCCTTTTATGGGCTACACACTGTATAAACTTTATAGTGAACACAACCATTTCTAACACTTTTTTTCGATAAAAATGAAGAGAAATTTGCAACACGTCTAAATGGTACAAGCACGGACAATGAAAAAAGCATGGCATATTCCATAGTCAAAGACTAAAGTTCTCGCATTTGTTAAATTCTTTTCGAATACTTAGTACAACGTGGAATAATAAAAGACTAGTCACAATTAGGTCGATATATCATGAAGTTTTGCTCTAAAAATAAATTTTATTTACATAAACATACCTGGATAAATTGCGTTAGTAACTTAATATACAACTCTATGCAATTTTTAACGTATTTCCGAACGAAGCAAGTGAATCTTCCTGGTAGATAAACATACCAGTGCACACTTCATGCAAAACATTTTTCCTTGATAACTCATTTCACAAAAGAAACAAAAAATGCGCTAAAAAGGGTTAAATGTTGAAGGTTTCCTTTCCATTGTACATATTAATTAAAAAAGGTATGATCCGTATCTTACCGTTATTGTTATTTAGTAACGAGGCTCCCACCAAACCTGAGTAAATAAATTTTGTTTATATTAATAGAATCTCTCTTCAAATTAATAACATAAGAAAGTAATTGAAAAAATATTTTTACAAAATTTTTCAGATGTTATAATAGAAAAAAGAACTTTATGTTAAAAAGCAATAATACCACGATTACATTTATTCCTTGGGAACATTGAAAAAAAAAATAGCAAAATACATAGTGATGTACAATGACGTGTTTATCTCAATAATGAGATTTCTTCCAGGAAATCAAAGGTGCCAGTTATATCAATATAAATAAAGTTTTAAAAATTTGTAAATAATAAAACTAATACAAAACTTTATACGTTTAATTCATAAATAAAAGATTTTTTCAATATTTAAAATTGTACCATAATGATCAACAGCGTAGTGACCTTAATATTCATACATCTGACCAGCCACCACAAGCAGTTTGCAAAAAAAAGAAAATAAGCACGAAGGACGCAAAATACAAAACTGATACTTAATGTTAACAAATCAAACATAGATAACGAATTGATATTCGACTATAGTGCTTTGTTCCTATAGCCTAGCTTTTTGATTAATCGCGAAAATTGTGAAAATTAAAGTATTTTCCTTGGGGATAAATCTTTATTTGTCTTGTCTGAGCTTCTCTTACTGTTCTCAGGAATCGAATCTTGAAATGAAGTGATGTTTCAATTATTTCATTGTTAATACAATCAGCACAGCAGTTTGCATATCAAAGAGTCCATAAAATTTGTAATGTTACTTACAATAATAAAATATCTGATGTATTAGCTTCTGGTTTTCGAATTCCTATTTTATTGTTAAACATCGTTTTATTGTATACTCACCATTTTGAGAACCGTTATCTGCACCATTTCCAGGATTATTACCTGAAATGTTTATTATATTATTAAAGGCATTTGTCTTAATTTAAAAAAATATTCAAAATAGAAAATAAAACAAATTTGGTGTTCCCTATTATGTGGTCTTTTTTTAGCTGACTACGGCGAAACAAAAAGAATGTTATTTATTTTTTGCTTATTCTTATTATTATTATGTATCTCTAAAGGAGTGTCTGAAATGTTCCGAGTGTCAACAGATAAACCAAGCACTCAAAAAAACACTTTTAGCCGAACATAAATATATTTACGTTCCGACGTAATAGCAAGTAGGACCAATGCCGTATAACGATGATCGAAATACACTAATACATAAGATAAAATAAAATACCTATTACTATTGACCCTACCTCGTCCACTCTATTGACATATTTGCTATGGTAGACGCGAGCATAGAGAGTGGGATGAATTTCCCCCCGCGCGGTAATGCAAAATGAGTAAGCCACGCCCGGAACTGTTTTTTTTTTGCATATGTCATATCCTTAAAGGCTACCGAAATACAAAGGTATGACGTCAAACCGATCCTTTACGGTAGCTCTTATTTTGTTGTTCCTAAGAATGTGTGGAAAAAATAGTAATATGTAGCATTTGACAGTGTGTGTCCATAAATTGCACGGCAGTTTTTTTTTGTATTTTGCTCAGCAAATACACAAAGGAAGCCCAAAGGTCAGAAAACACTAGACACACAACTTAATAGCCATAATTTTGTAATTTTTTGTAAGTTTTTGCACAAAATCACTTTAAATACTGATGAAAATTATGTGACTTTAAACCTCCTTTTATGGGCTACACACTGTATAAACTTTATAGTGAACACAACCATTTCTAACACTTTTTTTCGATAAAAATGAAGAGAAATTTGCAACACGTCTAAATGGTACAAGCACGGACAATGAAAAAAGCATGGCATATTCCATAGTCAAAGACTAAAGTTCTCGCATTTGTTAAATTCTTTTCGAATACTTAGTACAACGTGGAATAATAAAAGACTAGTCACAAATAGGTCGATATATCATGAAGTTTTGCTCTAATAATAAATTTTATTTACATAAACATACCTGGATAAATTGCGTTAGTAACTTAATATACAACTCTATGCAATTTTTAACGTATTTCCGAACGAAGCAAGTGAATCTTCCTGGTAGATAAACATACCAGTGCACACTTCATGCAAAACATTTTTCCTTGATAACTCATTTCACAAAAGAAACAAAAAATGCGCTAAAAAGGGTTAAATGTTGAAGGTTTCCTGTAATTTACTATACTTATTAAGTAAAAACTGGTATAATCAATGTCTTACCGTTATTGTTATTTAGCGCCGACACTCCAACCAATCCTGAGTAAAGAAAAATGTTTGATATTATTAGAATATCTCTTTAAAATAATAAAAATAAGAAATTATTGAATATTTTTTTAACTAAGTAAATGGTTCAGATGTTATAATGGAATAATAAACTAGATGTGTTAAGAAGCAATAATACTACGATTACAGTTATTCTTTAGCAACTTAGAAAACGAAATAGCAAAATACATGTAAAAAATTATGTACAATGACGTGTTTATCTCAATAATGAGATTTCTGCCAGTTAATCTAAAGTACTAGTTATACCAATATAAAAAGATTTTCAAAATTTTTAAATAATAAAACTAATACAAAACTTAACACGTTTAATTCATAAGATTAAATAAATTTTAAATATTTAAAATTTTGCCATAGTTACCAACAGCAAAGTGACCTTAATATTCATACATCTGACCTTAAGCCAAACGAAAAAAAAAAAAAATAGGCGTGATGGACGCAAAATACAATACTGATTACTTTTAACATATCAAAGATAACGAATCAATATTCGAATATAGCGCTTTGTTTCTTAAGCATTGCTTTTTAATGTATCACAGAAAGTGTGAAAATTAAAGTATTGTCCTTGGGGATAAGTCTTTCTTTGTCTTGTCTGAGCTTCTCTTACTGTTCTCAGGAATCGAATCTTGAAATGAAGTGATGTTTCAATTATTTCATTGTTAATATAATCAGCACAGCAGTTTTCATATCAAAGAGTCCATAAAATTTGTATTGTTACTTACAATAATAAAATATCTGATGTATTAAATTCTTGTTTTCCAATTCCTATTTAATTGTTCAACTTCATTCTATTGTATACTCACCATTTTGAGAACCGTTATCAGCACCATTTCTTCCAGGATTATTACCTGAAATTTTAATTTTATTTCATGTAGTTTTAAAAAGAACTAAGAATAAAAAATAAAATGAACTTTTTGTTCCTTATAATGTTGACTTTTTTTTCTGCTTGGCTTATTATTCTAAAGTCGTAGAATAAAGTTCTCGCAATTGTTTAATTCCTATCGAGCACTTATAACAACAGACTTTTAATAGACTAGTCACAATTAGGTCGATATATCATGAAGTTTTGCCGCAATACTAAATCTTATTTACATGAGCATATCTAGTTAAATTGCGTTGGTAACTTAATATATGCAATATATGCAAATGACTCTAGGCAATTTTTACTTATTTCTGAACGTAGCGAGTTAACTTTTCTGCTAGAAAAACATACTAGTGCATACTTCATGAAAAACATTTTTTCTTGAAAGTTCAATTCACAAAAGAAACAAAAAATGCGCTAAAAAGGGTTAAATGTTGAAGGTTTCCTTTCCATTGTACATATTAATTAAAAAAGGTATGATCAGTATCTTACCGTTATTGTTATTTAGTAACGAGGCTCCCACCAAACCTGAGTAAATAAATTTTGTTTATATTAATAGAATCTCTCTTCAAATTAATAACATAAGAAAGTAATTGAAAAAACATTTTTACAAAATTTTTCAGATGTTATAATAGAAAAAAGAACTTTATGTTAAAAAGCAATAATACCACGATTACATTTATTCCTTGGGAACATTGAAAAAAAAATTTGCAAAATACATAGCGATGTACAATGACGTGTTTATCTCAATAATGAGATTTCTTCCAGGAAATCAAAGGTGCCAGTTATATCAATATAAATAAGGTTTTAAAAATTTGTAAATAATAAAACTAATACAAAACTTTATACGTTTAATTCATAATTAAAAGATTTTTTCAATATTTAAAATTGTACCATAATGATCAACAGCGTGGTGACCTTAATATTCATACATCTGACCAGCCACCACAAGCAGATTGCAAAAAAAAGAAAATAAGCACGAAGGACGCAAAATACAAAACTGATACTTAATGTTAACAAATCAAACATAGATAACGAATTGATATTCGACTATAGTGCTTTGTCCCTATAGCCTAGCTTTTTGATTAATCGCGAAAATTGTGAAAATTAAAGTATTTTCCTTGGGGGTAAATCTTTATTTGTCTTGTCTGAGCTTCTCTTACTGTTCTCAGGAATCGAATCTTGAAATGAAGTGATGTTTCAATTATTTCATTGTTAATACAATCAGCACAGCAGTTTGCATATCAAAGAGTCCATAAAATTTGTAATGTTACTTACAATAATAAAATATCTGATGTATTAGCTTCTGGTTTTCGAATTCCTATTTTATTGTTAAACATCGTTTTATTGTATACTCACCATTTTGAGAACCGTTATCTGCACCATTTCCAGGATTATTACCTGAAATGTTTATTATATTATTAAAGGCGTTTGTCTTAATTTAAAAAAATATTCAAAATAGAAAATAAAACAAATTTGGTGTTCCCTATTATGTGGTCTTTTTTTAGCTGACTATGGCGAAACAAAAAGAATGTTATTTATTTTTTGCTTATTCTTATTATTATTATGTATCTCTAAAGGAGTGTCTGAAATGTTCCGAGTGTCAACAGATAAACCAAACACTCAAAAAAACACTTTTAGCCGAACATAAATATATTTACGTTCCGACGTAATAGCAAGTAGGACCAATGCCGTATAACGATGATCGAAATATACTAATACATAAGATAAAATAAAATACCTATTACTATTGACCCTACCTCGTCCACTCTATTGACATATTTGCCATGGTAGACGCGAGCATAGAGAGTGGGATGAATTTCCCCCCGAGCGGTAATGCAAAATGAGTAAGCCACGCCCGGAGCTGTTTTTTTTTGCATATGTCATATCCTTAAAGGCTACCGAAATACAAAGGTATGACGTCAAACCGATCCTTTACGGTAGCTCTTATTTTGTTGTTCCTAAGAATGTGTGGCGAAATAGTAATATGTAGCATTTGACAGTGTGTGTCCATAAATTGCACGGCAGTTTTTTTTTGTAATTTCTTCCAGGATTATTACCTGAAATTTTAATTTTATTTCATGTAATTTTAAAAAGAACTAAGAATAAAAAATAAAACGAACTTTTTGTTCCCTATAATGTTGACTTTTTTTTCTTCTTGGCTTATTCTTCTAAAGTCGTAGAATAAAGTTCTCGCAATTGTTTAATTCCTATCGAGCACTCATTACAACAGACTTTTAATAGACTAGTCACAATTAGGTCGATATATCATGAAGTTTTGCCGCAATACTAAACCTTATTTACATGAGCATATCTGGATAAATTGCGGTGGTAACTTAATATATGCAATATATGCAAATGACTATATGCAAATTTTACTTATTTCCGAACGAAGCGAGTTAACTTTCCTGCTAGAAAAACATACTAGTGCATACTTCATGAAAAACATTTTTCCTTGAAAGTTCAATTCACAAAAGAAACAAAAAATGCGCTAAAAAGGGTTAAATGTTGAAGGTTTCCTTCCCATTGTACATATTCATTAAAAAAGGTATGATCAGTATCTTACCGTTATTGTTATTTAGTAACGAGGCTCCCACCAAACCTGAGTAAATAAATTTAGTTTATATTAATAGAATCTCTCTTCAAATTAATAACATAAGAAAGTAATTGAAAAAATATTTTTACACAATTTTTCAGATGTTATAATAGAAAAAAGAACTTTATGTTAAAAAGCAATAATACCACGATTACATTTATTCCTTGGGAACATTGAAAAAAAAAT
Organism: Ypsolopha sequella; assembly: GCA_934047225.1. NCBI lineage: Eukaryota > Metazoa > Arthropoda > Insecta > Lepidoptera > Ypsolophidae > Ypsolopha > Ypsolopha sequella. Next base: position 15,156,446 of record OW203985.1, read on the forward strand.
AGCAAAATACATAGTGATGTACAATGACGTGTTTATCTCAATAATGAGATTTCTTCCAGGAAATCAAAGGTGCCAGTTATATCAATATAAATAAAGTTTTAAAAATTTGTAAATAATAAAACTAATACAAAACTTTATACGTTTAATTCATAAATAAAAGATTTTTTCAATATTTAAAATTGTACCATAATGATCAACAGCGTAGTGACCTTAATATTCATACATCTGACCAGCCACCACAAGCAGATTGCAAAAAAAAGAAAATAAGCACGAAGGACGCAAAATACAAAACTGATACTTAATGTTAACAAATCAAACATAGATAACGAATTGATATTCGACTATAGTGCTTTGTCCCTATAGCCTAGCTTTTTGATTAATCGCGAAAATTGTGAAAATTAAAGTATTTTCCTTGGGGATAAATCTTTATTTGTCTTGTCTGAGCTTCTCTTACTGTTCTCAGGAATCGAATCTTGAAATGAAGTGATGTTTCAATTATTTCATTGTTAATACAATCAGCACAGCAGTTTGCATATCAAAGAGTCCATAAAATTTGTAATGTTACTTACAATAATAAAATATCTGATGTATTAGCTTCTGGTTTTCGAATTCCTATTTTATTGTTAAACATCGTTTTATTGTATACTCACCATTTTGAGAACCGTTATCTGCACCATTTCCAGGATTATTACCTGAAATGTTTATTATATTATTAAAGGCGTTTGTCTTAATTTAAAAAAATATTCAAAATAGAAAATAAAACAAATTTGGTGTTCCCTATTATGTGGTCTTTTTTTAGCTGACTATGGCGAAACAAAAAGAATGTTATTTATTTTTTGCTTATTCTTATTATTATTATGTATCTCTAAAGGAGTGTCTGAAATGTTCCGAGTGTCAACAGATAAACCAAACACTCAAAAAAACACTTTTAGCCGAACATAAATATATTTACGTTCCGACGTAATAGCAAGTAGGACCAATGCCGTATAACGATGATCGAAATACACTAATACATAAGATAAAATAAAATACCTATTACTATTGACCCTACCTCGTCCACTCTATTGACATATTTGCTATGGTAGACGCGAGCATAGAGAGTGGGATGAATTTCCCCCCGAGCGGTAATGCAAAATGAGTAAGCCACGCCCGGAGCTGTTTTTTTTTGCATATGTCATATCCTTAAAGGCTACCGAAATACAAAGGTATGACGTCAAACCGATCCTTTACGGTAGCTCTTATTTTGTTGTTCCTAAGAATGTGTGGCGAAATAGTAACATGTAGCATTTGACAGTGTGTGTCCATAAATTGCACGGCAGTTTTTTTTTTGTGATTTCTTCCAGGATTATTACCTGAAATTTTAATTTTATTTCATGTAATTTTAAAAAGAACTAAGAATAAAAAATAAAACGAACTTTTTGTTTCCTATAATGTTGACTTTTTTTTTCTTTTTGGCTTATTCTTCTAAAGTCGTAGAATAAAGTTCTCGCAATTGTTTAATTCCTATCGAGCACTCATTACAACAGACTTTTAATAGACTAGTCACAATTAGGTCGATATATCATGAAGTTTTGCCGCAATACTAAACCTTATTTACATGAGCATATCTGGATAAATTGCGGTGGTAACTTAATATATGCAATATATGCAAATGACTATATGCAAATTTTACTTATTTCCGAACGAAGCGAGTTAACTTTCCTGCTAGAAAAACATACTAGTGCATACTTCATGAAAAACATTTTTCCTTGAAAGTTCAATTCACAAAAGAAACAAAAAATGCGCTAAAAAGGGTTAAATGTTGAAGGTTTCCTTTCTATTGTACATATTAATTAAAAAAGGTATGATCAGTATCTTACCGTTATTGTTATTTAGTAACGAGGCTCCCACCAAACCTGAGTAAATAAATTTTGTTTATATTAATAGAATCTCTCTTCAAATTAATAACATAAGAAAGTAATTGAAAAAATATTTTTACAAAATTTTTCAGATGTTATAATAGAAAAAAGAACTTTATGTTCAAAAGCAATAATACCACGATTACATTTATTCCTTGGGAACATTGAAAAAAAAATTTGCAAAATACATAGCGATGTACAATGACGTGTTTATCTCAATAATGAGATTTCTTCCAGGAAATCAAAGGTGCCAGTTATATCAATATAAATAAGGTTTTAAAAATTTGTAAATAATAAAACTAATACAAAACTTTATACGTTTAATTCATAATTAAAAGATTTTTTCAATATTTAAAATTGTACCATAATGATCAACAGCGTGGTGACCTTAATATTCATACATCTGACCAGCCACCACAAGCAGATTGCAAAAAAAAGAAAATAAGCACGAAGGACGCAAAATACAAAACTGATACTTAATGTTAACAAATCAAACATAGATAACGAATTGATATTCGACTATAGTGCTTTGTCCCTATAGCCTAGCTTTTTGATTAATCGCGAAAATTGTGAAAATTAAAGTATTTTCCTTGGGGATAAATCTTTATTTGTCTTGTCTGAGCTTCTCTTACTGTTCTCAGGAATCGAATCTTGAAATGAAGTGATGTTTCAATTATTTCATTGTTAATACAATCAGCACAGCAGTTTGCATATCAAAGAGTCCATAAAATTTGTAATGTTACTTACAATAATAAAATATCTGATGTATTAGCTTCTGGTTTTCGAATTCCTATTTTATTGTTAAACATCGTTTTATTGTATACTCACCATTTTGAGAACCGTTATCTGCACCATTTCCAGGATTATTACCTGAAATGTTTATTATATTATTAAAGGCGTTTGTCTTAATTTAAAAAAATATTCAAAATAGAAAATAAAACAAATTTGGTGTTCCCTATTATGTGGTCTTTTTTTAGCTGACTATGGCGAAACAAAAAGAATGTTATTTATTTTTTGCTTATTCTTATTATTATTATGTATCTCTAAAGGAGTGTCTGAAATGTTCCGAGTGTCAACAGATAAACCAAACACTCAAAAAAACACTTTTAGCCGAACATAAATATATTTACGTTCCGACGTAATAGCAAGTAGGACCAATGCCGTATAACGATGATCGAAATACACTAATACATAAGATAAAATAAAATACCTATTACTATTGACCCTACCTCGTCCACTCTATTGACATATTTGCTATGGTAGACGCGAGCATAGAGAGTGGGATGAATTTCCCCCCGAGCGGTAATGCAAAATGAGTAAGCCACGCCCGGAGCTGTTTTTTTTTGCATATGTCATATCCTTAAAGGCTACCGAAATACAAAGGTATGACGTCAAACCGATCCTTTACGGTAGCTCTTATTTTGTTGTTCCTAAGAATGTGTGGCGAAATAGTAACATGTAGCATTTGACAGTGTGTGTCCATAAATTGCACGGCAGTTTTTTTTTTGTGATTTCTTCCAGGATTATTACCTGAAATTTTAATTTTATTTCATGTAATTTTAAAAAGAACTAAGAATAAAAAATAAAACGAACTTTTTGTTTCCTATAATGTTGACTTTTTTTTTCTTTTTGGCTTATTCTTCTAAAGTCGTAGAATAAAGTTCTCGCAATTGTTTAATTCCTATCGAGCACTCATTACAACAGACTTTTAATAGACTAGTCACAATTAGGTCGATATATCATGAAGTTTTGCCGCAATACTAAACCTTATTTACATGAGCATATCTGGATAAATTGCGGTGGTAACTTAATATATGCAATATATGCAAATGACTATATGCAAATTTTACTTATTTCCGAACGAAGCGAGTTAACTTTCCTGCTAGAAAAACATACTAGTGCATACTTCATGAAAAACATTTTTCCTTGAAAGTTCAATTCACAAAAGAAACAAAAAATGCGCTAAAAAGGGTTAAATGTTGAAGGTTTCCTTTCTATTGTACATATTAATTAAAAAAGGTATGATCAGTATCTTACCGTTATTGTTATTTAGTAACGAGGCTCCCACCAAACCTGAGTAAATAAATTTTGTTTATATTAATAGAATCTCTCTTCAAATTAATAACATAAGAAAGTAATTGAAAAAATATTTTTACAAAATTTTTCAGATGTTATAATAGAAAAAAGAACTTTATGTTCAAAAGCAATAATACCACGCTTACATTTATTCCTTGGGAACATTGAAAAAAAAATAGCAAAATACATAGTGATGTACAATGACGTGTTTATCTCAATAATGAGATTTCTTCCAGGAAATCAAAGGTGCCAGTTATATCAATATAAATAAAGTTTTAAAAATTTGTAAATAATAAAACTAATACAAAACTTTATACGTTTAATTCATAAATAAAAGATTTTTTCAATATTTAAAATTGTACCATAATGATCAACAGCGTAGTGACCTTAATATTCATACATCTGACCAGCCACCACAAGCAGTTTGCAAAAAAAAGAAAATAAGCACGAAGGACGCAAAATACAAAACTGATACTTAATGTTAACAAATCAAACATAGATAACGAATTGATATTCGACTATAGTGCTTTGTCCCTATAGCCTAGCTTTTTGATTAATCGCAAAAATTGTGAAAAATAAAGTATTTTCCTTGGGGATAAATCTTTCTTTGTCTTGTCTGAGTTTCTCTTACTTTTCTCAGGAATTTAATCTTAAAATCATGTGATGCTTCAATGATTTTATTGTTAACAAAATCAGCACAGCAGTTTTCATAAGAGAGAGTCCATAATGTGATGTTACTCACAATAATAAAATACCTGATGTATATTAGCTTCTTGGTTTCGAATTCCTATTTTATTGTTAAAGTTCGTTCTTTTGTATACTCACCATTTTGAGAACCGTTATCAGCACCATTTCCATTACCGCTTCCAGGATTATTACCTGAAATGTTTATTATACTATTAAAGGCGTTTCTTTTTATTTTTAAAATAATTTAAAATAGAAAAGAAAACAAATTTCGTGTTCCCTATTATGTCGTCTTTCTTTACCCGACTACGGCGAAGCAAAAAGGAGGGTTATTTACTTTTTGGCATATTCTATAGTCGTAAAATGAAGTTCTCGTATTTATTTAATTCTAAGCGAGTACATAGTACAACTTGGAATTTTAATAGACATATCACAATTAGGTCGATATATCATGAAGTTTTGCTTCAATACTAAATATTATTTACATGATCATACGTGGATAAATTGCGATGGTAACTATATATACGACTCGTTGCAATTTTTACGTGTTTCCAAACGAAGCGAGTGAAACTTCTTGGTAGATAAACATACCAGTGCACACTTAGAGTCAAATATTTTCCCTTGAATGTTCATTTCACAAAAGAAATAAAAATGCGCTAAAAAGGGTTAAATGCTGAAGGTTTCCTTTCTACTTTACTTATTAAGTAAAAACTGGAATGATCAATATCTTACCGTTATTGTTATTTAGCACTGAGGCTCCCAACACACCTGAGTAAATAAAAATGTTTTATATTAATAGAATTTCTCTTCAAAATAATATAAATAAGAAATTTATTGAAAAAAATATTTTTAGGCTATATTGTGCAGATGTTATAATGATATAATGAACTTTATGTAAAGAAGCAATAATACCATTATTACAGTAAATCCATGGGAACATAGAAAAGTAATGTAGAATGACGTGTTCATCTCAATAATGAGATTTCTTCCAGCAAATCAAAGGTGCCAGTTATATCAATATAAATAAGGTTTTCAAAATTTGTAAATAATAAAAATTATACAAAACTCAACACGTTTAATTCATAAGATTAAATATATTTTAAATATTTAAAATTGTACTATAATGATCAAAAGCAAAGTGACCTTAATATTTATACATCTGACCAGCCACCACAAGCAGAAATCAAAAATCATACAAAACTTAACACGTTTAATTCATAAGATTAAATATATTTTAAATATTTAAAATTGTACTATAATGATCAACAGCAAAGTGACCTTAATATTTATACATCTGACCAGCCACCACAAGCAGAAAGCAAAAAAAAAAAATAGGTGCGAAGGACGCAAGATACAATACTGATACTTTTGACATTTCAAAGATAACAGATTCAAATTCGACTATAATGCTTTGTTTCAATAGCCTTGCTTTTTAATTTCTCGCAGAAAGTGTGAATATTAAGGTATTGTCCTTGGGGCTAAATCTTTCTTCGTCTTGTCTGAGCTTCTCTTACTGTTCTCAGTAATCTAGTCTTAAAATCAAGTAATGCTTCAATCATGTCATTGTTAACACAATCAGCACAGTATTTTTTAAAAGACTGATTCCGTAAGATTTGTAATTATACCCACAATTATCAAATATCAGATGTTATTTATTATACTTTTCAAATTCCCATTTAAAAATTTTACTTCGTTTTATGTATACTCACCATTTCCAGAACCGTTATCAGCACCCCTTCCATTGCCTAAAAATATGAATTATATTATTACAACTATTTTATAATTTATATTCGTAACTTTTTTGAAATTTAACGAATAATTGTTCGTCACTAAAACATTCGATTTTTAATTATTTGGCCTGAAACCTTGTTGCTAATCTTTTGGCGTGTGTTTAGCTCATGACCAAAATTAGTAAATAAACACCATTAAAATTAGTAAATGAACACAAAAAATTAGGAAATGAGCACCAACATTTTAACCCCATTTTCAATGTTTTTATTGGCCAAATTAGTTCCGGGTTGCCATTAAAAAAATAACCACGAAGGTTCGCTTGGTATATCTCTTATAGATACAATCCGAAACGAAGATATCCGTCAGAGATCGAAGCTGACCAACATAGCCTGCCGAATCAGTAAGTTGAAGTGGCAGTGGATTGGCCATATTTACGTACAGCAAAACGTAGCATAGGCCACCCTCGTGCCCATTGGACTGACGATCTGAAGGACGTTGCGGGTAGCGGCTGGATGAGGATGACTGAGCACCGCCAAGAGTAGCGTAATATTGGAGAGGCCTATATCCAGCAGTGGACGAATACGGGCTGATGGATGGATGGTTATGTATTTCGGTCGGACCACTACGGTCCTAACCTTTTTACCTAACCTACTGGCTATCTTCTGCGCTGAGGGATTTCTGATTTCTGGATATCTTTTAGGGCTAGATTTTGTGTACATTTACTTATTTTGGTGTTCACTGTTATTTTTTGGTAGAAGTATATATCAAAGTTTGAAAATTTTTAACCGAGCATTTTAATCTCCTCTTCCCGTCAACAAACAATCCCCGCCCCGAGTAATGCCAGCTGAAAGTGGAGAGGGGTCGTCTGCGTTAGATAGAGTACATGCTATGCAATGCAGATATATTCAAGAAGATGGGTACAGGAAGGAACAAAAAAAATATTTATTCAGTTGCAGATCCCTCCCACGTTGCCTTTAAAAAGCTATAAAAAATCACAATAAATAAATAAAACACTTACCAATTAAAGGTACTCCTAAGGCTGCAGCCTGATAAAAACAAACAAAACCATGTAATTTACAAAATTCACTTGATAATACTATACGGTTTATTTCCTTGAAATATATACGGTATATATACGGTATATATATACGGTATATATAATAGTATACGGTTTGGCAGCAAATCATTTCTAGTAAAATTTATTTTCAATGACAGTTTCTCTAAAGGCAAAACATTTATAAATGTTATTAATTGTCTATATTGTCTTCAAATGTAGTTTATATATATAGGTATAGGTTTATATTTTAAAAAATAAGATAAAAATTAAAGTGAGATATATGTCGTGGATGATAGGGCCCGAAACATATCTCACGTATTAGTTTAGAGTATTAAGTTATGATTAGCACTCCGGGCAAGATAAAGAATGTGCACCCATAAAAAAGCAGTAGGTTGTGTCAGAGATACAACCGTACATTATTTAAATGGATACTTCTCAACTACTCTCTTTGAATTCGCAATTCGATCTTAAACGATTTAGATCAGGTTCGAAATTAATTTTTTTTTGTCTCATTTATTCGCCTACCAAATTTCATGACGTTGCGATGAAGGATACTCGAGTTATTGTCAGACAAACATACATACATACACACGCCGGATTGTTCAAGTTAACTCTGAGAACTTCGTTCGCTTTTCTCAGTCGATCAATTAAAACAAAAAAAAAATATTTTCCCTTAAATACATGATGGTAGTAAAACTTACAGCAGTATTTTTAAATTCTTTACTAAGACTGCGAATGAACTCAAACGAGTAAAAAATAAATCCGGCCAAATGAGAGTTAGACAACCGTACCTAGGGATGCAATTAAATATAGCCAAATTATATATTCGGTAAGCCAATTAACTTTTTAATACCTACAATTTGATACCCATATTGTATTTTTAGAAAATATTTTTTTTATTTATATTTTTTACATATATTACTTCTTTTTTTGTACGAGTATTTCTCATTTGTACTCAACTTTTTAAATCGCTATAGTTTTCCTGTAATTCGCCAGCTATGATCTATAATCGTCATTTTTTTCATATTTTTCGGAAATGAGGAGGGCGACATTTTTGTGGTTTATTAATGATTTTTCGAAACTAGTGCCAGTAAATTAAATATATATATAGTATTTATGTTATAATTTTTTAAATGTCTACAATTTGAAAACCCATTATGTATTTTTAGGGTAATACTTTTTATTTTTACCTCACTTTTGTTTTGGAAATATTTTGAACAATTTAAAATTTTTAATTTTTTTTACACCGTAATAATTTGCCCATGTGGGCAAATTATTGCTATTTTTGTGCCAAATTTCATGTTTTTATCTTAAAAGGTGCTAAAGTTATGAGGCTGTGACATATGGATTGATGGACGGACAACGGAGTCTCAACTAAAGATTCCTTTTGTACCTTTTAGGTACTGCAGAACTCTAAAAACTGGTGTTTAAAAATTTTAATGTGTTATTTTTGTACATCCCGACTGGAGTACAAAAACAAGAATTATTTGATTTAATTTTAAGTTATAGACGAGATGGAAGAAACTGACAGAAACACGGCTCTCAAATTATACAATTTGTTGGCGAGATGTTTGGAAATTCTGATTTAAATAAGAAATCTAGTGAAACAAGGAAAAAAGACTTACCCAGAAAGCAAAGACAAAGAAGAGAACGGAGAAGAATTTCATTTTGAAAATTATGTCTTCACAACTGTTACTGTTCTCTAAAGGAAGTGATTTCCCAAAACCCCAAGAAGCCTTTTTATACTAAAATAAATACAGTATATTGCAAAAAAATAAGACCATTTGCGTTTTTTTTTTTTGTGGTAAATAACTTAATTCTTATTAAAGTATCACTTTATATATTTATTTTTTTACAAATTATTTACCTTATCTACGTCATTACCGTAAATAAACGCAAAGAAAAGAAAAGCTGGAACACCGAATCGGGACTTGAACTCGGGATTTTGAGATTGTTCTACCAACACAGAATTTTAACCAGCTCTCAACAAATTTGTGAATTTACACACGCCTTGACATTGTTCTTGGGTTTGAGTTCTAGTTCAGAGATCATCAAATCCAGAAGTTATTTGCCTTGTGCATTTCTTTACCGTTTTCATATAAATGTGGTAAACTTTATCTCCTTGCGATAGAAAATCATCACATGGGTATGGATATTTATTTATTTTATATTTTACATGCATTGCATATCCATATTTCATTTCATTTATTATCTTAAAAGATTGCTGATAACTTTAAGGTCCTAAAAATGCATGTTTTAAAACAATTCCTATAAATAATGAAGTAGTTGGAAGTAATGTGTGCATATTTCATATTTTTTCAAAATTTTAAATAATGAGAGATTTTAGTATGGTACTGAAGTACGAAATACTATTAATTATTCTGTGACAGAAGCCAGAACTACCATTTTTAAAATTTTAGTCTTTCTGTCTTTATGTTCTGTCTGTCTGTTTGTTTGTGTTCTTCGATTTTCTGTCTGTCTGTCTATATGTTCCGTTTTACTCGAGAACCACTCAATGGATTTCGACGCAGTTTTCTTTATTATTATTGTAGAGACTGTAGAAACCCTGTTTAATATAAATGATATAAGGAGTGTTGAGAAAATAACGCCCAAGCCAAAAACGGACAGAGATTGAATAAACGCGGGACGAGCTACGGGTGATTGCAGCATACTAGAAACCTTATTTATTAAAAGAACTATAAAATCTTAAAGACATTGCATTTATAAATTTTAAAATTAACACTGCCAGACTTTTTAAGAATCGTTTAAAGAAATTCGTAGTCTTCTTTTAGTGAAAAATATACAACGTGTAAACATATTTGAAGAGCTTATTCAGTCAATGGTATAAAACAACTTTTACTATGGAACAAAACCTGTACCTCGAAAAAAAAATCAACTGTTTCATAGAAAAATGCAAAGCCGCTTGGCCGAAATGTATGGAAGGGCAGATTTTTTTTTTGACATTTTGGGTTTGTCTCCATAGTAAAAGTTGTTCTATACTATTGACTGAATAAGCTCTTCAAATATGGTTACACCTTTCTGTTACACGTTGTATATTTGATTTATTGATCGTGTATCTATTAATTCATGTATTTCAACCCAATTTTTTTGTTTTGTATTTTTTCTGAGGGTTACGCGATTACAGGATTGACTTTTTGATCCACCTTTTGATAACGTAACAGTTTCCGTGGGACAACTCGCTGCGGTCATTGGCGTTAGTATTGCGGTAAATAACTTACCACAAATTTCTTAACTTACCGATGGTGAATATGGTTTACCAATATGGCGTCACGATCTACATCATTACATCCAAAATTTGGCGAATGCAACATACGATTGTTTGCGAATGATATATAGGGAATTTTCCAACATTTCTGTTAACGTTTACGTTACATGGATTGGATAGATCGATCTATTCAACCTTTTTCCACTGATTTTTGGCAGGTATACTGATATTTTAGATTCTACTTTTTAAGAGATATAATTAAAACAACAAAACTGCGAGTATAATTTAAATAAATATATTTTTATTAAAGATATGTATTTTTGTCTAAAAAATATATTTTCAACCTTTTTTTTAGTTTTCAAAAGAAGTTTTTAGGTTTTTTTTTTCTTTTCATGAAATGTGTAATAGAAACGAACTGAATATAATTTTAATTAAATACAAAATATTTCAGTATTAGCTAAAAACCCTCCAATTTGTTGTTTCGCTGCGTGATTATTTATTAGTATTACCCGTGGAAGACAAATATACCAATGAGCCAACCAATAAATGCTTCTATTAAAAGCTAATAAACTGTTTGCCATTAGCCTTTATGTGTTGGATGGACAGTCACATTGCCATTCTCTTAAGAAGATATAAAATAACATTATTTTCATAATATATGCTTTCGCATACAATTAATTTTATCGCCACTGTACAACCAAAGCATCTGTTCAAATTTAAAGTTGCCAAAAATTATAATTAATGATTTACTTCAGGCACAGACATCTGTGGTTTTTACAGTATAGATATTCGTTCTGATAAATTGTATAATTGTTTGCAGATACTTAATATAATTTTGATAATTCTTTCTACATATTTTTGAAGTATTGAATTTAGTAAAACATCAGGGGGGTTGTACTGGTTACATCGGAACATACACAGACCACTTGGCCATTAGACATCTTATCAACCACTGACACAGTGGCGTAGCTATCATAGGGCCAGCTGGTGCAGTGCACCAGGGCCCCGGAGCTCAGGGGGCCCTCCAACCTAAGCTTTGAAAAGAGCGGGTCAGCCAATTCGCCAGCTCCTGAAGCTAGAAAACCTCGATCCTGCTCACAAGAATTTTCAAGTGAAGTTATAGACGAATTCACAAAAATTAAAGCGCGCAAGAGGTTGTGAATTGGACAGGGAACTCTGTTAAAAATCGTTTTTCTTTGTCATCTATTGATCTCATCTGTATAATAAAGATTTTATAATGCGTCTTTGCTTATTTATTCCCATTTTCTTTTATATAAACACAGAGATTTTACCCTTTATAGAGATGACGTATGGATTAATAAGCCTACTAATGATAAGTTCAACCACTGTATCACCTATTCTTATTCCTATCTATAATTTTGAAGGCCAATATAAGTTCTCTCTTTTCTCTTTTACTAACATATTTTTTAAGATAATTGTTACTAACACTTATGTATCATTGATATCTGAAATAAATGGAATATTATTATTAATATTATATAAGTTGAAGCTACCGTGAAAGAGGGGGTGAGGGCCCGATTTTTTCTCTATGCACCGGGGCATCTGCCTACCTAGCTACGCCACTGCACTGACAAGTGAGAATTTTTTTCGCCAGTACCGGGGTGTTGCGGAGTAATGCGGAGAAAAAGCAAGAAAATTTAGATGGGATAGTATGGAATTACACTGTATAGATAGTGCAATCAGCTTAGAGTTAGAGTGGAGTAGTATAATGGTGGATGTGAAACGTAAGTGGCGAGTGAGCACGTGATGCTGGACCCTCAGGGAGCAAGTGATCGTCGTTTAAAGTCCAGTGACACCTCTGCACCCTTTAGCCACTGAGCAAATGTTGCCCCTTCACTTCGTGCGAGTGACCTTTTGGGGGGGCCCATTTAATTTAATTGGCGAGTCTGCTCCTGCCCATTTTTCCTAGTTGTTAACAAAAATCGGGCAGGCGCGCCATATTTCCTTTCATATTCCTAGTTATTCAGTCCACTAGCACCTCAACCCAATAGTCTGGTTCTCTTTGTTTCCATTCTTTACAATAGTCCTACACTGACTGGGGGTTGTCCTTGGGTGCACTTCTACAGTGCGTACAGAGATAATCGTCGGTTGGTGTCACATTACATTTAGATAAAATTATTTAAAGGGCCTCTACGTGTTGTTTTCGGCCCCATTCACGCCTCCCAAAGGTCCGGGACTGCATAGTCCCGCGATATAATCAATTGTATATTTAATAATAAAATTCTATATTGCACGAGATAAAAATTTCGTACTTAGGCGAGCTTAATACTATTTAGTATTCTATACCAGCTAACTATTGGTAATGGGGAAGTTGTTGAAGGTAGTGCCATGATGTCAAATGTAAGTACATGGCTACTTATTATAGGGTACCAATTTAAATTTATACATTACTCAAATACTTAGTAATACAATATACATACAATATATATAATAATAATAATAATAATAAGGGTTGGACTTTAAGCCTCTTAAAGTCCAAACCTACGTCCGAGCCAAACACCAGGCCATGTGAGAGGCGGACAAGGTGAACAAAACTTAGACGGCTAACAGAGCAATGGCAATCTCTTAATGATGGTAAAAAATAATGGTATACGTGTAGGGCCGCTACCCGGGGGAGATCGCCAGGGCGCGTCTGGGGCTGGCGCTGGACGTGGCAGCATGCGAGCCACCAGCACAAACCGTAGACGGGTCCAACCACCTGACCAGTCCACTTATCCACCATCACCACCAGTTGGCTTGGTGTCGGCAGGGTCTTCACAGACCCAAAATTCGGCACTCGCCACTGGTGAGAGAGTACAGCGCATGAGATGGTCTAGCAAAATGAATGGCAATGCCATGCGCGCGTACTTCAGAGCAACGGGGGGCAATATCGGTGCAACGGGATATCGAGCAGTAATGTTCCGCGAATTTCTGTTACTGGAGCCCTCGATAACTGTCACGGAACAAAACCTGGCGGACAGTGTTCGGTATATACAGCGCTCTAACGTATTTTAGCGCTGCCAAACTCGAACAACTGAGACGCGAGACTGTTCCTGTAATGGATAATGCACCGCATGTGCAAGATGTCTCTACCGAACCACATGGCTATGAAGAGACAAAACTTAATCCACAAAATGTCGCCGAAGAAAACATTACAGAAACGGTCTCCCAGGATTTAGAGCAAATGAGGAGCATATTAGAAGAGACGATTATAGAGTATCGCCAAGTACCTCTGGAACTGAGGCCTCAGCTTTCCCGAGTGCCTCTAAGCATCAAGGTTCGGGATGTCGTTGGGGCCATTATTTAGGTGCTGCCTCCATTTCTGGAAAGCAGCATTGATCTCTGGGATACGGATACGGTTCTATTTGGCACCGCTATGGCAGTTTGCCGGATAGTTGGCGTTTGTATGCCAGGTACTGGATCAATCACTCCCATAAATGTTCAGATCTCAGCCTGGCAACGCAGAACTAACCGCTTTATCACCAGAGCAAGGATCCTTATCGGCAAACTGACCAGCATCAGGTCAGGCAACACGAAGCCTAGAGTGATGCGCTTTGTTGCGGAGGCATTTGCTGGGCATGACATTGATATGTCCCACCCAGACTTTACCCAAAACGTAACAGAGCGCATCGACTACCTGAAGCAGAAGATAGCTGCTTGGGGTAAGCGATTAAGGCGATACTCCGAAATGGTAAAGAGGCACCTACATAATCGTCTCTTCGAGAGTGACCAAAAGAAGTTTTGCAGAACTCAGGAGCGTCTGGAAATGAGATCGATAGGCGCTCGACTGGAGCAGGCTGATGTAGTCGCCTTCTCGCGAAGCCTATGGTCACAGCCTGTCACTCATCAAGAGGGCCCCTGGTTTGAAGCCGTCTATCACGCCAATGAACCCAGTCAGAATCTCGAAGGATGACGTAACTGCTGCGGTCCGTAAAGCCCCGAACTGGAAAAGTCCAGGACCAGACGGACTGCAGCATTACTGGCTGAAAGGATTCTGGCGTTCCCATGCTACCCTTGCAAGGCAGTTTTAACAGGCCCTTGACAATGGTATGTTCCCGAACTTCTGAACTACCGGAGTCACTCACTTAGCTCCAAAAAGCGAAGATACCGCGGATCCATCGAAATACCGCCCCATCACGTGTCTTTGTACTCTATACAAGACGCTTACTTCCGTTCTGATCTCCAAGATTTCTCAACACATTGTTGAAAATCACATCATCTCGGACGCTCACAACGGATGTAGGGGCGGTAGCCGCGGTAGCAAGGAGCTGCTCCTCATTGACGTGGTCACTGGCAAACTGGCCAGACGCAACCGTCGGAATTTCTCCGCCGCCTGGATAGACTACAAAAAGGCTTTTGACTCGGTCCCCCACTCATGGCTCCTAATGGTCCTTGAGCTGTACAAAGTCGACAAAACAGTTCGACACTTCCTTGAAGCATGTATGGGGCAATGGAGTACTATCCTTAGTCTCGCAGGCGAGAAATTGATGGATGCCGATTTATTTATTTATTTATTTATTTACACAAGAACCTTATACCTACTCACAGTGTTATACCAACTCGCAGGTTAAGACAATACTACATAATATAATATAATTAAATTACATATATTAAATTTCTACTTATATAATTATCCTTACATAATTAACTAATTTAAAAAGTTACGTACACTTGCAGCAAATTTTGCGAGTGTGGTGTAAAAAATGTATACTTCTTGACACTGAGCGATCAGTTCATTCAAAAGTGTACACGCATGGAAAGTTGGAGCGTAACGAGCATGCTGTGTGCGTTAGGAAGCGGAAGCGTTAGCTAGAGGAAGCGGGGATCATGTATGGCGTACCGACCGGTTCTGTATATGGGCCCATCGGTTACATTATGCACGTAAATAGTATGTCTAACGTTGTGAAGAATTGTTCAATGTACATGTATGCGGATGATACCTGCTTGTTCTACGCACATAAGGAATTAAAATTTATTGAAACCTGCATACAAGCTGATTTAGATAATATTGTAAAATGGGCCCATGACAATGGCATTATTATAAACTTAAATAAAACTAAATGCGTGCATATTCGGTCACCATACACAAAATCAGATAATAATTATAATGTACGTATTGTGGGTCACGGTTATGAATGTTTACACAACAGAGGGCGGATCTGTAACTGCAGTGAGATAAAATTCGTAAATAAATATAAATACCTTGGACTTACTGTGGATCAAAATATGTCTTGGAAAACACACGTGAGCAATGTTTGTAACAAACTTAGAGCGATTCTTGCAAAATTTTATCATCTTAGTAGATTCGTAAACAGGGCTACACTTTATACAGTGTATTACGCACTTGTTGATGCAATTATATCTTACGGACTAAGCAGTTATGGATGCACCTTCCGGTCATATCTAGATCAAATCGAAATTTTACAAATGAGAATAATGAAAACCCTTGTTGATAAAAATACTAAAAATAGCTGTAAAAAAGAATATGAGAAATTGTTTGGAATTTGTAAAATATTGCCTGTTCAGGAGAAAGTAAAATTAGTAATCATTTTGGAAAACTTCAATTGTAATCAGTTTAAAACACCCATATCACATAAAATTATAACTAGAAATATCACAAACAAAAGGCTTTGTACCCCAAAAATAAATAATTATTATGGTGAGCGTACAAGAAATTTTTTTTTACCTAATATTTTGAATGAAATGCCTGTAACAATAAGAAGCAAGGAAAAAAATGTAACTAAGCGTACTTATAAAAAATATGTTTATAGTCATCTTTTGGATGACTACACAACTAAAATAAAATAAAAAAATTTAAAATCTGTTTAACTTTAATTATAAGTAACTTTTCTTTTGTAGTATTAGTCGGCTAGTAGTTAAGTTAAGAGAGTAACATCTGCCAATAAACTTTTTTAAAGTTTGGCGGAAACAATCAAAAATGTAATGTTGTTTTTTTTCTGCGAATAAATTTTTTTTTTTTCAAAAAAAAAAAAAAAAAAATATATACCACACCCGTCGCGAAGAAGGAGCGCCGCCGCAGCATCGCGTATCGGTCCGGCGCCGCCAGCGAACACCTCGCAAGCGTAGCGGGGTCGTCCACTCGGTTGTGTAATAGCAGATAGTAATGCACTATAAGCGCCAGCTTACGTCTAAACTCTAGGGTGTCTACCCCTACCATTCCCGCCACGAACATAGATGGGAATAGGTAAGGATAATACCCGTATATTTTTTTATACAAATACCTAGCAAATTTACGCTGGACTTTTCCATCATGAGCTTGTATTTATCCTCATGTGAAGCCCAGACGATTGCGTTGAACTCTAACTTACTTCTAACATAGGAATTGAACAGCGTCATAATAGTTCCCGTATCCTGAAACCTAGCTGTTTGTCTTATTAAAAAACCTAAACCCTTGAAGGCTTTTTTACAAGTAACGTGAATATGCTCATTAAAAGTCAGTTCACTGTCCAACATTAGTCCCAAGTCTCTTATCTGTGATACGCGTTGTAACGATCTCAGCCTTCCTCAATCTTATAAAAGTTTATAACCAAGACCAGCTCGGACAGTCAGGAGTAATTTTGTTGTATTGGCCATAATCATCTAGGAAGGAATATCCCGGTGTTGTTGTACCGTAGCAATCCAAGGTTGTATTCATTTGCTGAAAAGAATTGGTGTGACATTGTCCAAGAAACAGAGAAACTTTTAAGGGTGGTTAAGTCCTGAAAAGAACTGTTTGTTTTGAGGGTTGCGACTACCGCAAGCAAATTAGCCCCTCCCCGCCAATTCCAGTAGTCGTCACCTTATGTCTGGTTTGCGACTTCCTCCCTCAGTGTGAGAGCCGAGTACAATAAACTTCCAAAACCAAAATGATATCTCCCATACTTTCTGAAACTACTTTGAAGACTTTATTAATGTAATACCCACATTGAGTTTATCTGCCTTGGCATACTCAATACCTTGACAAGGTAAAATCACAAAAATTGTAGAATGAGTAGATTATATTTAAATGAAAGATCAATGTCGTTTTCACTTAAATATATTAAAAATTAAGCCTGGCTAATCCCTCAACTATATATTCTACGACGAGGCGATCATAGTAACAGAGTACCTGAATCTGCCCCAGGCTACAGGAACCTTCGCAAAATATGAAACATTCAAATAACCGAACGAATCAGCATTTGAATGCATTGGAAAATAAACAAGCTTGACTCCTTAAGTACTTGTTCATTTCATGTAACTATTCAAACAAGCAACAACCCAAACACACTTGAAACATACCACAACACAATACATACAGGCCTTCTAAATCGCAACTATCCTAACAACTTCCTTATTAAACATATCCACAACCGACCGAAATACCATAACAATAGAAATACACAAAAGACCGACACACAACCACGCCTCATCACCACATAGTTTCATGGAAGCCATAAACTTAAAAAACTCATCAAAGACTTTCAACCCATCCTGACACAAAACAATGACACAAAAGACCTTTTACCTCACAACATTCAAATAAGCTATAAACAAAATCCCAACTTTAAATCCATTCTCACCAAGACAAAGACACAAGCATCCATTCAAAACACAACCACATCACCTGGCACAGCACCATGCCGACGGCCACGCTGCAAAACGTGCGCAATAATCAACACTAACACTAACATCAATACTCACCACACATCCAATACCTATCACGCCCAACCCAATAGCTCTTGCAAAACATCAAACTGCATCTACCTTCTGGAATGCAAACACTGTCCTGCTTTTTACATCGGGGAAACAAAAAACAATCTTCACATCAGACTCAACCAACACAGACATACATCGGACTCCATTACAAACAACACACTACCCATCCCAACGCACACACGATTTCACAACAAGACATTCAGTAACTGCTTCACCGCACGAATCATTAAATCTTTCTCACCACCACTCACAGACATCCAACTCAGAACATGGGAGGAGTCGTATATTTGGTCGCTTGGTGCCCATTACGGTCCGGGTCTTAACAGACAAAGATAAATGATCATCTACCCATCCCCACACTTATATTTAAAAACCTACCTACTCAATACACATATACACTTTTTTTTTTTTTTTTTTCCCTTTTGTCTTTTACTTCATTTGTCTGTCAATCATTTACTCCATTTTATGACATTTGTAACATATTATATTTATTTTAACTAATTCCACTGAGGCCGACATCAAAAGTCGAAATATATCTGGATATTATGATAATATGTTTTTTATAGATATATATTATTTAAACTAAATAAAAAACAAATAAGTTTTCTTTAATATTTAATTCACTCGCAAAAGCGATATATAAATATAAACATTATTTTAACAACTGCACGAGACAAAGTATCAAATCGGCTTTGCTACTTATGCATCTGCAAAGAAACTAAAGAAAGCACCAATTACACCGTGGAAGCAACATCTAAGAAAGAGGTTCACAACCACGAAAGTCTGTCTCGAAGATACATCAGAGCGAAACACACTGTTTGCACATCTGCCTTGGAAACGGATCTGTACAATATCGTGCCGCCTTTGCAGAGAAGTTTTCTATTTCTTCGCCAACAACATCGAAGCAGTTTTTTTATTTACTACAATTAACTTGATTTATTCATCATCTCCATTTTCACCTGTGACAGACAAATGTACCATTGCTAACCTAATTTTAATTTTAATTTTATATTCTTTCTTTTCAGAACCATAAATCAATCTTGCTTTCTTTCCAAAAAGTATACATATCAATCATGAAAGAAGTTATAAACAAAATTAAATACTCCATAAATAAACTTTTAAAATACTATATACACCTACAATTTCTAGGAGGATGTCTGCAAGTAGGTGCAGCACCAAAAGGGCTGATCCCTAAATTCCCAACCCATAGTATGCCGCTAATAATACGAAAACACATGATATCAGTCAACCTTGTCAACGCCCTACATACGACTAACATGCTATACATTCAATATTATTATCTCTGTACAAACCAAAAAAATCTTCTTGATAACCTTCTCAAAATTTCACTAATAGCTTTTCCTCACTTGTTCATCGAAATACAAGATCTTATATCAAAAGCTAGATTTAGACTTACACACGAAAACATCAAACAATCTCGCAAATTTCAAAATCTTCTTAACTTTTATCATCAAATTGCCGATAAATTACGAACACGAAAACAAATTTGGTGAACTGAATTTGACTCAAACGGACCTATCACAACCATTCATCATCCCACCACCGCCAATAAAACAAAACCAAACCACAGTAAATTTACCATCACATGAAAACATAGTAAACTTATCATCACTTCAATTAACTTCCACAGATAAACAGTTAATAAACAAAGGCCTAAGCTTTTGTCCCACCAAAAAATTGGACCGTATAAAAATTGTAAATGATTTCGTACAATTTGGCCGAAACTTACGTTGGAAACACTACTGGAAAACCCATACCCCATCAACAGAAAATCAAACTCATAACGCACTAAAACCGTTCCAACCACCGTCGCAAAATGAACCACCCCCACTACCCTCTAATCATCCCATCGAAATTTTCATGACTAGTATCCTCTCAAAATTATCCGATGACAACTTTATAAACAACTTACAAGAACATTCAAACAATCTTAGTATAGAAGAACGCTCCTCACTAAAAAAACTTCAAAACAATACAAATATTATGATTCTACCAGCAGACAAGGGATCAACCACCGTTATACTTAACAAATCAGACTACATAGCAGAAGGACTACGCCAGCTAAGTGACACGAGTTTCTACAGTCCGGCAACAAGCGATATATGCGGTCAAATAGTAAATGTTGTCGAGAACATTGTCCAAAGCAGAGGTACATCAGAAGGACTCTCCGAAAGAGACAAAGAACTTCTTTTGCCAAGTCATCCGAGGACCCCACATTTCTATTTACTACCCAAAATACACAAACCAAATCACCCCGGAAGACCAATTGTCGCATCACATGACTCACCAACAGAACGAATATCTGCATTCGTCGATCATCACCTCCAACCAATAGTAAAAGCCCTACCCTCGTTCATCAAAGACACTAATCATTTCATTGAAATAATTCAATCATTACACCTCCCTGCCAATACACCATTGCTCCTTGCAACCATCGACGTCACCTCATTATATACAAACATACCTCATAGTGCCGGCCTTTCAGCTCTCTGTGATCATCTTAATAACAGACCTGCACCTCACCAACCATCAACAAATTTTATTACAGAACTGGCTAAAATCATCCTCGAAAACAACTATTTCACATTCGAAGAAAAATTCTATCACCAACTGAAAGGAACAGCAATGGGTACTCGGATGGCACCAAGTTATGCCAATCTCTACATGGCTTCAATTGAAACTAACTTTCTTACTTCTGAACGCTTACAACCTCTAATTTGGAAAAGATTCATCGACGACATATTTGTGATCTGGCCGTATGATATAGACTCCTTCAACAGCTTTCTAAACAGACTCAATCAATTCAGTCCACTTAAATTCACCCACGAAATCTCCAGCAACAAAATCACATTTTTAGACGTTGATATAACACTAGGAAACAACAACCACATAACGACATCAGTACACTTCAAACCCACAAACAAACTCCAGTACCTTCATTTCAACAGCTGTCATCCACCACACATTAAAGCATCTATTCCATATTCACTATCACTCCGTGGCCGTCGGATATGCAACAACCCAAACACACTTGAAACATACCACAACACAATACATACAGGCCTTCTAAATCGCAACTATCCTAACAACTTCCTTATTAAACATATCCACAACCGACCGAAATACCATAACAATAGAAATACACAAAAGACCGACACACAACCACGCCTCATCACCACATACTTTAATGGAAGCCATAAACTTAAAAAACTCATCAAAGACTTTCAACCCATCCTGACACAAAACAATGACACAAAAGACCTTTTACCTCACAACATTCAAATAAGCTATAAACAAAATCCCAACTTTAAATCCATTCTCACCAAGACAAAGACACAAGCATCCATTCAAAACACAACCACATCACCTGGCACAGCACCATGCCGACGGCCACGCTGCAAAACGTGCGCAATAATCAACACTAACACTAACATCAATACTCACCACACATCCAATACCTATCACGCCCAACCCAATAGCTCTTGCAAAACATCAAACTGCATCTACCTTCTGGAATGCAAACACTGTCCTGCTTTTTACATCGGGGAAACAAAAAACAATCTTCACATCAGACTCAACCAACACAGACATACATCGGACTCCATTACAAACAACACACTACCCATCCCAACGCACACACGATTTCACAACAAGACATTCAATAACTGCTTCACCGCACGAATCATTAAATCTTTCTCACCACCACTCACAGACATCCAACTCAGAACATGGGAGGAGTCGTATATTTGGTCGCTTGGTGCCCATTACGGTCCGGGTCTTAACAGACAAAGATAAATGATCATCTACCCATCCCCACACTTATATTTAAAAACCTACCTACTCAATACACATATACACTTTTTTTTTTTCCCTTTTGTCTTTTACTTCATTTGTCTGTCAATCATCTACTCCATTTTATGACATTTGTAACATATTATATTTATTTTAACTAATTCCACTGAGGCCGACATCAAAAGTCGAAATATATCTGGATATTATGATAATATGTTTTTTATAGATATATATTATTTAAACTATTCAATTTAGAATGATACCCACATTGAGTTAATCTGCTTTAGTATACTAAGTATTTCGACAAAATAAACATAAAGATTGTTAAATTAAGTACGATATGTTCAAATGAAAGATCAATAACATCTTCATTTAAACATATTGAGAACAGGCCTGACCAGTCCTCCAATTATGTTACATTTTACGGCGAAGTGGTTTATATGGGGTATTAACCATCCTCAACAAGTGCTGAGACTTTCCGCAAAATATAACCACCAAATAACCGATTGGATCAGTCATTTAAATGCATTGGAAAACAAGCAAGCTCGACTCATTAAGTACTTGTACATTTTAGATATTTATTCAATTAATATGAAACCCCTTTTGGGTGTATCTACCTTAGTATACTAAGTATTTCGACAAATTCTAAATCACTAAGTTCTGTTAAATAAGTCTGAAATATTTCAATGATGAATCGCTATCGTCCCCATTTAAATATATTTGAAAAACAAGCCAGGCCAATCTCCCTAATTATTATTTAAGATTAACTGCTTTCGATACCGGAGTACTCAAAGCATTCAATTGCCTGAGCGATGGAGTGTTTTTGTCAGTTTTAATTATAATGAAAATAAAAAAAGGCTTGTCTCCTTCAACACCTGTACGTTTCTACATAACAATCCAATTTAGAATTAATACCTACCATCCTGGCTTTAAAGAATTATATTTTAAATAAAAGTAATTATATATTTATACGAGTGAATCCAAAAGTTCTAAGCCCGACCGTGAAAATGAAAGAAAAGTGGGTTCAAAATTATTTTTATTTTTCGACATAGTCTCCATCTAGATCAACACACTTCTTCCACCTGACCTGCAACCAGTTTATACCCTCGAAAAAAAATATTCCGGAAGGTCGTCAAAATAGTCATTAACTGCGACTATCACTTCTTCTCTAGTTGAATATTTAGATACCACCAAGTGTTTTTTTAAATTTGGAAAGAGATGATAGTCAGAGGGGGCTAAATCCGGCCAATAAGGTGGGTGAGGCAGCAAATCGTAACCACATTCATGGATCACAGCCATCGTTTCAACCGAAGTGTGAACTCGTGCATTGTCTTGAAGAAACAAAACTCTCTTACGCAACATCCCCGGCCGTTTTTCTTTTATTTCTTTCTAAGTTTTCGTAATAGGTTACAATAATAGCGTGAATTTATAGTTTCACCTTTAGGTAAATAATCCAATAAAATAACTCCCTTCGAATCCCAAAAAACAGATGCCATGACTTTGTTGGCTGACAAAACGCACTTGGCCTTTTTCGGCGTGGGTGAGCCAGATCTTTTCCGTTTGGATTGCTGTTTTGTTTCAGGAGTATGGTGATGAACCCAGCTTTCATCCATGGTAACAAAACGAGACATAAAATCCTCAGCATCTGCCTCAAAAAGTTCCAAACAGTCACGCAAAATTGTGAATCGAACTCGTTTTTGGTCAGCTGAAAGCAATCTTGGGACCCAGCGAGCAGAAACCTTACGGAACCCCAATTCTACAGTTATAATAGTTTGCACTCGGCCATAACTGATGCCTGTGATCTCAGCTATCCTACTAATGGTCAATCGTCGGTCTCCTAGGATGAGATCACAAATTTTGTCAGTGTTTTCTTTAGTGGTAGACGTTGAAGGCCTTCCGCTCCTTGGGTCATCTTCAATGGTCTCCCGACCGCGTTTAAATTCAGCTACCCACTTTTTGACAGTGGAATACGATGGAGCAGATTCCCCTAATGTTGTTTCCATATCTTCATGAATCTCTTTAGGTGAAAGACCTTTTTTATTGCGGTACTTAATCATAGCACGGTGTTAAATTTTCTCCATTGTGAAAAATCCCGTCAGACTGCGTTAAACAAAATATCACAAAAAAATAATAGCTTGCAGTATCGAACTTCAACTTCACACAATCAATCACGAAAAAACATATTAACAAATGACGGTAGATTTACAAAGATTTGATACCTCTTTGCAGGTCGGGCTTAGAACTTTTGGATTCACCCTCGTATATGGGTAGATCTATTTGATTAATTTAGTTGCTTGTCTGGTTTCGTCCTTGTTCATTTGTGCAATTATAAATAATTTACGCTTAATAAAATAAATTACATGGAAATGTTAATTATTATAGTTTAGTTTAGATTTATTCACTCCAGTCCACTCAATCTCAACCTTAATGTTACTCAAGTTAATTGCTTTGTTTAATATAAAAAAAAAAAACCAAAGAATAAATTAAAAATTCCTATAAAACACATTAATATATGTATAATATTAAAAGTACTCTCAGAATCAGATCCTGATTAACGGTAAAAGAAATAAAACTCGATTGGTTCAAAAATTCAGGTCTATTCTCCGCAGAGACTCACATTTTTGTTTTCGTAAAATTTTCACGAAGTCAAATCGCCTAATAATATTTATTCTAGCAATGTATTTATTGCAATATTTATTTACTGGAATTAAGATGAGTACTTGAATCCAGTAACTCATTCAAAATAATGAAATATGTTCCCTATATTATAAAACATACAGGAATAGAATTAACACAATTTAGTTTAGTATAAATTATAAATAAATTTCGCCAAGCAGTTCAATTAAAATAACTTAAGACTTGAATGATATTCTTTCAATTATAATTCTGGTTTATTGGCTACATTTATCATTCAAATCTAATTGTATTTTTACTCTAATGGTTCTTATATTATTTAATCTCATTTTTATTAATAATAATACAACGATATTCACATAGTTCTATGTGAGTATTAAAATGCTTATAATAACATAAATTCAGGATCTTGGCGTGTCTAGAGTCTCCCGCTGCTGAAATGGGGATTCATGCAGGAAATGAAAATTTTATTAGTACCTATTTACATACTTACATACATATTATCGTGTTTTATAACTATATGGTAAGGAATATTCGAAATTCCATTTTTGGTAGCATGTTGCATGTAATTTCTGTAAGGGTAATCGAAACCCTTATTTTCAGTATAACCAGTTTACTAACTCGAACTGTCATTTGGCGGAATAATCGAAATTCCACATTTTACCCAAGAGATAATTGCTATTATCGACAGCGACGGCGTGGTCATCACATAACCTTGATTTCTACTAATAACAATAAATATGAACATTACCTTTTGTAATTGCGGGAAACTCTAGACATAATCTCGATGACTTATTATAATTTTCCCAATTTCCCAATTTCTACAAATTTACGAAAATTGAAATAAAATTTTAATTATTTATTTTTTTATTTTTAACATATTGTTATATTATCGCGTCATTAGTTCCACTTTTCATTGGCTTTGTCCATCATATATCTCCGGCGGAAGCATGAAAGCAGTATTTTTTCTTGTGGATGCAAAGGTATGAGCAAGCAATTAAATTTCAAAATGGAGCGTTCCGGCACACGGTTTACCAAAGAAAAACAATTGATTAATTTCAGAAATAATGAATTTCATTGAGATATAAGTCACAACAGCTGAATTCTCTAATAATTCCCTATCAATAGATATATAATGGTTTGTGTATGACGGTGTATTGTGATTGTTTTATAGTTTTCGAGATTCAGTCTGTCCTGCCTTAATTCTCAATGTCAATTTACGAATAATTACTTTTACTAATTGTTTAACAATTTCAATGTTAATTTACTGTTCGCGAACTGTACTGTAACATTTATTAAAATTTTAACTCAAAATTAACAAGCCACCATCTAAAGAAAATTGCCAACCCCACATTGTGCAAAATTCTAGGCTCTAGAAAAAATTCTACCGAATTTTCTCTACAGTCGGCTCGTGGAAAATAGACTTGTTCTGAAGTCTATAATAATTTACTTAAATTTATTTAAAGTCTAACACAAGTACAGTTATCTAATTTTCCTAGACCCCCTTGTAATTCTATTGCAATACTATACTTCTAAATAAAATTACTTAGTATTTTAATTGTTAAATTTCAGTAAAAGTTTTCACAAATAAACCTTCAATCTTGCCCTTCCTACCACTTATAAAATACACGAAGAATCCCTACATGGACTCTCATACTATAAGAATGAAGTTTTACTGTGAAATTGTGTTATGTTTACTTATTCTAAAATATTTAGTAGACTTCCATCTACTAGCTATAGTAGTCGAAAAATATATAATTGCTTATTGTCTACCTATCAATAATTTTTAGTTGACTTATGATTTATTCTCACGTCAAAAGACAAATAAATCATTAGTTCTTTAAGGCAGTTTAATTTCCCTATGATTTACTCAAATTTCCTATTAATTGAGTGAATAAACCATCACCAGTGTGTATATCTGTATATTCAATAAAATTTAAGTATTGCAATATAATCACATATTTAATTCCTGTAAAAGAACACACAAACAATCTCTTCATTAATAACTCTGATGAATTATTTCCAATTATAATGTTATTTATTTTAACAGTAATATTTTATCCAGATTTCATCAAAAGGAAAATCATTCAATTTATTGGAATCAAATTCACTCAATACTAAAGTTTAATTTAGATCATTAAAAGTGCTTTTCCTAACCCAACTCAACAATCCGCTAAATATCAGCCATAATTACTATATGTGCTGATTTTATAAACAAAACATATCTTATTTATCCGACCAACTATGAACCTAAAGCTTCTGCAAAGACTTATTTGTAGAATTATACGAGGTTATGACTCAATTTAATACCCAGAATAATTTAATTACTAACTAAATATATAAACACAAAAAAAAAACAATATCAAATTAAAACGTCCGGTGACGTGCCCCTCAAAACCCCATGACCAAATGCATTTTAAAGCAAACATATATCTAAAATTTACTACTTTATTTACCTAATGTATTTTAATGTTTATAATTTCATACTATGATTAACGCGCTCCTTTCAACAATTCATTTTAAATTGTAAAAATTGAAATACGTTCAAAACTGGTGAAACTATGTCCATAAATTAACTAAAATTGAATTCTCAGCCCACCTATGTATAACATATTTAATTCCGTTATAGGTATCTATAAAATAATCTACGCTCGGTTGATTTACGCTTATTTCTTATGGTAATTTAGCGATACACTATAATTATATGGATATATTAATTATTTACCTAACAAATTAATCTCCCCCCCTAACCGAAAAGCACGGTAAACTAAATAAATAAAGCTAATATTCATGGAATTCCAAATTGAACGATTCCGAAATTAAAACCACTTATCTGTATCCTCTGTGCTTCGATAGATCTCCATAGCCAGCAAATTGACTCCACTCTCTGTCCTTTGTTCACAATTTATAGTTTTGTCCTTTAAAGTTCGCACTTTCACTATCGCGTACCGTTTATAATTTACAACACATCACTATTGAATTCATAAGATGTTTGAGGACCTTTCGGCGTCTGGTCTCGACTCAATACTCGGAATTCACATCGTTCGTTATCTGGTCTCTTTAACCGTGTCGCGCGCGTATTGTCCCGAGTCAATTCCTTGTAAGCGGGTCTCTCGCGCCGTGCCCGCACCAAAACTGCCTTTTCGTCAAAATTCTACCTCTCCGTTGCGCCTGCGACCCCCCTGTGTTCCTTCCCCTCTCTTCCCCTCTCTCTTGTGAGCGCACAAGTTGCAAGCCAACTAACTGTAATTTGAAATTGTAACTCAGCTTATTTAGCAAACAATGCATCAGAAGACGGGCGAGGAAAAATAATACAAAAAATATATAGATAACTATTTGAATGAAGGTCTAAGACGTTACAGCGTGCTAGTGGAGTCCCAACTATGTAATAGTCTCTGTCAGGAGAGGCGTGAGACCTGGTGAACGTCATCACCTTGCACTTGGAGCTATTAAACTCCAAGTGATTGCGCTCACTCCAATCTACAACACTGTCGATGTCCTCCTGCAGTGCCTCGGAATCACCTAGATTACCTATACTCAAGTAGAGTTTCAGATCATCCGCGAACATCAAGCACCGAGCCGTCCTCACAACTTCCGGGAGATCATTTATCATGATGAGAAATTGAGTTGGACCCAAAGTACTTCCCTGACTGACTCCAGAATTAGTCTCATAGGAATATGATCGCATACCGGCTAATTGCACGTATTGTTCCCTATCGGCAAAGTAATTCGCAAACAGTTTTAACAGTTTGGGCGTGAAACCTATTGCAGCGAATTTTTGCAGAATTTTTGCAAAAGCACGTTCAGTCGTTGTACGGCTAACAGAAGGTCAGAAGAGGTGAAGCCGTCAATAGAGACATGCGAAGAGCTCATTCCTGGACCAGCACTTCGCTCTGCTGCCTCAGCGTCCAAAGTTGGTTCTTCGGAAAGGAAAACTGATTTAAAGTATGAGGCGAAGGCGTTTGCTGCCTGAATACCGACTACAGTATTTCCTTCGTACTCATACTCGTCACATTTCTGTCTTGTCTCGCGTTGCTCCCTAATAAAATTCCAAAAATTTGTCGGGTCAGAAATAATTTTTTCTCAGTTCGTCTTATGTATCCATCCTTAACCAAGCTACGGTAATATCGAAACATTTCCCTATTAAACTGTTTACCTTCTGATTTGTACCTTTTGAGATGAATTAACTTATTTTTAATGTTGCGTATGATATCGGGAGTAAACCAAGTCGGGTAATCATACCGTGTGGTCTTCCCAATACGCTTTTTTCTGGGAACGCAATCATCAAAACATTGAAATATTTTTTTGTAGAAATAATCTACAGCGTGGTCGACATCGTTTTTGACATAAAGCTCGCTCCATGATATAGCCACGAGCGACGCGTATAGTGCATTAAAATCAGCCTTACGAAAGTTCCACTGGGGCGGGGTGCGACTGCTATCAGTGTGTTTGGGCGGGCGCGGCGGTGGTGGCGGTCGCATAGGGTGGGTAGGCGCGCGGCGCGGGAACTGGGCACGCACCTCCAGCGGTGGGTGATATGCGTCTGGACGCACCAGTGGCTCCACATCCTCACTAACCTCCACACGTGCACTGCCAAGGTCGCTCAGTACCAGATCTAGAATACCATCGAATTTGTTTCGAATTGAGTTAAATTGCTTTAATTTACAACATTCTAATATGCAATTAAACTGCAAGTTAGCGTTAACACCACACGAATTTAAGTTAAAATCACCAATAATAAGTTTGCATAATTTCGGATATTTAGCTACAACATTTTCGATGACATTAAATAAATTAATAAACTGAGTATCTTGAGAATCGGGTTTTATATACACGACACCGCACAGAAACTTAAAGTTATTTCGCGAGATAATTGCAAAAACGGCTTCTATTTCGTCAGTATAGCCGTCAATGTCCGTGATTTGTTTGACACAGTAGTGGTCGCGCACGGCCAGCATCGCTCCCCCGGCGCCCGCGTCGTTACGTCGATCTCGGCGCAGCACGGTGTAACCCGGCGGGAACGCTTCGCCGTCAGATAAACTACTGATGAAATTTGTTTCCGTTATACATATGATGTCTGCATGCGAATTAAGAACGGATTTTTTAAACACGTCTAGCTTCGTGCGCAAGCCTCGAACATTTTGATAAAATATGTTGAGAACCTTATACAGGGATTTTCTGGGTGTCTTCGTGTGTTTTACGAAACCCAGATCTCCAAGGTTTTATGTGAACATCCTCGGCCCAGTTTTTAACAGACATGTAATTTTCCACATTTTTCGTAGGTACCCCTAGTTTGAACGAAGCATAATTTCCTTTTGCATTAAGAGTCTCCACTGTGCAAATATCATTTGGGCAGATAGTTTTCAGATGGTCGGTAACTTGTTCGGGCTTAGTTCCGACTTTAACGTAGTAAAGATGCAGGTACGTTGTCCGCTCGGCCGCCTCAAGCCCCGTAGATCCCGGCGCAGCAACACCCTTGACGATATTGGTCAGTCTCCGCGGACGACTCGATTGCACGGTAGTCCACTCGTTAACGCTATGCATGGCTGCTTTAGCTCCGGGTTGCGAGTTCGTAGCGCTTGTTGGTACAGCAATCAAACCATCGTCGCTTGCGGTAATTGTAGGCGCAGTATCACTCTGCGGCTCGTTCGACATCGTCGCTTTCGCTGCAACCGTTGTACCTTTCGATGTCGCGGCATTGTCGCGCTTCCGTGCACCTGTAATAAGAGCGACGCGAGCATCGATTTTGGCCGCTCGCTCCTGCCGTGGCTGCCGTCTACCCACCGTTGTTGGAGCGACGTTGGCGATATCTACAGTGTCAGACACAGATTTTGCACTGAACTTGTTTACGATCAAGTCTTTGATAACGTTAAACTGCTCTGCCACAAGCTTTTCTAACGACACTATTTTGCTTTCAAGACAGAGCACACATTTCTTAAGCTCTTGAACTGATTCTTCCAACTTCGCAGAAGACATAGCGGAAATAAACAATTAATATACACAGAGCTGATATGAACACGTCCGCGCACACCGAACGCAAAGCATGTATATGACCGATGACCAAATACGGATAAAAAGGGGTATTTTCCAGGGTGATTGTCTGAGCCCGCTTTGGTTTTGCTTGTCACTGAACCCTTTGAGTCAACTTTTGGAGGAATCAGCGGCGGGCTTTCAGTTTCGTAGGGGAGGAATGTGGATATCGCACCTTCTCTACATGGATGACCTGAAGCTTTTTGGCCCCACAGTTCAGAAACTGAAGGAGTTGTTGAAGATCACTGATGACTTCAGCAACTTCATCAGAATGAAGCTAGGGGTCGACAAGTGTGCGGTCTTGCATGTGGAGAGGGGGCATGTTGTTCGCTCCGATGGAATTGATGTCGGCTCCAATCGATTGAAAACCCTTTCCGAGACTGAAACATACCCGTATCTGGGTATGTCCCAAACAATCGGTGTGAATGAAGCAGACATGAAACAAGCCGTTTGTGGGGTATTTTATAATCGCTTGACAAAAGTGCTTGAGAGCTTTTTGTCGGGTGGAAATAAGATACGAGCTTATAATGCTTGGGTCATGTCTATTTTCATGTACACATTCGGGGTGCTCAGATGGACTCAGACCGAACTAGATGCTCTTGAAAGAAAAGTCCGCACAACCCTGACTCTCCATAGGATGCATCATCCGAGATCGTCGGTCATGAGACTGTATCTCCCGCGGAAGTGTGGTGGTCGAGGCCTTTTAAATGCCAAGACTATGCACAACCATGAGATATGCAGTCTCAGGGATTATTTCCTGTCGAAAACGGATGATGCAATCCATAAATAAGTTGTGGCATGTGATAAAGGACTCACCCCTTTGTCCTTAGCCAGCGAGGAATAACGCGACCTGGTTGTACTTAGCACCGCTGAACGAGAGTCAGTGTGCCAAGGAAAGAAATTGCACGGGAGGTTTCACAAGGCTCTTCACGAGCCTCACATTGACAAAAAAAGCTCCCTGCATTGGCTGCGCTTCGGTAACCTCTTCGGGGAAACCGAGGGTTTTGTCTGTGCAATACAAGATCAGGTGATCAAGACGCGTAACTACCGGAAATACATTATCAAGGATGGGACCCAGGGCATGTGCCCATTCTGGAGAATCTCTTCGACATGTTATTTCCGGTTGTTTCGCTCTTGCCAACACTGAGTATCTGCACAGACACAACCAAGTGGCCAAAATCCTGCATCAAGAACTCGCCCACAAGTACGGCCTCATAAATCAGAAGGTGCCATATTACAAGTACTCACCAGCGCCAGTACTAAAAAACGACCGCGCCAAACTCTACTGGGATCGGTCTGTCATCATGGATAGGACTATTCTCACGAATAAACCTGACATCGTGTTGATGGATCGGGCGCAGTCTCGGGTGTCTTTAGTGGATATCACAATCCCACACGATGAGAACCTCGTGAAAGCTGAAACCGAGAAGAGGAGGAGGTATCTCGACCTGGCTCACGAGGTTACCGACATGTGGGGCGTGGCATACACCGAAATAATCCCAGTTGTTTTATCCGCGAACGGGTTAATACCAAGCAGCCTCGAAACCAACCTGAGACGGTTGGGATTCCGTGGCAGTTCGCTTCCAGCGCGGATGCAGAAGGCGGTTCTGCTCGATACTGCTCGCAGCATTCGCCAGTTTCTTTCCCTGGGGCTCTGAACCTCGGTCGACTGTGCTTCTGCCGAGGGATGTACCATCTCTCTTTCTTTAAATTCTTTTGGCCAAGAGGGAGAGACGAGATAAAAAATTCTCGAAATAATAATAATAATATTTTATTTCAAACCAAGTCCATATTTTGTAAGTAACAGTATTGCTTAAAAAACAATATTAGTACACACATTCACTATTAAAAAATTTAAACCACAAAACTTTTTGATTTTTGAAACATTCATATTATTACCGAAGTTAGCGATAACAATATTTATGACTTTTAGTATGAAATCGTGTCGGATTGTTAATAACTACGTAATTTTTAGAGATACCGAAAAAATATTTTTTCTACTGTTTTTAGCTTTTTAAACGCAATTGATTTTATAAAATTCTTCATTTAAGAGACGAACTCATTGGACTGATGTGTTGGCGAAACAGGTTTGCCCTCCTTACGAAGTCTATGGCTTAGAGGTCTGTGGGTTCATATAAAGTATTATTATAGCTTATAAGTATAACAAAAAACCTTACGCTTACTTCCTGTAACAAGGTCTCGCCAAAAATTTTACCTTCAGATTCTTTATCCTTCAAAAGTAAAGTGTCATCGTTGCCGGGTATAAAAAAAAGTTTCATGAGTAATATAAATAAAGATAAACAAAGTGTAACAGAAAAGTGTGATCAATGAAAGCACATACTCAACTGATCATACTGAACAAATTTTCCAAAGATACATACACCTGAAAAGTAAAAACATAGTTTTAGACAAGCAATTTTTAAACAAACTGAAGTAAAATTGTTTATTTCTTTGAAACCACTAATGGTACGAGGATGCCTTTTAAGTTCTGTCGTTGACATACTTGCCGCCAGTTTTGAAGTTATTATAATATAAATTAACAAAGTAAAAAATAACATTTTACCTATTCCCACCCACACACGCCTACACAACCACACCTTCGACCAGTGTTTCATCTTGAGAATCAATTAATCGTTTCATCCCCCACTCACGGACATACAGTTTAAGACATGGGAATCCTCTTTCATATGGGCACTTGGTGCACATTATGGCGTCGGCTTAAACAAATAACATTAAAATCATCACCATCATCATCATCATCCTCATCATTATCATAATCATTAACATCATTAGCATCATCATCATCATAACCATCATCAACATCATCATCATCATTATTAATGATAATTATAATGAGATAATATTAAGATAGATTGTAAATAGTCTAGGTTTTATATGTTATTGTGTCATGACCTGTCATTTCATGTGCTTTTATATTACATAATGTCTATTTATTTTAATTAAAATACTCAACTGATGCTAGGTCCAGGGGATCTAAAAAGGCCGACTTGGGTGAATCATAAAATGATTTGAAAGTAGAATAGAGTCAGATTTTTTTCACGCGTGTAAAAGAGACGACATCCCTCTCGGTTTGAGGGTTTTTTCGCATATGGAGTAACAAGGACGGTTAAACTTTTACATACCGCTTCAAGCGACTATACTCCACTCAGCGATATATCATTCACTTACATTGATTATTGCTCCGTAATTAAAATTGTTTTCTACCTAACTCGTGCTCGAAAATCATAATAAAACTACAAGTATACTATTTAGTGAACAACCTGTTGAATCAAATATAAAACTCAAGAAAGCTAGTGAAAATAAAGTGATTTTGTTGTTGTGATAAGGCCCGCCGGCTAAAAGGATATCTCTCAAGTGTTTCGAAGCTCCATGAACTACAACCCAGAAATACATATGTAATCAACAGACTCAGGATATATGCATACGTGAACACCACACAAGGTACGATAAAATCGAAATTATAAACTCACATAACCTCTAAAATCAAGATCGTTAAATGATTCATCAAAATTAAATCTATAAACACAGAGAGAGATACTAGCTCCACCTGTTGACAGGACACTAAACCTTTTGAATTCATCGAAGACTAGAAGCTCGTACCACACATAACAATCCGATCCTCAGAACATAATTCTAGGCTCACTCACCATATACATAGGAGTTCTTTTATACACCATCAGAGGGCGCAATACACGAGTTACAACATAACATCATACCTACTGTACATATTATTCTTGACCACTACCTGTAAACACTTATAAAAAAGTAAAAAATGTCTTGCTTAGCCTGTAATCGGCCTATAAATCATGATGAACTGTTGCGATGCAATGGCTGCAAAGGAAAGTACCACTATGCATGTTTAAATATGACCACAGCATATTATATGAGTAAAAAACAGAGACTAGATCGCACTTGGCTGTGCTTAAGCTGCGATACCACTACACGCCGAAAAAGAAATGATAACACGCCACTCCGAAAACAAACACCTGAAAAAGAAATTATAAAAACACCAGTGAAAGTCCTATCCCAAGACGAACAAATTACTAAAACACCCAGTCAAACACTTTTGGGACATCCGATAATGACCTCACAAGAATCTGCTTCTACTAATGAATCGATCGCATTCGATAAATTCAGCCAACTGCTAGACTCTCGACTAGCCTTTAACAAACAAACAATACTATCCGAAATTAAGGACATAATAAAAAGCGAAATACAAGAGGCAATTTTAGAGCTGCGACAGGACCTAAAGGATAACACAACCATGGTGAACCAGGAACAAAAAGATATTAAAAACAACATACATATATTAAATGAAAAAATTTACAACTTAGAAATTGAAAACGATAGAATGCATAAAAAAAATTCAAGAAATACAGGACCATATCACACAGACAGGTAATTTGCGTATCGATGATAACAGCAAAAAAATTGTTTTATTTGGACTTACAGAATATCACCACGAAACAGAATATGATCTTCACAATCGAATTCTAGACATATTTAACCCTTTCACGACCATAGGGACATATGTGTCCCAAGAAATAAAAGTTATCTATACATAACAAATGAAAATTTATGGCTAACGTTTTATTAATTATGGGTTCCGGAACGTACCTTATTTTTTTTTCTCACAGCCATTACAATCTAAGTGACATCTGTCAAATTTAGTTGAAGGTTGTTTATTGCAGTTTGTTCGGCGCCATCATCACGAGTTTTGAA
Source organism: Ypsolopha sequella (assembly GCA_934047225.1). NCBI lineage: Eukaryota > Metazoa > Arthropoda > Insecta > Lepidoptera > Ypsolophidae > Ypsolopha > Ypsolopha sequella. The sequence continues at coordinate 15,192,033 of OW203985.1, forward strand.
AGACTACAAATATAACTGAAAGTAACTTTCTAATTCTGGAAGTGTGAAATAATTACAGCCTGGTAAGTAAACAACTACTCCATAATACAATAAATCTGATTCTTACGTTTTGTGCCGTGACAAACCTTTAAATATGTTATGGGACACCTGTGTCCCTACGGTCGGTAGCGGTAAAAAAATGTAGTAAAATAAGACTTATTTTTTTCAATCTACCCTTGCTTTTCAAGTTATTTTGTTGCAGATTATGTTTCGTAAGGGACGTGGAGTTTTCGAACTCTGTGAAAACGATGTTCTACAAGTGTTGATGGCCGATAACAGTGATGACGAAGACGACTTAGAGTTGGACGACGAAGACCAGAGGTTGCTGACCCAAGATGATGACCAGGGGATTTTTCATGTTGAAATCGAAGATACAACAATGCAACAACCCAAGTCAGAGTCACCGCAGCCATCTACGTCCTCGGTAGAACCTTCATCTATGTCTCAGCCTCAGCCCACCTTCAAGTGGAATCAAAGAACATACATACCAAATTTATTTCAGGAGTCTGATTATCTTTTCGGGAAAGTACTTATCTTAGAAACTGAGGCCGATTCGTTGACACCATTCGCAATATTTTGTGCAGCTACAAATTTAGAAGTTTTAGTTGATATTCTGGTATCTGAGACAGTAAGATACGCCCACCAAAATGGACGAGAATTTTCTGTTGAAAAAGAAGAAATGAAAGCATTTCTTGGCATAAATTTGGTAATGGGTTATCACATCTTGCCATCTTTGAGAGATTACTGGTCGACTGAACCCGACATGGGCGTAACATACGTATCAAATGTTATGACAAGAGCGCGTTACGAAGACATGCGCAGAAACCTGCACTTTTGTAACAACGAAGAGCACAGGGGCCCAACCAGCCCTGATTACGACAGGGCATACAAAATCCGGCCAGTAATGGTCCATCTGAATGTAGCATTTCAAAATGCTCTAAATAACACAAAAACCCAGTCCATCGATGAACACATGATAAAGTTCAAAGGGCACAACGTGATGAAACAATACATAAAAAATAAGCCAGTACGTTGGGGCTTCAAATTATGGTGCAGAGCTGATGCAGAAACCGGATACCTGTTTGAGTTCGACCTATATACAGGAAAACGCACTTCTGGGACTGAATACGGATTGGGTGAATCAGTTGTAATACAGCTAACGAAAAAGCTCGATGGTTTGGGTTGCGAAATTTACATCGACAATTTCTTCAACTCGCCTCTGCTGCAGTATCAACTGATTTCCCAAAACACTTAAGTCTGTGGAACCGTTCGCACCAATCGCAAATATCTCCCAAAAACTGCGCCGGCTGATAAAAATATGAAGCGTGGAGATATTTACACCACAAGTTACCATGGCATAACGTTTGTCAAATGGATGGACAACAAAGCAGTTCATCTTTTGACAAACTTTCTCTCGCCTGCAGAAACAGAGACGGTGAAACGTCGAATGGCAGGATCTGCAGAAAAGATCGACGTTCGATGCCCCAAGATTGTATCCCATTACAACAAAAATATGGGAGGTGTTGATCTCATGGATCAACGAAAAGTGTACTACGAAGTTGATTGAAGATCAAAAATAAAATATTATCTGAGATTGTTCTTCGATCTTTTTGATATTGCAGTAAGTAATGCCTACATTATTTACACAAAACTGCATGCTGAAAAACGAATCGAAGGCAATTTGTTGACTTGCTTGCAGTACAGACAAGTAGTAGCTCGGAGCTTGATAAATGATTACAGCATGAGAAAACGATCCGTCCCCACAGCGGCAACAAGTGTAGTTCGTAGATCTTTGAAAAGGCCAACACCTTCACATCCCATGGAAAAAACTGATTTGAGAAAGCGGTGCGTGAACTGTGCAAAAAACAAGGTTGAAAATCGCACTAACAACAGATGTGTCTTATGTAAAGTTCATCTTTGCTTCACTAATAATAGGAACTGTTTTGCAGAGTACCATTATTAAGTCGTTACATTTTCTAAATAAATTCAATATTGTAGGATAAATGCAGTTTTATTTCTCCAAATAAATAAAAAAAATCACAATAACATAACAAACAATACAACATTTATATCTGTAATAATATTGTTAAATGGCTCCGTAACGGACCATAGGGACACATATGTCCCAAAAATTTCCTGAAAACCTGAGTTTTTTTTTCCCAATTTCTCTTTCATTTATGATTATTTGATCAATAATAAGCCAAAATAATCCGCTTTTATCTTAAAATAACTTTTAAACACCTTATAGTCCTGAAAGGGTTAACGACATTATGAACGTGAACCTCGTCGGATATATTGAGGACCTTACACGTATAGGAAGAAGATCCCCTACAAGGCCAATTGTTATTGAACTCTTAAGTAAAAAAATGACGAAATACGTACTCGAAAACGCAAAATACTTCAAAAATTCAGGCTTATCGATCTCTGAATACCTCTGCAAACGATCGCTACAAGAAAGAAATATCCTGCGAGAACATTTACGACAAGCACGACAAAATGGTAAACATGCGGTGATCCGTAAAAATAAATTAATTGTCAATGGTAAAATATTTTCTCCTCCTCCAGCCCAAAAAAACATACAGATTAACAACGTCTCTAACGACAACTCATACGATAAGGAATCTGATGAACTACCCGAAAATTCTCAAATGGCAAAGGACCATAATACCCAAGATACTTTTTTTCGAGAGACCTATGAAACACTTTGATATTGTTTTCCAAAACATGCAAAGTATTAATAATAAACAAGATATATTTGAAGCATTTATAGACGATAATTATGATAAATACCTTGCCTTTTGTATATCAGAGAGCAGGCTTACGCAGGCAAAAAAAGAATTGTTACACTTTTCTGGATACATTCTAGCAGCAACTTATTGCAGAGAAAACTATGAGGGTGGGGGTGTGTGCATAATCTTAAAAGAAGACATAGAATATATAGAAAAAAGGGATATAATGAACATGTCCATCGAATATGTCATTGAAGTCTGCGCTTTAGATTTACCTCAGTTAAATATGTTAATAATATCATTATATTGGAACAGTAGGGAGACCGAAGTTTTTTTTGAAAGATTAACATTAATTCTAAAATATATAATAATAAAATACAATAATAAGAAGATAATAATCGGAGGTGATTTTAACGTTGACGTCTTAAAAAATACTGCACTATCTAAAAAACTGTTAGATCTAATGTCGGAATACAACTTCGTACAACACATTAAAGAACCGACGCGAATAACAAAGACTAGTTCTACCTGCATAGACTTAATTTTCACAAACTACGTAGATTCTACTTTAAATACATCCGTATGCGAATTTGGTTTTTCAGATCATAGAGCTACAATCTTGCGTACAGAGGGGACACAAAAAAAAACAAAAATGTAAAATGGCGAACTGAAAAAAGACTTTTTTCTAATCATAATATAGAATTTTTCAAAGCTGAATTAAGAAAACTCGATTGGACAAAAATAATAAATCAAAATGTTGACATAAATATAAATTATAATTTATTTAATGACATTTTAATGGAAATTTTAAACAGATGCATACCTATAAAACAAGTAAGGATAAAAAATAAAACTAAAAAAACATGGCTCACACGTGGTATAAAAACATCATGTAAGAATAAAAGGCTCTTGAAAATTCTTACAACGTATTCAAATGATCCAATTCTTAAAAATCACTACAAAGTGTACGAAAAAATACTGAAGCAATCCGTTATTAGGTCGAAAAAACTGCAATACATAAAACAAATGGAAAAATCAAGCAACACAATAAAATCAATGTAGCAAATTATAAAAGAACGCACCAATAAAAATATCATAAAACCTAAAACTAACATTTCTTTAAAAATTAACAATAAAATTACATCTGATCCCAAAGAGATAACAAACGAGTTTAATAATTTTTTTGCGTCAGTGGGAGAGTCCACAAATCCGGTGTTTGGTCGACCCGTACTACACCCTACTGAGAATACCATGTACCTAAATCCTGTTGATCCGCGAGAAATACACGCTATATTACGCAACCTAAAAAGTAAATATAGCCACGGATTTGATGAATTACCACCCGTACTTATCAAGCAATGTGCCGATGAATTAACGATACCTTTCTTTATGCTAATAAACCAATCTTTTAGAGATGGCGTATTTCCGGATTCACTTAAACAATCCATAATAAAACCGTTACACAAAAAGGATACAAAAACTGATCCAAACCACTATCGACCAATAGCACAACTACCTACATCCTCGAAAATATTTGAAAAGGCTATGTGCAAGCGACTAACCTCATTCTGTGAAAAATATAAAATATTCGACGATTCCCAAAATTGCTTCCAGAAAAACCGATCTACAACGTTGGCAGTGTATAAATATATACAAGAAATCCTCAACATAATTAATAATAAAAAGTACGCAATAGGAATTCTACTTGACATGACAAAAGCTTACGACAAAGTTCAGTATAATATACTACTTGATAAATTATACGGTATAGGCGTTCGGGGAATCACCCACAAATGGTTCGTATCATTTCTAAAAAATCGTAAACAATATGTTGAAACGGAATACTTCAATCATGAAACTAGGGATATAACTCAGGTAAGATCGGATGTACGGCATCTGCATTGCTCTATCCCCCAAGGAAGTGTGATCGGATGTATACTTTTCTTAATCTATATAAATGACCTACCAAAAGTTGTTAATGAGTCATGTATATTATTTGCAGATGATATCTCATTACTAACTCCGAGCATGAACAATGAAAACTTAAATCAAGTACTAAACAATTCTGTAAATAACATAGTGGCATGGATGAATGACCATAACTTAGAAATTAACTTTTCAAAGACAAAAATAATGCAATTTAGGCCCGTACAAAAGACCCCCCTAAATATTAACTTCTCATTTAACGGTACAAAAATAGAATGCGTCAATACATTTACTCTACTGGGACTAAAAATAGATTCAAACATCAATTGGAAAACACACATTCAAAAAATTAAAACTAAAATATCGAAATTTACATATGCTTTAAAACAAGTTAAAATAAATACTAATCTTAAAGCAGCACTAACTACTTATTACGCATATGCTTATGCATGGTTATCACAAGGTATAGTACTGTGGGGAAACAGTACTGATACAAAAGATCTATTTATACTACAAAAGAAATGTATTCGAATCCTAGCACACATTACTAACTTAGAAAGTTGTAGGCCATATTTTAAACAATATAATATATTAACTTTGACATCCATTTATATTTTAGAGATTTGTAAATTCGTAAGAAAATACAAAGACTTTTACACAAGATTAGGAAATATATCAAATCGCTTAATAAGACATAAACATAAATTAATACTGCCACAATCAAAATTAAAATTACACAGCTCAGGTCCCTATGCAATGTCTATAAAAATCTATAACCACCTACCCGACACGATAAAAAATGAAGACAAAGACAAAACGTTTTTAAAAAACCTTAAGCACATGCTATTAGATAAAACCTAGTACACATTAGACGAATTTTTCAAAGATTTTAAATAACTTCGGTCTGCCACAGCTGCCCTTTCTTGTATATTGTTATGCCCCAGCGGGGTCATATGTGAACTGTACATTAATATTTAAGATCCAACACTGTACATATGAAAGCAATAAACGATTGAATATGAATATGAATATCATCGCTACTGTCTTCAAACAGTGGAGAGTTACCCAGGTGCAGGCGCTTATCCGCGAAAATTAAAGGACCAGAGGGCCTATTATGTATCTTTAGTTGCCATTTGAACTGGGTGCCTATCATCAAAAACATAGATACACTATCGAATTCCGATTGTCTAAGGATATGTTCGCACTTGAAGTGACGACACAGTTCGTAAATAGTTCAATACCCACTAATAGCAACTTTGAAAGTTCCGTTTTTAGTTATGTTTTTGATGATAGGCACCTAGTCCAGTTGGCAACTAAAGATACAGAATAGGGGGGCAGGAAGGAAATTAAAGGAAGTTTCATGAAAGGAATGTTGAAAATATAATGTCTTTAATTTTTTTGTGTTTTTTTGCTTTCATTACGTTAGTCATGAGGATATTACAAGTGGGTTGACGTATGTAACAGAAAAAATTCTCCAGCTGTTTTCTACCTGGAGAGCCCTCTAATAGTGTGTTTTGAGAATGGTTTTGATTTTTTTAAGAAACGAGTGTATTTTTTTTTTCATTAATAATTTATTTACACACATACAGTTGCACAAACATATTTCAAATATACACCACTTAAACCCTTAGGGGTTTGTTTGCGGTGCTATTACAATCTACCACATAAGTAAATTAATTAATCTTAGTTAATACATAGTTATGTTTTATGTTAAATTAAGTGTTCATAATACGATTTTATCTTAGCGGGTAGGTTTGAAAAGGAAAAATTACATTTTGATTTCTACTACAAATCCACAAACATATCCGTGGCATCACGATGTTCCATAATGTTTTAATATTAGAGCACATTGTTGATTGTGATGAATCCACCGACAAGTTTGTAGTCTTACAAAGGAAGGTGCAAAATCAAATACAATAGGAGCGTCAATTGTAACAAAAACAAGTTATTTTATGTTATTGTATGAAATGCAATGATGTAGTACATATTTATAATCAACTCATAAGGCCCTTTCATTTGATTACCCCACATAAAAGGTTAAGAAAAATAAAAAAAAAACTATATAGGAAAATGATGACGGCACAAAAACCAAACAGCATAATTGAAATTAAACACCTAGTACAACAGCATTGCATTATAGCTTACAATAAAGAGATTCCACATAGTTGCAACTTCGCTTCACAAAAAATCCGACAGAAGGTAAATATGTGACGTTATGCGCCTCAACCAGTCACTAGAAAATTTTGTTTCAGAATAAACTATTTTAATTAGGACTTCAGGATTGTTTTTCTTGCAACATAATTTTCGGCTTACTTCACTGATTTATTTGAACGACAGCGTAGCACTCGTAGCGATCGACTTGTGTTGCACGTAGCTTCGTAGCACTTTGTATCTGCTTGCATAGCAACGCAAAACGGTTCGTTTTTTGTCTTGTAGCTTGTTATTGACCTTGATAACAACCCGGGTGCAGTGCCCCTTCAATAAAATTTTGTTTGTTTGATCATTTTTTTGTCTTTGTGCAGCGGTTGCACAACAGTTGCGTAAACAAAACGGATCATTAATATGAATTTTGGAGAATAAAACATACTCATAAATTATAGGTTTATGCACGCAAGTGTCTCAACTGATCAAACAAAATTATTTGATATGTTGAAAATTAAGTTTACTTCACAATGTATCATCTGCGTATATTGTATATAGCTATTGCCCGTGGCTTCGCCTGCGCTAATTTAGTTTGCATTTTTCCGTGATAAAAAGTAGCCTGTCAGGGCCTACAAAATCTTAGTACTAGGATCCATAGTAGGTACATCAACCATTGATATACAAAAGGAGGTAGATACGGTACATTCTTATATCGTCAACTGAAAAATGGGCCTGTTATATAAACAAGCGTCACTGAACGACAGAGATAGGGCGACGAGCTTCGACAGTAGCGCGAGCAAGACATGCGAATCAAAGCAGGTCCATTAGGTTTTGTAGGACCACGCGTGGGGAGTGGATATCGTATCTTCCTCCTTTTGTTTGTATCTTAGACGTTAACCACGTAATGATGTAACCATGATAGAAACAACATCACTCTCTGACATGGTTGCATCAGCTAACTTTCAGAACGAGTTATGATTATTCCTAATCACCACAACTCGTAGTTATTAATACCATAAAAATCACGACGCGAATTTCACTTTGTGTTTTTTTACGTTAATCATAAAGCGTTGTAGTTGTTTTTACAAATGCCAGTAAAGTGCCAATAAAGAAGATTTTTTTAATGGCGGTCAAAGCATAGATTTCTGTCGGAATTCTAACAGAAGTACATACCTTAGCCACCATTTTAAAACAACTACGCTCTTGCAAATTTTTGCCTTATTTTCGATTGAGTCCTCGATATATCCTTCCGCGACACCACTGGATTTGCATCCACCGTGGCGCTTCGGGGTGGTAGTAAAAGAGTCGCAGAAATCCGGCGAAAACAGTGTTCTGTTTATGCAGATGGCAGCTTCAAATAATTTGCTATTTCTTATGGCATCTTGGATATTTAATTTTTCCCAATATGTTGCTTGAAACATTTTCCTTTTTAATAACGGATAAAAAATCGATTTGTTTGAATGTTAGAAGGGTGCAATTGTTGGTATTTGTCCATGATATTTTTATATTGTCCACGCATGGTGAACGAGCGGTCTATTTTTGTTTTAGTGTCCGTCAAATTAACAAATATTAGCTAAAGTGTGTTTTTAACTGAGTGTTTTTCCAAGTTTTCAACAGTTATATTTAAAAGCTTCCGACCATGACATGCTCCCTGGACTCTAAAAATAAACATCACCTATAACAACAAAGAATATAAATCAGTTATGTGGATATTAGTACTCAGCATTGGTTAGTCACATTTTTAACAGACACTCCACTTTGGTTATGTAAGTGTACACAGAGCTTATGCAATTTATACAATTAACACTTTCTTTTATAGCGAGAAAATCGTTATCAGGCGCCTCATTCAAGAAAATCTCTACATTTTGTCTGGGAAACACCTTTGATTTCTTTGATTTGTGCCCTTCAGACAGTATCTTTAGATATGCAATTCATTTGGAATATGTCTCAATCTGAATACTGTTTTTGGTGTTAACAAGTTATCAACAAAGTATTAACAAGAGTAGAAGGTTGTTTGGTCATTGCTAAATGTCATAAATATGCTAATAATACAGTTTCTGTATATAACTTTGCTTCTTTTAATTTTTCCATGTAAGAAATGTTCATAAGCTTTTAAATATTTTTCTCTCGATTCGTCTGGTAGTAAATTGCTTATGACAGTTTCTGCGTTTAATGTTTAATGTTAATATTTCACTTTCCTGCTAGTACTCAGCTTTGAGTGAATTAAATTAAAATTGTCTCTAATATTTTGATAAAAAGTAAAAAAAAACGAATAAGAAGTACTTGCGTATTTCTATTTTATTTGGTAAACTAATGCCGCGTCGGCAGGCGCGCTTTTTTTTATTATCGGCCAGGACTTTGTCGAAACGAATTGCGTTCAAACTTTTTAATTAAATTATAGTTTTCCAAATTAAAAAGTCATTTCGTCACTATTAATAATTGCACTGGAATGACCCATTTTGCTCGCATTTATCTAGTAACCCTTCGCCTCTTTTCGAATAGATAATATGAAAATATTATTACATACACATTCTTCACGGTTATCATCTCTACGTAAATGAAGAGCAAAAGACAATAACCATAGGATAGTAACAAAAGTTGACTCTAACTCGAGCAATGAGCAACCACGTTTTATCGGTTTATTTGTAAGTCTAAGCACGCATGATGGTGGACTTGTCGCCTTATTTGGAACGCAAATAAGACAAGCAAATGTGGTAAATATAAACAATATTAATATTACACTACATATAATGGCTTGACTGTGATTTGAAGCTCAGCTTCAAAATTTAAAGCCGAGCGTCCCGCCAACTGCACTAACACCGCTTTCTAACGTCAAAGCTACAGCCACTGCTAATATCGTAATAACAGCAAATCTAAAATACATAACTTTCACCAGTTCTGGTATACAAAAACACATAATTTTCCTGCAAAACAGTATGAAAACCCGCGAAAAGTAAAAGAAACAAGGTGAAAATTACTGGTGCTACTACAAGGTGCGCGTAAATGTCTGTTTGAAAGAATTACGAGAAAAACTAATGACGCTATTTCCTTAAACCTGAACCGCACTGCAGTAATGCTCTAAGTCAACGATATATTTGCAGCAAAGATACGTAAAAGAAAAAAAAAGAAAATGATGTCGCATTATTTATTTGATATAAGTTCATGAAAATTATATCATTCGGTCCATGTGATATACATTATGATAATAATAATAGTAATAATATATTTGTTGAAACAAAAACATTTACATATTGTTACATTGATATCTAGTCCCTACAATAGGATTCCCTTTTTGCTGTAGGTAACTAGTCTCTAACGCTCGGTACATTTTCTAATAAGTTTAGTTTAATTCAATACAATTTGGATAATTGAGATACAATTTGGAATACACATTTGGTATGTAAATATATAAAATGGATTTTTCAATAAAAAATAAAAACTAACTATGCCGATCCTTTTATTTGCGTTTGTGGTTTGACAAATAGAAACACTTATTCCACGACATTATCATAACATTTGTAAGTGCTCACCTATCAACGCTTACATTCAGAAAACATCTCATAAACCAGATTTGTTTATTAAATATATAGTTCCGTCTATATCGATATATATATCCCAAAAAACCATAAAACGACACCCATATTGATATTTACACATTCCAACCCTATCGCACCCCAACAGGGGATGATGGTATTTCACGTCCACTACGCTGGATTTAGAAATCGTAGTTGTTTTCGTAATCAGCGACCCGATTAACCATACAAACGATACCCATGTTTGTTTTCAGACTTTGTCACCCCATTTACTTCTTTTAGGGGTTGAATTCTGAAAAAACCTGAAACACGTGTTTACTCATTTATGGATAGGAGTACTCCTGATAAGTCTCGAATAAAAAAGTCTAACTAATCTTGTTTGCCCATACAAACTTTGGACCCCCGTTTCACCCCTGAAAAATCCTTTCTTAGTGGATGCCTACATATCTATATGCAAAATTTCAAGTCTCTAGGACCAGTGGTTTAGGCTGTGCGTTGATATATCAGTCAGTTAGTCAGGACTCTGAATTTTATATATACAGATTGTGTACCTTTATAGCCTTTTGCTACTGGCAATAAATATTTAGTAATGGCACACTTGTTTTGAATTGGATACGCATCTCGTATAGCAGGACCTATTCAGAACTTGCACGTTACTTTCGTGATCAACTTAATCCACAGATCAAGGCATTTTCGTATTTATAGCTTGAAAATAAATGTATGAGGTACATAATTTTTCGTGAAAATAATTTTGGGAAAGTTTATTTACTTAACCTGCATTAAAAGCATGAGATTTTAATCCTGACATTCTAAAACAGAACAGAAAGAACAATAAATTTATAAACCTAGTTGAAAGCTTTAATTGTAAAATCATTACCAACGAGTCAACAGGAACTTTTAAAAAATAGATAATATTATAATAAATAAGGACGACTACAAATCAGTGGGAAAAGTAGTAGATAAACTTTATCATCTACTTCATTTGAATTTTGATAAAACAGAGAACCTGTTGAAAGTTGAAACTTAATTGGTTTTAAGTCTTTTTGCTATTGCTCTCTATGGAATGAATAGGACTTACATAACTTCTACACACACCTTAACATACTGATCTCTCTCACTCATTTACTCACGATACACACACCCTGAAACACACGCTTTCATTTATTTTAACTTTTAGTATAGGCTTTTTGTTTTTTTTTTATTTAGTTTAATTTATTTGATTTCCTATATATATATTTGTCACCTTTTTGTTTGCATGGGATTTTTGACACTGTTACCCTAAGTTTCAAGTTTACTTAGATTAGGGAACAGGGCTACTCCCTTAGTACAGCTTAGATTATAATTATGTAGAAATAAGTAAAGTTAATAAGTTGTTAAATATAAGTAAGTTGTTAAAGATTAAATATTAAAGATAAAGATTAAAGATATTTATGACGGTATTTCATAAATAGTTGTCAGGATATTGTGAATATTGCCTCGTTTTTACGCAAAGTTTAGTAAGTTGTATAATTTATATCTTTAATGGAAATAAAAAGAGAGATAAAAAAAAAAAACTTTCTGACCATAACGCAGTTTTGTTAAAGTATAGTTGTGAATTTGATCCCAAATGTAAGAATACAATTGAATTTCAGTACTATAGAGTTATGTCAGAAAATAATTACAAATACTTTCATCATTTATTTAATAAGGAAGCTGAAAACATTAAACATGCTTTACTATATATGACTGATCCTAATGAGGAAATGAACACTCTCCTTGATACGATTAAATATTGTTTTAACATAGCTTTCCCCAAAAGAAAAAATAAGCCTAGCAAAAAAGTAAACACATGGATTACAGAGGGAATAAAGGTATCAGAGAAGAATTTAGAAAACTTACTAATGTTACAAGAAGTTAAACCTAGTGATACCCTAAAACATAAAATCAAATTGTACAAAAAAACTCTACGAAAAGTCATGTTTAAAGCAATACAAATCGAGTACGGAAATAGAATTGATAAATCTAAAAACAAATTAGGTGAAACATGGGAAGTTATATCCGAACAAACAAATAAAAAACATAAATCTACAAAAGTTGTTGATACTCTTAAAGATGAATGCGGTGATATAATTAAAGATAATAAAAAATTGCAAACATATTCAACAACTTTTTCAGAAATGTTGCTAAAACATGACAAAAGGTCTAAAAACAGACATAAATAAATGTGACGACTTCTTAAAGAAGTCCAATAGCAACGTAAATGTTTAGATAATATTTTCACCATTAATTAAAAAAGAAATGATTCATATAATTTCAGAGATTAAAAGAAAAAATAATTAGACGTTTATGAAATGGACTGTAAAACAGTTAAAGAGCTAATCCTAAAAAATGATACACTTATGCACTTATTGCTGAATACTCAATGATTGCATAGAAAATGGTGTTTTTCCAGATGCTCTTAAGGCTGGTAAAGTAGTTCCTCTTTATAAAAAGGGAGAGTGTGTATAGATCCTGGCAATTACAGGCCCGTATGCGTGCTACCTATCATTTCTAAGATAATGGAGAAAGAAATTAAAAGAAGAATAGTGCAGCACTTTGAAGGTAACGATTTATTTGTCTCTACAAAATTTGGCTTTCGTAGGGACAAATCAACAGAAACAGCCATTAGAAATGTAATTTATTTTGTATTGGAGGCATTAAATGGATCACAGAAATGCACTAGTGTATTTGTGATCTTACCAAGGCATTCGATTGCTTGAAGCACGACATCCTTCTGCATAAGTTAAAGCACTATGGAATTTAAGACATGGAGCTAAATCTTCTGGAGTCTTACTTATGTAATAGAATGCAAGCAGTCTTCATAAATGGTCAGTTCTCATCTTACGAAATAAACGACATCGGTGTCCCACAAGGATCGATTCTGGGACCAGTATTATAAATGACCTGGCTGGCTCCCTACCTGAATGGGAATTAGTTTCCTTGTTTGCTGACGATACTCATGTAGGTATAAAAGATAGCAGTTTATTAGGTACCGAACAAAAAACCAAAGTAATAATGGATAAATTGAAAGAATGGTTCGAAGTTATTTTGACAAAAGTATTATAATGTCCTACAAAACCAGAAAAAATAAAAATGATCTAATTCATGCACAGGAAACAACTTTTTTAGGTTATATTGGAGATTACACATTGACTCATTCTGCCCATATTAATAAAGTCTGCAAAAAACTAGCAAGAGCAAACTACGATTTACTACAATTAAAGTCTCTTGTTGACAGAAAAACCCTCATTACTGTATATTATGCCTACATACAATCTATTATAAGTTACGCTATCACAGTATGGGGAAATGGAGTTGATATAAAACGAGTCATAATTTCTCAAAAAAGGGCAATAAGAATCATAAGCGGGCTACATAAACGTACGTCTGTACGAAATTATTTTAAGAAGGACAAAATTATGACCGTAATTTCATTATTTATTTACAAATCCTTGATGGAAATTTATTTACAAAAAGATAATTTACCTAAGAGAAATTCACAAATATAACACAAAAAATAAAAAGAAATTAATAACACCAAAAACCAGACTAAAAAAGACGCAAAAACAAGGGAAACATATTAAATTAGTAATGTTTAACAAAATACCGACAGCTGTATCAAAGCTACCGCTCTTGGAATTTAAAACCAAGGTAAAACTTTTCTTGCAGAATAATCCATTCTTCTCTATTAATGAATTCATGAATTTAAACATAAAGCCATGTTCATTTCCTAATTAGACATTTAAATTGATTTTTAATCAAGTATGACATTTTTAATGACTGATTATAACCTTTATTTAATCGTTCATTATGTGTTATTGGCCGTTTGTGTTACCAACAACTCCAAAATTCAACTAGAAAAAAAAAACACATAGGGTTGTCAGTATCCCTTAAGGATACTGTTATGGGCCTCAGCATTAGGACCCTGACGCCCTAAGAGTGAGCGGTAAAAGATTGTCGAATGGGAAACTTAATTGTTCACTTAGGCGGGTAATTCGCCCTGGGCGAAATTCCTACAGTTGCCATTAATTCATAGATTTCTTAACTTTTTGATTGAGTCTTTACTACACTCGCCTCTTTAGGTGACTTGAGAAGTATACACTTTAATAATTTACGGTTGTATCTTTGACACAAGACACTGCTTTTTGTAAATTGAACTATTAGTTAATTATTTACTACCAAGAGAAAACAGAAAGGTTTGGTCCTAAATTAAATAATTTGAGTATACGAATAAAAAAAAATGATTTTCTAATTTATTGAAACCTATGGAAACTTTGCGATAGCAGCATACACAATACATAGGTAATAAGGATTTGTTGAATAACATTGAGTGAATTATTTCAATCAGTTAGAAAAAGGCGGGTTTTTTACAATCCGCTCTTAAATATTCTTTTTTATTTGGTTCGAGATGTGAATTTATCATGTTTGGTGTGAGTTTAACGAATTATCGGAAATTTTGTGGGAAGAAAGATTGCATATGTAGTAAATAATAAAATAAAATAAAATGTGTTTTGAGATAAATTTAAGAGTTTTAAGTTTATGGCTCAGCCTTTGGCGTTGTCAAAATAATTTTTGTTTACAAGTAAACCTTGCACAGACATGGGAAAAAATCTGGAAATTACAAACATTTAATTATTTAGAAAGTAATCATTTCCAACATAATTAGACCTTTTAGATACAAAGAGTTTAATAGATCGTAAGTGTCAAGTTAAGTTGGCAATTATTTGTGGAATAATTTGCCATGTTTCTAGGGTTCCATACCCGTAGCAGAGAATATAAAGTATTACTACCCGTAGTGTGTTGTGGTACGGAACTCTTTGTGCGTGAGTGCGACTCGCACTTAGTCGGTTTTTTTATTATCACTTACTATGTTCGCAAGAAGCTTCGGAACAGTGGGCGTGTTTAATTAACTTATTTTAAATTTGTTGTGTTATTTTCCAAGTTCTGCTGTCGCTGCAAAAATACGGACACATGGCAAAGATAACATCTCTATGGAATTGTACATTTACAAAGCAACGAAATAGAGCAGAGATATGCATTTGGTATTGGAAGTTATAGGATATTATTTGTTATAGGATATAGTATCTCTATGCACTGCATTGATACCTCATATCTCAAGAAAAACGATTTAATTGCTTCCAGACAGAACCTTTATTTAGTAGCATAGCTAAGTTTGAAACTTTCAGTCGTCGTGCGGGACCTGTAATATAAATTATGACCACGCATTGAAAGTTTAGCCACAAAATTAAGGTTCTGTCTGCGGAAGATTGTTATTTGAATTTTGTAGAGAACACCGGATTGGGTACTTGCAAAAAATATGTTTGTTTTTATAGTTGAAACCCTGGTAACAAAGTGGTTTATATAAGGATCACAAGCGCAAGTTATTTTCTTTACTACCAAGCTAAGGCCCGAGGGACCATAAGTGCTATTTTGGACGGTAAACAAATACCGCGTGAAATTAGCTGGAGCTCCGATGGCGTATACCAATACGGGTATTCCACAAGGAGTTGGCGGATATACTTCGTGAGAAATTCTCATGCGGATTTGGTCATTCTCTTTCCGCGTAAGCTCGAGTCTTCAATATAAAGAATAACTGATATTATACCTAGTACTGCATAGTAAAGAGGTAGGAGATATACCTTAGAGCCTACGCTTGCAGACTAAAGACGTGTTATGGTGTGTTTAAATGGAATAGAAAAGCTGTAATTGGGACCACATAGTCTACTGTGTATATGCGGAAATAAAATATAAACATCACGTTTCCTTACTAATTTTGAAAACCTACTGTGAAGTTTCCGCTATGTTTTTTTTTTTGGGATAGTTGTTCAGTATGATAATTTAATTTAAAGATTCATTCCATCATAATATCACCCGATTTATTATAACTGTACCATATAAGATACAGTACATAGACTATTTAATATTACATTATATTAACGTACTCGCAGCCACGTGAACAGAACAAAGACACTGCTATGTAGCATCACAGTGAGGATTGTTAACACGTCCGCCATAAATAATTACCAAGGAGTACTACATGTACACAGGTTGAACTGTAGAGATTAATGACGTCACACAATTATTTATATAATTATGGAACATCTCTAGGGGTTTCAGGTAGTAGGTAGAAAAGGTCTAAGCTCAGGTTGGAATATTCCAATAAAACTTGCATATTGCGTCAAACCAAGGCAATGACTACTACTAAAGCAAGATTAAGGTGACTCCGTCGGAAACATTAGCAACTCAATTGGTGGTGGTTAAAATTTCGAACAAAACCATATTAAAATAAAGTTCTTATCAGCTCGCACTGCTACATGGCTGTTACGTCAGTCGCTGCGGCTTACAACTGCGAAAATAGTTTGTTTTTAATTTATTCTACGTAAAATTAAATGAATTTCCAAGAATTTATAAGAATATCTTCTTGCGATTGATAAATCGCCAAGTGTTCAAACATACAAATTTATTTCCGTCATAGTAAAACCATATTATTTTATGTTATTTTGTCTGTAAGTTTACACATTTTTAAACGGTTTCGATAAAAACTGCGGCAGTTATATTTTTACAAGTGGACAAAACATTGAGAAAGAATGGTAAACTTAGAATTTTCTTGCTTCACTTCTGTAAATTAAAATAAAATTCAGGAAAAACTACATCATTATTGTAGTAGATTACTATGTATTTTTCTTATATTAAAAAATGCAATAGTTACCGTATAAAATGATTACAAAGTTACTCAGTTCAAGGTCGTTGGCATTGGGAGAAGCCTTTAGAAGATAGAATACATTTTACGAATAAACGAAATACGAGTACGTCTGCACATTTCTTACTCAACAAAAAATCTGGGTTTTATTTTAGTGCATTGAACCCTTCTTAAAACATTAATATATTATATTGAGCTTTTTTAAGCTTTATTTATTTCTTTTCTTTATTTATTGATAGTAAAACAATAAAAATAAAAATACTCGATATATTTCGGCCCACGTTATGGGGCTGATGATTGACTGATATGATTATATGATATGATTCGACTGATGGCAGCCCCGTACCGTGGGCCGAAATATATCTTTTAAAATGTTTATTCACAAAAAATTACTTGTACGTTTACTACATCAGCTTTCCCCCATTTCCCTATGCTCTTTAAAGGTACCTTTAAAATCATAAACTCCTGGTTGTTTCTTTTTTAAATTCCATCAAAAAACCCTAAAAAGCTTGTAATCTGTCTATCTTTCGATTTGTTTGATTGAAATGTGGCACAATCATGAAACAAAATGGAAATTATAATATACCATGAAAAACATTGAAAAAATCCATGTAGGGTGTCAAATCTTAAGAATTTTATTAAAAGAGTCACCGGCATATCAACGTGTCGAATAACCTTTCTTATGTAGTTGTTATAACTGCTAAAATCATATAAAAATATTTGCAGGTGGCTGTTTAATAACGAAACTATTATAGTACATGATTTTTGACTTTTAAAATAAATTTAATTATTAAAATCCTCTTTATAATTATATCACAGAGATCGAAAAATAAACGAAGTGATAGAAATGTCTCCATTTTTTAACTGAACCTAAATGGAAGTGATAAAAATATGGATGTCGCTGCAATAAATTAAACCTCCTAGGTCCAACCGTGTCGTGTCCACGGGTTTAATTAACTTTTCAACCGGGAATTTTGAACCGGTGTGGAAGTCCAAGATAGTTACAGTTTAGAAGGCACGTACGAAGCCGCTCTAAAGCTTGTGCTTTTTGCGCTGATAATAAAATTATAAAAACAAGTTGCATTTGGATTTTTAGGGATCATCATAAATTCGGAAATTGTTAAAACAAAGCCTCGGTGTCTGTCCGTTTGTGGCATAATTAATAGCGTGACTTAGGTAAGGATATTTATTATTTATTTATTTATTCGTTCATTATTTGTATAGCATCACAGACTAATGCACTTTACAATAATAATAATACTTAACTTACACTCCTAAGATAAACGACACAATGAAATCTATGCTTGGGAGCAGAAGTCTCTACACGGTAGACACCGAAAAGACCTGTTACAGCCCCTTGTTGATAAAAAAGGGTCGAAAGCATGGTCGCGACAGGGCGAGCTCTTTCCTGAAACTAAAGCTCTCATAGTGACTATACAAGATACAACTTACCTATAGATCAGTTTCGACTTTGCCACAGTCAGAAACTTTACAACACATAACAAGCGCCGTAAGTTCATCGCACAAACTGATTATAGACACCGTCATTACCAAGTTGCTGGAATTATTTGCATAATAATTATATACGATTATCCCTGAAAAAGTAGCATATTATAATTATTAGCAATATATTATTTAAGAAGATAAAAATTACAAAGTTAACTGGGACAGAACAATCATAACTGACAAAATTCACTATAACTAACCAGACATAACTATATTAGACAAAAACAAGAAAAATGTCTACGTCATTAACATTGCCATTCCAAACACTCACAACTTGGCCAACACTCACTCCGAAAAAATCGCTAAATACACAGACTTGTCCATAGAAATAAAGACTTAATGGCATGTAAACACAGTCAGAATTTTACTCATCATAATTTCTTAAACAGGTGTCACCCCCAAAACATTACATACTAGGCTCAAGATATTGGACATCCATTCATCAACTTTCATCCTTCTCCAATAAACTTACTTGCAGGATTGTCCATAAATTCCTTGGACACGAATAACTGTACACATACACTTGGCTTTTGCCCGTGCCGTTTTACCACCTCTAGAAAAATCTATGAGAGAAAGAAAAAAAAACAGTAATAATAACTATAAATCAAAGAAACGAAACATTTGAAAAAGAATTCAAAACAATTAGATAAATAAACACAAAAAAAATAGGTAATAATAATAAATAAAGTAATAAAAAATATTATCTATAAACATTATGTAAAAACATTGTCATTAAGATTTCATCCTGACAAAAGTTTAGACATTCTCGCTCCACATCCGTCACTCTATAAGAAAATATATCACTCTGGTGCTGACACCAAAAGTGCATTGAGCTTTATGACTGCACGAACCAGTGGAGACTCATTATGCGCCACTGAGGTGCCAGCATAAGATGTAGCCAACAGTCGATGCGAGCGAGCACGGAGATACTTGTTGGGCACACATAGTTGACAAATTGATAAACATAAACACATTGTCACTGTGAGGTTAATTGACATGCCCTTAACAAATGCGTAGTTGTGGGCTGTGGCCGAAGTACATCGACAATACTCAACCTCTGTCACGTTGGAACTCTATATCGTCGGTGTGAGGAAAACACTCGGAACTCGGAAACACTTCTAGCAACTCCTCGGGGATAATGTTCGTGGCGATATGTAATCTCAATTTTGTACTCGATAATCCTCACAGTGTAGAGTTCTTTTACACTTGTTGCATCGCGTTTAGAGTTTCAATTATAGGTCTAGGTATATATTGGTCCATGGTGCGTCTGTATTTTTGGAAACGTCAGTTCTTTAGAGTCACAGTTACATAACATTAAACCAAATGCACATTAAGGTTAGTAAGTAGTAGAGTTAGAGTAACTTGCGTAACTATTTATTCAACTAGTCCTGTTTTATCGCTTTTGACTTTTAACCATCTACATACCAAGCTAAAATTTTTAATACCACCTTGCATTTCTTTACATTTGGCTAGAAGTGTAATTGTACATTTTAACCTTTCTTATTTTTTTCTTCTCGTTATTTGACAACCTCCAGATTTTTCAAGCACAGCACTGAAGTCAAAAAAGTTTGTCCGTTCCGCCTAGACAACTTCCTTGAGCATATTCTTTTTTTTTACAATGAGTTTACCTATATTATTTCTACTGGAATATTTGGTATGTATACCTTATTATTTGGGTTTATTTTTAACTTTTACCTATAGCCGTTACTGAGAAAAACGGGTTTCGTATTTTCATTGTAAAAGTACAGAATGGTTAAGTTGTACAAAAAAAATATTTCTCCGATGGAGACAGGAAAATATTGTATTCTCAGAATTAGAAATTAAATAAGAATACCGTCTAAACATAACGACATTAATAGTAATTTCCTGCCCCCATTATTTGCGCTTTCATCAAAAAATTGAAACGATTACCTGAAAAAATAGGGTAAAGGAATCTTGGAAAAAAAATGTGATTATTTATTCAAGCGACAGAAATTTACTCATTCTGTCAGAATGATACATGCAAGTCTACCCAACCCATGTCAAATTATACGAGGGCAGGTGCAATATCACAAATATTTTTATTAGAAAACCCGTCTCACCATGTAATTTTTGTTTAAGGTGGCTCTTGCCACTCAGCTGCGATATAAATGCTTTCGGTGTTTGTGACGTCCTTATAGCTTTGATCTCAATGAAACTTTGCACTTATCTTAAGATATGTTTCCCTTCCCCCCCACACCATTTTCCTACTCACTTCTCATCAAGACGTACGAGATGGCGAGATATTCAAACGGCGCCAAATTTGTGAAATGGTTTCAGGTAAAAACTGTTTTCTATGAAACGATAACTGTTTATTTACTGAAAAGTCTTACCTTAGTTTTTTTACATGAACGACGTCTGTATTCCTTTTTTTTTATTTCTAGTATAGATAAAAACTATTTAACGTGCTCAACTTGCGTAAAAACGACACAATATTCACGATATCCTGACAGGTAAATATGATGGTGTTTCATAAAATATTGCGTTTTGGGCTAACTAGAGACGTAGTTAGATGTCACTAAACAATACCTATGTAAAAAAGTATGAAGAAAATAAGCTGTTGACTTCACAATCAGTTCTTAGATTTTGTATGAATCTTGAGAAAAATCCAGGCGTAAATCTTAATATAATGGGATAGCAAACAACTTCAATTTATTTGGCGTTTCCTGGAATTCTCAAAATATAAATATAACCGTCAGAGTACATATTAACATACTCACACTCGAAAAGATGTTGTTTTAGGTCGAAATCTTTCCTTAAGACGTCCTACTTAGAGTTGGGCATCACACACGGAAAAAAAAGAAGCAGTCGCTCTTGGCATAAAATGGAAGGACGTGGAGCATGCATGACGCTAGTGATAGAGAGAATGAATAAAAATTATATCTGCCCTTTGCCCCACCGCGGGGACTTGGGACCGTAAGTAAAAGACAACTTATTACAAAATCATAGGGTTTTGTCCGTATTTCGATACGGTCACTTAAACTAAAGTTATAGCTTGATCTAGATTTTATAAAGGATTTTATATTATATTTTGCCAGAAACAATAAGTGTCAACATAGCACTAAAAACGAAATACTGCCCAGTTACCTCAGTGGATGTTTAACGGTTTTTTCGGCTTATAAAAATGTTTAGAGCAATCGAAGACAATCTTACAACCAAACATGTGGAACAGTGGGTCTACCGCGTAATTCTCATTTTCATCAACATCAACTTGAGATTGAAATTTGACGTGCGTGCGACGACACCCGCCTAACATGCGATCTCTTTTGCACGCGTTGAATTTCACATGCATTTGCTTGAAGTTGATACAAATGAGAATTACGCGGTAGAGCCCCAGTACCTGATCGTTTCTGTTTACAATAGTAGCAAAATGAGTCAACAATACTTTTTGTTGCCTTTTGTCCGTTAATATAAATAATATGTTATTAAAAAAATTACTGATTTTGTGTTGTTTTTGAAATAAAATTACTAAAATTTTACATAATTTAACACTTTTAATAAATATTTTAAGCATTTTTCATGCATGTTTTGCTGGTGGCATATAAACTTCATATTTTGTCAGTTCACCGCGTTGTACCCAAAGATTTCAAAAGTTTAGATAAGCCCTGGCACCTAAAATCTATTGCATCGTTTATGAATGTGTGCGTTAACATAATGCCGACGCGCGCACTGTCAGTGCGCAATCTGTCTACTTACGGTCAGCAAACTGTTCAGACTACTAGAGTTGTTAAAATAATTAACTTTAGGTGCACTTAAGGCGTCTAACTATCACTATGTTCAGATGAGCACTGATTCCAAACGTGTGAGCGTCACCCATTTAAAGGTGGAAACATTTTGGTGCTGTCGTAGTACGGTAAGGGCTTATCTTTACTTTTGAAATCTTTAGTTGTACCAGCGCCCTCGCTCACCGGCAAACTTACATGTGTAAATCTGTAATACTTTTGTCCAAAATAAGATATTCTCGACGAAGTAGGTTAATATCAAGTTAATATCATAAACTAACTTGAAAAGTTTATTCGTTATAATAGTAGTTCATGAAACTGGCACATAAAGAGGTTATTAAAAGACGAATGTGAGTTTAATAAATGAACCGTAGTCGAGTTTTTTAATATTATACACGAGTGTTTTAATTTACCTAGGTATGTGTAGTTTTATACACTACTTTATCTGCACTCATGGTTCCCTACATATTTTCCGATGCATAAGATCTTGGTAACATTTAATTTTGTCGTAAAATTTTTCTTAATTTTGCTGGTTCGTGTTGATTATGCGAGTACGTCATTTTTGTTGCACTGTATTACTACTGTCAGACATTTTCACCCAGAATAAAACTTTTAACAAACAAAAAAGCAGTAAATTATTAAATTAATAAATAACGCACAAAATCCAGCAGCTCACCACGAATGTGAGACAAGGGTCCGGTCACAAGTTCTACCATCATTAAAATTCATCGCAGTCCACCGCGCATGGGTTCGGTCACAAATGTGACCAATATTCGAACCATTCCCTATTAAAACCTCAGACATGGGTGTATGGGCTAAGTTCCCTTTGCCTTCCCACTTCGTGTAATTGTACTGTTATAGCAGAAAAAGTCATTTAAAAGCATTATTTTTTTAACAAGACTGTACTTTTATTTCTTTTTAGGGTTCTGTAGTCCTTATAGTTTCGCCATGTCCTTCTGTCTGTCTGTATGTCCACGGCTTAGCTTAGAGACTATTAATACTAGAAAGCTGTAATTTGGCATGGGTATACATATTTATTACGCCGATAAAGTGGTACAGCAAAATTTAGAAAAATATTTTTTTATACCCTACACGTAAAGTGGGGATGATTTTATTTTCTCGTCTATCGCCTAGTGTGGGGTGTCGTTGGATAGGTAATTTAAATGTATTGGGGGTGTGAGAAAGCCATTTTTCGATCCAGGGTTCCGTTTGCGAAATATTAAGCTTAAAAGTGTTAATTTTTGTTAGAGTCAAGTGTCCCCCCCTGCCAGCGAAACGGTTGTATTTGGAGACGTGAACAAATCACGGCTTTAGTATACATAACGAAATTAAAATGAAAACTATCACAACTAAGTAGGCTTTACAAGTTAACGAGTACAGATCGCGCCAAACTTTTAGTCCCCTCTAAGCACGGGGCGATTCGCATCAGCAGGAACAAAATGTATGGGCCGTTCTAGGTACGCGAGGATGACTCGCACTTTGCCGGTTTTTTTTTCTGTATAAGAGACGTTTTGCGTTCATAATCAGGATTTTACGATATGAGTGTAAATAAAATATATCATAGAATAAAACCTCATTGTTGATTAATCGCAGCAGCTATGTTTATCAGTAATTATTGCACTTTCAAATATATTGATTTTGTAGTTAAATTTCAATGCCACCTGATAACACCAGTAAGGATTTGTTAGTAAACAGAGTGGGCAGTGGCAAACAAAGACGTTTTGGTTGAAACCTAGTAATATATTAGGTGCGAGCACGCGACGGAGCAATAAGTCTGCCTCGCCCATTTTGTAGCTAGATAACAATTATAAATCTTGTTAATACTTCTTACTGTCCACACGGTGAGCTGAGTTACAGAGTCAAATAATACGTTTATTCATTAAAAGATCAAGTTGAAAATTCGATTCTATGGATGACACCAGCAAAGGAAAATGACAAACTTGGAAGCCAGCCGTTTCACTTTTAAGATTTGTGTACATACACAAAATAAAAATGTATACTGAAAAATATTATATTTAATGAGATAAAACTTTATTATAAGTAGGGAAAAATAAATACTGTAACATAAAAAAATTAAACTAACTATTAATTAAAATTACCTATCAATATACCATGTATACGTATATATATATTAAACATTTTTTAATTTTCATTTTCATATATCGTTACGACATAAATCCCCGGAGGGGTATCACAGGTGTTCCCAAATGTGTGAACTGTGAAATGCAAGTCACAGTCCACACTCGGTATACCCCCGTTTCACCGACGATTATTACGTCCCAACGTGATGCCCTGTCGACGTTTAACGGGCACAAATACACGTTTTTAAGAGCATTCAACTTTCTTCACGATGTTTTCCTTGAACTTGTAACAAGTGGTAATATAAGGTAGTACAATACTATGCACATAAATTTCGAAAAACTCATTGGTGCATGCCCGACCGAGGAGGTCTTAAGATTGAGAAGCCAGCGTCTACCGCCTGAGCTACCTCCACTTCAAATAGAGTGTCATGTGTATAAAATGTCCTATATTATAAAATCTGTTTACACATCCTGCATTTTCAGTCTTGGAGCATCAAGAAGTGATGAAAATACAACAGATGCGTATTTGTATGGTTATTGCACTAAAATACAAGGAAAATGTTGCTTAAAAAATAATCTATTGAATTTTTTTCTGTCCATCGCGTCTATGTGAAATAGTACATTACATCTGAGACCAGTAATTAAAGATATCCTGGACGAGTAAGTTAAAAGGCCGAGCCCGTAGGGCTAGGACTTTTATATACGAGTCCAGGATAGCTAATTATGGTCGAAGCATGTATAGTGCTTTTCTCAAAAATAAAACGGGATATTTTCAAATTAAATAAGTTTTTTTATTACGTTAACAAACTCATCTTGAATAACAAACAATCGATCGAGTTTGTTTTATGTGTCATGCAATTTTACTAAAATAATGCTATCGTGGTGTTCGATGTCTTTTGTAGTTAGATTCCCAAGCTCCAGACTTCTACATGCACCGTTTACTCCCATGATAAGAACAACGTACAACAAAAAACTCAATTTTAATAATGAATTAAAGGCCTATTTATAACTTTTGAGCCATAAAATAATATTACATCATTTATTTACCTTTATAACTAGATATTTATCATCAGGAGCGTCGTTAAGAAACTGTTGTATATGTTGGCTTGAAATATTTTAGACTTCTTGCTTACATAGGCATCTGATTGCCTTTTTAGCCATGCCGTTAAATTGTTGTCATTTCTCAAGTTTATTTTATTCTTATTGAGCACAACACATCGGAGCATGGAATACATCGCCCATAAAGTGGAAGGCTGCTTTGTTTGGCTAAGGTGACTGAAATAAGCCAAAAACACATTTTCCGACCAACCAACTGTTCGTGTGTTTATCTGCTTTCCACTTGATGAACTTTTCGTAATTTGTTTAAATATCCTTCCTTCGATTTTGGCGGAAGCAAATTGTTTTTTTGCTAATTCCGCTTCCGCTTTTAGATCTGGAGGAGTAAAATCTATATCAAAGCCTTCTTCTGAACTCATTTTGTAATTTAATTACACAAAAAATTTTAAATGAAAATATTTTGCAATAATATGATTTCCCGCTTTTATTTTTTTTTTGTTTTTTTTTCGTTGGGCAAATGTATATGGCCAGCCTTCTTCATAAAATTGAGGTTAAATTTTAAGTGTCCAATGGTTTTAAATATAACTATAAAATCAATAAATAACTATAAAATCAATAAAAACAATATATTTTAAAATATAGCAAACGTTTCTACACTCTGGACACGAAATTGTAATGCTTTTTCTTTTTAAACTGGCCGCTAAAAACCTTATGATCGCCAAACTCTTTAGTCATTTAAAACATAGACACGGATAGTTTAAAAAAAAACATGGTACCTATGTTATGGATTTTCATACGAATTTCCTGGACAGTTATTCAGATTTCCTGGATACTTGAAATAGCTCTACAGGATGAAGTACCTTCTGGCATGTCTATGCAATATGTAATTGAAGCATTACGAAATATTTTTGAGAAAAGTACTATTTTCCCATGTTTTGCGCTATCCGGAGACCCTGCGATGTCGTAATGCCGTGCGTGCTGATATGAACGTTATTTCAATATTGTTTCTGACGATATTTGTACCGAAACAAGTCGACTCAAGGTCGTTGACGACTACCTGCCCCTTAAATTATCTCGCGATACGCGACATGTTTCGAATAATGTCCGAATTAGTTTTCAAGCGAGGGAGTGTCTGTCGTCAGTGGACGCAGTCACTCTGAGAATTAGAAGGAATTCGAAACATGTCGCGTATCGCGAGATAATTCGAAATATGTCGCGTATCGCGAGATGATTGAATTCATGTACCTAAGTACCGTTTTTTAAATAATAAATTACCTAGACGTTTTCGCCCAGGTACTTATTATATTGTTTATACATATAATAAAACAATTGAACCCAGTGTGTTTAAAACTAATAAAAATAGAAAGGGGGTGACTAAAGAAGAGTAATGGAACACAAATCAGCGATGTTTTGAATTATTTGCTCTCTGTCTGTCTGTCTGTTTGTTTGTTCGCGCACATCTCCGGAACCACTGAATGGATTTGGATGCGGTTTTCTTCATTATCATTGTAGTGATCCTGGTCAACATGAAAGCTATATGAGGTGTTAATAAAATAACGTCTAAGCTGAAAACAGGGCAGGGTTGAATAAACGCGGGTTGACCCTGAACAAGAAGCTACTATATTAATAAAGTTATTTAAAATATTAAACATATAAGAATGACTAAAATACAGAAAAGTCATAGAGATAAGGTTTAAGGTATTTTCAAAGTTGCCCATAGAATTTTCCTAAAACATTTTCGACACCTAGGTACTCATGATTTGTTGTATATTATGAGTCTGACAATCTAATAAATATTCAGTCTTGCATGCAACATGATTAGAATGAATCATGTACTACAATTCACTACATTATTTTTTTATTTTTATAATTAGTAAATTTTTGTCAACGCTGAATCGTAACTTTTGTTCGTCAGACTATGTTGTTTTAAATTCAATGCAATTTTTTGAAAACCTTTTAATGAATTTCTTGCCCGTTCTTTTTAGCAAGACTAATAGAACGGGCGAACGTAGGCATGTATTTACATATGTAACCTATTAGTATGTAGTATATAGGATGTGATTTGGTCGGCCGCCTGGATTCGTGGTGGGGGCTTGGTTGGTGATCATTGAACCTTGTTCCTGGTCCCTGGCCGGGTCTCCGGTATGGGTTTGGGCAGTTGATTGGATTTCACCTTGTATAATATATATTTTACCTATCATTTTAATCGTATATATATATTGCTACATAAATTAAATACAACTTTAATCTAGTCCATGTACATTTATTATTTTATTACATATCTTTTTATTAGAATAAATTTGACGTGTAAAAAGTGTATTATATATACCTACTTTGCAAAATAAATATATTGGAATTTGAATTTAGATTTGAATGTTTAAAGCGAAACAGCAAATGATCATCATTCACCTTCACTGTGAACAATAAAACATTGTAAATAAGAAAACCTCCTTAAAATTTATTTAAATAATGTTCGAGGTAACGTTGTTATAAAATTTTGTACAAATATTAAAACAAAAGCTTACATATACGAATACTGTTAATAACAACTGTGCGAATTGCCGTATTCTGTTGTTTATAAATTGGTACAGACCAAAAATACTGCAGGATTTTTCAAGATTTAGGTAGGTGGAAGGATATATGTGTTTTATATATATACATATTATATAGGCCGTATGTGTCAATATATTTGCTCCATTTTTATATAATAATAATAATATAATAATCCATTTGTTTCAGGCATCTAGGGTCCATAGATAAATCCTTAGAACTAAAATATATAATATTTTACAGAAACGTGTTAGTAATAAAGATTAATGCTATGTTAGTGTCACTTCACTTACGCACTATGTCTTTGTGCTGTCTTGTGGCACTTGTCCACGGAAGCGACGGAACACCACGCCCTGCGGCCAAAAGTCTACCTCCATGAAGACGTGCAGAAAACAGTCCGGCACTATATTTATAGTAAGAAGATGGCATACTCTAGCAACTTTTTTATTACCCGTCCAGCACAAAAAGTCTAATGGCAAAGACTTTATTTGCTTTTCATAGAGGTGATTATATGTTGGCTCTTTGGCCACTTTTTTTTTGGACGCGTAATACTAGTGATTACGCAGCGAAACGACAAATCGGTGTGATTTTAGCTAGTACTGAAATATTTTGTAGGGAAAAAAGTATTGAATTTAGGTGATATACCTTCATATTTCTATTACCTATTTTATGAAAAAAAAAAAACAAATTCATCTCTTAACCACGTTCTTGAAGCGAACGTTTGAAACCCAAAAAAAAGAGGGTGCAAAACATTTTTTTTGGCCAAAATTATAAATCTTAGTACATTGTTTATACGTAAGATCCCTAGAGAAAAGATTAATAAACCAAATATATTTTTTTCAATACAAGGAGAGTCCGAATATCTTCAAACGAATCTTAGATAGCCTGGAGTTGGTTATGCTCTAGGCTCAGTCTCACCGCTACGTGGACCGCCGCGCCGGCCGCCCACACAAATATGAGTGTACCAAGCCAATATTGTATTTTGTATGTTTACCGGCAAGCCATGTGGGCTCCCAAATGTCAGCGTCCCACAATTTTGGCGCCAAATTTGCTGTCAACTTTCTTGTCGTTTATATTGCAAGCCAAACTCGAGAAAAATATATGAGTTTGTGAGATCACAAACAGCCTGCTGGTAAACTTCATGACGTGTCCCGCCGGTAGCCCACATGGCGTGCTAGAGAAGTTATTCAAGATCGAGCATGAAATCGTGTGAAAGATATCCCATGGCTCTCGGGCCGCCCACATGGCCTGCTGCTCTTGACAAACCTTATCTCACATTGCGGTGGAAGAGTTAAGAGGCCGGTTCAAAGTTAATTATCCATACAAACGTTATACCAAAATCATTTGCAATTCGAGCATATTTTAACCAAATTATGCTGTTATTCTGATTAAGACAGTATTTTTATAGGTTCATGAATATGTTTCCTTCCAAAATACTTACCTGAAACGAAATGTCAGCGATTTGCAATTCGCACATTTTTACACCGTAAATTACCCGTTTTCTTCTTATTTGTTTTGTATTAAAAATAACAAAACGTATGATATTGTTCGAGCGAAAACATAGCCTATGTTATCAAGTTACAGATTATTAAAAGAAAATTTAAAACACATTAAGTTTTCATTCATCATTTTTGGTATTACGAAACACACCCGTATTCAGTACAAATTCTGAACGGCTAGTAGCTGTGTCGCACGCTTGTTGACGCACGCACACATTCACATAGTAGAGACATAGAGAGATGTCGCGTGGATTCGCGCGTCTGGGCTTGGGGCCTCCTTTGGGTTAGGGTACAATAGTTTTGCATTTTACTTTAGTTGCTCGCTCGATAACTGACAACTGTCAGTGACGATTACTGTACTGTACTATGCATGCGTGTTTGTTGGTTGAGTAATCTACACATTCTTATGGCTTTTGTACACATTTGGTTTGATTATGGACACCGATCGTTGGGATGTATCGCACAGTATGTATCTACCTACCTTCGTAGAGCTAGATCGATAGGTATTTAATTATGTATTTTCATATTTGTAAACACAGACCAAGAAAACAAAGATATTTTTTTCTTGGTTTGAGTTTTTATAGTGACCAAATGACGTCATACATTTGATTCCAATTTAATTGCATTCCAGTGAGGTATTTACTTATACCTACTAGAGATATATTATATACAAAATGTAACAAAAAGGTGTAACCATATCTGAAGAGCTTATTCAGTCAATGGTATAGAACAACTTTTATTATGGAGCCAACCCAGAAATCTCAAAAAAAAATCTGTCCTTCCATACATTTCGGCTGAGCGGCATTGCATTTTTCTATGAAATTGTCGATTTTTTTTCGAGATACAGGGTTTGTTCCATAGTAAAAGTTAATCTATACCATTGACTGAATAACTCTTCAAATATGGTTACACCTTTCTGTTACACGTTATATATGTATCGTCACGACATCAATATTTTTTCGAGATACAGGGTTTGTTCCATAGTAAAAGTTGTTCTATACCATTGACTGAATAAGCTCTTCAAATATGGTTACACCTTTCGGTTACACGTTGTATACGTATCGTCACGACATCAATATTTTTTTCGAGATACAGGGTTTGTTCCATAATAAAAGTTGTTTTACACCATTGACTGAATAAGCTCTTGAAATATGGTTACACCTTTCTGTTACTCATTGTACATGTATTGTCACGACA
Organism: Ypsolopha sequella; assembly: GCA_934047225.1. NCBI lineage: Eukaryota > Metazoa > Arthropoda > Insecta > Lepidoptera > Ypsolophidae > Ypsolopha > Ypsolopha sequella. The sequence goes on from OW203985.1 coordinate 15,222,749, forward strand.
TCAATACCCGAAGGGGTGTCAGAGGTTTTCCGAGTGTGAACTTGTCAGAAGGGGTGTCAGTGGTGTTCCGAGTGTTAACTTGTCAAGTCACAGTCCACACTCAGTACAACCGCGTTTCACCGACGAATATATTACGTCCCAACGTGATGGGTGGTGAGCTCTATCGTCGTACTTCGGGCACATATACACGCAAGTGGTAAGTAAGAACACATACTATGCACATAAATTCCGAAAAACTCATTGTTGCATGCCCGACCGGGGATCGAACCTGGGACCTCAAGTTTGCGAGGCCAGCGTTCTACTCCTGAGCTACCGCTGCTTACAACCAACGTATGGTAAAAATCTAAATCCTATAAACCAGAGTGTTGAGTGATCTTTCTGATTACTAAATTTTACTTTTCGTAAATCATTTGGCCGATATGGTCATGGTCATCCTACACAACTTTATTAAAATCATGTATTTTTTTTTTTATATTTGAATGTGTATCGATGAACGTAACAAAATATATGTTTATTCGAAATATTTGCTTTGTTTTACTTTAGGTAGCTTTTCTCTACAAAGCCCGGATCCCCGGATATCCTAATATATTGAGATACAGGCATTGTACAGGAATTCCCGAATAACGCATTACTCGTCCGTAGATTCACTAACGATTCCACAAAAAAGTAAACAAAAATAAACCAAATAATGAACATAATTACTAAACTCATTGGTGCATATTATTATTGGCCACCGCAGCGCGGCGACAGACGATCCTGAGATACAGCATATATCCTACTTGTGCTCTCACGCATACCGCATTTGTCATTGTGCGAGAGAGCAAGTATGACCAAAGGACACTGTATCTACGGCGCATGCTAGACCTCCAAGTCATAGTGTCGATAAGAAAGCACAGAAGAAAAATATATATCGTACGTAAGTGTCAAGTTGGTACCTCATAACTGCAAGTGGAATCATTTATCACAATCTTTTTAGGGTTCAGTACCCTGTCATGTCAATATAAGGGTATTGCCTTTTTCTAAACCTATAAGTTTGTACGGAACCCTCGGTTTGTGGGTCCAACTCGCACTTGGTACTTGCTTTAGTTAGGTTTTCTCTACAAAGCCTCGATCTCTAGATATCCTTATATTTTGATAAATTAATCATTTGAGATACAGGTATTGACTTGTAGAGGAATTTCCATAAAACGCATTACTGGTTGGTATGTAAGTATATTCACTTACGATTCCCCGACGTAGATAACAAAAAAAAGCAAATCATGAACATAGTGCCTTCGAGACGTTATGGTTATGAATGAATGGTATACATACACAGCTACGGATCGCGTTAATCGCGCGCCTGTGAGGGACAGCAGTATTCCGACCAATTTTGCACTCGCCTCGAATCGTAGTTGCGAGATTTTAGCGCCGAACTCTTAAGTGGTGAATGAAAATTTATTTTAATATTCTTCCCATTAAATGAACTTTATAATAAAAGTTTATGAAACTGACACACAAAGAAGTTATTAAAACACGATTATTAGTTTTTATTAGTATACACTACTCTTTAAATACCTAGTTATGTGTAGTTTCACACACTACTGTATCTACACTCATACTTACCTATTTCTAGTCCAAAATGATTAATAATATTAAGCTGTGTTTGATTTTTCTGGTGGTTCTTCCTTTTCGTCGATGTTTCTAGAATGTCAGCTGGAGTCAAATTATCGTCCTCACAACTTACTGCTGTCAGCTATTTATTTTATTCAAGCCAGTGAAATGAAACTTTATAACTCACAAAAACATAGTAAAACTTTCTCCGTAAATATCCATGCGGCCATTGGCGCCAACGAAACAAAATGCAAAAGTCATCAATCATCTATAAAAGAGTAGAGCCCGGTGTGTCTATGCATTGAAGAAAAGTAATAAAAATAGAAAGTAATAAAATTGCTGATTTGTGTTTTTTACTAAAAAACACAAATCAGCAATTTTTTGAATTATTTTCTGTCTGTCTATTTGTTTGTTTGCGCACATCTCCGAAACTACTGAACGGATTTTCATGTAATTTTCACAGGTGGACAGAGCTTAATTTGGATTAGAATATAGGATTTGTTTCATTAAAATCGGGTGTCAGAAATAAGTTATTGACATTTCAAACTTTTCTACTGCTACAATTTACATAGCAAATAATAGCTCCTGGCGATGAAGGCCTACAGACGTCACGAACGATTGTTTAAAAGAAAAAACAAAACACGTTGGTTAGAATTATGTAGCGTTAAAATAAATATTATGTACATGAAAAATATACAGGTGGCGGTGTTCATTATTAGAATGAGCATAAATAAATATTTAATTAATTTGTTACGAAAGCGTCATATACTTTGGTAAACAAAAAATGTTTAATGCGGAATTAGTTACAGCAATATATGGTATAACAGATGGTGATAACCTCTGTGATGAAACGGGCTAAGTACCTAATATAATACCTGAAAATTTTAATGCTAAGTAGGTATATTAAATACAATTAAAAACTATAAAAGAAAAGAGCTGTGTCTGTCTGTACATCGAAGAAATTCCAAAAAAAAATAGCGGCGTAGGATACTGATACAAAAAAAACGGTATTTTTGTCTGTATTTCATCATGCATCACGCAAAAACTACTGTACAGGTTTTGATGCGGTTACCACTGTACAATCCTCAGCAGTAAGACGTGGATTACAAAGAAAGAAGAGAGGGAGATCATTGTTAGAAAACTTATTATCCAACTTAAAAACTGGGATACTTTTAATTGCGGGATTTTCAAGGGATTACACTGTGGCCACATTATCTTCTTCCACGCAGACGAAGTCGCAGGCAACAACTAGTTGGTAACAATGGCTAAAAATAAATTGAACTGTAACCTCCCTACAACTTAATCTCATAACCTCCTCCTAATTCTTAACCTCCTTGGTCGGGTGGGTATTGTTTTGTACGTAAAATCTTCAATTTTACATAAAACCTTATTGGTATAAAATATTAAAACCTCAGTCATGCATGACTGTATGAACCAAGTTCCTTTGCCTTCCTACTTCGTGTAATTGTACTTTTATACAAGAAAAATATTTTAAACCATTATTTTGTTAAGAAGACTCTACTATAGTTCATTTTAATTTAACTTCTCTTCCGTATTAGAGAAGCTTGTTAAAAAAAAAAATCATTATGTGCAATTTTTGAGCTCATAATCAGGATTTCACGATATGAGTGTAGATATACAGTTTTTCTGATTCGTATTTGATTTTCCGCTTTGTGCTAAGTTTGTGAAAAATAACTAAAATTCCTTTAATGAAATTTCTCAAATTGTTTTATAAATCCATGAAACTGGTCACTTACCAAGCCTCCGGTATGAATTTGGACGATGATGAAACAGTTACCTTGTATTTTCTTTATAAAGCACAAATAGTTAAAGTTAACAGCGTTCATACGGGTATTTTATCGTCCAAAATGGCTAAAAATACAAAGACGGTCGTATAAGGACAACCTGTTACGGCGGCTGATGGCTTCTTGATGCTTTTATGATGTGTCCAAGAGACGGTGGATGAAGATTCTCCCTTGTGTTGTGCATTTGTGTGGCTTTTTCTGCTTGAAACAACATTTATGGCGCATTTTTCTAGGGTTTCGTCAAGAAAGAACAGCCGGCTGTTGTAGCTGTTGTCCGTCCTTCTGACTGTTTTTAATAACTAAGATAAATGATTAAGCCGATTTGGTTAAATTTTGTATTTAGCTGACGAGTGAATGGGGGATAATAAACGAAAAACCTTCGATAACGTCAATTTCGGAAATTTACAGGGCTATGCCTCTATGACCGAGTGGTAGCGCTTGCCTGCTAACCTAAAGATAGTATGTTCAATCCCTCCGAAGTACGGTAATAGGGCTCACCATCCATCAAAGATTGAAACGTAGTAGTCGTTGGTGAAAAGCTGGTGTACCAAGTGTGGACTCTGACTTGCATTTCACAGTTTGCACTTGGGAACACCTCTGACAGCTCCAAATCAAATCAAATTATCTTTATTTGTTGAACATAGGTGCAATTGGTGTTACTATAAATTTCGTTTCTTCCATCTTCTGCCATGCAATAGCGTGCACAAGTAGTTTTGTATTTTCTATTACAGAATAAAGCTAGAAAAACTTAGGCCATGCAAACATAAAATGTAAATACACACAAAACACAAAAGCACAAATATAGACAACAATTATTGGTATTTAGTTACGTTCATCAACAATTCAAACCTTAAACAGTGAAATTCAGTAACCAGCTTTCAAGTCAAAACACTTTATTCGGTCAGAAACTCCGTAGTGGTATAGTAAAATGTTTCAATGAGGTCCTTTTTTGAGAAGTTTTGAAGGTATTTATGTTGACATTATCACGTATAAAACTTGGAAGCTTATTAAAAATACGTGGAGCCATTCCAAGCTTGGGTTTTGGTATCGTTTACTTGTGAAGTGAGAAAATAGGTGTTTGTTAGTTTTGACATAGATGTACGAACAAGGTAGCGTGAGTATTTTTAATTCTATAAAATGCGGTTTACATGTCTGAGTAGGTACTTGAATTTTTTTAATGGCTCTTATAATTTTTATTTTGTAATTTAAATATTGTTTCTTGTCCTGTCGCGCTACCCCAAAATATGATTCCATAACGAATCAATGACAACACATATCCATGGTAGGCTGTGATGACCGTGTTTTCATTGGATAATTTAGATAGCATATACATGGCATCAGAAAATTGATTTAGTTTTTTGCATTAGAATTCTATTTGCGTTTTCCAGGAATGATTGTAGTCAATGTGTAGGCCAAGAAATTTGGTAGATTCTGTTTTATAAATTTTGGCGTTATTGTAATGAATATCAATATCAGCCGGATTCATTCAACCATGGTTTTAATGTATTATACTGGGTGTTAACATGATGTTGCGGAAGCCGGAATCTCGTGATAGTACTCCTTTATACGAACAACTTTTACAATGAACTTTTACTTCTACCATAGTAAAACCAGAACCTGGTTTTATTATGCTTCTACTATACCATCTAATTGCAAAAAAAAGTTAGTTGTTCCATAAAAACGTAACAAAGCTACCCGACCAAAATGTATGAGATAATCGTTTTCTTTTTCTACATTTCTCAATTTTTTTTACTATAAGTAGTTCGTATGTACGGCTACTATCGCCAGTTTCCATAACTTCATCTTAACATCCTATATATGTTTTGTCACTATTATTAAATTGCTTTTAAAGTTTAATTGTGAAATAATTATTTTTTAACATAAATGCACAAACGTGGATAAAAAGATACAGAAGAAACGTTTCTAAACGTCGAAACATGGCGGGCGTGTGAAGTTCAGTGGAAACGGAAGTGTTTTCTGCGATGACTGGGCTCCCCTCCGGGCCTGGGTTACCATACTGGACGTATGTACCCCTAAATGTGAGAAAAAAAATACATATACGACGTCAAGATCTGAATCCCCGGGAGGGTGTCAGAGGTTTTAGAGTATGGATTGTGCAGTACAAGTCAAAATTCACACTCGTACGCCCACGTTGACAATTATTACGTTCTAGCGTAGTGGTGACAAAAATGGAGCCACAGTTTTCACCTTCCGAAACACGAACACTGAAATAAATGTTACATACAGGATTTGAACTCTCCACCACTAGATTAGTGGCCAAAGGTTTTAACTATATAACTATTGCATCTTAATGACAGCCATGATGTCAGAGATATATTAAACAATCACAATTTTCACCGTAAATTGAAACCCTAACAATATATGCGCATTTCTGTATTTTTCGCACAAAAATTATTATATTTAAGTAATCTAAAACTTGTCTCCCAGAAGGGTAGGCAGGAACTGCAGATTTTCATCTGCTACGATTCTTAAATACCTCTTTCGCTTCTTCTTAATCCATCAATCTAGTCGTACTAGTAATTTAACTTTGCCCTTCTTCAGTATGTCGCGTCAATTTGGTCAACATACGCCCTTCTACTACGGCGGTATGGTCGAGCTTTACCTTCCACTTGCGCACCATAAATTTCTTTCCTAGCTTTATTAATTTCCGCTTTTTATTCTAACAAATTAACAAAAAATTAGAAATAAAGCTTAATATATATTTCGGGCCCTACTAAGCCCGGCGTCGGTTAAAAAGTATGTCAAATTTGAATATAAACAATATGATAAATTATTTATACTATTTCCCCTCTAAAAAGCTTATTTTATTCACTTATAAAAAATAAAAAGCACTTTTCATCACTATTTTGCTGTTTGAATTTAGAACACACCAATATTTTCGACCTCCATCTCAATGTTCCTTGAGATTTGATTGGTCGAAATTTTCGACAAGGAATAAAATTTAAAAATCATTACAATAAATGTCCATTTTCGCTTAAATCTTTTTTTTTTCTCGTAGTCATGATATAAAGTATAGTATGCAACTCTTAAATAAAGGATGGATTTATATCGAGGGCCATGAATCACACGCTTCGCTCAGGATTCTAACACTTGAATAACTCGCTACGCTCGTGATTCAATCACCATGAATCACTCTCTACGGTCGTGATTCAGTCGTTAGAATCCTTCACTAGCTCGTGATCCGGTCCCTTATTCACTAATTGCACAGTATACTATTATTTACATAGAGAAAAGAGAAAACAAAACGAGGTTTATTAACAACTATTCTATCTTCTATATTATATATCTACATCTTCTCTAAAAAATTCAAAGTTTGAATAACAATAACATACTTTCAAGAGCCAAACTGCCAAAAACTTCGAAATATGCGTCAAAACCATTTGCCTGTGATTCGTCGTTCAAAAATATGAAAAGAATCTGAAGAAATGTGCACAAAAATATACTTTATTTGGAAACAAAGGCCATTGCACCAGCCGTGGGTATATATTACACGAACCATTTCGAGCTACTTTGACCACTGTTATTAATTTCCTATTGGACCTACAAAATTGCAATTCTTCTAACATGTTAAGTTTAAACATCAGTCACTCGGGACAAAGTGCACAACTTAACTTTGTTTTTTTTGTTAAGAAGTTAAAAGTGAGAAAGATATTGGTCTGTTGCAATTTACGCCAATAGTTCAAAATAAGTTAGGTTTATGAATCAACAGCTTTATTTGATGTAAGTACCTAAAATCCTAAATTTCATAAATGGAACTTTAACAGTGCTTGAAATATTGACTTCCAAAAATCAGTGACAGACTTACTTAGTCACTCATATAAAACTTGATTTAGAAACTTAATATTTTTTATACAGGTAGGTCATTGAGCGACCACAAAGGAAAAATTCAAAAAATTACCTATATTTAATTATTCTAGAAGTTATTAGTGGCCAACTAAATTAGACCCTTTGGATACATTAAGTTTAATGGACCGTAAGTATAAAGTTATGATAGTCAAGTATAACAACGTGGAATAAAATTTGTGTTTTGAACAAAAGATTCGGGACTCTTAGGGCACGAGTAATGCCATTGCACTATAATCGTCACTAGTATTGAATAAATAACATCAAATTACATCAGACATGCAAATAATTTACTATGAAAATCTGCCAAGTTATATATTTTCAGTAGCAAGGACCCTAACAAACTTTCTTTTAAAATAAGTGAAGAACGTTGTACATTATTGCAGTTATGACTGAAGGAACCTGCATAAACCTCGGCACATAACTTGATCTCAATTATGTTTTCGGCGAAGCCGACAATCATGCACTGCCTTTGAACTGAACTTGGCCTCTCCTTCACATTTATGTTTTTGGTGGGATAAGCAGTTCTCTGTACATAAGCAGGTGTAAAATTAATAATAGTTTCCCAAATGTTGGATGGCCTTAAAGCTCCACAGTTTTGGGCTGCATGAAAGGAAAGGTACAAACTAACGATTGCTTCAAATACGCCTAGAGCACCATGGACTTGGAACCAATACTCGACTAACAGACGAATACTTCCACTTTAACCAAGAGAATGGCTACGCATCTTTCTTACAAGCGAGCGCCCGTCTGTCTAGATCTTGGCAACACTTTCCATCGAATGCGAAAGTGGCTTCTTAGACAATTAGGCAAAAAATATATAATATTACAAAAATTTACATTTCATAAAATCAAAAGTAATTTCTCTCGTAACAACAAAAATTGCATAAATCTTATACGCTTCCGAAGCTAGCAACACCAGCTAGAAACACAGTATCTCCCGGGACGAAACATTGCATTTCCCTGTCTCGGCCCTCTCCGATGTTTATATCAGTTTAAAAGTCGACTGCGCCGAACTGGGCTTCCTTTGCGACAGCATAAAAGAATTTTAGAGAAATAACGGCTACATTTGAATAGCGCCTGTGTTCGAAATATGCTGCGCGTGTAGGTTTAAAAACAGCGAGACGTGAACTCTTTGCGAAATTCTGTAAGAAAATTATGCTTTGAAGGTTGGTTGGCATTTTGTTTGCGATGGATATAGTTGTATTGAAAAGAGGTGATCGTTTCCTGAGACATTCATCACAGTCATGCATAATCCAGGTCTGCGTATTTAAAAAATTAAATTGAAAATTTCTAACTTCACTCTTATGGAATATTCAATTATTTTGAAACTATCATAATAATATCATTAGAAATAAAAAAATATTTTATTCATAAAAAGGTGCACAAATTAGTAGGCTAATTAAGTTAATTATTAGCTTTTTGAGCAAAATTCAATTTTCATTGGCTCAAGAAACGAGGGAAAAAGGGGTAGCAAACATCAGTATGGTGGTTGTCTCTTTCACTCTATAAGGATTCCATACACTTAAGGTGGCTATATACAGCCCTGCAGCTTGTCGGATATCATAGACAAGGTAAACATCTCGTACTCCTGGTTATAGCCTCCACATTAGGAGGCTATACACAGTCCTGCAGCTTGTTAGATACCATAGACAAGGTAAACTTCTCGTAATTCTGTGTATAGCCTCCCAGAGTGTATGAATCATACGCAGTATATCCTAAGGCTATGTTATGGAATCTGTACCATTGCCTATGGACTACGTATAAACCAATGAACTTCTACCGGAAACGGATAGAGTTAACTATGGTAAAGCGCTCGCGTGATAATTGTGTTAATTGATTTGCGTTTTCGATCGGTTCATCAGAGATTTTCCGATTTGGCCTAGTATAATCCCTACACCTGTATGTATAATTCCTTGGGAACTTGTATAATCCCTTGAGAACTGCTTAATTTCCAGGTATCTAAATCTATGCTGTTGCAAAAGTTTCATCTTGATGCATTATGTTTTATAATTTTCAGATGGGATGAGATATTGAAACGGCTACTTACAATACAACATATTTGCAATTTTTCATGGCAAAGCTTAAATTACAAGTAAAATAAATCAATGCCCGGTGCCCAGAGAAAGCGCCGCATACTTGTATCCACTAGAGCAATCTACTTTTTACGTCCAAGCTGTAAATCTTGAAAGGCGTTTACACTAAGGAATGCTCGCGTCGTGAAATTACTCTTATCGGTAACACTAATAAAACTAGCCGAATGGTGAACCGTTGTTGTTGCTTTTAAATGTTTCAAATATATATTTGTTTAGTATATATAATTATATTAATTATACATACTAGATAAAATGTTTTATGTTTTTAACTATTTAATGAGACTGTTCCCAACTAAAGCAATTTTGCGTCATATACAACGGTTCAAAGGGTCTACGAAGTTGGCATTTACTTGCGTCTTGCTTGCTACGCCGTAGCATTTGCTGCCACTTTATAAAAAATATATTTCTCACCAAATTAATATATAATTAAGCTAGAAATACCAATGAACTAATTTAAAATAGCAACGTTTTCAATAACATTGTATATCCATCAGCCTAGTTCGTCCACTGCTGGACATATCCATCCATCAGCCTAGTTCGTCCACTGCTAACAACGTATATCTAAAGCTAAAATTTTAACTAATGCTAAAAGCGGCCGTTTTTAGTAAAAGCAAAAATTTTTAGCTTGTCGTTGATGTTGTCTATGAAAAGTATGCTATTTATTTAATTATATATTTAAAACAGTTTATTGGTATTTTTAGACATTTAATTGGGCGGACTTTCAATTTTATCCCAGTAAATAAGATTATTTTTCTAAAGTAGCTGCACTTTAGCAGCTCTAAGGACCTTAACAGATTTTATGAGTGATTTCATAGTCATGATGTTTTTCGTTTTTTTTCATATCGACTATAAACTTAAGAAAATTACCTTAGCGTGGTAATTCTAAGGAAATTTCAATTAAGCAAAAGCTCAGGTAAAACTTTTAAAGTACAGGTAAAACTGTAGGCAAAAGATCAGAAATGATCAGACATTATACCCAAGTTTCGCTCTCGTAAAAAAGGTGAAGCGTAATTCATGATATCATTCAACATGACCTTATTTTACAGCACCTTAAGTCTGTTTACCCTCTTCATATTTTCCACATTAAAAACATTTCATGATAGCAAGAAAATCATGCTGATTCTGCCCCTTAACCTAAAGTGGTTCAAGTGTGCTTGTTATAAGGGACTTTCGAGTTTGGGGTTGGAAGTTCGCTCTCATGATAATAAAGCACTTGCCATGGAACCCTCTGGCTCCTACACAAGATAAACGAGCCTACAGCTCTTTTTAGGTTCAGTACTGTGTGTAAAACAAACTTTATATAGTAGAAAAATGTGCAGCCTTAATTTTAGAACAGTATTTGTGTTAAATAGGATTGATTTGCATGAAATATGATCACGGGTAATAAAAATATTAAGAAAAACTTTCATCAAAAAGTAAAACCATCTTACCATTTTAAGATAAATAAATTACATATCTAATTTTGTATATTTTTAAATGTTGTATGCAAACAAATTCAAGCAAAAACGTAGCATTACTCATTGTTATGCTATCGGCACATCCATTTCTCCATTGAGAAGTGATGAAATGAACATCACTCGTCCAATATTGAATTATTTATAAACAGATTCAGTACTGAATAGAGTCGAGGAGTGTTTTGACACCCGCCATTGACTGCATACTTACGACTTTTGACTGATAGCTGCTTTTGTGAAGCCAAGCTTTTGTTATTCTTTATAAGAACTGTATCGATTTCACACTTATCTCCCTTTCCATCGTTTCTTTTTTATTAGCTTTTTGACTTTTTTCTTTCTAATTCATCAAAAAAGAGCACATGTCATTACATAAAGTCAAATGGAAAAATTTAACAACCCCCGGAAAATGCTTTAAATAACGTAAATTATAAAACTAATAACTGGGTCATTATATCCATCATTATCCATCATACGTCGTCATCGGGAGTTGAAGCCAGCAAAAATTTTTAGAGTCCCACTTCTTTATTCTCCCACACGCACTGATAAAAAAAGCGTTAAATAGTTCTAACTATAGAACTACTCTAAAAACTACTCTAGGGACTCTAAAAATTTTGTGCTGGCTTCAACATCTAACTATAGAACTATTTAACGCTTTTTTTATCAGTGCGTGTGGGAAAATAAAGAAGTGGGACTCTAACAATTTTTGCTGGCTTCAACTTCTAACTATAGAACTATTTAACGCTTTTTTATCAGTGCGTGTGGGAAAATAAAGAAGTGGGACTCTAAAATTTTTGCTGGCTTCAACTACTAACTATAGAACTATTTAACGCTTTTTTTATCAGTGCGCGTGGGAAAATAAAGAAGTGGGACTCTAAAAATTTTTACTGGCGATGACGACGTATGATGGATAATGATGGATATATTGACCCAGTTATTTAATTTTATAATTTACGTTATTTAAAGCTTTTTCCGGGGGTTGTTAAATTTTTCCAATAAATAACTTTAACTATAAAGTTACTCACTATTTCGGGATTTTCAGTGGTGGAAAAATTTGTTTAATTCGCTTTATTTAAAGATGTCATACGCATTTTAAGTTGCCGGTGATCATAAATTTGAGAGCTGGTAAACGCCGAATTTGCCCAAAGAGCTTAAGGTCATTTTAATTCTTACTCGCGGGGTAAACCTAGTTTTATTTATTTTTATAGCATTACCCGTAAAAAATATAGAGGTATTGTGGAGAAAAAGATCGTGGTTGGAGGAAACAAAGTATCTCAGCTCACGCAAGTAATTATAACAAACAAAATTACAAGCAAATCTTTGAATGCAGTTTTGCCTATTTTTGAAAATAAGTTAATTATTATTTAGTATAATTTGCTATTAACAATGTTTAGGTTAGGTACTTTTCCTCCAACCACAGTCTTTTTCTTCAAATTTTATTTCAAGTATGTTTGCTTGTTAGATATTGCAGTGAAGTCTTTCTTATTTTTTTTTATCCGCGTAGCCTGATGAAGGTCACTCTCAAGTTGACCGAAACGTCAAGTTTTTCTCGCAAAAATCCAAGTGAGTCTTAGATGTAATATCTATTTGGTTATGATTGATACTCACCCTAATTTTAGTTATATATAAAAGTTTACTTATTGTTTTTCTTTTGTTATTATTATTTTTTTTTATTACCTTAATTTTGATTTTAACCTACCCACATCCTTAAAGTGTTAGTAACAATTAACTTAGATACATATCTTTTATAATAATATGTAAATTATATTATTTAAAAAAAATGTGTCAGATAAGTCCGTCTTAAAATCCGTCTTAAAAATATCTCTGAACTCGAATTACTCGCATATCCTAGACTGGAGCTTTAAAACCAAAGAGAGTTATAGAGAGACATTTTTCATTTTTAATTACTTGCGTTTTCAGTCATTGTTGATTGATTTCAAACATGCCTATATATATTAAGACAAGATAAGATTGAAATAAACTAACCTAACTTATCGTAAAGGTTTATAAGAATTTAAATATTTATAGCCTTAAAGAAGCTTAACACTCCTGTGGAGACCGCACCTTTGCTTTCACTCCCAGGAAAAGGTCGAGTTAGTATTTTAACCCTTCTTTAACTCTCTTATCGGCTTACTTATCATAATAAAGCACTTTTGATTAATTTACAGTGAATTTTATCTTGCAAAATGCTGAAAGTAAATCTTTCAAGCTCACAAAATATTATTCATCTTTCAAATATTTTTTGAGCTTACAGAATCCCGTTCTTGCTCGAAACGATGAAGCGTGTGAATCCTAACAGGTGCTGATCCATATTTTTTCTTCGGACTTGGAGAGTATGCCAATGTGCTAAACTACCCTGAGGCTACTCTTACGCTATCAGCTGGAGGGTACAAAAAATATGAAAAAAATTGTTCATTACGAACATAAGTAGCATTGAGTTTATTTTTATTGTAACGTAATTAATAATTCTCAACTTGCATTATATTTTGTGTTATTTGTATTAATGCTTTTTTAAATGTTTAAAGGTAGGAATTAAAAAAAAGCTGTGCCTAATAATTGATTTTTATGTAACTTTCCGCATTTTTGTAGACTTTTGTAATTGAAAATGAGAATGCAGGTTAAAATTAAAAAAAAATTCAATTTAAAAAATTACTTTAGAATTTGAATTTCTAGGAAATGCAAAAAAAATACAAACCAACCGGTATCAAATGTGCATAAATACAATATGCAGGTTACTTAACAAAAAAAAAATGCGATTTCTGTTTATTTGAGAAAGCCTTGGGACACACGTACATGTTATCGCTTAACACGAAATACATAACTTAACTTTGTATTTCTTGTTTAAAAGTTAAAAATTTTAAAACATTTTGGTATGTGGCAGGTAACACCAATAATTCAGTATTAGTGAGGTTTATAAAGCATGAATTTAAAATATAATGCACAATTAGTTATGATCTGGCCCAAACAAAGTTAAAACAGAATTTTAAGTTGGTTTTGAGAAGATCACGACTAATTGTTTGTACAATTTCAAACCCTTGCTTTATAAACCTCACTAACACTGAACTATTGGCGTCAAATGGCACAGATCAAAATGCTTTTTAATTTTAAATTCCTAAACAATGTTAAGTTATGCACTTTGTACCAAGCTACAGACGTTTAACCTTAAACATGTAATTATTTGTACTTATTTTGGTCAAAATTATAAATTATAAAGTTTTGAGTCGAAATCAATACATCAATGCCCATTACTAAATTAAAAAAAAATACGAAAACCCTAACAAATGCACCGAAAAGGCACTATAATTTAACTGAAACATCTATATGACTCTCGTGAAATGTGTAATATTTCCAGCTCGACATCAAGTTAAGTGACTGTACTGGCTCAATATGTTGTATATACGTGACACAGCTACGAAATTTCACTTCTAGGGAAACGTTTAGGTGAGAAAAAGATTTTCACAATTTATTTTCACAAGGCTACCGAGTCCACGTCAGTTACGAATGGTAATCGATACTTGCCAACGGAATTCAATCCTGTCCAGGTTTTTGTAAACAAATCTAGCGCGTAAACCGAGCCAGGCTTTTATGATCGAGCCAGCCGAAAAATTCAATTACCTGACAGACAAAATAAGAGTTCTCCAAAGTGAACGCTGTGAAAATAAACAAGTAGATCTATCTGTTTATATGCCGTCAGCACATCGTAGCATATCATGATTTGCCTAGGCATATCGTATTTCTGTTAAAATTAGGAGAGTCGCCTCGCTCTGCTTCGCTTCGCTGGGCTCTCCAAATTTGTTTACACGTAAATCTAACACGCGTCTCTTCGCTGTGCTCGTCGTCGCACCTATTTTTGACTTTTGGCGTAGCAGGCGAGGGGAATTCGTCGTTCTCAGATATGCAGTAGTTTAGAACTACCATTTTTTGATAATCATAGCTACCATCTCTAAAGAAACTCCTGACCAGATTATCTCTTTGCTGTTTTGTTCTCATAATTTTTTTTTTTTTTATAATTTTATTCCAAAAGTTTATAATTTTCCAAGGTTTGACAACGTGTAACAGAAAAGTGTAACCATATTTGAAGAGCTTATTCAGTCAATGGTATAGGACAACTTTTACTATTGAGTCAAGCCTGAAATCACAAAAAAAAATTTGCTCTTCCATACATTTCGGCCGAGCGGCATTGCATTTTTCTATGAAGCGAGTACTTTTTTTTTTCGATATACTGAATTTGTTCCATAGTAAATTGTTCTAAACCATTGATTCAATAAGCTCTTCAAATATGGTTACATCCTTTTGTTACACGTTATATTGACGCCTATTTTATTTTTTGTTGAGCATTATTGGACATTCAAAATAAAACAAAATTTGTTTAGTAGCCATTATGTAGGTATATATTTATTCCTTTAAATAACGAAAAAGTTTGCTACGATGGTAATTGTTGAACGGAATGCTTTAATTCCCAGATACCTCTGTGATAAGATTTATGTTTGCTTTTCATTGGACTTTAATAAGGGAACTACGTTTTTTATAACAACGTTTGTCTATACTATTATATTGGGTACCAAGTACAAAATGACGCTTTTTCTTACCCGAGGAAGGAAGCTAGTTTTGACTTGAGCCGAAGCCTTGAAACGGTTAAATTCGTATTAAATTTTTTAGTTCTCTTTTTCTTGTCAGCTACAGCGCCAAGCCATACCGCCTTGTCTGTTGTGGCTGGTATCATTCTGACAGTGCGCACTGGTTTGCCGGCCGGGTAACGCTAATAACTGGCCAGTATCATTTTGCCAACTACGAGGCCGCGAAATAATTTCGAGTGTCTGGCCAAACTAACCTCGAAAATAACCTTACCGAGTACGAAATTCAATTTTAACCAATATTTTTCATTTCGCACCGGGGTCCAGAAAATTTGATTTTTGAAACTAATTTTGGGTATGTTATGGAAATTTTTATTCAAGGTAGTAGAAAAAGATATAAGCATCGCGTCACACCCCTTCATTGTGAAATCATGTCTTGAAACGTTCACAGAGAAGGTTTACTGAAATAATGTCTGAGAAGAACCCCGTGACGCTCACGTTGCCATGCTCTGACGATTTTATGAATGCAGAGTAATGTGTCATGACTAGTCATGATGATAAAGACGGGAAAGTTCTTATTAGGCTAGGTTTTCCTTCGAAACTTCACACTGGGAAAAACCTTAATTTTATAATAACTTTTTTGCAACGAGAATGAATCATAATTTGGCCTCTTATTTTTTTCGCCGATATTTATGATTCGGAAACCGTTTTAAGGAATAACTTTCTGTAACTGCCTCTAGTAGATATATTTTAAAATAAGCGTGTGCTAGATTTTATCATTTAAAGGTGTTTCATATTTATTATTTAAGATAATGTTTATTCACTGTTTATCATTTGATATCATGTCAGGAGTCGAACCTTAAACATAGAATCTGTGTTTACTACTAATTATCCACAACTTTTGTAAATAATCCAGGTTTGAGATTAATTTACGAGACAAGATAATTAACCATTTTATTTTGTGAGATATGCCATGAAATAAAATAGGAATCAAACCTATCTGTATTTAATTCAACTATTCAATGTAATGTATTTATCTAAATCTTGCAAGTTATTATTGTAAAATATTAAACTAATACATTATTAAATCGGTGGGATGCCAAAAGCACAATAAAACAAGTAAATTATCCAAATGATCCATAAAAATACTCATCTTTTATTATTCTGGCAGTGATCTCTATCTCAGAAACTACTTTATATTGTGACCAATTTAATGATTTCTGGTTTTTGTTTAATTGCTCCAGACTGATTGCAAAATTGCAAAACCTACAACGAAAAAATTACATAAAACTATGAAATAATAGTCCGATCAGTTTCGAATATTCAGATTTTTAGTAAATACTTTTATTATACTCGTACTAGATATTACAACCAAACTTTTTTTTTGTATTGGGCCGTTATAAATTAGACAGTTTGAAATAAAACTCAATAACACTCTTCGTCCCAATATTCCCTATAAAGGATGATGCCTACTCCAATAGAAATAAGCGATATGTGATTAGAAAGGTGTTTACATGTAGAACAAGAATTATGGTAGCTGGTCCTCCAAAAAGGCCATTTTGCATGAATCACATTATGATTCTGTTCTAATGCCGTCTCTTTTGCACGCGTGAAAAAACTCTGACTTTATCCTACTTTCAAATCATTTTATGATTCACCCAAGTCCATCTTTTTAGATCCCCTGTTGTTTTGAGGAAAGGGTGAATTCATTCAAAACTGGTTAATATGTACTATGTGAAGCCTATTGATGCACAAAAAGGCCTAGTAAGTCATGAAATTTGAATACACTATTACTCAATATCGCTATAACTTACATGACTGGGATTTGGAACTTGGTGCCATAGTAATTGATATTCAAATCAAAAAGAGCTACCCAATGATGTATCACACATAGCTTGGAGTGGGGTGCCAAAATTTGCATCATACTTTAGTTCAGAGATCTTCTACCTAAGTTTTTGCAAGAGTTGTATTTAAACGCAGGGGATCTGATTGGCTGAATTTTTCTCACGTCACTTTTGTAGACAGTATCAATTCTAAGAATATAAAACAAAATGAATGAGCCCTTTTGAAGCGAACTACGAGGGTTGTTTTTCGAGGGAAATATAGAAGTATATTTCTGGTGGGTTCCGTCAATACCATCGTTGTTCACTCACGTTGTGGATCCAGTTCTAGTCAAAATGCACCTGTCGAGTGATTATCCGATTTTCTATCTGAAATTTCTTAAAGGTTTGAAATTTGAAATTCTCCAATCGTGAAATTTCTTAACGATTGGAGATCGCCTAACAAACAAATCGGTGTGAAACCAAAAAATCCGTATCCCAAAAAAATCCAATCCAACAACCAAAGAAAACTGTTTAAAACTTTCCAAAATAACACCGTTTTTAAGTACCATTAATTTAAGCAGTAAGCTGTATATCCGAGCCACCCCTCTGTAATAAAGCAGTTTGTCTTCCCTACCTGGGTGTCCAGCTGAATCCTGGAGTTAATTTCACGGGGTGTTTCTCCAGCTGTAAGAAAACGGAGTCTTGTTTTAGTGCACTCTTGTGTAAAATAGAATTAATTCATTTTCTTACTGGAGTCCTACATGTACGCTTAGGCGGGAAGCGATAAAATAAAATGGAAAGGTGAAGATCGCAGTAGTAATTTATGTTGCAGGTTAAATATGCGAGGCTGGGATCTTATAAATGTTCTGACGTGTCATCGGGTAACTCTTTGCATTAGAGCCAGATTTTGTTGTGTCACGAAATTATACCAAAATTTTAGGCTTAAGCTATGTAGGTAAAGTACCAAAAATAATAATTTTATTATAAGCTAATTAATTTAACATTAAGTTCCGGAAGGTAAAATATTTTGTTTTTAACCAAGGTTCATAATTCTCTAAATAAAAACATACATTAAATTTTCATAGTTTTTTATTTATTTGTTTGTTTTGTCGCATGTTGCTGCACCATTAAAACTTTATTTTTAAAATTCCCGGAATCCAACAATTTCAGAATTCAACAGTTTGAGATTCAACATTTTGGAAATCCAACATTTTGAGAATTCAACATTATGAGAATCCAACATTATGTTCCGGAAGGATTTTATCGACCTTGCTCTGGATATTTAACGACAAGCGTTGACCATTTTGAAAGAATTCATGTTCTAAATATCGCGGAACCATGGTAAATTGAAACGTCAAAAAACTGATAAGATCACGACTCTAAAGGAAATGACGTTTCAATAGAGTATGTCGTTATCTATGAATGAGTTCCGTCTGTACACCTATATAATATATTTGCAAAAATATCTGTTGTTTTGCGACCTGAGATTTATAGGTTAAAATTGTATTGAATACGGCAACAATAATTAGATTGGCTTTACATTATAAAACAGGGCCATTGCAATGGATAGGTCATGTTTTAAATCACTTATACAGTTTTAATGATGTTTCATTATATAATCTTTTTAAAAATACGATGTCTAAGCACCGTCCCGAATTCCCAAAATATATTCTGAGCTTGAAGTCACTATACTCTATTTTAATATGGAAAATAATATTTGTAAACAACTTTATAACCTAAAAGTAATGAAATATATGTTCAACTGCAATTTTTGCTGCACAATTAAACATATTAATGTATGTGAGTTCACTTTTATTAGTTTAAACCAAAATGTATAGGTATAAAATGCTTTCTTACATCATATTTCATCACTTAGGTTACAAAGTTGTTTACAAACATTATTTCCCATATTGGAATATAGTATAATTAATCAAAAAATCAACTAAACATAACCTAAAATTTAAAAAGTATATATATGTTGTTTGTATGGTGTGAATATAAATAATATATGTACAAAGTTTAAATTGTAAAAATGTGTCGATCCTCGCTTCAAAACAGAGATGCATGATTAAAAAAAATAGGTCGATTTTAGGTTATGTTCTGAAATATAGTCAATTTTTAACTCAATCGCCTACCCGTTGTAAAGTTATGCCGCAAACAAACATGATTTTTTTTCCGGTTTATTGCCGGTATTCATAGACGAATACATTGTATTGTTTATGACAGCATCTTGAAAAAACCTTTTTAATTACTAAGCAACAGAGTAACTACTTCCATTCATGCTAATGCCTGAACGATTCACTGCATAGCTTAAGAAGCGACACCTTGTCCCCGCAAATACTTTACGTTGTCGGCGGGCGTTCATAAAAAAGACAATTTCCCTTATTGCCACAATCTGTTACACATGTTCCCGCTAGCGTAGCCTTTCTTTCAGAAAGCGACGTAAGTCTTATTTTGTAATACTTTCTGTGTTTACTCGAAAATATTATTTATTCAATATTTTCTTTGTAAGTTTTTTAAGGTAGGTATTAAAAATTATGGATTTTATGAAGGAGAAAGCAATGTGATGTTTCTTATAGACAGAAAAGAAGAGGCTATAAATACAAAACAGGGGAGATTTGCTTTACGGGCAAAAGCTAAAAATTAAAGTGAATAAAAAATTTATGAAACTTTTCACTTGTGAACAAAGTTATTTTACAGTACCACACACACATATAGACCGTCATCCAGGAGGATGTCAAGTTTATCAGCTGTTTCCTGTTACCAAAATAACAATCAATCCGTTTATTTGTAAAAACATGTTATTAATTTTCAAATTGCGAAAATCTTTGGATATAACATCCTTTTGCAAACTCGATGTTAAGGGACATGGGACCGATTCAATTTTCATTTATGCCACAATAAAGTTTTTCTTGTAAAATTTTGAATACAATAATTGACTTAAATTTCTTAAATTAAAAGTATATCTGAAAGCTTGTTGAATAGTTTTAAAGACTTGTCTAAATGCTCATTTCATGTAGCCCTCATTTTGAATAGTAGGGATTTAAATTGGGCATTTTAGGGCATTAATTGTTTTCTGCATTGTAGCCACCTTGATACAATATGCGTCTGTTTGAACATTATGCAATAATCATGGCAGCCGTAAGACATTCGAGAAAATAAAGCGTTCGAAAAGAAAATATTTTCAAACTTTTTAAAGTGCTATCGGCATGCGTTTCGAGGTTTTATTCCAGTTTTTGTCCTGACACATTTTTTTTGCGCCCTTGAGATCTGTACACAATCACTTGTATTTCCCCAAAAGATATCAGATTATAGAATTAACATATTTGTGATATGCTGTTATGACAACATTTATTGAAGCTACTCTAGTGATTTGTCTTAGCGGATACACGAAGCTAGTAAAAATATATCAAAATATATCGAGTAATAATTTATTTATTTATTAGTATTTAAACAATAAAAAAATATTACTCGATATACTTCGACCCTTGACAGATAAATTAGGTATGTTAATAAAAAAGTACTTGTGTATTGTAAGTTGTGTCACTTTTACTTTTATATTAACATACCTAACTTCTCTGCCAATATTTTTTGCATTCGACTGATGACGGCCTATATCGAGTATTTTTTTTTTGTTTTAATACTAATAACTAAAGAAAATAAATAAATAAGACTTATAAAACCAAAATATAATGTGCTTATTACTATTCTTTAGCTTTGCAATATGACACGTCCAGTTGCAATGCTTATCCAGTTGGATTCCTCAAAAATGCATACTATCCACTACATCTATTACATGATTTAATGTTATATTTTATAATGGTGGAATGTTTTATGTATGGTTTATCTGTATCACTTTGGTTTTACCCCCATAGTGACTAAATTCCTAGAAACCAGGCTATCGATTGGCGTACTCCAAGCATCCCTTACATTTTTTGTTTTTATGTAGTAAGCTAACCAAATATAAAGTTTATTTTAAGGCACCCGTTACTAAAACACCTACTGTGACTTAACTTAATCTAATAGTAGTTTATGCTACAAGGGTGAAAAGGAATAAATTACGAGGACGATTTAAAACACGAGCGTAGCGACTGTTTTAATCGTAACCGAGTAATTTATTGCTCTTACGTCCGTGTATCATACTACGTTTTTCAATGCATAGTGTGAGGAAATAAAACAAACATAATCAAAGAAAACAATTTAATTATTAAAGTTGAAAGTTTCATAGTTACAATTTTGCAAGTTAATGATTGGCTCAATACGACTGTATCCAGAGCCGTTAAGCAGTGTAAAAAAAAGTTTAACATTTATGGTACACAGGAAAGGTTGCAGGTTAGCCAACTTCTCGTAAATAAATAAAAAAAAATAATAATAAAGCCCTAGGGCAAAATAATCGACTTTCTGTTCGGTTTTGATATTTAAAAAGTGGGCCCTTACGAGCACTTGCATTGAAAATAATAATAATGTACCTGCAGCATTTGAACCCACAACCCCCGGATCGAGATGTTTGAACCACTAAACAACAAGAGCAGCGTAAAATATAGTTTTGGAGTTACAGCATTTTGTATGTAATACACCGCAAGGTTATGTCTGCAGCCGCCCTCATAAACGACAAAGTAAACCGCAATTTATTGCAGAAATTTAAGGTCAAACGCGAGGAACATAAATATCTTAGGAATCATCTTCTCGAAATAAATACGAGGCCAGTCATAATGGTAACGTACGGTAACGTTTCTTTGTGACAATTGTCTGAGATTGATATGAATCCTACGTTTTCTTTTTCCTGAAAGAGTTAAAGCAGATTTATTCATTAAAAATCTTGAAAAAATACATATTTTGGTTCAATCCTTTTGAAATTACTTACCTATTAAAACTGAAGCATGTGAAGCAATCAAAAAAAATTTTTTTGATAGAATATAATTTTCTGATAAAATATGCGTTAACATCTACGGTACACCTCTGTATTTTAGTGCTATTTAGCAGATTTAAAAGTTACGACAAAGGTTTTTTTTTATTAACAAGCCTTTTGCCCGTGGCTTCGCCCGCGTTTCTTCAACTCTGCCCCTTTTTCGGCTTGGACATTATTTTATTTGATTTGACATTATAAGGGTATGGCCTATATGTTGACCAGGGCCACTACGCAAGATATGTACTCACTGTACGCGTCCTCAGGCTGGTGGTGGTATAAAGCACAGATAAGAGCCCAGTGATAATAAAAACCGCATCCAAATCAGTTCAGCGGTTTCGGAGATGTGTGCGAACAATCGAAAAAACTGACAGACATACGTAGGGCGGCTGATATGTAATCTCCTTGGTCAGAAATATATACAAAAATAATGCTGGCTGGTATGGATTTATATTTGTTTGTTATTCTATTTTCAAAATGTATTACATTCATTTGTTTATTGCATCACGTTTATTTGTCTCCTACAATTGTTTCGAACATGTCGGTAGAAAAAGTGAAAATGGATAAAATCGAGCAGCGTGCGGTGATTAAGTTTTTGACTAAAGAAGGGAATACGCCTTCGGAGATCAGACAGCGTATGTCACGTGTGTTTGGCAGTTCGTGATCTTCCGAATTTGTTATAAAGTTTTGGTCAAGGCTGTTTAAATTAGGTCGTGAGAGCCTCGAAGATGATCCTCGTAGCGGAAGACCAGTTTCGGCCGTCACCGATGAAAATGTAGCCAGGGTGAAAAATATATATATTAGAGGACCGACGAGTGAAGCAGTGGGAGATAGCTAGAGATGTGGGCGTCAGTAAAGAGCGAGTCAATGAAATAATTCCTGAGCATTTGAACATGTCCAAGGTTAGTGCACGTTGGGTCCCTAGAATGTTGACTGCATTTGACATGGAGAGGCGTGTCAAATATTGCGAAGAGTTTTTGGACATGAGTCGAGGGAAAGAGGAAGAAATAATTTCTAGAATTGTAACATGTGATGAGACTTGGATTCGACAATGGGACCCGGAAAATAAGCAAGAGTCGTTACAGTGGAAATTTAAGGATGAGAAGCGGCCTCGGAAATTTAAGGTCTGTCCATCGGCCGGTAAACTTATGGCTACAATCTTTTGGGACACAGAAGGGATTTTGCTCATAGATTATTTACCGAAAAAAACTACAATGAATGCTGATTATTACTCAAACTTATTATATCAACTAAGAGAGACAATAAAAGAAAAACGGCGAGGTAAACTAAGCAAAGGAATTCTGATTTTGCACGATAACGCACCAGTGCATACCGCACGCACAACAAAGCTAGCAATTAAAGACAATGGCTTCGAAACCATTGACCACCCCCCTTATAGTCCAGATCTAGCCCCCTGTGACTATTTTCTGTTTAGACTTCTCAAGAAAGACCTCAGGCGACGAACATTTATGACCGATGACGAAATGAAGGCAGCGGTTTCTGACTATTTTGACGACAAACCGTTTTTTTTTTTAATGGCTTAAATTCAATATTTGAAAAATTTAATAAGTGCATTTTACTAGCAAAGGACTATATAGAAAAATAAAAATAAACTATCCAGTTACGTCTTTTCTTTCATAGTTAGGTAGGTTACTTTTCAGCTCGTACATAAAAGAATTTGAAAAATCGCTGATTTGTGTTCTATTACTCTTCCTTAGTCACTTTCTATTTTTATTACTTTTCTTCAAGATACACTTGGTACGAACGTTTTATAGAATACTTTTTTAGAACATAAGTATAGATTAGGTTAAAAATAAAATACAAAGACTTCAAAGTATGTCTAAAGCTAGAATAATAAACATTTTTTGACCTTTTAGTTTATTTTGTCATCATCTAAGGAAGATGGCGCAATAGTGTAAAGTAACCTTTGATAATTTTTATAATTTAATGCCTTTAATTGTTGATGAAGTTCACTAGCATTCAATATAATTTAGAAGTTAGTCGAACATGGTCATAAAATTATTAACTTAAACCATTCCATTCCATCCAGAACCGAAACTCGAATCAGTATTAGAAAGTTTTAAATTTATTTCGTATTTTTATTTTATTATTTTGTCACAAATAAGAAGAGACAACGTAATATTCTTTGTAGAGCACTCTTTCTGTCTGCCCTCGTGCATCTTAAAGCATGGAGTCATTATCAAAAAGGGCACAGCTTTGTCCGCAAGATATGTACTCACTGTACGCGTCCTCAGGCTGGTGGTGGTATAAAGCACAGATAAGAGCCGAGTTTCCTGAAGGTGTCACGTTGGCGTTCTAACGGAACAATCAAATTTTCAATGTGATAAAAAAAAATAGTACCGTCTTAAATAAGATATTTCGATGTTTTTTCCGAAACCAAATTCATTAGGTAGGTAATATTTATCAACTCCGAGTAGCGGCACAAAGATATAACTAAAGAGACAACTAAACAACTACTACACACATTTCGTACGCGTCAAAAATAAGAATGTATGTTTTTTGAAGTCATTAAAACGATATGATTCTTATATACCTCCTAACGTGCTATAACGACTGCGCCGGCATCTGAAACACAGCTAAGTATTGCTTTGAAAAATACTCAGTAAACTTTTGAAAGTCTGAAACATGAGTCGTCTTTTATTCATGTTCTGACATGTGGCGTAGTTCGTTGTGTACAGGGTACAGGCTTTCTTTTCTAACAAAATAAACAACATTTTGCCTCGAGTTAGGTCCTTTGAGAGGCTGTGCGCATCTTATGTTTTATGAATGAGTCCACCTTATGCATTGAATGCACCTTAAGCGTTTTACTGTCTCTTTTTGTGTTCATCGGGGGACTGTTTCGTTATTAACTGTGCGTCTTTTGAACGATATCTTTGTTTTTTGGAACGATCTTTTATTTATCTTAACATCTATAAAGAAATTCTCTTTTGCCTTTATCTAAAAACAGAATAATACCAAATGACGACTTAATTTTTTCAGGCCATGGTTATTTGCTTAAATAGTATCGAGTGGTATGTTTGGCCAAATAAGTTTAACAATATATTCCATCAAGAAAAATCCGTCAGGTTAATCCATAAAGTTATCCAGTTCCCTGATACATACTTAGTATGTTTTTACATGATTCTGGAATGAAAATTATGACCATTACTATGGAATAAAGCTTATCACAATAATGCAATCATCATAGTAAGTATTCAATACAATTCTAAGAACGCTTTAAGATTATCCCCTCCACCAGTCAAGTCGTAGGCTGTTTTCCTTGCAAAGAAAATCTATAGCCATCCCACTTACTCACGGATAAAATAAACGCTTCTTTCAGCACATCAAGCCGTTTTTGTTCAGAAACTGCGAATTCAATTTAAACTCTACTCCCGTTACCTAAAAGCCTACTGTTCTTTATGGGAAAAGCAAAATTTTCCTCGTTTCGTAACTACGCAAGCTCAACTTGGAGGTTTCGAATTCAGCTTATGTCTTTTCACACAAGCCCATCACTCGTCTTTCAACCTTAACCCCACCCAACAAAAGCTTTAACCACTGGACTTTCGCGTCGACCTAAGACCCTTATGTATGATGTAAGAAGTGGAAACTTGAAAGGTAGGCAAGCCTAAGTGCTGGGGTTGGAGTGAAAACATTCCTTTAGTCGCTCCGCGCACATGCCAGCGTGAGCACGGGTTTCCGGGATAGCCTTGTATCAAATTTGGCGGGAACTTTGCGATAACTTTCGTATTTTAGCACGATAAACGTAAATTTTACAAATGGTGATCTTTTTAAAGATTTGCACTGTCGTTTGATCTTAAAGTGATAAATACAGTGTATTTTGGATTAAAATTAAACTTTTGAGCACATTGTTACATTTTGTTGTAGATTTTGATTTTTAAAGTTTAATAAAAGTGAAGAAGAAAAAAATAATTTTTATACAAGCAAGGTATGTAAGTAATAGAGCTGACATAACTATATTTTCAAAGTATTCGTATAGCAGGAATAGAAGCCTTATTAAATTAATTCCGGTGGAGGTATCGTGTTTCTAAGCGGTTGAGCTCAATATGCACGAGAAGTGGATCCCGTAGTAATACCGAATAACACCCTGTATATACATGGTGGTGTTAAGATGAAGTTGTGGAAGCCGGAAACTGGTGATAGTACTCACCAGCATGAACAACCTTTCGTGAAAAAAAATGCAGAAATATTGTTTTTTTTGTAACTTTTCCTGACTTTTATTTGTATTTTTTTTCGCGATTTTGAAGGTTGACTTAATCATAGTAAAAGTTATTCATATGGACTAGTACTATCGCCAGTTTCCGGCTTCCACAACTTCATCTTAACACCTAGTAATATTGTAATATTGTAAATATTGTATAAAAAGTTACTGGCCGGTTATCTGGGCAGCAGAGCTGGCTGTATTAAAAAAAATTAAATGATAAACGCGCGAACTACGTGCTCGGTACGAATACCATTCATAGCATAATTTTAATTTCAACATAATTAAACAAAAATGGGTTCGTCAGATAGTGAAAGTGTTACATTAACACCCGGAAATATAAGAAGAGACGCATTTAATGTGATAGAGAACATGTAAATCCCGAGACAAATATTTGAAAGCGTTTGGTGATTTCCTCACATGGAAAAACGGCGGAGCGAAGACTTTTTCGGAATCTGTTTTCTTGGCTTATTTAAAAAAATTAGCCTATTTCAAAGAAATAATTATTTTCCGAATATCATTGTGTCAATAAATAAGTTCTAGGTTTGTATCTACTAGCGCCTTTTATTTCTTTTCCTCATAGATGGGATGAAAAGTAGATTGTCTCACACGGCCGCAAAATTATTTTTCCTCGGGCGACGTGTTTTTGAATCACTACGCTCGGGAAACTCTAGAATCCTTCGCTCTGCTCTGGATTCAAAATAATGCCCTCGACGTAAAAACATTATTTTGCTCCCTTGTGATACAATCTACTACTACTATTAGATGTAGTTAAAAGCACGAGTACTTCGAAATCACGGCCTGAAACTAATTTGCTCGTTAAGACCATATTTAAAGGTTTTCTATAAAACAGAACCCTGAGCACTTCCAAAATCTTGAATAGCATCGGGTTGCACGAACAGGAATGTCAGGGAAAATATTTTTCAAAAGCACCGTTTTCAAAGCCTCGTCGTCGAGCTATTGAATGCGTTTTAATGAAAAAACATGCGCCGATTCGCTACAGTCAAGGGAATTAAAGGCTCCACGCCGTTGCTCTGAAATACGAAATGCAACAGTCGGAATTTTCATTTGTTCAATATATTTTCAGTGAGGTATTAGTTTTTAGTCAGTTGTTTCAATTTATGACAGCCGCACTGGGATTGGGCTCGGTATGATTTGTTGCAAGCGAAGCGAGTTTCTATTAGCTGGTTGTAGGTTTTAATTTTGCGAAGGTAAAACGCAAGCAATTTTGCAATAACTAACATCGATAAAAAATGCCTTTCGGTAGATCTAAATACATGCTCTGATATAAAAGACTCTGGTCCATTTCTCAGAATGGTAGGCTGAGACCACAGATCACATTAAATATGTACCTAACGACTTCAACACATCTGATGGCTTTTAAGTTGTCACTTATTTGACGGCTAGGTCGAGCTCTCAGGTCGTGGTCTTCCACTTGCGCTATATATATGTATTTAGATAACTTATCTCTTATTGTCCAAACCACCAAAACATTTATGTTTCTGTTCTGATACATACATCTTTTCTCAGACCATAACGGTCCTTCCTATCGATATTTTACACTCAGCCATTCAATATCAAACATAAATCCTTAAGAAATGCTTTTCAACTGCATTCACATTGTTCAGTAATTTTCTTACCAACCCAACAAATCCCAACCCTCAGAACCATGAATTGGCCTTAATAAAATTTTTATATGTATAATCATGACGCCGCTTATTATTTTTGAGTAAAGTAATTTTAAAATATTGAAAAGCCACTTTATTTCGTTAAATTTAACTAACACACCAAGCACCACCATTTTTCTTTGATCAATTCTTTGGATATCAATATTTGATAAACTCACATTTCTGTGTTCATTACAAAGTCAAGTTCATAAACGAGTGTTACAAGAAACGGCGAGGGTTGGGCTCCCGTGTAAAGTTTTAGTACATCGATATCACCACCAAGTAATGTTTACTAAATTGCTTCATAATGTGCTTTTGACTAATGATAATGTCGAGAGGGGCAGAAACTTGAGGTCGAATCATGTTTTTGTTGTCAGAAGTTACTTTTAAAGTATTCACTATCATAAGTATCGGTTGTTTACCATTATCTGTTAATTAAAGGTATACAAAGCATTAGCTTTTCTTAAATATTGTACTTTAGATTTTTAATAAGCCGATTCAGTAGGCTGGGACCTAGTTAAAACAAATCTTGTTTTGGAGTACATTACGCTTATCATTCATAACCATTAACTATAATTACAATTATTTGATTTATTTCAAGCCGATTGTCATCATCAATAATTAAGTAGTAAATAAAATACCATTTATAAATTAAACAATAGGTTCAAAACAAATATAAATTTCTTAGTTCCCGTTATCGCTAAGATCCAAATTACAGATTTAAAAAAGTATTAAAAAATAAAAGTGAAAGAAAGAAAGAAATTATCAACAAATCTGAAAAATAATACACACTCCCATATTATGAAAAATATTTCTTAGCTCGTTCGATTTACTGAAGCTTTTTAGCCTTTTGGAGATTTCGAAATTTGTGCAACTAAATATATAGAAACCAAATAGTCTTATAAAGGTCAGCTCCGCCAAACATGCTCTCGCGTTTGCACAATTTAGCATTTGATTAATACAATTATATCAGAGTATGTTTCACAAATAAAATTTGTGTTGTAATAAGAAGTTAAACTACATTATGTATTTTTCATTGAGAAAAAAAATAGAAATATTACTAAAATCACGAAAAACGTAATATGGCGTTGCAAAAAAAAATAAGTTTCTTTTTGTTGCAAAATGGAATTTTTTCTACCTGATGTTATCAAAACACCTTATTCATATAATTTTTTTTTCCTTTCGTTATTTTAAAAGAAATACACAAATATTCAGAAAACTAAATACTGTGCTACAGGTGGAGATACACTAATTACACGTCGGTTTGATTGTTAAATAAAAACAACCTAACGAAATAATATATATCTAAACGTTTTACCTATATTATAAAAAATAAAAATTTGAGGAAATACACAAAAATAAGCTTAAGTTTACTTAAATTTCAAATATAAAACACTTTAATAAAATGAAAAATATATAAAATTAAAATTGTAGATAAATATAATGCAAAACATATAATAGATAATAATATATGCCTAACTCCTTCCATTGGATTAGTGTTGCTAAGAAGAAGGGCTAGAAGTTTGGCTAGATCGTGTCATTCTTTTTTCTCTTATTTTTTCATAATTTTTGTTTTAAACAAATGTGTACAAAGGTTCATAGTAAGCCTATAGTTTAATTCAGTAAAAAAATAATAATAATAAGAAACGGCAAAACTATATAAAAGTCACAATGAAAGAGCGACACGAAGATAACACAATAATTTTGACGTAGTTACTTATTTATTTATTCTTTATTTTGATTTTCCTTTATTTGTTTGTTTAATTAAGTATCACTTATCTTTACTTACACAAATAAAAGACCCACTAAAAAGTCGTATCTGTACATTGAATATTTAAGCGAAATTTTAAATGTAAGTCTACTAATACTCTACGGACCCAAAGTTGTCCGAAATAAAAGATTTTTATTTTATTTATTTATTATTTATAATGGGCTATATTAGTACCTAGCCTCAGCCAATTTTTGTCCGTCTGTTTGTATATTCTGTTTTAGTCACGAGAACTACTCAACGGATTTGGATGCGGTTTTCTTTATCCTCATCATAGTGACCCTGGTCAACATAATAAGCTATTAAGGCTATTAATAAAATAAACGCTAAACCAAAAACTGGCTGTAATGGACAAATAGTTTCCGCGAGCGAAGCCGTGGGCAAAAGCTAATTATTTATAAAATTCTCCCATTTTTTGTTCTTTAGGTACTATTCGCCACATACCTACATATACACCTAGGTCATTGTTATAAAGGAAATACAAAATAATATTTACAATTTGTTTATTTATGAATAATAAATTTTGATTATTTATTAGTATTAAAACTATTTAAAAAAGATTATAACTCGATATATTTCGGCCCTCGGTATGGGGCCGTCATCAGCCAAATTTTTAATTGTTTTAATACTAATAAATAATCAAAAGCTCATTAAAGTAAAATATAATATATTTATAAACGAATAGAAAATTGTAATTGTAACAAGTTACTGCGCTGGCGCAGTGAGCGTAGTCCTCTCGTCTCAACGGAGCGTCAGTCCCACAGAGTACAATTTGGTCAGTCCCACACGCTCCGTTGAGACGAGAGGACTACGCTATATTATTTTGTATTTATTTAAGTACAGGTATTAAAGCCGATTCTGAAGGCTTTAATTTTAGTTTTAGTGCTATCAAAGCTTGAAATTTTTCAAAGAAATTTAGCTTCTAATCCTGACTCTTAAGGACTATTTTGTATCGAAAAAGATTTAGTTTTGACAGCACTAAAACTAAAATTAAAGCCTTCAGAATCGTCTTTATTAACTATATAAAACATAATTATATTTTGTAAATTCATAGTTTGATAAGTAATGGTATATTTTATTGTGTAGATTATATTTATATAAAAGCATCTTCACATATTTTTTCGGCACTACCCACACCAAAAAGGTTAACTGGAAGCACTAAGTAATTAGCATTAAGTTCGCCTTATGTACAAGTTTTATGTGCAATAAAGAATTTTTATTATTATTATGACAAAGTAGTTACCTCACACCTAACTGTCTTAATATTTTAGATGGCATAAACAAAGCCCTCTTTCTCTAATTTTACAGACAATGTTAATGACAATTCAAATTACAGGCAATAATTAACCATCCAAACACTCAAAACAGTACTCAACACGGCTCTATGGTTATATTAACCCTTTACCTCTCCATTACCTTTAAGGTACCTTGTACTAACGACTTCTTCGCGTGACAACTCCCTACGTTCCGCTTATTTATACCGTGGATAACTAACCGTGGAATCGACATTCAAATTTTCTAAGGGCACGACCCTATCTGGCCGTTATCAGGAAACAATCCGAATGGTCCGTTGTTAAAAATGTCATCTTTCATTATTACGTAGTTATTGTCATTAATGCTGTTTTTTATTTATTCAAAAGTGACATTATGCGTCCATAATATGAGTATATATAAATAATTATTGATTACTGTTGCGTGCGTATAATTATTTATCAATGGAACTGATAATGGTGTCACGATTTAAGTTATTTGACAGGACTAACCTTATTTTTTTAAGTTTAGTCCTGTCAAATAAGTTAAAACGTGTTACACCAAATCGACACAATTGTTTGAATTTGAATTACATGACACATTGACGTACTAGCAAGTAGACATCGGATCTGCTCTCAAAAGCATCCGAACAAAAAGAGTGTCAAAAACATTGAACACTAAAAAAGCGTGTCAATCGCACGTCAATCAAAATTGAGCCATGCAACAATGACATACGATTAAAATTAAAAATGTTTTGTTTCTTAATATTTTGACACTTCATTAATGACACTTTTTTCGTAAATCTTGTACTAGACCCGAGGTACATGATTTGTATGTCAATGACATGACATACAAGATTTTCAAGGGTTTCATTTTTAGAATAGAACACTATCCGTTTATTTGTATCCCGAGTACAA
Source organism: Ypsolopha sequella (assembly GCA_934047225.1). Lineage (NCBI taxonomy): Eukaryota > Metazoa > Arthropoda > Insecta > Lepidoptera > Ypsolophidae > Ypsolopha > Ypsolopha sequella. The sequence goes on from OW203985.1 coordinate 15,254,680, forward strand.
ATTCTCACATCATTTTACAAAAGCACAATTGCAAGAGTAATTACTATTAGTTAAGTCTAAACTACAGTTTCTTACTTTTTTAGTTAAGTCCTTATTATTTCTGTAAGTATTAAAATAAAGTTAATTAAATATTTTTATTCATTTTTGAAAGATGATCAAGTTTTCTTATAATACACTAAATAATTAACTAAATAACCTTATTTTATAAATTAAATAGGTCCTTAAAATGGATTGACAAAAGAGTAAACCTTTATGATTTTCGATGCATATGCATCCAAAAATAAAACTGGCAGATTAAATTTCCCATAAATATATTCCAATTTTAAGCAATAAAGCCATTGCTTCTATTAATTTGTGTTTGTTTTGTCAGTTAATATATTCCATTGCTAGTTTGAAGAGATCCAGTTACTTAACCATTTGTAATAGTATTATTCGTTTTGTTTCAGATGTGGAAAATAACGAAGAGGAATAAAATGCTTTGTGCAAGAATAAATAAGAGAAAATTTCTATAGTGTAACAAGCAAAATGAAAAAGCTAAAAGTGTAAGAAGAAACGAGTAGAATTATAGACATTTTCCGATGTCGCGATCGAGATATAGGAAAGGGTGACGTGGACAATGTACACCCTCTTAGTAGCGACTACAGGGTCAGCCATTTTGCAGATACTGTTTTTGTGTACAGGTAAGCACAAAAAATAACCATTATAGCTGGGTTGGCAATAATACAAAACCAAAAAAATTATGAAAATAGCAGTGATATAGGAATAAGAGCTTAATCTTGAAATCTAAAAAAAAGGGTTTTCATAAGCCATTTTTCATGATTAAATATCAATGCTGATTCTGAAGGATTTAGTTTAAATGCTGTCAAAACTAAATTCTTAGCAAGGTACCTAATTTCTTTTACTGCTTCCATTTTTTTCTATAAAGCACTTCCATGCCTGATAGTACGTGTTGATGATACCTAGTATGAACGCCGCTGGCCCAGAAAGTACCTATTTACTCTTCTGTTAAAAAAAACTGGATTATAAATATCTGGATAAACGTACACCAGCATGCAGAGATTTCCACATCTGTGGTGGTGGTCCCAAAGGTGACTGCAATAACCGATCGAGGTACTCTTTTACAAAGCCAAAAGTTACTCTAATGCAAAGAATGGCCTCACCTTAAATATCATACCAAGTTTTTAGCAGCGGTATCTGCTTTTGATACGACCGAACTTCCAAAATTAAGGTTGGGCGACAATGTCCATATTTCTTACTGCCCCACATGATCTGTGATCGGTACGGCTATGTCTTGGAAGTGGAATCAATAAGAAAGGAGTTTTTTTGGTCTGTGTTTTGATATTATTAAAACTGATTAAGTTGGCATCACCCTATTTATTGCCTCGAGGGTCATATGAATTTGCTCTACCATAGTCGTCTCTATTTAAACGGATAGTTTTCGCTTTACTAGACAAATATCTTTACGTGACACTAAGAAAAATAAAAAGAATTGCGGAGACAGAAGATCCTTGAGAAACTCCAGAATTAATATTCATAAAATCAAAAGACCAATTTACCAGCCATCAAGGACCTCTAGTATCTAAATCGTTTATTTAAAAAGTTAAAACAGGCCAACAGGAATTCCATAGGAAGGAAGCCTTTATAGTAGACTAGCACGCCAGGCCCTGTCCAAAAGCCTTGGAAATGACAGAAACACCTCAAGCGCAAGATCCTTACCGTGTTTATATATTGCTTTGTTGTAAGTAGCATGCACCAAAAAGACCCTAGTGGATATAGGTATGACGGAAGTCGGTTGCTTAAGGCACGTTCTATAACTTTGCAGATGGCAATTAGCTTTTAGTTGGCAGTTTTGATATAGCTGCCCTTTTTGGATACGAGATGAATATTCGTGATTCCGTTTTGAAAGCGAAAGGTGATAAAGACGTGTCAAAACAGGAGACAACTAAGATATACAGTTTTTGAGTTTAATCTGGTATACCAAACGGGTGTTGTCTTGAGCGATACGTTAAAATACTCGATGGCCTGACGCACTCAATCGGATATTGCGTTGAAGAGTTACCATAAAGGAAGCAGCTTTGCCGCCAAGGATTAATAATGAAGAAATACCACATCTTATCCAAATTAAAACTTAATCCTTCACAATCTGATATTTTATGTGTTAATGAAATTACTATCATAAATAGATTTTCAAGTAGAACAGGTAAAATAAATAGGTCGGTTGGTATTGACAGAGAAAGTATCGATTAGGATTACCCGATTACTAGCTGTTGACTGCGTGTCCATAGTTGCGCTAATACAATGTTAGTTTATCTGTGTGGATGTAGTTAATTCAGCGTAATGAGATAATCTATGGTAGCGTGCACTCATCGAAATTCAGTTACTTTGTATGTTTCGTATGAGTGCATTTAGTTCAACTATTGGAATTTATTTGAAGTTGAGCAAGAGACCAGAATTAATTCACTAGACATCCTGCGATAGTATCGATTCGGTGTAACATGATTTTACTAATTTGACAGGACTAAACTAAACTTTCTGTATCGAAACAAACAGGACGCTTAAAATAATGTTAGTCCTGTCGAATAAGCTAAGTCGTGTTATACCGAGTCGACATCAATATTAATATTTTTTATGCACAGTCTGGTTTTAATAAAATTATATCGTAAAAGCAGATAAAAGAAGAGAGAGAGAGAGTAAAAAATATGTTGAAAAATGTATTAATCGTGCTTGCTTATTGACGTAACATACAATAGTTTCGAAATTGAACCTTGGTCCTGACGACTTATCAAATCTCCAGTATGAATTTGGCTATATAAAGCAAAGTCATCTTATATATATGTCGCAGGGAAATAGTAAAATTCGGCAGCCTTCTGAACGGCAAAAAATGCAAAACAGTGAGCGGTTAGAAATTGACGACGCCGTTTATAAACTGACGAATTTTACAATTTACCTGATACATATCTTTCACCGCCGGCTGGTTAAATCAGTTTTCAAATTAGACGAATTTTTTTCTAAAAAACTTTGATTTTTGAGAAAGTAAAATTGATAAAAATGTTACCAAATTCAAAAATAGTCATTATTTATATATTTTTTTTTATTTTGATTTTAAATATTTTGAAATTCTAATTTACAGAAACCAATAGAAACTTTGCGATGGCATCATACACAATACACAGGTAATAAGGTTTTGTCGAAAAACTATTGAGTGAAAAGTGTTCTGTTTCGATTAATTAGAAAAAGGTGGATTTTTCACAATCTGGCTGCGAAACCGCTCTTAATAACAGGGTGGCAACATAATAGTAGATTAAACAAAGTGTTTTGAGTGGTCTCTTACTAAATTGTAACCACATTTTCTATTGAGCATACTGAACAAAAATTTTCTTCAACTTTCAAAAGATGCTAACATGACTTACAATAAATTCTACATAACTATATTAAAATCTTTAATTACTTGGGTTTGTATTGCGTTGATAATACACCTTTGAATTATTTAGTCGTTAAAAGGATCAAACTGCGTTAATCGAAGTAGATTTAATTCTTAGTGCACCTAAAAATTATGCTGTTAAGAAATAGTTGCCGCCTATGATAAAAGCCTATTTTTTGTTTAATTCACGTTAATCCTTTAAACATAGATACCATAAAAATAGAGCTCCAGAACCAAAAACTTACACGAGTATTTAAACGGCTTTGCAATTAGTATTTTTTATCGTAGTGTGGTCCCCTCTACCTCCAACTAAAATATTCTCGCATAAAATAAAACAAAGCAGGCTCTATGGGGCGGGAAGTAAAATTTATAATCGTGAGTTTCCACAAAAGTACCGTTTCAAGAACGCTAGCCTTATCGTGAGATAATTTAGTTTTAAATTCAGACTTTGTGTTGTTAGGAAAAGTTTTTGTTTTAGAATTTTAATTGTATTATTATGGGGTTAATTTCCAGGTTTGTACTGCTTCTGCGGAATTTGAATTAGTATTTTAAATTGCTAATGAAGAACATTGACTCTCTCTTTAAATATCCAATTCTATGATCCAATAATGAGCGCACCATTAAAAAGCACAGTAACTGAAATAACGGAATTTGTATTACAGCCCTACCTCAATAGTACAAGTACATAAGGCCCACAGCGTCATAGACTAAGTAAAGACAAAGACAGGCGTCGAACGCGCAGGCGGAAGCAGCTGTGTCGTTCGCGTGCTGTTTGCCAATTTATCACTAAGCTGATTATTTATAGGCGTGTTCCACGTCCTGACGTGCTTTATGCCCCTGTTTGCTCTCCTCCCATTGTCTTACACTCCTTTATTTACACACCTTTTAAATTGGAACGAAGGTGGCGGGTGTCGCGACAACTTTGTAAAGAGTCGCGTCTGAGATCGATTGTTAGATGCTGTGTACTGTTTTGTTGCTCTATAGAACATGTTGTCATGTCTGAATAATGAAGTGAACGAGTACGATAAATGTGTTGTTGTCAAGTTTAATTGCGACAAGAAATAAACTAGCAAACGGTCTACTTTACAAAAAACTTTGATAAAATAGTTAATTTCTACGAAATTGTAAAAAGTACTATTTTAGAAAAAATCTGGTCACGAAAACATTTTTTTTGTAAAATATAGATAAAACTGTAATTATAAATAGCAATTATTCCCACTGACCAATCAATTAACGACATTAAAACGATATCAAATATAAATCATTTGAAAAAATAAAACAAATGTAAGTGTATTATCGTAATGTCTTGAGGTTACCATTAACCACTAACAAGCAACAGTTTTACTTTTGTTTGATTGAAATTTTTCTTCTTCTAAAAGTATCTCTCCATCATTGAAGTTAGGCAGTCAGTCTTGTACTAGCCTCCATTCCTTTTCATTATATAATAACTTCACAAATGCGAAATAATGGACTGCAACTTTATTCTACCCATTAATATTCAAGAATATTAAATACTATTCTTAACTAAGCATAGATAATCAACAGTTAACAGGAAATTACCGGTTGAGTGTTAGTAGACTTGATAAAATTTCAACAAAAGTTCCAGACTTAATCTAACGGTTTTGTTTGATTCCAGTTTTGTTTCATATAAATGGAATGAAACAAAACTGAACAATTAAGTAGGTCATTCTTTATGGTTTGAATTATTTAATTTTAATAAATTTCTGTAGTTGTTGTTTAAATAAATTTATTACGGTACATTATAAACAGAAATTCCTTACTCGTTCAGTTTTTGAGATAGATCCCGTAACGATAATCAATTTTGACGGCCTCCAATTTTTTATTTTTTTATTGTACAAAAGAATGAAAAAATGATTTGTTCTCTTATACATACAATAGCTCTAGATAATTACATTCCACTTACTGAAACTTAACTGAATTTCTAATTCATTATTCGGTTTTGGGTCAACATTCTGCACCAAATATCAAAATTTCAGTGGGTCTACCGCGTAATTCTCATTTTCATCAACATCAACTTGAGATTAAAATTTGACGTGCGTGCGACGACGCCCGCCTAACATGCCATCTCTTTTGCACGCGTTGAATTTCGTATGCATTTGCTTGAAGTTGATACAAATGAGAATTACGCGGTAGAGCCCCTGGTCTGCAAATCATTCGGTCTCCCCGCTAGAGACACGTGACATACGGACGGACAGATAGCATATTGACAAGGTCTTTGTTTTGCCCTTTGGGTACGGAACCTGAAAAAAACAACATACAGTGCAACCCCCATTATAAAAACTTGTCCCGCAAATTGTACCTTCAGGGCGGTGAGGTTGCTAGTGCAGGTGCTAGCTCCAATATATGAGCAAACTCAAGGAAACGTAAACCACCACGTCTAAATTTGGATGCCAAGAAGTATGAATCTAAGGCCCACTTGCACCAAGACACGTAACCCGAACCCAGTAACCAACACCACCACAAGCATGTGATATCTCCTTAAACAGTTTTGCATTGGATTCAGTTAGATGGCAAACATTTTTAAAAAGTATGGCGTGTTTTTTGTTTCAAAACAATTTTAAATTACGCTTTATAAATAAACATAATTTCAATCTTCTTTTACTTATAATACAGTTAAAAAAGCATGAATTTCACGAAAAAAGTGATTCAGTTTCCATATTTCAAAAGCGATTGAAACGAAACCAACACACGCAGATATTTATCAGATAAAAACATCTTTATTACATAAAGAATTTTTAGTCAATGTCCTAATGTAGCCGCGATTTCAAAATATCTAAGTGAAGTTTTGCGTGCGCGGCATCTAATTAGAGCAGGATAGACAGTTAACGAACATGAGCGTTAGAGTAGGACTAAATTTTAGCATTGTGCACCCCCCTTAATGTGACAGGACAAAGTATAAAAGTTAGTTAACCTTGGTTGAATTGCTAGGTGTAAGTGAAGTGAAGTAAGCTTTAGCATATGAGTGAAAGCGTAAAGTAACCAACACCACCGCAACATGTCTCCTTATCTTGATAAAGTATAAAAGTAAGTGAACCTTGGTTAAATTACTTGGTGCAAGTGGGGCCGATTGAAGTAAACATAGGCGTACGAGTGAATAAATGTAAAATAAAAAAGCATATGATGTAAAATAAAAATTCTGAACGTGAAAGAAGCGAAAAAGTTGTATCAGGATCGTAGCTGATTAAAGATCTGTATATTTTGCCTCCCATTTGAGAGATAAATGTGGAAATATACTGGGTGTAAAAAGTGTGACTTTTTTTTTGAACCACATACCTACTCTACTTCTCATAACTACTTTCCTACAGAGAACAATGCGCGCAAGTGACAAAAAAAAGACATTCCCATACAACATTTACAGTAGTTCAGTATGTAGTTATATTTAAAGAAAGCAGTCAATTTACACCCGGTATATGTAAAAAATAATTTTGTCACTTTTAAATGTCAAAGTAGTAAAAAGTATGAAGGTACCATTTCTTTTCTTTAAAAATGTTTATAATTTCAACAAGTTAAATACGCAATACTACGCACAAAGACAAAAAATAACAAACACAAGTTACTTTTATTGCAAGCCTCATCCGCAATTTTTACTCATCTCTAAGCTAAAAAGACATGTAAAAAAGTCATTTTCCGCAAATTGCGCTTTCAATGCGGCTTCATTTTGGTACACAGGTGGTGGCGCGCAATGGAAGCAGCCCTAAGCCACTACAGACCACAGCCAAATCCTCGTACGACTTTAATTTAACTTGCCTCTCTGAATATCGCCCTTGTATATACTTCCAAATATGTAGGAAATAAGCATTTTTCGGTGGGACTTTGAGGTGGTTTATACTAAGGGAATATCTATAGGCTTGGATGGATAAACTTATGTTAAAAATAAATAAGTTCAATCCTCATAATCGCTTAAACAATAGGTAACAGACAAGATTTTGGCTCAAATCTATTTTACGGGTAAATAGTGCAAAAATATTCAGTAATTTATGGGCCCCAAGAAACTTATTTTGTATTTTGTTACAATTACAATTACATACATAATAAGGTCAGAGATCTTACAGATTCATGAGTTCATAATTCCTGTAATTCAATAGCTATTTCCTATTAAAAAAAAGAAAATTCTCCTTCAGAATTAAAAAAAAAAGAAACAACTCTACTAGTATAAAATAAAGATAGATGGTAAGTTAAAAAAAATTGAATAATCTAAATAATATTTACATCAAAATTCAACCCTGAATTTTCTCAAAATATATTTTTGTAATGTCCTTCATATAGGACAATTCTTAAATTCGGCTAAATATTATTATTTACATTATCTTGCACCATGAGTACTTATCTTAATCGTCTTGAATCTCATGTACGTCTTTTATATAGGACAAAACGGTCCAGATGTTTTCGAACAACTTTCTTCCTTCGCTCTCGATCTTTCAATTAAAATTAATGAATTAAACGACGGCAGCACGCTGCAATGTAGAAATGCACATCTTAAATAGGTTTATCCCTAAGTATAAACAAGGCTACCAAGTAACAAAACAAATAATATCAAAACGTTACCTGCCCTCCGTTTCTAAAATTTAACTTAGTAAACTTCTTGGAAAACAAGTTTCGAATACTCCGTTTCGATTAATTTTCTAAGCAATTCAGCATTTTAAAATTATTTTCTTCGATAAGATATTAGTTGTTATTTCTGACATTTCTTTTCTAACCCTTATGAACCCTTACTTCACCATTCTTTCATATTTTGAATTTTGAGAAAATCCATAGATAATAAGTACAAAAGAAGGAAATACAAAAAGTAAAATGAGAAGATATACAAACTTTTTCTTACACGGGTAAAATCTAAATGTATAAAATCTCGTGTAACAAAGTTTAAGTGACCATATCGCAGTGGCGTGCACAGAACTTTTTGCTGGAAAAGCAAGCAATTGGTCAAGAATAACAATAAAAAAAATGAAAAAAAAATTAATATCACTTTGAAAAAAAAAAGTTTGTATAGGAAATTTTTACTCTAGGGTAGACATTGTCTACCCTGGCGTCACACAATTTTTTTTTTCAAAGTTTTATTTTAATTTTTTCATATTTTTTTTATTGTTGTTATTGACCAATTGCTTGCTTTTCCAGAAAAAAGTTCTGTGCACGTCACTGCCATATCGTGACACCCTGAGAGGGTCACAGTCCACACTCAACTCATTTTACCGACGATTATTATTATGTGAATTAGTAATAGCGTGATGGGACGTTCGAACTATTATATTCTACTGGTACTATTGTATTGACTTTTTTACCCATGTTCGAACAAACCCCTACTTACAATTTTAAAAGCATGAATAATTTTCAAGTCTTGCTATTCACATCTTACCCTTGAAATATTAAAAGGACTGAATACAACGCTTCTTGTACTCCCGCCGTCAGTGAAGGCATCCGTTACACCAGCGGCTCGCGCTGCAACATTTGCATACAAGTCCGTTGCGCGATACCCGTTGCATACGTAACGTGACCGCGTCAGGTAAAGCTGAGTCCTATTTGACTAACTGGTAGCGCTTGTTTTACAGGTTTTTGATATTTTACCTATCTAAGGATTTTTTAAAGACAAATTTGTTTATTTAACATTTAACCCCTAATTCCGAATTTAGAAAATTTTTAATGTCGTATACACCGCATCCTGTTGATTTCGGAAATTGAAACTTATACACATTCCTTGATCCTTAATCTAAGAGTACCATCTCCAGCTTTTTTTACATATTTATAATTTTGTAGCTATAGTACGCATTACTCTTTACAAAAACATGAAAAAGAAATGCTTTTCACCCTTTTCTAGTCAAATACGGATTAGAATGCAGAACTAAACACATAAGCAGATGTGGTTTAAAAATACGAAGAGATTTGAATGTTTTCTTCAATGTACAATTTTAATTGTTTATTTAATTTATTACCTTTACTTTTTGTCTTTGTCTTATGAAATACTCACTTTTTGATTAATCGATTCTGTCACCAAGGATTTGCTTGTGGAAATCTCTTTCAGAGATAAGCTAGCCTTCTGCTTAAACTGTAAGATTACTGATACTCTTAATACGTTTTATTCTTGTGTGCCATTGGGTTGAATTGAATATATATTTTTATATTATTCTAGTGTAAATTAACAACATAACCTACTTTTATTTTTCTTTGTATTTTTCTCCCATGTTTGATTATATTTTTAAATGTTTGTCATAGGTAGTAATTGCATATTAGTTTTAGTTTCTTATTTAATGTTGTGAATACCATGTAAGGAAGTCTTCTTAACCATTTGTACAAATGGCTATTAAGAAGTTTTGTGTAAATTCAATTTTTTCACGCTAATTATGATTTTTTTCACGCTTATTATGAATGAATTTTCATATTTCTTATACATGTTATTAGTTTTTATTGTTGATGTGCCTTTTCTAATAAATACATTAACTCTAGTAGCCCACTATTTACATTTTCATTTTGCTACAATTTTGTTTTAGAATCGGCATTCGTAGAAAACAAATTTGCTAAAATGCGAGCTCTCACTCACAGGAAAGTTAACTAAGTTGATAGATGAGATGAGGAATATGAATACTTGGCCAATACACACACATTCACTATTGATTAAGCATTCTTCATACTTATCAATCACTCGTCAGTGAGTCTTAGGATCAAATTGTGTCTGCTGGGCCTGGTTACTTATTTCTTATTATGACCAGACATGAAGATACAAATATTGTTTTTTTGGCCAAGTATTTGTAACTTTTCTATTTTGTATGATATATTGTAAGAAAGTTATTAAATTCCCATACATGATCATTCCCAAACATAAAACTGCTGGTTTTAAAGGTGGCTCCAAATATGTGGCTGCCAAAATTTGGAATGATTTGCCTCCTCCCCTGCATGCAAATATGTCAATTTATACTTTTAAGAGAAAATATAGATGCATACTATTAGATCTACAAAAAACCTAATTAAATTCAGTGGTTCCGTGACATTCATTTTTTATACATTATTTTATGTGAATGCAACACTATGTTGTCATTAATTCTGTACGGTTTTTAAATGTAATTTGATTATTTTTATGATTGATAATTTTTTTCATATGTTTGTGTAATAATGCTTTATGTTGTTCTGTAGCTAATCTGTTTTTTTTTATATATAAATTGATATTAATCCCCTATATTGTCCAATATTCTACATTCATAATTGTATTATTGTAATTGTTTTTTTTTTATTATGTGTATGAGTATTCCTACCTGCAACGAGGATGAGAATGTTATTTTAGTTGTATTGGGTCAATCTGAAAATTAGCGCTGTAACGTTTTTAGCTTATAGCAAATGCTGAGATTGGTCCATTTTGTTAACAAAATACGTATAAATTTATTTTAATGTTTTGATTTTGTGGCAAATAAATGTATTTCTATTTCTATTTAAAATTTTTGTTTTGTTCAGTAAGATTACTTTTTTATGTGATTTTCATAATTTGAGGGCACTAATGTTTTATAGTGTTGTGTGCTTTCTAATTGCAATGAAAATGATAAATCTTCTCGTGAAAATCCCCATGGGGGTGTCATAGGTTTTTGCGGATGTGGATTGTCAAATGAAAGCCACAGTCCACACTCAAGCACCTACGTATCACCAACGATTATTACATCCCAGCGCGTTGGGTGATGATGAGCCTTATCGCCGTTATTCGGGCACAAATATTGACCCACAGCTTTACTTCGCAGACCGCACACAAATGTGCCCGCTCCATATTTTATATATAAAGGTAGTAAATTTTAATAAAGACGGTCGAACTACTAGACCATAGAAGCGCAGAGAAGCGTTCAAATATAAAGTAACCTGCAAAAAGTTTCTTACTAGAAAAAAATTTTTATTTATTAATTTTTAGCTGAATTAATCAAAAGTTTGTATATATCTCTCTGGAACTGTTTACCGCTTTCTGTACAAAACTGTTTCTCTATTTAAGATCAAAATGTAACACTTTTTTCATTCCGAATACCTGTCGAAATAAAACTTCATCTAAATATACCGTCCTTATTTTTATTTAAGTAAGTTTATGTATTTATATATTTATGTTTATTTCATATATATAACTATATTTTAATTTTAAGTACGTTTATGTATTTCTTGTTTAGTATGTACATACATGTAAAGCAATAAAAAATATACAAGGTGAATTTGTGAACATTGTCCAAATTCATACTTGAGTCTTGGTAAGTGACCAGCATCATGAACGAATAACGATTTTTGTAAAATTCATAAAATGAAATTTCGGCTCCCCATAGTGATTCACTCAGGACTGGAATTGAATTACTATGGGAAGTCGAAATTTCATTATACCAATTTCACAAAAATTGTTACCTATTCATGATGCTGATCACTTACCAAGCCTCCAGTATGAATTTGGACGATGATCAAAAAGTCACCTTGTATATATTCCCTTATTATGTTAACATTATGTAAGTTTAGTTTAAATAGTCCTCCGATAATTTGTTTGCATTAACAATAGGTACCCCTTTTTATGTTTTTTTTAATAACTTTTGTTCCTACCCAAAGGTTGCCTGGGAGATATTGCTAAAAGCAATAAGTGACGCCTTTGTACACAATGTCTGTTCTCTATGTAAAAAGTTTTAAATATCTATGTAAATATACGAAAGTGTAATAAATAAAAAATAATAAATATCTATACGTATATATACCTGAAAATCTAAACATTACCAATCATCAACTTTTTCTGGTAATAAAACCAAAGCTTTGCCGTACAAACCGCATGCAAATAGTGTCACACACACCCAGCCTCACCCTACACAGAACAATCACCATTACCACCAGTTCTCAACCGCAAACTGCGATGGCTCCGCCAGACGAAAAAAAAATCAGCAGAGATGCGATTAAATTATCCGCATCACTGGACCCATTGTTAGGCAGCGGCTTGGCTGCAAGCAGCGCTTTACGCTGCACTAGTGCGAAGAACAACCAATGCACCGTGAAATTGCCTATTTTCCACGCGAATTTATTTATTTATTTCATACTTCGATGACATTTTCATTCGTTGCATTCCGACTCACTGCATCGGAAAATCTGCTGCCTATCTTTCATAACCTGCAGAACTTTTAATATTATTTACCATATAAAAGTAAACAAATTTATCAAATCCAAAGTTTCTTAATAGACCTTTTAAGTCCCATGTAGTTATACTCGAGAACTTTTCAGCAGCATATGCATTTAAAATTTACGAATCGCACAGTGTGTCTCAACGGGCAAAGCATCCTGTTTCAATTGTCTCGTTGTCGTATTTTGAGCTGTATTGATAAAGTAATAAGGAAACATTTGGCACGTTGGTCAAAAACGAGGATATATCATTTGGCTCACTCAAAACGGAAACTGATTCATTTCCGATGCATGGCTGAAGCTCTTTGTAGAGTTCGGCGGTGAGAATTGCTCACGTTTTCAGCATTGATTGCGACATCAATACCATTGATAATGTAGTATGGTTCGAAAGTTCATTATCTACCTTTTAAGGATCGTGTTGTCCGTTTCTTTTTATGTAAAATACTTTCTTCTTACAATTGTCCAGAGATAATGTATTTACGTTTATTCCATACATAATCGTTATTATGAAATATTTACTTTCACAACTTTGTAAGAACCTAGTTTCACGTTGAAAAAACGTAATTTACTGCTAACACCAAACGTTTACGGTTTACACTGTTGTTTCCTGAAACTTCATCATAACGTTTTTCTTGCACTACTTTCAACAAAGTTACGGCATGAAATTTTCATCTTTCAAAGAATAAAGTGGATATTACAAATTTATAAAGTCGCGTTCAGAAATAAATAACTATGCACATTTCAACCTAGATTTTTAGATACGTACACATTATATACTAAGGTGGTTTGATAAATCTCTTTCTTCGAGAAGTTGCAAAAGACAATTTGACTAAAAAGGCGTTTTAATAAAGATGTATTCTTCATGGTTACAAGTCACTCGGATGCAAACATTTTGAATGACACTATTTAAAAAAAACTTTGGCACTCTAAGTGAAAATGGACAAAATTGCTATTCATGGCGCAATTCAATTCTGTTTTTTAGAAGGTAAAACAAGAATTCGATTCGCGAAAGGTTATTGCCGACATTGGGTGACTCATGTCCTTCCTATGAAACTATTCGACTTTGGATTAATGACTTCAAACGCGGCAGAACAAGCATCGTAGATGCACCACGTGCTGGAGCTCCAAAAACAGCGGTCACATCAGAAGTTGTTGATAAAGTGATATGACATAATTTGAGCAGACAGACGAGTGGAAGTGCGGGAACTAGAATTCGCCGTATGCATCTTAACGGAATGGATCCATTTTATTTTACACGACGTATTGCACATGAAAAAGCTTTGTGCGTGATGGATGCTGCGCTTGTTGACACCGGAGCAAATGAGGATCCGTGTACGAACTTCTGTTGACTGTTTGAAAAATTTTGATAAGAATCCTTCGGATTTGTCAGGCACTTTGTGACCATGAATGAAATCATTCATCATTACTCACCCGAAACGAAAAATCAATCAAAACAATGGACTAAAGCAGGTGAACCAGTTCTGAAAAAAGCAAAGTCCGTACCGTCACCTGGAAAGGTAATGGCATCATTATTTTGGAATTATTAAGTACCTCGAGAAGGGTAAAAATATTAATGGGGAATACTATGCAGAGCTTTTAACAAAATTGCATGAATCCATCGAAGAAAAAAGGCCTGGGTTGACGAAAAAAAAGGTGCTGTTCTTTCATGACAATGCGCCAACTCATTCAAGTCGGGTTGCTCAACAAAAATTTAAGAAGTTAAGATTCGAAACCCTTCATTATCCACCTTAATCACCGGATTTAGCTCTGTCCAACTATCATCTCTTTCCAAAGTTAAAAAAATTCCTTGCTGAACAATTTCAATCAGATGTGCAACTGATTACAGCAGTAAGTGAGTATTTTGAGGCCCTCGAAGAAACTCATTTTCGTGAAGGCATAATGAAGCTTGAAAAATGCTGGAGCAAGTGTGTTGTACTCCAAGGGGACTATGTAGAAATATATAAAATAAAAAGAATATCACTTATGTGTTACTTTCATTAATAAACCAAGAGACTTATCAAACCATCCTCGTGTACTCGTAAATTGATAATGTTAATTCATTTTCATAATCTGAGCGACGGGGTGCAGCTTGCAGAAATATATTGAACAATGCAAAAAAAATATATTTAAAAAAGTTTGCGTTATTATATTGTTACTCAATCACATCAAAGATACCCTTACAGTTCTTATTACGACTGCGTAAACGTGATATTCGTACACAAAAAGAGTAGATACGAGTACGAGCGGATCACGGCAGGGCGACTGCAATACCGCTTGGAAGTTGAATTTAAACCTAAATTGATTTATGCGTTTTGGGAACGCACAGTTGTGGCATGAATAACATGCTTCATACATGGAATAAATTGCAATAACTACGTCAATGCATTGAAATCACATACTTTGAAGTTGCTTCGGAGAATTCAGACTTATTAAAACTAAATGATCACGCCTATTAGGTAATACAAGTCTTTGTTCACTGGCCACCTGATACATTACTCATCCTACGACACCATCTAGTAGTTTATTAATAAAGTAATTAATACATTTTAAACATAGTCCAATAAATGTAAGTATACGTGAATTGAGTTTTTTCTTATGTTGTTATCGTTAGTTACTCTCAGGTTATTTGGATATACAACAGTGAAAATCCAATCTTAATATGTCTAGTACCTACCTTTAATTTGTGGGTAGGTTAATTTCGAGCATACCGAGAAAAGACGGACAGACAAATATCTGATAAGTTTTTGTTTATTTTACAGTTTTACCTTGGAATAATCCAACGAATCTACTACTGTAATTTTGTTCTCTTGTACGGATCATAAAGATATTATTTTATAAATAACTAATGTTAAATTGATAGTGAAATATATTTATTAGTTACAAGTAAACGCACACAGCACAAACAAAATATGTAAACTATTACTACTATATCAAAAGAGGCCAAAAGGGGCAAACTTAGCAAATGCTGCCAATTAAAGCTAACATTCTAACTTTTAGGAGTTTCACTCTAAAGAGGTCGAGTAACTAGGAATAAACAGTCATGTACCAATTGCAAGAATTAAGAAAAGTACCTCGAGTGACAGGGGACTCTACTCTTCTCTCTAATATCATTAATATTTTATATCAAAGGGACGTACTAGTTCAGCTCACGAAGTGCCAAAGATAACGTAGTTTTACCAAGATTTTCTCAATTCACATAGAATCCATAAAAATGTCAAACAAAAAATAGTCTTAGAATCTTTAAGTTAACGCCTTCAAATGATGCCTCAGTTATCGTGGCTAAAAATACATATTTTTTGTACCCTCACACTCTGAGCCTGTACAAATATGTGGAGAATAAATATTTTCGTGACGGAGGACGTATCGTTGTATCGACGTATCGTCGTATCGACTTATCGGCGTATCGACGTATCGGCGTATCGACGTATCGGCGTATCGACGTATCGTTGTATCGACGTATCCCCGTATCGACGTATCGACGTATCGGCGTATCGACGTATCGTTGTATCGACGTATCCCCGTATCGACGTATCGGTGTATTGACGTATCGTTGTATCGACGTATCCCCGTATCGACGTATCGTCGTATCGACGTATCGGCGTATCGACGTATCGGCGTATCGACGTATCGTTGTATCGACGTATCGTTGTATCGACGTATCGTCGTATCGACGTATCGTTGTATCATCATCGTTATCATTATCTTTGCAAGTATGACTTTCGAAAAATAAAATTTTGAAATATAAAAATTAGATACAAACACAATTACGCAAAAAAATGCCATTGCGAACAAACCGTTTTGTCAACTGGGGTGAATTTTATACATCGTAGATGCATTATACTTATTATTGAAAACTAGCACGTGCACGGGTTAATGACCGCGGATCCACACCGCTCGTGGGAGCTAAGAAATAGCGCTCGCGGCCGGTGACGGCCGGTCGCGCAAACAGTTGAGGTGCGGGGTTGCGGGGGCAAAATCACTAATTTGTCCAGGTTTATACGCAGCCTTAAGCTACTCTATTTACAATTATTATGGAACATGGATATGGGAAATTACAAGTTATATGATTATTTCAAAAATTATGATCGTTGGTGAAA
This sequence comes from Ypsolopha sequella, assembly GCA_934047225.1. Classification (NCBI taxonomy): domain Eukaryota; kingdom Metazoa; phylum Arthropoda; class Insecta; order Lepidoptera; family Ypsolophidae; genus Ypsolopha; species Ypsolopha sequella. Next base: position 15,271,318 of record OW203985.1, read on the forward strand.
AATGGGTGTACCAAGTGTGGACTGTGACTTGCATTTCACAGTTTACACTTGAAAACACCTCTGACACCCCGTCGGGGATTCATGTCGTGACGATATGTCTTGTGCCAGTTTAGACAAAAGTAGCTGGGGCCTTAGAATTATTCTCAGGCTGGGACAGACAGACAGCCACACGAGTTACACTGTAAGGAGTCCTGTTTTTTCCTTTTAGAGCAGGAACCCTTTAAAAACAAAATTTAATTAAATAATATTACGAGTATTACTAAGCCAAAATCTCAATATACTTCTTACTAGCTAAAGTGTAGAATTCATTTTGGAAAAAAGAAATCTTTAATTTAAAAAAAATTATACTCGTAAAAAGAAACACAAAACAAAACTTAGGCAAAGCTAACTAAATTCATAGATTGGATACAATGTGTGTGGTGGCCTCAGGTGCAGTTTTCGCTGGTAAAGTTGCATTAAGCCACACTGAGCTGTACTTAGCGAACATGCAGGCTTGCTCACTTAATGTTATCCATGTTTGCGAACATATACAGCAAATTGTAGCCAACTGACTAGACTTTCACACTTTAGAACTTTGTTTATGATGTAACTGTTGGATAATAATGGTTATTTCGAATATATAATATATATGGAATATTTAGTGTTTTTTTAGAAATAATAAATAAGGTAAATGCAGCTATCAACGACCCATCAAAATTTGGCAGGTATTACCGACCCATTCAGCTTATTCGCATTTTTTCGCGTTTGGAAAAATTCTGTTGAAAAGAGTAAAAGAGAAAACACACGCGTGTCTATTGTCTATCGTATGAACCTACGTTAATATGCGTAGGAATTTGGGAAAGAGACAAAAACTATTAGTTTCTGTGACGGCGGCGAGTGCGGCGTTTGTGTCATACTGATCCTTGTGCCGACAAGTAAGTACGCATATTTTTTGTTTAGATGATTTTTTGCGTACGTAATGTATATAAGCTTATTATGAATAGACAGATAAATCAATTTAAGTATGTTTTTATCATTTCAAAACTTTATTTATTTCTTTAAGGAGTACTTTCGACTCATAATTCGAATTAAAATAGAACGGTAATAGCTGCATTCATTTAAAAAGTAGCATCTATTACCAACCCATACCTATTCAATGGGTCGGTAATAGCTCACGTGCTACGTTTTGTTTTATCTCATTTTTGTAAATAAGTGCGAATCAAACAATTTTTTTATTAATATTATTTAAATCTAAAGTAATCTGACCCTATAATAATTTATTAGCGACCCAAGCTTTGTTATTCACTAAGCGTGTTTTTTCTGTGACACATCTACAATGTTTTGTTTAATTTCTCAATGAAAACTCTGAAAACAAACACTTATAAATTCACTTATAACTTACAATACATGTGTGTATTTAGAAAACAAAATAACTAGATATTTCATTTATAGTACCTAATATGAATAAGGATTGCATTAAAAGAAAAAAATCCTTTTTTGTATGGATCGGTTAAAGATTTACATATTCTGAATAGACCACTGATTACCGATCCACATGAGTCGGCAATGGCATCAATGAGAACCTATTACCGATTTTATCTTTCCAGCTATCAATCAGCCTGTATTATCTTATGTATCAGTATGTATCTTAAACCTTGAAGTAATGCATGATGATTTGCTACCGATACAACCAAAACAAGGATCAACTGAGATTGAGGAATCCAAATTACTACAGTACATTGAAAAAACTCAAGTAATTGTGAATGAAGAAATTGTTCCAGAAGAAACAAATATTATCGATAAAAGTTGCACGTCGCTCTTTCATACACCTATTCAACATTTATTGTGAGATGGAAAAGATGAAGGCCAACCATTGCGAACGTCAACTCCTCACGGAGACCACAATAGTTCTGTGATGTGTGTGCCTTAACTAGACAATCAGAATAATGAGTTTTCTACGTCTATCACTACTGTAATAATTTCAGAACGAGAAAAAGGAAACAAAAGACTCATCCAACGGCATGACAGAAATATATCTGCAAAAAATTACCACAGAAATAAAGAAAATTTTGCATCACTTAGAGAGATAGACGAGATACCGAGTACGAGCACACAATTCCGAAAAATTTCAACACACTTCAAAGACATTCCAACACCCTTCAAAAATGATTTACGTTTTCAAAAAACAAATGAAGATAAGACAAAGAAGAAAGTGAACAAAAAGTTAACACCTACAGTCGCAATATCTAATGAGTTTATGGAGTATCAACGAAGAATAAAGCGAGAAAAAGAAGAAAAAGAAACTAGAAAACAGACAAAGAAACTGGAAACCAGGAAAAAAGAACAAAAGGAGGCACTGAAACGTAAAAATCAAGAAGACGCTCTCAAGAAGAAGAAAAAAGGTGAACAAAACTCGTTCAAAAAATAGTAAATGGATCATCTCACTACAAATAAACAAAAAAAAAACTCAGGGAGCACCTGGGTACTCTGGAATTGAAGAAGTTGACAACGAAGGTACTTCTGCTTCGATAATAAATAATTTTCAGCAATCAGATTCAGAATCTGATTGTTCAATTTTTTATTTTAACAGTAAGTTTGCAAGAGAGATGGTAAAACGCCGATGCTTTTATAATTCTGAGTCAGATTCTGATGATTTGATTTAATCATTTAGTCATTCGTTATCCTTCTTAACTATGCCTATACCAAAAATGTGATGTCTGTACGAAAAATGCCTAAGAATATTTTCCAAATAAAAAGATTTATTAAATGACTTGGTATCATTTCTTTACGCTCGGCAATAGATTCATGAAAATCGGTAATAGCTTCACAACCGTTGGGTTGGGTCGGTAATAGCGACAATTGACATCTAAAACAAAAAATACATTATTCCTCAGATAAACTTCTATTAATTCATTAGTAAGATAATAAAAATATAATATATAATACATATTTACAAATAAAAACAAGAAATAAACGGTTTTAGTTACCAATACACTTAATAATAATCATTTATTTCAAAACTTGCTTAAAGGGGTCGGTAATAGCTGCATTTACCTTACTTACAATCACTTGGATAATGTTGTTGCCGGTATTTATACGTTCTTTTTGTTAAAACTAGTCTTTTTCTATTTGTGCAAACCGAATACCTATGTAATAAGTCTTTACATATGAAATTGCCAAAATTTTCTTACAGATTCATGAGTTCATAATGCCTGTTATTCAATTCAAAAGCTATTTCAATTATTTGTTTTTTGGTTGAAAGTCGAGTTCAAGATTTTCCATCTACGTATTAAATTTTGTTTTTATTTTCAGTTTAATTATAAAAAATAATTCTTCAATAACAGTTCGTCCTAAATGCCATCCATTTCCAAGATAAGATTCGTAATGATTTGTTACAGCTGACACTTATCAAAAATTAAATGAATCTTGATATCAGCTTAATGTTTTCTTATTCGTACACAAAAAGAAATTACATAATTTGGATTTTTCATCCCTAAAAAAATGCAAAAATGTTAGTACTGAAAATTGAGTTTCCTTCAAATTCTCTATAGACAGCGGCAATTTCATAAGTAAACACCTAATATAATATTCATTCAACCATGTATCAAACAAAAGTGATTTAAAGTTACCAATGTAGTGTACAAGCAACGTTGCAAAGTGCGCTAAAATTGTAGATACTACTATGGCGTAGAGCACTTGCTACGTCGTAAGGCTCTGGCTACGCCGCTGTAGCAGTAAACAGCTGTAGCTGTAGCACCAAAGCGCTTCTTACTCATCGTACGTACGGCAGTCGACGCATCGGATTTTAATTTTTGTAAACTGAGTATAAGTCTTCTTTTTTAAATTTATTAAAACAAAATAATACTTAAATAACATTAAAATACTTAAAAACCTACCTACAAAATAAAACTTACCTAAAACTAATTATTAAATGTAAAATGGTTCAAGTTAATGAAAAAAATTACCTTGACCATAAGAATCACGCTAATAACTACCATTCATCCAATTTTAAAACTCGGCCTTTAAATGTCAGATAAAATAAAGAATGTTCAAATGCATTCTCTTGAATTCTTTTCCTGGTGCATTGTTAAAAATAGCCTCCTAGCTCACATGCGAAATACAATCACAGAAGTATCCTGACATATCCTTTTATATTTAGTACTCTCGGATTGAGTAAACAAAGTTTGTCGAGTAGCATTAAAAGATTAAAGCTCTACGTATCGAGTCTGTATCGACAGCAACGATTGGCTCCCAGAGTCCTCGCTACACTCTGTATATATTTGCGATGCAGGCAGCGCGTCCGTGGCAAAGTTCGCTTGGCGAATGCAAAAATTTAAATTAAAAACATAAATCAGGCGTATATCGAGTAAGTTCGGTTTCGGTGTATGTTTGCTGAAAGAGCGTTTTGCCTCGAATTATAAGTTTTGCAGCGGCTGTGTTTGTTATTCGTTCAACTTTATTGCTGTTGTTGTTGGGAAATATTACTTCAAGAAGTAGAAGTATGAAATTTGTGTCGATTCGGTGTAACACGACTTAACCTATTTGACAGGACTATCCTTATTTTAAGCGTCCTGTCTATGTCTTTTCGACACAGAAAGAAAATGTCAGAACGCTTAAATTACGTTTAGTTATGTCAAATAAGTTAAAACGTGTTACACCGAATCGACACAAATGTCAAATATATCTTGAAATAACACAAGTAATTTTTTTTCTTGCGTTTTTAGGCAGGTTGTTCCAATTGAATACATACATATATGTTAATTCATAAAAAAAAATATAACTAAAAATACCTATAGTAGGTATGTCAATTTTATCTGTCTACCCCCGTGTTGGAGGTATTGTCGGTCAACAAGGTTAAATTGACTTAATAATCCAGTAATAAGTCAGTATTACCCCAAGCGATGGTATTAAAATTATTAAGAAGCGAAGATCTTCACGAAACAATATTAAGATAATTACTGTCTGAGAATCTCAAGTGTTTTTGAATTAATTGGTCTGAAATATTATGAGTATAATAATCTCATAATCTTAATTAAGAGTACTTCAAAAAGCTCAAATTAGAAATTTTAATCTGCAGCAAATCCTGCTGGGCGAGCTCGGCTTGAATATTTGCGGTTCTAAGGTGGAGTTTTTACATTCATTTATTATAATGCTATTTGAAAATCCTAAATCATATGAATTTAAAAAGTTCTGCCATTGTGCGGTTGGGATAAATAGAAATGTGCGATGGAGTACGCTGGATGTAAGATTTATTTTAACTTCTAATTCAGCTGAAGCGAAATAAATTGCCTTCGTAAGGAAAAGAAAGAAAGACAAGGGACAATAAAATATTATTTATTATAGCGTTTCGCGAAAAATAGACGTGTGAAGCACTCGAATCGAGAAAGCGTTTTGTTTCAAAAGAGAAACGCTTTTCCATTTCATTGGCTTACTTATTTCATTTCAATGATTCTTTAAGCGAAGGAGAATCAAATACAAAGATAAAAATTACAAGAGCATTCGCTGAAAATGAGGGACTGATATATTTTTTATTCCCTACGAATTTCCCAAAATGTATTGACACTTCAAAGACAATTGATTGGGCAAACGAAATTGTTCAAGCCAATTTTATGAATTGATCCGCAAAAGAATTTAAATTACAACAAAATTTATTTCAGTTCTCTTAATTTTATTTATATTTATGAAAATTCTTTCTCGTGTGAACGTATTAAACATATATTTTTTGTTTTAATATACTTAAAGGGAGGATGTTTTTTTATAAAAGAATGACATATGATGTAGAACAAAGAGTTTGATTGAACAAGGGAACGTTTTGAAAATGGGCTTTCCGTATAAGAAAGAAGTAAAAAAAAAGTATATATTATGAATGTATCCTCGTGTGGTTTAAAATTTTATCTATCTAAAGCTATTGTTGGATAATTGTATGGTGTATGGCTTATAAAATAAATAAGATGAAAAAAAATGATTGAATGGTGTGTAATTTACGAAGAAAAGTAAAGAACATACATACATATACTCAACTCACGACTATCTAACAGAGAAGTAGGCAGAGACTAAAGATTTCCATCTGCTACGATCCTGACACACCTCTTTGGCTCTTTCACATCCATCAATATAGTCATACAAGCTCTTCTATTTATTTATCAAAAATTACAAGTCAGTTTTTTCAACGGTGCTCTTATAATTTGATTTCTACAACACGTGATTTATCTCAGACATCTCTCTCTCTCTCTCTTTGACTCTGAAATTTTCAGTGCAGTGTATATATATTCTAAGTAGGTACGTCTAGTTTATTCATAATTAGAATTGTGCAGAGTTAATTAGCGTCGGTTTGATTGCAGCCGTGAGCGGCGTCAGCTGGGAGGAATGGTGGACGTACGACGGCATCTCAGGTGAGTGCACTCTATAGGTACCTACTGTGTACCTTTGTCGAGTCTAGTTACCTTGACGTTGTTGCTTAATTTTTTGATGCATGGTGTTTTTAAATTAAACAACGAGGGTCTATCAATCATGAGATAAATTGACAGATTCTTTTTTCTTTAAATACAACAAAATATTATCAAATTAAAAACTTTTCTGGATATCGATTTTATCTGCTGACTAATAAACCCATTATGAGATAAAAAATGCATTACTACAGCTTTCACAACGGTAATTATGCAATTTTTTTTCATTCTCAAACTGGATTGAAATAAGATATATACTCTGATATTACTATTTTGTATGAAGAAAGTAAATGCTCCTGTACATATACAAGTTTAAATAAACTCAAAACATAGTTTTCCTATATGAACAACTCTTGGTCAACTGGTCAACTATGAGAGGGTGACAACATGTTGAGAATTTTGCATTGTCCTCATTAAAAAAGTTGGTGATATGGACAAGTAGCTTCCGGCACCTTATTTGATTTTTCTCAAACAAGCATGTACGATCATAATTTATAGAACTTTGTTCGAGATTAATCGAACTTCCAGTAGTGGGGAAAAATAAGCCAAGCAGCTGCCGGAAATAATAGTATGGAAAACCATATCTGTCGTATTATCACGCTGGAAATTTCACTTTAAAAATCTATAACAGTCGTGTTATTTGAATATTGAATGAGGTTTTTTTACGTATACTTACTAGCAATTTCAATGTGCAATGAAGTTTAATAATGTTACTTGCTGAATGCAAATAAGTAATGCAAAAAAAACATGGCGCGCTACGCCTCGGCCCTCATTATCACGTTCGACCATCAATGCCTAACTTGCCGGCCGCAATGTAATCTTATATATTACTACATATTTAATAATATTAGATTTTATCTTTTAAATAACAGCCACAATTTAAAAATTAATAACGTTTATAACTGTACATAAACATACGCTTTTAAACACAAAAATACACAATGGCTGTAGCATACTATAAAAAAAGTGTCGTGACACTCGAAGTCTTACACTTTTTTCGGCCTAGCTCTCATTCGCCAAGTGATTGGAGTGTAACGTTCAATACCTAACTTCGTTCCAAAAAAAACGTATCTTCAGAGAAAACTATATTAAAGAGTATAATTTGTTATTCTTCACCATAAATCACATAAAACATATTGAAGTAACATCGCCAGGATTTCATTTTAAATTGCTGTTCAGCTAACGGACCGCAGAATTCCGGTTGTACGCCCTCCGTATCAATTTCTACGCCGATAACATTTCTGCCCGTTTACGTGACACAAAATTTATACGGACGATTTATCTCACATTCATATCGTAGCACTCGTAAAAATTGAGAGTGTGTTATCGTGAAGCTGTTCTGAATATTTCGCCTTTTATTCCTCAAAGTTTCGGGTAAGTTAATTGTAAAAATGTTTTTTGGTTTAACTTAAAACCTGTCTGTTTGTTTAGTTTAACCACCGAGGCTAATTTTGAAAGTTAAGAATTGGAGTAAAGCTACCCAATTCTATACAAAAAAAAAACTAATTGCTCAGAACCCGAAGTTGGTTCTCCAAAAGAACAATGGGGATCGTTAGCTCTCAATTTATTTGTTTTGTTCCAAAGCAAAAGTTTGCCCAAACACCTGGTAAAATACTGGCACACAAAATAAAAAATGTATTCCCATTAAAGGAAAGTTGGCGTGAACGCATGGTAGTAAAGTGGTGCGACCACAACCACCGCCACTCTGGCATACTGTGCAATTTTCAAGATCATAAATAATACAACCGTGAATGCGATCCAAAGTACTTTGGCTACTTTCGCGGGATTCGTACTGCATGGAGTTTTGGGCTCATTTTAAAGCGTTTTATAATTTTTCAACTGAAATCTTCCAGGTTTTGCTTTCCATGACAGACATGACCTCTATGGGTTCGTTACCTCGATATTAAATAAACTTAATTGCTTAAATTATTAATCCGTATAATACTTTGAATTTGAATTGTTCAGTTATTTTTATATAGATACATAGACTGGCAAAGTTTAACTTTTTATGAGGGAACCAAAAATATAAGTAGGTACAACATTCAGTCACAGATTTTAATGAACCTTACGAACAAAGCAACCTTTATTATAATTGATATTTAAATGTTAAATGTAATTAATAATTTTAATTAGCACCTTTATTATTTTATGCATGTTGTGTCATGCACCAATTGTTACCTGAACGGTTGGTTATTCAAGCGTTATTTTTAACTTGATACATCAGTCATTCGACTTTTATTTGATAAGTTACCGAGATAAATTATGCGATGTAGAGTCCAAGGCCCGTCGGCTAATGACTACGAAATATAAGGAATACACAATATTGGTTTTTAATCGAGAAAATCGAAACAAATCCGTACAAAAACACTGTTACAATCATTCGAAATCTACCCTTACAGTTTTTGCACACGTGCCAGAATAGCCACCCTAGACGGCTATTCGAAAACGTGCGAAAATTTAAGGCAGGTAATTTTAGAAGCCCTTTGTAAAAAACGTGTTGAGTTTTTAAAATAAGAACCTTTTGCCTGGGTTCATACCATGTTCTACATGTCTTTTAAGGAGTTTTACTTAGTGGAATTACCATCACATGGCATTTATCACGCAATTAAAAAGTCGTATGAAAAATAAAGTGCGTGAAAAATGTTGCGAAAATAGCCGCCCTGGTCGCGACATTTGACATTTAACATCGTGACTATTTACAAGAGATTTTAATGGAGCTAAATATAACTAACATGGTAAATTGCTAAACATTATGGCACAACATTTATTTGTCCAATCAACAAAAACATTGTAAACGTTATTAACTAGCGGTAGCGGACACCCCGCGGCGTCACTCGCGTGGGTCCCGGTTCTCCCAATACCATGTGAATGATAAAATGTGCTGTATCCAATAACAAAAAGATGTAATAAGACCTATATTTATTTAAAACGCATGTTTAAGCAAATAAAATTATACTTTACTTTACTTTTGGGATGGGCAGCCCTAGGGACATGTTCATTACATTCGCACGGGTAAACCTGCGGGCAAAAGGCTGGTATATAAAAAAGTCATAGTATATTATATAATAACTATATCTACCTTAATCAATACATCTGTCTTAAAAATGGTGCAAGACCCCTGCTTTTCAATTTCCATATATATGTATATAAACTGCTCGCCATTTTACAAATGGATACAATCATTTTCTTGCACTAAGTTAACTATGTCGGAGAGACATTTTTGCTGAGGTGTATTTCGCTTTATTTCAAAATCTCCCTCCTACGAATAGATATGTGGCTTCTTAAAAAAAAAAAAACTCAGAAGTCGCAAATTTTTGCAAAATCTCACTTTGTTATTTTGAAGCATTGATTTTATGCTCGTAGCTAACATATAAATGCAAATTCAGAACTCGCCAACACTCGGGACTTAAACTTTAGGTTCATCTGAGGTTCTAAAATTTGCATTTTTTTAGCCTATGAAAAGCTTACAATAAAATAAAATACAATATTCTTTATTGCACACCAAAAAAAAAATAATAGAAATAAGGAAACAATTTTATCATAAGAATTAGTTTATCACTAAAAGCGATCTCTTCCAGACAGTCTTTGTATGAAAGAACTAACAAAAAAGATATTTATATAGCTTAATTTTTATGTTAACGAAAATAAAAAGTTAATAAATACTAGGTACCTCCAAATCCATAGCAACAACTTGATTTAATTAATTAGTGAATACAGAATTGACAGGATCAATGCTTAAACAAAACTAAAACTCCTTTTTCAAATATTATGAAGCTTGCTGAGACCAGTTTTCTTCTGTTTACTGTGTGAACCCAACACAAAAGGCCTGTTTAAAAGTTGAATTGAGATTAGAATTGATATCTTATAATATTGTACACAAAGTACAATTATGTTCGTTTGACTTTAGAACTTTTTACTTTTGTCCGGCTGGCTTGTTTTACAGGGCATACCGTGATGACAAGAAATATTGAAGTTTTTAAAATATCTAATATCTATATATTTTATATAGCAAATAAATACATAATTATTTGTTTAAAATAATATTGGACGTCTTCTGACTCATTTTTATTCAAAGAAGAACTTTTTGTATTTTTTTTAAGATGGAATATCAACATGTACAGAAAAATAAATATTAAATAACAAAAAATTCTGTTTCACTCCGAATTAAGTGAGGAACCAAAAAACGTTGTCCAGTATTTTTATATAAGCTTTACACATCGCTTAAAAATTATTCCATCCATACAATATGAAATTCGAAAAAGTAGATTTTCGATACACCTCATACATATATATGACTATATGAAATTCATAATAGATAAAATAAAAAATAAATAAAAAATAATCAGAAACAACGGTACAAGTTTCCCACTACATTCACAAAATAAACATTTGGCTCCATTTAAAATCGAACTCAAATTTAATTTTGTACGTCTTTTCTTATCATTACGAACTTTGACTGCATGCACTAAACATTGACTGCATGCATGTACTAGAGTCACCCTGTACCAAAGTCACCTTGTATTAAAAAAGAAAACCATAGACATTACTAACAAAGCTAGCTAGTGCTACGTGAAAAACATTATATTTGAGCTAGAGTTCACTACATTATTCACCATCCCGCAGGTCCAGCGTTCTGGGGTCTAATCAACCCAGAATGGTCTCTCTGCAACAAAGGTCGTCGCCAGTCGCCGGTCAACCTGGAACCGGACAAACTACTCTTCGACCCCAACCTACGATTTTTGCACATAGATAAACATCGGGTAAGTAGATAATATTAAAGTAAATTATACATGAATACTTTGAATTGAACCAGCATGTCCTAAAATACTTTTGCCCAAAGTGTAGCTTACACTTCATTATTGTGTCATATTATTTAGATGAAGTTTTTGCTAAATTCGTTTTTTGTGTAAAATACATATACTCGTATAAATATATCAAACTCCAAGCGAACGTAGTATCCTTAGCTCTCTTACTGCTGAGGACAGTATTAACTATACTTGATTTTATTCTAGATGGGTTTATTTTTTGCAAAATATAGATAGTCTTGCGTAGGGTCCCCAGCCCCACTTAGTATAGAGAGACAAACGTATACATGGTGTTTTGAATTTCAAAAACAAGATTTATTCCAAAGAAAAAAAACACGTTTTTAGGTGCCTTGAGCCTTGGAGTGTTTTTGGTAAACCCATCTATACCTTATATACCTATGCTATGTAAAATTGCACCCGAATTTAATATAAAATACTGGGTGTTTTGGGAGTGGGCCATGACCCCCCGCCCACCCTGCTGTATCTGCCAATGTTTATTTTCTCCTTCTTGACCCTCGTTACTGATCGTTACCGAATCTTTAATATGAATATGTCTACACAAATAGTTACCTTATATTATCACGACAATTTTCTCCAAATGCGTTTCGGAGATTATAAGCGGAATTCACGTTAATTTAAACGCCATACATTTACAACGTCGCAACGTGATAAGTGGTGGTTTATATCGACAAAAAGATATAACAGGCACAGTACACAAGTTTGGGTGTTGTAGGCAAATACATAATGGGTACAAACGAAAAAAAAATTAGGCTTCCCATACTAGTTGACACGAGATTACAATTAATGATTTTCTTTTTTTGCCAAATTTTTGCGGAAAAGGTAATTGAATCTTGGTTCTGACCACCGAGTCTCCAGTATTAATTTGGCGATATCAATCAAACTCACCTTATATCCTCGTATGGTACTTTATGTATTGAATTCAGGTTTGATTTACAATGTTTTTCTTCAGCATTAAGCAATGAGCCCGTGTCCTACAATAAGATTTTTATGAAAATCATATGCGTTTAAAAAGCTAAAAACAGTATTAAAATTATTTTTTCGTAATCTAATAAATTACAAAGTTATTGGCAATCAAAGTGAGCTTATCGGCATGTCTCGTGAAGTCATCTGACAAGATTTCATACTAAAGGGATAAATATCGCAAACTTTGGTAATAGTAGGAATTTTTCAAATATTCAAAAAGGTTTGTACTTTGCTATTACTAATTAATCACTTTTAATACAAGCAATAAGGTCACGTGGTACGTCCGGTCGCTCGGCTATAGATTTGTATGCGCATTATTACTTTGGGAGCACTGTATATTTGATGCAATCATTATGTTCTACAATCCTAAGCAAAACTAAAAAGATAAGAATTAATAAAATCGGAATAATGTTTATTTTTAACGATATTAACGATACTTTAACGATATAGCTTAATTTTAATCTCATTAAAGTCAACTTTATGGATATAAGGGGATGATGAATAATTTTATACCAGGGAAACGAATCAATTAGGGATTTTTTCATAATGAACTAAATTGGATATCAAATTCAAAATCAAGCATAAAACTGATGTTTTTAAGGTGAAGTATATATTTATGTTTTCCATTTAAACACAAGGTAAAGATTTTAATAATCATTATTGTACAGCTTTTGGTCACCAACTTGCCGTTTACTTTAAGAATTAAACTGCATCATCTTCCGGTATGATTAACTTTTTTAATTTCTGGTACACCCAAGGAATGGCACCCAAGCCTGTGGGTCTTAGGTTCAAAGTGTTTGCGCTAGGCGTGGGTACTTTACCTTTTGCGGACTGTACATTAAATTGATAGTAAACAAGCAACAAACAACCTTAACTTTATTTTTCTTCTTATTAGTTGAAAGAAAAGCAGATATAACATCGCGTGACGTGATTTATTATTTCCCTTGCGCTTTTAGAGCCCTTACTTGCGCTTGGACTGCAAACTACCGCTCGATAACACAATGCATTATTCTCCCCTTGGTACATCTACTAATCTACTATTTATTATTATTTACTAAATATTTATAGCAAATGTAAAGTACAACATTCTAATACTTTATTTATTTATTTATTTATGTACAGAAATCAACAGCGATATATAATAAAGATAAAACAAAATAACATATAACTTTATATTAAGGCCAATTACAGATTTTAATTTTGGTTAATTTTTACATAAAATAATAGTTCTTAAACAACAAATTACTTAAATTATAAAACAAATACAAAAAAGAAATAAAAACTTTTTATATAATAAGTTATTATATATTATATAACTTTAAACTCTCGCATTTCGTACACATTATAATATATATAATCGGGTCTACCACGATAAATTATTACCTTTTTTACGAAAAGGGGACACCCGACGTTTCGAGACAGTTGCATGTCTCGTGGTCTACGGGAAACTGGCAAGTATCAATCAACGTCGGGTGTCTCCTTTTCGTAAAAAAGGTAATAATTTATCGCGGTAGACCCGATTATATATATTATTTCAATGCATGTGCTCGTAAAGGCCCACTTTTTATGCATCAAAACCCAACAGAAAGTCGATTATTTTGCCCTAGGGCTTTATTATTATTATTTTTTTCATTTGTTTGCAATGGTTGGCTAACCTGCAGCCTTTTCTGTGTACCATAGATGTTATACTTTTTTTTCCACTGTTTAACGGCTCTGGATACAATCCTTTTGAGCCAATCATAATTGAAAGTTCACAAGATTATATTTGTTTTCATTTCCTCACACTATGCATTGAAAAACGTAGTATGATACACGGGCGTAAAAGCAATAAATTACTTGGTTACGTTTAAAACACTCGCTACGCTCGTGTTTTAAATCGTCCTCGTAATTTATTCCTTTTCGCCCTAGTAGCATAAACTACTATTATATATTAATACATAATATTAAGAACACTCTTCTCCGGGTGGTATAATTTTATGTATGCTGGACACGTGTATAAGAGAATATACGAGTATCTAATTGTACGTACACTGTACAAGTATGTACTCGTATTAATAATGAAATTACATCACAGCATAGTCTAGTGTTTATTAAATAGTCTTGTTATTTTTGACACGTACAAGCTTTATAGCAAGCTGGCTAGCGTGGCTAGACAGAATCTAGTGCTGCAGCATATTTTTCGTGTTTTTCATTAAATATTTAACCACTGTAATCTACTCTGTTTGCTTTGAATTTTTTATAAAATATTTCTGTATTTCTACTTTGTTTTAAATTAAATTTAATATTTCATGAAACAATAAAATAAACAAATTATTTTCGAGATATATTTCGGCCCGATTTGCGGCCGGTAGCAGTCGAAAGAATGACAAAATACAATAATGATATTTTATTTTGTCATTAAATATGTAATAAAAAGCTTAAAATAGCAAAACATATATATTTGTTTTAACTTTATTTTAAATATGAATATGTTTCTTGCGTATTTTTTTTTGCCTTAAGATACAACAGTTTTGGGGTTTTTTCATCGATAAGACATATTGTCAACCGAGTCATGTCACCGATATCAGAGAAAGGAATAACCGGCAAATGTGTTTTTCATTTGCTAGGAATGACAATTTGTAAGAAAATTTCCATTTTAATTTACTAATTTTTTTAATAAATAAACAAAAGAAAAATGTTTAGTAAATTTTTTTTATGAGTAGCATTCATCGTAAAATATTAAGAAACAATTATAATTTCTAACATGAAATTTTAAAAAGAAGATGTTGAATCTTGTATATAAAAAGAAATGCTTCGGTGGTGTGGGCATAGGGCATACAGAGAAGATGAATGAAAGTAGAGTGACCAAAGGAATTTATGGTGCGCAAGTGGAAGGTAAAGCTCGAGGGAGCTGCCCTGGAAGGATGTATACTGACCAAATTGGCGACATACTCCTACTGAAGAAAGACAAACTTAAGAGTGACCGGAATAGAAGTACCACTACGACTAGATTGATGGATGTGGAAAAAGGAAAAAGAGTTGTTCAGAGTCAGGACCGTATCAGATTGAAATCTGTGGTGTCTGCCTATCCCTCTGAGAGACAGGCGTGGGTATATCTATGTATGTATTAATTTCTTTATTACATAGAAGTGTACACGACGATGACACGCTTTGTGTTTGTAGCTAAATTAAACCTGTTAAACTTTCATAAGAATAACAATTGTAAAATTTTCATAATAATAACAATTGTTATGAAAGTTTAACAGGTTTAATTTATGACATGAAATACAACAACTTAGTTACAAAAAATCCACATGCAATTAGATGTCCGTGACCACCGTATCCCAGGATGGATTAAACAAATCCCAGTGGTTTATGTAAAATAATTTCTGCAGGATATTCATAACTCTTATACTAATTAAACTAGATTAAATTAGATTAGATACTAATTAAATTAATAATATTAAGCTTTTTGAATTAGATAATATTATTTATATTATATTGTATTTATATATATATATATTTACTTATTTTATTATATTGTATGTATGTATGTATTTTATGCATATAATAATAGAACTAAGTACATTATATTATATTATTACATATTATTTCTATTTTGTTTTTATATTTAGGCAAACTTTATTTTTGTGCACGTGTATGATTACTCTTATTTAAATTTTAATTGTTTCCTCAATAGTTTGCTGTACGAAATCTCTTATTAGTAATAAACTAACCCATATGTACATTTACGAACCTTTTACTGCAACTGTTTGTGTTTGTGTTTCTGTGTAAAAAATAAACGTTTTCTATTTAAAGTATGTTAAATACATGTCTCCCACGTGAAAAGAAGTCATACAAGAGCGATAAGCTGTGTGGGTCGTGGCATACAAAAAGTTAATTGCGCTTATCAAAATTAAAAATTCCTAATTATTCCTTATGTTTTTAGCTATTTATCTCAAGTAAAAACTCAAATTAAAATGCTAAAAAAAAAACACATTTTTTATTCAACAGATAAATGGCCTAATAAGCAACACAGGCCACTCAGTAATCTTCACGGTGGAGAATGAGACCCGACATCACATTAACATCACGGGCGGCCCTCTGTCTTACAAGTACCAGTTCCACGAGATCCACATACACTATGGACTGCACGACCAGTTTGGATCGGAACACGCCATCAACGGTTATTCATTCCCTGCCGAGGTGAGTTTTATCTACAACCAAGAGTTAATCTTCGTTGGTTGTCATGGTTACCACCCTAAAATTTAAAAGCGTGGCTCTATGTTCATTTAACTTCAATGTAAATTTACCGGAGGCTGGTAAATAGCAGATTAATAACTTGTAAGGCAGCCAGGTTTTATAATAAACCCTTATAAAGATCTTCCTTTCAGGAAAACGGTTTTTAAATACTAACTTCTATCTAAAGTTTTGCTTGTATTTGAAATTAACTTTCTATATTTATTTACACTATATAATATATATTTTAATATTATATATTATAGAATTTCTACCGGTTATCATAATAACATAATATATATATATATATATATTATAATATATATTTTAATATATATTATAATATATATATATATATATATTATGTTATTATGATAACCGGTAGAAATTCTTTAGCTACGATCGTGCCGGAAGTTTAATATTGTAAATCAAGTCAATCATATAAATATTCTACTGGATAATAGGATTTAAAATTGCCTTTAAATTATCCTGTTATTATAAGTTATCTATTATCAATTTTCAACACTAGTTGATTACAAGTCTTGTTATTTCGACAGTTTGGTTAGACATAGTTGCTACTCCAACTGTCCTGTCCACTCGTTAACTTTGTGAAATTTGGCGTGGCCAGTTAGAAGCATTCAATAGCATGGTAGTCAAAACAAGAGATAAAATTGTTCTGTTTTGATTGCCACTCTGTACATTTTTAAAACATTTTCTACATCATGCTTGGCAAAAGTAAACAACATTCTTAAAAAGGTTTGGCTTATCGACCGCTTGCATTTCCAATAACCACACGAAAAAATAAAATCTCTAGCTGCAAATTTCTAGAGGGGAGAGCGGAGAGGAGGTAAAACGGCGTAACAGATGTTTTTCCACGCATCGCTCGAGTCGCTTTTGCGTCGCCGAAATCCCAAATGTAATCTCGGACTGCGAACTCAACTCAAGCGTGACTCCTGTTTATTTATGTGACAAATTCTCTCATGTGTTCATTTCTCTGTGAACTCTTTTTTCCTTATCTTTTAAGAAGTTATTTTTCTTGTTTCTGTCAAGACGTATTTAGTTGAGATTTATGGCCTTCGAACTTGTTGACTATCGTTTTATCTTGCTTTTATTATAGCGCTGTTTAGTTAACTTCAAAGCTATGCGCTTCAGCGTAAGATTACAGAACACCGTGACCAAAACTAACAAACAGAGACAAAACTATTTTTTTAAGAAATAAAATATTTTTGGCGTAGTTAAATTGACAAAAACCGTGTTAAGAAAAACGAGTATTATTTTCTTAAACTTATTTGATATTTTCCTCTTGTTGCAGATTCAAATATTTGGTTTCAATTCTCAGCTTTATTCGAATTTTTCGGAGGCTTTGCACAAGGCTCAGGGTATCGTCTCTATATCTCTCTTATTACAGGTGAGTGAAATCACGTACAAATCAATCAATACATGATCACGACTACGTAAAAAATTACATTTACTTACAAAAATTAATTAAAAAACATACCAAGCTTATTACTTTTATGTTTATTCCAGCACCCAAATTATTCAGATTACCGCAGTGTTACCATCAACTCCGAACAAAAATCCTTCAAGAGCATTTATTTTAGACATAATTTTTGATTTACTTGCTAAAAGAGGTTTCGTCCATATTTTAAACTAATCATCACACCTCAAATCCATTTAAGTCAACCCTAAAAACAACTTGCTTAAGAGGCTTGTGCTGTAAGCACGTGCTTATAGAACCTTTTTTAAAAGAACTCGACTGTTCTTCACTTCTATAGCACCGACCGTTTTTAGCCGCACCTTTTCATACCATCCGCCCAAACTGCTGAGTTAATTAGGAAATTGGTATTTTCTGTGCGCTATTGGATTAGCTTGCAAAGCTATTAGTCCAAATTAGAAGCCGTCTGAAGGTGAAAAATATATTGCCAGTCACTTCGACCCATCAACATGGTCGCACTTTCAATTTGTAAACGCGATTAGGAGGGAACTAACGAAGAGCTTTGTTGTTATGGATACGTTTTGTTGTGAGGCTCTTACGCCAAGTTTTTTGGGTATAATGTGGTTTGCATTTCATTTCTAAATATAAACAAAAAGGAAATCGTTTAAGTTTTAGTGTGATTCCAACAGAAAAATTAGAATAATCAAAATTTTCGAAGAATAACTCAAACTTTGCTTTCTAATTGGAAGTGGAAATATTGATCTAAATAATTAAGTGTTTTGATACAAAATTGATGATCTACAAAAACTTCCTAAAAACAACTTTGTCCTTATTCTGTAGTTATACGTAGAACCATTATAGATGTTAAAGACAGTTTGCTCGATCACTTTATGAGTTTCCTTAATGAAGGCCCCTCTATGTTAGCTCTCCTGTACTAATGTTGTCACAAAAGGGAACCTGTTTGCTGTGTTGCGCTGCCTTGTTAATATTAGTGATGTTACACGGTTACAACACTATTTATTAAGAGAAACAGCATTTTCAAAATCAGTTCAAATGTCATGGCTAGAAACAAACCTACTAATTAAAATCAATAGAAAACGTGTTTAGAATTAACATGTTATCACAATATAATATCAATAAAGAGCTCGTAAATTTTACTAAAAAGTAATTTCAATTGATATTTACACAGACATTTAATTCCATGATCATTATTATAAATTTTTGAAATATGGCGTAATTTAACGAGTTCTACTCAAAGTAGCGTAGTCCTAGCTAGAGTAGGCCCTAAAGAGGAAAAGTTGTATTGTATTAGGTTTCGTTCTTCAAACATTGTTTATAATGTAAGTTTAATAGTAAAATGAATTTAATCGGACCCCCAAAATAAAAAATATACACTGAATAATACTTGCAATCGTCGGCACTTGGTGAAACCAAAAAAATATAAATATATTTTTTTTAATTCATGCACAGAATGTTGGTAAAGCGTTGCAAATAACGATAATATGTGATTAATACTTGCGATTGACGGCACTTGGTGAAACATAATCATAATTTTGATAAAAACACTTGTACTGTTTCACAATATCACTGTTTTATTAGTCCAACCGGTTTCGCCTTACGGCATTATCACCATCTGCAATGTAAACAACAACTACGCATTCCTTTGTTTATTTATTATTTTAACAGCTCCTTAATAGTGCCGTAAGGCGAAACCGGTTGGACTAATAAAACAGTGATATTGTGAAACAGTACAAGTGTTTTTATCAATATTATTAACGATAATATGGTCTTTTTAGCTCGACTAAAAATTGTGTACATCCCTAGTTGTTAATATTTTGCCAGTGTGCACAGAAACTTCTGACGCTGGAAGATTTTACATTCAAGATAATAAAGTTGCACCAAAACGGTATTTAAGTAAACGTAACATTAATGACATTCTGTGTTGTTCGTTGCAGCTCGGGGATTTATCAAATCCTGAGCTAAGGATATTGACGGAAGAGCTTGAGAATATAAAATATGGCGGTACGTACCATCAAATTGTTGTGGTCTAATAAGAGTAACTTTATGGCTTTACATTTTATTTTATTTCATTTTATTTTTTACAATTTTTATCCTTTACTTTTTACGAGAAGTAATGGCATATTTATGAAGCAATTTTAACCAATACAGCATTAATCCTTATCCAATTAAGTACATTAAATACTGTAGTATATTTAGTATCAGCATTACACCCGTGCGAATCCGGAGTGGGTCGCTAGTGTAATAATAAATTAGAGTCTAAACATAAATAATCATATTATGATCAGGCTTTTTGTCCGTGGTTCTATCCACGTATATAATTCTTTGATTAGCCCTTAGATAAATTCACGTTCCTTTATTGTTGCTTGCAAAAAAACACTAAGTTTAGGTACGTCTGAATGTTTAATGCTCGATTCTAGGGAATTTTCAGGAAAAGCTCAGGAGCAAACATCCACAAACTCTTTTTACCTGTACTCGTCACTGTAAAAGTCGGAATATATTTCAATGACCAAACATCTTTTTTTGTAATTTATGTATTAGCCTTTCACCCGCAGTTACACCTTTAGTTATCTTTGCCCCGTTTTTGGTTTGGCCGTTATTTTATCAACACCCAATGACGTTGACTGTCGTAGCGATGATAATAATGAAAACCGCATCCAAATCCGTTAGCAGTTCTCGAGTTAAAAAGAAACATACAGACAGATAATTTTTTTATTTTTACTAATTTTTTTATTTTTCGCCTCATTAGTCATTACTAATAAAGTAATAACCCATTTACACGATATTTTTTACTGACTTATTATTAGTATAAAAATAAAGATTATAAAAATAAATTCTTTTTGAAGTGTAGACAAGCTTTAGTTTAAGAAATCTTTTAGAATTAGTGATGCTATATGGTGTACTGAATCACGGTGTTTTGTGAGTCCCGTGTAACGTGAATATTACCCTACAGGTGCAGAGATGCCCGTGAACAAGCTCTCGGTACGGGGTTTGCTTCCCGACACAGACTACTACATGACGTACGATGGGTCGACAACAGCCCCCGCCTGTTTCGAAACCGTCACTTGGGTCATCGTCAACAAGCCCATTTATATCACCAAGCAGCAGGTTAGTTACTGACTGTAGTCCTTTTTTCGTCCGTTTATAGTAGGTTAAATTAAATAAAACTACTTACAGATTCTATGCAGCTTGTATTTTTTTAAGCGCGAATGTTATTTTTTACTTTTCCATCAAAATAAATACGGCTGAGATTTATTATAGTTTATGTATTAAGAGGCCGGCGGAGCAATCCTAGTTCATACAAACGAAATACCAAAACCATTTGTAAATCATAGATATTCTTAAGGTAGTGTGTATTTATTCCGATTGCATTACAGAATATCAAGGTTTCCAAATATATATTAAATAAGAAGACTGATTTGAACATGAAATATGAGAAAAATAAGTATTTAAATCAGTGCCCTTTCAAAATATATATTTAAGAACCTAGATTCTCTGTAATCCAATCGGAATAAACACGCTCTATCCTAAGAATATCTATGATTTACAAATAGTTTTGGTATTTCGTTTGTATGAACTACGATTGTTCCGCAAGGCTCCTAAGTAAAGAGCGCCATCGAGATTAAGTTTTAGATAATCATAACTGACATTTTTAACGTATTCATACACATATTTTTAATCCATTCATACATACATTTTGCGGATAATGTCTAGACTACAGATTTCAGGAGACGTACTTTCGTACTGCAATTGTTAGTTGCCACGTTTCCTCCTACTTATTTCACCGACACAAACACAAAAACATAAAGTATGGCACAGGTACTTACTCATATTTCTTACGCACACTAATAGTACACATGCAAAAAGAAGGCGGCGGATCAACCTATAGCTACCAGTGTTGCCACCTTAACCCTTTTCGGGCCAGATCTAGCACTTTTTACTGTAGTTGAACTCGTTTTTTGATGATTTAGCCCGAAAAGAGCAATCTAGCCCTTTTCGTTATGTGTATATTTATAGTTCTGTGAACCTTATTAAAACTAAAACCAGAAACAAAATAGGGCTAAAAACAATGATATCCATACTACGTTTACGATGGAGTTTAAAACGACTGAGAGAGTCTTGCTGTTCACACAAGGTGTCAACTGAAATAATAAAAAACTGTAGGATTCATTTTAAATTTTCGTTCAAATCCGCAAAAAACGCAGATGTGAATCAGCCATCAACTTTTTCTGCTTCAGCAGGTACGATTTTTAACAATTCAATAACTTAGATTTAATTACTCTGTTGCATTTTCTGAAATAACTTACTACATTTCAAATAAACAATTTTTAGCACTTTTGATGGCAAAATTTGCTAAATCTAGCCCTTTCTAGCTTGTCCAACTGCTCTTTTTCAAAAACCAAGGTGGCAACACTGATAGCTACGGACAACACAACACAACCACATTTCTACCAGCATTGAAATTGGGTCTCGAATCAAGCCTATTTTAGGCCATGCGTTCGCAAGCGTACAGTCGGTAACCCTGTGTATTGAGTTACAAGATGGGACCAATTTGTAGTTGTGAGGAAAAAAAACAGGCCACGTGCGAGTCGGACTCGCGCACGAAGGGTTCCGTACTATTATCTATAAAAACGACAAAAAAAACACGTTTGTTGTATGGGAGCCCCCTTAGATATTTATTTTATTCTGTTTTTTAGTATTTGTTGCAATAGCGGCAAACAGAAATACATCATCTGTGAAAATTTCAACTGTCTAATTATCACGGTTCATGAGATACAGCCTGGTGACATACGGGCAGAAAATAGGGTTCGCTGGGCCCAACCTCGTGCATTTTTTTGCTGACTGTACAAAATGCTCTAGGTTATGCCTAGCCAACCCTGTTTATTTTGATGTAGTTTTTTTTTCTACATATCTCCAAATTGGTCATATCTTGTTACTCGATACAGTCACAGGGTTACCTACGGACCTAAGGTACGCACACACCATATCTCCAGATATCTGGGGGCACGGCAGTGCCCCCGCAAAGTCTCGCAGAAAAAACGCGGAACGGCCGTACCATCCTTTTCTCGAAGCAACTCACGGCACTTTCAACCCCCCTGTATCTTCGTTGTGGGTGAAGCTAGAAGTCTGAAATTTCAGGAACCAAGAGTACTAACTGATCCTACTTCTGACCCCAAATTACAACTTTGTACCTATATTCGATTACGAAATATCTCAAGTCAAAGTTTCCTTATTTTGTCACTGACTGACTGACACATCATCAAAAGTCTAAAGGTGTTCTAGCAGGCCTACAAAATTGAAATTTTTCATACGGTTAGTGTATAGTATACATTGCAACAAAAAAATATAAAAATGTTATTTGCGGTTGGTAATTTAATATTTCCATACAAAGTCTATACAAAATGTATGTTTCCAGCTGCATCTATAAATTTGTATGACACTAGATGACGTTGGTGGTATGCTGCTTCGCATTAAAGACGCCTAAAACGAAAAATTCTACGTTAAAGTTAAAGTGCGAAAACTAAAAAATAAAACCGGTAAAGTGCGAATCTGACTCGTGCATAAAGAGTTCCGTACCCCTACACAATACGGGTACGGAACCCTAAAAGTAAATAACAACAATAAAGATGCCATAGCAACATTAAGGCGACAAAAAACAAAGCGATAAAAAGGTAGCGCCTGACAAACAATTCGGTACCTTTTTAGTACGGAACCCAAATTTTCATTATTTTACTTTAAAGGATTTACTACAGACTGCCCAAAGTTTAAACTTTTACTTGTATGTTGTATTACCGTTCTAAAGATAGAGGCTTTGTTATAATAATCTGTTCCTTGGGTAAGGCACCCTAAAAAGGGTGGTTTATAATGTTCCACACATTCACAATATTAGTCTATTTAAGAAGAAAATATCAACATTTCGTAATTAAGTCACTAAAAAAACGGTAGTTTGCGAATCCGACTCGCGCATAAAGGGTTCCGTACCCCTACACAATACGGGTATGGAGCCCTAAAAGTAAATTGCAACAACATAGATGCCATAGCACCATCAAGGCGACAAAAAACAAAGCGATAAAACGGTAGCGCCTGACAAACAATTCGGTACCTTTTTAGGAAGGAACCCTAATTTTTATTATTTCTTATTTTACTTTAAAGTAGTCTGCCTAAATTTTCAACTTGTATGTATAACCGTTCTAACGATAGAGCCTTTGTTATAATAATTTGTGCTTTGGGTAAGGAACCCTAAAACACATTTAGTCTATTTAAGAAGATAAATATCAACATTTCGTAATTAAGTCGCTATTAAACCGGCTAAGAGCAATTCAGACTCGCTCACGAAGGGTTCCGTACTACCATCACACAATATGGGTACGAAACCACAAATCATTATGGTAAATACCAACAATAAAGATGACATAGCAACATCAAGGCGACAAAAAACAAGGCGCTAAAATGGTAGCGCCTGACAAACAAATCAGCACCTTTTGAATACGGAACTCTAATATTTATATGCCCAAAATTGTTGTTTTATAAAGATAGAGCTGAAACAAATAACATCGAATAATTGGACCCCCCTTGGATTTCCATTTATTGAACTTTTTATGCTGTGATAGGGGCCATATTATTATTTGCCTTGATAGAGGACAATGTAACATATATTATGTGAAAATATTTACGCGCTACCTATAACGGCTGAAGCTGTAGACCCATGTGATAGATGGATAGACAGCCGAGGATTAGTAATAGGGTCACGGAACCTAATGATACGGAACCCTAAAAATCAAGGTAAAAGGTTATTTATCAAGTAAAGCTTTAAATATATTAAAGGAAAAATAAAGCGGCTAATGTTGTTTTATTTGTATATGCATCCTCTATGATGTAGGTATATTGAAATGTCTATGTACTCGTGTTTCATTCAAAAAAGACCAGGTTTAGCTCATTATTCTGAGAGGTTTAGACATAATAATGTACTCTGTGGTTTAGACTGACAAGCCTGCCTTTGACTTCATGTTCAAAAGAAATTTTAACCTGCCTGTTGCATCTAATTGTGGATAATAGTAATAATACCTTACAGTAAAAATTAATCCCATCAAAAACATAAAATGTACAAAAATAGCAAGTCTCGCAACGCAATCTTTCCACCGTAAAAAGTTGTGAGATCTTATGTAAAGCCAAGTCTGCTATTTTAGTTTTTATGGAAGCACCTTTTCATTTAAGTTAGTATGGGAGCACCTATTTAACAAATTTATCATTAATTGTTTCCTATTTAGTTACCTACCAACATTAAGTGACTGTATTAATATTAGTCATCTTTATTTCCTAATAAAATATAGTGACTTCACAATCGCACAGCAACATATACAACATATCAGCTACCTAATACCAATTTATTAGCGATTTCGATTCTACGCATCAGTGCTTTATTTGTGCTCTGCGATTGCAAAGTCACCATATTTTATTAGGAAATAAAGATGACTAATATTAATACAGTCACTTAATGTTGGTAGGTAACTAAATAGGAAACAATTAACGATAAATTTGTTAAATAGGTGCTCCCATACTAACTTAAATGAAAAGGTGCTTCCATAAAAACTAAAATAGCAGACTTGGCTTTACATAAGATCTCACAACTTTTTACGGTGGAAAGATTGCGTTGCGAGACTTGCTATTTTTGTACATTTTATGTTTTTGATGGGATCTGATATTTGTCATGAACAAGGCTGCCATTCTACCAAAATAATATGACAACATACATACAGGTACATACATATACTTACGCCTGTCTTCCAGAGGGGTAGGCAGAGACTACAGATTTCTTTCTGCAGCGATCCTGACATACCTCTTTCGCCTCTTCCACATCCATCAATCTAGCTATACAAGCTCTTGTAGTCCGGGTACTTTTGTCATATCCCTTCTTCAATATCTCGACAATTTGGTCAGCATACGTCCTTTTATGGCAGCCTGGTCGTGCTCTACCTCGACCGTTGACTTGCGCACCATAAATTTCTTTCGTCACTCTACTTTCATTCATCCTCTCTTACAATAAAAAGTAAATAATTATAACCGTTTTAAGAAACCGCTACGATAAGCTATATTGTTGTTTGTTTAACAACAACATACAAACTATTTCTTAGTTAACTATATATCTTCTAACAGTTCCGAATATACGCACAAACTTCCAAAGAAATGCGAAAACAATGTCTCAATCAACAATTCAGTGAAGGCCAACAACAAAAACAATAACATTATTTATTAACAGCTAATTTACGTTCTGTAATCTACCGGACTGACCACGTAATCACTAAGGTCACCTTTTCCATCCAAACTCGTCACTTTCCGGACAATGTAAATACAGAACCACCGTGCATAATTTAGTAAAAATATTGATTGGTTGATTTGTATTTATGTTGTATGTTTACGCAGCTGTTTTCATACCATTCATTAATCTTCTTTCGATCACTTCTTTGTATTCACTTTCAACTATGGCAGCTGCTGTATGCAACATGAAAATTATAAAATCACAATGGAAGCTATAAGCAAATATTGATAACTCATAGCTACGCTTTAAGTCTGTATTTAATTGTAACAAGGATAACCTGATCCCCAAACATGATATACCAGGTATATCTGTGATATGCTACAATATGTCAACCACATTTTACAACCGACCTTTGTTTTAAAAACAATTCCTTAATTCCCTAAGTTGCCAGCAGATGTTTTTGCATATCAGATATTAACTTTAGTCAACTAGCTTCACCCCGTCTATTTCAGAAATATATCAAGTAGAAATATGTTTTATTGTTTTGTTTAATCACTAATTATCCCTTATAAACAAATAAAGTTCAAAAAGAGACGCGAGGTAATTCAGAATCACAGAATCTCCTCTGGACAGGCCCGGCCTAGCACGGGGATTGCAGCTATTTTCGTCATATAATCATGTACTAACCTAAGAACTATAATTTTATCGTGAGAGTGGTTTCGCTGCCGGATTATAAAATACACTCCTTTTTCACTTAAAACACTTAAATTCAAAATTAACTCAATACTTCTTCAACAAAACTTTATAACCTATGAATTCTGTATACGGCCGTGCTTTTATCATGTGCTTTCAAATTTGTTTCTGATTGATTACAAGTTTTTAATGTTGCTGAATGATTGCAAGCCGTAGAGTAAATATATTTATAGAGTAGTGAATCATAGTAAAACGCTCTGATCCAAACTCATGCACTACACGCCGTCTAAGCGAAGTTCGGGGGAGTCTCCATACAAATCTCGGCGCGGCTGCGTGTAGAGCACGAGTCTGAGTATGTGAGTTTGAATCTGAGCGTTTGTACTAAGATTAACTACTCTTTAAATATATTTACTCGTATCTAACCGAGTATTATATAATTAAATGAATTAAATGAGACTTGAGGATAATTCATGATTTATATAAAAACGGCTCACCTCAATACGTGTTATGATCGGGAAAGCCGACCAGTTTCAGCAGATTTAGACTGCCTTCATCTGGGCGAGTAAAGACGTTTACGCGACGACGTTACGCCTCACACTGATTATAAATCGCCATTATAAATCGAGTATTATATATATGTATCTATTTTATCGTAGTCTAACCGCATGTATGCGTCAGGCCACGAGAGCCGTTTAATAAACGTTAAAACTCTAATTTACAGATACCAATGGAAACTTTGCAATGACAGTATACACAATACATAGGTAGGTAGGTATTAGGGTTTTGTAGCGTAACTGTTGAGCAAATTTTTAATTTAAGTATAAAGTTTTGATTAATTTCAAAAAGGCGGGTTTTTTTCTATCAGCCCGCTAGAGGGCTTTTAATTATTTTTATATTTTAAATAAACACATGATTTAACCAATAACAAATTTTGGACTTTTTTCAGTTTTGTTATTGTTGTATTATAAGCAAAAACAGCCCGTCTGCACTTTTTTTATGAACCCATTTAAACCCCGTGTTCATAACAAAATGTAATTGAGCTTACCATTTGTTTTCTTCGGGTCCCGGCGCAATGGCTGGTAGGTAAAGGGTCACAGGGATGGATGCAAAGGAAAAAGGATAACCTTACAGCACGAATCTCCTCGTGGACACTTCTAGGACACAAATTGAGATTTTATAATAGTTCTACACAAAGTTCTATTAGCGCCTGGCCGACGCAATCGATAATAAGGGGCCCAAACCACGGTTTGGCGAGAATCCCCGCGCGGACACATGGGTGTCTAATTTCTCTCGTCGAAATCCAAATTACAAGAGAGACCGGAACCTCGTATCTGTCACACGACTGCGTTCCGTTTTAACAAAACTAAACACCCCGAAATGTCTAGGTTTTTTTACGTCAATGTTGCTGTATAGACTCAAAGCCTCAAAAAAATGTAATGCATTGCTGAGAACAACTGCAAGAACCTTAATTGCACTTAATTGCCACGTGGCAAGAGTTTAAGTGTCTGTGGTATCAGTAAAAATTAATTGCTTACTACCCCTTGAATACAAGCTTTTGTTGCAGCGAACTCAAATTTTGAGCGACAACTACTACGGTTTGTTTTTCGGAAACCTTATATAAAATATGGTTATATTTTATAAAATGCAAAATGTAGCAGTTTCATTATTAAAGGTTTAGTTTTCCATGAAGTACGAATAATCTGCAAAAAATGTAATTTTTATGGATTTTGGTATCACAAGCATCCTCTATACAACAACACGAAATTTGACTCTTATACGAGTAGGGTCCGTTAAAAAATATGTTTGTTCTCATATCGATATGCGTGGTTGCACCTCGTCATAAGCAGAGAAATCAAAATATGACATAAGTATACTGGATGGATTTTCAGTCCCAGAAAAGCGAAAAACTGGTGATAATTACTTGTCGAGACAAACAACTTTTACCATTGACTACCATTTTACCATTTCCCAGAATAAAACTTACAGAATAGCTGACCATTTTCGTGGTTTCAGTGTTGGCTCCATAATAAAAGTTGTTCGTATACAACCTACAGTTTGCGGCTTTATAGCTACAAAATATCCGACCATTATACAAGGTGTAACAGAAAGGTGTAACCATATTTGAAGAGCTTATTCAGTCAATTATATAAAACAACTTTTACCATGGAGACAAAACTGAAATCTCAAAAAAAAATCTGCCCTTCCATACATTTCGGCCGAGCGGCATTGCATTTTTTTATGAAACAGTTAAATATTTTTTTCGAGATACAGGGTTTTTTCCACAGTAAAAGTTGTTCTATACCATTGACTGAATATGCTCTTCAAATATGTTTACACCATTCTGTTACATGTTGTATATTTCTTCTTATTTAGTGCCAGGACTAGCACTCATCAAAGCAATGGCGAGCAAAAGTTAGTTAGTAAATTAAAACAACCTTCTGACCCCAAAGCTCAGACACCTATAATCCCAACATTACTCGTCGTCTACCTTCCGCGACTACGCCCGTGTCTCAAGCCACAATAATAACATTTTCATTTGTGTTCACGCCACAATAAACCACTCACGTCCCTCGCCTTAGACAAAGACTTCGCCGTGAATTATGTACGTGTTAAAAGTAAACTAAAAGTGCCGCGTTGTGTGGCTGTTATTATAAATCATTGTTTATGTTTTCCGTTTGTTTGTGGTAAAATTAAGTGCTAGTAGAAACTGCTTGGGATCTCGTGGGGAGTTGAACGAACACTGCCGACGTGGTTGTTCAAGCGCAATTTACTACTGTTTACACGTTAGTTTCATACAAACGGTAAACATACGATTTGAAGTCTGGCTTAGATGCAAGCATTACATGTACGGTCAACAAAAGTAACCAGGCCCGTGTAAACATTTTAACTCTGAGACCCACTGGCAAGCGATAACTAGATGAAATGAGGAATACTTGATCAATAAAAAGGGCGTGTTTGTTTGAATTAACCAAGTATCATTTGTTTCAATTTATCATTTGTTTGTGGGTCTAAAGATCAAAGTGTTTGCCCTCGGCCTGGTTACCTATCTTTTTTGTTACTCTACGTTCTGCAGCTTCAAAGGCTATTCAAAATTTTATTTCGTATAATAAATTTAAACTTAAAATAAGCATAACAGTATTTTGTGCAACTGTGACATAATGTGAGACTTTGGGAACGAGTTTTTTTGTTTCTTTATATATTTGCACGAGTGTCCCAATGTCAAATTATGTCCAGTTGCACACAATACTTTATCTACGACCATGAAAAATAATGTCACGAATAATGAGAAAAATATCACTCGTCATGATACCGTCGTGATAATCGTCATGGTGGAATTATCATGTAGATGCCTAAAACCTACCAGAAGCGAGAAGAGTGAAGGAACGTGGCGAAATTAAGATGGACTGTTATTGCTTGTGATTGATTCTCTAGCCGTGTTTTAATAAGTTTGGCCAATCATAGCGCAGAATTGCGGTGTTATAATGTAATATTATAACATCGGACAAACAATGTAGGTAATTATAAAATCGTTTATTGCAGTATGGGTGTAGATAAACATTTTTAAAATACACTTAACACGCTCCTTACACGCGTGGGGCACGAGGGTGCCCCAATTTATAATTAAATTATTTTAAACTACAACAATTGAAAAGAAAAAAATCAGTGTTATCATAAACAAGTGCTAAGTAATAACATGAATGTTTACAAATATTTAAACTTCTAATAATTATTACAACAATTAAAGAGAAATACAAGACACGACGAATTTTCTCAGAAAGCAACATTCAATTTAAATGATCGTCCGTCACACAGTACTGAAAAGCGTGCCCTTGCATTATGATAACCTTCCTAGAAAACTTTTTTATGCGCAGATGCACTTGACTAGTGCAAGCAACGATATACAAGCTGCAGGTACTCAAAAATAGAAGACTGTTTGTATAAAAGTGTTCAAATAATTACAAAATATTCATCACTGGGCACGCCTGTGCCGCGCGCGTGTAATGGAGTGTTAAAATAAAAATATATTCGTTCGCTGCACCCCGGTCTTTATAACTGCAGAACACACCCTAAAACTAAATTTCGATCTGAATTTCGTTCACAGTCGATCAAAGTTATAAGAGAAGTTATAAGCCGAGGCCTATAATCAGAATCAAATTGTTTAATACAGCGTAAACAGCGATTTGGGTGAGATAGGGCTCGGTTGCGTGTTACAGACCCGTTAATCCGACCGGCCGACGGGGCGCCTCTGATACCAGAATATACGGAAAATTCAGACACATCACTCCATATAATTTTCCCATATATTTCCTAAACTTTTCTGACATCTACCCATACAAACGAAAAAAAGATAGGCTGTGAATAAGCCTCGATGTTAAAAAATGTGTTTACCGTTCAATAATTGCTTAATGTAAAGGAATCTATGGTTGAGTAACTTTAGTTTCAGAATACTATTGCCATGGATGCTACTATAGTAACACGTAGGTTTATAGGAAGAAATTTCAATTTACCTGAATACGGACTGCTTTCGTATGTGAGCAGAACATGAAATTGAAAGCCGTGGCGAATTGAAATGATATTAGGGTAATTTAGACATTGTTGTATTTGTATTATGAATGCTTATCCACTCGCATACTAACTGAAGGTATAAACATAGACAACATTCAGATTTTTTTGTGTTATCTTTAGTAAAAATTCAAAGTTATTGCTTTAAATTCTTTTTTCAATGTACCGTTGCCAAAAACGGCTTAAGCTGCTTGCAGAATTAATTGAAGGATGATGTGCTTAGATAAGAAATAAGGAAAGGTGACTTTGGTTGATATAGCCTAATTCCTTTAAGACGCTGGAACTCCCTGTCCCCCTCTTTATTATGGTAAAAGTATAAAAGCCAAAAGGCTAATAATAAAATAAGTCGATGCCAAAAAAAAATAGCCAAATTCTTACTAGAAAATTTGTTAGTGGTAAGCGACATTTGTAAAAGACGCAAAATAAAATTAAGGCTTCTTATATACTTTCACCGTCACCGTTTCATTCACCGTCAACTATTCTTATATACTGATTGACTCGGAGGGGAATAAAAAATGTCCAAAAAGGATCTCTGACAGCTTGGTTCTGATCACTTACCGAGTTTCTAGTATAAATTTGGATCACATAAAATATTTACATAACTACCAACATTGAAAACTATTATATTGTTAATAACATTTCATAAGTAATTTTGGTAACCTTGTAATTAATTCATAAACTTGCGGTTGTCAGCAATTGTTAAAACTTGGGAAGCATCTTGAAGAAAATACACTTGTACACCGCTGTAATATTTGTTTACATCATGTTGTTTGCGGTAAAAAGATCCAAGAACCCTTGAAAATGAATTAACATTCGAAACCGGTTGGCAGTAAAGTAGTAAAATATAGTGTGAAACAGGGTACAAGTGCGTGTTCTTCAAGAAAATTTCCTTGTAAATAGTTGAAACTCTTCGTATGTACTTCGTATTAGCTATTCGTAACTTTCCCGCAACTCAGCGTCCAGGGAAATTCCACAAGTCTTCGTGCACTCTTAAAGAAGTTGTGACACATTTTTGTTCTTCTTTGTCACAGTTGCACGCATTGCGGCGCTTGATGCAAGGCGACGCGCGCCACCCGAAGGCTCCACTGGGCAACAACTTCAGGCCTCCACAGCCTCTCCACCATCGAGCTGTCAGAACTAATATTGACTTTGATTTGAGCAAGGTATATTTTTATAAAAAAGAGCGAGTATTATGGGTGTGCTTGTTACAAAAGATACAAACTCTCACGTTACTTAGTAGCAAACTAATAACTGCCTCAGTAATTGCAACAAGATTTTTCAGTTGCAGCTCGCGTCAATCAACAATCTCTAACAACCACCAATATTCTTTAAAATGAATTTTTTAAATTTATTTTTGAGACCCAAACTATTATTTTCAGTACCCAGGAAAGACTTGCCCGAGTATGCATCGAGACATGCATTACAAAGGTAAAATAGTTTTATAATTACTTATTATTTTTGCTCAAACTGATTGTAGTGTATTTGACTAATTAATTACACAATTTTATTTTCAGCCAAAACCTGGACGCAGTATTAAGACACACAAAAGCATCAATTTTCAATTAACGATCGGTAGGCATCCGAGTAGACATAGTGTAGAGTAATATCAGTTAAGAAAATGTATATATTAGAATTTTGTACAGTTTTAATGAAAATACATATTGTCTTGTGATAAGTAGCAGCTAATCGTACCTAAAAATCTGATGTACTATACTATACTATTCAACTATATAAAATAGGAAGTGAATTCTAGCAATTTAAATCAACAAGTAATCGTAGGTAATGCGCAAAGATTAATCATTGTGATTTAAATACCATACTCAAATGCCTAGACTATATAACCAACATATCTGTTTTACATATATAAGGTCTAGATTTAAATAATTTTATCGTAAAATAGTACATTTGTATTTTCGGATAGATTATTTCATACCCCTAGGTAAATGTAACATAAGTAGAATAAAAATGCAGAAGTACTGGTACCTACATAATGTATTTAATTAAACGGTTCTGTATCCTGTAGACCTGTAGATGGATTCATAATTTTTATGTTAACCATACATTTGGTCGATAAATTTTGATCTGACTTTATTTAGACAAGCATATATCTTTTTATAGCAAGATTAACTCAATTGGAAAGATTAATTCAGTGTAGATTTTAAAGTACTATAAATTATTAACAAAACCATAAATGTAGTGACATATTATAGTAATAAAATTATAATTTTACTGAAATTATAGTTTTAAGTGCTGAGTGAAACGTATATAGCTTTAATATATAAGTGAAAAAATATATTGGATTTTGGCATTGAGAGGCAAACCTACATTGAAAAATTTTGAAAAGGTCGATTTTGTTTTGTTTCAAAATTAAACTGGACATATCATTGTCTTCCTATAAGATTTTTAGAGACATTAAAAGTAATTTTTTTCTCTTACAAAATAAATTTATTAAAAGACAATTTTAAAATAAAGGTCTTACCTTTCACTATCGTAATCTTTAACAGTGTAAGAACGGATGTATGTATAATTTTAGGAACTTAGTTGTACTTTTCATAGTAAGGTTTGGCTAACATAGAATGTTACAACTGCTGCTTGTTCTAAGAACCATAACATAAAAGTGACGCAATTATTAAAATAAACTATAAACACCTTTTGAGTTGTTTTAATTTAATTCCTTGTATATTTAAAAGTTTTTCAGTTTCAATAGGCTGTCTGACTGGTTCCGTACCCAAAACGCAAAGGGTAAAACGAAGTCCTATTAATAAGACTCTGCCGTCCGCCTGTCTGTATGTTACGGGTCGCTAGCTCTTAGACGGAATGAGATGAAGAACTGAAGCTTTGATACGTTACGTATAAGAATATTAACCCAAAATTGAAAATTGAATTAAAATTGTAGTTAAATGCCTGAAACACGAAACTAAGGAGACGAAACCAAATTTATTTATTTTTTGCCCTAGCATTTGGGTTGTCATTGTCTAGGACTTATTGAGTAGAGTATACAGCTTTTATTTTTTTATCTCTAAAAATAAGGAAATACTCGTAGCGGCTGTCAAAGTTGTCATTTTCAGACCATTTTTGTCACGAGGTCTACCTCAAAGACCAAAGTAGTTAGAAATTTGTAATTTCTGTTTATTATGAACGACAAATACTGGCACTGTTTGATGACATGATACGCTGGCCTGAAGAGCCAACTAAGCTTCTTATGAGTCCGACATGGACTTCAACGTAGGCATAATTAATTCTCTTACCATTTGCAACTCTATACTGCGTCCCCGTAAACCAAGGTCACCCTCTTGTTGATTGATAATTCCTATGAATTCATATTCTATACATGTCATATTTATCTTGACAAGCTGCCAATATATTAGTACAAAAACAGAACTTCTTTGCGTGATATAAGAAACTCGTTTATAGAAAATCAGTTACCTGGCAATTTACTATTATTATTCAAAAGCCCTCTCAAATAGGTCTCACCGTATGTTTCCTGATGGGACTCAATTAAATTAAGTTATAACAGTGAAAGGGCCTCAATTCCGATCCTCATAGAATCCAAATGAGCTTTTTATTCAAACGCAAAAGTGGAGGGAAACACTAAAACAGACTATTTCACTTCATTGCATAAGAGGAGGGATAAATTCAACTTGTGATCGCGGAGTTCCTGGCTCCAGGTAATAAAGGGGGTGAATTGGAATTGAAAACATTTGGATTCTTTGTAGAAGTAGGTGAGTATTCCGTGCACGATTCCCAGGCAGCATTCCGTTAAATCTTTAAGTTTACATAAGACCCGTTTGGATACAGGACGCTATTTATTTAGGCACTTTTATAGTGGTTTTAATATTATCGTGATTTAATTAAACATAATTACTGAGTCATTAAACATAAATATAAACATATTGATACAACAATAAAAAATCAATTGTGTCTGAAAATGTTAGGTTGTTCTTTCTCTCATCGCCTCTGTATAAGTACTCGTATTAAGCGTTTGTACCATGATAATAAAAAATTGCGCTCCTAATATAAACCCGTTCAGTTATAGATTTTCAAAAACAATTTTATTGAATAACAATAATTAAAGAACGCGATCGCGCTTTGTCAAATTAGACGGATAAATACATTTTCACACCACCTGCTCGACAATATCGAATTACATATCATGCAACCTCAACGTAAAGTAACGCATTATATCTTAAGGGATATAAAGTTATATGAAAATCCCTAGGGATTAAAGTGATTTAAATTTGGAACGTCAAATTCGTGTGGAAACTCGTGGAAAACAAATGCCCATATGGGATTGTAAAGAGGTTTGTTCGAAAACTGAACTGGCCGCCATAAGCAGATTTCAACAAAAAGAAAAAAATCGTTTACAAAGAATGTGAAACATAAGACGGTGTTTGGTGCTGTGATTGTCAGTGAATTTTATTGAATTATTAATGTTGATAAAAAATGTCGAGCGTTTTATTGTCTCGCAGAAGGTGTGAAAAGTAGAGTATGCTCCTCTGGAATAAAGCCTGTCTTTGTCTTGGGCAGCTTGAACCCCTCGCTTTACTCAGGTCTCTATATCTAGAGTCCCTCGTTACGCTCAGGGTTCAATATGCCGCCCGTGACGTAAGACACTGCTTTATTTCCTTAGTGCATAATCTACTATCGTATTTTAAATTGTTTATTAACAGTATTTCCACATGTTCATTAGGGCTTGAAAATGAAATAAGCAACAATAACAATGTTGTTATTTTTATTTATAAACAAATTACAACTAGGCAGAAAAGTGAAACGGAGTTGATACTAATCAACTACAAACAAGGCAATAAAATATGTAAACCAAGTTATCTGATAAACTAACCACGGGATTAGCTTGTAACAAAAATAAATCGTCCGATTTGCCGCACCGGAGCGCTATCCGACGTTATTGGAAAACTTCTGCCGCGGTCTGTTAATAGAGTAACACAAATTGAGTTCATTAAAAATAATAGCTGGACCTAGTGCCGATGATTCTCTTGAATTAAAATCTGGCTAAAATTACATTTAAATTTCTAAAAGATTCTTGCTTTTATTGGAAAATAGTTTTTTTAAGAGGATGGCCTACCCTAGCAACTTTAGCAATAGCAAAAACCTTATTTGCTGTTAATAGAGGCGATTATAAGTTGACACATTAGCCTTTTTTTTCGGACGCGTGATACTAACGATCACGCAGCGAAACAACAAATTGGTGTGTTTTTATTTTAGCTAATACTGAAATATTTTGCAGAGAAAAAAGTATTGGATTTAAGTAGAATCCCTTTATATTTTTATTAGCTATTTTATGAAAAAAATATCAAGTTGATCTCTTAACCGCGTTTTTGAAACTAACGTTTGAAAAGCAAAAAAAAGAAGGTGGATTTTTTTTTTTTGACAAAATTATATATCGATTGCTTTTCCGGAAAAAAGTTCTGTGCACGCCACTGGTAGAATCCCTGGATAAAAAACATCAATAAATCAAATATATTTTTTTTATACAATGAGAGTCCGAATTTCTTCAAACGAATCCTTGAAAGTCTGGCGTTGCTCATGCTCTAGCTAGGTTCATATATAGGTAGAGAAGACGGTTGTTGCTTCTGTTTCCAAGAGATTGCCCTGTCCTGCACGCATCGCTTTTTACACACAGACGCCATCGCTTCTCCTTCGGATTTCTAACATCATAATGTTAACAAATGTCCATAAAATAAATAAACATGAAAATCTGGTAAAAATGCAGACGAATATAAATGAATATAACTACATGTTACTTACACACGGTTGAACATTTTCTCGATCAAATAATTGAATAGTTCAAGTCTCGTGGTACCATTGCAGAAAGTTCTGTAGGTCACTTTCCGCTTTTATTACAATTGTATATAGAAGAAAACTGGATCTTACAGTTTTATCCGATAGTACTTTTATGAAATTCCGCGTGTTCCGTCTCACCTGGATCAGGTTAAGCGTCCCAAGAATGCACATTTTCCCATCCAGTGGCGTCGTTTAGCAATAAAAGTAAATTATTTTTATGTGTATCGCTGTACTTAAAGTAAAGTTATTCGTTTCAATAACGTGTGATAGGTTTAAGCCTGAAAAATTCAACTTAGAAACTTAGAAACCAAAAATAAAATGATACATTATTTAAGTACCGCATATGCGTTATTTTTTTAAGGCTATACTTACTTTTGAAAGACCTTTTTTGCACATACTCGGGAATAATAATGTTTGAAAACTCTTCAAGCATTCTTCAAGCATATACATAGAGCTCCAGAATAAATATAATAATATTACACAAACATTCTCTTCAAATAAACTGGTGGGCTTGACGCGCGCATGCAGCTGCCAAATCTTCACCGCTTTATGAACGTAAGGTAAATAATAATTCACCAACACTCCTAGAAAATAGACCAGTTTATACAGCGTGTACTCGTTAAGTGTGACCAGGCGATTATTCCGTAACTATTACAAATATCAAAAAAATTTAAACTGATATCGAAAGTACGTTACCTAATCAGTAAAATGACATCAATAACTTTTTGAAAATCAAACGAGATGTATCCAAAATTTTTACATTAAACATTCCCATACATTGTATCGCACAACAAGGACGTCACTTCGAACATCTGCTTTGAATACAAAAGTTTGTACTTGCTAAGAAATAAATATTATTCAATTAAAAGGTAGTTTTATTACTTTGTTAGGTTAATAAACATTTTCCTTTAATATCAGTACTAAGCTAAAATATCCTTTTAAAATAAGGAAACTAAAACCTTTCTACTAATGTCACACTAAATATATGGGAATGTTTAATGTCAAAATTTTGGATATTTTTCGTTTGATTTTCAAAAACTAATTGATGTCATTTTACTGATAAGGTAACGTACTTTCGATATCAGTTTAATTTTTTTTTGATATCTGTAATTTTTACGGAATAATCGCTTGGTCACACTTAACGATTACACCCTGTATATCTCAGTTGGTAGAGTTCAGTCTGGAAGCCACTCGTTCTGAACAACACTCAAAGAGAAGTGTTGAGGAAACTCTCTACCTACGAGTAACACAATATGCGGTTTGCTGCCATCAAAGGTAATTTGGGGAAAAAAAACGAGAATTACAGAAAACTAACTTTTGCCCGCGGTTTAACCCGCGTTTGTGACTGACTTTATTTCAAATTTGTGCAGTGTGAGATACTCAGACTATGAACGTTCTTATTCTAAGGTGATATAGAATAATCATATCTTGTTGTAAAATATTGCTCAAGGCTCAAACCATGAATGACAGTTGGTCTGTTTATAGTATTTAATATATATTAATAATAAAATATAATGTTACCATTCGGCTTTTCTTTATAAATATTGACATATTTAGTGGTTTTTGTTAATTTATACACATTAATTAATGATAGCAAAATGTATTTCGAGTCCACTGGGACTCGGCATCAGTTGCATTGATTGACAATAAAAATTATGACATTATAATTATAAAAGACAAAAAAAGAATTTGCTAATAATGTGAGACATTGGGAAACCAGTGAGTACGAAACGAACGAAGTTTTGCACGAGTGTCCCAATGGTGTCAATTCGGCTAAACACAATTTAACTAATTCGACAGGACTAACCTTATTTTAAGCGTTCTGTCTTGAATGAATGAATGAATAAACACTTTATTGCACACAAATAAGAAGACAAGATACACACAAAGAACAGATAGAAGGCAAGGGCGGACTTATTCCTAAAAGAAATTTCTTCCAGTCAACCTTGGGTAAACATAAAAACATTTTTATCTTGAAAATTGAACTTAACCAGTGCATAACAATATGTAAAAGTTATTTTAAACCTATAACATAAACATAAAAATATACTACATACAAATACATACATAAATACACAGATACATATATACAGACAAACAGTAGCTTAGTCAGTAAGTCATTCAGAGAGATGAGAGGTAAAATTTTTTCAAGTTGTATCTAAAAGAGGACACAGAAGGAAGATCTTTGAGGTTTTGCGGAAGTTCATTCCAGAGTCGAACTGCATTGACCGTGAAGGATTTGGTGAAACGATCAGTGGTGTGGGCAGGCATCGCCAGATCGGAAAGGTGACAGGAGCGAAGCGTTCTGTTGCTACGGTCAGTGCGAAGGACAACTCTTTCTTTTAAATAATGGGGATAGACGGGATTGTGAAGAACATTATATAAAAGGGAAAGGATATGTAAGTTCCTGCGAAGACGAATAGGGAGCCACTTCAACCTGCATCGAAAGTTGGAGACGTGATCATACTTGCGCAGTCCGTATATGAATCGAATACACAAGTTCTGAAGACGCTCCAGCCTATCAAGCAGCTCTTCAGTGGGATCTAGATAAGCAACATCGGCATAATCTAGTAGGGGAAGAAGAAGAGATTGAGCTAACGTTATTTTCGTTTCCTGTGGCAGAAACTTCTGTAAGCGCTTAAGAGAGTGATATGAGCCGAAAACTTTACGACTTACTTCATTGACATGTGGAGACCAAGACAGAGTTTGGTCTATCCACAAACCCAAATTCCTCACAGTCGTACAGTAAGGCACTACTTCTCCATCAAAAACAACATCTGAAACGATGGACATGTCCAAGCGGGAGACGTAATAGTCACTACCAATGATGATAGCCTGTGACTTCTTTGGGTTGACCTGTAAACCGAAACGTAGCGTCCATTCCCTAATGGCCATGAGATCAGAGTTAATGGTGTCCACTGCCCTGTTTATGTCATGTGGTGGTGCGGCTGCGTACAACTGCAAGTCGTCAGCATATAGATGAAAAGAGGAGGAGAGGGAAGCAGTAATAGAATTGATAAAAATTGAAAATAGGAGAGGAGAAAGAACGCCACCCTGTGGGACGCCGGTTGTTAGGTTACACCAATCGGATTTGGAAGTGTCAATTTTAACCAGCTGCTGTCTACCACGGAGATAGGAATTGAACCATGAAATTACCAATGGAGATACATTGAGAGACCTCAGCACGCCAACAAGTATGTCGAAGTCAACAGTATTGAAGGCGTTGCTGAAGTCTAAGAGCGTTAGGACGGTAAGATTCTTTTGCTCTATATTTAGTCTCAAGTCATCTGTCACATTAACGAGAGCTGTAACAGTGCTGTGTCCCGGACGAAAACCAGATTGATAAGGATTGAGGAGTTGGTTATGGGACAGGAAATTAGCAAATTGCTCATGAACAATATGCTCAAGAATTTTGGAGAGAATAGGAAGAATGGATATAGGACGAAAATCAGAGAAAGAAGCAGGATTGGACTTTTTAGGGAGAGGGATAATATGGGCTTTCTTCCAGGGACTTGGAAAGGAACCAGAGGACAGGGAACAGTTAATAATATCTGCTATTATTGGAGAAACTACATCGGAGATTGGCAGGAACATATCTTTACTGAGCCCATCGTCACCTACTGCCTTGGTTGTTATAGAGCGAAGAATCTTCCGAACATCCAAAGAAGTAATCTCATGGAACTGAAAAGGTGGATAGTTGGTCGACAGAATGGAATTGTGAAGGGTGTTCAAGGTGTTAGATTTGGGAAAGTTAGATAAAAAGGAAGGTGAACTACTAAAATGACCATTAATAGCATTTAAGTCAAGGTTTGAGAGAGGACCGGACTTTCGATACGGAAAGAACAAGACAGAAGGCTCAAATTAAGTTTAGTTCTGTCAAATAAATTAGCCGAATCGACACAAATGTCTAATTATTATCAGTTGCACACAATACTTTATCTACGATCATCAAAAACAATTTCACGAAAAATGAGAAGAATCAAGATCACTCGTCATGATGTCATGATACTTAAGCCCGAGGAATATTATAAATGTAGATGCCTGAGACCAATCAAAAGCGAGAGCGGATAGAGGGCATGGCTTAAGAAATTAAGACAGACTGTTATCGCTTTTCTAGTGGTGTAATAATAAATTTGGCCAATCACAGCGCAGAATTTCGGTGTTCAATTCAATTTTTGTTTAGGCAAATGCAACCGATGTCAACTATTCTGCCAGTGTCACGTGATAGATTATAAACGTGTGATGTATTCCATAAAAAATAAGGTGAAAAATGCGTGTTAGGTTTATATTTAAATACATTTGGGGAACCGAGCAATGTAGAGCGGAGCGAGGTGACCCATCTAATTTTTAGAGAAATATAATATGCCTAGGCAGATCATGATATCCACAATTCTACGATGTGCCGACAACATATCCATAAATTGAAAATGGACTTCCGCAAATTAACGCCTGCTTAATTTTAAAAAGAATTTTTAAATTTTTTTTAGGGAATTTACGTAATCTTAGGACATAGTTTTCATTATTTTGTTATATAAATTACCCATTATATTTTTATGATTTTTTAAAGAATTGTCCGATAAGACGTCTCTTGAGAATTTTAGACATTACACTGATTGTGATGTGCGATTGCTTATAAAAAAAATAGTGGTCTGTCTATGTCTGTCTACTCATCTGTCATCCAGCTTTCAAATTAGTCGGAAGCAAATTATTATAAATATTTATCGTGACAGCAAAGGGCACATTTTTAAACAGCCATTTTTCAAGTGACGTCACACGAAGGCAAATGGAAGTTGCAGCTTTTTCGTAAAAATATCCATCATTATGAGGTTTTTGACCATATGTTCTAGAACACGGCTAATTAAACCTAAATCTCGAAATGGTTTTCGAAATAACACACCTTAACATAATTTAATATAAGCAAATTATATAATTTTAATTAGTTGTTTTCTTTTTATTATTTATCGGCCATCTGGAAAGAGGATAATGTTTGATCAAATATTTACGACTTGAGGTTGGTCGGTAACGATACAAGACCAAAAGGTCCAAATCAATACCTCAATAAACATGAAGTTTACATCCAGGTAAATATTAACCAGACATTATCAACCATACGGTCAGAAAGCTGCGGAAAATAGAACTGTTTTTTTTTTCAAGTTACCTTTTAAGTTACCACCTGTTAAGTGGCGTAACTATGAGGTAATGAAACAAATCACGAAAATGAAAAATTTTAAAATAACACAGAAGCAACCGAATGAAAGTGAACTGTCAAATTGGTATCACTATAATTAGGGTGAGTGTCCACCATAACGAAATTGATAGATATTACAGCTAAGACTCAATTTGATTTTTATGAGATAAAATCAAAATGAGTCTTAGGGCGTTTGTGCACTTATC
This sequence comes from Ypsolopha sequella, assembly GCA_934047225.1. Lineage (NCBI taxonomy): Eukaryota > Metazoa > Arthropoda > Insecta > Lepidoptera > Ypsolophidae > Ypsolopha > Ypsolopha sequella. The sequence goes on from OW203985.1 coordinate 15,313,912, forward strand.
CGTATTCTATTCGTATTCATGTTTTTACGTGATTTTCCTAGATAAATTTCGGATCCGTTTTTAAGTTGTACGTTACAAATCACGAATACGAATCGAAAACTGATGAGTGCATAAACGCCCTTAGTAATATGTATATAAAAATATGCATCGTCACGACACGAATCCCCGAGGAGTTATCAGAGATGGTCCGAGTGTGAACTGTGAAATGCAAGTCACAGTCCACACTCGGTACACCCACGTTTCACCGACGATTATTATGTTCCAACCAATGTGATGAGTGATGAGCCCTATCGCCGTTCTTTGGGCACAAATACACGCTTTTTCCTCACGATGTTTTCTTTAACCGTTTAGCAAGTGGTGAGTATTATAAGAACAAATACTACGCACATAAATTCCAAAAATCCAATTGGTGCATGCTTGAACTAGGACTGAACCTGGATCTCATGATTGACAGGCCAGCGTTCTACCCCTGAGCTACCTATAGCTGTAATACAAAAAAGTTCTATGCACGCCACTGCTGTATTACCTTTTTCGTTATTTCAAATTGGTATTTAAACTGCAACCTGTACCATTTATTAAAACGCACACTGGAAACTTTATGCCGCATCACGAAGCATGTAATTTTAAGGGGCTCTAGTTAAAAGTTTCATTGCAACAGTCGCATACAAGTCGTCGAAGTCAATTCGAGTTTTATGCAAATGCGTGCGTTCAGCTCGGAATACCAACGTGTGACGTCACGGGCGCAACAAATGTTGAATGTTTCCGCCATGAAAAACTTTCAATACTCGAAGTGTTGAGTATATACTGCTATGAAGAGCGCTCTGAGCATAGAATATGATTTTAAAATCGTAGTAAATGTTTATAAACTTATCGTCAGATAAAACAGACCAAAATAGTCGAAACTCTTACGCTCTCTTGACACCGACGGTTTTATCTTGTCGTAATATTAATAATTTCTGGGAAAAAGCAAGCTTTTTAGTGCATGCAGGTTTTCCTTCACCGTTTAGCAAGTGGTTAGTTTACAAATGAAAAATTATATTACTGTGTGTAAATGTATAAATATTAAGTTTCTTTGTTAGGGAGTCAGTGCCCGTTGTTCCTGGTGTTTTCGACGGGCGTTCCGACGGGATAGCTCAAGTAAATGATACGGAGACATGATATTCCAGGTGCTGTATTCGGAGGATAACAGTGGTCGCGTGCGTTTCTTGCGTAAGGTTACAGAGTGAGAGAGAAGAGAATGACTCGACATAAAAATGAGTTGAAAGAATGAATACATGAATGAATGAAGAATGATTAGATGATTTAATGAATTACTTTAAATATAAGGCGTGCACTTTTGAATAACACTTAAAACGGCGGCCGGTACCCGTCACGCACCAGCTTGAAGATTGTCTCCAACATTCTTTGTTCAAATAAGGCATCCATCCATCCATCAGTCTAGTTCGTCCACTGCTGGACATAAGTCTTTCCAGGACTTTGCCACTCCCGGCGGTCATCCTGGAAGAATTGCCCATACTCACACATGCTGCGCAGGTGGGTTGGTGAGCGCGGTGCCGGAACCCTCGCACCAGCGACGCCGCTGCCCGTCACCAGTCTGTTCCATTTAAGGCCCGGCTATTAGGGATGGATATACCGCCATCCATCAGTCCCAGGCATGGTGGGCCTCGTGGTTTTTGCCTGTGAGCTGTCCTCTTACTCTCCCCGAATTACTTCGAGGGGGTCTCCAAGTAAGATGGTGGTACCTCCACAGTCGAGCTCGGCATCAGCTCTACCACCTCTAAGGCAAATAAGGCCATTCCCATAAAATTAAAATGTCCATAATATCAGATGTCACGAGTTGAACAAATTCGCAGACTATATACTTTTTATGCCCCGCACTTTCAAAACTTTTTTCTAAACCCTTTTCCTCTTTTCAATAGCAAGTTTTTGATATGTAACCCGAAAGTAAAAAACAGCTTCAAAACTCTCAGCGATGTTTGAATAACTTTGTCAAGTAACTTATATTGCTAACTTCCACAAACATTTTTCCCTTTTGTGCGAGCAAAGATTGTGAATAAAATCATCAATAAATCTTTTTCAACTAGAAAACAAGCTGGATTTTTAAAGCGGCATGAAAATTCTATTAAAAGATTTCTCCTTCAAACTGTAATCTCATTTTAATGAGGACTTTACAGAAAGGAAGAGGTTAATAAATTTGCTAAGTATTATTGACTAAAAATATTGAGTAAAAATGGATTGTAGAAATAGGAAAACAACATGACAAGCAATTAATTTATATGTTGTCAAGGGTTTAAAGGATAAAAATTAACTAGTAAATAAAAGAGTATCAAGGCTATTTCGTTCAAAAATAAGTTTGTACATATTTTAAATAAAAGGTTCACAAAAATGCACGCGTTTATGACCTTCAAGACTAATCAAGTCTACTGCAGCGCCTCGTCGGTTACCATACGTGTTTGAGTAACAAAATGGGACCAATTTTATTTTATAGCTCTATTTATGATAAATAGAGAGAAAATCCCTGTGAATTGAAATATATTATGATAAAATGTGATTAAAAAAAACAAAACAAGACTTTCAGCTAGTACAATATGCACCAACTTACTTTGTGAATCTGAAAATAGTCACAAGGCATCGCAGTTACGCAATATCGGGGTTTCAACGGGGAAGGGTTGGTATGAAGGGGGATGCACAGATGACAGCTTATTTCACATTCGCAAAATAGCTAGCACGCACTAAACTTAGTGTGTGGGAAGGACACGTAGACCTATATAATGTACTCTTTGCGTAGACCCCATTGCTTCAGTCATCCGGAATACCATACAAATTGGTAAGGCAACTGTACGTATCAAAAAATTGGTCAAGTTAAAGTCGTAAACACTATAAGGGTTGTCAATATTGTCAAAATTTGTGACTGTTATTTCATTTAACGTACTAAAATTTTATATTTTTTACGTAAGACATTTTAGTATTTTAGGGGTGCGGGTCAGACTAAATCTTATTTTTTCTTACACAGAGGAGGGGTAGGTTCTAAATATTTCTTACGTAATATTAGGGCATATTTTTGGCTGATCCTTTATCTAATTAACTGTTGAGCCCTTAGATTAGTCCAGATACGCAATTTTTTTCTCCTCAATTTAATCTTGTTTACCTTTATTTATTATCAAAAAATTTAGGTTTTTACTAATATTTCTTCGAAAATTAGATCTTACGTAAGATTGATGGGGGGCGAAAGGGTCCAATCAAATTTTATTTTTTCTTACACAGGAGAGGGATGGCCAAAATTTTCTTACGTAATAAATGAACAGCCTTTTAATGTGTCATAAATCCGCATTATAAAATTATCTACACGAAAGTTATTCTCAAAGTTGAATATAACTTTACTGCAAATAGTTTTAAATGCACGAGTAGCTTCTGCCGTCATAAAAAACCCTCCATCACCCTTGAGTTCAAGGTTTGCAACAAACGGACCAATAAATGAAACTACAAACGTTTCCAATTTTCACGGAACCCTTATAACAAATAGAAACAACCATCCTTATCAATAAAAAGCAATTCCCAGTTTCGTACCTCTTCTTTATTTCGGTGCTGATCCCCCGGGCAAAAGTTACAAGTTAAAAACAGCTTTCATCGGTGGCCGCGTTTCGCTAAGTTTCAGTGAAGTTATATTGAACCTACAGCCTTCGGCCTGAAGTGATATATGTACTCGCCATCCGTGATATTAAGAAACCTGAGTGGACTCTTATAGCGTGGTAACAGAAATGATTATTGACAAGCAAGGTTGTCTTGTAGTTTTGGTTGGTTAGTATCGCAAGTGTACCCGACACCCTGTCGCGCGGTAAACTTTTGTACTCGTAAATAATTCAGCTGCCTGTACATCTACTTACGTTTTCGAGTTAGAATGTAGTTGTTACAATGTACAATATGATCTTTGTTATAGAGTTTTGCTCGAGGGATATGATATGTTTCAATGTGAGTGTTTCATACATACAAGTAAAATTATTTGCAAAATGTAGTCTGCATTTTAACTGTAGGAAAGTTTGTAATCTCAAACGGCAATCATTTAGGGATTTAGTAGGTACATTTTGATGTTCAAGCACCACTTAGGCCAGGCCACTTCAAATTTTGTGGATCTTCAAATTGAGGCTCTAACCTTTCATGAGAAGTAAGTAATTATAAGAATTTACGGATTTTTTCTACAATTTCCAGACTAGACACAGAGCAATACAAATGCGAGTCAGCTATGCGAGCACGTACGCGTCGATTAGATAAATTTGACAGATAGAATCGATATATTCTAAACAATAACCCTTATTGCAATGAAATAAGATTTACATTTTTATTTATCGAATCGATGTCGAGTCGATACCAAGTTCATGCTAGTACCCCTGTGCCGAGATCGAGTCGAGTTACCATCGTAACACATTACGGAACGCAGCCAAACATCGCTCTTGCACTGAACTTAGTGATATCCAAGTGACTTTTGGCATTGAGGAATCAATACCAAAAAGAGCCCTTATAGAGCAGACATCATTACGCGACCAACTCAGTTGTGGGCGCGGTCAAAAGTTATGTTGTTTCATGAAACTCCATGAAACTTGCGAAGACAATACAATCGTGCCGATGCCGATGTCGCCGCGGGCGCAAACTTGAAAACTTGTTTCAGGAGAAACATGATTTTGGCAAGATTGTGGACTTTTTCAAAACAAATTTTTGATTATTATTATTACAGATAAAATTTTCCATTTTTGATTTTTATTCATTTTTACTAACCGTACCTAAAAGATGCAGGACAAATTTTGGTGTGACTCCGTTGTCCGTCCGTCCGTATGTTGTACCTCATAACTTTAGCACCGTTGAAGATAAAGATGTGATATTTGGCACAAAAATAGCATTAATTTGCCGACATGCATGGTGTTAAAAAATTTTGTATATATCCCAACATACAATATAGGTATCAAATTGTACGAGGAGATATTATAGATCTGATTGTAAAAATATATACTTTAACTATATTTTCTGGCACTAATTTCAAGAAATCATTGAAAAACCGCAAAAAAAAGTATGACGATTGTATAATAAATAAAAAATTATTTTATAAAAATACAATATGGTGTAGTTATCGTATAATTATGTCTATTAATTTTAATTTTATTTAACGTTCGTTTGTCATTTTATATTGTGTAACTTATTTTGACAATACAATTATAATTAAGTTCTAATTGTATCTATAATTGTATCTATAATTTTAGTTTTAATTTGTCTTTTGTATTTATCATTTTAGTTTTAATTTGACTATTGTTAATATTTTTCTTTGTGTTTCTTCTTTTTCATTAAAGGCTAAGGCTGAAAATCGGCGGCTTTTTGTGTTTACAAAAAGTCAATGGCCGAGTCTTAGACCGATTTGTCTCCTCTAATGTTAATTATTATTATTATTTTGTATCGTGTTTTGTGACAAATAAACAGCTTTTATTATTATTATTATTATTATATGGGTATCAAATTGTAGGTATTGTAGAGTTGATTGTAAAAGTATAAAATTTGGCTTTATTTATTTTTAACTATTTCGAGAAATCTTTGAAAAACCATAAAAAATGTATATCCCCCCTTTTATCTTCCAAGTATCTCCCCTTCAAGCTGGCGGACCGAAAATTACCAAAAAAAATTGGTAACATGTAATCAAAATTCACGAAAACAAAATGACAAAATTCCCAAAACTGTCGAATTACAGAACCCTACGTCAGCGAGTCTGACTCACACTTGACCCGTTTTTTGATTTTATGTAAGACAATAAAAGCACATTCAGCTATAATTATGGTAAAAAGCCGCAAAGTTTACGTATTTTACGGATTTGTTGTTAAAATATTATTCAAATTTTACGATTTTTAGTTCCACTTAAGAGTCTATTTTCCGGATTTGTTACAAAATATTAGGAGATAATTACAACGGCCAAATTACTACTTTTAGCTAAGACAACTTATCTTTAAAAGTTTGCTATATGCACAAACATATTTTTTATGATTTTATGGTAGCTTAAAATAATTAGATTTTCCATAATCGTGATATAAGATTATTTTAGGAATTTACGGCGGGTATCAAGACTATGGAAAAGCCAATTGTTTTATAGTTATTGTAATATCATAAAAAATATGTTAATGCATATAGCAAACTTTTAACAATAAGTTTCCTTTGAAAATGTTGTATTTTGGCCGTTATAATTATTTCGTAATATTTTATTACAAATCCGGAGGAACTACCCTTAAACTTAAATCTAGATAATGCCAATGGACTCAGACTTATTATAATAAAATTCTATTTCGTACGGAGGTTTGCGCGTTATGACGTCTCTTAATCAGTTTTGACTTAAAAAAAAAGGTATTGTAAGAGGTAGGTATATAAAAAATATCAATTCTGAATACAATATGTATGTATTAACTACCTAAGTAGTAGGTATAATATTATATTCTCGATATAATGTTAGGTTGCATGTGATCATAAATTCCGTAGCCAAGCGAAGTGAACCGGAGCGAAGCGAGCCCTGCAGTTCTAAATAAAAGTGAACATAATAATATCTCTTATTGAAATTATAATATCAAGGCTTTTACAATAACTCTTCGACATCTATAATTTACATATCTTACTGGCAATCTCTATAATTCAGATATTCTATACAATACCAAGGCAATGTATAGATTACCAGAACATGTTTTTTCATTGGAAAAACAAAACTTTACGGCTCGTTGCATATGTCTTTCATTTAATTTTATCTGGTCTTTTCCTTCAGGAATGACCTAGGCACGAGAATATTCTAAGCTAATTTAACTTATCAAATGGAGTGCATAGCTTGGCAACGCCCAAGCGCTGTACTCTATATATATATGGGCGAAAGGACCGCCCTTCGCGAATTTCCATACGCGCCATAAGAGACCATAAATTCCAGTTGCCTATTAAAAGACCTGCATGCATATTATGCTATGCCGTAAAAATAAAGGTTGGAATTTTAGCACGGTTTAACGGTGAGGTGAAATTTTTTGTGAAATTAAAAAATAAGTAACAAAATTCTTAGGCCGAATGTACACAAAAGCTCGGTTGATAATTTACGCCATGTGGTACAAGAAAAAAACAATAGTATGAAAAAAGCTCGAGAGTAAATACGAGTATATTTGAAAAAACTAGTAACATTAAATTATTTTTGACCAGTTAAAAAGGTGGCTGCTTTCGATACGATTTTTAGGGTTCCGTACTTACAGGGTAATTGTAAGGAACCATTTTGAGAATCCATTGTCCGTCCAGCTGCCCGTATGTCACAGCCTCATAACATTTAAACCAGTAAAAAGATAGAGACATTGAAATTGACATAAAAATTATATAAATTTTCCCACATAATGAATTAATGTCGTAAATAACAATTTTGAAAAATTCGAATTAGTTAAAAATAATGTTACTGTAAAAGCAAAACAAATCCTGACTGTCCCCAAAACTGATAAAATACAGAACCCATAGTTCGGCAGTCTGACTCGCACTTGACTGGTTTTTTAAATAAACAAAACATAAACTATGATACTTTATTATATTTCTTAATTTCTTCTTATGACTGTTATTTATGAGTTATTAGGTAAATTCTCATCATCATCATATACAAAAATCTAACTTGTGCAATAAAGAATTTTATTATTTTTATTATTATTATTATTATATTGTAGCGACTATTACCAAACTTATAATTAATTTTACTGGTCGATGCCTCCGGAGACCCTCAGGCTGGTACTTACCTCGGCCTGCTGGTTACTCTCCCGCACGATGGCAATGACATATATTTTTTATTTAATTTATAATATATTTCTTTTTAGGTAGTTAAAGTTTTCAATATTAACAGGATTATTTAGTTTTAATTTTAGGTAAGTATATATATTTATAATACCAATTATTAAGTATATGTAGAATTACAACTTAAAAAATAATATTAAAGAAAAAATTATTATATCATCAATATTAAATTTGTACAATAAACATTTTGCCATAAATACAGTTAAAAAAAAAGAAAGATTTTATTTTTAAACAACATGCACGAGAAGCTCTATGAAACTAAAACCCATATTTTTGCTCTAAACATTTACCTAGCTAGAAATTAATAATGTACATTTAGACAAGAGATTAAACAAAAATTACATTTTTAAGATAATCATATAATATATTTCGGCTCAATTTGTGGGCATTTATTAAATAAGAGTAAGAATTTATTAAATAACACTGACTGTTATGGCCACGTACTCGTAGCGGATAGTGAAAAACCCGCCCTTTTCTAATCAATTGAAACAGAACACTTACTCAATAGTTATTCTACAAAACCTTATTACCTATGTATTGTGTAAACTGCATTCGCAAAGTTTCAATTGGTTTCTGCAAATTAGAATTTAAAAATTTTAAATTAAAATTAAAATCAGTTTTCAGGAAAAAAAGGATCAAGGTAAATAATACCTATACAACAAAGAAAAAGGGTTTTGTATGTATGAGACAACTGTTTTTTTATTCTCGATTTCTCGATTTTTTTAACAAAAGGTAGGTCGTAATGGCAAATACTATTGCCAGTTTCCGGCTTCTGCAACTTCGTCTTAACACCCTGTAGCAGTGAAATCAGTGAAAAAGATTTTATAGAGTAAAAATATTAATCATAAGTTTATATTGGAAAATCGACGCCATTTCCTTCAGTGCCCATCAGGTGGGCAAGTAATTCATTTATATGTAACATCCCTTTCTAACACAGTGATCTTTCTATTTCTCCTCTTACCCTGCTGATAGCTCGTTACAGGTGTCTGTAACGTTTTTATCACTGCATTGAATTTCGCTAAGATAATAAAGGGGGATGATTATTTGTAAGGTAACCAATACATAGTTTATTTTAATTTCGTAAGTTATTTTAAATTAGTTCTCTGTTTCGAACAAGCATATTCAAAACATTTTTTATAAATTTTCTCGGGCTATGAATGTAAAGCTTAGCGCGTTAATTTTAAAAAGTATCAAAAATTGTGATATGTTGCTCGTGTTTACGTCACTTTGAAAGACTTGGCCGATGCGATGCGTGCAAATTGATTGTGCGCTGTGTGATCATGATAACAAGATCAGCATGAAATAATTGTTAGACCAAACAAGAGAGACGTATTGCATTAGCTTTTCCAAGAATATATTGTGCGATAAGTACTAGAAATCCCACTCGAATAGGTCACCCGAGCTTGACGAGCGGGATGAAGGTTTCTACAACGTTTCGATGCCTATTAACTCAGAAATCCTACACTAGTGTATGAATGAATGAATGAATGAATTTATTCACAACAAAGGTACATTAAAAGCTTATTATTTACGATAAAAAACAATTAGCAAAACCCTTAAAAATAAAGTTTTACATAATTAGATTTATAGTCAAGTAAAGAGTACTCGCCGTACTAGTTTATAAAAATAAACTGTTGACCATATGTGACGTATTGAAACAGCATTTACGCGTGTTTGTCGTCTGGAAACAACTGGAAATGCTAATTCAATTTGTTTCCGTATAAAGGGACGTATTAAACCAGCATTTCTATATACGCGGACCGGCCGGCATCAGTGGACTCTGGTAAATAAATACGTCTCGAAAATAACTAGTTATGCCGATTAACTGAAAAACTTAATAAACGACGTACACATATATTTCTATTCATATATTAATTATTAGTAATATATTTGATCGATCATTCCGATAATATCATATTCCTCGTGATATTATTCCTATAACGGGCAACGCAAAGTCTTCCAGCAAAGTGAAGGTATACTTCAGCCGTCGGCACGGGCCTGAAAAGGTGCTCTAAACGGAAGGATACCGTCCGTAAAATAGGATTTCATGCATGTGTTGGCCTGTGTGAACAAATCTGTACGGTTGACAACACAAGACCTTTGCCAATAGCCTTATCCTGGGACAAAAATGATTTCTCATTTCAAGCTTTTTAGTTTCAAAGACGAGTCAAAGCTTACGATATCAGCTTTTATGTTCGTAATAATAATAATATATATGGACGAAAAAAAAAACGGTTTTAGGTCAATATTATAATAATTCTACATAAAATATCCAAATTTCAGATCTGTAATTCATTTTGTCTACGATAAAGACCCGTGACATACGGACGGACAGACAGGCTAACAGGCGACGCACCGACAGGAGAGTGCCATATGGCTTCATTTAGTCCTAAAGGTACGGAATCGGTTCTGACTCAACGCTCCTCATGTCTAGATTTATTTATTTCTGCGTTTAAAAACTGCCATTATAATTACGTAAATAATATAATTTAAAAAATTATTAAAAAACCATTATCACGACATGAATCCCCGAGGGGATGTCAGAGGCATTCCCAAGTGTGAACTGTGAAATGTAAGTCACAGTCAACACTTGGTACATCGACTTTTCACCGAAAATTATTACCTTCCAGTGTAATGGGTACAAGTGAGCCCTACATCACCGTACCTGGGGCACAAATGGACCAAAGGCTAAACGGGCAGGTAGTCGCCAACGACCTTGATTTGACTTATATTGGTACAAATATTGACAGAAACTATATTGAAATAACGTTCATATCAGCGCGCACTGCATTACGACGTCGCTGGGTCTCCGGATAGCACAAAATAGGGGAAAATAATACTTTTACAGAGACGCGATGGAATGAAAAAAAATTTCATCTATGATTTTTCGAAGCAATATTTTCCTTGTATTTTAGTGCAAGAACCATACAAGTACCATTAGCGGTTTCAAATAAATAACGAATTTTATTTAATTTTTGGTCTTAAAACTACTACATATAATGTTTAATTTTAATGTTTATTTTTTTCATATTTTGCGTCACTGGATGTCATTGCATTCCACCTCGACAGGCAGTGTTGCAAGTTAAAATTACAATATTTTAAATTGGATTAGATTACTTTAGATTAAATTAAATCGGATATGTAAATAATTATGATGAATGTAATACTAACATAGTTTTTAAGACCATTGTTAATAATACTATGGGCCCTGCCTCAAAATAAAGATATTATTGTTAAGAAAAATATCGTTATCAGTAAGAGTAATTTTCCGATGACGCTGGAACAAGCACCTTAAGGTGGATGGTCCAAGGTATATTTTATAAAAAACTTGTGAGAACCAATAACGACGACAGAAGTATTATTATTTAATTCTGTTACCTTTTTCCACACGTTCCATCAACTTTACACCCGCGAATATTCAGTTTTTCTTTAAAACAAAATGTTTTAACAGTCTAATTTTGCAATTTAAAACTTTCATACATTGGATTTCAAAAGTTTTAAATAACAAAATTAGATTCTAAAAAAGTTTGATTGTAATAAAACTGATTATTCGCGGGTTAAAAGTTCAGGTAACAGAATTAAATAATAATACTTCTATCGTCGTTATTGGTTCCCACAAGTTTGTATGAAGATTGCTTTGGACCATCCACCTTAACGTGCCTTACGAAGCATGCTGACCGAACACAAATTAATGTGTAATTTTTTGTAAGCGAAAAATTTTGGTATCCTAATATTAAGATATCTTTTGCTTTGCTATGACGTCATACCATATTTTTTCGATTTTACAAGCCCTGATAAAATGAATTCATTATTTTTATTCTATTAATATTACTGAGTATATATTCAGTTTAATATATTCTATTAATATTGTAATTCTTACGCAAATCTTAAATCTTACAGAAAACTACAGATTACAAAAGGCTCTATTTCAAAAAGTATTATTCTAATCTTTGAAACTTAAGGTGCCCGTATACAGACGTTATTTTTGTTGAACAACATTTCTTAGTGGGATATCTTGAACAAATTACATTGAATTAATTATGTTAATGTTACTATGTTATGTATGTAGTTACATTGACATTATGCATTGAACCAAGGTTAAATCCAGAGAAGTCATTCGGTTGGATAAGAAAACGGAAGGACTAAAGGAGCCTCTCAGAGGCAACAAGGACATCAATCCATTGGCAGCCCTCATTAGCAAGATGGGTGAATATATCACAAAATCCAGCGAATTGTAACTTCCATGACATTGACAATGACCTCATGCATGCCTCATGCCCAGGCTCAGTCCTGGTTAAAACAAAGGTTTGATTTTACGTTCTAAAATTTTTTATATTTTTGATCCCTTATCCCAATGAAATTAAAATAATCCTTTACTAATTGGGTTTTAAATTTTTAACTAAATCCTTTATCGAGTTTTTATAACGCAATTAATTAAGCTTAGGTAGGATATTGTTTTGAAAAATAAACACTTTGTTTATCCTAATAACGAAGTTTGTTTTAATTCGTATTGCAAAAAGTCATTATTAGAAGTTACATCACAGTTTGTGGCATTGAACTACCTCTATATTGTTGAATATTTCTCCAAAAGTCATTATTAGAAGTTACATCACAGTTTGTGGCATTGAACTACCTCTATATTGTTGACTATTTCTCCAAAAGTCATTATTAGAAGTTACATCACAGTTTGTGGCATTGAACTACCTCTATATTGTTGACTATTTCTCCAAAAGTCATTATTAGAAGTTACATCACAGTTTGTGGCATTGAACTACCTCTATATTGTTGACTATTTCTCCAAAAGTCATTATTAGAAGTTACATCACAGTTTGTGGCATTGAACTACCTCTATATTGTTGATTATTTCTCCAAAAGTCATTATTAGATGTTACATCACAGTTTGTGGCATTGAACTACCTCTATATTGTTGACTATTTCTCCAAAAGTCATTATTAGAAGTTACATCACAGTTTGTGGCATTGAACTACCTCTATATTGTTGACTATTTCTCCAAAAGTCATTATTAGAAGTTACATCACAGTTTGTGGCATTGAACTACCTCTATATTGTTGACTATTTCTCCAAAAGTCATTATTAGAAGTTACATCACAGTTTGTGGCATTGAACTACCTCTATATTGTTGACTATTTCTCCAAAAGTCATTATTAGAAGTTACATCACAGTTTGTGGCATTGAACTACCTCTATATTGTTGACTATTTCTCCAAAAGTCATTATTAGAAGTTACATCACAGTTTGTGGCATTGAACTACCTCTATATTGTTGATTATTTCTCCAAAAGTCATTATTAGATGTTACATCACAGTTTGTGGCATTGAACTACCTCTATATTGTTGACTATTTCTCCAAAAGTCATTATTAGAAGTTACATCACAGTTTGTGGCATTGAACTACCTCTATATTGTTGACTATTTCTCCAAAAGTCATTATTAGAAGTTACATCACAGTTTGTGGCATTGAACTACCTCTATATTGTTGACTATTTCTCCAAAAGTCATTATTAGAAGTTACATCACAGTTTGTGGCATTGAACTACCTCTATATTGTTGACTATTTCTCCAAAAGTCATTATTAGAAGTTACATCACAGTTTGTGGCATTGAACTACCTCTATATTGTTGACTATTTCTCCAACAGTCAGTCACTATGCCAGACCTCAATAACCAGTCTGCCGAGTACACCAAAAGTTGTTAGGACAACCCCAACAAAAATTAGTGCAGTGTAGAAGCGCCTGTAGACATCAGGTATTCTGGCACACGGAACGGTTCCCACGGGCTCCTGCGCCGCAGACATGCGACCATTATTAAGGTGGGTTCCGTACTTTTTGTTGCCTGCTGAGAGATTTATTACTTTTAATTATTTTTCATTGTCCGTCGTGCCGTTATTCGTCTCGTAGGCATTAAATTAGATGCTCGTTACATGGTGTGATTTACCTTTGAACGCTGCTTTATTTATGGAGGGGATGAGAGAAAAATTAAATACATAATTTGATAAAAGAGTAGAAAAATAAGTACTCAGGTGTCAACCTTATTTTTATAGTTTTGTCAAAGACAGGAACCCTAAAAGAAAAATGTAATTGAAAAGTAATCAAAAACGATTGAACCAATGACTGAAGATAGCTTTACACGAAGGTGCCAAAGAAGAATATTCTTAATCTGTCGAGTTCTCATTTTCTCTAAAACAATTATTAAATCTAGATTGGAGGCAAGATCGTGGCTCAAATGTTAATCCGATAAGTGGTGGACGCCCCGTAGCGTTACTCGCATGGACTTCGTTTCTCCCGATCCCGTGAGAATTTTCGGAAATCCCTTCTTAACAGATGTCTACGTCATACAAGGAACCTTGAGTCCAAATTTCATGTTCCTAGCTCCAGCCGTTTGCTTTAGGCGTTAAAAGGTCAGTCAGTCGGTCAGGGTATTCTTTTATATATACAGATAGAGGGCTATGAAAGTGAGATTAATTATTTTAGGGTGTAAAATCTTACATGCTTTCCTAGCTATAAATATAGTGCGAAACTAGCAAAATACCCTTATTAAATATTTGCAAACATACGTAATCATCAGTCATCACTTTATACCTAACCCAAAAACCGGAGGCTTACATTTATGATTTGTAAACATGCGTGTATAACTTTGTCGGGATAAGGCTGTGGCCTGTAAATGAGCGTTTAGAAACATAAATATATGGCGTTGTTTAAACAAACACTTGTACTTATCCACATATACAGTAAACTTTATTATGCCCGACCGGTTTCGCTGTAAAGCATTTTCTAGGGCTTTTTGCAAATCCTAACTAACAAAGAAAATAATTTTATACTAGGTACAACCATGTCTAAAAATGACGTGAATCAGACATTTTTAGACATGGTTGTAACTAGTATAAAATTATTTTCTTTGTTAGTTAGGATTTGTAAAAGGCCCTAAAAAATGCTTTACAGCGAAACCGGTCGGGCATAAAAATGTTTACTGTATATGTGGATAAGTTGAAGTGTTTTTTAAACAATGTTTTATAAATTCCACCAAGTGCCAATAATCACTAGCATATACTATATTAATATATGGAACGATGTTCCTCATCGCACGTTACACACCAGACGCTTGGCGGATGAAGACTAGGCCGAAACACTTCAACCGTTACATTTTCACCATCTCGCTTTCATACATTTATTTATCGTTAACGCTTCTTACCGCGTTTCATAGTACGGGTATCTCTCGTTTTTTTTTTATGTTGTTCTTACTTGTACGATACAATACCTCACGTAACTACCAGACATCCGTAGATTTTCCTTTCTGTATATCTTTAGTGATTTTAATTTATAGGGTCGGTTGTAGAGAATAAGTAGTTAAATAAACACGGCCGAAAATTACAATACCAGAAATATACCTATAGAGACGCAAAAACGCACCTTTATTCTTTATTCTTTAATAAACACAGAAAAGCAGTTAAAACATATAATACATTAAAAGACATGTACACAGGCGAGCTTATCTCTAAAAAGAGATTTCTTCCAGCAAACCTAAGCGGGAAAGGGAAATTTTATTAAAATAAGTAATCATACATACGTGTACTACAAAAGATATATCCTAAATAATATATTTATATATATATATATATATATATATATATATTACGATACCTAAACAAAATATACATACATAATTATAATATACTTACTTACACTTACTTACATATAATACATATAAAAGGTACACATAACATTTTTACGTTTGAAAAAAAGAAAACCCCTTAAATGCATCGATGAACCCTTTAAATGCATTTAATTGCAAATTATTTAGTATCCATATGCGACAAAAAAATTACCATGCAGGCTGATAAATGTGTCTGGTAGGTACAAAATTATACTCTTACCAATAAAGATATGGAAAACATTCTTTGACGTCACAGTTCAGAAAAATCAGATGCTTCCTTTGCTGTGCTCAAAATGCCAAGCTGCACTGAATTACATTTGACTTTCTCTTTTGCGCGTTTTTGTGACAAAGCGCGTTTTTGTGACTAAGTAGGGAAGATTGCAAATATTACGCTGCTTTCAGCTGTCTACTTGTGATAAGTAACGAGTTCGCTTCCTTCAGTGCCACAGCCCAACAGCCCCTTCATCGGTATTCAGCGGTCGGCATTCAGCTCATTAAAATGCGTCTAACAATAAACGCTGCTCCATGGGACCTTTTGTCAGGCCAGTTTTAACCGCGATCCAATCTGTTGTTGCGTTATTATTTCACTCTTTGTAAGCGGTTATATAGAGTTGGTAACTCAACTGTTATATTGTAGGTGCTTGAGATTATTTAAAATAACTTTCGTATTGAAATATTTTTAAAATTTTGCATTTTGTATCGGATTTTTTATTTATTCTTACTTTTATGTTGGAATTAATGGCTTTCAATAATATTATACGCCAAAACTGTGACCAAGTTAACGTATATAAATAATTATCATTGCGGTATAGAAATGCAAAAGAAAAATTAACTTGACAGCGAGGAGGTCTGAATTTATTTCTGTCACAGTAAAATTATAACTGACATTATGTGAGACATTGGGACACAAGTTTTGTTCGTTTCGTAATAGACTTGCACGAGTGTCCTAATGTCTAATTATATCCAGCTGCACACAAAACTTTATCTACAACCATCAAAAACAATTTCACGAAAAATTAGAAAAAGAACATTCGTCATGATACCTTTAGTATGTAGATGCCTGAGACCATTCAGAAGCGAGAATAGTAAAGAGGGCGTGGCTTAAGAAATTAAGACAGACCGTTATCGCTTCTGATTAGTTTTCTAGCGGTGTTACAATAAATTTGGCCAATCACAGCGCAGAATTGCAGTATTATAATTTAATATTCGGTCAAACAGTGTAGGTACTTATAAAACCGCTCATGATATTGTAATTACCTTATTGCACTGTGGAAGTATATAAAGTATCATGTATAACACGCGCAGTACCTAAACAGTGTAAATGTTTTTTTTTTGTTGGTTGACACTGAACGTTAAAATAGCGTCCAACAGCTGAACGAAAACCAGAAAATATTTAAAATGAATGCATCAATGCTTAGGTCAAATAGAGAGAATGGTTGAAAGAAGAGTGACAAAAATACTTATACCTATATTATAGTAGATACATATATGGAAAATGGGTCTAAACCTGGTAACATATTCAAGCAAAGTTAAAAGTATCCAGAACAGCGATAGTGATTTGATAGAGTAAATTGTGTGTCAGGATCGTATCAAATGGAGATCCGTTGCCCCTGCCTACCCTCTGAAAATATTTGTGTACTTTGGTAGTATTATTTAATAAACCGATAACAGCCCTAGATATTGATATTGTTGTTTATTATTTAAACCTAACAAAACATCTCAAACCACAAGATACAACAATTAGGTGAACATTTGGTTAACAAAACTTTGTACGTGTAGGTGGTTGTGGTAACAAGCCTTGAAACTTGGAGGATTCATCAGTTTTAGTACACACTTGTGTTTCTTGTAATAACAATATATTTTCATATTCAAAATACGCAACTTGTTGAAGATAATAAAGCGAGGATAGACAAAATACTGTACTATATTTGAGGATTACAGATTCAAATATCTGCATTGAGTATTTGGTCGTTTGTCCATCTTACCGAAAAGGGATTATTGCAGTATTAACTATTTTTTGTTTTTGATAATTTTTATTATTGTATTTTTGGCAACTTAAATTTAATATTATTATCATATCTCGCAATAGTCGGAATATACCTAAAAATACCGTGCCATAAGTTCTCATGTTAGAATAAATTATTTATGAAAATTACTTGAAAATATATAATGAATAGTTTTTGCTCATGACTTAGTTCGCGTGAACCTAGTAATTTCTAGATAACATATATTATGTTTCAGGAGGAAGGAATTAGTATATAGTTATTAATTATTACTTAATTATTATATAGTTATTTGAAAACATTTTAGTGAATGACCGCAGTAACATTTTAAGTCGGTTCCTATTTTTTTTTTATTAAAGTTTGTTTTATTTACATTATTTTGTACTGAACAAAACGTCCTGTAATCAGCACCCTAACACAAACGGTTTGCCACAATCTCAAGTTCTGTGCTGTCATCCGTTAAAACCCTACGGTGATGAAGCCAGGATCAAAGGTCAGGAAGGAGGTTATTCCGATAATTTCCAAGTAATACCCTGCAATCAGCACCTTAACACAGTGATTGCTGCAATCAGGTGGAGGGATGCCAATTTCCAAGTAATAATACCCTGCAATCAACCTCCTAATACAAAGCGATTGCCGCAATTTTGAGTGGTATGTTCTCATTTTCTAAGGAGTTTCACTGCCTATCTCTGAAGACCTTCATCAGATCATGACCAAACTCAAAACGAGACCTATTCTTTGACTCTACTCTACCTTTGAACAAAAATGAATCATTCAAATTGGTTCAAAAATTATGGAGTAATGGAGTAGGAATTATATTTAAAAAAAAATACAGACGAATTGAGACCCTCTTTTTTTCAAAGTGGTTAAAAATTAAAGAAAATGAAAAATGTATTAAAGGTACAGATGTTTTTTAAGTTGCTTTATGATTGAATAAACTTAAGTGTAGGAGTTGTGTTGAAGCAAGCGTTATTCCAATAAATGGATTCTTTTAAAGTAAACTTCTTCAATGCGCTCTACAGATTCATATCAGGGTTGCTATTCCAAGAGCAATCAGCAACATATACCTTGAACCCATACGACGTTGTTTGTATCACTAACCTCGCGAACCGTGCACGAATAATTATAAAAACACAAGTATTGGTTGCTTAAAAATTGGCCCCACGCCATATTGGTTCTAAAAAAAACGCAAATACCACTCATAATCTCTCACTGTCACTTTAAAATCTGAGAGCATTATTGTTACAGTTATAATGAACTTGAACTTGAAAGCCAACAAAATCTTAAATCATAAGTATATCACTGTATACCAAAAAAAAGATACGACGGCATTTTAAGTTAAAAAACCAGATGATATGAAAGTTGAGCCCGAGGACAAACTCTATAAGTCCTAGAGGTATAAGTCTCATCCGACCGTCTACTTGGTCCCGAGAGGGTCATAGCAAAGTGCCGCTTTGAATATTGCATTTAGCACCACTACTGTCTGTTCTGTGAGAGCAAGACAATTACCTGACATGCTTTTAGGATCATTGATCCAAGAATATTGTATGAAACGTTATTCCAGCCTTACCGTAATTGTTCAAACTATTTTGTAGTGTTCGAATGATACTCTCGGTTAAATGATTTTTAGATCTTACTTATTAGTTCAGAATATCAATTGAAATTAAACATTTGATGAAGCTCAAATCAAAGCAAATAATATTTCTTGGTAATATTTTTGGTATAAATTAACACTCGAACGCTTCAGTAGTTTTATTTAACGATTTTACAGCTTTAATCTACTTTTATAATTCGATTCAAGTTCGGTATTCATTTCGTGACGATTAATATGTATATAAATGCTTTTAAAACAATTTCTAGAATATGAGAGGAGAAATTTGATGATCGACAGCGATGAAATCAAAAGCATGAGGATAATTATTACATTTGTGATGCCGTCTAATTCACAGTAAATATTTCAAACAATTACATTTGCACCCGTAGTGCATTTATATACCAAACCAATACAGCGACGTAGCGGATATACAAAGTCGTAGTGGTTGCTACGCCGTAGCCAATCAATGGTTACAGTAAATGCTTAGACCTCACTAGGTACATCCTAGTCCCCAAATTTATTTACATGTAAACCTAAGACGCTCCTCGTCGCACCTATTTATGTTTTTTGGTGAAAAATTTTCTATTAAATAGGTACTTTACGATCTGCCCAATTCTATGATGTACACACGACACGTATATAACGTCAGGGGTAAGAAATGTTTAAAGGCATAGTTACTCTTTATGCTACAAATGAAATAATATCTCCGACACATGTAATTTTAACTTGTGATTTTTTTATCGCTTCGTCGCAGTTATGTAAAAAAAAAGGTTTTTTAACCTTATCATCTAACATTAATGCGTAATAAAAATAATATAGGTGTGTTCATACCAAAAATATTATTCCTTGTACTTATCTTTACAGTATTAAACTCTTTAAAAAATGAAACAAGCTCAATATTACTAGAGTACAGCTCAAATTAAAATAATGTTTTGATATAGTTCTTACTTAGATTTACTGCACATTACATACCTAAACATAATTAATGTCGAACAACGATGTAAATTATTTTTTTAGGATGATTTTTGTTCTGTTATTTTAACCCCTTTAGTTATTCAATATTCTTCAAAATTCAAAATTCAAAAAGTTTATTTTGCAAAGTAGGTATATATAATACACGTTTCACAAGTCAAATTTTAATCTTATAAAAATATATGTAATAAAATAATAAATGTACATGATTAGATTAAATGTTTATTTAATTTATGTAGCAATATATATACGATTAAATTATAGGTAAAATATTATTATACAAGGTGAAATCCAATCAACCGCCCGAACCCATACCGGAGACCCGGCCAGGGACCAGGAACAAGGTTCAATGATCACCAACCGAGCCCCCAGCACGAATCCAGGCGGCTGACCAAATCCCATCCTATATACTACATAGTAATAGGTTACATATATAAATACATGCCTACCTCCGCCCATTCGATTAGTCTTGCTAAGAAGAACGGGCAAGAAACTTTGCAAGATCATGTCTTTTTTCTTAAGTGTTTATGTAAATTAACTTATATATAGTTCTAAATATTTAAGGGACCTCCTTATCTGTATTAAATTTAAAATAATTTCAAGTAAAAAGTATAAGTGCCTGTCTGTGTCCTAAATAAATCTAAATGAAAAAAAATATGAAAGTATTTTTCAACAAACTCAACTACTCGCTAACAACAAAATAACGACAGACGGTCTTCAGATATTGAACACAAGATTTCATTACGCGTAGTGGCCAGTATCTCTTTATAGTGTCATAAAGAAGGAAATAACATTAAAAGGGGAGTGTAAAAACAACGACCTGTGGCATGACAGCCAAGCCGTTTCCATCTATGCTGAGGTGTTTCATGGTTACGTAGATTTTTAGTCATAAAACTTTAATGACCTTTTTGGGGTTGAAACGTGTCATCAGCGACACTAATGCTAGATACGTTGCTTTTAATTAAAACTAGAAGTTTTTGTTGACATAAATGGTTTAATGTTGAACTAATTCTTTTCCCAGAAGCAATTAAACCAAACAATTTCAACTTTTAATCAAAATACAAGCAGTTCCTGCCTACATATTGCCTCTTCCTTTAATTGGACTGACACAAAATTTCCAATAAACTCGAAACAATAAAATCAATGAAACATAATAGCGGAGCACTCAACACACAAAGGGCGTGCGCGTATATCGAGCATTAAAATTAACATGCGAGCTAATTGATGTACAACAAACATGGTTAATGGAACCAGGTATCACTCTGGTTAATGGCCCGTACACATGCTGAGGTTACTCGGTTAATTAGAACTAATTACGTAGACAGAGCACCACCGGTGGAACTGTAAAGAGATGTTTGAGCTCATATCAAATGAGGACAGCATCCGCTGCGGAAAACGCTTCACCGCTTGTAATGGTTAACCAAACCACCTTATTGAAGTGAGAAAAGATAACTAAATTTAGTTTCAATCCGGATCAGTTGACTGAATGCTTGTGTTAGCGCTGAATATTTCTATTGAGGCAGTCAATTTTCACAATATTAATAAAACAATTTTTGAGTTTCAATCCAGATCAGTTAAGTGAATGCTTGTTTTAGCGCTTAATTTTTGTACTGAGGCAGTCAATTGTCACAATATTAATAAAATAATATTTTAATTTCAATAGAGATCAATTAAATGAATGCTTGTTTTAGCGCTGAATATTTCTATTGAGGCACTAACAATACACAATAATATTGATGTCACTCGTTTGCCATGCCAAATACACTATACTATAGTGTTTATTTAATAATAAACAAAAAAAAAAGTTCACATACATATAATATATATAAATATGGTCTTTATGACACAATCCTTCCTTCTTACAATAATTGATTTTGCTGATTCTTGCTTCCTGGACCTTACTGAAGAGCTTTTAAACAAGCTAAAGCGCATTCGGAACTTGTGCATACGTTTCATCTTCGGCCTTCGCAAATATGACCATGTCTCTGTATTTCGCACACAACTAAAATGGCTCCCGATTCGTTTTCTTAGACTTACTCATGTCCTTTCTCTTCTCTTCACTGTTCTTAACAATGCTTCTTCGCCGACTTATCTACGGGAACGTTTTAGTTTATTTTCTAATCGAGGCAGATTGCAACGTCCTGTCAACCAGAAAAATGTATGTATACCTTCACATAAAACTGGTTTCTACTCTTTTTCAGTGCACGCTGCTCGACTATGGAATCGTCTACCTGTATCCGTTCAAAACTGTTGTACTCTGAATACCTTTAAAACTAAACTAAAAGCTCACTACTTTAGTGAACTACACCCCTAACTCATCTATAATTTATTCATTTGGTTAACATTTCATCCAAAATTATCTTTTTATTATTATATATGTGTAAATTTATGTATTTATAAAAGTATATTTATTATATACTTTATCTTATATGTTTGTGTATGTTTATTATTGCGTAAGGAATCCTCCATTAATAAGTGTTTACTATTATGTTTGACTTCGTGACATTTACACGCTCCTTTCTTTATTTTTTCTATATTTTCTTTTTCACCCAAAGGTTGCCTGGAAGATATTGCTATTAGCAATAAGTGCCGTGCCGCCTTTGTACACTGTAAAATATTTTCATTGTTTTTTTCAAGTTTTTGTGTAAATTACATTAAGCGTAATAAATAAAAATAAAATAAATGGTACAGTTAAAACCCGTTTTTAGTTAAAACTAGTTCGAACTGAAAGTCTTTTTTACAACTAGTTTTGACTTGTTATAACTAGAATTTACTTAAAGAGTCATTTTGATTCCAGTTAAAACCAGTTTTAACTAGGAAAAACTACTTCTAACTAGTAAAATCTAGTTCTAACTTTTTCCTAGTTAAAACTAGTTTTACCTTGAATCGAAATTTTTCTATAAATAAATTCTAGTTTTAACTAGTCAAACTAATTGTAACAAAGACTTTCAGTTAGAACTAGTTTTTACTAGTTAAAACGGGTTTTAACTTAAAACTGGTTTAACTTGTAACATATATTTAACTAGCTTTTTCCTTGATTAAGTTTTTGTATAGTCGTATTGAATCTGTAAATATTTTTCAAACCATTAATTTTTAGTACGTAGTTGACCTGACTGTGGTTCTCATCATCTCTAATTTGATCCCCATGTTAAATGGCGAGGCCGAAGACCAAGACACGTTTCCGTCTTTGGCGAAGCCACTTTTCTGGTCGACACTATTTATTGTTCCTTGAATTAATCCTCTGCTAATGTGTCATCGGCGGTCTTTGGTAACTGATTGAATCCCCTAGTATAGTATTTTTGGCGAGGCTGGAGGCCGAGCCGCTTCTTTAAAAGACACTATTTCAGTGTACTGAAATTGGTGGGATAAAAAGTTGCCTATATCCTATTCCGGCTGCTGAGCTGATGCCGGGCTCGACTGTGGAGGTACCACCATCTTACTTGAAGACCCCCTCGAAGTAAGAGTAAGAGGACAGCTCAAAGGCAAAAAACCAGGAGGCCCACCATGCCTGGAACCAATGGATGGTGGTATATCCATCCCTAATAGCCGGGCCTTATATGGAACAGACTGTTGACGGGCAGCGGCGTCACTGGTGCGAGGGTTCCGGCACCGCGCTCACCAACCCGCCTGCCCAGCGTGTGTGAGTATGGGCAATTATTCCAGGATGACCGCCGTGAGTGAGATTCTATTCCAGGTCTAGAACTACATTTGTGAAAATTTTCAGCTCAATTGGATTAGTAGATACGGCGTGAAGGAGTAACAAACTTCCATCCATCCATTCATCCATACATCCATCCAAACTATCGCATTTATAATATTAGTGAGAGTGAGATGAGTTGAGATGAGATGAGATAGTGAGATGAGATGAAAACATAGTGAGATGTGAAGTTTTAGTGAGAAGCGAGATGAGATTTATTATATAATTTGGCGAGAGTTTATTTATTATAATTCACAGCGTCATTCGCTTTATTTTTAATCTATATACTATTGCAGAATTTAGTTGAATTATTTTCACCGAGTGAAATGGAAATGCTCATTCAAGTTCAAATTTGCTAATTGAAGGAATATAATACTGCGTTGCCTAACTTGGTGGCTTCGTTTACACATGGACCGATCGATGTCGACTGCATTAGTTAGATGGATATAGCTCTTTACTTCAGAAGTATGAATACACCAGACATATCAATTGCTTTCTTACTGAAGATGAGGTTACCCTCATCAGCGAGTATAAAATATAAAATCCATCATACCTATAGTACATACTTACAGTATGTATAGTGTATCGGTGGCATGCATAGAACTTTTTTCCGGAAAAGCAATCAGAAGGTCAAGTTTGACAATAAAAAAAATATAAAAAAATTTAAATAACACTGTAAAAAAAAAGTTTGTATGACGCCAGGGTAGAACCCTGCCCTAGAGTGAACATTTTAATATCAACTTTCTTTTTTCAAAGTGTTATTTAAAGTTTTTCATATTTTTTTTATTGTCAAACTTGACCTTCTGGTTGCTTTTCCGGAAAAAAGGTCTATGCACGCCACTGTAGTGTATACTGTATAGGTATGACGGGTTGGTAACTTTCTAACGTCCAAGACAATTAGACAAATGGCGAAGACTTTGACAATGGCGAATATTTTTTGGCCCATTGGCCTAATTGCCTTGGACGGATAGTATCTACAATCTACATATTATTGAAATTACTGTGAGTTGACGTCATAAACGTAAAAAAACTGATACAATTTAAAGCACAGGTTGAGCTTTCGAGGAGATTGTGAATTATCATCATCAGGACTCGCTGGAAGACAGGCAGTGTGACTCCCGGACTGAAACATAATACCTTTATTGTTACAAATAAGTATCGCGCATCAGTATGACGGAAGCTGTATTGAATGGACTCACTGCCACATTTCAGCTGCCAAAGTCCTCTTAGTCGGTCCGCAATCCAACTAGCAACTTAGATAGCCACTGTTCATAGTCAATGTGCAAACATTGCTGGGTGAAATTATATATGTAGGTAGGTTTATAAATGTTAGAGTGGAGTATTATCATATAATTATTAAAAAATTGGGACGTTGGGACGTAATAATCGTCGGTGAAACGCGGGTGTACCGAGTATGGACTGGGACTTGCATTTTACAGCTCACACTTGGAACACCTCTGACACTCTGGGTTTCATGTCGTGACGATATACAAGGTGACTTTTTGATCATCGTCCAAATTCATACTGGTGGCTTGGTAAGTGATCAGTATCATGGATCAATAACAATTTTTGTAAAATACGTAAAATGAAATTTCGACTCCCCATAGTGATTCACTCGGAACTGGAAGTGAATTTCTATGGGAAGCCGAAATTTCATTTTACAAATTTCACAAAAATTGTTATTGATCCAAGATACTGATCACTTATCAAGCCTCCAGTATGAATTTGGACGATGATCAAAAAGTCACCTTGTATATCGCCGTACTTCGAACAAAAATACACGCTTTTTAAGGCATGCAGGTTTCCTCACGACGTTTTCCTTCACCGTTCAGCAAATGGTAAGTATAACAAATACTATGCACATAAATTCCCAAAAACACATTGGATCATGCCCAACCGGGGTTCGAAACTGGATCTCAACATTGAGAGGCCAGCGTTCTACCCCTAAGCTACCACGGCTATATTGTTATAATATGCAGTTAGTTATATCCTGCTGAAATACTCGCCAAATCTTGTACTTCATCAAGGTTACGTATTTGCAAACGACACTTTACCAAATACACTACGCGTGCAAGTGTTAGTCAACCACTGCAATTTCCTACTTGCCTCGTAATCTTAAATGGCAAATATTAGTTAGAGGTACTTCAGATGACCTATTGCAAATAACTAATATGTACTAGATAGGCGATAATGTAGTTAATATTGTGGATACGGGTCTAATGTAAACCAAACAATTACATTATGAGTTTTGGCTTCATGGCTAGATTTGTTGCAATATTCACCATGGAGCCAATTCTGAAATCTTGAAAAAATGTATCGAACAGTTGACTGTTTTCGGTGATTTTAGGGTTTTGGCTCCGTAACAAAAGTATTATCACCAGTGATATTATTCGCTTTTCAGCGCCTTAAACCCAGTCATGTAGCCAAAAGTACCAAGTTTTAATCATAATGTAATTTTTTAGTTTACATTAGACTCGTATCTACAATATTAACTATGTACATTAAAAGCTTCCCCGATGTTTGTACACTAATCTGAATCGTAAACAAGCTTTAGGAAACTGGCTTCGTTTCTACAAATTGGTTGTTTTGTAAACTTCACTGTGCAATATTTTTCTTTTTTGGAATAAATAGATGAACTTTAGGAATGCCATTTGAACAATAAAAATGTTCGTGCATAAAGTATTTACAGGAAGTGACTTCATCATATTGAATAGTTGGATCATTGTCAAACTTTAGATTGAAAGACATTGCTTTTTTTTTCATTTAATTAAGTACATGTTAGCTAATTTTAAAATCTGTCTGCTTTAATATTTAGTTAAGGAAGGCTATTCCTTGAAATGGCTTTTAAATTGTAGCTATAAATATTGGTAAAAAAAATAAGAGGCCAATTTACACCAATAGCTCGAACTAAAATATACTTGATTAAAAACGAAGATATCCAAATCATAAATAAAGTGACCAAAAAATATTCATTTAGTGAGTGAGCAGTGAACAGCTTCCTTCCTTTTTCGTAGCCGGCCAATTGAAACGTTTCCAGCTCTCTGAATAATTCATCTTTCGTTTGAACAAAGACGGAGTGGGCCGCGCGGCTATTCTTTGATCTTTTGTAATTGGAATCGATGCTCATATTAAAAAGAAGAATTCTTCAGAACGACTCAATGAAATGCATCGAAGCCTTTTCGCTGAAGACGATTAAAGGAGGCTGTGATTTGCATTCACTAAAATACGAGTAATATCAAACGTAAAGTAATATGTAAAGTATCTTTTCGAGTTGATTAAGTTATATTTTTAGGTTATCTTTAAACATTCAGTCCAAGTTTCTAGGTTTTATTTTGTTGAGAAACATTTTTCCTTAGTAAAATCATATATTTACAGTTGATTTTTGCATATATATTGAAGTATTATTTTTCATAACTGAAAGTAAGAAAAAAGATATAAATATATGAAAAAAAAACTTAAAAAATCTATGAAGTCTTTATGATGCCCATTATTTGACTGTAGAAAACGCAAAATTTTTAATGGCAAACCAAAATATATGTTACATTGGAAATCATTGACGTGTTACGAGTACCTCAAATGCGTTTGAGATTTTTTTTTCATAACAGTTGTACAAATTATGTTGGCAGCGTAAACTTATACATATCCAAATAATGCTCACTCCCTGCCATCTGCAATGACTTTTATGGTTTAATACACATTATGGTTTTTTGTCTGTACGAGTAATCGTAATAATTTTAAGTTTACATTTTCGACTTATTTTAAAGTCTTCTAGATAACTGACGAATATAACAATATATGACGAATAGTTGTAAGCCATAGTCCAATAGACGTGCGTGGTGGGCTCAAGAGACACCACAACAATCTCTAGCTATTATGATATCGATTTTGGATGTTATTGCTGAAGTTTGCGGCTTTATTGATACAGTTGACCAACTCATTTCGATGGACAGCGCCTCTACGATATCACTGGGCGTCACGAAATATAACTACTTGGTACTTGGTCAAAATAGGGCAATGTCTTCAATTAAGGTTCCTACTGTCAAGGATAATTTGTTTAGTTTGTCTGTTAAATTATCTGGCTCGTTAACAATGACTTACAAGGTCTGAAGGAAAACATATGCTCAAATTCTACTCAACTTGAGCGACTACAACTCAACTACAAAACTAGTATGTGGATGGTGCGGATGAACTATTACTCCGAAATTAAACACGAAAACAAAGTCATGAATATAGATCAAATCTTTATCTACACTCATATCGTAAAATCCTGATTATGACTCAAAAATAGTGCATATTTTTTTTTTATCTAAGTCTTTTATACAGAAAACAATTTATTTAAAAAAAGAGTTTCTTGAAAAAATAATAATTTAAAATAACTTTTCCTGCTATAAAAGTATAGTTACACAAAGTTGGAAGGCACAGAGACTTAGCCCATACAGCCATGTCTGAGGTTTGAATAGGGAATGATTTCATTGATGTACATGTCTTGTGACCAAACCCCTGCGCTGTGGACTACGAATGATTTTAATCATGGTAGAACTTGTGACCAGACCCTTGTCTCACATGCGCGGTGAACTCCTGGATAAATTAGATTTTTTTGAGTTATTTATTAATTTAATTAATTTATTAATTTTTATTAATGCTTTTTTGTTTGTTTAAAGTTTTATTCTGGGCAAAAATATCTGAAAGCATATACTGAGCAACAAAAAGGACGAACAATCAAAACGAACCAGCAAAATAAAAAAAAATTACTTCAATTGTTACCAAAATATTATGGGTTGGAAAATAGGTAGATAGAAGTAGGTAACTTATTGCATGAGTGTAGATAAATTAGAGTATGAAAGTACACATAACTAGGTATTAAAACACTCGTGTATACTATTCAAATACTCGCCTACGGCTCGTTTTCTGAACTCACACTCGAGTTTTAATAACCTCTTTATGTGCCAGTTTCATAAACTACTATTAATGGCTATGATTACAAACGTAATAGTACATTACTGCAGAGACCAGTAAGTGAGCTTTTGCAGGGCGAGGACTTTTATATACAAGTCCAGGAGGGCTATATATGGTCGAAGCATGCATAGTTCTTTTCTCAAAAATAAAACGAGACACTTTATAGTAGGTACAAAGTATGAGGAAATTAAGAAATTAAAATAACTTATTAAATAATACTGAAAGTAATGTTGCAAATATTGGGGCAAAATTTTGTTTGACAGTTGTCAAATGTCAAAAACTGTCATCGGTCAAAATGTACTTGTTATACCGTTCATTAGAGCCAAAACACGGGAAATCTAACATCACCCGTTCCGGAGATAAAGCCAATCAAAGTTTAGCCGAAAAGCCCCTGTCAAACTATTTATAATAAGTATTCTAAACCCGGAGTCTCTAGCAATAGCCGGTCAGGAGATGCGGTCGATGAAAATTTTGCCGAAATTTTTTTTTTTCTGATTGATCACGTCAAGCCTTTTTCTTGAATCAAAAAATTCTTAGGAGCGCATTTATGTATGAGGACATTTATGTATGTAGCCAAATTCATACCAAATGGCTTGGTAAGTCATCAGTATCACGGATCGATAACATATTTTTGCAAATTTTGATCTTCCATAGTAATTGACGCGAGGATAGGCTTGCGTTTGTATGGAACAGAAGAATATAATTTACAAATTCAATATTTATTGAAAGTAAATTTTTTATTCTCAAATAACATTTATTAAATAGATAATAAAATTTAATAATTAATTTTTATGACGGAAATTGAACAACTTATTCTCCAATTATTATGGAGTACATTATTCTCCATTTAACAATGTTCGTTATAATACATGGTTTGACTTAAAACATAAAAATATACTAATAAGATTTATGAAGGAAAGTACAAATATATTATTATAATTTTTGTTTTTGTTGCTTTATTTTTAGTTGTATTTGTTTTAAGCAAGTTGTTAATCTGGTTGGTATTATTGTTATAAAGAAGTATATCTATATACGAATTTCACAAAAAGGGTCATCAAACATTGATACTGAGCAGTTACAGAGTCTTTAGTATGAATTTGGCAATATAAATAAATGTCAATTGTATATAATATTTTTGGGGATACTTTGACATTTATTTTAAAGAGAGTCAATCACACAATACTTATGCAGAGTTTCACTTGAAGTCAACTTCAAACCACACCACAAATTTAAATTGTAAAAGCTGGGATTAAAAAGATATAAAGCCAATTATGTCGCGTGTTTAAAGATGTCGGCTTTGGACTGCTTCAAGAGTAGTTCTGTTAAATAGTTGGAAATATCATGATCTCCCTGGCAGATCATATTTCTTTTAAAACCAGAAGGGTCGCCTCGCTCCGCTCGTCATCGCAGCTATTTTTTTACTTTTGGTGAAAGATTTTCATTTCATACTTTACGATCTGGATAATGCTACTATCTGCCCAATCAATCAATAAATCAATCTACATTAACTATCTACCCACGACAATAACTATCTTTTATTGGCTTACAATAACCATCTGCCCACGAAATATGTATACACATATATGTGCATTGTGTTTATTTAATATTTCATGTAATGTTTTTCTTTTTTGCTGCTTTCGAAGTTCCTTTTCAAATGCTTATGTTTTATTTTATACAGTCACCTTTTACCTATTATTATTATATTAAAACTAATATTTGAACCGTTTAGTACAGGCTTGATTGCGCTTCATTTCTTTTGTTCTGCAATTGTTATTAAAAATCCCTAAGTGAACGTGTGAAAAAATATATACCTAAATAGATAAAATGTCACAACGTTACGTTAACAACTATATTATCAAGTGACATGTGCAAGTTTTATGATTTGTTCATATAAATTAATATTTTCAAGAAGACGACACATAAAATTAATAATGTATTAAGGCACAAACAGCTCACCGTAAAGCTTAGATGTAGATTGCTTAGGTAACCATAGCGCCGGACTATACGACCACACATAAATCGTAGTTGGATAAACATGCTCGTTGCCTCAGCACGTTATTACCTCGTGCAACGTTGCTAAAATGTACTTTTACTTTAAAGTTATGAGATACCTTAAAATTATACCTTCTTAAAGATATTTTCAGTGCCTGATGAGCAAAAGTTGGCTTAGTTCCAATTATGGGCCTATATAAGTCCGTGATTAAGCGAGGATCTAATGTTTTATATAGAATTTTCCGCTTGTTGTTGTCAGTCAGTCTTGTTGACTACGATTTTTGGTCAAATAGCAACATAATTTTGTCCTCCAACACGAAGGCGTTCAGGCCGTCCGCTGCGTTGATCATGTGCCCGTCGCGGGTACCCGCGCGCTGGTTCTGTTTCTATAGAGCCCGTGCGACGATGCCTCCTGCAGCGCTAGCGCTACTCTATAGAAACTATAGAAACCGAAACCGCGCGCGGGCGCACGCTCAACGCAGTGGACGGCCAGGGTCATTCGACAAAATTTAAGGGCAGGTTATCCGGGACCTGTAGGTATTTATCGCTACCTCAGCCCCTGCCAATTCACCGCGACGTATTTATTTACGATGCAACTGAGCGGCTATATAATCGTGACCTCACGTGACTCGCCACCGACCGCCGTACATTAAAATAGGTTCGGGGCCAGTAACTGTACTTCGTACTAATAAGAATTGATTCCGATAAATGAACCAACATAAACTATTCCTACTAAAAAACCGAGTTAGTACAAATAGGGGAGTTTATTACATTGGATCATATGAGCAATATCTAAGCACGCTCTTGTAAAACATTTGGAAGTACAGCTAAAAATATTTAATACACTTGGTAACTATATGAGCTAACAGAGCTGACTCTGAAGGCTTTCATTGTAATCTAGGAGCTGTCAAAACTAAATTTTGTTTATTACAAAATAGTTCATAAGTATTAAAAATAGAAGCTAAATTAGTTTGGAATAATTTAGGGCTCGACGGCACTAAAACTAAAATTATAGGCGTAGTATTTAAATGAGCGAATATAAATTCAAATATATGGTGTCAAAAATACTGAATATAGCGTACTAAAATACTAAGTGGGCGAAAGATTGTGAGCAAATAAAAATGTTGTAAACGGCGACTTGAAATTACAAATTTGAGTTGAGTTGATAATTCTTAGGCGAACAATTTTCTATTTTAGTGTCAATTTCATTTTTCTGTTACTCCATATGCGAAAAAACTCTCAGTGCGAGTGGGACGGATTCGTGGAAAAGTAGTAAAAAATTCAGTTTTTTATTAATATAAAATGTACTAAGCAATTTTGTCAAAATGTTTTTCAAGGAGACTTTACAAATACATAATATCCACATTTTGAATGCAATTTGACAATGAAATTAGTTAGGATTTCAGAATTACATGAAAAAATAAAACAAATTAGAGGTCTTTTCCACGTTTTCTTATTAAATATTATTCAAAGTCAGAGTTCTTATAGGCATCCCGCGTGTATACCGTGGGTTTACTATTACCATGTTGTTGTTTTATTTTATTATTTTATTTGTAAATTTCTTTTTTTATTCATTCCATTTCTGAACATGTCTTTTCTCTCTTATTTTTTTTTGCATGACATCCATTACAGTCTATTCCATTTACGAGGTAAAGTTACTTAGTCAAGTTTTTTAATTTGATTAAATACTATTATTTTTCAATTTTATCAGCATGCGACTTATGCGTGCTCGCTATTCAAAATCGTTGCATCGTATTCATTGTCACCATCGTCGTCATCACCCTCATCATTGTCTGTAGGATCCACCGTATTTATTATAATTTGGTTATCTATTAGGGCATCGATATGCACATCTCGGTCCCAATCAGCGAAATTTAGATTTAATGTTCGTAAAACCACACTATTCCAATTCGCAGCAGTAACGTTATAACCAAGGAATATAATACTCTGTTATAACATGCTTCTTGCAACAACGACAGCATTTTGTTTGTGTGACTATCGACCTTCTAACTTTTTTCTTAAGTGGCGATTTTAATTTATTGTCTTCTGGTATATCTTTACCATGCTTTTTCTTACTTATTTGGGAAACAGTTTTTCGACTGATAACGAAAGAGTGGATTACCATTCTGAAACTCACATTCAAAGTAATGTTGTAGGCGTACCACAAACTCCCGCGCTTGACTGCCCAACACTGTTCTTTAAGTGGTCAAGCAAGAAGAAAACACACGCACGCAACGTATACAAGGCTTCTGCACCGTACTGAACAGACAAACAATATGGCTGATCGTGATTGCCATGGTAACCATGGTGATTGTGAGGTGGACCATATTTTTAGTAGATTTTTATTTCCTACGACCTCGGTACACAAGAGAATAATCGATTAACTGACCGATTTTATGAGATTTTTGAGCTACGTCACTATGTTTAAAAGTAAAAAATAAACCATAGAACGTAAACGCGTATTTGCAGTAAAATATTATTTTATTTTACAGTTATACTTATTTTGAGCACGATATCTAAAAAAAATACGTTGATTATGTTTGTGAATTAATTGTATAATGTTTTGAATTGATTGTGGTTTTTTCAAACGGTGATTTACTGTCATAAATAAAGACTATTTATTTTTTCAATTTATGTGAAACGTGCAGAGTTACGTTCTCAGAAGTGTCAAATGTAACCTCGTAAATGGAATAGACTGTAATTATTTTATTTGTAATTCTTTGTCAAATTAATTATTTTTTAGTGTGTTTTCAATATTATTTCAATTATTCAATATTATTTTTATGAATAAATTATTATTATTCATTATTTTCTTAGTCAATAGTATAATTGTACTAGTTAACATTCTTAATTATTAATTATTATGTTTTACTTCTATTTGCTATTGTGTTTTGTTCATATGTGGCAAACTGAAAATCAGAGCTGCAAGTTACTTCAACGTGTAGCATTTGATAAGCTTGCTCCTTTTTGCCATTTTGTTTTGTACTGTGTGTTCTTTTTTTATATGTTCTGTGGCAAATAAACTCAATTCACTATCACTTTCACTATCTCTGGTATTACATATTTTATATAAAATTGTATTAGCTTCCTCTCCATCTTCGTCATCCAAAAATCATCATCTTTTGTAATGCGTTCAATATGTACAAGTTCATTATCTCCTACCCAAATGCCAAAGAGACATAATCGCCGTTCTGTCACGTAAAGCTGTCCTTGTACCTGGTAATACCAATTACTGTTTTTATCGAGTTTTGTCGTACTTGTTGCCTCTATACATTGTCTCGATGCGAAGGTGCCCTGCTCAGTACGAAGATTTGATAAGCTGAAGTTAAGAAATTTTATTTAATCACTTAGTTACATACGATTCATACTTACGCTTACTAAAAAATAATAATACGTAGATACAATCGCATTCTTTTTTATATATATATAATATATTTACATAATATGTACATTATATATCTATACATTCTGTCTGACTGCAAGAGTAAGTACTGTTACATTTTACTGTTGTACAGTTATACTCGGACTCAAGAGTTGTTTACATTTTTTGCGTAATTTCAAAAGTTGGTTGTTCTGTACGATCAATAAAATATCTCGTTACAGTTTCAAAGAATTGTTTTCTTATCTTCAGCACTCTCAAATTTGATGATTTGTATGGTTTCGTAGTACCTAAAAGGTACAAAAGGAACCTTTATGGTGAGACTCCGTTGTCCGTCCGTCCGTATGTCACAGCCTCATAACTTTAGCACCTTTAAAGATAAAGACATGAAATTTGGCACAAAATAGCATTTATTTGCCCACATATCACGATGTAAAAAAATATTGAAATTATTCAAAATATTTCCAAAACAAAACTAAAAAATGTTATCCTAAAAATACAATATGGGTATCAAATTATAGATATCAAAAAGCTGATTGTAAAAATATATTGATATAAAAAAAATGTATGTCTTTATCTCCAAAACTGGTAGACCGAGCATTATGAAAAAAATCATGGTAATAGTGTTTACGTAAAGATTACAGGAAAAATAAAGCAGTTGAGAAATTCACGAAAAAAAAATAGTAAATTAAGTTTATCATCCACAATACGGAACCCTAGGAACGCGAGTCTGACTCGCACTTGGCCAGTTTTTTTCTTCTTATTTCTAGTTTCTATTTTTATTTTTAAACATCCAAGCAAGATACAACTAAATGATTTTTATTTAAATGTACACACAACTGAAGTTTGATGTATATTTACACGATTATTTAAATAATGATAGTACACTCTATCAGAGCTTCGAGGTGAGTGAGGGGGAACCAGGGCTCAGAAAACTGACATAGGTCTTGCCTCGACAGCCGCTGGCGGGCAACTGGCGGCCGCTCGCCGAGTAGTCGCGAATCAATTTTTCTTTTTAAATTAAGGGAAATAAAATGATTTTCATTAAAAAAAAGTAACCACAAAAGTTATTAGTTCAATAGTTTTACTTTAATTATCTGCAATTTTCATGCAATTTGGTTAAGTGCACGTTACATAAAACGAAAAAAATCTTAAAAATCGACAAAGTTTCGGATTTTTTTTCGATCGAGCAAAGTGTAACGTCTCGCAAATTGAACCACAAAAAACACTGCACAAAAGATGTATCTGAAACATATATTTTTTTCAGATTTTAAAAATAACTATTTGATGCTTTAAAATGAGTTTGAAAACAGACAAAATTGGGATAAGCCCCCCTTAACGCCAGAATAATTGTTCGATGCTTAACGCATACAGCATAAAAGGTGGCTAAACTTCGAGAAATTATAGACTCTTTTCCTTCTTTAGATCTATTTTAGAACGCTGCGCGTGAACAGTGGACGACGCTGACTTAAAAAACGGCCGTATCTCCGTGCGTTAGGGTTCACGCATTTTAATTGAAACTCAAATATTTCCTAAAATAATAGTTTGTATGGGTATGTTTCGTGGAAAAAGTGGTTAAGTATGGTCGGTAGAATATGTGGATTTATTTAAAGGTAGCAGTCTAGAGTCTATTTACACCAGGTATGTACTTGTACTAATTTTTCAGTACGATAAGATTTTTATATGGTTTAAATTTTGAACCACGTTACACATACGCATGTTGTGTTTATTATTTTATAGAAAATTTTTAATACTCCTTGCTTAGATAGCTACTAGTAGATACGTCAACCGGCTATTAGTCGTGTTGTAATCGGCGAATGAAAAAAACATAGAAGACTCATTTCTAACAAAGTGTCTTTCGAAAATGTCACCAGAGACTAAAAAGGGCATAAGGCTCATTATTGGCTCATACTGATGTCAATGCAACACTAGGTCAGGCGTGATTGGCCGACTCAAAGACTTGATGAACGCTATTAAAGCCGTCGCCATACAAAATTGTGTTCAACACATTATCGTGGGGTAATTTTTCAGCTCTAATCAGACTTCTACTTTTTTTTTTCACAGGCTGTAATACATCGCGTCAGCACCTGCCGCACCTGCAGGCCAGCTCATGATTGAGGGGGCTACCCGTACGCGAAATTATTAAAGCGTAATTTATGCTTGCAATTTGTACGTAACTGAAATTCGTTCCTTGCGTCATTCATCACGGACGACAACGCGATTAATTTTCAACAATCATTTCAAACATTTCCCCAAAAAACGACGTGAGTTACGACTTTGGGCGCAAGTGTGCCTTGTGCCGGAATGTCTAATTAGATTTTTAGATTAAAGTTTTTATAAGAAGTGTTATGCGATGACTTATTCCAAAAATTAAATATGAACATCAAACAGTGTTGCTAAGAAACACTCAACAACCAGCAAAAATCCAAAGGAATACAAAAAAAGCAACCCACGAAACCAAATGAACTGTTAGAAAGTATGTAAACGTTTTCCAGAGCCAAGTGAATCAGAACTTCATTCCCTTTGAATGGAAAGTTTATTAAGATTACGAATTAGATATTTGGAAGTCCCCGCGCCAGTGGCGGTGCCACTTCCGCTTCCTGCGTCCGGGGGAAGAGGCCCTCGTTAATTTTATTTTAACTTTCCTCACGTTTATGTACAAACTGTTTTAATATTTCTAGTAAGTAAGACATAAACTATGCTTAAAGCTTTAATATTTTTGTTATCTCTCATTTTTTAGCGTTATTGGCTTCGTCAAACATTATCAGATTTGTGTCGCTGGACGAGCAAGCAAGCACTATTAGGTTTTTATGAATGAATGGGCCTATATGTACTCACAACTTGTAAGTTAAAAGTTTAACACTTGCTGAACGGTCAGAGGGACACTGTAAAGTCTTATGTTCGATACAGCGATAAAGCACAGTAACAGTCCAAATTTGGAAACATAAATCTGATAGCCCGTCAGGGATAAATGTCCTGACGATGTTTCTTTTATTAATGGGTGCTTCGTGTAGTTGTGAAGGCGTAATTTTTGTTTCTACGTTATAACTTTATTCTTTTTTTGCACGTACGTATAGATAGCCTAAGGGCTCGTTACGAGGGTTGATCCATGGTTGACCTTTATAATAAAATACCTTCGTGGCTCGGTGAATAGTCGTCGCTGTCCAGACTAGGTTCTTATTATATGATTCGCTGTTAAAATGTGACACAACTATAATAATATATCACAATCTCTAGTTCTTTGGTCACAATGGATATGCAATCTTTAAGCGTTATAATACCCTTAAATTCAAAGGCAAAGGTTACAAAAAGCGAAGGTTCCATTAACACCCAAACTGGCGAGAATTTCCCAATCAGACCCCTGTAAATTGGAAAACTTTTATGTCCTTCCAAAAGTCCAGGTGTATTTCCACTTTCCTGGGTGTAGAAGAAAAAGTTTTTATCCTGAAGGCAAGAAAAAACGTTTTAATTATCGTTGATTGAAAATTCTACCCGTGAAAAAGCAAAACTCGTTTAGCTAACCGCAAATTAGCATTATATTGTGACGCGCGATTTTTCGTCTCAAAGTTTTGTTTTAAATTACTCGTGTAACAATGGACCCTAAATTCAACATTTAAACATACTTTTACAATTAAAAAAATCTTTTTGTGTTTCATGCAGGTAGGTAAAAGGAAAAAAAAAACTTCGTTTGGGTCTAATGAGACCGTTTATAGTAATTGCGTTACGAGAAAATTTAATTTTGCGGTCGAATAAGTTATTGTCGAACGTATTTTTGATACAGTATCACCCTTCTCATTTAACAAACCTATGTAACGAAGATAATTTATTTTGTACTTGCGGCTAGATACCACTGCTACCAACGCAATATAAAAATGACCTTGTCTCACTATAAAACATCCACCATATTGCGTTACTTGTATACTTCAAACTTCTTCAAAAATTATATTTACGTTTCAACTCATCTTTGGGCCTCCTCTCACTTTGACAGTATCAAGCTAAGATTCCGTCTTACACCAACCCTTTTGTTTTTGATTTGTCTATCTTGCTCTAATAAATGTCAGCGCACACAAAACTACAGTTATTTTGAATTTGTGGCTACATTAGGACTTATAATTAAAATTATTTCCTGTCAAAACATTAAAGGTTTGTAAAACAAATATTTGTGAAAAATGTCATGTCGTTATCGTCAAAAAAGCAGACCAAGGGTTTTTTCTCAGTTTCGAGATCTATTTTTGTGATTTTTTTTACTGAGGAAAGTTATCTTAATTACGTTTTGGCCCGTCAGAACAATAAAGCGTATTCTTAAAAATTACATTTATTTTTATACAATAATTAGGTACAAAATAAATACCGATAAAGTTTTCTGCGAAAACTGTATTTTTCTCTATACTGCGCTGGCAACGAGCATCAATAATATTTGCGCACCACGTACTCCTAGCAAAGAATTAGGCGTTAAGGCTGTTGTAGCCCCTAACGACCTTGACTTGACCTGTGCCGTTACAAATATCGACAGAAACTATATTAAAATAACATTCATATCAGCGTGCACTGCATTTCATCGCTGGATCTCCAAAATAGGCGCTAAAAATACTGAAAAAATGTATAAAAAAATAAAGCTTAAATCCTTCAAAAAATAATCAAAGGTTTGTTATTATAATAGACGTCAATTTGACTTAGTTTCAATTTGTTTCTTTGCGTACTTAATTAATTAAATCGGACCTAAGTATTAAATTGGGCACTGTTTTGGTATTTATTTTATTAAATCAAGGGAAAATATTAAAAATTCTAATCAATGCACATTATTCCACATTCCACTGTAGTATAACAATTTTTTTTTTTATTTTTTACTGAAGTATCAACTGAATAAAACCCGACCTCATTTGTGGCTTTCTGTCACCAGCTGTAAGAACCACATTGCGGTGGTTCAAAATTGACAAAATTTCAGCTTGCGACCATCTTATTTGTTCAGGTAAAGTCGTAACTGGTGGAGTAATTAATTTATGAGAAAAAAAGGGACGTGAAAATGTGCTGACCATATCACGGGCATATAAATAAAAT
Organism: Ypsolopha sequella; assembly: GCA_934047225.1. Taxonomy (NCBI): domain Eukaryota; kingdom Metazoa; phylum Arthropoda; class Insecta; order Lepidoptera; family Ypsolophidae; genus Ypsolopha; species Ypsolopha sequella. Next base: position 15,353,055 of record OW203985.1, read on the forward strand.
CTTATAAAAAAGAGACAAATATATATATATGTATCAATAAGTTAATTTTTTTTTTTTACATATTAATGAATTTATATGAGAATATAAGATAGTATATCATTAAACTAGTAATTTTTTATGCTTTTATGTTTCTTTTCACATATAGCACTTTGTAATGAAATAATTAAATAAATACTTATTGAAATAATGAACTTTATATTCAGAAGTAAGAATACCACGTAAACATTTATATATATATGTATATATATTATTTATATTTAAAGTATCTTTAGCTTATTGATCTGCACTGTTCAAAGTATTATCATGTATATTGTATTTTTTACATTTAACTTTTGATAAAGCTCTCTGTTATTTGTAAAAGGTGTGCACCTGTAACGTTACAACACACGGATCCTAACCCTACATATTTACTAGTATTATACTTTTTGTGTATGTTACATTGGTGCTCCTAATAAATAAATAAATAAATAAACATTTTTCTGACCTCAATACATTTTAGTCCGAAAAGGATCCGCCCACGCACATCGACTCCCAAACATCCACACTATCCAACTCACACCAAAACGTATAATTTAAAATAGAGGGACGCGGACGCCACCAGAAAAAAATGTACATAATATGCTAGCAAAACTATAAATCTCCAATTGCTACAATTCTGTTACGAGTACATCTCTTTGCCTTCTTGACATTCATTAGTAATACCGGTTATCTATTTTAGGATTTCCATTTAGTATCTCATTTTTTAAATCCAATAAAATATTTTTAAGTTTCATTTAAAATAAATAAACAGTAAACAAGAAGTGTTTTGCTTACAAACAAAAAGTTACATCCAATTTGTAAAACTTTTTTAACTTAAACTTTATTAATAGAGATGGAAATAAATGAGCAGGAGTTAGTCAGACATAGTTAACTAATTGTCTATGTAAACAAAAAACACTAACGAAGAGCTGTCTCCTGTCGAGCTTGTTTGTGTTATTGTCTTTCTTCCTTACAGACAGAGCTTTTCTTTTTACATTAGTTAAAATTGCAGTTGGCGTTTGCTTCAGCTATAAACACGTTTTTGTCTTGAGCAATTTGAAGGAAACTTTTATTTTGTAACAAGATGGTATTTAAAGTCAATGATGTTTAACAATATATATGTTGCAGGCAAATTACTATTTGGTTTATTACTAATTCGGCATTTTACAAAATTCATTAGTTTCCAAACTCTCGCTATTCTGCTATTTGACGAATATAGTACAATCCAGTATTTAATAATTTGCCTTGGCATACAGTTATTCTGTTAGAACTATAAAGGGTCGCCTCGCTCCGCTCCGCTTCGCTCGGCTCCCAATATACTCGTTACTTACATGTAAACCAAACACGCTCCTCCTCGCTCCACTCGTCGTTGTAGCTATTTAAAATAAAGTAAAATATTTTACTTTCGTAAGAATTCAGGATTTTGGCGGCAATTATAATCATTTGCAATCATAGCTTCTGCAAGTATATCTGACGGGGTTAAGTCGAATGATTTATCAACTAAATTCCAGATTTTCCAAGGAAAAAACAAACCAAGAATAGGTACTCCAAATCTCAGAAAACTTCTTTAGGCGGGCTTTCTTGACGGAAAAACACGGTACGTTTCAAAATATGTCATAGAACTGTAACTCACGCTACATGAATGAATGATTTTTTTTTTATGAAATAAATTTTTTAGTAAGACACAAAAGCATAACAATTTACTATACATCTGCTAAACCATCCGGTTTGTAGACAGAATAACTTCGGTTCACAAATATAACTCGTCTAGCATATGGAAATACAAGTCACTCAGTCATTTTGTAAAAAATACTTATTATTTATATTGCAAAATCATAGTGTAACACAACATAATTATGTTTATTTATTTATATTTTGTATTTAAGTTTAGACAGATAGAACATTTTAACTTTCCTTTTAAACACACATTTGGAATATGATTCATTTCTTAAGTCAGCTGGAAGTGCATTGAACAGCTTAGGAATAAGATGTTGGTCTTTTGACCACAGTAGTTCATTGTTTTCCAAACTTTAAGATTTTTATCAGCAACCTGTCTAGTATAGATTTTATTGCTCACCGTTTTAGTAATCTTCTTGTGATTCTGATTTTCGATTGTTATTAAAATATTTGATTTTTTCACTTACAAGTTACAAATCTTAATAATCTATCATAGTCCTGTTTACAGCTATTTTTTGTCTTATTAGTGACTAAAATTTTCAAAAATCAAATTTGAAGTGATTTTCTCTTATCCAAGTATGTTTTAAAATGTATGACCATAACTGCTCAATTCGTACGTAAGAATTGAATCTACTAATGCGTTATAGACACAAAATAGAGTAGACCCGCTCACAATTTTACTTAAAAAGAAAAACTTTCCTAATACACATCTAAGTTTCTTACACACCCCTTTGACATGAGTTTTCTAGTTCATTTTGTAATCAATAATTTAGACAAGATACGGTTTTCTTACAAGTTCAAGTTGTTGATTCAAGTTATGTAAACATTCATAGCTGTGCCCGATAATACTTAAACCCTCCCTGCTTTTTGTGTTGTATGGTGAGTGTTTGTGCATAGCCTTTGTTTTATTTATATTTAAAATAATGCCGTTCTCATATCATTTTGATATATTGTCAAAAACATCTTGGCATTTTTGATGCATGCGTGCGTGCAAATGCGTTCCGAAATTCGTTTGTGTGCGAAACAAAGAAATATAACCTCTGAGCAATGAATGTAATAATAATGACTTTTAAGTAACGCAAAATATTATTTCAATTTGTAAATACACCGAAAATACAATTTCCTCCTTTTAAAATTCAATAAGAAATTAAAGTGTTGTGAACTTAAAATTATGATCGGCTCAAAAAGACTGACTATCCAGAGCCGCTAAGCAGTGAAAAAATATAATTATATATGGTACACGAGGAAAGGATGCAGGTAAGCCAACTTCCTGTAAATAAATAAATGAAATAAAAATAAAACGTGAATGCGGTAAAATTGATTTTACAAAAAGTTTTGATGCATATAAAATAACATAAAATAAATAATATGCACTTGCATTGAAATTTTAATTATATGTTATCCTGCTGTCTGTGTAAAGCGGGCTTCCGACGATCAATCTAAAGGCAGCCTATTGACAGTTAACGCTAACGTCAAAGTTTGACAAAAAAACATGGTTGTGAAAAAAATTGTGGTTTTTACTTGATTAAACTAATTTTCCGCCTACAAGTGCTCGACTCGAAACGAATCTTTTTTTGTATATAACATAAAATGATAAATGGCTTCTTGTCTTTTATTTGATTAATTATATATATACATATAAATGTATATATTACGAAAACACAAAATATAATTATAGGTTAGGAAAATATATTTTGACCACTAGTTGTGGTCGGCATCAATTACATGAATATCAGTATTTACAACAATATAGCTATAAAAGGTAAAAATTAATAATTATAAATTATAGGTAAGTATGATAGTAAATATTTTCTTTTGATAATGATGACAGCTAAACAGAGTGATGGATAAGGAATTCAAAAAGGTCTTAACATGAAGAAGTTTGCATTGTGTTTCTTGTGTTTTTTGTATATAACATTTTGAGGTAAGTTTAAATAGGGTTTTCTCGTACCCCTTTACGAAATTTTGCCCTAATAATATGTGCAACGTGACTTTCAATATAATAAGTTAATTTAATTTAATTAAATTTAACTCCTTATCCTTTATACCTGCTATAAATTGTCTCGTTATATTTTTGAGAAAAGCACTACACATGCTTCGACCGTAATTATCATCCCTCCGGACTCGTATATAATAATCCACGCCCTACGGCTTAGATAAATGATTTGTAGCTTAAAATCATGTTGCATTCTCACTTTACCTAAAACACAGGTTACAGATAACAAAGGCAATTTTCTGGCTCGAATCTACGTACGGATAGTAAGGTAGAACAATAAAAAAAAAACATTGGTATATATGTTTTTAGGGTTCAGTACCTAAACCAATATGGTAAGACCCGTTCTCAGTCCGTATGTTAAGTCTCATAACATATTTACTTGCAACGATTTCGAGAAATTTTTGAAAAAACACAAAATATTGTGTGTTCGCTTCGTTCCGAAACCAGAAAAATACGAGTAGAAGAACTTGAATAGAAAAACAGAAATCTTGAAAAAAATTTAGTTAAATAAAAAAAGTACTCAATAAGAATGCAATATGATAATCAAATTTTAGGTTTTAAAGATTGTAAAAATATATTATTTCACTTTTATAACGTCTTCAATTTCGAGAAAGAAAAAAAAAATGACAATTTAAGAAAAGCGTTACGATATATACATATCCACCATTATTAATTATTTGGTACAATAAATTCATCATAAACGGTAATATGCATGATTATTAAAACCATTTTCCTGACTTTCCCCAAAAATATCCCTAGGTGCGCGAGTCAGACTCGCAGTTGACCGGTTTTTGGCAAATCCATTTCATTTTATATTTTCAGAACGTGATTTATAGCAGTAATATTATAAATTCAGAATATAAGTGCTCTTATTCAGAGAAGAGTGGAGGGCCCACTCGAGAAAATTACGGAAAGTCGGCCATCCCCTCGAACCTCTCGAGAGGCACATAGTCAAATTATTATCTATATAAGTCCGGATTATGGTGTGTAAAACCCTCCTACATCCTAAACTTAAATTAAACAGATTTATTTATACTATCTACTTCATCTTTATAGAATTTCATTTTAAACGATACTTGTGGGGGTTTATTAAAAAACTTTTAAATCCGTGGAAAATTTCGAGCGATGAAATCTGAGCTGAAATCTGAAAAACAGTGGCTGCCTACTCGATAATTATTCAAATCAGGGCCTCTTTATATTTTTACTGGGATGTTACAATAAAATTTAATTTGCCGTAATTTAATTCTTATCTTTTGCGGCAAGACCATATCTCAGAAGAAATTTAGTAAATTATTCATGAGCAAAGTTTTAACGGGGACGTGATTTTTAAACCAACATTTGTAAGCCCGCCCGCAATAAAAGCTTGGTATTTAAACGTTCGCTTAAAACTTAAGTCCAAATCCGTTTTACTCGATGTATAACATTAGTATTTATTGCAGCAAAATGAAGTTAAACACAAGTTAAGCGAGTATTTGTTCCTACTTTAGAGCATTGTTATAACAAAGGCGCAAAATAAGAAGACAAACAGTCGGCAAGGAGTTGCACTCATCGCTTACGTTAGAACGTTGTTTGGCAAACACAGTGCTTGAAATAAGCTTACAGCGGCGCCGAGTTGAAAAGTTGCTCTTCAGCTATACTCTGTTTAGCTTTTGTTAAAGCGTTTTCAACGAGCCGAAGCGGAGGAACGATCTACTTACATGTTGAGCCGTCCTTAAACTAATTAATTCATAAAATCGATAGTTCTGAGCTTTTAGTAATGAGTACTAAGCTATAAGAATTTAGTGCGGATTTTGGCGGAAATTCCAATTTTATCATTTGCAATTATAGCTTCTACAAATATATCTGACGGGGTCAAGTCCAATGATTTATCAACTAAATTCCAGATTTTCCAAGGAAAAAAATAAAGAAAGAATACTCTAAATCTCCGATATAAACTTGTTTAGGTTGGCTTTCTTTTTCTTTCTGTGCATGCAAATTGCCAACTTGACGGAAAAAAATGGTACGTTCCAAAACATGTCATAGACCTGTAACTCGCGCTAAATGAATGAATGAAATACATCTTTTTAAATGAATTATATATTTTAGAAAGCTTACAGCGGCGCCGAGTTCAAAAGTTGCTCTTCAGCTATACTGTGTTTAGCTTTTGTTAAAGCGTTTTCAACGAGCCGAAGTTGAGGAACGATCTACTTACATGTTGAGCAGTTTTTAAACTAATTAATTCATAAAATCGATAGTTCTAGGCTTTTAGTAATGAGTACTAAGCTATAAGAATTTAGTGCAGACGAGATTTGCCCGCGACTTCGTATGCATTTACCGCCCTAAACGGGACTCGATGTATGCAAGTTATAGCGCTTTAAGATGATTTTGCGGAAAAAAAAAACAATTGTTTTATACATTTTGGTCGTGCTGTGTAATTTTTCTAAGAAACAGCTGTTATTTTTTTTTTTCTATTTGAGCGTAGTTTCCGTAGTAAAAGTTGGTCTTTTGGGCCACTACTATCACCAGTTTTCGGCTTCCATAACATCATATTAACACCCATTATATATCGTCGTCATATCGAAGAATTCGGAATTTTACAATTTGCCTAGATGTCGTAATTATATTAGAACTACATCAACACGGCTGAAGTCGCGTAATCCTTCAGCCTTAAAGTATCAAAACAACAACCCATCATAGAATATGGACACACAATGGGAAGAGGAATGGTCAACGACCAACCATGACCCGGCTTTGTTCATCCTCAATGCACGCGATCCACCACCTGGCTTTGACCAACAGCGTTGTGTGTGGAAACGACTCCACCACATCCGCACCGGCTACGGCAAGTATGGCTACATGAGGCAAAAGTAGGGCTGGAGTGAGACTCCTCTCTGTCCTTATGGGTGTGTCCGGAACAAACAGTGAGACGCAGCAGCTGTCCATTACCTGCGAATACTCGAAAACTCATTGAATTAAACAAATGTATTTAATGTGTAAAAAATATAGATATTAATTAAAAAATGTTACATCTGCCATACGATAAATAATAATTAGAATTACTGGGGATCGCCTCGCACCGCTCGTCGTCGCACCTATTTTTGGCTTTTTGGAAAGAGATTTTCAGTTTCATACTTAACAATTTGCCGGATTCTACAATATGACGACGGTTTATATAAATTCATTAATTAATTAATTACCACATCATTCAATACATGTAGTTAGACATAGCGCCATCATGTTACAATTGGAGAACTACATATATTTGTGTTTTATTTTTTGTTTTTTCAATGCCAATTTAAGTTATCCCCCATATATTTTCCATACAGAGAGACGATATTGATATTTTTCAACCATCGTTGCGGGCTTAGACCATAATAACAGGGACTCGGCAAGCGCACGCATTCATTCTCCTCTGCTGAAGTACATGAACAATTTTGTTCGTGTAAGTTTGCTTGTGTGCGCGTTTTGTGTTTTTGTTACGGCTTGCGATTAGTGTAACATATTAATTTTTCGCAAGTGTGTACGTGAGTGAGTAAATGTGCGCTGTGCTTGTTTACCTCCCCTGCCGCAGAAAATAGCAAAATGAATTCACTACTAAAAGACGCGCTTTGGCACGTCCCGTGTTAAATTGCTCTAAGGTTGCGGGTTTTAGTGTGTCTCCAAAGTGTCTTGGACTTTTTAGTGTGTCTTACTCGTATGGAAAAAACCCTACATACGATTTTATTACATTTCTATATTTATATCTGAAACGTAAACTTTCGTAAAAAACTTGGAAGCAAATAATTTTAAAATATATTCTTTTTACTTACTAAAGCTATATATATGTCGTGGCCATATCGTAGAATTGACTATTTCATGATCTGGTTGGCCATATCGTATTTCTGTTAAAATTGGGAGGGTCGCCTGGCTCCGCTTCGCTTCGCTCGGTTCTTCAAATGTTTTTATGTAAACCTAACACGCTCCTCCTCGCTCCGCTTCGCATCGCTCGTCTTCACACCTATTTTTTACTTTTGGTGAAAGATTTTTGATATCATACTTTACGATCTGCCCAACCAGATCATGAAATGGTAAATTCTACGGTATGGTCACGACATATATATATAATTTTAAATAATATGCGAGCGAGATAAAGGAATTTTTAATGATATAGTGATCTCTATCAGACAGAATAAAAAAATTCATTCAGTGAGTGTTATTATCAGAAATATCTCTAAACAGACAGATGAGGTTTATAATTATTAAAATAACTTTTTGTCAAACAAGCATCACTTGAGTATATTCATTATGTGGTATTTCCATACAAGTAACACGTCATAATTTAATATGATATGTCTCTGATTTGTATGCAAATGTGTTCATGTCACAAGTGATGCTTATTAGTGTGATGCCAGCGATGGTAGCTTCAATAGAAGTCTAATTTGTGCAGAGCAATCAAATTCCAGCTTGTTACCACCGACATAATTATCTGTCACTCAGTTATACCTCACCTAATGTGGTTAAAGTGAATTGAAACATTTTAGATATATCATGTTCTTGAACATAATATTACGGCATTTCGGATGATAATTTTTTTAGGGTTTCGTACCCTTTTCGTAAGCCTCCGCTGTTTGTCTGTCTCTCTGTCTCTCTGTCTGTCTGTATGTCTGTCTGTCCGTCTGTTACAGGGGTCTACAGCTTTAGCCGTTATTGGTAGCCAGTTTAAGAGTTTACACAATATGTGTTACAATGGCCTCTATCACAGCAAATAACAAAAAAAAAATTAAACCCAAGTTATAAACAATGAATACAATAGGTTTTGTAGGTGTGTAGGTGTTGCATTTTTAGTGTTCCCTACCCAAAGGCAAAGGGTAACCAACGAGACCCTATTAATAAGACTTCGCAGTCCGTCTGTCACCAGGCTATATCTCATGGACCGTGATAGCGGTGATAGATAGACAGTTGAAATTTTCACATATGATGTATTTCTGTTGCCTCTATAGCAACAAATATTAAAAAACAAAATAAATAAAAAATTAAATAAATATTTAAGTGGGCTCCCATAAAACAGACATGTTTTTTTGCCGTTTTTATAGATAAAGATACGGAACCCTTCGTGCGCGAGTCCGACTCGCACTTGGCCGGTTTTATTGTATGATGTTAGAATTTATGTATCTATGTTACCCTGGTACTAGATCTCTTTGTTTGTTATGCGTTCCTGGTACTTCTTTAGGTACGTCAACGTTCTGACTCAGAGAATTGCGGCGTCATCATACAATTATCGTAGTAGAGGTTGTAGCAGTAGAACCTAACCTAAACGAACCTATTATATTAAATTTACATGGAGGAGAATTGAAACACCAAACACACTGTAAAAATATGAAGGCACATTAATACAAACAAATAAATAAGAAGCTTTAGAAGAAATAATTATAATAAAAGACACCGATATAAAAAAAATAAAAGGTAACACAAAGAAAGCAAAAGACGAATTAAACAGCCTTAAAGAGAAAGGCGAATGAAAACGCGCAAGCAATAAAAAAAACAAAATCAAACGTCGTCATCAAGGAACTCAAACAAGCAGACGAACAGCATCAAGTTCAAATCCAAATCAAATTGGCTTACTTTAAGAATATATTAAGTATGTGTGGCTTTAAAATAAATATAAATAAAATGTATTAGAAGTGTTTTACGATCGTATTATGTTACTCATGATCTTCTAAAATCAGTCGTTAGACACATTTCGCAAGAGAATACAACACTTCACAACACAAAATCTGATAAGCCTGGGCAGATCATGATATGCCCAATTCTACGATGTGCCGTTGACATATACATCTACAGTTAGATAGATACCACAGAACAGATCAATAAATAGGATAGATTTTTATTAATTATAGACCTTCAATTTTATGAAGACTTGGATTTGTATTCTTATTTACAGTAAACGAACTAAATTTTTTTCTGAAGATATATATCTTTTTCTATAAAAAATATAAATAATACAATATAAACAATACACAATACACAATGTCACGTACTAGGAATACACCTCACAGGTGATCCGTGTGGTTGGCCGCAGCAACATGCACGAAACGCGATTATATCTGTTGAGGATATATGTGGATTATAACATGTAGGAGAGGATGTGTGTCAGTGTACGTGTATAAAGATGTCGTCCGGACGGTGGAAGCTGATCCATGTGGTTCACCGCAGCTTGCTCTCAGCCACAAGCACGCGTCACTTGTTATTTATTGCTTTACGTCACCGCACCTGTTGTGAGCTACCTACGTTACACGTATTGTTATAATATATATTTAATACCTAATGTTTTAGTGGGAAGGCGTATTTGTATTACGAGTAGGTATATAGCGCTACTCGTTGGTGGAACTCGATGTTGTTCTTTGTTTTTGCAACATTGATGTTCCACTTTTAGGTATTGCTAGTAAATTTATGGTGCGCAAGTGGAAGTTACAGGTCGACCAGGCCGCCCTAGACGGACGTATGCTAACCAAATTGGCGACATAATGAAGAAGGGCAATGTCAAATGTACCCGGAATAGAATAAATAAAAAATAAAAAATAAAAAATAAAAATATGTTTATTTGCAACCAAAAAGATAATATGTATACAAAAATATTTTATGCACTATTTCTATATTATTTGACAAGTGTGTCTTTTGTAAACTCTAATCCCCACATTAGGATTCCCTGGGTTGTAGGAAATTAGACCCTTCCTGGTGAGTCTGACGATAATAAATTTATAAAATATTTAAAAGTAACATAACATTAAAACATTAAAAAAGTAACAGAAGAGACAAAATAAAACTAGTTGAGTAATGTATGACGTGTGAGTGATGATTGTATGTGGAATGTTATTAGAGTGTGTGTGAAAGGGTGAGTAAAATAGAGTGTGTTATATGAAAGTGTATGCCTGAGTTTTGAAATACTTGATACTCACAGACCGGTACAAGTGTGTTAGGATTTATGTGTCAATTTTAAGGATATCCTCGGTTTGTTCGTAATCTAAGGGGGAGAGCCAATCGTGTAGAATTTTTTTGCATGGGTAACGTGTTAGATGAAGAAGGGATATGGTATTATTTGTCCTTGAATATAGAAAGGGACCTAAGAAAGGGGAAAATTTTTGAGCAAAGCTTGTATTCGTTACGGGGGTTCTCCATGTGACACGGCGGGAGTCATGAACACTTTTATGGGTTGTAACTAGAGCGGTTTTATGGAACTTTAAGACTACTGCTATGATGTATAGCTGCCGAACCCGCAAGAGCTTGGATTCATGATACAGTGAGTTAGTTGCATAGCGGAAAGGTTTGTTGAAAGCAACTTTTAGGAGGGCTCGCTGTGCACGTTCTACTGTGATAAAGTGAGTTTTACAGGCTCCTCCCCAAACAGCCAAACAGTATCTTAAAATGGATTGGCAAAGCGCTGTGTACACAAATATCTTCGTTTTGTCATCAGCAGCCCGTCGCAACTTTTTGAAAATGTGCATTAGCTTTCTCACCCTGCCACTGATCACCTCAATCTGTTTTTTCCACGATAGTTTCTCGTCGATCATAATGCCAAGGTATTTTACAAAGGGAACTTGTTCAAGAGTTGGGCAATCACATGGCAAATTGTTTTGGGAGATGCAAGAGTGCAGCCTGATTTTGACAATTTCTTTGGGAGCAGTTCGTTGAGTAATTCGGAAGCAAATTATTTTTGTTTTGGAGGCATTTAAGGTCAATAAGTTTTGTCGAAGCCATGACGCAACTATCCGTAAACCCTCCTGGGCCACATCAATGACCGATGCCCAGCTGTTACTGTAGAAGACTATTGCAGTATCATCAGCAGCTTGTAGAAGCTTGTATCAGAAGAGCTTGTATGACTAGATTGATGAATTTTAAATTGAAGTGTGGAGATGGGTAGATGATTATTTATCTTTGTCTGTTAAGACCCGGACCGTAATGGGCACCAAGCGACGAAATATAGAACTCCTCCCATGTTCTGAGTTGGATGTCTGTGAGTGGTGGTGAAAAAGATTTAATGATTCGTGCGGTGAAGCAGTTATTGGAAAAACGGAGAAACAAAAAACAATCTTCACATCAGACTCAACCAACACAGACATACATCGGCCTCATTACAAACAACACGCTACCCATCCCAACGCACACACGATTTCACAACAAAACATTCAATAACTGCTTCACCGCACGAATCATTAAATCTTTTTCACCACCACTCACAGAAATCCAACTCAGAACATGGGAGGAGTCCTATATTTGTTCGCTTGGTGCCCATTACGGTCCGGGTCTTAACAGACAAAGATAAATAATCATCTACCCATCTCCACACATCAATTTAAAAACCTACCTACTTTACACATTATATATATATGTATATACTTTTTATTTTATTTTATTTTTCTCTTTTATCTCTCATTTGTCTGTCAATCATCCACTTCATTTTATGACATTTTAACATATTATATTAATTGTACTTAATTCGACTGACGCTGACTTTACAAGTCGAAACATATCTGGAAATGATCATTATAATAAAGTGTTTTATATAAATATGTAGTGTAAACTGAATAAAAAAAAACAAATAAGTTCTCTTTAATATTTAATAGATTGATGAATGTGGAACAGGCAAAAGAGGTGTGTACCATAATGATGAATGTATGATCATAGCAGATAGAAATATGTAGTCTCTGCCTACCCCTCTACGGAGACAGGCGTAAGTATATCTATGTATTTATGTATTATTAATATCTGTGATAATACCTGGATTCACCATCCGCGGCTCAAAATCCACCCATCGGTTGAACCCTTAAAAACATTCTAAGTATGCATTTGCGCATTTTGGTTCCCAATCTTAATTATGATATATGAAGTTTATATTTTATTAATAAGAAACTTAAGTTACATAAATAATACTTAAAATAGATACTAACTACAAAGAATATAAAATTAAAAATAGACTAAATTAAATGAAAAATGATAATAATGAAATTTTATTAAAATAATTATTACCTGCCTTTTTTTTGGGTTCCGCACCCGAAGGGTGCCAAAAGCCAAAAGGTGTCCCAATACAGTGTTTATGTTGTACGCGAGTCCTGGCACTTGGCCGATTATTTATAGCTTGCGCATAGCAAAATTAAGACAAGACCTTTTTATATATTTCGTATAAGTGAGTCATTTATGCGAGTTATATCGATGCTTACACAGAACGTACTGAAATACATTGAAGAAAGCAGAAAACAATATCCTCATTGAAAAAAAAAACAATCGAAGAAAGTAGAAAAATGAATCAAAAGGAGCATAAAACAATATTCTAATTGAAAATAATGTAAACAAAAAAGAATCGTCACTTAAATTATTTGCATAAATCTAAATACCTAGTACTTCAATATTTAGGTATTTTATTCTGACGATCATTATATTTTGTAATGTACACAAATACCTAGCATAGTTGTGAAATTTCTTACAATTACAAACAGCAAAATTTTATTGTTACAGGATTTTTGACAAAGCATATTTAAGTACAATATACAACAAATAATATCACAGAAACTGAATCCTAAACGGGTGATTGGATTCGAAACAAAGCTAACGAACCGAGTGATTCCCGTAAACAGGTCCAAGAAGTAGTGTCAATTGATGTCGCTTCTAATGTCGATACATTTCCATTACATACTCATGTCTGTTCATCTTGATCTAATCTATACGACGTGTAACAGAAATGTGTAACCATATTTGAAGAGCTTATTCAGTCAATGGTATAGAACAACTATTAGTATGAAGACAACCCTGAAATCTCAAAAAAAAAATCTGTCCTTCCATACATTTCGGCCGAGCGGCATTGCATTTTCCTATGAAGAAAGTAAATTTTTTGTTCGATATACAGGATTTGTTCCATAGTAAAATTTGTTCTAAACCATTGACTAAATAAGCTCTTCAAATATGGTTACACCTTTCTGTTACACGTTGTATACACAATTATTATATAAAAGAACTGACTGATCTACCAATGCCTAGATAAAACGGCTGGACCTAGACACATGAAATTTGGACTGCAAGGTACTTGTATGATATTATAGTAACAGAAATAGAAATATATTTATTTGCCACAAAATCAAAACATAAAACTAAATTTTAATTAATAAATTTATACGTATTTTGTTAACAAAATGGACCAATCTCAGCATTTGCTATAAGCTAAAAACATTACAGCGCTGATTTTCAGATTGACCCAATACAACTAAAATAACATTCTCACTCTCGTTGCAGGTAGGAATACTCATACACATAATAAAAAACCAATTACAATAATACAATTATGAATTTAGAATAATAGACAATACAGGGGATTAATATCAAATCATATAAAAAAAACAGATTAGACATTAGCTAAGCAAGAAATTTAATTAATTTTCCTGAGATTGTGATAAACGGGATACACGCGATAGACTATGATATATATGACGCGATAGATATGACTTATTGATTGACTGATCTATTTACGCCTAGACCAAACGTTTGGACAAAGGAACATGAAATCTGGACTGTAAGTTAGTTGTATAATGTAGATATCCGCTATGAAGGGATTTCAAGAAATTCCCACTAGATTGAGAGATACGGGATACACGCGAGCAACGGTTCCTAATCAAAGAGTTCAAAACTGTGTTCCTAATATGTAGTATCCTACCAACATAGCTTAAATATTTGAATTTCTTTAGTAAATTACAAGACCCTATTTTGATAAATGACACATCTCATTTGCTGAAGTATTTAACAATATATATTATTTTTAAATTTTATTATCTATTTTTAATAAACTTAGACAACGTGTTGTTATAAAATTGTAGTTACGATTAGACTGACAATGACCATTTTATTCTGAATTATTTATTTATGGATAAATTTTATTTAAGCCTTTTATTTATAGTTTTAAGCATTACATAATAATAAAAAAAATAAACTTTATATTTTTCGATATATTTTGACCTCATTAGTGAGGTCGTCATCAGTCGAGGCATACATCTAGGCAATTTAGTAAGACTTCCTTTTGCGACTTTAAATTATCTTCGAGCAGGGTTTCTACGTACATTTTGGTAAGTTCAGAGTAGGGTAACTATATAGCGTACTATTTATCCAACTAGGTGATCTCCCAGCTACTATCTTTCGTATTATTTTGTAACTCCACTAAAGAATGGTGTTTTTTTTGTTCAATTCATATCTTCAGTTCAATGTCACATTTCCAATACAAGTTGTTTTATTGTACGTTTATTATTTTAAGTTATTTTTATTTTAAAGAAATCTCATTTTGTGATCTTCATCATAACACGTATTGAGGTGAGCCGTTTTATATAAATCATGAATTATCCTCAAGTCTCATTTAATTCTAGAAATCTCATTAAATTTTCTTTCTTTCTAAGTATAATTTATGTTACAATAGAAGATATACTCTTGACATTCACTGGTCTGAAAACGTTACTGAATTAACTTCGGTTGATAGAAAAAATCGCAAAGTATAGATCCTCAAATTGCGAATAAATATGTTCATAGCAAAGTTGTTAAACAGAAAGAATTGAAACTCCTCCTGAATTTAGTTTACACATAACCATTTGTAGACCATTTTTATTAATTTCTCAATACTTTTTCAGATATTCCAGAAATATCTCGTAAAAAACCTTCGTGAAAGCGCACCAAGCGGGCGTTCTAATGTAGACTTTTCAATATACGTACTTGAGTTCAAAATCAGTTAATAGCATTGTTGTGTCCCACGGGCCTTAAAATTATTTGTTTACTCACAGTATCTGCTTAACGGTGAAGAAAAACACTCAAAGATAAAACTGCATGCCCTAAAAAACGTGTATTTGAGCCCAAAGTACGACGATAAGGTTTACCTTCTTTCAGGTTGGGTCGTAAAATTCAACAATGAATAGGTGCACGAGTGGTGACTATCTTAGTGACATTCCACACTCAGAAACATCTCTTACACTCCTTCAAGGATATATTATGTCGTGACGATATGCATGTTAAAACTATCGACATTGCATCGACGTCTAGTGAACACTAGCAAGAAGACGGTCCTTGTTTACCTAGAGGCCTTTGCTTCATTAGGATCCAATTCACTGTCAACAAATTTATCCCCTTCCCAATGTGCTATTGTGTGCTTTTATGCCGTTTAGATGGTTAAGCATTGGGAGATTAATTATCTCGAGTGGAAAGGGGATCAGGTTTCAACTATTGTAAATAGCTGTGGCTCAGTCAGTAGGACGCTAGTTTCTTAAATCTTGGTATCTAAGTTTGATCCTGTCGGTCAACGAAACGAAACGTCAGTTTGGGAAATATATGAATCTATAAATGAAATTATATGCGCAAGAACGCAGTGACACGTAGGAACTTAGCTGACTGAACTAAATCGATTTTCATTGACTTGAACTTGATACTATTGATTGATATGAAACATGAGCAAATTTTATACAAAAATGCTTGCCGTCACCCTCACTGATACGAATCGCAAGTCTCTCGATTGATCTTAAGTTGTATATTTTGTATGAGTAATGAATCTAAAAATTAAGGATAAGGGGATTTAAGGGGATATATTATACATCTATATTTAAATATAGATGTACAATAGATACATACAAATATTCGTTCTTAGTTGGAAGAAAATGCGTTTAATATATCTAATTTATCTAATACTACAAGGTATTTGTGCATTCAAAAGCTTGTTTAGGTAAGTACTAGGAGTGCAGCGGTATTGAAGAGCTCATCAGAGCGAAGGGGGCACGACCGAGACAGTCGGCAAAAGCTCCCGAAAGCTCGCTAAACTCGATAACAAGACAACGGCTTGCCTAATTGCAATTTATTGCAGGTACTACAAACAAGTCTTGCTTCACTCAAGCACGTACATATTTAAAATTAATTCACAATTCTACCATAGAAGTAATCTACTGAGTAGATTGTTATGTATTAACCAATAGCTGTTGTGCAGCTTTCTTATAATATGTTTGTGATTTAGAAAACGGTTGGTGCCAATTTGCAAAATATTCAAATTTTACGATTTTGCCGTTGCTCTGGAAGTAACTTTTTCGTTTATATATTGATTATGCATCTATACAACGATGTAGTGTGTGTACAAAGTGGATAGAGCATCAAACAACGCTGTAACAGGAACGCAGTGAACGTCACAGATTAGATAAAATCTTTTTTTAGGGTAGGTAGTGACGATTAATGAAGAAAGCCTAAAATGAAAGGAAAACTTTTTTTTTATAAAAATTTCTGAAAACTATAAAAAGTGATTTATGTTTGTCAACATAATTATAGTAATTAATAGATTTGATTGACGGATCTCGATGGAACCCCATTATAGTTAATTTTACTCTCGAAAGTTATACATTTAGATTGTACATAAAGTTGTACAATCTAGGCATTATATAAAACAAAATCCAGAAAATAAAACTCCGGGCTAAAAGCATATAAACCTTAATCCAATAATATATGGTTTTGAATTATTAATGCATAATCTATATATGTATCTCTATACTAATAAAAATAAAGTAGTAAAAAAGTCGTAGCTGTACATGAAATTTATTCGCGGTATTCTACTGAGGCCAAAACTAAAATTTTTAGATTTTTGGGCTGTCTGTCTGTCTATATGTATGTTCAATTTTAACCCGAGATACGCTTTTCTTTATTATAATCATAGTGACCCTAGTCAACATAATATGTATAGGCTATAATGGGTATTAATAAAATAACGGCCTAGCTGAAAACGGGGCAAAGATGCGGGCGGGCAGAGCCGCGGGCGAAAGGCTACTACAAAATAAATGCGATAACATTATGTTTTATTTTCATACGTTCATATTAATATTCATTGTGTTTGTCATCTCCATTTCCTACTAATGATTAGACCAATAAAACATTCTTTCTGTGAGAAGCAATTCACCTGCAATTGATATCTCGATATCGCTTATGACAGCTGTATGTGGGCTATTCCTATTAACAAAACTTACCTTTGCGGCTAAAATTAGACCTTTCAACCCTTATACTCTTGTAATAAATACTGCGCAAACTGAACACACAATGATGTCAAGCAGTGTACCTGCAACGAGATAAAGCTTTGTCGAACGTCGAGGGTCGTAGTCAAAGAGATATTCGGTGATTTCCATGAACTAGGATATTCCATTACCAATATGCGAGTGATAGTTGGCAGCCCTTGTGTAGGCAGTGATGGGAATTGCAGTGTCTTTCAAGTTTCAACATTTACTCGCACCTTGAAAATGCATTTTCTAGGCTTATATCTATTACTTTTTGCTGAGATAGCAAAAAGGCGGCAGCACATTTTAAGTGTACTAGATTTATTCATGCAAAACTGCAAAAATTCAAAGATAAACATCCCTACTGTTATTATAAATGCGAAAGCGAAGTTTTTTGTTTTGTTGGTTCGTCCTTCTTTCACACAGCAACGGAGCAATGAATCGACGTGTTTTAGCTTATAGGCCGGAAAGTGGCTTATCCACTTTTATCATTATTAGCATTATTCTGTAAAACGGCTGAACGGATATTGATGACTGGGCTTCACATTTCTAATAATATGTCCTGGGACTTGCAGGTTGCACAAATCAGCAAGAAGATATTTGCCTCAATGCATTCACTAAAGCACATGCAAAATTTTCTTCCATTCTGTGCCAATTACATTAGTCAATTCTCTTTTGCTTCCTATTAAAGATTACACTGATGTGAGTTATCCTGATCTTACAGAAGAACTTTTAAACAAGTTAGATCGTCTCCTAAATCTTTGCATCAGATACATCTTCGGATTGCGCAAATACTCCAGCTAAACTGGCTCAATATCCGCCACCTAAGGAACTCACACATCGTCTCACTATTTATAATGCTCTTTTTATAATGCCTATTTTCTCCTCCCTATCTTTGAGACTGGTTTGCCCCTATTGAATCCCTTGGCCGGCTTCAGTAACCAAACAGAGCTATGCTCCTCCGATTTCCCGAACACAGCACCAATATGTACACAAATTCTTTTACAGTGTCAGAAATCCGCCTGTGGAATAGTGTTCCTCTTAATATCCATCAGTCTCCCTCTATCTTTACCTTCAAAACCAGAGTCTATCAACAATCTACAGCTACAGAATCAGTCATAAAACTTGTAATTTCCACATATCCCCCTGAGTCATTGTCCTCCTCGTAATTACCTATATATTGTTATGTAAAATATGTGTAGATATCTTTGTATGTATATTATTGTATTTGTGAGTAGATTATATATATACAATAATTACTTAACCCTAATTATATTTTATATATATAGTATCTATGAAAATATGATTTCTTGGTCGAATTGATCATAATCAACTTAGTAATCAACTTAACTGGCACTACACTTGAAAACTTTCCACATCACCAAAGGTTAAATAGCAGAGAATGCTAATCAGCATTAAGTTCGCCTTTGTGCATTGTAAACTATTTTGTGCAATAAAGTATTTACATACATGACTTTTGTTATAGATATTTCCTAGGTCCTGAAATTATAAATAAAATACATTTTGTCCGGGAAAAATTCATAGTTCCTGTAGGATAGTAATCTGAACATATACCTATAAAATGTAAAACTGACTCGTTGGGTGATATATCTACGCACAACTCAAACCGCTGGACCTAGAGACTTGACATTTTGCACATAGATAACTTATACAGTGTAGGCATCGACTAAGAAAATATTTTTGGAAATTTTACCCCTAAGGGGGTAGAAAAGGGATTAAAGTTTCAACAAAACTCCGTCAGTTTTGAAAATTTATTTAGACGAGTCTGAGCGTTTTTGATAATTCCATCCCCGAAAGGGTGAAAAGGGTATGTCAAGAAATAATTCCGTCTGGAAACGCGGCTCGGCCTCTACCTTTACCAAAGTCAGTTTAACAGAGGATCAATTTAGAGAACAATAAATAGTTTCATACAACCAGAGTTGAAATAAACACGTTCTATAAAATTAAGGGTCCAAAAAATACTGACAGGTTCGATTGTCTTGACAAAAACTAAATCAACGCGGGCGTAGCCGCGGGCAAAAGCTAGTACATATATGCATTCGAGTTAATGTATTATTCTTGCCCACAGTATAAGAGTACGTTTGAAGTGCCTATGAAAGAGAATCCAAACAACAAACGTTATTTAAGTTAATTGGAATAACACAAATTGCTTGAATTCGAATCCCAAAACAAGGCTTGAGTAACTTAAAATAACTGAAACGATAACTTAATACTTAGCTTTGTTCGTAAGCCGAGAAGGCGTATAAGGCAGGGTTTACATTTTGTTAATTAAAGGATTACACACGAACAGCTAATTAACATCGGATTTGTTCTCTCATCAGCGAGCAGTCTTCGTTTTGAAAGTTAATCGAAAGTCAATGAAGGGCTGATTATGCTTGTTGCAATAGGTTCATTAAAATGCGATTGCTCATTTAACTTCTATAGGCTGTCAAGATGAAGTTGCGGAAGCCGGAAACTGGCGATAGTACTCGTCCATACGAACAACAGGTTGTGAAAAAAAAAGAGATATCGAGAAAAAAACATCAGTCGTTTAATACATTTTGGTCGGGTTTAGCTACATATGTAACTTTTCTATGGAACAGCTGATTTTTATTTTCGTGATTCGAGTGTTGGCTCCATAGTGAAAGTTGTTCGTATGGGCGAGTACTATCGCCAGTTTCCGGCTTCTTCAACTTTATCTTAACACCTACTATAACTAGAAATTAAGATACTGTCGGCAAACTGATTTGTGATCCAGTAGAGAATAAAACGTAACCAATTAATTGTGTCAGAAGGTCTTACAGTGCTATAAGCTCAGAATTATTCTTATTCTGAGGCTACAAGGATCTTTTGGCGCGTGGATGACAGTGACAGGGACAGCTGTGAAACAACGGATAGGATAGCAGCTTTAGTTCCAATTTTGACCACGACCAATTCTCGCGCCAAAAGAGCCTTGTCGCATTGTATCTAAGTTGTGTGTCATTGCAGATAACTTTTTAAAGGCTAGTTCGGGAAAGAGCTTTTAACACTAGATAACAATAAAAATTTCTGAATTTGAATTATATTCCTCAACATAAAATTTAATTTCAAATAATATTAACCCTTTTAATTATTTTTTAACGCTAAAACAATAGTAAGACCGCAGTCTAGGTCATGGGCAGTCATGGCTTGGATCCATCTTACACATTAAATAATTTTCTAATAAATTACCGATGAAAAAAAGCATATATAGTCACATGACTGACATCATCTATAATGGGGTGCTGCACTCGTAGCATAGTGTTTAAACGCGTGCGACGCCACTTAGTTGAATCACAAGTGCGAGGAGCGTGACACGATGTTTTTGCGATTAAACAGTATGTCACGCTCCTCGCACCTGTGATTCACTATGCTACCGGGCCAGGTGTATCTGAATATGGACTGTCACTGAAACATTTTAACAGTCTTACACCCTCTCTTCACCGACAATTTTCAAGTCTCAACGTGATTTTTCGTATTCCACACAAACGCAAACCCAGTCCCGAGTAAATGGAATGTCGAAATTTCATTTATCTAATTTCGCATACAGTGTTGCTGATCTGTGATACTGATTACTTACCAAGCCTCCGATATGAATTTGGACGGTGACTAGAAAGTCTACTTGTATAGTTTATGAAAGCGACATAATATTAACGAGTAAACATAGTTCATAAAAATATGTTCAAATAAATCAGAAAAATATCCAAGTATTTCAATTATTTCCAGAAACAATCAAATAAAGTTATCTTTTGTTAAATCCAGTTTCTGTGTTTAATTTAAGAAGATTCGAATTCCAATAGATCAAAGGGTACCAGATCAATAAAGCACAGAGGCGGAATCGTTTCGAACGAACGAATGGTTCCAAAAGGGTTCGGTCATGTTAATTTAGAAGCTGCTTTTGGTTTTTGTGAATGCAGTGACATGCTCGGACACATTGTGCAAAAAGCTGTTATTGTGTTAAGAGCGGTTTCGCAGCCGGATTGTAAAAAACCCGCTTTTTTCTAATTAATTGAAACAGAATACTTAAATTGAAAATTCACTCAATATTTATTCAACAAAACCTATTACCTATTTAAGTGTATGTTGCCATCGCAAAGTTTCCATCGGTTCTGTAAATTAGAATTTCAAAAGATTTGAATTTAAATAATTTTGAAATTCTAATTTTCTCAAAAATATATTGTAATGCTTTAATTACATATTGCATAGACATGCCAGAAAGTACTTCATCCTGTAGAGCTATTTCAAGTCTCCAGGAAATCTGAATAACTGTCCAGGAAATTCGTATGAAAATCCATTACATACCATGTTTTTTTTTTTAAACTATCCGTGTCTATGTTTTAAATGACTAAAGAGTTTGGCGATCATAAGGTTTTTAGCGGCCAGTATAAAAAGAAAAAACATTACAATTTCGTGTTCAGAGTGTAGAAACGTTTGGTATATTTTATAATTGAAAATATATTATTTTTATTGATTTTATAGTTATATTTAAAATAATTGAACACTTAAAATTTAACCTCAATTTTATGAAGAAGGCTGGCCGTATACATTTGCCTAACGAAAAAAAAAAAAAAAAAGTAAAAGCGGGAAATTATGTTGTTGCATAATATTTTCATTTAAAGTTTTTTGTGTAAATAAATTACAAAATGAGTTCAGAAGAAGGCTCTGATATAGATTGTACTCCTCCAGATCTAAAAGCGGAAGCGGTATTAGCAAAAAACCAAAATCTAAGGAAGGATATTTAAACAAATTACGAAAAGTTCATCAAGTGGAAAGCAGATAAACACGAACAGTTGGTCATAAAATGTGTTTTTGGCTTATTTCAGTCACCTTAGCCAAACAAAGCAGCCTTGCACTTTATTGGCAATGTATTCCATGCTCCGATGTGTTGTGCTCAATAAGAATAAAATAAACTTGAATAATTACAACAATTTAACGGCATGGCTAAAAAGGCAATCAGATGGCTATATAAGCAAGAAGTCTAAAATATTTCAAGCCAACATATATAACAGTTTCTTAACGACGCTCCTGATGATAAATATCTAGTTATAAAGGTAAATAAATGATGTAATATTATTTCATGGCTCTAAAGTTATAAACAGGTCTTTAATTCATTATTAAAATTTAATATTTTGTTGTAGGTTGTGCTTATCACTCCCAGTAAACGGTGCATGTAGAAGTCTGGAGCTTGCCAATCTAACTACAAAAGACGTCGAACACCGCGATAGCATTATTTTAGTAAAATTGCGTGACACATAAAACAAAGTCGATCGATTGTTTGTTATTCAAGATGAGTTTGTTAACGTAATAAAAAAACTTATTTAATTTGAAAATATTTCGTTTTATTTTTGAGAAAAGCACTATACATGCTTCGACCATAATTAGCTATCCTGGACTCGTATATAAAAGTCCTCGCCCTACGGGCTCGGCCTTTTAACTTACTCGTCCAGGATATCTTTAATTATTGGTCTCAGATGTAATGTACTATTACAGAAACTAATGAAATCATTGCGAATGCAGTATACACAATACATAGGTAATAAGGTGTTGTTGAATAACTTTACTATTGAGTGAATATTGAATTTAAGTGTTCTGTTTCGATATTAATTAGAAAAAGGCGGGTTTTTCAAAAACCGTCTGCGAAACCGCTGTTAAAACGAGTAGATATAATATTTTCGTTACTGGCTGTATGTACTATGTAAATAATGTGTACCTTGCCTCAGGTGGTAGAGCTGATGCCGGGCTCACCTGTGGAGGTACCACTATCTTACTTGGAGACCCCCCTCGCAGTAATTCGGGGGAGAGTAAGAGAACAGCTCACAGGCAAAAAAAACAGGAAGCCCACCATGCCTGGGACCAATGAATGGCAGTGTATCCATCCCTTATAGCCGGGCTTTATACGGAACAGACTGGTGACGGGCAGCGGCGTCACTGGTGCGAGGGTTCCGGCACCGCACTCACCAACCCGCCTGCCCAGCGTGTGTGAGTATGGGCAATTCTTCCAGGATGACCGCCGGGAGTGGCAAAGTCCTGGAAAGGCTTATGTCCAGCAGTGGACGAACTAGGCCTGATGGATGGATGCCTTAAATAAACATTTTGTGGCTCTATAAAAGGGGGCTATCATGTAATTTACGAGTAATATTATTAATAAAGGTCAAATATGTTGTTCTTATTTCATGAATTTTATGCTTGTGGACAAGATGAAAAATTTTAGCCTGGCAGTGAAACTCACTCTAAAAAATTTTTTTTTGTATTTTAGTATTTCAAAATAATTGCTTTATTGCTTTATGAAAGTCTAAAAATACTAATCTACAGCTATCATGGTTCCAACAGAATCAAAACGTTTTATACAGTTTTTTTTTTTTTAGATTTGTGTTTATTTGGAAGACAGTCAGTACCAAAAATATACATCTTTCAACAAAATGTTCTGAAAAATAAACAGTTTTCCTATAACATCGTGCATTCTCCTGATCAAAGATTCTTTTTTGCTTTTGCCTTTCAGGATTTTATAATTTTTTTAGAATTTAAGAGGTTTTTCTCAAAAATTACGTAAAGTAGGATTGTATAATGATATGTGGCACAATGTTACGTCTTGATGATGCGCACATATTTTTATAACACCAGTCAACGTTTAGAAAAATAATACTTTAAGATTAAAAAGAGGTCAGCCCAGAGAAAAAATAAATACAATGTCGTGTGAAGTATAATTTGAAAGAGCTACATAAAAGAAAAGAAAAACTTTATTTTTTAATGATTTTTGTCCAGGGTTATTAATAATAATATAGCTAAGTATATGGTAGTTTGTGGCTGTTTTTCACGTTTTACTTCAAGAAAATTACAAACAAGTTTAAATTCGCCCACCCTTAATTTCATTTTCAAATCTGATGGTTGTTGGCTCTTAAAAATCTTTTATCAATATGTAATTAAGTTTTGTTGCGGGCAAACTATCCGAAACGAAGATTTAATTCCGTTAAATTCGCTTAGATTAAATTATGTTAAGGTGTGTTAATTCGAAAACCATTTCGAGATTTAGGGTTAATAATAAGCCGTATTTTAGAACTTTCGGTCTAAAAAACCTCATAATGATGGATATTTTTACGAAAAACGTGTTTTTGAACGTGTCAACGCAGCAAATAAAATAACATGAAAACTTCAAGTTTTTTTTTTTGTAGCTTTCTTTTCGCCACATTCATGGCGCATTTTGACGAAAAGTTATTTCGAAGTTGTTTATTCATTTCTCGCGCCATTTGTATTTGGCCAAGGCTTGAGTTGGCGAATATAAATGAATTTTATATTTATGATACTTTTTTTTTCCTTCGGCTCTGTTCTTGGTAGCGTTTTATTGCTCATGAAAGGGTACGAATTGTTTTGCTGACAGATTTACGAGGAAAGATTCGGCATTTATTTTATTTCGGACTGCTCTTTGAAAGTGAAAGAAAAGCATCTTTGAATACACGGAACGCCCGTTTCTAATATCGCAAATCTATTGTTGAAATTTTATTTATTGTTCTTCGTTTGTTTGTTCAGTTTCCCTACCTACATAATATTTATATATATATATATAAGTAGGTATATACGTAGAGCGGATATAAATGTCTTGCAATGTAACCATACAATCTTTGAGTAACTGGTACTTTTGTAAAATTTTAGGTCTGAATTTTAGTTTCAGAAAAGTTTTTTTCCGTGAACCTATAATTTTGCCCAAATGACTTTATTGCTACTCACAACTGAAGAACTGATATAACTGAAGAAGCTTTGCTCATGAGGATAGCACTGATAACATAATTTATACATAATTTTTTGTATTTATTAGAGGAGCTATCTGAAAGCAAATAATTTTAATATAATTATGATTACTTAGGTACAGCCTCATCTTATTGACTTACCTCCCCAATATATCAAGAATATAGGAGATACAAAGTTAAGGCACATAGTAACGACAAATTAGCAGCTCGATGTGTGTCAGTACGAATAGCGACGGAAACGCCATTAAAATAAGACTTAGCCTAAGACAATTACAACGAGCATTGCAAAGGACGATACGACGACGATCGCCGCGTCTCCGGATAGCGCAAAATAGAAGAAAATTATACTTTTTACATAGATGCGATTCTTCTTTTAAAAAAGTCTTATGTTCCATTTCTAGCTATCAAGTTTACCTATTCGTCAAAGTATTAGTTTATTTTTTATTTTTTTATACATTTTTCTTTATTTTAGATCTAAACTAAGTATAGTAAGTAAAAAAATACAGACTAAACCTACTTTTACCTGATTTATTTATTTTTGTGTACAATAAAGAGTATTTGTATTGTCTTGTCTTTTCTTGTATCTAAAGCAAAAAGTTAAATAAGATATTAAAATTAAATTATACAATAAGTTAATTAAATTAACTGAGTTGGCAATTCGAGCCTAAAAATACCATTCGATTAAACTATTTTTTGCATAGAAGCTTTAGTGATACGAAAAAAAAAATGTTCCATACATTTTTTTGGAGTTGATAATCCATATAAAATTTGTTCAATCTTTTTGACACTGCCATAAACGAGCAGAAGGCTTTAGAAAGTACCTATTTGACACTACCAAGTGCCTTAATCCTAAAATAGCAAACGATGTATAGGAAGTTGCCTTACTAAGCGGTATTGGGTATATAATCCATAATTTGCCTGTGATAATGGTGATCTTGAGTTGTGCTGACGCGTGTTCATTACACGGGTCTATTCTACCCTTCGTCCTGACTCTGCATCTTCTGTTGAATAATATTATTCATAGATACGCGTATTTTATTTATACTTTATGCACATCCACGAGGTTACAACAGTATAGCAAATAAATGCTTGATTTTTAAGACATAAATTCATTTTTATTTGGTTTTCTGTCTAGTAAAATTTCTATTTGTTGTTAAACAAACAATTTTAGTTGACAAATGTCTAATAATAACTCTTTGTAGGGAACTTTTAAATAACTCACAATTTTGCAGGTTCAAAATATAATGTAATTTCCAAACGATTCTCTAAAAGTAAGGTAAAGTTGGTATTCCGTATTCACGAATCAAAAATGGAAATAAAGTAATCGAGACAGCGCCTCGATTTCCTTTCTCTGTTATCACTATAGACTTTTTCTTTTGAAAAGAAAATCTATTTCAATTATACAAAAGACTAAAGATTCCCGTCTAGCCGGTTCTTCGATGTTCAAATAAAACTTGAATAAATGTATAAATTCTGAACAGGTTCAATTGGCCGGCTCTACGAGGAAATAATGCCGCAATTTCTTAAACGACGCCTTTTTAAATTTAATCCAGAGCTTCAAAAAGCTGTACAGGGGAATTTTATAACAGCCTAGGTTGGACTTTTTGGTTGTATTTAGTTTTGGTGTTGGAGAATTTTCTCCACCAACAAAACTAAATACAACCAAAAATATAAATATTTCATTCTATGAAATTCAATATTTACATTTTGATGATGAACATAATTACGTAACAGTGATTACAAAGCTTAAAACATTACACGTTTGACCGCCTCTGTGGTCTAGTAGTTGAAACGTCTCGGCCGTAATCCGGAGGATTTAGATTCAAATCCAGTAGGGGCACATTTGTATTCAGGTTTCTGTCTATTTGCGTGTTTCAGAAGACACGTTAAACTGTGAGGCCATATCTGAAAAACTCAACTCTTATTTCCGAAAATAATGTCAATTATAATATATATAATCGGGTCTACCGCGATCAATTTTTACCTTTTTACGAAAAGGGGGACACCCGACGTTTCGAGACAGTTGCATGTCTCGTGGTCTACGGGAAACTCTTATATTATATATATTATAATGTGTACAAAACGCGAAAGTTTAAAGTAATAATGTCAATGTATTTAAACGTATTAGATTAATTTAATTGAAAAAAAAATGATAAAGACTGTTTTGTAAACATTACCAGGAAAAATAAAGCTGTTATAAAAGTTTGATAAATTTCTATAAATAGGTAAAAACGCTTTCTTAATTCTAATTTAGATAGATATAAACCGATGTATGGTTTAAATATAATTCGGAACCCTCTGCGCGTTAGTTCCACACTTGATCGGAGCTTTTGTTTAAAATGTGCTATTTGAAGCACATAGAAATCATAGAATTACTAGTAGGAATTCACATAGTAAACTTTATACCCAATACCGGACATGCAAATAAAAACTAAGCAAAGCATAACTCCAGTTGCACTGAAAAAATTCTACGCTAGAATGATCGCTAAGAAAAATCTCACTAACATTTTCCCAAATATGTCGAGTAACTGTCGTATTTGTTCACGGAGGAAAGGGGAAAGACTCGCCCTCTTATTTCATGTCTTCATCGTTCCGCGTACTTGAACTTTGCATTCCTTTACTCTCTTGCTATTTGAGGTATTTTACGTATGTGATTTTGCGATTTCCAACAGAACTAGATTGTGTAAATAAAATACGAATATTATATTTTTTAATAACCTATTTAATAAATAATTGCTTGTCATGTTCAAATATTACGTATTTATTATACTCGTATGTTCCATAATATATTAATAATAAATTAATGATAAAGTGGTAAAAAAGTTGTGTCAGTACAATAAATATTTTTTAAATTTTTTTAATCAAATGAGTTATTGACTTGGAGTTATTAGTATGGTGCTGAAACCAAAACTAGCATTTTTAGAATTGTTGTCTGTTTGTCTGTACGTATGTTCCGTTTCAACTCGAGAACCACTTTTTTATTATCGAATTGACCCTGGTCAAAATATTGGCAATAAAATGATAAAGGATGTTAACGCTCAAGCCAAAAACGGGGCAAAGATAGAATAACGGGCAAAAGGCCAGTATTCCTTTATAATAGGTTTGTGTTTTATGATAATACATTAACTGGACATTAACTGACTGTTAACATACCTAAACCGCAAACTGCGCTGTACTGATAAAACTAAACAACTTTTGCAAAGAAATATAACGCGCAAAAATGAAAAAAATAACCTTACCTACGAGGATGAATCAAAAAATTATTAGAATCACTATTAAAATACCAGAAATTTAAACAAAAATATTTTTTTTTTTCTACATAATTTCTTTCTTATTCAATACATTTAGCTCGCCAATTATCTTACTTTCTTATTCCTTTCGGAAAAAAACACATTCAAGACTCAAAAACTAATTTACGGCAGCCATAACTGCGTCATCATCATCAAATTTAGTATAATAGAAGAAAAATGTATCCATTTTAAATCAAGCTAGATGCGACGGTTTTCGTTTCCACACACAAAACTTGTGATTGTTTTTCTTACTTGTGAATAAAAACTGTTAAATTAATGTGATTTATGGCATAATGCGACAATACTTTTCTAGCCTAGTTGTGTTATTTTATGCAATATTTTTTAAATGATCCTGTATAACAGCTATAAACACGCTTCAAAGTTGTTGTACAGAATAATTTACAAAGTATTTAAAAAACTTAAATTTAAAAAACTTCGCTAGAAAATCCTTATTGACATAAAACTTGTCGCGTTACGACATAAGTTAATCACATTAATTTAGTACTTTTTATATTAAAATAAGAAAAACCTAGCATAAAAACAATTGTGATAAAACAGAGTGAATTTTTTTTTTAAATAAAATAAAATTAATATAAAAACTATTGCAACAATAATTCTTGATGTTATTTATAATTAAAGATAGTTTTACTTCATGAGAAATAGTTTGAGCTTTAAAGTTTAAAGTTTGTACAAGAAAACTTTGGACGTTTATATAATAATAATAATATTTATTTATTCATCACAAACATCATAATAAACAATTAACTAGGCGACAACAATTTCATTATAATTTTAAATACAAAGCAGCGTAGGTTAACGTTGTAAACCAAGGTAAATTAAATTTGTGTTATTTAGGACCAAATTCGAAGACACAGGAAACAATTTCAAAACAATATTTAGTAAATAAAAGCTATACAGAAAAATAGTGGATGTTCAGAATAAAATGTTTATTTCGGAACGCATCCATCAATGGTCTATATATTTTGTCTATGGACTTGGAGCTGTCAAAAATACGAGGGACGTGGACATTTTTCTTGGTATAGATCGCGGACGATTTTAATATGTGTTAAATTAAGGGATATTAACGGCAAATCGGTGCGGACATCGTAAGAAACAGTATTCAGTCAAGGGCTGACAATATTTTGGCGTGAAGGCCACTTTTTAGTGAATTTCCTGTGTGTGTGTGACATAACCTGTGTCCACGCGGCTTCCGACAAGTGGACTTGTTAATTACTATTTCTGGGTTGGATGCATCCCGGGTTAGGAGGGTTGTGTTTATATTCATCGTGGAAGGTGATCTACGTGTCACGGCACCGGAACACTTTGGACTCCGCAGCGAAAGGACTTCATGCGAGGATCAGTGGATGACGTCATCATACAACTGTCTGGTAGGACGTTTTATATTAAATATTGTAGAATATAAGATACTTGTATACTATAAATCTGGGACAGCTTATGGGCCCCTGTTCCAGCTGCAAGTATCACCCTTTAGCATACAATTAGTGGTGTCTGAGCGTGGTTATGGAATCCTCGCACCAGTGACACCGATGCCCGTCACTAGTCAGTATTACCACTTTTTATATGTTACAATTTCTGGTAGCAACGAGCGTCTTTTATCAATCAAGCTTTGGTAGCCAGATCGTGGTTAATCCCAACTTTGGTTTATATACATTTAAACAGCGGAACTGGGCGGCCCCAGTGTCATTGAACTGTTAACATAGCTAGGCTATTTACATGTACATGTAGCAATTACAAATTGGATTTGTTTAGTGCTTTTAGTAGATAATTGATTACCGGAGGGTACCACATTGATGTGGTTCAGTAATATCAGTATAAATTGTTAATTTAGTACATATCAAGTGTTCTTGTATTACAATAACATAATCATATAACGGTTTATATTATAGATTTGGAAATCAACTTGTTAGCTAATATACTGTTATCTTGGCTTGAATGTATGTACTTACAAGGATGTATACAAGTGCATAGTGGAATGTGCATTCGGGTTTGTGTGTATTGTATACACCAAATATAATTTAAATTTGGTAATGTTGTAATAGGTAGGGACCTATTTGATTGTTTTGTATTACTGATACAGTACCTACATTGTTGTAATTGGGAATTACATTTGATAATTAAATTCTGGAATTAGGTAGGAACCTATTTGTTTGTTTAGTATTGACGGACAGTACATACATTGGTAATTGGGAATTAATTTTGCTAATTAAATTCTATTTATAGGTAGGGTATCTATTGAGCAGTGCTTCTGTATTTTGTGCCGTGTCAGGGTGTTTGCTAAATAGTTTTTATTTATACATTTCCCGGTTCATTGCGGCAAGATGTCCAAGTCTCACAAGGCTGCGTTGGCGAAAGAGCCCCGCTGGTTTACAACCGTCCAGGGATTGCTTTCTCGTTCGGATCGCGACAATGCAATCCTGGAGAGAGCCGAGCGGATGCATCAGCGGCTGGCTGATGCAGAGGCGGCTGTGGCAGCACTGCAGGAAAGTGACGAGCCTTTGAAGAGGTATGTTACGGATTTGGCTCAGATAAAAGGGATTTATGATGCTTTAAAAGAGGCGGCCTCCATGATCAAAAAGCGACAATCGGGCAGCCCGGTTGTTAGCACACCTAGACCAACAGATGGCGCCACTGGTATGGCGCTGGTTATAAAGTCAAATAATATTGCTGATGTAAAGAGGCAAAATTCAGGAGGTCCTGTAGTTGTCACGCCTCAACCGGTAGATGGCGTGTCTAGTAGTTTGGCTAATTTAAAACTAAATAAATTCAATGGGAAAATGGAAGAATGGGTTTCATATAGAAATATGTTTACGTCATTAATAAATTCTAGGGTAGATTTATCAAAGGGGCAAAAGATGGCATATTTGATGTCAACATTGGAGGGCGAAGCAAGGTCGCTCATCCAGCACCTCAGGGTAGAGGATGATCATTATGATACAGCGTGGGGCTTATTAAATGATAGGTATCAGAACATGCGCTTACTGGCGGATGCGCATGCGTCTCAATTGTTGACGTTACCTAGGGTAACCGACTGGGCACAGCTGAGGCAGCAATTACTAACTCCGGTCAGTGTGGCGTGTAATGCCCTTAGAACATTAGGTTTACCGGTGGACGAGTGGTCGTTTTTACTCGTTCACATTATTTTAGGTAGGTTGCCTAATGACGTGAGGTCACGTTTTGAGCGGGTGTCCGCAGAAAAAGATGGCAGCACTGTGCCTAAATTTACGGACTTAATGAAGTTTCTTGAATATGAAGCTAGGGTAGCAGAAACATCACAGCCGGACTTGGCGCCATCTGGGGAGCAATCATTTTCGTCTGCTGGCTCATCGGAATGTGGGGAGCCCAGACAACCGCAGCAGTCGCGGGGACGCGATATGACGCGTTTAGCGGCGGTCGCCGTGGTCGAGAGGTCATCGACCTGTTTACAGTGTGGCCATACGGGGCATGAACTGCTGAGATGTCAGCAGTGGCGAAACCTGCACGTCACCGAGCGGCGACGCATAGTGAAGCGTAAGGGCCTGTGTTTCGGTTGCTTGGGCAACCATTTTGAACGTAATTGTCCCGAGCCACGACGTTGCAGTGAGTGTGAGGGGCCTCACCATTTATTGTTGTGTGCCAACAGATCTGAAGCGGCTTCACCGGTCCCGCAGCGACGGAGCCCTACGGGCGGGGGTGCTTCAGGGAGAACTCCCCCCCCCTTGGACAACGGGGGTGCGTCAGGGAGAACTTCCCCACCCTCGGTCCAGGGAAGGCATGCTGTCGGGAAAAACTCCCCTCCGTCGGAACGGAGGACTGCGGCGCGAGGCGCGCCCCCTCACCAGGAGGTGAGTCATGTATTTGCGCGTGGACCCGTAGGGAGCCTCTCGCCTACGGGCTATCACACATATGGCCATGTAGTGAATTGGGCCCCTACGGGCGGGGGCCAATTGGAGTTGGCAAGGGCTAGGCCCCCCCTCCCCGCGCCGGTTTCGGTGCCAGCTGGCATGGAGCACCGTGTTAAGACGGAGTCACGGGGTTACTCACCGCCGTACCGTGAGTACCCGCGGTTAGAGTACCACCCGCCGTACTCAGGGAGAGTTGGAGGCTACGCTCCCCCCAGGGTAGGGATGTGCACGCGCCAGCCGTATTACTGCCAGTGGACTGGTCCTGCGCTCCTCAGGTGGGGTAGCCTGTAACTAGCTTGTTCAAGCCATGAGTACGGAACCGCGGACGGTTCTGTTGCCTACCGCGATGGCTCGCGTCTAGGGCCCCAGGGGGGATTGAGTTAGGGTAAGGGCCCTCCTCGACTTGGAAAGTCAAGTGGCGCACCGATTAGTTTTGAACCTGGAGGTTTCGTCGGTGCCGCTCCTAGGTATTGGTGGACTGGAGTTGAATCAGCGGCTGCAGCCATGGCTATAGACAATATTGTCGGCTGGCAGCCTTCTTTGGACCTTCCTCCGTCCATAATCTCATGCACGTCAGGTCTGCATCTGGCAGACCCACGTTTTGTCATCCGGCCCCAGTCGATGTTTTCCTGGGCGCGGATTTGTTAGGATGGATCCTATTTGGTTTTAAAAGACTCTGGGTTCTTCTTCATTGGTGGAGGTATCCACAATTTTGGATATTCGATATTTGATTCGATACTTAGATTATTATGTTCGAACTTAGGAAATGGCTTTCAAATGAACATATACTGTTTGCAGATTTGGAGGATCCCAATATGATGGTGGTATTATGTTGAAATACCAACCAGTCAATGATATTCATATATTTTGTCCCCAGCCGTGAGTGCAGAGGAGCGTTGGAGCGCATTGGTACACGGTACGTGTACTTCAGGCGGACTGCATCAAGTTTAGACTTCGAGTTCTGTGCGAGGATCACGCCAGGCTGAAGTGAGCGGTTGCTCGTTTGAATCCTTTCACGGATTATGAAGGACTTCTGCGTTTCGGAGGCTGATTTCGGAGAGCTGACCTGCCATACGGAAGTCTTCATCCTTTGCTTCTACCCAAGACGGACCTTTGGTAAATTTGTTGGTGTGGATCGTAACGCGCAGGGGGGTTTTCAGCAATCGCAACGCTCGGGTTGTGAAAGCATACCTTGTGTATTTGTGTGCTTGGCCACCAAGGCCGTTCACTTGGCAGTGGTATCAGCTTTGACTACGGAGGCCTTCGTCGCCGCGTTGGATCGTTTCGTGTCGCGTAGGGGTTTACCTTCACTTATTCGTTCCGACAATGGCACAATCTACAGAGGTACTGCTAATGATATTGTTATTTTTTGTTTTGTAAATAACTATGCTAGTTTAAGTTAAATCTTCGCCCGGAAAGGGGTAACTTGGCGGTACAGTCCCCCAAATTGCCCTCACTGGGGAGGGAATTTTTTGAAGCTGCCGTCAAGTCGGCGAAGACCCACCTCCGCTGCGTTATTGGGGAAACTGTCCTAATTTTTGAGGAGCTTGCCACTGTATATTGTTAAGTGGAAGCGGTCCTCAACTCTCGTCCTCTCTGTGGTCAGACAGGACTGAGCATCCTAGGGAAGGAAATTTAATTCTTTGGAAGGATATGAACTTGCTATCCTTGTTTTGGCGCCGGGGCCGTATATTAAAGTTGTTTTGGCGGAGACGGAACTCCACGCGTCGCAGAGGTGTTGGTCGAAGGTTCGATTTTGTGACGAGCCATGACAACTCTCTCCCGTCTCCCGGTTGTATGAGCTAGTGGACTGATTGCTCAGCCCAGAGCGGGGGACTGTTTAGAATAAAATGTATATTTCGGAACGCATCCATCAATGGTCTATATATTTTGTCTATGGACTTGGAGCTGTCAAAAATACGAGGGACGTGGACATTTTTCTTGGTATAGATCGCGGACGATTTTAATATGTGTTAAATTAAGGGATATTAACGGCAAATCGGTGCGGACATCGTAAGAAACAGTATTCAGTCAAGGGCTGACAATATTTTGGCGTGAAGGCCACTTTTTAGTGAATTTTCTGTGTGTGTGTGACATAACCTGTGTCCACGCGGCTTCCGACAAGTGGACTTGTTAATTACTATTTCTGGGTTGGATGCATCCCGGGTTAGGAGGGTTGTGTTTAGATTCATCGTGGAAGGTGATCTACGTGTCACGGCACCGGAACACTTTGGACTCCGCAGCGAAAGGACTTCATGCGAGGATCAGTGGATGACGTCATCATACAACTGTCTGGTAGGACGTTTTATATTAAATATTGTAGAATATAAGATACTTGTATACTATAAATCTGGGACAGCTTATGGGCCCCTGTTCCAGCTGCAAGTATCACCCTTTAGCATACAATTAGTGGTGTCTGAGCGTGGTTATGGAATCCTCGCACCAGTGACACCGATGCCCGTCACTAGTCAGTATTACCACTTTTTATATGTTACAATTTCTGGTAGCAACGAGCGTTTTTTATCAAACAGTGGACTTTCTTTATTAATCGTAGCTAGAATTACAAATAAAATTGTAAGTTAGTCAAACTTTATGAGGGACGTATTTTTACATTTAGTATATTTTTATTTAATGAGTTTATAACACACAAAGAACACATATAAATACATCTTTTTTTAAACACAGCAAGATAGTGTGTTTTGTGAATTTCATAGATAAATTCGTGTATTTGCATCATGTTAGGTGAGATAGTAGTAGTATATGAACGTATATTGTATGTGAAAGCAATCGGATGGTCAAGTACGACAATAAAAAAAATATTAAAAAATTTAAATAACACTTTGAAAAAAAAAAGTTTGTATGAAAATGTTCACTCTAGGAAAGGCAGTGCCTACACTCTGGCGTCATACAAACTTTTGTGTTTTCAAAGTGTTATTAAAAAAAAATCATATTTTTTTATTGTCGTACTTGACCTTCTGATCGCTTTTCCGGAAAAAAGTTTTGTGCACGCCACTGATGTGCGATACTAGTTTTGGTACAAAATATAGTTACAATATTCGCAAGAATCTAGTATGAGATCTCAGTGGATAAACTGCACAAAAATTCCAGTCCGCAGTAGGCGTAGATCCTGTATCCGGTAGCGCGCAGCGTAGCGCCGTCTGAGATAGATTTTTTCAGAGAACTTGTTTCTAACGAACTCTAATAAATAACAA
Organism: Ypsolopha sequella; assembly: GCA_934047225.1. NCBI lineage: Eukaryota > Metazoa > Arthropoda > Insecta > Lepidoptera > Ypsolophidae > Ypsolopha > Ypsolopha sequella. The sequence goes on from OW203985.1 coordinate 15,388,907, forward strand.
TACAACAGTTTCTCAAGCGATGGATTTTACTATAAACCATATAAATTTTAAATAAACGTAAACGGATCGTCTCAAACATAAAACGTTTCAGAATCAAAAAGTTAAGTAAAAGTTGTAGCTAGGTGCTAAAAGCTGTTTTCACCCTTCAACCCCAAAGCGCTTTCTTGCAACTCTTGCGAGCAAAAAACACAGCAAAGTTTTAAAATCAGGAAACTAACGTTTCTGAGAAGTTAAGTGGAAAGTTGGCTGTCTCGATTTTTTTTTATTTGAGCTCTTGTATGAATTTAAGGGGAGATTTAAAACTCTTCTACGGATATTTATCTATTTGAACAAAATATTAAGTCTTTACATATGAAATTGCAGTTTTCTATAGAAAATTTAAAGGAAACTCAATTTTTAGTACTAACATTTTTGTATTTTTTTTATAAATGACAAATCTAAATTATCTAATTTCTTTTGTGTATGAATGAGACAACATTATTAAGCTAACAGCAAGATTAATTTAGTTTTTGAAAAGTGTTAGCTGTAAAAAAATATTACGAATCTTATTATCATGGAAATGGCTGGCATTTAGGGAGAACTGTTTTTGAAATTTGAATTTTGGTTATCAAACTGAAAATAAAAACAAAATTTAGTACGTATATGTAAAACATTGAAATCAACTTTTATACAAAAAACAAATAATTACAGGAACTACAGAAACTATGAACGCATGAACTTGTTAGAAAATTTCGACAATTTCATGTGTAAAGACCTATTATAAGTTTATGTTTATTTTGCGAAATCCATCGCTATGAATACTCTAAATATTATTAGAGTGCAATACAAACTAGAAAATATCAATCAGAAACAAACCCAAAGACAAGAATATGAAAAAATTCCCCGGGCCAGGATTCGAACCTGCGACCTCTTGTTATCAAGACAAGCGCGCTACCAATTGCGCCACCGAGGTTCCTACCCGGACCGGTGAATTCTTCCATCATACTTGTCCACTGTTATTTTTGCTTCTGCTTGATATACTAGCTTGTACAACACATATAGAACGCTCACGAGGGCGTTATGTGATTTCACGCCTTGTTCTTAGAAACAGATGGCGCTGTCGTCGCTACAATATTGTTGCTTCCTGGCCCGGGGAATTTTTTCATATTCTTGTCTTTGGGTTTGTTTCTGATTGATATTTTCTAGTTTGTATTGCACTCTAATAATATTATAAGTTTATTTACTGGTTAACAGATCATTGGTTTAGATAACAAAAACGTAGCTTTTACTTGCATTTAACTTTGTTATTACTTTATTTGTGTAGTTTCGTTTTCGACACGAATGCATGGTGTATAATAAAAATCACCAATTGTGTAAAATCAACATTAAACAATCCTGATTAAAGCATAATTTTTCCGAGTTAACTGGTTCGAGATAAGGCCACCTGATTATAGCTACGTAATCTGTATATTATTATATTTGTATATATATTTGTATTATATATATATATATATATATATATTTGTATTGTATTGTATTTTATTGTACTGGAACAGCACGCCTCTACTACCATTGATTGTATAATACATATATTGTATTATATTGTATTGTATTGTGTTAATTCACAAATGTTACTATAAAATTAATGATTTTCTGAATGATACTTCCATTCAATCATACCATAATTAATAATTATTTTATTTGAATTGTTTAGACATTAATGTTTTTCTTTGTGTGAAGTAATTGGGTGTAGTTATTTTTCCTCCTGACATTTGAGCATTTATTTTTCATTTTACTTTATTTTATTTTTTAAGATGACTTTGTCTACTTTAAGTTATTATGAAGCATGCTGTTGTGTGTGTTTTTTTAATATTAATGTATTCATACGCCTATCGGTAGAACATAGCGCTCAAAAATTTGTACCAACCCTAAATTACCTATGTTCATGAATAAAGATATGATTCTATGATGATGATGATGATGATGATGATGATGATGATTTTATTGTATTTTAACTGGGACATGCGTAGCTATAAAACTATCTTGTTTTCTAAGTAAACAAATATGTGTATAAAATACACAATTCAGGTCCCGTAGCATAGTGTTTAATCGCGCGCGACGCCTCTAGTTGAATCACATAGTGCAAGGAGCATGACGTACTGTTTAATCGCAAAAACATCGTGTCACGTTCCTCGCACTTGTGATTCAACTAGTGGCGTCGCACGCGATTAAACACTATGCTACGAGTACAGGTTTGCAATAAGCCAGTATAATATTTACACTCATACTTGCAATTTCTAGAAGCAACTGCAGTTTAACGGATTAAGCATTACGATTTATAACACCTGACGATTTATATTCGAATAACTTCCAAACCCAACTCCAAAAAGAACGATCCCAAATTGAAAATAATAGATTCAATATAGGCTCTTTAAACTTTCCAAAAGGCAGATGTTAAACTAGGGCGAGCACGTTTTATCGGAAAACGTAGAACGATGATAATGGCGGCTCATAAAGAACCGTTGCGATAGATTCCACAAGTTGGCAACTTTGGGAACCGCCATTAGAGGGTACTAATGCGGTTGCCCTCTAAACTGAGACCGGTTACCTAATGTTTATCATCAGTAGCACAACGAAGGGAGTACAACCGGTCATTTATTATCGAATGGATATAAATTTATTTCGGAATTGGATAGTTTTGGGGTATATTTTCAGAATTTGTATGTTTCATATATTATAAACTTACTTTAAAAGTGTGTATGTAAAGTATACATTGAATAATTAAAAACTTACCTATAGAATAAATAGAATTTATAGATTTACTTACTATAGTTTTTCTTTACAAAAGGATACATTACCTTATTTAGTTATTATTATGTATTGTAAATTGTATACCTAATACTATGAATGTAAGTACATACTTTGTTTTAATTTGACGCTTAAATATGTTTCTTTGTAATAACTGCCTCGTTATGTATATGTCGTGACCATATCGTAGAATTGACCATTTCATGATCTGGTTGGCCATATCGTATTTCTATTAAAATTGGGAGGGTCACATCACTCCGCTCCGCTTCGCTCGGCTTCTTATTTTATCATACATGTGAACCTTACACGCTTCTCCGCGCTTCGCTCGTCGTCACACCTATTTTTTACTTTTGGTGAAAGATTTTTGATTTCATACTTTACGATCTGCCCAACCAGATCATGAAATGGTCAATTCTACAATATGGTCACGACATATTATACACATGATGTCAGCAGAGATATTTACACTTTGTATAAACACAAGTACAACTTTCAGCATCTCAGTGGGTGGATTACATTTCTCTAGCGAAAAGTTTTCAGCTATAGAATGCTAAGATAGTACTAACTAAACCATAAACTTGCATAATATTTTAGAGAAGTTTCTATAGTGCAACAAGGCAACAACTTGAAAGTGCATGTAGATATACAAATATATATATATATATGATAAGTGATATTCACTTTAAAGGTCTCGAGCACTTTAAACTTGCACTATTCATGTTATCACTGTGTTTTGTGACCAACAATAGCAATTTAAATAAGTGCAACATTCTTATCTAAGTAGGGACGTGGAAAATGGCCTTTAGAACAAAGAGCAACAACGTAATTGTACGAGTTTTCTAGTAGGTAAGTATTAAATTTGTCAAGCAAACACAAAATAACAGGCCAAGTGTGAGTCGGACTCGCGCACAAAGGGTTCCGTACCACCACACAATAGAGGTACGGAACCTAAAAACATTATGGTAATTAATTCCACTTGCAGTGATTTGAATAACTTAACTTGACACTGACTATATATGCAACTCTTTCTATCTGAAGGGTCTAATTAAGTTGGGCATGTACATATTTAACGCGGCGACAAATTAATCTGAATTAGGGATTAAAAAAAAATTAAAGCCGGTAGCAAAAATAATAGGTTGGCAGCTACATTGAAGGATAATTTTAAGTAGAAAAAAGCAGCTTTATAATCAGGTTATAGGCTTTGTTTTAACTTAAACTGGCATTGATTTTTTGTTTTGGTAACTGAATTTATTATTAAGCGAACATTTGACGACGGATAAAAAGTAGAAAACAGGCTTTCTTAAATTATACAATGAGGTTGTATATAAAGTTAACTGAGATGTGAAGAAAATATGACCATGGTCATGAAAAACATACTTTGTGCGACATTTTTAGAGCTCTGAATAAAACAAATAGTGACATGCAAAAAATATATTTTGTCTATAGTTTTATTTCTTGACTTTTCTTTTTCTTACAATATCGAAACAGTAAAAGGCATAAAAGTAGAATAATTGGAAGGACTCTTATATACGTATATGTACCTATGTATAAGTTTAGGGGGGGAGGGGGGGGAGGGGGTATAAGCCCCCCCTACGGGGGGGGGTACCGGAAATCAATAGTTTCTTTTTTATAATTTTTTTTCTAAATTAAAAGGTTATTTTATGTTTTATGTAGGATAAAATAACTCGAATATTAAGTATACGTATAGTGGGAGGGGGATCACTGGGGAGAGGGTGTAATGAAACTAGTTTCTTGAAAAAAAAAAAAACTGAACATAACCTAACTTTAAAGACCCAATATGACTTCTGCAATTGCTTCGGCGTTGCGGAAAGTGCAGCCCCTTCGCCCTTGCGTAACAAAGCACAGTCACCCATGCTCACCTTCGCAGCTTCGGCTTGTTGGTCGCCTTCGGCGACCAGCCTTAGCCGCTACGGCTCGCTCGGGTGCCTATGCCTTGTTACAGCAGGCGAGGGCTGCCCTTCCTCCACGCCTACGGCTTTTTATATACACTCTAGGGGTAGTACCCACAAGACTGTATAGAGTCGGGGTGCTCTGATTCGGTTTTGGAACTTATTCAACCTATTTTTTGCATGGAGTCGGGTGCTCTGATTCACGAAGAAAACAAAATGTCTGCGCGCTTGTCGCCGTTTTCATTCAATTATGATTCTACAAACAAAAATACTGAAATCCTAATACTTAATTATAGTACCCGTTTTAATTTTTACAGCTGCTTGCAAATCGCAGCCCGAATGTATATTTTTATATGCAAGCCTATAGTTGCCTATAATATAATGTTTGCTATCCCACTGTTAAAATTAGTCGCCATGTCATTATTTATAGTACCTCGCCTATGATTTTATTGGCCCTGTTTAATATGTTTGCTACCTTAAAGTAGCAGCCATTATTTAGTTTTTATAAATCCCCGCATTATAAAGCTCATCTAATATAATTATTGCTAAAATATTTAATTGCTGCCAAGTTATTTTTTAGAAACAAAGGGCGATTCCTTTAAGTTGTTAGTCGCTTCGAAAATAATTTGCCATTAAGTTGGTCTTTTATAACTTCCTAAATGATTCAATACTCGTAACAGGCTAAGTGTGAGTCGGACTCGCGCACAATGGGTTCCGAACCACCACACAATACAGATACAGGTACGGAACCCTAAAAGCATTATGGTAATTAATTCTACTTGCAGTGATGATTGACCAACTTAACTTGACACTATATATTCAACTCTTTCTATCTGAAGGGTCTAATTAAGTTGGTCTGTAATAATTTCCTAAATAATTGAATACTCGTAACTTTTAGATTTTTTCCTATATGTATGCTATAAGATCTATCTGCAAACGAAATTTCGAGTTTATAAGTTAACTGTAAGTGCCCTATAGGTTTCATGGTGAGCAAATTTGTATGAAATTGATTATGTTAAGTGCAATAACTTTTTTTCGCGTTGAAGCCTGATGTTTTTACAGCACCATGGGGCCGTAAATTTTTGTAGGAGGTATCAGTTACAACTTGATATCTTGGGACCCAAACAAAAGGGTCTTGACAGACGGACAGACGGACACCAAAGTAAATCTATAAGGGTTCGGTTTTTTCATTTTAAGATACGGAACCCTAAAAATCCTTATTGTAGTTTTAAATACATATCTTCATATTGTTTTGATTAAGAGCGGTTTTGCAGCCGGATTATGAAAAGGTTTTATAGATAATTCTCGAAGGCAGAACTTCTTATCAAAGACAATTTCTCAAGAAAATGGGTACTTTATAGAACAAAATAAAATTAATTAACGTAAATAACTCTAATTTTAAAACTAACAGTAGGTTCTAACGAATATTAACGTAATATATTTAGGTAGCGTTCCTAAACACCAGGGTAAAGGTAAAAATTAACTGGCACCGGTCCACAACTATGGGGAAAACGAACAGCTCGAAGTCGTCCATAAACCTTGTCAGATTGTCTTATTCACTTTGACAGTTAAGGCGTATGTCCAGGTTTAGGAACGCTAACTTAGTTAAAAGCTACAACGAAAAGTCATCATCTTCATTTTATTTTGTAAAATAAAAACAGGTATAGTTTTTATAAAAATTATTATACGCAACTGTCAACGGACATAAAATAAATAATCCAAACGACATTACCATCAAAGTCCGATACCCAAATGGAGGAATAATCCTAAAAGAGAATCGGGAACAAGGTGCAAGTTGCATGGCGGTTGCGATACGAGCACTGAGTTCCATTGATGGAGATTATTCTATGTATCGAGATTTGTAAAATATTGCATTATGTTTATTTCTATCCTATAAATAGGTAGCTTTATAAATTTCAAGAGTAATCCCGAAAGAGAATCGAGAACAAGCTTCAAGTTGCATGGCCGTTGCGATACGAACACTGAGTTCCATTGATGGAGATTAATATATCGAGATTTGTAAAATATTGCATAATGGTTATTTCTATCCTATAAATAGTTAGCCTTATAAATTTGAAGAGTAATCCTGAAAGAGAATCGGGAACAAGGTGCAAGTTGCATGGCGGTCGCGATACGAGCACTGAGTTCCATTGATGGAGATTAATCTTGTGATCCAGATTTGTAAAATATTGCATTAAGGTTATTTCCGTTATTTCTATCCTATATTTATAAAAGGTAGGTAGTTACCTAATAAATTTGATTCGATTTTTGCATCGATGATATAATTATACGTAAGAATCATGTACGTAATTTATTGTGACCATTGTTAACTCACAGTTTTAACTTATTTTAATGAAAAATTCTTGAATAATAAGAAATGTTTGACTTAATTAGACTCTAAATACTTAGTTAAAGGTTTACTAAACTTTGCCACTATGACAGAATTACATTAGAACCGAAAGTAGAAATACTGGAATATATAAATACCTTTTGACTTTGTCAAAAATAGGTGTTCAGTTGGACACGAGGGCTATACTTTACAAACAAGCGCAGTCACTTCATAAGAAACTAAGTAAAATTTCAAGTTCTTAATTTGTTGAATTCTTATCATCTCATTAACTGATCTCAGTCTGTATGTTGTGGCTCGGATCCATCTTTCAGGTTAAATATATAAATGTACTTTTAACAAAAAAAATTGTCACCATCTTCAAATGTAAGAACGCTCTCATATTGGTTTTTGTGTTGCTTGTAGTTAATATATTTTTCAGGAAGATAGAAACTGGAAAGAATACTATTTCGACATCATCGGTCAGTTTATAATTTATATTAAACTTTTAAGTGAATGTCTGCTGTTTCATTTGAGTGATGCACTGTAACACCCTGCAATTAGCACTCTAAAACAAAATTTACTGCAACAATCTCGAATTATGTGCTGTCATTTGTTGAGGAGTTCTATGGTGATGAGGAGGGTATAATTACACTTTTCAGGTACCACCCTGCAATCAGCATCCCAGTATAAAACGATAACCAGAATATCGAGTGGTAAGCTGTCATAATTGAGGAGTTCTAGCGGACACCCCGTTACATCAGTCAGGACAGTAGTCAGTAGAACGCTCTTGCAATTTAAACAAATAAAAGGTGGGATTCACAGTTAACAAAATATAAACAAGATAATATACGAGTAGTTAGAAAAAGGAAACATTAAAACTTATAATTTTTATTGTGTCTGTCACTCCATAAGCACAATGCTGTGTCGTCGCCGTCGTCGGTGCGGTGGGGTGGTCTACGGCCCGCAAAGCCGGGACGATTGCGAGGATTTATCCGTACCCCGCACACCGCCTCTGTCCCCGCGGCGGCGTATGCTCGGCCAGGAGATTTGTCGAACATTCGAACGATTCAAGGGTTGTTTTAACCTAATCGTAGGATATGGTTATTTGAAAGTTGTTATTGTAACATTGCCGAATAAAACAGAATTATAGCTTTTTATTTGTGAAGAACGGATCTGATGCATGGTCTTAGGCAAGGGATGCCTTAGCTTAGCTTAGCAGTGGGACACCATAAGCTAATAAATATAATATTACTAGTGTGATCATCAGTTAACGTAACAATGGTTTATTACAAAGTGACTTCAATTTATTACACCCATATATATATTGTTTTTTCTATCACTGAGTCTCCTACGTATAGATAACAAAATTTTGTATCTATTTTTACAAATTTCTAAACATAATTATTTTGTACTAATTAAAAAGCCAAAATGCAGATCGGTCCGTATGAGAAGATTTACTTTAATTTGAGAATTAGGAAACAAAGGGTAAGTTTTTTTTTCTGGTCTACTACTAAACTTACTAAGTTGAAATGAAATTAAATATATTTATAAAAGTAAAATGGGTCCATTATATTATTATACACTTATTACAGGTCAAGTTAAATGTTAAAAAAAGAAAAAAACAATTTTAACCAAACATAATAAAGGGAAATACAATTAAAATATATATAAAATTGGCTGACCTAGATTGAATAAAATAAAAATAAAAATATGGAAATCCCTACTGTTATTATAAATACGAAAGTGTGTTTGTTGGTTTGTTCTTTTTTCACGTAGCAAAAGAGCAAAGAATAGACATGATTTTTTGCAAAAAGATGGGCCGAAAAATCACACAGGCTACTTTTTATCTCGGGAAAATGCAAACTAAAATTCGCGGGTGAAGCCGCGGGGAAAAGGTAGTAAATAATAAATGTGAGGAAATAAATACAACATAGCAGAAGAACAGAAGCTTCTGTCTATTGTTGCAGGGTATTCGTACCTTGACCAAAATTCTCTGTGCACGCACTATATAAATGTATGGTGCACAATTTTATTAACTAAATTGAAAAAATCAATAAGAGTTGGCAGAAATGGCTTATAATAAAATAAAGAAAATAAAAACAAAAACCAAAAATGCGTAACAAGACAAAAATAATGAAATAAAGGTAATTAGTATATACAGATATAGAATTATTAGTAGGGTGTATAGTCTTAAGCATTATAGGCTTTCCAAGGATGTTTCAAATGTCCAGTGTCCATTTGCAGTGTCCATTTGCATAATAGGCAGAATCTTCGTGGATTATAAATTTTTCCATGGTGTACCATTAACAAAGTGCAGGGATCGAAAATAGCAAAGTTACTTTGCTAGGATAGCAAAAGATATACGACAAAAGTAACTTTGATGGAGAAGCAACAGGGAATTTGATAAAAGCACAAAGGAAGATTGCTAATGCAACAAAAGAAAATTAGATCCACGGACAGTAAACTTTTGTTTTTTAGCAAAATCCCTTGTCATCGGAGCATAGTATATTGGTAGTTCCAAAGCACATTAAATTTGATACTGCAGCTAAGGGAAGATAGACGTAGGGACAATGTTCTTTTGATATTATAGCTACAGGAATTTGTCATGGGAACAAAAGGACAAGAAATCTTATAGCGATAGGAACAATTTTACCACTGTAGTTTCATCAGTCATTTTATTGCTGTTACATCAAAATTGATAAAATTGTTGCATTAACAATTAAAGACTTTTGACGTCTGTCCAGCATTTTATTTTATTTTTATTTATTACACTTTTTGCACAATTACACAAATAACTTAAAGACAAAAAGAAAACAATGAAACATGGTGTACAAGGGCGGCACTTATTGCTAATAGCAATATCTTCCAGGCAACCCTTGGTTGCTAACAGAAACATGAACAAAATAACATGTGGAGGTATAAATACTAATCAGAAAATAACAGGGAGATCAAGATTAAAATATAAACCTAAATATCTAAGACATAAACTTACATATAAAAAATACATGAAGATACTGAAATAAATGAAAACATACCTTTAGAATATACACATACATACATATATAAATAATAAATAAACATACAAAAATTATAATAATATTGGATATTTGAGTTCTAAGATGGGTACTCTGTTGATAATTTTCGTTTCACTTGTATTTTAAAGTGATTTGTATTTTTCAATGCCTGAATTGACACTGGTAAGCGATTCCAGAGTCTTGCAGCGTGTACCGAAAATTAGTCACTGTAAAATCCTGTTCTGTTTTCTGGAATAGCTATCCTGTGACTGTTGCAGGAGCTCATTTCACGCCCGCGTTTATAAATAAATGTGAAACGTTCACGGAGGTAACTAGCATTTACTACATTATCAGCACCAGTTTTTTTGTTGCAATGGCAATATTTTTTTCTCAGTGCACCTTACGCGAGGATAATTGCTTTCTGGCAAGTCGAATTTTCTTTTTTAACCCATGAAACAAATGTTTTTCAATATCAACCAGTGGGACAATAGGGCTTTTATATTTTGGGCCTCGATTTTTTTACGCGAAAATATAAAACTTATTTTCTCGTAAAGTTACAGCAAAAATCCAACATACGAAATAGCAAAAACTAAAGCCTGTCTGTTCAATAAAATCAGGAAACACTGAGTCAAGCAAGAGGATTTTTACGATACTTGGAGTTTACAATCGCCTACGAAAGCACAATGTCTCGAGCAGTCCCTTTGTTTGTTCTATTCAAATCTAATGCTAATACGCTCAAAGAATAAAGCGGGCGGATGTTCCTCTTTGCGCGACTCGCTGGCGAATTTCTACTTGTACCTACTGCTCTCCCAGTGAATACTACATTGGTATTAAAATTCATTCACTTTTAGTTCTTTCTATCTGGACTTTAGGATATTAAGTAAATGGACAGAGATTTCGTGAGCTCTGCTTCGAAAGAAACTCTATTATTGATTTTGATTTAGGTGTCCTGTTGTTTTGGTCTTGAAAATGGCATTACTTATAAGATTTATTGGAAAAGGCGTCATTTGCTGTCGAGCGTTTGGGCGGACTACACATCCCGAGGATGCCTCGTTTAGAGGCGAAACACGTGTCGATAAGTTTTCTTGCTTGTAATTTAAGATTGCTTTATTTTGTGCTCGTACTGCTTGCTTTGCTTGTGCATGTTTTATGCGGGAGGGCGGGCGGTGCTTGAGTCTGCATTTTGAATAGAATGGTAAGAGTGTTTAGCGGAATATTGCAAATTATTGATATATCCACAAATTCATTACTTATAAGTCTTATAACGCAAAATTTGTTTGCTTTTCTGTTATATAACTCTAAAAACCGGCCAAGTACGAATCGGGCCTCACTCTAGAGTTCCGTAACATCGCACTACCATTTAGTTTTATTTTGCTAGCTTTAAAAGTTCATAACATAAATTTTGAAGAAAGTCGTCATCAAACACCTTTTTTAAATATCTTTACGACCAACCATGTTAAAGAGGAACTATCGTATGTATCAATTACTATTAACCTACTCTATATTACAGCATACGTTACGAAATTACGACATAGGTTCCAATTAGGGGGCAATTTTGCCATGGAACTACGGCTAGACCCTTTGGAAACATGTTCGTATTATTATTATTTATTATACATAAGCAGCTAGAAGCTGATGCTGTGTATATCACTGCACTTTAAGTGTTATTTATTTAAAATTTTATCTAGTCTATTTTTGAAACAGTTCACTGATGTATCACTTATAATAGTCTCAGGTAGTTTATTCCACTCGGGAACAACACGGTTAGGCAAGAAATGTCTGCATGGGTTGTATTGTGCTTTCGTTTTCTTCAAGACCAGAATAATTTAATTAATTATTATTTTATCCATAATGTACGTGATTTTTTATATGCGTACATAATGTTAGTCCTAATTATGCTTTTTAAAGCAACAAACAAAAGTCTCTGCACTTATTCAGTGAGGTAATGGTATTGAAGGTAACAATTCTCTCAGATAATAGGGTCGCGTCACACCGGTTCAGGAGCATTTCAGGAGTCAGTGGGGAGTTTAACAAAACCGTCACGTAGGTCTGGAACGAGCTCGGTCACACGCCTCCTCACCTTCTGACGCGTCTCCGGGGAGGCTTACAGATCTTGATATTGATCAGCCCATTTTGGAAGGAATCGAGTTCTTCGGTAGTCACGAAATATATAGCACAGGGTGGTCTGTATGGACTGGCTAATGTGAAATATTTATGCATTAGCCGAATTCACAGCTGCATTTTGCTTTGAAGATCGAGAAGATATGAGGAATTTCGTTTGAAGTGCATTCAGCATTTAGACCGGGAGCAAGGTGGAAAATATCATAGTTCGTTTCCTATATAAAGATTTTGATGAAAATCTAAAAACACAAAAAAGAACTATCAGTTACCATGAAAATATACTGATATTTCACTACAGAAGACGACCTGTGTCTAAAGACATATTCGTTAAACAGAAAAGTAGGTTCTTTCTCTGTGTTACACTTTTAAATCAGTTTAACTGTATTCATCCCTAAAAAGCGAGAAAAAAAATTGCACTTATTGGATTTTATCACTGCTCGAATTTTATCTGCTTCAGTATTAGGTTAATGTTATTAACTCACTAAAAAGTTAACTGACTAAAAACTAAAAAGACAAGACTTTTTGCCAAAGTCGACAATCAAAGTGTGTAAATAAAGACAAAGTGTGTAAACTACATTGTTTTATACTTTTTAGTGACAAAAGCGTGTTTTATTAGTTTTTTTAAACTATATTTTTAGAGATAAAACAAAAACCAATATAATTTAGCAAATTGAAACAGTTTTTTTCTACTAATTTTAATTAAAAGTTACATTGCATACTTGAAATTAGTTTCGAAAATCGAACTCTCTGGACCCCGTTGCGAAATGATTGTCAGGTCAGTACGAAATATTATATGAAATATCATTTCGTACTCGGTTAGGTCCTTTTTGATGTAAGTTTGTCTTGTCATTCGAAATTATTTCACAGCTTCGTAGTTAGCAGAATGATACTGCCTAGTTCTTATTGCCGGCAGCCGGCAAAACGGCAAACAAAAAAAAAAAAAAAAAACTGCCATGTGTGTGTTGGGCCAAGCGCAGTGTAGGGTTCCGTAGTTGCCCTACACAATATGCGGACTTCTTCTCGAAGTAAATTTCATAAGTTTGTCAACTAATACAGATCACTCCAAACTTCTAGTTCGCTCAGAATTTGCTCTTCCGAAAAACATTTTTCACAAATCGCCCCGTGTTTAGAGGGAACTAAAATTTTGGCGCGATCTGTACTCGTTAACTTTTAAAGTCTACTTAGCTGTGATATTTTTTCTTTTAACTTCGTTATATATACAGTAGTTAGTAACCGTGAATTTTTTCACATATCCTAAAACAACCGTTTAGCTGGCAGGGAGGGGCACTTGAACAAAAATTTACACTTTAAAGAATAATATTTCGCAAACGAATCCCTGAATCGAAAAATGGTTTTGATAAACCCGCAACATTTTTGAACGACCTATCCAATGACACCCCACACTACGGGATAGACGAGAAAAAAAAGGGGAGGTACATATTATGTCGGCGTAATGTGTATACATTGTATACCCAAGCTAAATTACAGCTTTCTAGTACTAAGAGTCTCTGAGCTAAGCCGCGGACAGACAGACAGACAGTCATGGAGAAACTATAAGGGTTCCTTGCTTATTACGGAACCCTAAAAAATACTTAAGGGTAAAGCATGGTGTATTTTACAGAAAGTGATTATGATGATGAATTAATGTCCATCTGAAAGGTAGTAGAAAAGGTATCGTTCGTACCGAGAACAAAATGGCTTTTCTTTCTTTCGGAATGTAAGCTTTTGAAACTAGCTTCATTCCTTGGGTAAGAAAAAGGTACTATTTTATTTTTATTCTAAATAATTCCTTTTTTGCGTTTATCAGTTGAAAATCAGGAGATTCCATTTGACTTAAGCGGCTAAAATATTTAAGAATCTAAGTCTGACTCAACGTAAAAATGACGTAATAAAATATGACAGCCCGTAAAGTTGATGCAGATGCTAGCATCCGACACTTCCCCGCAATGTCTGGCATTAATCTCAAGTGGGCCTGAGGCCGCAGCTATGCGAACTATGTGAATTTGATACCCGCCGCGACGCGCCGTACCCCGAGACACTGACCTGCCTCAATCTCCGGTATGCCCGTAATGTAGCGCAGCCAATATTGCTTGGTTTATCGTTGCGTAGATAAAAACATTCATCTACTCCCATAAGGTAATTAGAACATCAAAAACGGTTTTACAAGTATCTACGTTGTTTTTCAGTATCGCAAAAACCAAGGTTATAATAGTAGTTTATGAATTTGGTATGTACATAAAGAGGTTACTAAAACACGAGTGTAAGAGAGTTCTTTAAAAGTATCACATTTAATGCGTAACTATGTGCAATTTCATACACTACTTTATCTAAACTCGTACAATTTGTGGTAACCTACCTATTTTCATAATCTTGGTATAATTTTTCTTCTGCTTTTGTTGATTTTTGTGGTAAGAGTTGTTCGTCATTTTCGTCGCTGTTTCAACAGTATCAGGTGGAGTCAAATTATCACTGCTATCAGCCATTGTAAAGCAAAATAAAACTTTTGACCCACGTCAACACAGTAAATATTTGAAAAATTTCTCCGTAAATTTGGCGCCAAAATCCAACAATCCGCCGAGCATGTGCGAGCTGCTTTGTGGCGTGTGGCAATGTCATCTAAAAAAAATATTATCACTCCATGTCTTCCCGTGGATATCGTAAAAGGCGTCTAAGGGATTATAATAAGGTATGCCAAAAATGTATGTCTCTGTTTTATTGAGGGTCATAAGGTGACCGGATCTTGGCCCCGTCTGCAGAAACGACGTTGGCACCTATTTACTGGTGGTAGGTAGGCTTCCATGGCTTGTCACCACCCTCATGACAAAACCATACCACAAAGCGACTCGTCATGTTCCAGCATGAAATTATCAGAATCCGTACCAGGAGCGCAAAGTTACCGAATTTTGTAGATTTTACGGAAGTCCCTAAAAATATTGATTTGCGCCTCGCCTGCATTCAGTCCCCCACTTTATGGGCAAGCACCTTGGCCTTCATCCTAGGTGTCGTCGCTGCTTTCTATCAGGTGAGGTAGCAGCCAATCCCAAGGTAAACTATAAAAAAAACTTGATGGTATTTCCGTTCACGGTTCAACTCCAACCATGCTATATATAATAAAACAGTCGGCTTACCAAGCTTGAGAAGATGCCTAGCCGTAAAGCTTCAGATTTCACCACCAAAAAGGGAAGCATTTCTACAACGCATTTCTACAAAGCATTTCTAAAAGAGATTACTAAGCATTTTTAAAAGAGATTACATAGTGCTCATTTTAACCATATTAGACGCATCATAGGGCTATGGCTTCATACCATTTGAAAAGCAAAGCTTTCTGATTACTAATCAGTTGAAAAAAACTTATGCACCATTTTGGAGATCAACGTTTACTTAAAAATTGCACTGAAAGCACTTTGTATTGCAAGGTGCTAGATCCTCGGTAAAATCGATCTTTCATAAGCATTACGCGTGTATTGGATGACTGATTTTATCGTGCATGCGCAACGTTAGCTAACTCAGCACCAAATACCTTTATACAGACGTAAACAAATGACTTATCCTTGACCACTTCTTACTATTCCTGCTTCTCTGCAGTCCCGCAATCGCCATAAATTTTAACACATTTCCAATTCACTTCTAATTTACAACACTTTCTAATTTACAATTTTTACAATTTACAACACGTTTACTTCTAAGAAAATATAATACGTATACAATTCCTATAAAATTTGTGTCGTGAAATGTATTTTACTTTTCTGACGATATTAGTAACTATATACAGTTCATAGAATTTATTTATAATGTTGTATTTCATACATTTCCGATAACATAAATTATTAAATTGTACACTTTTCGAACCGACAGTAAAATTGTATAACTTAACACATTAACTTCGTAACTTTATGCAAGCAACAAGACATTTGTGATGCTGGCGCAACCTGGAGAATTCTGTTTTCTCCGTATGTACAAAATGCTCTAGGTTGCGACAACCAAACCTGTTTATTTTGATGTAGTTTTGTTTCTACACAACTACAAATTGGTCACATCTTGCTGAGAACGATGCTAAATCGATTATTTTTCAGATAAATCGATCTTCGATAAAATCAGGCTTACTCACGTTAGTACCAACGTAGGACGCGCAAACCTTATTTTTAAGCTCTATCGAACGTAGTAGGGCTTACTTGTTACTTATAGACGTGATCCTATGAGAAAAATATTTTTTTGCTTTCTTTAAAAAATGCTCCAGGTTGCTTATTTTGATGTAGTTTTTTTCAAGTTTAATGCAAGTTTGTATTCTTTTTATTTGTAAAGTACTCGTAATCGAAAGGAGGTATTTTATTGGTTCATTATATTTTTGGATACAGCAATCGCCTGGTTAGCGAGAGGTCCCGGGTTCGAAACCCGGTACCTGTTCCTTTTATATTTACACTGATATATTTTTGTTTATATATTATTTATGTATAGGTATGTTTAAATATATATATATATATATATATATTTATATTTGTTTAAATTTATCTATTTATTCGGTACACCGCCTCTACACATTTTTTTCTTTCTTTTGAGAGTTCCTCTATCCAAAGGTTGGCTGGAAGAGATCGCTTTTTAGTGATAAGACCGTCAATTGTACCCTACTTTTACTTTTGAAAATGTCTACTTCCAATTCGCGGCTACCAGTGCCCGTTTGACAACGACGGTGAACGCCGCGTCGTCATCCTAAGAACGACACTCGCCTTGATCAACAAAAATCACACGTGAGTGTTCAAGCCGTATGTAATAATAATTAAGTATGTCAGCTCATGCGAGTTTTAATAATATTATTATCTATTTACTTTGTGTTTGGTTTGCAATAAAGAATATTGTATTGTATTGTATTCGAATCCCGAAAATACCGATTCAGAGGTCCTCACATCCACATATACTTTTTTTTCTGCGTTGCTATACTGCATTGATATTATGTTAATTTAAGTCTAAATACTTATTTAAAGAGTACTTGACAAATTATAAAAATCTAGTCTAAATTGTCTAGTTTTCTATACGTTATACTAATATAAAAGTAAGAATTACCTGTAATTTAAACCTTTGTCTCTTAATTCAATATAATTTCTAAAAATTTCTCACATAAGTTTCATTGCTAACAACTCCAATGAATTTGTTAGAGAGGGCAATTCATCGCCGGGCCAATTGAGAAATATACGCTTCCAGTTAGTGCGGGGCGTTGAATGGGCAGAGTTGGACAGTTCTCGCCGCGTTATAGAGCTTTATGTTCGAACGAAATGGAGTAACTACGTGACTTCTATGTCTCACTTACGGGGCCTTGTGTCTTTGTAATTACTTGTGTCGATGTGTTGGCGGCTGTTTAATTGACTTTACTTGGGCTTTGGTGAAGAGAATATTAGGGGTATAAAAAAACGGTCAAGTGCGAGTAGGACTCAGGCCCTGAGGGTTCTGTTTATATCGTTAATAAGAAAAATATATTTGTAATATATTTGACTGGTGACGACCCCAAAGTGGGTCGAAATATGTAGGTAATATTTTTTCTTTTCTAATCCGGCCGGCATAAAATACTTTTCTCACTGTAGAAAAAGGTAATTTATACTTTATGATTATTAGTTTAGCTCGAACTGATGGCAATATTTAACCTATAATATATATGCGGATATACATTTTTTGTCCATTGATTAGTCCTAAGTATGTGGTTGTTCCACACTGACGATTCTGATCATTGCACTGACGACCAACTTATCTTGACACTTGCAATCTATTCAACTCTATGTATCTAAAGGGTCCAATTAAGTACCTTATATAGGTAGGTTTTTATGGTGAGACATTTTTTATGAAATTGATTATGTATAGGGCAATAACTTTATTTTTGCGTTGAGTTAGAAACCTGATTTTTTCACAGTTCCATGGTGCCGCAGACTTCTCTAGGAAGTATCAGTTTCAACTTGATATCGCACATGGGGCCCAAGCAAAAGGGTTTCGATAGACGGACAGACAGACAGATAGACGGACAACAAAGTGAACCTATAAGGGTTCCGTTTTTTATTTTGAGGTATGGAACCCTATAAATGTGTTTAAATATTTGCAAACACATAAAAAATATATATTAGGACGTTATTTATACGACGTAGGTTTAGATCCATAAATGACTTTGTCAACGTCACAAAAACAAATAATTTGGGTTTCTATCTTGCTATAACAATCATATGATTTTTAATACGCTTTTTGATAAATCTCGTAACAATAATATGGGCAAATGCGAGTCGGACTCACGCCCAAAGGGTTCCGCACCACCACACAATACGGGTACGGAACCCTAAAAATATTATGGTAAATAACAACAATATAGATGCTATAGCAACATGAAGGCGACAAAGACAAGCCGCTAAAATGGTAGCGCCCGGCAAACAATTCAGCACCCTCTAAGAGCAGAACCCTAATAATATCTTCACCTCTTTATTTTTCCTGTAATCTTTATGTAGTCACCTATTACCATGATTTGGTTTTAATTTTTATTATTTGCCGTGATAGAAGCCGTAGTAGCAAGTATTCTGGGAAAATTTTCACCTGGATACCTAAAATTGCTGAAGCTGTAGACCCCTGTGACAGATGGACAGATGGACGGACAGACAGTGGAGGCTTAGTGATAGGGTTCCGTTTGGCACCTTTTGGGTAAACGGAACCCTAGAAATTGTCTTAGTCTGACAATTTCGGCAGCCTTTTATGTATATTTTTAAAGATAAAAAATACATATATTGATATATATGTACTCTACTTCCCACAGAACATATTTAAAAGTTCTGAGCTACTTCCCCAGTATACCTATTGTATAATTTCTAAAATTATGCTATTACATATTTAATATCATATAATGTTTATATATGTATATTATACATATAAGGTCTTTCAATTTAAATTGAAATTAATTTAGGAGGTGATTCAGTATCGTTAATACATCACATTCCACTGCAAAGTACTTTTTTTTGCGCGAACTTTTTCTTCACTTGTGCATACAAACAGAGTCAGCTGATCGGACCACATTGTACTAAAAAGTGAAAAAAAATCGCTCAAAAAAAGTGCTTTGCAGTGGAATGTGATGTATTAACGATACTGAATCACCTCCTAAATTACTTTCAATTTAAATTGAAAGACCTTATATATATATACATATATATATATATAATATCTAAAACCCCGGATAATAACACCCAAAGAGTACATTATACAAGGTGGCTTTTTGATCATCGTCCAAATTCATACTGGTGGCTTGGTAAGTGATCAGTATCATGGATCAATAACAGTTTTGGTGAAATTCGTAAAATGAAATTTCGACTCCCCATAGTGATTCACTCGGGACTGGAACTGAATTTCTATGGGAAGCCGAAATTTCATTTTATGAATTTCACAAAAATTGTTACTGACCCAAGATACTGATCACTTATCAAGCCTCCAGTATGAATTTGGACGATGAACAAAAAGTCACCTTGTATATATAACACCCATAGTTATTCTTTTTTTTTTCAATCAAAATTTCAAGTATCTAACTCATTCCATCAACGAGTTAGAGACCCGTGACATACGGACGGACAGACTGACAGACGAGATGACTTCAGAGTGACATTAATAGGGCTTTGATTTACCCTTTGGGTTCGGAACCCTAAAAACACGCTTTTGTCACTAAAAAGTACAAAATAATGTACATAATTTACACTTGTCGCTTTTGTTCAATGACTGCCAGAATGTGTGGCCGCGCGCTTTGTCGCTTCTCAAACAAACAACAAAAAGCACCCACGGTTTTATATTTAAATGTTCAATGACTATGGAACTTAAGAAGCTAGAAGTAGAAATAAAACAAAATTATTATGTATTTTTTTGTGGAAAAAGCTTGTTTTTTAGTTTTTTATACTATATTCTAAATGGAATTATCGTCACAAATTCGATCATATTTACTTAGTCAAAAACGATACATGTGTTACCTGGTGTACGTTGACATTTCAAAGCTGAAGCTTAGATAAATCATCATAAATTTATATGTGTAGTTATTGCATTGCTGAAAGGGTCGCAGTCATTGGGTTTTTATGGAATTTGATTTTGTCATCATTTATCAAACCTAATGCACAGTGGAGATCACATCAATCTATATGTATGTCGCAGGCAAATGGTAAAATTTGGAATTTTACAAACGTCATCGTCAGTTTTTAAACGCCCGCTATCTTGCTATTTGACGAATCTTGGTCATATAGTAGAATTCGGCATTTTATAATTGCCTCAGTATATAGTAATTCTCTTAGAACTATTGAGGGTCGCTTAGCTCCACTCCGCTTCGCTCGGCTCCCCAAATTTATATACAAGTAAATCCAAACGCTAATTCTCGCTCCGCTTTGCTCCGCTCGTCGTCACATCTGTTTTTAACTTTTGGTGGAACATTTTTTACTTCATACTTTATGATCCGCCCAATTCTACGATCTGACCACGCCAGATATACCACCATTAATTGATCCCAGAGATGGTGGGATAGTGGTCTAGTTGTGCTTGTTTGAGAGCAGCCCACTCTCATCCCCGAATAACTTCGGGGGATTAGCGAATAAGATGGGGTACCTCCACATACAGTTGAGCTTACGACAGCTTTACGACCTATAAGAATTAAAAAATCCCAAAGCCCGTGATTATGGCGACTGACACAGTAATTACTGATCCCACCAAAAACATTAATGTGGAAAAGGGGCCGAGTTTGGTACAAAAGCAGTGCAAAATTATCAGCTTTGCCGAAAAAAGGATGAAGATCAAATTGGGTCGGCGGAGGTTCTTTCAGTTATAATAACTGCAATGATTTGGTTAATAAATAAATTAAAAAAAAAATGGTTCCAACCAACGCTATTCGAGTTATCTTCGTACAAACATTTATACATACATACATACATATAAATGCCGAATTGTTCAAGTAGTCTCGGAGAACTTCATTCACTGCGCTCAATCGTTCAATAAATAAAACCGCATCTAAATCTGTTGAACGGTTTTTGTTAAAACAGGACATACCAAAATTTTTTTTTTTTTACTTATATGCTTAGTATTACAGAAAAACTTAATTAGGCCTATCCTAATATCCAAATTTTTTTTTTCTCTATTTTTGTATTGTATTGTTGTATTTGTATTGTAAAATACAAAAATAGAGAAAAAAAAATTGTGACTAATAATACCCAAAGCAGGCTTCCGACACATTAACTGTGAAACTAACAACATGCATGCTCCGTGAATTTTCTATTTTTTTTTTAAATACTTCTGTTACGTGTAATTAAAACTCAAGGCTTTCAAGCCTCGAAGTTGGAGAATTTATTTGTAATTTGAAAAGCCTACTTTTCTTTTTCTTTCTATCGAGCGAAGTTAATCAAATTTAGTTTTTACTTTGTATAAGTTTAAGTTATCATAATATATTAATATATATATATAATAATAATAATATATTTTTGTGGAATTTAAAATGTGACCAGTATTGGCACACTGGTTAAACAAATTGTTCTTTTACCATTGTAGGCTCTGAAGTTTGCCGTGTCAGTCATGCAGCTTCATGACACGCAATGACTGTAACAGACGAGACGCATGCCTGTCTCGCTGGAGACTATGTTAATGGAAACGTAATTTACATAAACACATATGCTCGGATTTTGACACCCTCACTTTACATGACATTTAGTAATTTTGACACAAATGTTGTCTCGAATGCTCAAGTATTCGATTAAATTAAATTACTTCATATTATGCTACTTTGGATTCTAAAACACGGCTCTTGTAAAGTTTGCTAAATAGATTCCCCGTAAAAAGATAAGCTGATAATGTCAATAGATGAGGGAATTAAACTGTTTACTTAGATATATTAATACAAAATTTTTAGACAAATATAAAAATCTTACTGTGTTAATTTTCATTGCAAATATCTCATTGGTACATTCTCTCCTCATTTTTCAATATGACGACCTAGCTGGATAAAATCTGTAAAGTGTAAGTCATACATAGAATAGAAATGTTTTAAAATATATTTTATTATTTATCTCGTAAGAAGAGGGTACAATCCATCCATCATCCATCAGCCTAGTTCGTCCACTGCTGGACATAAGCCTTTCCAGGACTTTGCCACTCCTGGTGGTCATCCTGGAAGAATTGCCCATACTCACTCACGCTGGACAGGCGTGTTGGTGAGCGCGGTGCCGGAACCCTCGCACCAGTGACGCCGCTGCCCATCACCAGTCTGTTCAAGGCCTGGCTATTAGTGATGGATACACCGTCATCCATCAGTCCCAGGCATGGTGGGCCTCCTGGTTTTTTGCCTTTGAGCTGTCCTCTTACTCTCCCCCAAATTACTTCGAGGGGGTCTCCAAGTAAGATGGTGGTACCTCCACAGTCGAGCCCGGCATCAGCTCTACCACCCGTAATACATAGAGGGAACAATTAAAGTGATAAAAATAATAAACTTAAAATCTAAGATACACTTGAAGTACTAAATAACAGATGTACACTGTTATCCTAGATAAGGTTTTACGCCTGTAGTAAGGAATAACAGCCCCGTTTCCTTGGAAGGCAGAATAGGGTAAAAAACATAATGTACGTAAGAGACAGGTAATCGGTATATTATAAAGTAATATATGTAAGGGTTTCATCGTCGTACGTAAATGTAATAAAACTGGTCAAATGCGACTAGAGCTTGCACCTCAGGGTTCCGTACCATTCAAATAAAAGAAATTAAAATAATTTGAGCAAAAGTTCAAGTATATTTTATTTACAATATAAAATCGATAAAATGTGGTTCACAATAATAATCGATTCTGCATAAAAATTGGTTCTATTTGCAAAAGATTTTTCATTTCCCATCTCAATTGTTTTAAGAATGGGGATCCACAGGCAAGGATGGCAACTTTATTGTTGCGTGTATTCCGGTTTTTTTACTGTTTTTTTCTAATATCTAGCATTTTTTTTACTTCCTCTTATCACCTGTGTTTGATAAAAAACGCTCGTTGCTACCAGAAATTGTAGCTTATAAAAAGTGGTAATACTGACTAGTGACGGGCATCGGCGTCACTGATGCGAGGATTCCATAACCACGCTCAGACACCACTAATTGTATGCTAAAGGGCGATACTTGCAGCTGGAACAGGGGCCCATAAGCTGTCCCAGATTTATAGTATACAAGTATCTTATATTCTACAAAATATAGTATTAAATGTCCTACCAGACAATTGTATGATGACCTCATCAAGTAGTCCTCGCACGAAGACCCTCCACGTGGACTCCAAGGCGTGTCGGTGCCGTGACACGTTGATCACCTTCCACGATGAATCTAAACACAACCCTCCTACCCCGGGATGCATCCAACCCAGAAGAAATGATAATTGACAAGTCCACTTGTCGGAAGCCGCGTGGACACAGGTTATGTCACACACACACAGGAAATTCACTCATAGTGGCCTTCACGCCAAAATATCATCAGCCCTTGACCCAATAATGTTTCTTACGATGTCCGCACCGATTTCCCCTATATTAAGCCCTTAATATAACACATATTAAAATCGTCCGCGATCTGTACCAAATGTCCACGTCCCTCGTTTTTTGACAGCTCCAAGTCCATAGACAAAATATATAGACCATTGTCGGATACGTTCCGAAATATACATTTTATTCTAAACAACCTGTATTCCAATATGTAAAAAATATATATTTAATATTGTTTTTATGTTATTAATTTTTAATATGTGGTTTTTCGGAAATAAATTAAAGCAATCTGGTACGGCACACAAAGGCATAATTCCAAGAAATTAATCGATAATCACAGAAACCTACGCAAAAACCATAACAATGTACTGAAGTGACAGATTTTCATGGGCGGCTCGACGATGCACCATCTACAGGGATAATTTGGCAGTGTGGATGGATCCCCACTGTCATCTGTCAAAGCTCATCGTATAAAAACCGAACTAGTATAGTAGGACCTTTTGTGATCTTTTTATCAGAAAAATTGTGATGGTTTTGCTGACTGTACAAAATGCTCCAGGTTGCGACTAGCCAACCCTGTTCATTTTCATGTAGTTTTTTTCTACACAACTACGAATTACTCACATTTTGTTACTCGATACAAAGGGTAACTGACTGTATGTCCATAGTCTATAGGGGGGCTGGGATTATTGTCTACGACCCAAGCTACGAAACAACTACGGCGCGTAGCAGTCATACGAGTATACCACTTAAGGACCCTTATTCCTGACTAATTTTCCTGATTCTGTTCTAATGCCGTCTTTTTTGCACGCGTGAAAAAACCCTGACTCTATCCTACTCTCAGATCATTTTATGATTCACCCAAGTTGGCCTTTTTAGATCCCCTGGTCCTCTAAAAATGTAATTTTGCATGAATTACATTACGATTCTGTTCTAATGCTGTCTCTTTTGCACACGTGGAAAAACTCTGACTCTATCCTACTTTCAAATCATTTTATGATTCACCCAAGTCGGCCTTTTTAGTCTCCTTGAACTCCTTTCATTATTGTTTAAAATAGCGCGCTCTGAGCCGTGGCTGTTACGACAGCCGAAACATCGCGCGCTCGCAAAAAACACGTTTTTCACTCAAAAAACATTTTTACATTCAAATTTTCATAAAACTATCCATTCAAATACTTACTAAATTACCTTTCCCTTAATTTTCTCTAATTTTCATAGAATTTGGTATTGTAAATTTAGTATAAAACGAAAAAAAACATGAAAAATCGACCAAGTTTCAGATTTCTTTTCGATCGAGCAAAGTATAGCGTTTCGAACAGTAAATAATCCGCAGAAAGGATGTACCTAAAACATGTATTTTTTCATATACCATAAATATCAAAATTTCATAATTTTAATTTAATTAGAAAAGAGACAAAATTGAGATAAGCCCCCTTAACTTACTAAATTCCAAAGCTATATTTCATTCGTTGTTCAAATAACACTTTTCCGAATAAACACGTAAAAATTATATAATAATAACACTTATTCAAGCAGCGGCGGCTTCATTACAAAAGTTGGGCAAAGCCAAAAGCCCGGCGCGGACGGTTCAGTATTAACAAAGTTCTGGAACAAACCGAGGAAGAACGTTAATTATCAGATCGGATTCGACCTGCCGACATCTGTCACGGGGCTTACCGATCAGGTAATAAAGCATTGTTTTATGAACCACCTGTAAAGTTAGGGCGACAAATACAAATTTAACTTTAAGCCACATTTTTCACCCTTAAAATCCTACTTCCTTCCGTCATAAAGATACAAGATTTCTGCGTTTTATCTTTAATTACATTGTTCACGTTTTTTGTGGCATTAAAAAAAAATTACAATTTAAAAAGCACGCAAGTATTTTTCCCGACGACACGTTCTAATCCCTTTCTCTAAAGTCATTAAGTAAAAGAGGTGCTTGAAATGACAGCAGCTGCCACCCCATACAGAGGTGATAAATTTCATTGTTAATGCGCGAGCCAAAAATGAAGCAATTTGTTTCAAAGGCATGCGTAGATGAAAAACATTATTTAAACTGACTGTTTATTAAGTTTCCAACAAAGGAAATTTAATATTTTGCCGGGAAGATGGATATTTGTTTTAATATTGATTCGGAAATGGAATATTTATCTTATTATATTAATACATAAATATCTCCTTATAAAATGGAAATTTAAGTAATATTTTACATAATAAATCGAACACAGATAATGAATAAATAATAAAAAGTATTTTGCCATCGCGTAATTGCTTAGTCAGTGTTAGACGAATATTAAACAAGTTTTTCATATAAATACCCATCGACCTAAGAAAACCAATCCAAAACTACTAAGTAAATTTAAGATTTCCCTTCCAATATTTCTTTCTTGGGTAGAAGAATGTGCTAATTTAGCCAGAGTCACCTGACGAAAAACCCTACTTCTACGCACCCGGTGCACTGACGACGGCAATCAAAGAAAACACTCTAATTAACTTTGTGCCCTTAAGAAAATATTTTCTCAACTGGTCACGACAGAACTTCGCCGTTTTTACAACCTAATTTAACTTTCATAATTTACGCAGATAGATATTTACACTTTGTAGACGATAAGGGTTTTATTGCTTCTTGCGAAGTTGTTACTAAAAGTATTTCAAATTCTCATTAGCGCAAAATAAATGTGTAACTCGTTTACCGAGGATTCCTTCAGTGTGAAATCTAAATCAAATTGAAAAAAGGACATTGTTTGCTAAAGCAGTTTATATTTTTGAAGCCTTTTTTTTTATTCATAATTTTGTCAGGGGTATTGCAAATTAAGGCAACATATTATGAATTAATAGCATTTGTAGTGGAATTATTTTCAATTTCAAATTCAAATGAAATAGTTTATTTTGTAAAGAAGGTAACCATAATACACTTTATACGAGTCTTTAATCTTATAAAAATATATGTTATAAAATAATAAATGTACATGAACTAAATTAAAGGTTACTTTAATTTATGTAGCAATATATGTATACCTATACGATTACAATAAAAGGTAAAATCTATAATTATACAAGGGGAAATCCAATCAACCGCCCGAACCGTTGACCCGGCAACAAGGTTGAACAAGATTCGATGATCACCAACCAAGCCCCCAGCACGAATCCAGGCGGCCGACCAAATCCCACCCTATATACTACATACCAATAGGTTACATATATAAATACATGCCTACCTCCGCCCATTCGGTTAGTCTTGCTAAGAAGAAGGGCAAGAAACTTAGCAAGATCATGTCTTTTTTTAGCACTTTTTTTTTACATATCTGTTACACACTCAAACTTATACTATACAAATGAATATAAATGTCATAGGATGTATGTTTGTCGCCAACTTGTTCTTCAATGCCCCTTGTGGACAAGGTAGGACACGGTACAATACAGCATTTCCTTTGAAATTGTGCTTTGTGTGTACTTACTACCTTTTCGCATGTATATAATAGAATATCCAAATCAGTAATTATAGAATTCATATGCCAAACAAAGAAGCCAAATTACCGAATGAAACACGGAGCGAAGGACAAACCCGATTGTCGCAGCTCTAAGACCTCTAGAAAGAGGAAACTCGGGGAAATCAGTATCGGCAAAGGAATACAATATACTCAAAATATGCTAGATTCGATAGTTAAATGCGGGCAGATTTACGCCGCTCTCGTTGGGAGTGTTTGCTCTCAAATCAGCCTTTTAAACAAAAATGTTTCGTCTTTTTCTTCGCCCGAGTAAATCCAATTTTCACCAATGGAATGTTTTGACTCGTCGTCGTTTTGGTCTGCAACGATTTTATTATAATTCTATTTTTGTTATTTAATTTTGTCTTCTTTGATTCAGGCTGGTACTAAAGCTTAGCTATAGCAATATTTTATACAAAGTGTAAATTAACAGATATCTTAAATGAAATCATAAATACGGATAATACTGAACAGCTTTACCAAAAAAAAATACAGTGCTCACTATGGACCAGGATCTTACGAATAAAAGGCTATAAGATATATTTGCGAAAGAGATTTAAAATTTCTAAGTAAGCTGGAAGTACCTCATAGCTTTCCATGGTAAGTCAATTTGCAAATTGACTACGTAAAGGACTAATATTTTTGTACTAAAATTTTATACGCTACATACTTCTAACCAAAGCTTTCTTCCAAAGCTTTTAATACGCATTCGTGACGTCTATAGGCCTTTAACGCTAGAAATTATTATTTGCTATGTAACTTCTAACAGTAAAAAAGTAAATTCCTAGAATCGATAAATGACGAACAAACAAACAAACAGACAGAAAAGAATTCCAAAAATCACTGATTTGTGTTTTATTACTCTTATTTAGGCACCCCCTTTCTATTTTTATTACTTTTCTTCAATGTACAGACACAACGGGTTCTACTCTTAAAAACACCTAAGGGTAATAATAAAAATAAAAAAGAATATTTTATTATTTAGGAAGTTATAAAATTCCAACTTAATTAGACACTTTGGATACATAGAATTCAATAGATCGTAAGTGTCAAGTTAAGTTGATCTTTCATAATTGCAAGTGGAATTATTACCATATTGTTCTTATAGGATTCCGTACCCACATTGTGTGGTGTTAGGGAACCCTTTGAGCGCGAGTCCGACTCGCACTTGGCTGTTCTTTTATTTTCCGCAATTTGGGTAAGCTGTTTTGTAATAATGTTGTTTTTAAGCAAATCAAAAATTTAAAATAGAGAGTGTGTAAACTGCACGTATTTACATCTATACATTACATCTAGTGTAGTAAGCTAGTCTTTTTTTTTTACAACGGAGTGTAACGTTTACAAAGCCTTCATGATTTTGACATCCTCAGAGTACCTGGTCAGGTCTCAAAGGCATTTGTTGATTTTTGTTAGAAAATAAACAGCCTTTATGCACAAGAGTCACGAGTTACGTGTGTTATTAGGGTTCAGTGGAAAGAATTTACCAGACGGCTTTCTGTAGTTCCGATAAGCTTAAAACTAACACATAAATTCATCAACCATAATATTAAGACCCCTATCCACTTACATAAAGTTTTGTTTTGTATTATATTCGCTTGGCATTAAACACTAATGAAATATTTGAGTAAACAAACCGTAACAATGTGACTAAATGTCTCAAATAACCCAGTTTCACAAGATTTTCATAAATATATTATTATTACTAAATTGAGATAGAAAAAGAACGAAACTATATAACTCAGCTGAAACAAATTTTCTGAGTTTTTATTTCTATTTCCGTGATCATGTTTGAAATGTTCATAAAAAAGTTATCAAATAAATTAATTAGATAGTGATCGATTGGTAAAAAGTACGTACCGAAGTATGTATTTTCTTTATAATTCACGTGACAACCCTCAACAGATAAATCAACATGAAATAATAAATCAGTTTTTATTATTATATATAACCTATACTTATTTTTTTAATTTTAGTCCATGACTTAAATAAAAGCTTGATTTAAAAGGGTTTTTTATATTTAATTTTATTTAAATTTTAGGTCAGTAATATTAATTTAATCAATCATTTTTAAATTTGATTTTTGCACAAGTCGGGAAAACTCGCAAATAAAGATTTAAATAAACATGATTAAATTACGGAACCCTCGGCACGCGGACCGAATTTTTACTTGCCTGGTTCTTTTTTTCGTTTCAATCACCAAAACCTGTTTCAGTAAAAAATACAAGTTATCAAATAAATGGGCAGATACCTTCAGAAATACTTACCGAATAATGGTTGGAGGGCCTTTTATATCTGGATCCTTTAGAAAATACCTTATTAAAAATATTAACAAAGGACGATAAGACACGAAGCACAATTTGCATTGTCTTCTCATCTTCCACTTCTACTTATTTTGACTGAGAAATACTCCATTGCGCTTTGAAGTGGCTCGTTTCTAATTAGTTTGAATTCAACCTTATCTTTGCTTGATCATAATCTCATGAAATACAGAATCATAATTTCTTCATTCCAGCAAACAAAAGCAGTGATACAACCGTAAATCAATTCTCTAGTCACCTCTATACTCAATTACAGAGGAAGGAATTAAAGGCGTCCATAGTAATAATAATAATAATATTAAAAAACAAAGTGCATGCATATACATTTCGCGTACAATGCAAAGCCGGGAAATCAAGTAAAAATTATAGGACATTCGTATGATTGCTTGCACAATGGTATCGATTCGGCATAACACGTCTTAACTTATTTGACAGGTCTAACCTTATTTGAAGCGTCCTGTCTTTTTCTTTCTTTTTCGAAAAGACAAGGACAGAACGCGTAAATTTAGTTTAGTCCTGTCAAATAAGTTTTATGAAACGTGATTGTCAATGTGATGGTCAAGAGTTTGTGGATAAGTAGAAATGTCGTGGCCATATCGTAGAATTGACCATTTCATGATGTGGTTGGGCAGATCGTATAGTATTCATACAAAATATTCATCTTTTACCAAAAGAAAATATAGGTGCGACGACGAGCGAAGCGAAGCGGAGCGAGGAGGACCGTGTTAGGTTTACATGTAAATACATTTGGGGAGCCAAGCGAAGCGGAGCGGAGCGAAGCGGAGCGGAGCGAGAAGACCCTCCCAATATTAACAGAAATACGATATGGCCAACCAGATCAAGAAATGGTCAATTCTTCGATATGGCCACGACATAAATACATAAATTCATAAGAACATGTATTGGAAAAATCACGATAAAGTTTAAAAAAAACTAAGATGTATTTTAGGTAAATATTATTATCTGCATTAAATTGTAGATAGATCTCTATCTTTTGCTATTTACTATTGTCTGGTTAAGTCATTGTGTAACATTCCACATGGTATGCTGTCATTGGGTATCACTAAAATGGACAATTATTATGTACTTATTCATAATAAACATACAGATGATGTATGAACCTTAATACTTAGAAGTTTCGGTAAATTGGCAACATTCCAAACTGAGACGGAACCAACCACAGGTCGAAGGGTCCACCAAAACTCATGTGCTTAGATGAATAATCAACTTAAAGTAAAGGAAATATTGAATGATTGAACCATTAAGGGTTTCACCTTCCCTTGTAACTCTAAACATCATTGTGACAAAATGTTCATGCTGCTCATTATTTCATTAAGATCTTAAAAAGCATAGTATTGTTGTGTAGCAAACAATATGGCGGCTGGAATTCGAATGTTCTTGAAAGATTCAAAAATTATCAGAACTACACGTGGCGTATTCAAACCGCGGTGGAGAAATCGGATTTGTAGGCGCGAAAACAAATTGTAACTAAAATTGAACCTTGGGTTAAGGGGGAAAGAGGCTAAAATATATTCAGCAATTGATGATAGAAGAACTGGTTAAAACAAGTTTGTTGTAGGAAGGCAGTGAGATGGTTAGTGTGACGTAATATCGTACGATTTGGAGCGGCGACGGCTAGCCAATAGAAAGACATCTAGAAAGGTTGCGTGGGCGTCGAACAGGAGTAGGAGAGAAGGTTTTATAAGGCCATTGCGCGCGCTTTTGCGGGGAATTAGCAGACTCTTCTTGGACAATGCAGACGTATTTGCCAAAGGTATTTTTTTTAAAGCGGCAGGCACTCGTTTAGCCTAAATGTTTAATTTTCGGTTTTGATGTACAAAATTTAGAGTCACGGGCGCATAATCAATAGTTTATTAGATATTCAAAGTGGGCTTGTCTTATGATTTCCTAAGAATTCTGGGCTACCTTATGTAGGTATTGCCGGATGTTTTGGTCGCGAAGGCTTGAAACTGATGATCGCTTCGGCGTGAGGTTTGGCTGGCCAGGGGAAGTTGTGAGGCAAGTTTCTTTTTGAATCGCGATTTGTTGATAAAGTATTAAAGTCGTACCGTAGCTTTCAGTAAATTAAATATAGGATCCGTAGCTAGTTTGGGGTTGTTGGGGTGGGTAGCATGGGTGTTTCTCGAGCTGGTATGGCGAGGAATTACCTTGAAATTGTATAGGACAAATAATGTAGGGTATCGCCGGGAGTGTTTTTCCGATTTCAGTGATTCCCTCTCTCGGGCGAGGTCCGCTAGATGCGCCTTAATTGTACCTGTTGAGACTGGCTTGTACACGAGAGAAAATCTTTCCTCCTGCATTGCACTTGGCAGGGTACCTTATTTTCCTTCCTATCCGCTTGTGGTTTTAGGTTCTTTGGCCACAAGTATCCTTGTTATCTATATATGTACATATTGCACCCATATAGGGATAGGCTAGGGAGTAATAGGTTTTTAGGCACATTTAGAGGACTAACTCACCTCGCTTCATCAAATATTAGCTAGGATAGGCCAGAACTCATTGCACCCCGAGTCTGTTGACATACGCAATTAAATGTAAATGTGAGGAATTTCCTCTAGTTTTGAAATATTCACACACCCAACAGCTTAGGGATATTTGTTTTAGGACATGATAGGCAGGTAAAATCATAGGTAGGTAATCTATTATTGGTATTTTTCAGTTTCAAGGTTATACTTACTAATAAGTTAGTATTATCATGCTTCGACGTAGGGTGGTAATTTATTTACGGGATAGAAAAGAACGCGGGAAAGCGCGAGAAGTTGAGTGGGTAGGACAGAACTCCAGAAGGTTCCAATATTGTTGCCTGTAACATTTTGTGTTAGATATGTAGGTAGGAAAATGTTTGAGCAGTCAGGTTACTAGAATTATTGAAAATTCTAGATTATTATTTAGGTTTGTGGCCGAGAGAACTGGTATTGATCAGAAACAATCTCTTGACTATGGGTTTGTGAAGTGAAATATTATTTCTTAGAAAACAAAGTTTGACCTTTATGTAGGGTAAGTGATGTGTTTGAAGTGAGTGCTTTTGTTGTGAAAATCTGAGTAAAATCTTATGTGAGTTCGCAAATAGAAAGAATAATTTGGAAATAATATTCTCTCAATTAAAATCAGAGATATTTCCATGTAATATTACTAAGAAAGTGTTTCAAATTCTGTAATAATTGTTTGATCAATTTTGCAGTAACCTTTCATAAAAATGGTTTATTTTGGTAAAGTCTTGCATCCAGTGAAATTATCTAGTATTGAATTTGCAACTAGAAAGAATAGTTTCGGGTCCATAGTTACTCATTTATCAATTAGGGCAGACTTCAAGTTCATATTTTAATCCATTTAGAGTGGTTTCCATGATAAAGTGTTCAATGAGAAAAATCACATGATCAGCCTTAAATAAAGTTGGTGATTTTGATATCGAAATTGTGAATTTCATAGATTCAGATAAAGCATTTTATTTTAAAATAAATAAAGCTTCAGTACATATGTACATAGCTTAGTTTAAATAATTTTGGAATCATAAATTTCCCTATAAATAGGAAAGATTTCAATTATATAAATATATTGGAAAAAGGTTTGGTTATTGCGAGTTTGCAGCTTTTTGGAGAAGGAATGTTTTCGATTTATAAATTACTTTACCTGAAAATAAAGGTATATTAGTAAAAATGAATTTATATTCGCCAGGAGACTAAAATTTAGCTCCTCTGTAGTCAAGCAAAGCAGTACTACTATAGTCAACCTTATACTGAAATGGTTAAGGCGTCTATACTTCGTCAGGTGTGTGTAGATTCATTTATTTGTTCGTCATATAGTAAAATCATAAATAGCCGAGAGATAGCCTTAATAACGTTGAAAATTATTCCGAATCCAGGAAGTATGTAAATCGCATAATTTTATTGCTGAAGTTTGTTTCTAAAAATAAAGGACATCTTCAAGCTTTTATAAGTTGATTTGCTGAAGGTTGTTTCTAAAAATAAAGGACATCTTCAAGCTTTTATAAATTTAAAGACAAGTAGTACAAGTCTTGGTTCAACAGAAATAGTCCAGAATTTGGTCTAGTTGAGTACTTACTTAACCCATACTAAGGATCTGGGTCAGATAAATAGCGAGAAGCTACCTCTTTGGTAAAAATGACATACAAAATTATAAGACTTATCTACTTTTTTTTTGCACAAGTGAACAAATAAAATGTTCATGTTGTTATTTTAGTCAATATATTATCCGGCACAGACATAGCCTTAAATATTATTGTAGATCCAATATCATGGAAACCATTTTTATATCTGAGTTTATTTGAGAGATTGTTAGAAAATGGATAAAATTCTAATGTAGATATTGGTACTTATCTGACTTGTCTTAAATATAACAAAGACGATTATATTACAGAAGTTTTTACAATTTTAACTAGATAGAAGTTCTCTATTGAATAGTAAACAGAATGACTGTACGCTGAATATGAAAGTCTAAGTTTTACTTCATAGTTTTGTCATATTGACCTAGCAATTTGAGTACTACAAGCAATATCTAAGAAATTAATTTTATCTGAAACAGCTAGTCACTACTTGAGTAGATTTGTTAAGAGGCTGAATCATTGAATAGGACATGGTGCAACACGAGAGATTTCTATGTTTAGGGACGCTCTGGATTTCTTGTTGGTTCTTTACCAGAGTTGTGTAGTCAGGGAACCAACATAGGCGCGTAAATTTAAAAATAAATAAATAAATCTTAAATTTAGAATTCAAAAAAAAAGTATACACTAAAAAAAGTCAAGGGGGTATTCCACATCCAAGGGAAGGTACTTCTGAGAAGTTGCTGATATGGCTTACTTTGAATCTCTATTTTATGAAAAGATAATCACAGATGTAAGAATTTTACTTACTGTCCTATGGCTTACTTGAAGATTGCCGACTAAATAAGTTATTTTTCGTATAGAAATATCTAACGAATAATAGGTTTTACGACATTCATAAAGGTCAGCTGTTAAAATATTATTCAGCTTTGATCATCAATAAATTATTAAGTTTCAAACTCAGAAATACCTCATCTCATCCATCCCCAATTATTGGTAGTGGTTATTAAAAAAATATATATATATATTTTGTTCTTAACGTGGTCAAACAGAGTATTTACAGAACTTGGTGTGAAGTATCGTTTCAAGTAGCGGGTTAGTTTAACGTAGTAAATTCACGGTTGTATAGCCTCTTAAGAATCTGTCTGGCGCAGAATTGCTACAGAGATTTTATTCACCTTTTATTATTTGTAATATTGATGAATTTCATATATTGACTTAACTGACAAACAGTGAAATTTCTAATTGGAACATTTTACTATCTAAACCTACGAATTCGGTTTTAATTATTTTATGTCCAATTTATTTAGCACGTGAAAGATTTAGGTTATTACTTAAAGCGCGACGTAAGGTTCTAATCCGACGATCACACTTTGGCCATATATCCGTTGAAATCATTTCTATTGAGCACCAAGCGTTAAGCTATGTAGGTTGTAAGTGGGTTGTTTTTGGCAGGATTCGACGGAGATCAGTTTGAGTAATGGCGTAGTGGTTGTTTTGGTTAAGTTGATAGATTTTAGTACAGACGGAACTCTATGTTCTTTTCATTCAATTACCGCCTTTGAAAATTTTAGTTGGAATAGACCTCTTCACAGTTTGAAACATATTCCTTTTCTGAGTATTTAGTTAAATCGTTCATGGTAATATTATAAGGTTGATAGATCTAACAATTAACATTTTTAGTTTGCTATTTACTTAAAAGTTTCTTTTGATTTTTGGTTTCAACATATATTTTAACGTAGACTTGGTCCATTGCTATTCATGCTAAAAGAACCAGGATTACTACACACAACGTAACTCACGGGTCCTAACCGAAGACTAGACGATCACATCATGGTCTACACTAACTTAGAACTCTTCATATCAATTTATATATTTTATTTATCTGTTTTGTTTTCGAATATAGTTGTAAGGGGAGTTAGGCAGACTCAGGCAGATTTATTTAGGCTTAGTTAATTTTAGTTAGGTAGGTATATGTTAGGTCAGTATTAATAGTAATAGTTAATAGATAGTAGATAGGTAGGTAGTGAAAGAGTAGGGTATATAGGGTAATATATATATTTAGGGTGTATATAGGGTATTATATAGGCTATAGGGTATAATATATATATATATTTATTTATGTATGTATGACGAGAGTGTTTCAATTGATATCGTAGGGCTTATCTAGCTATGGTCGTACGTCGTACCTTATTAGTAAATAAGAGCAATAGAATCAAATGTGAACATAATTTAGTAAATTATAATAAAATAAAATACTTCCAGTACATGGTCGTACATTTAAGACATACATTGATCTTGGTAGATGAAATTAAATTTTACAAATTAGATTTTTAAATAAAGATAAGTGCACTAGAATCAAATGTAAACATAATTATAGTAAACTATTTTACATCTTTAAAATAATTCCAGTACGTGAGAAAGTAATTTTTTTATTAGCAAACGAAAATTTTGATCCCGAAAAAAAGTTCAAAAACTCTATAAACCACAATTATTACACCAGAAAAGTATCCAGAAAATCCTTAAAAAACTTAAAAATTCAATATTATGGTCAAAGAACTGACAAATACTTAATATCTTATACCTAGTTATGTTAAAAACCAGGAGGCCCACCATGCCTGGGACCGATGGATGGCGGTATATCCATCCCTAATAGCCGGGCCTCATACGGAACAGACTGGTGACGGGCAGCGGCGTCACTGGTGCGAGCGTTCTGGCACCGTGCTTACCAACCCGCCTGGCCAGCGAGTATGTTCAATTCTACCAGGATGACCGCCGGGAGTGGCAGCAGTAGACGAACTAGGCTGATGGATGAATGGCTGGACCTAGTTATGTGTAGTTTCATACACTACTTTATCTACATTCATGCAATAGGTTACCTACCTATTTTCTAATCCATAAGATCTTAGTAACAATTGTCGAAAATCTTTCTTGATTTTGCTGATTATTTTTGATTGTTCGTCATTTTTGTTGCTCAGTATATATGATGACAGACATTTTTGTCCAGCAGTTCACCGGGCGTGTGACACAAGGGTGCGTTCACGAAATTAAAATTATTCGTAGTCCACAGTTTGGTCATAAATGAACATGCATTCAAACCATTCCCTATTAAAATCTTAGACATGGCTGTATGGGCTAAGTTCCCTTTGCGTTCCAATTTCATGTAACTGTAATTTATAGCAGAAAAAGTTATAAAAGCATTATTTTGTTAAGAAAACTTTTCTTTTAAATATATTTTTTTCTGTATAGGAGACGTTTGTAAAAAAAATTTAATTTTGCACTATTTTTAAGTTCGTAATCAGGATTTTACGATATGAGTGTAGATAAAATATTGAACGCCTTGCCTGTTGGTCTATCAGACTGTAATGTAACTCGATCAATGTTTAAAATACAGTTTTTTTTTTATAAGTAAAGGTTCACTCACCAACAGCTTAACACGAAAAAAAATTATAGGTTAACACAGCATCCATTGTAAATAAGAACAGTTGATAAAAAAAGTAATGTTTAGGATCAAAAAATTAAAGACAAAAAAAAGTTATGAGACAGTCCTGTGAAACTAACAGAGTAAATAATTAAAATTAAAACAAAAAAAAAATTAAGATAATAAAAATGAATTAAAAAGTTACATTATAAAGCTACCTAAAACCTTTGAACTGATAAAATACCTTCTTGAACTTTGAGAATGACCAAGATAGGATGTCTATAGAATTTATCTCCTTAAATAAAGAGTTGTGCTCACGACAAATTCTGGCGATGATACTAAAAAAGTCCGTAGTTGAAATCACTACTTTTAAAAAGATAACATATCTAAGTCTTACTAGAACTTTAATAAGATTAATTTAATTAGGTTATCTTCACAAATTAAGGCGATACCAAAAAAAAAATGGGGTTTTTTCGAATCCATTTACTCCACTATAACGTCATCTACGTATTTCATTTTTGGGTAAATGTCTATTGAGTATTTGATTGAAATTCTCACTGAAGGAAAACGCGATTGGATGAAATTTTCTTGATAGAATTTAATTCCGAAAAGACATAATTTTACATATAATTCTGTAATCCTAACTAATTTCATTGTGAATTTGCATTCAAAATGTGGATATTATGTATTTGTAAAGTTTCCTAAAAAATCTTTTTGACAAAATAGCTTAGTACATTTTATATGAATAAAAAACCGACTTTTTGCTACTTTTCCACGAATCCGTCCCATTCGCACTGAGGGTTTTTTCGCATATGGAGTAACAGGGACGCTAAAACTTTTAAATATCGCCTTAAGAAGTAAAGCTATGAATAAGTATTTACTTGTATAATTATAATGTAAAAATGTTTTTCATAACTTTAGGAATAAGTTTTACAAGGAGTTTTTCTGCCCACAAACTGTAATGTAGTTTGGCAAAACTATTTGTTATAGTGTGAAATTACTTACATCTTTTAGTACTAAAAAAAATATATTACTAATATACGTCCATTACTACTAAAAAAAACGAATATTAACTACAACTACTTACAAGATGCGAACAAAGAATTATCCACTTCAAAATGACTATTGTGTTTGGGTCCAAAACTATTTTCTCATCAAAACGACCTAAATACTTCAGATTACCGAGAAAACGAATACAGTACAGTATCAATCGTTGAAGCAATTTCACCCTAATAATCGTGATAAAGCAACAAATAGCAATTTGCTAGACCATAAAAATAATTGAGTTCAAACTACGTTCAGGCAATAAAAAGCGTGAAAGCAGTCCCAATAACCCTCTGCTAGGAAGAAAACGTGGGAAGCTTGCCACCTGATAGAAGTACCATCGGGGAAAGTTCTGCAGGCGTACTTGTCGCTCTTATTACAATCTTCAAAAGAGCGAAAAGGGTTTGCGCAAAATTCTCCGATAGTATATCTATAGGAGTAGAGGATAGTTAGAAGGGCTATTAAAGGCCGCTCAGACTGTGTGAACGCCGCTACGGTTTTTCTAACGTTACGTGGTCTGGGGGTAACGTAAATGTAACTGAAATTAACCCTAATAGAGCTTAGGTGTTCTTTGTGTTATTCAAATTGTTTATTTTGTAAAATAGGTACACATAATACACTTTTTACAAGTCAAATTTAATCTTATAAAATTATATTTATGCCAAGAGAAAGTTTTCCGAAAATGGAGCGGCATTTTTTTTTCAACTGAAGAAAATTTTCATATTTATTCCGGTATTTATCTCTTAATTTTGGCGATAAGAGCCTATCATTTGCAATCATAGCTTCTTAAAGTATATCTGGCGGGGTTAAGTCCAATGAATTTATCAATTAAATTCAAACTAAAATAAATTCTAAGGAAACAAACAAACGAAAAATACTCCAAATCTTAGATATAAATTTAAGGCGGGCTTTCTTTTCGTTCTGTGCACGCAAAAAAAAAACGGTACGTTCCAAAACATGTCATAGAACTGTGTGCGTTCCGAAATTTGTTTGTGCGCGAAACAAAGAACTATATTAGAACCGCAAAGCAATGAATGTGATAATAATAAAAAATTTCACCGCTTACACGATCTTTAAAGTGACCCGAAATATTATTTTCCATTTTGGAATTACATCAAAACTACAATTCAATGTGATTGAACTTAAATTATCACTTACTCTAAAGGACTGACTATCCAGAGCCGTTCAGCAGTGAAAAAAAAATTACCGTTATTAAATATGGTACACAAGAAAAGGCTGCAGGTTAGCCAACTTCCTGTAAATAAATTTAAGAAAATAAAAATAAATACGAGTGCGGTAGAATTGATTTTACGCACAGTTTTGATGGATATAAAATAAGTCTTTACGAGTACTTGCATTGAAAACTATTAAAGATCCAGTTCATCAAACCACGAAAGCTTGTGAGATTAAAGATTAAAGAGGTCAAGCGTTGTTCGGTTCCCGTGCGTGCGTGACTGCAGTTTTACATGTAAATAAAAACTTGTTAACGTAAAACGGCGTGTTTTCTTAGCAGCCTTTGAAGTGAATAATTATGAGACGCCACGTTAAATATGCAGCAAGCCTTCGCGACCGTGACGTCATCGTGACGGCGCTGCGACGTTACAATAACGTGTCGCACTACGTTATATCAACACCAGGCTTCTAAAATTAATTATGTGTAGGTGTAACAATCTTCATCCAAACAGAATTTCTGTAAAGTCATTATGACACAGGCTTTGACATGCAACGAACACTCTGGAATGGAACAAGTAAAACCTCTTATTTATACTAAATAGAGCTTTAAATTTCTTGTAAGACAAGCGGAATGTCGTCACAAAACGACAAAGTAAATTCTACTTAATTTTGGTATAAACACTGATCTTGTAACTCAAGATTACAAACAAATGCAGTGTTCTCACAACAAAATGAAGACTAGTGTTAAGGGCATCTTTACAACACACAAGGGAGTCTACTAACTGTGAGTTATGAAGGCATTTTCCGCACCCTTATGAGGAAATACGACAGTTTTAGCTACGAAGGAGGGCCGAGACTCTATGGTTGCCTAAACTGAGGTGTGAAACTCTGATTTACTAAACTTAAGTAATTCGTTCATGAAACTCACAACAAAATGGCTAAAAAAAACACAAACAAGAATACTAAGGGCCTGTTTCTCCATTTGCTTTTAAGAGTGGCTTAGCAGCCGGATTGTGAAAAACCCGCCTTTTCCTAATTAATCGAAACAGAACACTTAAACTCAAAATTTTCTAATTTATCGAAACAGAACATTTATTCGACAACACTTTATTACCTATGTATTGTGTATGTTGCCATCGCAAAGTTTCCATTGGCTACTGAGAATTGAAATTTCACAATAATTGTTGTAATTCTAGAATTTTAGAGTTCTACTTCACAGAAACCAATGGAAACTTGGCGATTGCAATATAGTAAGTAATAAGGATTCGTTCAATAACTATTGAGTGAATTTTGAATTTAAGTGTTCTGTTTCGATTAATTAAAAATGGAACACATTTTGTTTTGTTTATGTGCCACATATAAAGAGCAAAAACAACCTAACATTTTCAGACACAATTGATTTTTATTTTTGTCTGGAAATGTTAGGCAGTTCTTGCTCTCAATGCCTTAATTATCAGGCACTTATCAGCAACTGGTAAAACAAACCACCTGCACTGCTAAAACTCAATATTAAATTCCGCTAATGCGAACCATTGCATAACAAATAAAAATGTGGTTTAATAAATAAACCCGTATGATGGAAGTAATAAATATTTTATATAACTCTGCAAGACTAGAAGTTACTCTTTGCTAACGTCCTCTGGAAGGCGCTTAACGTAAACGCTAGACAGAATATTGTCGTCACGTAAAATGTCTGAAATTATGCACAGAGCGACATGTGCACTTAAGTTTTCTCTTATGTTTTAAATGCACAAGAAACATTAACAACACAGCCAACAAGTACAACCTACGATGCAGACATACAAAACAAAATAAATGCATATATAGTCTACCTAGTCTTAGTGTAGGTATATATTAATTTTATTTATTTATTTGTTACACTTTTGCACATTTAAAGAAAAAGTATTAAACTAAGAAACAAAAAATTAAACTGCTATCATAAAATATTTATGACAATCTACGCCGGCTATCTAATCTGCTCCAGCGTCATCCAAAAATTACTCTTAAATTATTTAATCTTAATATTTCTCTTAAATGAAAAACTATTATATAATAGTACATTACGATACGAGAGCGATGAAACGTTTTCTGACGAGTGTCTTTGCGGCACGAGCCGAAGGCGAGTGCTGCAATCACACGAGTCGAGAAAAAGTTTCTCGCACGAGTTTCGTATAATTTTTTATAGCACAAAGTGGTCATTTTACGCACGGTGTGCTATAAAATATATATTTTAATTTAAAGTATAAGGAAAAAATGAATTTCTGAAAATTATTCTTGCGTTAAGAGAACAGTATGAGAATTTGTTCAAAGTCAATCTGGTTTTAATCTAAAATTAAGTAAAATTGGTTATTTCTCTGGAACCACTAAAACACAAATGAAATTTTGTTTAGAAAAATTGTTGAAAAATATTTTTCCGACCATCGCGTCCATGTGAAAAGTATTATTTTCTCCTATTTTGCGCTATCCGGAGACCCAGCGACGTCGTAATTCAGTGCGCGCTGATATGAACGTCATTTTAATATAGTTTCTGACGATAATTGTACCGACACAAGTCGGCTCAAGATCGTTGGCAACTACAACTCAATATTATGTGCATACATTCTGTGCGAGTTCAAATTTTAAGAAGTTTAGTTTTTTAAAGACCATTGACCTGTGGTCTTTTTGTCTACCTTCAACATCTATCACTATTGCTTTCAAAGGTAAATGACGTGACATATAATTCCTAGCCAATCACGCGTAATAATTATCAATAAGGTCTCTGTCAATACCAAAAATTCTTACGGGAAGTAAACAGTTTTGAGCTCATTCAGCTTTATTTCCGAATTTATACAACTAATTTAGTAATATTACCTTACTGAATCTACAATTATAATATACAAGGTGACTTTTTGATCATCGTCCAAATTCATACTAGTGGCTTGGTAAGTGATCAGTATCATGGATCAATAACAATTTTGGTGAAATTCGTAAAATGAAATTTCGACTCCCCATAGTGATTCACTCGGGAATGGAAGTGAATTTCTATGGGAAGTCAAAATTTCATTTTAGGAATTTCACAAAAATTGTTATTGATCCAAGATACTGATCACTTATAAAGCCTCCAGTATGAATTTGGACGATGACCAAAAAGTCACCTTGTATATTATCGGGTCTACCGCGATAAATTTTTACCTCTTTTACGAAAAGGGGACACCCGACGTTTCGAGACAGTTGCATGCCTCGTGGTCTACGGGAAACTGGCAAGTATGGCGAGGCGCAGTACAATAGAATCTACAATATAAATTTTTCATTACCCACGTTCAGTAAACCACCTTGCATTGAATGCTACAGTTTCTCTACAATCCAACAAGATCGTTTAAGACAATCGGCAATCGACCTCGATCAAAGCAATCAGCATCTGTACCTATCAGTTCCAATATCGAGGTGTATGTGACCAGAGCAGCGGGCCGTGATCTAATATTGATCACTGGGCTCGCCAGGCGTCGCCGTCTACATGGCATACCATAATACGTAATTAGATACAGCAAATGCTCCCAGGGCCATGCTAGCCCGGCAGCATGCATTATGCACGAATCTAAATTGAATGTGCAGTTAGTTGGTGGATTAAGGCGATGACATACACTATTAATGATAAAGTTTCAACGAAATTGTTACATTTGTTTTTTAAACTTTTATTTGTTCTCGAGACCCAATTTGTTTTTCTATTGGTTATAAAATATTTATAATTACAGGTAGTGAATTAAAGCACCCGAAACACGATTGACTAAACTAGGCTTTAAAAAATGAATCACGAAGTTTCCTCAAAATCAAAATTTTGCTAAGGCATAACTACTGGTTTCATTTACTACGAGTTTATTTAATTTTTAAAAGAAATAATTTTAAGTAATGAAAATGTGCAATGAAGTGAACGCAGGCCAGCCATGTCGCTTCTCCCGCCTACTCGTCAGATAACACTTCGCCTTAAGACTGGGCTTTTCATTGGAGCAACGTGTGTTGACGGATGTGCACAAAAAACGTCGTGTTATAGAATAGTGATTTGTATCTAATTGAAAGATTTTTTTGTTATTTATTATTATTAAAAGTATTTCTTGTTCTTAATTTGTAAAAACCAGCCTAAGAATATGTTGAAACATGGTACAAAATACTTACCTGATTTTGTCTGATTTTGATTATAATATACATATATATTATTTTAGTACACTTTGTTTAGTTTTTAGACCGTTAGGTAGTTAGATATACTTTTGGGTTAGTAGTGTATGTTGACTATTATAGTTATTATAGTTACATATTTATATCGCTCTTTATGCACTCAATTTAAATTTCAATAAGCCAAAGTATAATTTTTCTTCATCTCTGTCATTTATGGTTGACTGGATGAAATTTCTTACAGAAATACGTCCGCCTATGCCCTGAATTACTCTTAATTTTAATCTGTATTTATCTGTGGTTTTGTGTGCAATAAAGTGTTTATTATTATTATTATTATTTGTCTTCAATGTATTAGATCACAACCGGTTGTGATGGTGATGATGATTATGGTGATAAAATAATAAACTATCATACAAACTACACTTTTCCTAATTTTTATACCGCCAACATGTGTAAACTCATCGTTATCCAAGGCTAGATACACGTCCAACAATTTTTACACAGCCAACATATCGACCTTTTCAGTCTGAGTGCTTGATTAAAAATGTATCCAGCACACTAAAAAATATAACCTTTTTTCGTTTTCTTTATCCACTCGCGACATAGTCTCGTACAGAAGAATCGATTAACGTAAAAAGATGTAAAAATTCAATAACATGTAAATTCTGCCTTCCTTGT
This sequence comes from Ypsolopha sequella, assembly GCA_934047225.1. NCBI lineage: Eukaryota > Metazoa > Arthropoda > Insecta > Lepidoptera > Ypsolophidae > Ypsolopha > Ypsolopha sequella. The sequence goes on from OW203985.1 coordinate 15,432,898, forward strand.
GTTTGGGTGGAAACTTTTGAAAGGAAGTTCTTGACAAAGCACTTGATTGGATAGATAGCTGTTTGATAGATAGACGGATGTGATACAGAAGGGAAATTACTTTTTGGACGGAGAAATTAACATACGTACCTACCAGTACCTAGAGATTATGTCTATAGATTATACAGGGCGTTAAAATGAAGTTGCGGAAGCATGATGATGATGAGAGTACCCGTCCATATGAATAACTTTTATTATGGAACCAACCCTCGAATCACGGAAAAAAAACAGCTGTTTCATTTTTTCTCGATATCCCGTTTTTTTTTTTAATAAAAGTGAATTAAAATAAAGAAGTAAAGAATTAAAATCGTTACGAATCCGTCCCCACATTACTTTCTCCGACTTACCTTCGTGAACTTTTTGAGTTTTTGATCTCCAGGAATAGAACCTTACGTTTCAGGACCTTCTCCCTCCTTAAAACCCCTACCTTTACGTAACACCTGTGCTTATGGATACTCATTCAGTGTCCAATCAGTCCAACTATGGAATGCTCTTCCTAACTACCGGTTACTTTAAGAAAAAGCTTAAAGAACACTACCTCTCACAAACTGAATAGGTAAATACAAGGTGAATTTGTGAACATCGTCCAAATTCATACTTGAGCCGCGGTAAGTGATCAGCATCACGAACCAATAACGATTTTTGTAAAATTCAATGAAATTTTGACTTCACTTAGGACTGGGAGTGAATTACTATGGGAAGTCGAAATTTTTTTATACGAATTTTACAAAAATTGTTATCGATTCATGATGCTGATCACTTACCAAGCCTCCAGTATGAATTTGCACGATGATCAAAAAGTCACCTTGTATATAATGTAAATATATAGGTTTATATATATATATATATATGTATATATATATATCTCTGTATATATATATATTTATGTTTATGTAGTTTATTACACACTACGTAAGTATATAATATTTTATAGATAGTATTTATAGTAAGTATTGATACAAATTTTTATTTTGTTATTGAACTTGTACCTATACTAAAATTATTCTTTGTATGTTCTTCTTTTCTGTGTACACGTGTATTATTACTTCGTTTATGTTACTTTTTAGCCGTAGGGCTTTTCTTCTTTTTTAATTTATTTACAAGAAGCTGGCTAACCTGCAACCTTTCCTGTGTACCATAAATGTTATACCTTTTTTTCCACTGTTTAACGGCTTTGGATACAGTCCTTTTGAGCCAATTAAAATTTAAAGTTCACAAGATTATATTTGTTTTATTTCCTCACACTATGCATTGAAAAACGTAGTATGATACACAGGCGTAAGAGCAATAAATTACTCGATTACGTTTAAAAAAACTCGCTACGCTCGTGTTTTAAATCGTCCTCGTAATTTATTCCTTTTCGCCCTTGTAGCTTAAACTACTATTATGTTTATATTTCGGTGTGTGTACAATAAAGAATAAAGAACTTGTATGGTCGAGTACTATCGCCAGTTTTTGGCTTCCGCAACTTAATCTTGACAACATGTATAATAGATTATAATCAGTGATCGGAGTAGGGTGATTGATTTAGAGTCAATGCTGTCAAATGTATATTACTGGTGTAGTTTGTACATCGACCATACAAACTACTTTTCGTGAAAAAAAAAGGGAAATCAAGAAAAAAAATTAACAGCTGTTTTTCCGTGATTCGAGGGTTGGTTCCATAATAAAAGTTGTTCTTCGACCTAGGTAGGTAAAACGTGTGAAACGAATCAATATGAGCAAGGTTCTGTTTTCTTAATACTTTCAACGCCATACCGCCCATCGGTGACCGGGTGTTTCATAGCTAAAAAAAATGTTTTATAAATATTAATTAAGCAAATAAAGTGACAGAAAAACAATGGTTTATGTGTGGCGTTCGAAGACTTGAAGCAAAGGCCTAACTTAAAAAGTATAAAAATGAAGTGATATACTTATATACTGACCAATGGCACCGAAATAACACTTTTGCCGACTTTTTTTAGTGGTAGTGGTAAACTAATAATCCAAGCAGACTGAACTAAGAAAGGGTAATCAGCGGCACTAAATTATGTAGTTCCAAAAGCTTCAGGATTGTGTAGGGATAGGTCCCCTGGAAAACGTCAAATAAATTCCTCTCGATTACCCCCCCTGCTATGGTGAAGGGGGGGTGTTAAAGGTCCCTTTTTCAGTTTTTCGCTCATAACTCGAAAACCGTATGCTTAAGAGAAAATATTTGTATGATGAAACTAAAGCTTAGTAAATTTCCCACAACTTTGCTTATATATGTAATTACGGTAAGTTCAAATTCAAATTCAAATTCAAAAAGTTTATTTTGCAAAGTAGGTATATATAATACACGTTTCACAAGTCAAATTTTAATCTTATAAAAATATATGTAATAAAATAATAAATGTACATGAACTACTTAGATTAAATGTTTATTTAATTTATGTAGCAATATATATACAATTAAAATTATAGGTAAAATATTATTATACAAGGTGAAATCCAATCAACCGCCCGAACCCATACCGGAGACCCGGCCAGGGACCAGGAACAAGGTTCAATGATCACCAACCGAGCCCCCAGCACGAATCCAGGCGGCCGACCAAATCCCATCCTATATACTACATAGTAATAGGTTACATACTCGTATATAAATACATGCCTACCTCCGCCCATTCGATTAGTCTTGCTAAGAAGAACGGGCAAGAAACTTGGCAAGATCATGTCTTTTTTTTTAACATAAACTTAAACTATACATTGAATTACTTATATCTACTTTAACCAAGGGATAAGAAAATACAAGACAGCAGGAATTCAGGTTAATGAAAAAAGAAAAGCATATATATCTTTGCCTACCTGTCTCATATAGTCTATTTCCTTTTACAGTCTGTAATTAATTAATGTAAACTCTTAAGAGGAATCAAAAGTTAGGAAATTATATTAATTAGTTAAATTATTACCTACTATCATCAAAATCAGTATCACTATAACACCATGCTTCACCATCATCCAAATATTCATTTATTTTATAATATGCCTTTTTCAGTAGGCCCTGCTTAATATACTGTTTAAACTTATTCTCTGACAAAGTAAGGACCTCTTTTGGAAGTTTATTGTAAAATCTTATACCATGTCCTACGAAAGAGGTACTCACTTTGGCGAGTCTTACAATGTTGCTCACCAAGCCTCGGGAGAGACTCAACATTTTTTCTAACATATCTAAGGACCTGGTAAATATATTCACAAGGAACAGTTAGTATATTAATTTCTTTGAACTTTTCTCTTAATGAATCCCGGTGCTTCATATTAAGACTTATGGTTTTCAAGATTTACTGTATTCAAAGTAGGTAAATTAGAAAAAATAATAGTTTGCGTCACATTTTACATCAAACTTGCCTATCTGGGTCCTCAGTCGTTCGTTTCACAGTAACATGGTCAGAGAAAAAGTTGTAGAACAATCCATTTCCTTTATTAATATGTGCAATTATACTGAAAACGGAAAGAGGAACATCGTTGATAGTACACGTCATGGCAACCCTATATTATTTATAATTTACACAATATAAACATAAACATCTGTAACTTCTTACACAAACAAGTCCCAAAACTTCGTTTATTCGTACCCATAAGTATATATATATATATATATATATATATATAAGTATACATACTCACCCTTACACCCTCTCTCACACACCCTCTCAACATCACACACACCCCCTCTCACACACAGACACACACCCTCCCTCTCACTCACATACACACACACACAAACCTTCACACCCTCTCTCATACAATCTTTTTTAATAATTTGCATGCTAATTTTAATTTTATTTTAAATTTTGTTTTTAAAATTGTTCTTTTACTATTTTTTTGTTAAATCAAACCATATATTTTTTTTTCTTTTTGTTCTTTTGTTAAAATTCAAACACCATGTAATACCCAAATTTTGTAATTATTGTACACCTATAGGAAGGCGTTGGTGACTGTATTACAATTTTATATTACCACAGTTGCCAACGGCACATTTTTATGTTATATTTTTATCACAAGCAATCATTTGCTTACTTAACTTACAACTTGGTTTTTGTTTTTCTTATCCAAAGTTATTGTACCAAATAAAAATTATTATTATTATTAATATTTTTGCCCAAAATCGTCATTTTGCCAGAAAACTACTCAGTTCAGATTTTCATCAGTGGGGACTATAAGTATATACATTAACGTTATATACAAGGTGACTTTTTGATCATCGTCCAAATTCATACTAGAGGCTTGATAAGTGATCAGTATCTTGGATCAGTAACAATTTTTGTGAAATTCGCATAATGAAATTTCGGCTTCCCATATAAATTCAGTTCCAGTCCCGAGTGAATCACTATGGGGAGTCGAAATTTCATTTTACGAATTTCACCAAAATTGTTACTGATGCATGATACTGATCACTTACCAAGCCACCAGTATGAATTTGGACGATGATCAAAAAGTCACCTTGTATATGGTATAAATTTAATGACCTTGTTATGTAGTGTGTATACCCGAGCGGCACAAAGTATTGATAAATAAAAATATTTATTATTATTAATATTTATCGTTTAGGGCCACTTACACAAGACTATTTAAAGTTGATAAATATGTTTAACGAACCGTTAGATAATTCATTTCTGTGAAGTTAAAAAAATTTAGTGATATTTAAAAACGTTGTGGAAGTAGCTCATAGTGTTTAAATATTCATTATTATTTATAGGTTTTTAAACAAAAGCAATTAAAGACAGTAAAGCCTAAAAAAATGAAATTTTATTTACAAAGAAAGGTGAATCTTTAATCTATAGCCTCAACAAGATCCGTTGGCTCATCTTCCTCCTCCATAAACTGAAAAAAGGGACCTTTAACACCCCCCCTCCACCTTAGCAGGGGGGGGGTAATCGAGAGGAATTTATTTGAGGTTTTCCAGGGGACCTATCTCTACACAATCCTGAAGCTTTTGGAACTACATAATTTAGTGCCGCTGATTTTTTCATTTAACTTGGATTATAAACCCTGGCTTCTTTACTGACTTCTAGAATCTTCTTAAAACAACTATTTTGATTGAGATTTACGGACTTTGCTTTGTCTTTCTTGTATTGGACCCATTGGGACCAAAATCATTGATTTGAACTACAATTTACAATTTAACATGAAACGTGCTTTCCCGCGGTAAAAAGTGTGTAAAAACGTTCGCGGACTTGCGAATAGCAACTTACCAAAGCTTTTTATGCAAACATATAAAATAAATAAATATCAATTTAAAACCTTTCACTAGCGTTACCTTTAAATTTCAAATGTAGTAGCTACAAAATCAGTCACCCTACTCCGATCACTGATTGTAATACATAATATACAATAGAATATATTGTACAATAGATTAAAATGAATATTGTTTTAGAGTATTAATTGATTTCGAGATATATTTCGACCAACTTGTGGTCTATTTCGACTGACGACGACCACAAGTTGGTCTAAATATATCTCGAAAATAATGAATACTTTGTTATTTATGTTTATAATATGTTTAAAATAATTTAAAATAATCATATATTGTATAGTATAAGTTTTATGTTGAAAAAAAAAAGACATGATCTTGCTTAGTTTCTTGCCCTTCTTCTTAGCAAGACTAATCGAATGGGCGGAGGTAGGCATGTATTTATAAATGTAACCTATTAGTATGTAGTATATAGGATGGGATTTGGTCGGCCGCCTGGATTCGTGCTGGGGGCTCGGTTGGTGATCATTGAACCTTGTTCCTGGTCCCTGGCCGGGTCTCCGGTGTGGGTTCGGGCGGCTGATTGGATTTTACCTTGTATAATATATATTTTACCTATCATTATAATCGTAAATATATTGCTACATAAATTAAATAAACCTTTAATTTAGTTCATGTACATTTATTATTTTATTACATATATTTTCTTTATTAGATTAAATTTGACGTGTAAAAAGTGTATACATCTATACCTGCTTTTCAAAATAAACTATTTGAATTTGAATTTGAATTTAAAAACGAAAAAAAGGCTTTAAAATAATATATATTCGAATATTGTAATACAAACATACAATTATCGTCACGATATAATACATCTCCATGTAAGAGGTGTTTCCTAGTGAGAACTGTCAATGAACAGTTACTACATTGTACTCTTCTCACCGAAACTTTCTTTCACCGACGTGTCTAACTTCCCAACTTGATGGGAGGTGAGCCCTACCGCCGTACTTCTTTTACCTCACAGTGTTTTCCTTCATACTCACTAAATGGTAAGTCTACAAATACTTACCGCGCTCATTGGTGCTTACTCTACTCGGCAAGCTTCGTGCCTGATGGGTCTTAAGGTTGAGATTTCATCGTCATACACACTAAGCTACCGCTGCCATTGTTATACATCGTGAAATTAAAGTGGTTTTGGAAATGAATACCGAATTTTGCTATATGCCTGTCACGTATACATACGGACAACTTTTACTACGGAATTAAACCAAAAATCCCGAAAAAAAAAGCAGTTGTTCCATAGAGAAATTACATCGTAATCTACCCGACCAAAATGTATTCGCGATTTTAGGTTTGGCTCCATAGTAACAGTTGTTCGTATGTACGAGTACTATCACCAGTTTCCAGCTTCCACAACTTCATCTTAACATCCAGTATAATAATGTTAGTTTAATTTAACTTGGATGCTTCATATAAATATAGCTAAGCCTTGAGGCAGCAGTATCCGTCTGTCTTATTCCGCGGCAGGGCTTAAAGGCTGAGGCTGTTGACCTGATATTTGGCTATCTTGTATGACGTCATATTTCATGCATGAAATTTGTCGAGTGAAGCAGATTTTACAAGTAATTAAATTTAAATTTTAAAATGTTACATTTAATTTCAGAGTCTACGCACATGACTTATTTTATACGTGCATTTTCAGTCCAAAAAGCAGATTGATGCATATTCATCGAAAAGTTTTCTGGCTGCAACCGATGCGCGAATGATTCGCGTTAGAATCTGCGCTAGAGTCTGCGCGTAGAAAAAATGCCGTGTGCATTGGCTCTTACTGACAGAACCCGCACATTTTGTACAATTACGTACACTTAACTACGATGAATCTTAGTCACAATCTGGATTGTGATCTATTGTTTTGGCGAGAATAAGAAGTTAACAAATTAACTAACTTGATTTTAAACGAAATTGTAAATAAGATACATAATAACGAAAACGAATAACATAATAACGAATAAGTGAAACGTTTTCTGTGACATTTTTCTTGAATTACTCTCACTGAGAAAAACTAAAGTAGTGAATACCGACAGATCGACCAGATTTCCTTTATTTCAACAGGATTCCTCATAAAAACCAACCAGTATAACGACGAATTAAAGGGAAATATCGATAATCGATACATCCATCCGGTCATCAGCCCGTATTCGTCCACGGCTGGAGATAACCCTCCCCCATATTACGCCACTCTTGGCGGTCCTCAGTCATCCTCATCCAGCCGCCATCCGGAACGTCCTTCAGATCGTCCGTCCAGCGGGCACGTCATCATTCAATTATTTCTTTTACAACAGTGGTAAAGACTTATTTTTTGACTACACGTTTGTTTATATAACTTTGTTACATAAAATATTTTCTTTCGTCCGTCATTACATTTTGCCGTGTCTTACCGCTATTTTGTTGTGACCGTCACGGTTCCTTTTTTATAAATAATTGCCGTAAAGATCAGCGTGAAATAGAGTACTGACAATTACGGTGAAATACTTAATTTATTAGTTAATTTAATTACGGTTAATTAATTAACGACAAAATATGACAACGGAAGGAATACGTACATTTTTTCGTCATTTCTCGATGCAAGCACCATAGAAGCGAATATATTCACGTTATTTCAAAAATAAATAACTGTAAAAAACAAAGATGTAAGGTTAATGCGAAAAAACAATGATTTCATTGAGAATTTGCGTAATGTAGATACAGTTATTTTAGCGGTAAATAATTGAGGATTCTCCTTCGAATACTTACTATTTTCCCTACAAAATATAATGACCACTGATGTTTCGTCGTTACGAAATACAGGATTTTTTCTGTGCTATGACGAATTTCAATAATTTCCTGTTTTTTTTTGTCCGTTCTCGAAAACGCTGCAATAATGTAAATGCAAATCACTACAAGTCGCTTCCCGCTGTCTGTCTGTCCCTATGTATGCTTAGATCTTTAAAACTACGCAACGGATTTTGATTCGTTTTTTTTAATAGATAGAGTGATTCAAGAGGAAGGTTTATATGTATAATACATGCTCGTGCAAAGCCGGGGCGGGTCGCTATACTTATATAAATAACCGATAACTCACAAAATACTATAATAATACAAATTTTCAGAAATACCATAATCATGATGTCGATTTTCGTGAAACAAGCTAGAAAAATCGCCGAGAGCAAAAGAACTACCATAATAGCTCTCTTTCTTCAGCTGTTTCCGTCTAAATTAGTAACTGTAAAATGGAAGGAACAAATTGAACTGGAATTAAACTGTACGTCCCAGTTAGTGCAATCTAAGCGAGAGTTACAAGAGCTTCGGTCTCTAATATGCTTTTCTAAACGGTACAGATTTCGTCTCAGTATTATTTATTTCAACACTATTAAGCCCCGCGCCGCCCGCCCATCGAAAGCAAGCTTTGTATTAACAAGTAGTGCTTTGGCGTTTACTGTTTATCTTTTATTTATAACTAGACTAGCTGACCCGGCGAACTTCGTTCCGCCTAACAGTCTAATAATATCGTGTTAACTTTAGTTAAACTCAATTTAGGATTTCATTAGGGTAATTTATTAATTAATACAACTTTTTTGCAAATACAGAAATGTTTTATTGCTTGCTATTGCGAAAGAAGAATGGCAGGGACCCATGTAGTTTCAGTACCGTTGTAGGCTTAGCGTAGGGTATTGAATATATGCAGAAATAATAGTTCTTGGAATAACTAAGCGATTTTAAAACTTGGGGTTTAGATGTTATTTAATGATATCAGAACGCTAGATAAATAGGTTTCTTTTATATGCGTAGTTTTGTCAACAGATGGCACCACATGCTGTTTGCATTCGTAAAATTAATTTATTTATTTATTGTTATTCGATAACTTATCCGATATTTTATTACTTATTCTGCTATTCGGAGCGGATAAGAATACACCAAAAAAGAGATAACTAACATCGATCCAGCCGATCTTGAGTTATAAGTGGTGTAACTAACACGACTTTGTTTTAAATATTTAGATATACTCGTACTTACTTATTACGAGTACAGCAATGAATACTGACGAAATAGAATTATTAATTTCACAAACGACAAATCAGCTGTTCCATAAATTTTGGTCAAGTAGGTAGATACCTCTTCTATTGAACAGCTGATCGTGATTTCAGGATTAACTGTTTTATAAAACAAAATAAAGTAAAACGCTGCAGGTATATACTTTAAAACAAATTGAGTTGCCTATTCGTTCGTTTCGTAACTTCAACTGCACGAGTATCCCAATGTCTAATTATGTCCAGTTGGACACAATACTTTATCTACGACCATCAAAAATATCGTTTTCGTGTAAAAATACTTTCTAATATTTTCAACTAACAATTTCACGAAAAATTGGAAGAAGAATACTCGCTTATGAACCTCAAGACTTTCAGGTACGTCGTCCGGTATTGCTGCCTGAGGGCCAATCAGAAGCGACAAGGAGAAAAATAGGTTGTGGCTTAATAAATAAAGATGGGACTTATTTCCCGTTGCTGTTGTTGATTGGATCTCGCAGCGCAAAATCGCGGTATTATAATGTTATATTATAATATCGGATAAACAATATACATATGTACTTATAAAACCACTTTTAATGTTATTATTACCTTATTGTAGTATGGGAGTAGATAAAATATTTTAAATAAGCGCGTGCAATTTTGGCGGTTGGTGTCACATATAATACAGCTTATATATTACCTACTCATCTTTTTAAAGACATAAAATAGCTTAGGAACTATCAAACAGGCTCATATTACAAATACATAATATTTGTAACCCAACCATTATGAATTATTTCTTCTTCTGAGTCGGTTCATAAGTTAGGTCATTGTTTGTTGCTGAGTGACCCGCCTCGTCATGCGCCGTGACTCGTCTCTAACAGTCGCTCTTCTTGTGCACTCGTGTAGCAGCTTTGATTTGGTTGTTCATAGCAGCTTTGATTTGGTCCACCCATTTCATCGGTGCTCTACCGCATGCACTGGTGCCTTCAATAGGCTATTTGACAACATTGAAAATACATTACAAATTGTGGTCATCCTATCAGATAATAGCCTAAAAAACACATATTTCACGTTATTTTAACTAAATTACGCATATCTTTTGCAAATTACGCGAAATAAAATATAATATTTTAAAATATCTTATCTGTGACGGCAATGTGCCGCGAACGCTCTGTGATTGGTGGCAACTCATGGTGACGTCACATGCAAGTAAACATGGATTCCTGGACTGATTGTTGTTTGCATTTTATGTTTTCTGAGTGTAAATTCGATCTGTGAAGCACTTTTCGGTCAATTTTGGATAAATTTTGTAATGAGAATTCACTTAGGTGCACTGTTTTGTTGAGGTTATGTGAACTTGTTTACTAGCGTGTGACGTCACGCGTGTCACGTGACCAGCGCCATTACAGAAACATCGTTTTCGGAGCGATTTTTAAAACGTAAACTTAAATATTTATTTTATTAATAAAACAGTAAAATTTCTCGGAAATATCAAAGAAGTGTGCTTATTATGTTATAAATAATCATTTAAAATTACGTCCAAAATTAGTCAAATAGCCTATTCTTACCTGCTCAACTTGACGCTCAATGGGTTCACTACGCCGAGATACGTGACCAAAGAAGGTGAGAATACGTGCTTGAACGACACGTTTGTGCGGAATTCGCATTTGCCGCCAACACCACATCTCAAGAGCGTCTATTCTCTTCTTTTCGCTTTCACGTAGTGTCCATGTCTCTAAGCCATAAACAAATATGGGAAACACCAAGGTTCTAGCTAGCCGGATTTTCGTGGCTTTGGTAACATTGTTGTTCCTCCATTTTTTTTTTCATTTTGCCCAAAGACGCAAATAGTAATAGCATTAATTAAATTATGAGAGGCTGCGCCAAGAAAGAAGTCCTCTGCCAAAGTAATTACCGTAAAGGAATAATGTAGAATATGCCTTATACCACCGGACTAATTTCGTGGCGCAATCTGAAGACGGGGACGTAGTGACGAATCTATTTAAGTGTTACCTTAACGCTCAACTGTTTTGTCACTCTACTTGTTTATTTCAGCTTCATTTCAATTTTATGACAAATGTTAAAAATATGAACCAGATGATCAACTACTCAATTGATCAGCCCACGTTACGACAAATTCTAAAATAATGCAGTAATATACAAGGTGTAACAGAAAGGTGTAACCATATTTGAAGAGCTTATTCAGTCAATGGTAAAGAACAACTTTTCTGTATCTCGACAAAAAAATTAACTTTTTCAAAGAAAAATGCAATGCCGCTCGGCCGAAATGTATGGAAGGTCAGATTTTTTTTTTTTTTTGAGATTTCCGGATTGGCTCCATAGTAAAAGTTGTTCTATAGCTTTGTCTGAATAAATTATTACTGGAGACTTGTTAGGTGAACAGAAACAAGGCCCAAAGACTTTAAACGAAATGTGTCATTTCATATTTACCTCAAAACAATAATTTTCTAATTTCCAAAAACTATAATATAAAGTGTTGTTTCATATTAATTGAGAGTCCAGTATGAATTTTAGTGTTAAAATCATACTAGAAACCTTGTTGTAAGACTTTTATTTTTATTTAATAAAATAGTGAAGAGTTAGAGTAGTGAAGTAACCACAATATCGCTGCAATTTGTCTTTAGAGCAGTCACCAAGTTCAGGTCTCGCAGACATGCGTTTCTGAGCTCGTACGGTGAACGTCTCTGGGCGAAACTGTGATATATAATAACAGCTTCTATCACACTCACATTAATGGTGATAATCAATTGAAATGTTTGAGGAGTGGTGATGATACAACTCAAGTTCCTTCACAGAACGTTGTTTTGTTTGTTTTGTATGATTATCACTTTTACGTGGGCAAAAAAGAAGTGGTACATATACCGTAATATGTTGGCGACTAAACCAACTCTTGTTGAAGTGCTAAATGGGTACTAACCGATAAAATGTAAAATCAATCTATGTGTATTAATTAATGTACATTTTAACGTAAATAAAATCTTTTTGAAATTATAACAAAGTTCTTTAATAAAAAATTGTTAGCGCTTTTAATCTCACTTTTAGTTATACAAAAAAGGTACTTATTTTTGATAAAACGCTTATTCTTATTGGTTGACCCTGCTCTCGTAATTTATTGGGTTAATATTGTACTGCGTCAAAAAGAAAATTAACAATAAGAAACCTTGCAAAGGACCTTTTGTCTTACTTTTCGCTTTCTCTAAATAGACTGTCCAAACAACCTCCCTTTGAAGCTTTTACCTTAGGTAAATCATTCAGAAAAGAGTCTTAATTATTGTTCTGTTTTTACGCTTGTTCAAAATCTTATATAACGACGCTCCTTAGTTCAAAAATATTATCAAACAAGATGGAAAACAACGTGAGCTAACGTTCAGACGACATTCTCGACTAGATAAGAAGAGCTACGTTCACAGAATATATTTTCCATCTCTTTTGTCCCACAGAATAACAAATAACGCTCGAGATTCGAGTTTGTAAATAAATTGCTGTCTGTGCCGCAATGAAAATAAATGAAACAGTATCACCGTGTTTACTTTTAATCCTTGCGTATGTTTCTAGGTAGAACTACCAGGATCTCATGAAGTCAGCACACGCGTGGTAGAGCGGCGTCTCAAAGCAGTATTTTCTCATAGTCGCAGAGCAAGATTGAACTAGGATAAGGCTATCATAACTCACAGTTAAACGTGGCCCGAGGTGTAATCTCAGCGAAGCCGGCAGCCGACTATAATCCCCGTCGTCCATTCTATCGCCCAGCCTTGTACTCTTAGCATCTTGCGGAAAATATTCTCCATTGAAAAAAATTCAGTTGGTGCAAGCACCGTACTATTTTTACGTCCCTCCGTTGTATTTGTTTTCTACAATTCGCTTAGATTAAATTATGTTAAGGTGTGTTAACTCGAAAACCATTTCGAGATTTAGGTTTTTAGCTAAGCCGAATTCGAATTTGTGGTCTAAAAAACCTCATGATGGTGAATATATTTACGAAAACGCTGCAACTTCCATTTACCTTCGTGTGACGTCACTTGAGAAATGTCTGTTTAGGAATGTGTTCTTTGCTGTCCAGATAAATTTATTCAAATTTGCTGCCGAATGATTTGATAGCTGAATAACAGATTAGTAGACAGACTACTTCTTTTTATATACAATCACACATCCCAAACAGTATAAAGTCTAAAATTCTCCAGTGACGTCATAACCGACAATACTTTGAAAAATCATAAAAAATAACGGTTAATTTATATACCACAATAATGAAAATCATGTCCTTAAATGGCGTATATTCAATGAAAAAAAAATAAAAAGAAAAACCTTTTTGATATTAAGCTATGGGAATTGTGTACAATCACATTTTTATCATGAAATGATAAATAAGAGTGAAATCTCTCGATTTTTTATTATGTTTGATTTGCAGCGCATTACAAGATTAAAAGGATAAAAACAAATTAGGAAACTAATTGTCTGCAATTGGTCATTCTCGACCTCAACTCTAAAGTTCTCGTTTCAAAAGTGGCGAGTTTATGCTTATAACATTTAGTTTTTTCGAAGCTTTTGATTTTGATGAAAGGACATTGTTGCATTTCTTCTGTCATATAAAAAGCAATCATTTTAATCAGAATTCATTGCTCCATTTAAAATTTATTCTAATTCAAATTCTGTATAAGCCGCCCTGCAGCCAAATGGAATTGCTAGTCTATGCCCCACAGAGTAAAGAACGCTTTCAAGCTATATCAGACTACGTGATTCACTTGTTAAAAGGTTTGTTTTTCTAGAAGTAGTTATTTTATAAAATAGTTATTTTCGAAACAAAATAACATTTGTGTTACCTTGTGTAACGACAGAAGTTTCTCCATTCGTACAGAATTTATAAATTACTTTGTACTGCATTTGTACGTTCCTTCAATACCAGTAACTCCATCTATATGTGAATGGATGAACTCAGTGGCGTGCACAGAACTTTTTGCTGGAAAAGCAAGCAATTGGTCAAGAATAACAATAAAAAAATATGAAAAAATGTAAATATTACTTTAAAAAAAAAAGTTTGTACTGGAAATTTTCACTCTAGGGTAGACATCACATTGTCTACCCTAGCGTCATACAATTTTTTTTTTCAAATTGATATTTATATTTTTTCATATTTTTTTATTGTTATTCTTGACCAATTGCTTGCTTTTCCAGCAAAAAGTTCTGTGCACGATGAAGCACCTTTATACCCCATACACACCCGTACAAGCTGAGATTGAAGCTCAAGAATGCATTATGAACTATGGATCAACCGATTATTGAGTTCAAATTTGCACGCATCTATTTAGTTCATAGGGCCCTTCGAAACGAAGCCAACAAATGCGTTTGACATATTTTGAAAACCAATAAAGGTTGATCGTACAAGCTGGTACGCCCTTTCACAATTTTAGGGTTCCGTAACTCATCATAGAAAAAACAGAAATCTTAAAGGTTCTCTTTGTTGCCCGTCTTTTTTCCGACATTGAGGTATTCATACAATAAAATCCATTCACTGACCAATCATCAAAACATATTATAGGAATACTTCCTGTTAAATTAATATTTTGTAATTTAGCAGGAAGAGAGGTTTTCTGGCACAAGTGAAGAAATAAACCCAATGAAATTTTTAATTCGTTGGAATAAACCAGAAAATTATCAATATCGATTTTAACTTCTATGTCGATAAATAATTTAACAAATTTAATTTTTTTAATTACGTAGATATTTAAGTCTTTAGTAAGTCAACCTATTAGATAGAAACCCTCAGGGCGTGAGTTTTGATTAATTATGAATTTATTTATTTCATTAAATGATTATTTTTCTCGCCTTATAAACTAAATGTTAACAAAATACATCTTAATTTACATTAAAAATAATGATAATTTTATAATTTTGTTTAATTTTAAGTATATCTAAATTATTTAAATTAGAGAATTTAAAAAAAAAACAGCTGATTTATTTTTGAATATATTTGAGGATCGGTGAAATAGTAAAAATTTTTCTTATGGGCAGGTAATATCGACAATATACTCCATACATTAGCGTAGCCATGGTTTTGTTTTGTGGGGCCTAGTAGGGGCCAGCCTGACACAAATTGGTTTTGTTCAAAATGATGCTTTATTAAAAAAGTATTTCCACAAAAATCACATAACACATTAAATATGAAACTTCCTTTAATCACAGAAATTCCTGAAGAGTATACATCTATAGCACCTGACATTGGACACTTCATTTTACATCAGATAGAACTGATCTCTATGTCGTGTGACATGTTCGCTTGCTGGTTTATTCGTCCAAGCAATTTCGAGTCAGTCATGCGTAGTATTTGTATTCTCTGGTCATGCTTCTGCTTGCTTGGTTAAAACTTAAATGTATTTGATCGATTTTTCGGGGGGCACCGGGTTTTCTGGGTGGGCACGCTTGCTACGCCAATGCCAGTATACATAATGACCTAAGTATACATAATGAACTAAGTATGCATGCATGCCTTGGAGATGCATGCTTAACGGGCACCTTAGAAAACTATCTGCGATCTGAACAGCTAGTCTTAGTGTCCAATAATATGTGAGCATAAGTCAAAACCTAAATTGCTCCACACCAACTGGCTCAATAATTTGTAAGCAACGATCTGTTTAAAAATAATAAATAATGTAACATTAATATCTTATCTAAGCATATAAAACTACAAAAATACCTGTGTAATTTTTGCACCGAAAGAAGAGCATTTTGAAATTTGCATTTTCGAACAAGTCTAGTCCTTAGGTTATGTATGCATATGAGATCTGGCAACGTCCACTAGTCCACCATGACGACACCGACAGGTCACGTTGCCATATTTATTCCATTGGATTATTGTTCTCTACGTTCTCTACGGATTAATTCATAATTTTGAAATTTCAATAATTTATAGAGTACTAAAAATTATAGATAAAACATGATTAACCTGCAAATATTTGGTCTAATTACTATATGATGGGTATTATTTGAATAAACTTGCACAAATCAATTAAAAACTTATACCACCAACTTCATTTTAGGGTTGCATCAAAATCCCAAAACCAGGAACAAGGTTCAATGATCAATCACCAACCGAGCCCCCAGCACGAATCCAGGCTCACTTTTTATGCATCAAAACCGAACAGAAAGTCGATTATTTTGCCCTAGGGCTTTGTTTTTTTTTTTTATTTATTTATTTACAATGGTTGGCTAACCTGCAGCCTTTCCTGTGTACCATAAATGTTATACTTTTTTTCCACTGTTAAACGGCTCTGGATACAGTCCTTTTGAGCCAATCATAATTTAAAGTGCATAAGATTATATTTTTTTTATTTCCTCACACTATGCATTGAAAAAAGTAGTATGATACACAGGCGTAAGAGCAATAAATTACTCGGTTACCTTAAAACACGAGCGTAATTTATTCTTTATCGCCCTTGTACCATAAACTACTATTGTATATTACTTCCCCCGTCTTATCTTTAGAATCGTCTTCGTTTTTCCGGAGCTGCTTACATTAGATCTTGTAGGTGCTGAAACTACTGGAGAGTGCTACAATCGACTTTCATTATATTTCTATATCCCAAATACAAGCTATTCTTCCTTTAACATATTTCTAGATAGATTTTGCTGAAAGCGTTATTATTTTGTCTAATAACTTTATTAAAAGTATTAAATAAAATAAATAATAAAAATATTAAAAAGCACGGCTGCCATAATTTCAAAATAAACTTAGTTTGGTAATAACACCCAATGCAGTCGGAGGACATACAAAACAACACGTATCCAATGAAGAGCTGTCCCCTGAATGCACTGGCTGTCGTTACTAAATCATGACAGTCATGTTTTTTTATATTTTTTAATTATTAATTTTTATTTGTGATTAATAAATCGATGTACTCCTCAAGTATGTTTTATTAAGAAGATGGCATACTCTAGAAACTTTTTTTATTACCCGTCCAGCACAATAAGTCTAATAAGACTTTATTTGCTTTTCATAGAGGCGATTATATGTTGGCTCTTTGGCCTCTTTTTCTTGGACGCGTGATACTAGTGACCACGCAGCGAAACAACAACATTGGTGTGTTTTAGCTAATACTGAAATATTTTGTAGGGAAAAAAATATTGAATTTAGGTGATATACCTTTATATTTCTATTATCTATTTTATGAAAAAAAAAATCAAGTTGATCTCTTAACCGCGTTCTTGAAGCGAACGTTTGAAAACCAAAAATAAAGAGAGTGCAAAACATTTCTTTTTGACAAAAGTATAAATCTTAGTACAATGTTTAGAGAAAAGAAATAAAACCAAATATATTTTTTTCAATACAAAGAGAGTCCGAATTTCTCCAAACGAATCCTAGATAGCCATTGTTGTTGGCCATGCTCTAGGCTCAGGTACAGTCTTAACGTCGGAGATATAGATGCATAATATATTATTCGCAGACACCTCTTTCTACAGATGCTACCGCTCCCAGCAATCGTCTTTAATTATTGAAGATATGCTTACCAAGTACATACGTAATTATTACTGTAGGAGATATAATTCACGGCAAAACACATCTTTTTACACTTGAGTTGCGGGAAGGCAGATAAAAAACGGCAGTTGAATTGTATGCTCTCATATTACTTTTAAAAAATGTTTGTAAATATATTATATTTTACTTTTATGAGCTTTTGATTATTTATTAGTATTAAAACAATAAAAAAATATAACTCGATATATTTCGGCCCTCGTTGACTTATAATTTAGGTATGATAATAATAGTAGTTTATGCTACAAGGGCGAAAAGGAGTAAATCACGAGGACGATTTAAAACACGAGCGTAGCGAGTGTTTTAAACGTAACAGAGTAATTTATTGCTTTTACGCCCGTGTATCATACTACGTTTTTCAATGCATAGTGTGGGGAAATGAAAACAAATATAATCTTGTGAACTTTAAATTATAATTGGCTCAAAATGACTGTATCCAGAGCCGTTAAACAGTGGAAAAAAAAGTATAACATCTATGGTACACAGGAAAGGCTGCAGGTTACCCAACCATTGCAAATAAATTAAAAAAAATAATAATAATAAAGCCCTAGGGCAAAATAATCGACTTTCTGTTCGGTTTTGATGCATAAAAAGTGGGCCTTTACGAGCACTTACCATTGAAAAAAAATAAAAGAGACACTTGTAAGCAATTTTAGTTTTAAACAATTTTTTAAGTAATAAATAATAAATAAATGTGAAATCCCTCGCTGAAAGTCTTTAAATACCTTCAAATAACTGACATTCCTAGATAAGAGCCTTATTTTTGTGACGTAGTTGACTACAAAACTTTTAGTCATTCATTACATTTATTCATTGTACTTAAGAAGATTTAGGGTCCCAAAAACGCGTTTTTAAAGTTAGTAGTTCCAATCCCATTCCATGATTTGAATCAATTTGTAAATTTTATGGCTTTAATGATTACCTCGACATCAATAACGAAAAATGACTGTTGTTAGAATTGTGAGTAGAATGTAGAATAGACTTTATCCCTAAAAAGTGACACTCAAAAAGGTGTTTTGTCCCGTTTGATTGAATGAGTTTTCTGTTTCCTGTGTATTTCTTGTCCAAAAGCATCGTGTTTATAAAAAATAACAGGGACTTGCAGACATACCTAATGTGTTCGATCAAAGTTATCTAGGTTTCATTAAAAAATAAGGTAATCTGGAAGAATAACAGAGGAATCGCGTTACTTATAATATATCGCGTTACTTATATATAATATATATATTACATATATCGATGAAAAAATGTGAGACCGCCTCGCTTTGACAGGCGCCTCACTTTTGGGTCTGTAGACGGACAAAACGTCTCACATTTAAGACCACACAAACACATACTTACATACACTCATGTTTATTTTTTTATAATTTTGTAAATTTAAATACGCTTTAATAAATTGCATGCTTTTCTCTTTTTCGGCTACCTGTATTAACTAAACTGTGTCCCTACGAGGAGAAGCAACTGACTCTTAAATGACAGGCTTTGCCTTAATTAAGTTTCAGTTGAACACACAATTTTCGTGAATACCTTAGCCTTAACATTGATATTTTTAGGTTAAGATTTTTTTTTGATCCAATAAATAATTTTATATTTGTATTATGTACAACCCTTAAGTGGGTAGAAATGTAATTTTTACCGTATGTTACATAACACGTACCCCACTGAATCTTTTGTACTCAGACCTCAAAACAAAGTTTCTGACTTAGTCGAATAAAAAATGAATCGTTGTGTTCCTTAATCTTCATACATGTTCCATGAAAGAATAAACATTTGATCTGCAATGCATGCATGTAACTAATCTAATATCAAGGAACTGCTTCAACGCTGCTTTCAACTTCGCAAAGTTACTCGGGGTGTGTATGTTTCATAGGGGAACGGGAGGGGGATCTTTGGTGCAAAATATAATTCCACATTTTGAACTAGTTGTTGCCCGCGACTTCGTCCGTGTGGAAGAAGATAATGCGGCCACAGTGTAATCCTTTGGGAATCCCTCAATAAAAAGTATTACAGATTTTAAGTTGGATAAAAAGTTATTGAACAGTGATTTCCCTTCCTTCTTTCTTCGTAATCCATGTCTCACTGCTGAGGATCGTACAGTGGTAACTGCATCAAAACCCGTTCAGTCGTTTTTCTGTGATGCATAAAATACAGACTAAAATTCCGTTTTTTTTTGTTTTATTATCATACTAAGCAATTTTTTTTTGGATTTTGTCAATGTACAGACAGCTCTTTTCTATTACAGTTTTTAATACGTTCATAAATATATTATATTTAACTTTTACGAGCTTTTCATTAGTAGTGTTATTAAAAGAATAAAAAAAAAATTTAACTCGATATATTTCGGCCCTCGGTATGGGGCCGTCATCAGTCGAATGATGATGATGATGATGATATGATGATACTGTTGACGGCCCCATACCGAGGGCCGAAATATATCGAGTTAAATTTTTTTTTAATTGTTTTAATAACAGTTTTTAATAGTATTACATAAATTCAGCTTTAGAATTTTCAGATATTATTATAATAGTACCTAGCCTGTTTCATCAAATAGGTATCAACATCTGTTATACAATTATTGCGACTAATTTCGTATTAAAACTTTTTATTTACCAAAATAGATGATGCTATTGAAACGAAATAATTAAATAGGTATTTATTCTAATAATGAACAACGCCACCTGTTGATTTTTGATGCACTAAAATTTTATACGCTATATAATTCTAACCTAAGTTTTCTTGTTTTTCTTATATACAATCGTTCGTGACGTCTCAGGCCTTCATCACCAGGAATTATTATTTGCTATGTAGTTACAGTAGAAAAGTAAATTTAATGAAACAAAGCTGTTAACGCAACCCTGCGTACAGGATTGTCTCTTGCCTACATACGGACCTGCGCAGATACATTTTTTCTGCTCCTGCGCAGATTGGTGCGCACCGCCAGTCTGTTGAGCGCAACCAACGCAATCACATTTGTTTACCGATTAAAGCTGTAAAAATACCATTGTAGTACCGAAAAGTAAATCATTTTATAAACTATTCTTCTGGAGTTCTTTCTACGATCCTGCTGATCCTGCTACATAAATCCTGGCCTGGAAGATCTGTTAAATCTAGAGGAATAGCCGAATCATTGGCGACCGTGTTATTGTGCTTCATGGAAGTGAAGTGCTAGCCTGCAATCACACGGCGGCGAGTTAAACTGAACTTTGAACCCGTGTCGATTTTGGATGTATTTTGGAACCTGGAGGCGAAGCTGAATCTGCTGACTTCTTCAAAAAGGGAAGTGGCCCGTTCCTTATCCTTCCTACACTATTAACTTTTGTCTAAAGCTTTGGTTTGTGCAAACAGTACTCAAAATAAAGTGCTTAGTAGCAGTTAAATATTATCATACCTACTGTCATTGTTAGTACTTTATAAAGTTAATGATTTCCCATCAGTAAAGTCTCATTTGATTAAAAGGCCCTAATTTTTATCACTAAAATTATGGAATTGAAATTATAAGTTTCGTTTGTTGTTTTAGATTATTCCGAATTCCATAAATCATTCTGAAAACATAGGCTAGTAGAAGATATAAAACTATTTGTTTTGTCCTTATAGCTAGTAGTGAACTTGTAAATAAACATTTTGGCCGAATATTTCAGAAGACGGCCGCGCCTCATCCCTCTGTCGCCTGTACCTAACCGCTTGACGACAAGCGTTGTTGGGGCCCTTTGTTTTCGAGTGTCGTGCTGGCGTAAACAGCTGCTTCATAGAGGTTTACCTACCTACATATAACGAGGTATTTATTGCACCTTTTATTATCAGTTTGATCAACATTTTGTTTTGTTTACAATAATGAGTGACACGGAGTTAAGAGCTAAAAGAGGATCAATTAAGGGGAGGCTAACTACGTTTAAAAACTACTTGATCGATTTAAAAAAATGTAAAGATATTTCAAAGGCGAATTTATATGAACTAAAGGTTAGATTAGCGAAAATAGAATCGATGTTTCAGGATTACGATATGATACAATCTAGTTTAGAAATTTTAGAGTCAAAGTCGAAACAAGAGTCAACTGAGAAAAGTGAGTCAAGTGAACGCGAAAATACAGAAAAAATATTTTACGCCGTTATTAGTTTAGCTCAAGAATTTATCGCGGCGAATGACGAGGTTGGAGGCACACCAGCCGCAGCTCCAAAAGGTGGGGCTGATGCTGCTAATGTTAAGCTCCCGACTATTAAGCTGCCTTCCTTTGACGGAAATACCAACAAATGGTTGGAGTTCCGTGACACTTACATTTCTTTGGTACATAATAACGACTGTCTTAACAACATTTACAAGTATCAATATTTAAAGGCGTCGTTATCAGGCAATGCAGCTTCTGTTATCGAGGCGTTGGAGATTTCATCAGCGAATTATTCTGTAGCTTGGAAACTGGTTTGCGATCGCTTCGATAACAAAAGACAATTGATTCACAGCCACCTTAAATCATTATTTAATGTTTAAAATGTAGCAAAGGAATGTGATAAGTCGTTGCGTTTTTTGGTAGACCATATTTCGAAAAATTTGAGAGCTTTGAACATGTTAGGCGAGCCAACAAATAATTGGGACACGTTGGTTATATTTATTTTTGCTAACAAGTTGGATATTATAACAAGTACAAAATGGGAAGAGTACAAAAACGGATTGCCAACGAGTCCGAATTTAGATAATTTTTTTGAATTTTTGAGGAAGCGAGCTGACGT
Source organism: Ypsolopha sequella (assembly GCA_934047225.1). NCBI lineage: Eukaryota > Metazoa > Arthropoda > Insecta > Lepidoptera > Ypsolophidae > Ypsolopha > Ypsolopha sequella. Next base: position 15,455,467 of record OW203985.1, read on the forward strand.
TCTGGAAATGGTTACCGCGAGCACAAGCGACAAGGTAGATAAGCCAAACCCAAATCAGGGTCAATTTAAACGTATTGACAAATCTCAAAAGGCCTTTGTCGCTACTGCTTGTGATGCCAATGCGTCAACCGCTACAACTGCAAATAACAACAGAGCCTGCCGTGTTTGTAGTGGCGATCACCTAATTTATAACTGTGAAAAGTTAAATAAGATGTCTGTGTTCGATAGAAATGGTGTAATTGCTAAACTAAGACTATGCATTAACTGCTTACGTGATGGTCATTTTGCCCATCAGTGCAAAGCGGGACCATGTAGGATATGTAGGCGCCGACACAACACCCTTCTACATAAGACAATTTCTCCTGCTAATAAAGAGGTAGAAGGTAATGATGTTGTGGCCACGCCTGTTGCATTATCCTCCTATGTAAACAATCAAGTTTTATTGTCAACTGCAATTATAAATGTAAAAAATTGTGAAACAAACAAAATTGTGCAGGCGCGCTGTTTGTTAGATTGTTGTAGTCAGGCATCTTTTGCAAGCGAGTCGCTGAGGGATAAATTGGGCTTAAAAAACGAAGTAGTTGATACCGTACGCGTTACGGGGATTAACAATATTTCGTTCAATGCATTAAACCGTTGTTGTTTATCAATTTCATCGCGTTCAAATAATAACCATCAATCTTATAAAAAGGTTGATGCCTTAATTATCCCTCAAATAACAGGCGAACTACCAACAGAGGAAATAGACACATCTGAAATAAATGTGCCTGAAAATGTAGTTTTAGCTGATCCAGACTACCACCGGCCATCTCAAATAGACTTGTTACTGGGAGCTGATATTTTTTGGGATGTAATTTGTAGTGGTAGTATAAAAATAGGAAAAAACAAACCTATGTTGCAAAATTCTATTTTTGGATGGTTGATGGTAGGATCTGTCATGACTAGAACACCGACAAAAAACATTCACTGCAATTTTAGTAGAGAGATTCGTGAACAACTTCGCACGTTTTGGGAGCTGGAAGAAGTGCCAGCGACTCCTATGTGGTCTCCGGAGGAGAAGGCGTGCGAGGAGCACTTCATGAGTCACACAAAACGTCTTGCTGACGGACGATTTTGCGTCACGCTGCCTCTGAGAAATGACCCTCAGCTTCTGGGTAACTCATACAATATGGCTAAAAAGCGATTTGATGCTTTAGAAAGGCGATTCAGACGGCAGCCTGACATAAAATCACAATATGTAGATTTCATAAATGAATACGCGGCTTTAGGACATTTGTCAGAAACAGCGAGAACTGATGATGCGATTTTTTTACCACATCACCCTGTACTAAAGGTGAACAGTGAATCAACGAAATGTCGCGTCGTTTTTGACGCCAGTGCGAAGACAGATTCAGGTCTCGCACTTAACGAAATTCTAATGATAGGTCCCATGGTACAGGATGACATCTTTTCTATCCTTGTACGATTCCGACAACATGCTTTTATTTTCACAGGAGATATAGAAAAGATGTATAGGCAGATTGCCGTGGAACCTTCGCAAAGGCACCTTCAAATGATTTTGTGGCGTGATGATGAGAGGAAGCGAATGAAGTATCTGCAATTAAATACTGTTACATACGGAACTTCATGCGCTCCCTTTCTTAGCACAAGGTGTCTGTTGCAACTGGGGCACGAATGCGATGATCCGTTGATAAAGGACATAATTATTCACGACTTTTATGTTGACGATCTAATTACCGGCCATGATGATGAAAAAATGATAAATCTCATTTACCAACGAGTCATTGATCAATTGGATCGTGCTCATTTTAATCTAAGAAAACTTAGAAGTAATTCGCAGGAGCTATTAAACTGTATATCTAATTCTGTGCAATGCAAACAAGAAAATTTAAAAATATCGAACGTCAATAATACATTAGGTGTTGAATGGGACCCTAACACAGATAAAATTCTAATGACATGTTCAAAATTGCATTTGATAGATAACCATATTAAGTATACCAAGCGCTCGATCCTATCGGTAGCTTCAAGTATTTTTGACCCTTTAGGATTGTTGTGTGTATGTGTTATCCTCTGTAAAATCTTCTTGCAATCACTGTGGTTACAAAAATTGGACTGGGACGATGAAATTCCTCAGAAACCAAACTGTATATGGACAAAATTTGTCAATACTATTCATTGTTTGAGAAACATTACGATACCGCGCCATGTAAGCTGTAGTAATGCAGTGGCAATCGAGCTGCATTCATTTTCTGACGCAAGTCTTAAAGCCTATTCAGGCACTATTTATGTAAAATCAATTGATGCGTCAGAAAACTGCACAGTTCGACTTCTATGTGCAAAGGCAAAGGTAGCGCCACTGCAAGCCACCACAATTCCTCGTTTAGAACTTTGTGGCGCCTTGCTGGTGGCGCGCCTCTGTAAAAAGGTGTCACAAGCTCTTAGATGCAATATTGTCAAGAAGTTTTTCTGGACAGATTCGAAAATTGTATTAGGTTGGCTGAAAACTCCCTCAAATAAGTTGGGTACATTTGTGTCTCATCGTGTTGCTGAAGTCAATGATTTATGTGCCAATTCAGAATGGAAATATGTTCCTTCGTCACAAAATCCTGCTGATCTGGCATCTCGTGGTGTTTTTCCAGATGAAGTGCAGTCGTTGTCACTGTGGTGGGAAGGACCGGCATTTTTACAGAATCCAAAAGAAAACTGGCCTAGTCAAAGCGACGCGACACAAATGGACTTACCTGAGATACGTCCACATGCTGTAAGTGTTGATAAACCGAAGGAAAACATCATAGATATGACAAGGTTTTCAAGTTTTACTAAACTACGCCGAATAATGGCTTTTGTGTGTCGGTTTATCAACAATTGTAAAAAAATATGTAATACTAGGCATACGGGATCATTGACTGTTGAGGAACTCGAATCAGCAGAGTCTAAATTATCTTATATCTCACAAAGAGATAGTTTTCCTGATGTAAACGTGAAAACAAAGGCGATTCCTGTTCCAGCTAATTTGAGTCCCTTTGTTGATGACGCAGGATTGATACGAGTAGGAGGTCGATTAGAAAACACAAGTTTTAATTTTGACAAGAAGCATCCTATTGTTTTAGACTATAGACATCATTTTACAAAGCTACTATTGACATTTTACCATTTTAAACTAATGCATGCAGGACCGCAGCTGCTTCTTTCAGTTATTCGTGAAAAATATTGGCCTATTAATGGCAGAATATTAGCAAGACGTACCTACAATGACTGTGTACGTTGCAAGCGAATGAAAGGAGCAGTCGCGCAACAAATTATGGGAAACTTACCAACCCAACGAGTAGTACCTGGCTTCGCATTTGACGTAACTTGCACGGATATTGCCGGACCTTTCCTTATCAGCGATAGAAAGGGTCGCGGCGCAAAACTAAATAAATGCTATTTGTGCATATTCGTAGATTTAAAGGTCAAGGCAGTGCATTTAGAAGTAGTCAGCTCATTGAGCACAGAAGAATTTATTTTGGCACTTCGTCGCTTCATATCTCGCAGAGGAAAACCTCGCGAGATATTTTGTGACAATGGGCGCAACTTTGTTGGAGCCAACCGTGAATTAGGAGAATTTCTCTTGGCTCAAGAAAACTCTAACTCTGTGTCAGATCATTTTGTGGATGAGGGCATAAAATTTAGTTTTAATCCCCCATATGCTCCAAATTTTGGAGGCCTTCATGAAGCGGCGGTTAAGTCTGCAAAGTATCATATGAAACGGGTGTTAGGTAATACACATTTAACATTCGAGGAAATTACTACCCTGTTCGCACAAATTGAAGCCGTACTTAATTCCAGGCCCCTTTATCCTATGTCATCAAATCCACATGATCTTTCCCCACTTACTCCCGGGCATTTCCTCATCGGGAGACCCTTGACCTCACTGCCTGCACCGGACCTGCAACAAGTTAATCCAAATCGGCTACATAGATACGCTAGAATAGAGCAAGCACGGCAACATTTTTGGACAAGGTGGAGTCAGGAGTACATCTGTGAATTGCAACAGCGGCACAAATGGCAACAACGGCATGAAGACATCAAGGCTGGTCAGCTTGTACTGGTCAAAGATGAGGCCACATCTCCACTGAAATGGCCCCTAGGACGAATAGAAGCGGTGTTTCCTGGAAGCGATGGAGCTTGCAGGGTAGCTGACATAAAAACAACCAAGGGCACTATCAGGAGAGCTGTAAATAGGATTTGCCCATTCCTGGATGATGAAGGAGCTTAAAAGCTTGAGCTTTTAAGAGGCGGGAGGATGTTAACGCAACCCTGCGTACAGGATTGTCTCTTGCCTACATACGGACCTGCGCAGATACATTTTTTCTGCTCCTGCGCAGATTGGTGCGCACCGCCAGTCTGTTGAGCGCAACCAACGCAATCACATTTGTTTACCGATTAAAGCTGTAAAAATACCATTGTAGTACCGAAAAGTAAATCATTTTATAAACTATTCTTCTGGAGTTCTTTCTACGATCCTGCTGATCCTGCTACATAAATCCTGGCCTGGAAGATCTGTTAAATCTAGAGGAATAGCCGAATCAAAAGCCTATATTCTAATCCAAATTAAGTTCTGTTCACCTGTGAATACAACATGAAAATCCGTTCAGTAGTTTCGGAGATGTGCGCGAACAAACAAACAAACAAACAGACAGACAGAAAATAATCCTAAAAATTGCTGATTTGTGTTCTATTACTCTTTTTAGTCACCCCCTTTCTATTTTTATTACTTTTCTTCAATGTTCACATCGGGTTCTACTCTTTTATTATTGATTTAAAGGTACCCTAACATTTGGCCGCTGTAAATTATTTTATTCATCAATATATCAATTTAATTAATATATTAGTTAAATTATATATCCCCATATCTAGCCGTTACGAAGATATTCAAGATAAATTAAATATTCTTAGCTAACAGTAATCCTTGACGGCCAGGAACAATATTATCTAGCCACAAACCATGCCTGAGGCAAACATTAGCAAATTTAGCAAAAAAACGTATGAAAATTTGTTCAGCCGTTCTTACATGTTACACAGTAACAACCAAGTACATAGGTAAAGTATGTATGTTTATGTACAAACAAACAAACAAGCTATTACCCCATAATTATGCATTAACCTGCTTCGCTCCATCGTTGGTAAAAATTACTGTGACTTATATTGAAATAAAAGGCTGTAAGACACTCATAGAAAGAAAAGCTCAAAAGATTGTCCAGAGCCGCATTCAGTAAAGTTACAATTCCTCAAAGAAGACGATGAGTATAAGAAGCTTAATATTAAACTATGGCTAGCTGACGCAAGTTTGAACTCTCCGAGCGACACATGTGCATCGCAAACTTCCAGGAAAAGCTACTGAACTTTTTTGAATAAGAATTCATCCCCATTTATGTCAAGATTCATGAAACGAGTAAGTGAAACAACTTTTACGAGTATGCTGATTGAGTTGAAATGAAGAAAACTTTTATTTCCATAAGCTTTATCAAAATTTTCCTTTATGACATTGTATCTCAGAGAGGTTTTAAGGCTTATTCTGGACGCCAACTGATGAATAAAAGCCAATGAAGGACTCTTTCACTACCTTTCATGGACAACTATTTCGTAGTAAGTGACGTAAATTATGTATATAAATCAAGCATAAATACGGGCAGGAATCGATCTTGAATTCTCAGATTAAGTCAGATTAAGTAGTGTTAGCTGAAAGATAGACAGATATTTTTAAAATTTACGTAAAAAAGCATGCCTTCTTTATAAGTAAGTACTATAAGATACTAGGTAGACGAAGACAAAAAAAAATCTTGGTAGCGGATCGGAAATGTAGTTAAGCTTCCATAATAACACAATAAAAAACGAAAACAGTTTTTTACAATGATTCGTTTAATGTTCATGCTGCACGACTCTGGATCCGTTTGTCCCTTTCAATCCAAAAGTTGAAAAATGTCATTGAAGCACTTTTTTCATTCTGAATACCCGTCAAAATAGAACTCCATCTGAATATCCTGTCCCTAATATTAAGTATTTAAGTATGTATACGTATTTATTTATTTACGTTTATTTTATTTATATTAATTTTGTATGTGTATGTATTTTTTATGTTAAATATAAAGTATATATTTGATTATTATGTTAATTAATATAACATTTTGGTTAAAATTAGCACGTTGCTTTTTTGTTAGCTCTAACGCTTTTGTTAGCTTAAGCTTTAACGCTTTTTATCGTTAACATCTTTTTCATTCCACACAAAGGTTGCCTGGAAGATATTGCTATTAGCGATAGGTGCCGCCTTTGTACACAATGTCTGTCTTTTATGTGAAAATGTGTTGTAAGTTATGTTTGTAAAGGTACAAAAAGTGTAATAAATAAAAATAAAATAAAAAATGTATTTAATTGCCAACAGTATAGATCTTGAACCCACATGCAATTTGTTTTTATTTCACCTACTTAAGTAGAAAATAGTGAAATTTTATCACAACAGAGACACAAAGTTTCGCGAATGACATTTGATATTACAGGCATGTCTCGTTAGTGCAGTTTAATGCCAGCACGGAGCGATGCTCGTTTTATTATACAGACAGGCGGCCGTTATAATATTTTGAGTACCTTCGTCACCTCTCGGTGGTGACACGTTGCATATTTAAACAAAGGCACGGAATTGTTGCACCATTAGTAGACACTTCAGATAAAGAGAGCATCCTTCGAGCTTTTCCGATGACGCCTTTTGTTAGTAGATTTTACGTGCAGCTTACTTTTAGGAATAGTTATTTATGTTGATTTGTCTTGTGCATAATAGTATTTTGTGCAACTGTGACATAACTTGAGACATTGGGACACGAGTGCTTGCTTACGAAACAAATGAAAAGAATTTCGTAATTGATTTACACAAGTGTCCCAATGTCTAATTATGTCCAGTTGCACACAATACTTTATCTACGACCATCAAAAACAATTTCACGAAAAATAAGAGAAAGAACAATCGTCGTGATACTGTTGTGATACTGTTGATTTGGTTTGGTATGTAGATGCCTGAGACCAATAAAAAGCGCGAAAGTAAAGAGGACGTGACTTAAGAAATTAATGTGATGTAAATGAATGTGCCGTTTGTTTGGTTCTCTAGCGTGTTATAAATTTGTCCAATCACAGCGCAGAATTGCGATGCTATAATATTACATTATAACATTTATCAAACAATGTAGGTACTTATAAAACGGCTTTTGATTTTGTAATTACCTCATTGCAGTAGCTGGCGCCCGTACTTTCATATTTCTTGGATAACTAGGAGGAGTTTTTATGTTGTCTACTGTACTGTAAATTGTCTTAAATAATTATTTTGTGCGAAGCTGAGTATTGGTGTGAAAGCGAATCTCACTAAAATAAAAATAAAACTCCTGATATTATTGGCAATAAAATGAAACATTAACATTCAAAATTGAATTCAAACCTAAATAAAAATACCCTCAACCTCGCCAAACAGTTTAAATCTGTAACCATCTGACTTTCCGTATACTTCCAAAAAAGCTTTTCAAAAATGGATTCTCTGGCTATACAATAAAGACGTCACTTTCATCCAAGTCTTGGTAGAACTCAACTCGGCCCTCATCCAAAATCGTCTGAAGATACCCTGAGAATCACCGGATGCTCTTGACAGTCTGAACACATCGCGACCTGAACGATTTACATATTACGTGACACTTTTCCTGAACCCTCCATTGACTTCGAATTGATAGACTAAGACATAGAAGTTATTGTTTCCCAAATGTATTTTACCATTCAGGATGGGTCACGAAAAAGCGAATTGTTCCTTTTTATATGGGTCTACTGAAATTTTTATATACGATCAACTCAATGTGTCGTTTGCCCCGTTGAATAAAGATTGTTTAGGTGTAGGTATCAAAACATTCTGTTGTATTTCCCTGTGAGGGTTATTTTTGGATTTCTCTTAGCTGTCATGTATTGTCAGATTTTTTATCATATCTTATCTTATTCTAAGTAATTCTTAAAGTATGTCAACTCATGTGCTGAGAATGTAAGGATCTCGTATTAATTTGTATTTCTTTTAAATACCTACCTCTGTTATTTTATTAATAAACGGTATCGAGCGCATAGAAACAGGCTGGGACATCAAGCGCAAAGAGAACACGCCAAGTCTAACGCACCCCCTCTAACGCAGCCCCCCGCGCTCGTGCACTGACCTCACAGTCGCAAGGCCATCTTGTGCGACTGTCGCACCTGCCATCTTGTCCAATGTCCATCTGTCATCACTCATCAGCAGTCAGTCACAGAGTACATTATTTTATATAAGTCAGTCTCGTCCTTATACGTCGTGCGCTCGCGCGCGTTGTTCTCGCGCCTGTGCTGTTTTTGTCAACAGACCTAACTTAGCTTACTTAGTTACTTCACTTAGCTTCTTATTTAGTTTCTGCAACTAAATAAGAAGCTAAGTGAATAATATTGCAAGTTTCGTTCACAAAAACTTTAATGCTTTTCAAGCAAAACAAGCATTCTTTGATCTTTAATTAATGGGTACTAGTACCTATTATATTATATGCGATGATACTATTCAATTAAACGACAAAGTAGAGGTAGAAAGGACGGAATTGAATTAACTCGTGAGCGAGGACGGACACGAGACGAAAGCCGGCAGCGCATAATGAAATGCAGGATTGTGCTTTCTTGTGCATTGGAGGATTCTCCGTGTACGTTTAAACGTAAAGGAATAATGCAAAATTTTCAGATCATGTTGCATTATTTTTCACAATCTGGCTACGAAACCGCTCTTAAGATACTCGTAGATGTAGGTATGTAAAACTTATTATACATCTCTACTATAACCTCTGGTAATTGGGGATGGATATACCATCATCAATCGGTCCCAGGCATGATGGGCAATCTAGTTGTGCCTGTTGGTAGCTGTCATCTTACTTTACCCCCAATAACTTCCGAGGGGTTTGCGAGTAAGGTGCTAGTACTTCCACAGTCGAACCTGGCATCAGCTGTACCACCTACATTTAAATCATATCAGTGAGTATGGCGATGTATGTATTGTGCCTGTTGGTAGCTGTCATCTTACTTTACCCCGAATAACTTCGGAGGGGTTTGCGAGTAAGTTGGTGGTACTTCCACAGTCGAGCCTGGCATCAGCTGTACCACCTACATTTAAATCATATCAGTGGGTATGGCGATGTATGTACTTGAACTTGAACTAATGTTCAAGTATAATATTTTATCTATATCCCTCATATTATGCAAGGGTGTTAATCATGTTAATCTAAACTGTATGTAAACATACAAAATTGTCTTTTTACCAATTCCCGCAAAAACATTAAATATTGACAAAGATTTACTTGGTTTTCTTAAACATTGTCCCCGAAATAGAGCCAGCCAATTTAACTTATATTTACTGAAGGAAAAATATATTGTCTTTGTATTTTCACAAATTTGTTTTAAAAATTACTTCCCTTTGAAATGGTTTCCTGAAAAATCTTTGACGTTAATTGCACTGTATAGTTTTGAGTGCACTCTCATAAACATCATTCCGAAGTACAAAGGGAAGTGAAGAACAACTTGTCGGAGGCAACAAAACACATGCAGCCTTTGTGACGAAACTGGTTGTATATTACAGCTAATGTTCAAGACAGGCGCGGATCCAGCTTCATATTTGGAGGGGAAATGAGCTTTTAAAACAACAAGTTTGAGGTTTTAAAAAACAAACAAACAGTTCGCCCACAAATATATTGCACAAAAAAATCTTTTATTGATTGTATATACGTGGTAGAATTTAATCAACCCCCGATTTCATACTGGAGACTCGGTTAGTGATCAGGAATAAGGTTCAATTATCCTTTTTTTTTTTACTTTTTTTTTTGTTTCCATACGACCTGGTGCACTTCAAATACAATTCCTAGTATAGGCAGTATAGGAGCAAAATATTTTTTTTCAGTTTCAATTAACATTTTTCCTGATCACTAATAGAACCTTTAGTATGAATTCGGGCGGTTGATAAATTTCATTTTATATGTATAAGGAAATAGGAACTTTGCCAAACAGTGATTGCCCAACTTAATTTGACACTTAAGATCTATTAAACTCTTTGTATCTAAATAGTCTAATTAAGTTGGTAATTGTAAACCTCCCCAATAATTAAATATTTGAACTTTTCAGACTTTTTTCTATAAGACCTGCCTGTGAACGAAATTTCAAGTTTCTAAGTCAATTGGAAGTGCCCTATAGATTTTCATGGTGAGCAAATTTGTATGAAATTGGTTATATAAGGTGCAATAACTTTTTTCGCGTCGAGTTAGAAGCCTGATTTTCTTTCACCGCCATGTGGCCGTAGCCTTCTGTACGGAACCCGAGAAAAAGGGTCTTAACAGACAGATGGACAACAAAGTGATTCTACTAAGGGTTCCGTTTTTTTCATTTTGAGGTAAGAAAGCCAAAAAACAGATACTTAATTTTTTATGACAATATTTTTTTTTATTTTGTATGAATTAAAAATATTTAAAAAGTGGTATAGATAGTGGTAAGATAAAAAAAAAAAAAAAGATGAAAGAATTTCTAATAAGTAAAACCTATTACAACATAGAAGAATTTTTCAACGATAAATCTATATTACACACATAAATCACATTACAAAACGGAACATTTTAACTACTCTGTAACATCTGATGGTACGTTAAATCTTTGTCGGTGACTCTATCCTCATACTTTCTGTGATTCATTTATTAATTATAGATAGTTAATGTAACTAATATTAGTTTTTTTAAGTTTTTATGTATTTTTATTTTTGTTACTTATAATTTAAATAATATATTGCTAGACTTGTAAAAATATTGCTACGCCCTAACAGGGTATCACATGATACTATATATTTATTTTCAATGCATGTGCTCGTAAAGGCCCACTTTTTTTGCATCAAAACCGAACAGAAAGTCGATTATTTTGCCCTAGGGCTTTATTATTATTATTTTTTTTTTATTTGCAATGGTTGGCTAACCTGCAGCCTTTCCTGTGTACCATAAATGACATGCTTTTTTTTCCACTGTTCAACGGCTCTGGATACAGTCCTTTTGAGCCAATTACAATTTAAAGTTCACAAAATTATATTTGTTTTATTTCCTCACACTATGCATTGAAAAACGTAGTATGATACACGGGCGTAAGAGCAATAAATTACTCGGTTACGTTTAAAACACTCGCTACGCTCGTGTTTTATATCGTCCTCGTAATTTATTCCTTTGCGCCCTTGTAGCATAAACTACTATTTCCACCTGTAATAATACTGTGATATGCAAATAAAGAATCTGAATCTGGTAAAAAAATATTGTACTTATTTTTCACACATAATCCGGGGTTCGAGACTCCCTTCACCCCTCCTGGGCCCGTGCATGTATCAAGTTGTTTGAGTTATCATATCAATTATGCACACTCACAAATACCGTCTGGTTGCTCTGGGTTTGAACTTTATTGAAGAGAAGTATAATAGCTAGAGTCTTTTGCCTGTGTCTCCGCCTACGTTTGAGAGACTGAAGATTGAGGGCAGAGGGCTGGTTATTATCAGCACTGCCATTTAGTGGTTCTCGAGTTAAATGTAAATATACAGAGTGTTAAGATAAAGTTGCCGAAGCCGAAAACTGGCGATAGTAACGGTCCATACAAAAAACTTTCCGTGAAAAAATATGTGTCCTATAATATCAAAAGCTGCTATCTCCACTTTTGATATTTTTGAGATATGATCTGTTTTTAGTTATTCATATACCCTTGTCTTTTTTATAATATTTTATTACACTATGAAATTAAGTTTGCCATTTATTGTTTTTTTTCATTATAATAAACTGAGATATATACGATATATTTGAGAAAAATCGGTTTCAAATATGGAGATAGCAGCTTTTGATTATTCCAAACAAAAAAAGGTGGATTTGGTGAGTTTTGATGATACTGAACTATGGAGTTGGCAGTTTTTGTCACGTTCAACATGGTTGGATGACTGGATTCGGAATGATTTTAAAATGAAAAGAAAATTAAACGAGTTTTAACATGGTCTTGAGCTGGATTTAGCTGCTTTTGAAAATTGTAACTGATGCGTCGCTTTGAAAGTAATCACGGGGTATAACTACGTTCTAGAAGTTTGTTTTTGGATTTGGTAGGTTTTGATATTATAGGACACATATGTAACTTTTCAATGGAACAGCTGATTTTATTTTTCGCGCTTCGAAGGTTTGCTCCATATTAGTAAAAGTTGTTTGTATGGACGAGTACTATCTCAAGCTTCTGGTTTCCTTGACTTCCGGCCAAACTAGCTTTTCGGAAGTCCTGCAGCGAGAAGGTGCCGGTAGATTAGGTTAGAAGTTTATATATGATGTTGTGGCACGACCGCCATAAATAACCTTCGTGGTAATTTTTTAATGACAATCCAAAACGTGTTCAGTAGTTATCGATATATTCTATTTAAAATCTACACAGCCCAACAAACAGACAAACTTTATTTTTGTAAGATAGTGTTAAGAGCGGTTTCGCAGCTGGATTGTGAAAAACCCCCTTTTTCTAACTAATCGAAACAGAACACTTAACACACGGAATTTTAAAACTCGATTTTTTTTTTAATTCTAATTTACAGAAACCAATGGAAATTTTGCGATGGCAACATACACAATACAGAGGTAAAGGTTTTGTTGAATGAATAAGTATTGAGTGAATTTTGAATTTAAGTGATCTGTTTCGATTAATTAGAAAAAGGCGAGTCTTTCACAATCCGGCTGCAAAACCGCTCTTAAGATAGTCGTAGATGTAGGTTTGTAAAACTTATTACATCTTTACTATAACCTAGCCTGAGACCTACCTCAGGCATTTAATTTTCATGCAGGCTTATTGCATTGCCCTCGATTTTACCTATAAACGTTAAAACTTTCAACTTTATTAGTCGCTTTAATTCGAAAACAAAATTTAATCTCGTTGCAAGTTCGCAAGAAATCGCAAAGCAAGTGTATCAAGCAATATCTAAATGCAATTCGATTGCGAGCTCTGCCTTGTAAATATTGAACTTTTGCTAATCAGGCGGCAACTATTCAGGGTACCTAGAAGGCTGGTTGCAGTTTCAATAACTGTTGGCTTCCGGTTCCGGGTAATAACTTTACAATGTTATACGTACACCGGATGACGATAATAAAACACTTCTATTTTATACTCCACAATATTAATTTATATTATCATAACATCATAAGCAACCGGTTTCGATGTACAATACAATTAATTTTCTCAAAAATATGTTGTAATGCTTTAATTACATATTGCATAGACATGCCAGAAAGTACTTCATCCTGTAGAGCTATTTCAAGTCTCCAGGAAATCTGAATAACTGTCCAGGAAATTCGTATGAAAATCCATTACATACCATGTTTTTTTTTTTAAACTATCCGTGTCTATGTTTTAAATGACTAAAGAGTTTGGCGATCATACGGTTTTTAGCGGCCAGTATAAAAAGAAAAAGCATTACAATTTCGTGTTTAGAAAACGTTTGCTATATTTTATAATTGAAAATATATTATTTTTATTGATTTTATAGTTATATTTAAAACCATTGAACACTTAAAATTTAACCTCAATTTTATGAAGAGGGCTGGCCGTATACATTTGCCCAAAGAAAAAAAAAACGAAAAAAAAATTAAAAGCGGGAAATTATGTTGTTGCATAATATTTTCATTTAAAGTTTTTTGTGTAAATAAATTACAAAATGAGTTCAGAAGAAGGCTCTGATATAGATTGTACTCCTCCAGATCTAAAAGCAGAAGCGGAATTAGCAAAAAACAACTTGCTTCCGCCAAAATCTAAGGAAGGACATTTAAACAAATTATGAAAAGTTCCTCAAGTGGAAAGCAGATAAACACACGAACAGTTGGTCGGAAAATGTGTTTTTGGCTTATTTCAGTCACCTTAGCCAAACAAAGCAGCTTTCCACTTTATGGGCGATGTATTCCATTCCGATGTGTTGTGCTCAATAAGAATAAAATAAACTTGAAAAATGATAACAATTTGAAGGCATGGCTAAAAAGGCAATCAGATGGCTATATAAGCAAGAAGTCTAAAATATTTCAAGCCAACATATAGATGATAAATATCTAGTTATAAAGGTAAATAAATGATGTAATATTATTTTATGGCTCTAAAGTTATAAATAGGCCTTTAATTCATTATTAAAATTGAGTTTTTTGTTGTAGGTTGTTCTTATCATGGGAGTAAAAACGATGTATGTAGAAGTCTGGAGCTTGGGAATCTAACTACAAAAGACGTCAAACACCGCGATAGCATTATTTTAGTAAAATTGCGTGACACATAAAACAAACTCGATCGATTGTTCGTTATTCAAGATGAGTTTGTTAACGTAATAAAAAACTTATATAATTTGGAAATATCTCGTTTTATTTTTGAGAAAAGCACTATACATGCCTCGACCATAATTAGCTATCCTGGACTCGTATATAAAAGTCCTCGCCCTACGGGCTCGGCCTTTTAACTTACTCGTCCAGGATATCTTTAATTACTGGTCTCAGATGTAATGTACTATTACGTGAAAACCGATTGGGATTATATAGTATACAAAAATTAATATTTTACATTAGACAAGAGTTTTTATATATACCTATAAACATGAGGGTGATCCAAAATTGTATGAAAATTATAAGAAAATTCAGCGCAATCAGACCAGATTTGGAGGTCGCAACCAAATGCGACTTTTTTTTAATTGAACTTAAGACGAGCATTTTTATTAAAAAGTCAATTCAAATGCATTTAACAGAGTTCTTGGACATCGCTGCCGCGAAAACCAGGGAAAAGTGGACAAAGGCTTTCTTGCGATACAGAAAGAGGATTTATGCAGCACCACCTTTGACAACTAGGACAAAAGGCTTCCTAAAAAAAAAGATTCCTCTCATTTCAATTTGTCGACGTCAGGAGGTGAATGTGAACACCAGCCGCCAGTAAGTGTCTACTACTGCTGCTGCGACACCAACAATCTGTGCACACAGGATGAGACGACATCAATTGGCTGAGTAAAAATCATTGGCAGTAAAGCTATTGACATCAGGGCGACGCCGCGATTGGCTCAAGGAGCATTATCCGGAGATCACGCAGATTATATCGAGGGGCGGTTGCAACAGAAGATATGGTCGAGTTTTCTATGAATGCTTCTTTTTTTTTCTTCCGCAAGAAATTGTAAGTAACATACTGTGAAGGATACGAGAAGCTTCTCATTGTCCCTTTAATTCCTAAAAAAATATATCAATTGAGGGATCAGAGGCCTTATTCTCTAACTTCGACACCTATCGCTATACTTTTGCGATTGGCTAGAAATGCCACAGCAATAAGGCCTGATGTTAGACAATAAGGCCCGAGGTTTCAATTTACAGAAGGGCCTCAAAAAATTTTTTGCTGAAGATTCGTTGAATGGCTTTTAATTGCGCTAACCATTGCCGGTTGACAAGTGGCCGATGCAGCTCTAAAGGCTTTCAAACGATGTCTATTCTGATACTTTGCCAGATAACTTGTATAGTATATGTTTGCAGGAAATCCGTCCCCTGGGAGGTTTGGTTCACGCCTCTGCTAGCCCGTTAACTACCACGAGTCAAAAAGCCCGGGCCCATCCATAGATGTATTTTATCAAAGGTGCCTGATAATTAGAGTCTAAACTATAACTAAAATATTAAATCTAAATTAATGTTCTTAAAACTCACCAGAGTTCACTGTATTGTTCTGCAAACTGCCGGCCATACTCCTTGTGGAGCAACGGCGGCGGCGTAGTAGAGTCACTGGAGACAGTAGCGGAAACGTTTTGTCCCTAAAACATCCTTATGATTATGAGACCAAAATATCCTTCCCGGCAAGGAAAATATATATTTATTTAAGTCCGTACGATTCCTTTGTTTCAAGCTATCACGTACACCAGAATGCTTCTAATCTATCTACATACTTATTCATAAAAAAGAAAATATCATGACGCAATAATACAGTTTCAAAGCGCATAGCAAACTTTAAAAAAAAGGCCTGTCAGATTGGACCAGGCGCTTATATATTACGAACATACTTAAATACCACGAAATGTTAGAATGTTATGAAGGCATAAATTAAATATGCTTACCTTTTTAATTTAGTTCATGTACGTTTATTATTTTGATAAAATATATTTTTATAAAATTAAATTTGACTTGTAAACAGTGTATTATGTATACCTACTTTATAAAATAAATTATCTGAATTGAGGCCCTAAATTTAAAGAGGTGATATGCACCCTTTTTGTATAAGCAGTCATTTTCCAAAAAAAAATCTAATCGCTTAAATGACTGATGCCATGTTGGCTTTTGAATACCTACTTTTTAAAAACACGGGACTTTTTCCCTGTAAAAAACGGCGCGTGGTTCCATTTTTCTAGCTATGATTATACAGGAAAGCTAAAACAAAAGTGTATAAGCCAACATCATTGTAAACCAGCCACCACTATAGTAAACAGACTTGCGTCAATAAATAAACTGTTTTTTACTTAATAAATCCATGCTCCATTACTTTTTTTCACTCCCCAATTTAATTCCAGCCGAGCACGCGCTCTAAAAAACAAATGTTTTACAAAACGCATTTGATTTTATCGATATTTTTAACCCCACAACAGACGGTAGCTGAACGTAGCCAATTTAGGACGTGACATTGTACTCTCGGTGGAACGTGGACGAGCGGACATCCATTTGTTGGTGGAGCGATGTTCGTAACATATCGTATCCCTTTTAATTGAGCTATTTGTGCAAGTCCGCTGTGACAACGCCGCGCCGCGCCGCGTGCCGCAGCGTAACTTTATATCTACCCATTGTTTACGCTTGATATATGTTTGCTTTCAATACCGTACTCTGAGTTTGTAGGAAAGATACGTTATTAAAGCGAATTCTTCTTTGGGGCACAATCCAGAAATTGTATGTCACTTCCTTGATTGACTTCAGGAAAGAATTCCGCAGATCAGGGCATTTTCGTATTTAGTGCTTGACAGTAAGAGTATTTTGAGAGGGGAATTCTTTCGATAATCTTTTATTTTTGTCGAAGGATTAATTAATTTATTATTACGGATTAGTAAGTTTTCTAATTGTTCATTATTTGTTATTAGTTATCATTCATGATAAATTAATGTTTATTACAATAATTTAAAAAACGTAAAAGGCTCCGTACGCTTAATGCGCGCGCTGCTATAAGGAAAGTTAACATAATTCTTTATGATTTTCTCTGTGATTGACATCTAATGCCACAACAAGCAGAGTCGAATAATAATCATCACTAAAAATAGAAAATTTAATATTGTTAAGCAAGCAAGATCTATATAATAGTGGAATGAGAAGTATGTCGTACCATCGTATGTGATGCAACGGACCTAGATGGAAATGAGCTTTTTGCAAAAGTGACTGGTTCAAAACGGTAAATATCAGTAAAACAACAATGCTTTCCCAAAGCTGAACATGATGGCCAAAGGTACCACATAGAAAGAATTCGCTTAAATAATATACGATTGTCTCCTCAACAATCTCGGTTAAGCATGTGACGAGCTAGATTAATACTTATAATTATTTAGAAGCAACCAAGAGAATTGTAATAAAAAGAGTAACTTGTACCTTACCCAACGTTTTTATTTACCTTAAGTATATTATACGCAATACACAGTGCTTTTTACGAAATAGTAAAACAATAATGAAAGGGATGGCGCTGTGCTAGTAAAGGAGAAACAATACAGTTCATCTCTCTTAGTTGTACAGTTCTATCCCTTTCCTTGAACTGTCATGAACATTTTTTTTTTGTACAATCAGGGTATCCGTTTTTATGACCTTATTGTCAAACAATAAGCATAGCCATCCTGTGAATTTTTCATTCAACGCAGCAAATAATATTTCGCGAATTATATACGGTTACATTAAATATTCGACGTATTCCCTAAGATTAACTAATATACAGGGTGGAAAAAATTTAAGGGCCCTGGAGGGGAACTACCTTAAATCCTTTAATTAGCTCATTTTACTGAAAGGAAACATTCCTTTATTTTTAAAAAGAAACAAAACTGCATTCAAAGATCTTCTAAAATTCGCTTGTCTCACCCGGGAATCGAACCAACCAAAAAAAAAAAAAAATCCCTCACTATTTTATTATACGAATCGGCAGGATAAAATTTGTCTAACAAACATTTGGTCTAACACAAATCTGTTGTACGAGATACCCATGAAATCGAATATTTATTACAAGTTCTTTATTAACAATACCTAGTACTGTTCACTTGTATCAAGTAAATGACACGTTATAATTTTCTTATCTCTCTAACATCCAAATACATCGCATGAAGTACAAGCTTGCTAATGTTATACCTTGTTGAAGACTTTGATAAGAAAATCGTTAAATGGTAATAATAAATCTATGCACAGCACAATTTGCACTAGGCGTCCTGACGAAAACTTTAAAAAGGGAACGTACTTTTTTGCAACGCCTCAACATTTTTAAAATTGATAAAAGTATTCGTTCGAATTTCAAATTTTGTTTTGTTTTGCTTTCATTCCGTGCTGTCATTGTGCAATAATGGCGTATAATTTTTACATAACAAGTGAACAGTACTAGGTATTGTTAATAAAGAACTTGTTATAAATATTTGATTTCATGGGTATCTCGTACAACAGATGAGTGTAAGACCAAATGTTTATTAGACAAATTTCATCCTGAACAATAATCCTACCGATTCGTATAATAAAATAGTGAGGGTTTATTTTTTTATTTTTTAGTTTCCTTTCAGTAAAATGAGCTAACTAAAGGATTTAAGGTAGTTTCCCTCCAGGGCCCTTACATTTTTTCCACCCTGTATAAAAAGCATTCTGAAGGCGCGAACATCTAGAAAACATATGTTTTAGGAAGAAATAAGTCGGTTACATTTTTTTGTAAAAAGCTAATTTTATACAATAAATAAAACATGTAATCGACGATTAAATATCGTAAGTGCGAAAGATAGTTTTTATTTTATTTCAAGAAGCATTTTTGAAATGCAGTAAGTCTGCCTTTAGCTGTTTTCAGTAAAACGGTCCGCAAAGACACTATTGATCTTTTTGTTTTGTACCGAACCAGAAAACCTAAATTTTAAAATTATTATATTCCGGCGGTGAAAGGTGTATGATAATAAGAATAAAAAACATCTACGGGACTACCTGAAGAATTTCTAATTCAATGTTTTCAAATTTCGAATTTTGGTTCGACATTCTACACAAAATATCCAAATTTCATGTCTGACTCATTTCTTCTCGAGCTAGAGACCCGTGACATAAGAATGGACAGACAGACGGACAAACGGACAGATACCAGAAAGGGCTCCGTTTTGTCCTTTGGGTACGGAACCATAAAAAACAACTTCTAATTTCAGGTTCAAACAACCTTTTAACATAATATAATGATAATTATAGAATTAAATGAGACTTGAGGATAATTCATGATTTATATAAAAACGGCTCACCTCAATACGTGTTATGATCGGGAAAGCCGACCAGTTTCAGCAGATTTAGACTGCCTTCATCTGGGCGAGTAAAGACGTTTACGCGACGACGTTACGCCTCACACTGCGGGCTGCGGCTCGCAGGGCTCGGGATGACATCGATGCAGATGGTATTGGTGGTCGGACCGGTAGGGCGTCCGCACAATTAGTTACTTCCGGGCTTGCGTTATTATTTACCGGAGTGACACCAAACAACGATAAACACGCGGAACTTATAGTATCTACGTCACTTTCAGTAAAGTCTGTGAGTGATCCGGTAACTAACTAATTGTGCGGACGCCCTACCGGTCCGACCACCAATACCATCTGCATCGATGTCATCCCGAGCCCTGCGAGCCGCAGCCCGCAGTGTGAGGCGTAACGTCGTCGCGTAAACGTCTTTACTCGCCCAGATGAAGGCAGTCTAAATCTGCTGAAACTGGTCGGCTTTCCCGATCATAACACGTATTGAGGTGAGCCGTTTTTATATAAATCAATATAATGATAGTTCACAAAAAACATATCTATTACCTAACATCTCTGTACCCCCATATTGTTGAGGCAGTAACGTGAACATATACGCCAACTCCCAGGTACATGTTAACTTAGGCAGATTGTTTAGCTTATCGACAACCGCTAAAGGCTTCATAAAATTGCCTAAGGGCAATTTCTGCGGTTGAGAATACCAGACATCGCGAAAATAGGCGGAATATGTGAAACAAACTTAAACCCGTGATGACGAGCTGGTGCTACATCGCAGATGATTATAAACATATTTTGAATTTCAAAACAAATAGTAGAAAGTCATGTCTGTACACTGAATATTATTTCGAAATTTTTAATGACATTTTTAATTACTGTGGCCAAAACTACAATTGTGAGTGGTTACGCGAAAAGGGACCTGAAGGGATACAATTATCCAGAGAAAAACGATTTTTAAAATGTTTTGCTGAAAGCTCTAATTTGCCAAGTACTTTCATATCCTTCAGGTCCCTTTTCACGTAACCACTCGCAATTTTTAGTGTCTTTGTCTCTCTTGTCTGTCTGCTCCGTTTTAATTCGAATACCGCTCAACGGATTTGGATGCGGTTTTCTTTATTATCATCGTAGTGACCCTGGTCATAGGCTATTAGGGGTGGCGATAAAATAACCACCAAGCCACAAATGGGGCGGCCGTAGCCGCAGACGAAAGGCTAGTAAAACAAAAAAGCATCATAGTAAATCATTATAGATCGCATAACGATAGGTAAAAATCAATCAAGCTTTTCAATAATTTTCTTTATTCAACGTATCAGATTAATAAAAGTCAAGCTTAAACGTCAGTAACTTAGTGAAAAGTGCATAACTTAACTTTGTTTTTCTTGTTTAGAACTTCAAAATTGAAAAGCATTTTGATCTGTGCTATTTGACGCTAATAGTTCAGTATTAGTAAGGTTTATAAAGCAAGAGTTTGAAATTGTGTACACAGTGACACCTATTCTGGGTAGCACACACTTAAATTTAGAGCGTCCTAAAAAATCACAATTTTAGGGCATCGCAATAAATTTTGCTATTCTGAGAAGCACCAAACTTAAATTTAAGTCGCTTTTTAGGGCGCTCTTAGCTGCTCTAAGTTGAATTCACAGATCAGATAATTGATGTAAATCTATGATTTGTATCTGTGATCAACTAGAGTGGAACTATTATTATCGATTATTACCGATTCATGAATAAAAGTTCTAATATTAAGTTTTAATGATTATTATCTAGGAAAACAACATTTTTTGTCACTAATTATCAATAAAATGATATTTTGGAGCTTTCTTTTACAGTTTTCATAAAAAGCGACAGATAGGAACCAAAAAAAAAACGTCAGAAATTTTCGAACAAAAACTATTTCGATTTCGAAGTTTGTTATTGAGATGAGTGTTTGTGTAAATTTCAACTGAAAATCCTCCAGTTAAGTGTTTTTACACGGAGACACATAAGAAAGCCAGATAAATCGGCTTTGATTGATTCTTCCTCACCAATTTTACCACGGAAAACACTGATGATGAAATGAAAAAGAACAAGTGGGAGCTGATGATGATGGAGGAATGGAGCGGCTTCAGTTACAACCTATGCTGTTGGCAAGCGATACGTAAAACTACAACGACAGTAAATATGTGAGAGGAGCTTGCTCGGGACCCCAACGTCCTTGGATGTGCAAGAAGTGGAAGACACAGCAAAAGGTATGAATTATATACTTTACACATCTAAACAGTAATAAGAACTTACAGTGAAGTCTACACAGTTCACAGTTACAGTGAAATTAAGTTGTTTTAACATTGAATGTGTTTGCTTTTTACTTACAATCAATAATTTATTAGGTATTACTTATGAGACGGGATCGAAGACTTTTTCTATTACAAAAATTCATAATAGGTCTACAACAAATACCAACAACTTACTAATCATTCAAATTGGGAGGCAAGGGTCATATGTAATAGAAATGACTGGTCGGGCAGTAATCAACAGGTTCTGTAGTCAGAGACTTCACTGGCAAAGTTACGAGTTACAATATATTGCAGTCGATTAGTCAGCTATCGATTATCTTTCAATGTTATTGTCTGAATGAAGTATGGTTCAGTTGTCTCATCTACAATATGAGCTATGAACCAAAGGAAACTACTGATGTGATCATGTGACTAGACGGAACAAAAACATGATGACACTTTGAATTCCAGTCCTTCAAAAATCCCATTTGTTCATATTATAGTGAAATTATTCGTTTTCCTTTTTGTAATAACATGCGTTAAATGATTTTTTAATTTTTTCAGGAATGCCAATGGGTGGTGGAGTCTTTATGCCTGACCAGCCCACTCTTATTCTACCTACTCTACCTGAGGACCCATGGACGCCTATTCCTAACCCAGATCTAGACCAAGCACCCTTCACAAAGCCCGTGGAAATTGCCCCGTCCCCTCCTGCGCTTGCATAAGGGACATAAACCAAGTCAACGGGCGGAACGCTACAATTTAATATATAATTTGTAAGAATAAATAATTTCTATATATGTAGAATTTTATTGTTATAAGAATTTTAGTGCTATATTTACGTATAATAGTTATAAGATATTCAGATTGTAAAATTATACTCGTTTGGGAATATTTTGATTTTTAATAATTTTAATCAAGATTACTGATTCATTCTAAACAATTTTAGAAAGATAAGCTCGCCGCTGTATGCAACTTTAAATTGCAATGCTTGCTCTTTTTTTTACCTTTTTCTGTGTATGTACAATAAAGAACAAGAATAAGAAATAAAATGTATTATTTTTTAACATGAAATTTTAATAATAAATATAAAAACTTTCCCTTTTATATTATTTACTGCTGCGGCTCGATTATACCACTACCTTATTGGCAAACCCACCAGAGTTAAGTTATTCGGGGAGAATAAGAGGACAGCTCTCAAACAGGCACAACCAGGTAGCCCACAATGTCTAAGACCGTTATAGCTGGGCGTTAAACAAAACAGACGGGCAGTGGTGTCACTAATGCGAGAGTTTTGGCACCATGCTCACCAACCCACCTGCCCAGCGTGTGAGTATGATGGGCATCACTTCCTCTTGGACCACCAAGAGAGGCGAAATCTTGGAAAGGCCTATGTCCAGCAATGTACGAAGACAGGCTGATGCATAGATTGACTTCTGCTGATTGATTAACACATGGAATATGACAAAATCATCAAATTTATTTGATGAATTGCCGCGGTACAAACAAAATTCACATGAAATCATAGTCGTTTTTTCACACAAATTTTAGCTAAACTGCTGGATTATATAATTAGATAAAGTGCTTGCACACACCTTTGATTGTTCTTATCGACCTAGAAACCAAATAAAAGTTACCAATACTGGTGAAAATGCTGAAAAAACCTGCATAAAGCTTAGTAAATTTTTAGGGCACACCTAAAAAGGTGCAACCTAAATTTTCCTAATATTAGAGCTGTCAACCCAATTTAACGCTCTAATTTGTTGCTTCAGAATACCAAAAACGCTAAAAACCCTTAAGTTGAATTGTTTTAGAGCTGTCATCGTAAATTTAGTTAAAATTTCAATTTGACGTTTCTAAACGCCAGCTTCAGAATACCAAAAAATTTTAAGTCATGGAAACTTAATTTTAGAGCACTTTTTATAAACGTCAGATTAGGGCACTTGCTTCAGAATAGGGGTCAGTTAGTTATGATCTTCACAAAACTAACCTAAAATGCTGTTTTAACTTTGTTTGGACCAGATCATGAATAATTGTGCATTAAATTTCAAACTCATACTTTATAAACCTCACTAATACTGAATTATTGGCGTCAACTGTCACATACCAAAATGTTTTTCAATTTTTTACTTCTATATAAGAAATAATGTGTAACCTTAACCAGTATATCCGGAACGCCCGTATGACAGGTTATCTTAGCATACACTACGTACCACAGCCGTAGCCAGATATTAGTTTTGGGGGGGTTCAAGAAAATAAAACGACAAAAAAGTGCATGAAATAAAATTAATATTCATTATGTTTGTAACAAATTCAAATAGTTTATTTTGCAAAGTAGGTATATATAATACACTTTTTACACGTCAAATTTAATCTAATAAAAAAAAATGTAATAAAATAATAAATGTACATGGACTAGATTAAAGGTGTATTTAATTTATGTAGCAATATATATACGATTAAAATGATAAGTAAAATATATATTATACAAGATGAAATCCAATCAAACGCCCGAACCAATACCGGAGACCCGGCCAGGGACCAGGAACAAGGTTCAATGATCACCAACCGAGCCCCCAGCACGAATCCAGGCGGCCGACCAAATCACATCCTATATACTACATACTAATAGGTTACATATATGCCTAACTCCGCCCATTCGATTAGTCTTGTTAAGAAGAACGGGCAAGAAACTTAGCAAGATGTCTTTTTAAATTGTTAGCAAAAGTGGAACCTGACCCGAAAAACGTCAAAGCAGGTTGTAATATTTTTAACTTTTCAGGGGGGGGGTTTGAACCCCCAAAACCCTCCCCCTGGCTACGCCCATGCTACGTACATACATTAGTAACAAAATTAACACGTTTGTAGTTCTGAAATTCACACAAAGCAAGCGTATCGCTACCATTACTGCTGGTGGTCGCCTTCTTCTCCGTGA
Organism: Ypsolopha sequella; assembly: GCA_934047225.1. Lineage (NCBI taxonomy): Eukaryota > Metazoa > Arthropoda > Insecta > Lepidoptera > Ypsolophidae > Ypsolopha > Ypsolopha sequella. The sequence continues at coordinate 15,480,185 of OW203985.1, forward strand.
TGGCGTTTATTGTTTGAGTAATAAAGCATAATATTTTGGTTGTATATTCTGAGCATACCTGATGTTAGCAGAAAGTAGAATACTAGCACTTTCCCGTGGCTCCGTCCGCACCTCAGCCTCCTTTTCTCCGACTTGTTTTACCACAATGGTATTGGCCTCTTCTTTTTCTAGCCAATATTAACGATTCGAAACAATTTATGATTGGAAAACCGTTTTGAGGTATAGCTTTCCTGAACTGTTTTTCATCATTAAGCATTTCCATAAATATATTTAATTTTTCTTGAACGTATCCTAGGAGTCTCAAGGAGCCAAACATTCAACCTAATTTGATGATTGATGACGTCACATAAATTAAATATATAATGAGTACATTATAATCAGTAATCATATTTATTAAATTAATATATAGTGAGTACCATTAATATATACATACTTTATAAGAAAATTCTACTAAAATACTTATAAAATCGATTTAAAAGCACGAAAATTATAATTATTTAACTTACATACCTAAAATTTATATTTTTATTCCAGAACGCAAAGAAAAATAGCTGCTTTGTTTATCCATTCAAAAAAAAAGGGGGGCGGAAAAAATTTCTTACCGAAAAACCGTTTGTAAATCAATGAAATAGTTCTCGAATTACAAAATAAAAAAGAGACAGGCAGACAGACAGTCGGATGATACAAAATCAAACGAAATTCTTCGAAGCCGCGTGAAAAAGCCAAGAGCGAGATGTCAGATTCTGTTTTATCAAGAAAGAAAATATAAATATTATTATAGTACATTACAAACTAGAAAATATCAATCAGAAACAAATCCAAAGACAAGAATTTGACAAAAAAATCGGTTTGATGTTTCTGATTGATATTTTCTAGTTTGTAATGCACTCTAATAATATTTAGAGTATTCATAGCGATGGATTTCGAAAAATAAACATAATCAAAGAAAATATACTACCGTCCTTCTTTCACACTATGATTTTATATATGTTTGTACATCTCGTGACATTATGTACGTCTACAAAAGAGGATGTGTTTTATTGCCTACTTTTTAGGGTTCCTTACCTCAAAATTAAAAAACGGAACCCTTATAGGATCACTTTGTTGTCCATCTATCAAGAACCCTTTTCTCGAGCTCTATGAGAAATATCAAGTTGAAACTAATATGTACCTCCTAAAGAAGTTAATAGCCCCATGGTGCTGTTGAAAAATCATACTTCTTAGTCAATGTGAAAAAAAAAACAATTGGCTCACCGGGCTCACCATGTAAGCCTATGGTTTGACATGTAGAGAGGATGAATGAAAGTACAGTGATGGAAGAAATGTATGGTGCGCAAGTGGAAGGTATACCTTGACCAGGCCGCCCTAGAAGGACGTATGCTGACCAAATTGGCAACATACTGAAGAAAGACAATGTCAAAAGTACAAGGAATAGAAGAGATTGTATGACTAGATTAGTGGATGTGGAAGAGGCGAAAGAGGTGTGTCTGGATCGTAACAGCTGGAAATCTGTAGTATCTGCCTACCCCTCTGGGAGACAGGCGTGATTATATGTATGTGTGTAAACATGTAGGGCACTTCCAGTTGACTTAGAATTAGAAATTCCGTTCACGATTTTGTATTATATAATATATATATATATATATATATATATATATATATATATATATATATATATATATATTATATAATACAAAATAGGAAAAAAACAGAACATAAATAATGTTCTGTTTTTTTCCTATACGTGTGCTATATATATATATATATAGCACACGTATAGGAAAAAAACAGAACATTATTTAATTTAATTATTCAAAAAGTAATAAATAGTCATCTTAATTCGGCACTTTGGACACATCAAGTTTATTTGATCGTAAGTATCAAGTTATGTTGGTCACTAATAACTGCTTTTGGAATAAGTGTCAGTGTGTACATAAGTACACAAACACACATAAGTGTGTGTGGGAAAAACAACATATTTGTGTTATATGCTGTGTGGTCCAAAACTCAAAACTGATCTAAGATTGCAATTTTCTTTACTAATTTAACATCTCTACGGTGAACTAAATTCATTTTCTTTAATTTACCCTTGTTTCTCTATAAATTTATCAGCACAATACGAATGTTACTTTTCTGTAAATGCTAAGTCTCACGCTAGAATCCGCTAGATTATATTTGGATGTACAAGAATAACTTCAAACCTATGTACAAGTAGATAAGGTACTACATACAAACAACCAACAAGTATAAGTTTTACTATAGGAACATAGAAACCTACGTTTTCCCGGGAAACCCATGCGTTATCCGGCCGTTTGTTAAGCTGTAGAATTATGTGGCCCCCGAGAGAGCGCTAAGGTAAGCAACGGAAACAAGTTTTAGAAACCTTTTCTTTTTCACGAAGATGGATATTTCTTGCTGTGAGAAAGCGATTATAAGTAGGATACCTTCGGTCATGAGAGACACGTCTGTATAGTAATGTGATGGGCAAAAAAAACTGATTAAGGTGATATATCGTCCGGGGAAAAAGGCGGAAAGACCCACAGTGCGAAAGGGGTGGAATCGGGGAAATTTGACAGAATGTCGGTTTGATATTAATATAAAATTAAGGAAAATAGCTATAAAAATTTCCTTAACCAGTAATTTAGGTATTGTTAAAACCCATCTAAATAAATATTTTTGAAGTTTGTATGCTATCCCAATTAGTCAGAATATCAAATTTAGACCTCATTTCAATAATTATTTCTATCCAGTGAAATTCCTCCAATCGCTTTTCTGATAGTCAAAAATCTAGAAAAAGGTTGCAAAATTGTTATAGATACTAATTTATTTAACTTGGACTTCTTTTGAACAGCACATAAATAACATCAAAATGTGTCGATTTTGACGATATACCCCCTTAATTTTATTTAAAATGACAAGAATGGTGTTAATTGTTGACATCCGGACAAGCAGTGATAAGACAAAGTCTTTATTTTTAATCCCCGAAAAAAAGGATAAGCCACGGATTAAACACAATTGCCATTTACGTTTGTATGTAGGAGTATGTATGTAACTGTGTAAGTTTTAATAAGAGTCTGTATCACCTTAACTTACAGTTTGTACACCCGACATACTCCCACACCTAAACTTGAATTGTTTACTTGTAATAAATTTCCTCTTGTCATAATAGATTATTGTACAAGGGAGGTATATAGTTATTTCATATTATACATTCAAGGTTGTAATTATTGACCACTTACACCCGTGTTGAACACTCTGCTCTTCATCACTAACACAAGGAAATAAAAATAACTGACATTATTTCATATGTTTTCAATGCAAGTGCTCGTGAAGGCTTACTTTTTATGCATCAAAACCGAACAGAAAGTCGATTATTTTGCCCTAGGGCTTTATTATTCATATTATTTTTAAATTATTTACAATGGTTGGCTAACTTGCAGCCTTTCCTGTGTACCATAAATGTTATACTTTATTTTCCACTGTTTAACGGCTCTGGATACAATCGTTTTGAGCCAATCATAATTTAACGTTCACAAGATTATATTTGTTTTATTTCCTCACACTATGCATTGAAAAACGTAGTATGATACACGGGCGTAAGATCAATAAATTACTCGGTTACGTTTAAAACACTCGCTACGCTCGTGTTTTAAATCGCCGTCGTATTTTATTCTTTTTCGCCCTTGTAGCATAAACTACTATTTCAACAAAGTTTCAATGCTGCCAATTTTTATGCCTCTTTCTTTTTTCGTGCAATAATCGTGCTGGCCAGTGCGATTGTTTTAAAAATGAAACCAATTTATTGTATGTTTAAAGAATATTATACTACAATTAAACACTTTTTGAGCTTTATTTATTTATAAGGGATAGTTTATAGTTATATAAACAATAAAACATATTTAAACTCGATAAATATAGAATATAGACCAATTAAATGTATAACTTTTAATAAGCGTCTTTTAAACAATTCATTTAGCATATTCACTTATTAATATTAGTCAATGGAAAATTAAATACGCCATTAGAAAATAAAAAGAGGTTGGGCAGAACAAATATTTTCCATTGCCATTTAGTTAGACGAGTGATTTTCAAATTTTTTTAACTCCCTAGGGCTTTGAATTGAATTTTTATCCCGCTATTCGTGTTAAATACGAACTTTGTACTTTCAGAGCATGAGTGATGATATTGCAGGCTATTTCAATGGGTTTATTATTTTATAAATTATCTTATTCTGTAACATTTGCTTCTTATTTTGTTGTCTTGCCATACATCTTTGTAAGGTAAATTTTTTTTTTGTTTTTATTCATTTAGTATAATTTTGCCTCGAATTCTCTTTATAACACTATAAAAGAAACCGGTTGGGCATAGACATTACATTTTAAATTTTGTGCCCAAGTAATTACATATGTCATTAACGAAATTTTTTATTATTGTAAATAAAACAAATTCTTGATAACTGTTCCACTTTTTATATATATTACACTAGCGACCGGTTTCGTTATAATAACATCGTCAGGCTTTTAGATATCGCTACGAATCATGAGATGAAATATTTCGTCTTTTATATAAGAATATATAAATATATACATTTTATATATGTATAATATACAATATGTTCCAAATGGTCCATCAAGAACCAACAACGACAATTATCAACTTTTTTATTGTTTTGTTCTCCCATACATATTTAAGTCAAACCCTAAGTCGGTCAATATGAAAAGCTTTAATTGTTTTTTTTCCAATTTCGCATAATTATTTATTAGCCTAAGATGGCAATTCTGGCACATGCGACAACTTGCGAAGGCCAAAGGCAGTGATTTTTAGAAACTCTTTACACAGACCACCCCCAATAGACATCCCGTAGAAAGCAATTACTATCTTTTCAATGCATGTGCGCTCGTAAAGGCCCACTTTTTATACAGCAAAACCGAACAGAAAGTCGATTATTTTGCCCTAGGGCTTTATTATTATTTTTTTTAATTCATTTACAATGGTTGGCTAACCTGCAGCCTTTCCTGTGTACCATAGACGTTATACTTTTTTTTCCACTGTTTAACGGCTCTGGATACAGTCCTTTTGAGCCAATTATAATTTAAAGTTCACAAGATTATATTTGTTTTCATTTCCTCACACTATGCATTGAAAAATGTAGTATGATACACGGGCGTAAAAGCAATAAATTACTCGGTTACGTTTAAAACACTCGCTACGCTCGTGTTTTAAATCGTCCTCGTAATTTATTCCTTTGCGCCCTTGTAGCATAAACTACTATTAAGACGCGTTGGATGGAAAAAAAATCCGACAGTCATTTTAATTTAAATTTAGTATTTGAGTGCAAAATACCATTAGCGGTTTCAAAAAAATAACCAATTTTAGTCTAACAACAGTTTGACTTTAGACAATATTTTCATGCTGCTTCTTATTTGCGAGAATAATTTCCTATAATTAAGTAGTTTTTAATATGAAATGAAAAATGAAAAAATCTTTATTGACGCAAAAAAAAAAAAAAAAAAAAGTACACAGAATAATTGGAACTCTGGCCATTAGGGTAGGCTGGGACCTGAATTCCAACGGCCAGTTAATAGTTTAAATAACACTATTATATTTTTTTCATAAATTTTAAACATACCTTTTAAGGGTCGGCGCTCGGGCTCACGGGCAAAAACAGGGTTCTGCGTTTTCATTGTTGATGGTAGTAAATAATGCAATTTCTAGACAAAATAAATAGCACTTGCTACTCGATAAGGTGAAGTACAAGGGTTGATGAGAAAATTGCAGTCATATTTTATAGTTACGTCAGAAAGAAATCTGGAATCTCGGGCTCACGGGCAAAAACATAAGACGTAAGACATAATTTATTTTCACACCAAAAACTTTTTTGCATACAGTCAACAGATTAACAGACATATTTAAACAAACATAATTAAATTATAATTAGAGAAAGGGAACGAGCATTCATCTGCTAAGTGTAGGTATCCGCATGGATGTTACCCTGTCAGCCAAACTAAGTTGCATAATTTACTCTATGCTAAGTTGCCTTGTCCGCATGACAGCCAGTGGTCCTACCAATCGATGGATCAGATTTGGCGTAATATAAACAAACAAAAAGATTGAATAATTATAATTAAAGTGAAAGCTAAACCAATACTGCCTAAAATCTAAAATAACCACTATAAAACAACTAAACCCTACGGCCTACACATACATATCTATATATTATATTACATACATAACATACGTAAGTATTAAACAGGGTTCGGCGTTTTCACTTTTGATGGTAGTAAATGTTACAATTTCTAAACAAAATAAATAACACTTGCTATTCGATAAGATGAAGTACAAGGTTTGATGAGAAAAATGCAGTAAAATTCTATAGTTACTTCGGGAAAAAATCTGGAATCTCAGGCTGGTAGGCAAAAACAGGGTTCGGCGTTTTCACTTTTGATGGTAGTAAATGTTACAATTTCTAAACGAAATAAATAACACTTGCTACTCGATAAGATGAAGTACAAGGGTTGTTGAGAAAGTTGCAGTAAAATTTGATGGTTATTCAGAAAAAAATCTGGGATTTCAATAAAAACGCTCAGATTATCACGGTCGCGGCCCTCAGTCACCCGCGAGCTGTCAATATATCAGGGGTTGCTTTTTTTCTGAAGTAACTATAAAATGTTAAAGCAATTTTCTCAACAACCCTTGTACTTCATCTTATCGAATAGCAAGTGTTATTTATTTTGTTTTGTTTAATCATTGTAACATTTACTAACATCAAAAGTGAAAATGCCGAACCCTGTTTTTGCCCAAGGTCAAGTGCCGACCCTTAAGAGAAATAAAATTATCAATGGGAGTCATTTTGGGAAATAAAGCTAGTTCAGTGGTTCCCAAGTTGTAACTAAACATCAAGAGAGGCAGATGTTGCAGGTGATATGTGCAATTTGAATAGATATGATACATGATGCAAATGTCATTGTCATATCGTAGAATTCGGCATTTCACAATCTACTTAGGCATATTATACTTTTGTTAAAACTACAGGGAGTCACCTCGGTCCACTCCGCTTCGCTCAGCTCCCCAAAATTATTTACATGTAACCTTAACACGCTTCGCTCGTTGTTGCACCTATTTTTGACTTTTAAGTTAAAGACTTCATTTTATGAAATGACGACGACATTTACATAAGTTACAAACAGAAAATAATGCATGACAAAATAAAATATTTTACTACAACGGAATATTTGTCTAGTTGCAGCTTATTGTTGGGGCAGAGCCGAAACATCTGCAACGCTAGCTAAACGTTATAGGCAGCATGACATTGGCTGCAGGCGAACTATTAGCCGAACTAATACAGAAGGAAGACAGCACCTCAGCTGTTCTCCGTACTCTTCGAAACTTCCTCTCGTTCCAGAAACTTGGATAATTTTCTGGCTGGTTTCGGATTGTTGGAGATTGAACATACAGCCAAAGCGAGCTTCGGTAAAGGCGAAATTAGACAACAGTTTGAGAACTGTTGATAAACCTAAGCCGTTTAGGAGCGCTTAAAGCTTTGTACCGCTTCATCGAGACTGATTTCTCAAATACCATTCGAAAGTTCCTTCAGTCTTCGGTTTCCAATATACGAGTAGAGTGCAGTTGCTATAGAAACAAGAGTAGTTTAGTCATGAGTGAACTAGAATAATAATACGAATACTACTTTATCTGAGCCTCGATTGGGTCCGCAATATATTGTTTTACCATTGTTATAAAGATAATGAGAATTGAGAGGGTTAAATTAAATTAGATACAGTCAGAGGGTCTTATCGCTTAAAGCGATCTCCTCGAGACAATCTTTGAGTGGAAAAAGTTGTTAAAGAAAGATTTAAAAAAAGGCGGTGTACTAACTTTTTGCTAATGCCTAACATGCACACATAATATATGTATGTATATTTTATTTCATGTAATATTTAAAAAATAAACATAAACTGAAGAGTAAAGGAATAAAGATATTACGGTAATCAGAGTTAAATCTCTAACCAGTCTCTTGATGATATTCAGGAAAGAAAAGAAAGACTATTTCACAAACAAACAGCTTATACTCGTAGGTACTGTGAAGGAAATATCAGAGAAGACGATGAGTGCAACGGTTCGGCGAGAAGCAGATTCTGACAGAGATATAGACTGTACGATTACCGTAAATTCCTGTTGTCTTGTATTTTCTTATCCCTTCACTAAAGTAGATACAACTAATTTGAATAGTTTGAGTTTTAGTATCTAACAGATATGTAAAAAAAAGGAAATATGCTAAAAGTCTCTTGCCCTTCTTCTTAGCATGACTAATCGAGTGGGCGGAGGTAGGCATGTATTTATATATGTAATCGATTGGTATGTATTATATAAGGTGGGATTTGATCGGCCGCCTGGATATGTGCTGGGGGCTTGGTTGGTGTTTGGGTGCGGTGTTTAAGAGGGTGCCGAGCAAAATAATCTAAAACGACAGTCACTGTTAAATTGATTTATTGAATAATATTTCAATGATAAATAAATAAAATATATATTTATTATCACAGCGAATGTATATACACTTCCGCCGCAGCGAATATTAAAAATAACTTATGGTATAAGAAACAAATCTATCTAAAGTAGTCCTAAAATCTAAAAAAGGTATTGGAGTTTTGGTCATTTCAATAACTTAACTGTTGAATTTTGTCTCAACCATAATTAAAGACAATCACAAACGTTATAAAACACAATTGGGCCGTTTCACATTTTTAAAATTTTGTCTGGTAAATTAAATATGATTTTTTCTGTTAAATTCAATCAATTGGACCACGATAAAAAACTACCACGAGAGAACAAGCGAGGTGTCTAATCGTTCGCAGCCCGTCAGGTGAAATTCGACAGTGTTTTTTTTTTCTCCTGTACTGTCTTTATTTGAGCTAGTCCGCTGGGAATGGGAGAGGATTTTTTTTATTATTTCATTGTCATTGAACGTTGTTCCTGGTCAGTGGCCGGGTCTCCGGTAAGGGTTCGGGTGGTTGATTAGATTTCATCGCCCGAACCCATACCGGAGACCCGTCCAGGGACCAGGAACAAAGTTCAATGATCACCAACCGAGCCCCTAAAAAAAGCATAACATATGAAAAAGCATAACATGCCCCCAAATTATCAAACAACTGCAGGTATAGTGTATAACACAGATATATCTAGAGGTAATATATTTCTGTGGTGTGTACTATGTAGGTATTATTTTACCGCAGTAGAAATGAGCGGTTACGACGCCGAGCGGAAAAACCGGGGATTTACAGTGTTTTCCTCTCAAATATACACTTCCTCTTACGGAAAAACTATTTTACGTTTCTGCTTTGTATTTTTAGCTTTCGTAAGAACAATAGAACTAGAAAGAAATACAAATAAAAGTTAAATATTATATTTAAAGGAAATAGTGAATACAACGTGTAGATAGAAAGTACTTTTAGGCTTTCGTACTCAATGTAAGAAACCCTTATCATTTTGTAATGTCTGTCTGTCACACTTTTACATCTCAGAATATTTCATCTCAGTTATAGATCTGTAAATAGAAATTCCCTTATAATAGGTAGAGCATATTGTACTTCGTACGTATGTATGCTATTGTGGACATAATCTTATGCAATTATCACAACGTATTCAGGAATTGCATTGTCATGACAAACTCATGTGGGTTTATTGGCACTATTGATATAGCATAGAAGATTATAAAATTATAAATAAATAAAAAACAACACAAGCAAAATATGTTGAAAAAAATAAAAAGAAAAAAAGTTGAGTAGCCGCGTATTTTTAGATAATTCCTTTTTTTTAGTAAATGTATTATATTTTGTTTTGAAAGCTTTATTTATTTATTTTTTTATTTATTAGCATAAAAACAATAAAAAAAATATTATTCGATATATTTAGACCCATCATCTTTTTTTTTAGAGAATTCTTTTTTAAACGGATTTTCAAAATTATTTTGAAGCAGTTTTACACCCTACCAAGAAAGAAGAATCTGTAAAAAATTTAAAAAGGGTTCCTTACGCACTGCATTTACGGACGCAAACTGAAAAAAAAATCATGGTAACAACATATTGAAATATTTATAACAAGAGTATTTTGTGCAACTGTGACATAATAAGAGTAATTGCGACACAAGTGCTTGTTTACAAAACCAACGAAGTAACTAATATAAAAATAATAATATTAATAATATATTATAACATCGGGTCTTAACATTGAACAAACAATATAGGTACTAAAACAGTTTAATATGTTGTATACCTCTTTAATATCTTTATGAAAAATTTTACGAAAAATATCACCCGCCATACTTTTAAAATAATGTGGATTATCATAATTTTTTTTTCAAAATCACATTGACATTCCTTAATCATTTTAAAATTTTAAGCGTTTGATAATATATTATTATATATAGTGTTTGTAGATGGGATAGGTTGCGTGATGAGTGTGTGGAAGAGAATGCTAGAAGAAAGTCCTATATAAATTGTTTAAAGAGTTCATTCCAGTGCGTAGGGGTTGTAATAATAGTCACTTTCCAACTTGGTATTCTAGACCCCTCATAAAATTAATTCGCGAAAAGCGGAAAATACACACCAGATGGAAAACTTATGGGAATCCACTGGACTATCAAGATTTTAAGTTACTGAGAGCTAGAGAAAAGAAAATTATTAAAGAATGCTATCAGTCTTACATAAGTTTCGCAGAAGATAATATACATAAATCACCTAAGTACTTCTGGAGTTTCATTAAGTCAAAATTTACTGTTAACGCTGTTCCTGAAACCATGGTCTACGATGACAAAACATCATCTGATCCCGAAACAATATGTAACTATTTTAATACCTACTTTCACTCCGTGTTTGTCACTAACAGCAATAATGATACAAGCGGGTCCTCAACCAATATTTCAGAAGAAAGTCCAATCGATATTTCTTTCATTAATATCAGTGAAGCTCTCGTACTTAGACAATTAGAACTAGTGGATATTAATAAAGGTGCAGGTCATGATCAAGTTCACCCTATTATAATACAAAAATGTGCTAAAGAACTGTCTACTCCAGTAACTCTTATTTACCGCAAATCCCTGGCTGAAGGCTGTTTCCCCGAAATCTGGAAGAAAGCACTCGTCACGCCTATCTCCAAGGGTGGGGACAAACACGATATCAAACAATATAGGGCTATTTCAAAGCTCTGTCTTTTAGGTAAAATACTTGAAAAGATAGTCACCGAACAGTTGACCAAGGTTGTTGCACGCTACATGTCACCTTCACAACATGGCTTCTTTAGAGGCCGGAGTGTTGATACTAACCTTATTACTTACACTGATTTTATACTAAACGCCATGGATGCTGGCTGCCAAGTGGATGCCGTGTATACTGACTTCTCCAAAGCGTTTGATAAAATAAAACATAATACACTTTTTTCAAAACTGGAAAGAGTTGGTATACACGGTGATCTATTAAGGTGGCTAAAATCATACATTAGTAATAGGAGTCAGGCTGTGTCACTAAAGGGTTTTACTTCTAAGTATCTTATTATTGAGTCCGGAGTGCCTCAGGGCTCTCACTTGGGTCCATTTTTGTTCTCTTTATATATTAATGATATTAGCATCTGTTTAGAAAACTCATGCCATCTGTTGTATGCAGATGACACAAAAGTATTCAAAGTTATCCTATCCGAAAACGATTGCGACGAACTACAATCGGACCTAGATAGATTTGTCAATTATTGTCAGCTAAATGAACTTGTCCTTAATACTGACAAATGCTACACAATTAGCTTTACTCGGAAACATAAGCCTATTAATTTTGAATACAAGTTTGAAAGAAATGTTATCAAACGTGTAGACCAGGTGAGGGATCTGGGCATAACTCTCGACTCCAAACTACATTTCAATATACATATTGACAATATTATTGCCAGAGCCTATAAAAACTTAGGTCTAATACTTAGACTTTCAAAGCCCTTCAAACGTGCTGCATCTTTTAAAACATTGTTTTTTGCATACGTTCGTAGTATTTTGGAATTTGGTTGCGTCATATGGAACCCTCAATACGCAGTCCACATTGATAGACTTGAAAGAATACAAAATAAATTTCTTAAATCACTTGAGTATCGAACAAGAAACTTTTTTCAAGGTTATGAGAGAGCGTCTAAACACCATAGTATTCCATCCTTGCAAAGTAGACGCAAGTACCTAGATTCTTTATTTCTCTTCAAAATTATTAACAATAAAATTGATTCCGATGCATTACTAGAAAAAGTAACATTTAAAATTCCTCGTGCCTCTTCACGTTCAAAAGATACTTTTTATTTACATTTCTGCTCAACAAATTATGCAAAAAATACTTTTTTCCGACGTGCTTCTAACACGTATAACACGTGTCTAAGCGATATAGATATCTTTGCATTATCCTTATCTGGTTATAAACATAAAGTTGGAGAAGCTTTATTCTGAATGTGTTCTTTGCATTTTTTATTTTAAATTTTTGTGTATATATTATTGTTCAACTACTATTATTATATAAGTAATTAATTAATGTATACTTAATATTGCTTGTTCTTTAATGTTTAGCATATTTTTAGTTTATTCCGTCTTGTTTAATTGTGTTCGAAATTTTTCAATAAGTGTTTCACTTTTATGGAACTTTAGGTCTGTTTGTTATTGTCTATTTATTTTTTATTATATGTAAATGACTGTTTGTTTCCTAAATAAAATAAAATAAAAATAAAAAAGTATGTTAGTGAGTGTACGATGCAGGCAACACCGTTCATAGAAATTAGTCGTTGATTAACCGCCACTCGATCTAATTATATTATAATACCTATATTTAAATACAGTCCACATACATAAACAAGTCCCGTGTGAGTTTAATTTATAACGACCAGCCTCTCACGGTAAAGTGCTTAAAATAAAATTATGTACACATATAATATTGTAACAATTTGTTCTGTAATAACTGTAATGTTATAATATTTCGTATAATAAATAAATGTCTAAATATATTATTGTAAAATAATAATTTTATTTACACAATACTTATTAAGTAGTGTGAACGTTTTGTAAATACCTACTTATATTCTAAAAACGAAAATTATAATAAAATGGAGGTTTTTTGGCACAAGTGAAAGAATAAAACCGAAAATCGTCAATTTCCAATCTTATGTGAGATAGTACTTTTCCAACTTAATTTAAAACTTAAGTTTCATTCGTAATTGTACGTAAATTTTCATTTTGTACGTAAATATAACATTGCATTTCTTGATCAAATTATAACTAAGTCTGCTTACATACTTATTTGTTATAAACGGTACGGAATTTTATTGATGCCAGTCGGAAAGAAAAACTAATATATAATATATTAATATAATTATAATACTTTAATGGCAAAGAGTAGAGGTGGTAGAGATGATGCCGGGCTCGACTGTGGAAGTACCACCATCTTACTTGGAGACCCCCTCGAAGTTATTCGGGGGAGAGTAAGAGCACAGCTCACAGGCAAAAAACCAGGAGGCCCACCATGCCTGGGACCGATGGATGGCGGTATATCCATCCCTAATAGCCAGGCCTTATATGGAACAGACTGGTAACGGGCAGCGGCGTCACTGGTGCGAGGGTTCCGGCATCGCGCTCACCAACCCGCCTGCCTAGCGTGTGTGAGTATGGGCAAGTCTTCCAGGATGGCCGCTGGAAGTGGCAAAGTCCTGGAAAGGCTTATGTCCAGCAGTGGACGAACTAGGCTGATGGATGGATGGAATGGCAAAATATGATTCCCTTTTTAAGATTTTATTTGCTACTTAATATACATTTATTAGTTTACGTATATTGCTCTGTTAAATATAACTTATAAAGAGGCAAAAACTTTCAATCGTAACTTAAATACAAGACTCAATGGTGTCGATTCAGCGTAACATGACTAACTTATTCGACTGGACTTACCTTATTTTAACCGTCCTGTCTTTTTCTTTCTTTGTCGAAATGACAAGCACAGAACGCTTAAATTAAGTTTAGTCCTGTCAAATAGGTTAAGATGTGCTTCACCGAATCGACACCAATAACCAACATTCCGTCGAGTTCAACACCAAAACCGAATCAAAGTCAGCTTGTAAATAGAAATGAAAAGCCACTTAATACTAAAAGCGGCGAAAATCTCATTCTGGCGACAAATTGAGAAACATACCTTCGTGCGGGGCGGGCGGGCGGCGACCACAGACTCTGGCAAATAGCTATTTATTGTGGCGTGCCATGGCGGAGCTCGAGACACCTGTCCCAGCGACCCGCTGTCGGCCCAAAACTCAATCTGTGACATTGTTCCACTGTACAGCTTTATATTCAAACCTTAAAGTTTGATAAGCTGTTTCTCGCTCAAAAATCGAGGATCGGTAGGAAAGAAGTTCAGAAGACATTTTTATTGTTATTGCAATAATATTCTAATATTCTTCACAAACGTGTTGTAAATTTTACCATTCAAGTATGGCAGTCTACTCTACATAATTAAACAAGAATACTTTTTTTAGTCGCAACGTAACTGTTTCTATTAATTATTTATTGCAAGGCACATTTTACTAGAATTCAGAATATACTAGACTTATGAAGTAACTGCTACTCACAATAAATATTATTTGGGATCCTCCAAAAAAAAGTTACCAATCGAGTGTGAAAATAAGTAAAGATGCTAGAGGAACCCCGTTTGCAGTGAGCCCTTGTCTAATATTCCTAGCTGTGACACCTTCACTAATTCTATTTGCTTGATGCAGGCTTTAATATTATATTGTAAGTTGTTTACATTAATAATTAAACATATTATGTAACTATGATAGAAATTAATTTCCACATTTTAATACTTGTCAATTTATCCATCGCAAGGAGATACAAATTAATATTATGTCATTACGGTATAAAACGCAGAAAGACAATTAAATCTGGATCCCGCCAAACTAGTTTTTTGGAAGTCCTGCAGCGCAGAAGAGAGCCGGTGGGGTAGAAGAAGAAGGTTATATATAGCGAATCGCGCCACTACGTTGCCATAAATAACCTGCGTGGTTATTTTTTCGGATCCCAGTAGATTTAAAGATCCTAATAGTAGGCCAAACTAGTTTATCCTAAAATCGGGTTAAGCCGGTAACATACATATTGTAGCATTTGCTACAGGTATTCAACCTTTTTTATCTATTTTGGTCTTTCTTTGTCGTTGATTTCTTTACTGAATTTTTAAATTCGAAAATTTGGAATATTTTGTCACATTTTTTTGTTATTTTTCTCATATCGAAGAGTATCGTCGTAGAAGGAATACAAAATTTGCCACAGAAAATTAAAATATGAAATTTGAAATCTAGTTGGATTCTCGAAAACAGAGCACATTTGCCATAGAACCATGGAAGCCTGTTTTTTCTTCATTTCCTGGTAAGTTTTGTGTACTTTTGTTGCTTCAATGCACTCCCTTAAGCGCATGCAAAGGTTTTTGCCGTATTCTGCGAAGGTCCTGCTGGTTAACTCACTCTTGCTCCCTATTTTAGACTATGCCGATGTCTGTTATCCCGATCTCACTGAAGGATTGTTAAATAAGCTAGATCGTCTCCTCAATTTATGTATACGATACATCTTTGGCCTACGTAAGTATGACCATGTGTCTCAATCTCGTTCTGATCTTAAATGGCTTAACATCCGAAATCGTCGTAACGCTCACATATTATCTCTTCTTTGGAACATCCTCAATGACGCCCTATCCCCTCCTTATCTAAAAGAGCGGTTTGTTTTTCTCGATTCTCTTGGCCGCTCTCAGCGACCTGAGAACCGTTCACTTCTGCGCACTCCGACACATAATACTGACATGTTTACTAGTTCTTTCACAATTTCCGCAATACGTCTCTGGAATGGTTTACCGGTCAGGATACGAGAATCTCTATCACTAGCAGTTTTTAAAAATAGAGTTCATCAGCACTTTCTTAAAACGCAAACTATTTAATCGGGTTTTTTTGTTTCTTCTTTTGCACGAGTTTAGAGTCTTGTCTTAAATGTGTATCTATATATTAATATGTATGTATATGTGTATTTATTGTATAGAAATATATATCTATTTTATATTTTATATATTTATAATATATACCTCTATATACCATTGATACTGCTTAGTAAGTAATGGTTTTTAATATTGTGTAAACTTTTTACTATTTAATATTTAGTTATTTATAAGCTTGTACCTATTTAATTATCATTTTATCATCTTTTCCGGCACTACCCTAATTTATCCACATCACCAAAGGTAAACTGGAAGATAATGCTAATTAGCATTAAGTTCGCCTTGTGTACTATGTTTATAAGTGCAATAAAGAATTTTTATTATTATTATTATTACTTTTGGTTTCATTCTCTGAAAATCCCTTTTGTCCCGTTTCGAATACGTTAATTTCCTTGCCCAGATTTCGTAGGCATGTCTTGACGCTGTTGTTTTATTTCTTTACAGCGACCCTTCGGGTTTTTAAGGGTTTTTCCAGTTTTTTTCCATTTCCGTTTGGTTGCGCATCTGAAATGAGGCCAGAAGGTACGGACCACGTACGCTGATGGGGTACGTTTCCCGAGTTATACCAGAAGTTGGCGTATGACAATCACGGTTTGATTGACTACTCCGTGGGAAGACTGCAAACACCTACGTCACGAAGACACCCCTATCAGGTTTTTATATCTGTAGCCTGGCATTTAATAGACTCTGAATCAATCATTTTCTTCCTTAATGTAAAGCTAGATAACGATTGCTTTTAATACCTTAAAGTTATATTTTCTCTCGACTAGAAGTTATTAATACTTCCGCGAAATTGTAGTTTCTGGGATCCTATAAACTAGTTTTATAATTCAAATTCGAATCCATAATATCGTAAGCCAAGCGTCGTTCAAGCTCCAAAAACAAAATCCTAAAACAAGATAGACTAGGCATTTTTTTGTGTTAATTTTATAAGTTCCGATGTACCTAATACTCTTCTGATATTCTTGTGTTTTATACCATTTTTTTACTTCAGTTTTGTTATTTTTAGTATATCAAAAAAAAATATATAATGTCTTTATCCTGATTTATCTTTTTTTTTTGGCTGTCACCAGGCTTGCCTGGTGGCAGTCCAAATTTAGGCCGAATCGACCAAGTTAACAAAATTACACTCGTTTTTCTAAAGTAGCTTACTAAAATTTTAAAAAGTAATGCTATAATATACACTTTAAATTATGCAACAAACCTCATACCGGAGACTCAGTTCAGTACATAAGTAATCAGAACAGAGGTTCCATTACTTTTTTGCTAAATTTGCAAAATGGTTGTTGTCAATGAACTTGAAAAAGGAACCAAATATGTATTTAAAATTTTACAAAAAGTGCCATTGAACATTCATAAAATAACCACGGAATCTATCTTTAAATAAATGAAAATTCAATCCATTTCACAAATTAAATTAAAAGCACTCGTACTAGTAGTTTTACCATTAATTTGTAACCAGTTTTTCTCCCAACCGGTTTCGGATTTTACACCATTTTCAAGGAATTTAGAGTAGGATAGAGTCAGAGTTTCTTCATGCGTGCAAAAGAGACGGCACTACAACAGAATCAGAATATCATTCATCCAAAGCGGCCTTTTAGAGGATCTGTTCAAGATGTGTTTCATGTTGCACCACGTGCCGAGTAGTGCCGACCAAGTATAAATTTTGTCAATTCATTTAATGTTTCATTCATTTAATTCTGTGAATGATTTTCCCAAGTTTTTTTATGTGCTGACATAATCATTGGTGTAACTTTTTTTCCATATATTATCATATGGTTCGTGAAAGTATGAAGCATTATCAATAATTTAAAATGAATACACGTGACGCCCTCTGGATGTAACCAAGAGTTAGAAAAAGTTTGTTTTTTAATTATATTTCTTACTCATTTAGCTGTCATATTTTATTTCTAAAAAGTTTTAACTATAAGGCACCCATATACTATTACATATTTAGGATAATAATAATATGTAATAAATATTTGCACAGACACAACCATGTGGCCACAACTCTTCATCAGGAACTCGCCCACAAGTGCGGCGTCATAGATGCCTTATTACAGATTACAGGTACATTCTTGAAAAAAAACCCGGACAAGCTCTACTGTGATTGATCCGTCATCATATCACGGATAGGACTATTCTCGCGAATAAACTTGACATCGTGATGATGGACTGAGCACAGTCTCGGTTGTTTTTGGTGGATATATCACAATCCCATACGATAAGAACCTGATCGTGAAAGCCGAAACGGAAGAGGCGCGTAGGAAGTATCTCTACCTGGCTCACGAGGTTACCTACGTGTGGGGCGTGGTATCCACCGAAATCATCCCAGCTGTTTTGGTGTCAATTCGGTGTTACATGATTTAACTTATTTAACAGGACTAAACTTAATTTGAGCGTTCCGTCTTTTTCTTTCTGTATCAAAAACACTTAAAATAAGGATATCCTGTCCATAGATGATTATATGGTCCAGTCAAACAAGTTAAGTTGCGTAACGCCGAATCGACACCATTCTATATAAGTTCAAACCTACCTTTGGGTTTTTTCTTATAAACTTCTTCTTTGAATCATCAAAAAAAATGTTTTTGATTGCTCATCTATAGAAATACAGACAAACGAGCACGTATGTTCATATACGTAAATAACCCATCATTAATTTTGATTGAGTTTTTTACAGAAGATTCTTAGACTTGACAAAAAACACGAGTTCCGGTTTCGGAAGGCAATACTGTGTACTAATTCTATTTATAATGTACACCACTGTACTTATTACATCAAATATAATACAAATATACAAATAAATCATCTGCGACTTTCAAAAATGATACAAATAAATCGTACATACTCATATGTACAAAATCAATAATCGTTTAGTTTTAACTTTCAATTTAATACGTTTCACAAGTCAAAATTTAATCTTATAAAAATATATGTAATAAAATAATAAATGTACATGAACTAGATTAAAGGTTTATTTAATTTATGTAGCAATATATTTACGATTAAAATTATAGGTAAAATATATATTATACAAGGTGAAATCAAATCAACCGCCCGAACCCACACCGGAGACCCGGGGCTCTACCGCGTAATTCTCATTTGTACCAACTTCAAGCAAATGCATGCGAAATTCAACGCGTGCAAAAGAGATGGCATGTTAGGCGGGCGTCGTCGCACGCACGTCAAATCAATCAATCGTCAAATCGTCAATCTCAAGTTGATGTTGATGAAATTGAGAATTACGCGGTAGACCCAGCGGCCAGGGACCAGGAACAAGGTTCAATGATCACCAACCGACATTATAACATTAGTTCTTGAAATCGTTCTGCATATTCCCACTAAAACCACTATGTAGCAAAACGTATAATCGGCCAAATGAGGATTCGAATTCACAAGATACTTTCACGATGAACGGAACGTTTTATTTGCAAAAAGTGCTAAATAAACAACTTGTTTGCCATATTCATTCTCAGGCCAACAAACCGGTTTTTTATTTGTTTTACGAGTAAAACACCACTTAAACTTGGGATCATGACGTGGTACAATCAGTGGTAATAGGATACAAAACAGACGCGTTTTGTTTTGTGAGTGTGTCCAGATAAAAAGTGTAAGGTTTCGTGATCGATTGATTGCCAAAAGAGTGACTATTCATCATGTGTTCAAAGAGTGTGGCAGCCGTGTTTTGTGTGACTATTGTAGCTGCAGTTAGCAGTGTTCCTCAGAACAATGGGCTAAGAGGTAATAGATATAATATATCTGATACTCGTATGTTGTTAGAGTGACGATTCATTTTTGGTTCCATTTTCCATGACAAAAGCCTTTTAGTCGACCTGGCTCCAGCACCATAGAAATTTTGATGAGGTTCTTGAAAATTTTTGTTCACATTTGAAAAACAACATAAATATTTCGTTTTCTGAGAATTACAACATAAAACATGAATGTGAAAAATTGGCAAAGTTTCGAATTACATCTAAACAATAGAATTTACCGTTACCGACATGCTATTTTGACAGTAAAGTTTTCACTTCTGCCGGCAGTCCCCATGACTGCTTAGGTTTTTTTTATTATTATTATTTGTTCTATTGTTTCAAGGCCAATAAGAACTTGGCAAACATCTAAAATTAATATTTTTAGTGTCTTGAAAAAAAAGTTTATGATTTTATTTTGCTGTTCCAATAGCTGAAGCAAAAAAATATAAACTAGTCACACATATATAAGTACTATAGATAACAAAGATATAAATTACACGAAAAAAAAAATCATGCATTTAAAAAAGAAGTTATTGAGCCAGTTTCTGATTTGAGAAAATCTCACAAAGAGAAACTTAGACGACGAATCAGCCAATCACAGCGCTTCATCTTTTAGTTGAGCACTTCATAACCTGAAATTCCTAAATGTGAAATCGGGGGTATGTCATCAATCGACTAATGATTCTTGCTTATTAATTTCGGTTAGAGTTCCATTACTTAGTCATACTGTTTGCGGAGGCTGTTAATAAAGCATCCGAAGACCAGAATAAAGTTGCAGATATTTTCCGTTATAGGGATTATGCATCTTCTACGAATAAAAAATTAATTCGTGTTATTGATCCAATAACCTTATAAATCAGACCTTGCATCAGATCTGTGAACTCTGATTATGTGCTTATTTAATATATTAAATTAAATTAATATTAAATTAATTCCATAATATAATAACCATAAAATAGTTTTATCCTTTTCCGAAATTATTATTCTGTATTTTTCAAACCATAAATAACTTTCATTGCATTTGTTAGTCTACTAATATCAAGATGTTAAAATTCCAAAAAGTACAAGTAAGTTTATTAAAGTGGGAAGTTACAATAGATTAAATTATTTAAAAGGCATTAGTTATTCCTATATTTGATGAACTTGTAGTTACAAATCGTCTTAGTTATTACAATGAGTTTATTGTTTTTCCGTTAAAAAGTAAAACAACTATTTGTTATTACAGTGAAAGCTTTAAGTGTTTTTAGATTTGTAGCTCCTGTAAGTTGAATTCATAATCAGTTATTTAAAAACGGATAGACTTACATGAATTAATGTGTTAAATAAATAAATAAATGAAAAATTTCGCGATACGCTACATATTTCGTTTTTTTTTTACATAGATAATTTATATTTTTAATCTTATGGACTTTACAACAAAAGCCTTGGGGGAATAATGGCTCACATTCCTTTGCCAGTAACCTCAGACCAGTCTGAGCCAGTAACTATTTTTATTTGTATTAAAAAAAAAATGGCGTGACCACAGAGCATGATATATCAAATGTCAGTGACACTTGACATTACCAGCTTTGTTTATTTATTGCTAGGCAAAGGTAGCTCTTCAGCCCATATCCGAAAACTATACAAAAAATTCAAAATATCTTTACAACCATTATTTCGATGTTTACAACTAATAAATTAAAAAAAATTTTAACTTGTTTCGTAATAGCGTGTAAAGATAGGTATCTCAATGGTTTTTTTATTAACTTAACTAACACGAAATGAAAACTTGCGGATTAATTACACTACCACTCTGGTACGTTCCCGGAACGGTAACGGGACCAAAGATTTCAAAAGTAAAGATAGGCCCTTACCGTAGTATGACAGCACCAAAATGTTTTCAGTTTACACGTTTGGAATCAGTGCTCATCTGAACACAGTGATAGTTGGACGCCTTAATGAATTTTTACGAGAAATAGGTCTCAATATGCCATCGTGTGCATTTTTAAAGTGCACTTACATTTCAAGAAATACGAATAAAACAAAAAGTGTGACATTTTACATTCAAAACACATTCAAAAATAGATTTTAGGTGCCAGGGCTCATCTAAACTCTTGATATATTTGAACGGGACACCCAAGTTGGATTTGGGCCTGTGCAGCCAATATCTCTGTCTGTTCTGTATTGTTGCCCTAAGTAATCATTGTGATAAACCCTTTGTCGTCGTCTGTTTCACCCGCCTCGTGACGCCCGACTCACCACCCTGTTAAGGGGCTTAGTATTGCCAAATGGGTACTTTCTAAAGCCTACTCCTCGTTTATGGCCAAACCAAAAATATTGCAAGAAATGTATTGTGAATTATTATCAACTCCAAAGACAACATATGCAAAAAAAAATTCATACTACCAAACCTTCCAGATGAAAAAATAAATTTACCGCATGGCGTTTTTTGGCTTGAATTCCCTACCTAGATATTCTATAATGCAATCGGAATAAAACACACTAGCTTAAGAATATATATTATTTATAAATGGTTTTGGTATTTCGTTTGTATGAACAAGGATTGCTCCGCATGCCTCTTAAGACTCTTCAAAGAGTACAGAAATAGATGCAATAGGGAGTGTAGAGATGCTCAACAGTGCCACATACACTCAACTATCAACAAATGTAATAACTCAAATATTTGGAAATTTCTTGTCTCTTGGTGTAGGCAAGTCTTCTGACACTTCTTCAAATTTTCTATATCTAAATGGTCTTAATACCTTTTTTATTAAAATTTCAGTAGACTTGTCCACCAACTACTCCCTTTACTTATCTTAACAACTTGCCTACCCTTGAGCACGAGCCTGTCTCTTTTAATTCATTCAAAGCTAGGGATGATCTTAAAAAATGTTCATCTTTCAATTTTCTTAAAATTGGTTGGTTTCGATGGCATAAGCCTAGAAATGCTAATTCCTATCCTTGACGTGATGCTACCATCTCTCACACAACTTTTATATGGGTCCTTGGCAAGCAGTACTTTCCTTTCTACTTAGAAACAGGCTTACGTTATCACCCTTCCCAAAACCAGTAAACCTACTGTTTTCAAAAACTTTAGACCCATTTCCATACTCCCTTTCCTATCCAAAGTCCTTGAAAAGATTGTCCATCGTATGTTTTCTGAGTTTCTTTCTCGCAAGAATCTTTGATTTGATCAGTCTGATTTTCGTCCAGGTCACAGTACAGTAATTGCCCTAGTCAGAGTTACTGATGATATCTGTTTTAATATGGCAAATCCAATTCTCGCAATTCTTACATTGCTTTACTTCAGCAATGCATTTAACTCAGTCGACTTTGATCTTCTTCTTGGGGCATTACGCACTCTAAACTGGTTTGAATCTTATCTTCGCGGTCGCCAACAATACGTGAAGGTCAGTGGTACTAGCTCAGACTGGTGGCCCTTACAAGCAGGCGTTCCGCAAGGTGGCGTCTTGCCTCCCTTATTATTTTAATTTTATATCAACATTCACTCCAAGTAACTATCTTCTCTCTATCACTTCTGTGCTGATGACTTGCAATTGTATAGTGGCACGCCTGCGGAATCACTTAATGAACATTCACGCCATAAACTATTTACTAAAAAGTTCTGAGTGGGCAGAGGCTTTTGGACTCTTTATTAATCCTAGAAAGTCACAAGCTATGATAATCGGCAGTTCACGAATGCCTCCCAAAGTAAATATTGGTGATACCAATAATATAATAATACCTATTTGATAATACCATCATTCTCTTCACTGATACTGTAAAAAATGGGGTGTTACATTTGATAAAATACTGTCTTGGGCATATGAGGATATTGAATCACTTAGCAGAAAGATGTTTGGAACCTTCCACTCACTTTGTAGCAATTCCTGCCCATTCAAATCACAATTATGTTAGCACAATACTTTCTCTTCTCTTCACTGTCCTCAACAATGCTTCTGCACTCAACTATCTACGGGAACGTTTTAGTTTCAATTTTGAACGATGCAGACTGCAACGCCTTGTCAACCAGTAAAACTTGCGTCTTATACATAAAACTGGTTTTTACTACGACTCTTTTACCGTGCATGCTGCTCGATTATGGAATCGCTTACCTGAATCCGTTAAAATCTGTCGTGCTTTAAACACATTCAAAATTAATCTTAAAGCTCACTACTCAAGTGAGCTTAACCCTAAACATATCCAGTTAGGGTTGCCAAATCCCGTTTTATATTTTTCAATGCAAGTGCTCGTAAAGGCCCACTTTTTATGCATCGAAACCGAACAGAAAGTCGATTATTTTGCCCTAGGGCTTTATTATTATTATTTTTAAATTTATTTACAATGGTTGGCTAACCTGCAGCCTTTCCTGTGTACCATAAATGTTATACTTTTTTTTCCACTGCTTAACGGCTCTTTTTGAGCCAATTATAATTTAAAGTTCACAAGATTATATTTGTTTATGTAGTATGATACACGGGCGGAAGAGCAATAAATTACTCGGTTACGTTTAAAACACTCGCTACGCTCGTGTTTTAAATCATCCTCGTAATTTATTCCTTTGCGCCCTTGTAGCATAAACTACTGTTAAAGGATTTGATAAGTTTAAATAAAGGACCAAGGATGAAAATAAAGGATATCATATTATTAGTAATGGTATCAGTAGCGACATTTATTAAAAAAAAACAATGTTAATACGCGTAGGTAGTGTGACCTAATTTATCTTTTTGTGTTATCTTAAGTATGTAATAGTAACTGACTCTGTGTAGTTTATTCTATTTTACATTTACATGCTCCCCTTCTTCTCACTTTTACTTTCACCCAAAGGTTGCCTGACAGATATTGCTAATAGCAATAAGTGCCTTTGTACAGTATATATATTTTTTTATGTTCTGTTTAATATTTTTTTGGTAAATGTACATTACGTGTAATAAATAAAAATAAAATAAATATCTATAATAGACTAAGAGCAAATAATAGATGATATCAATGGACTCAGCCTAAAACATTATAAAAACATTCCATAGACACCAACATATATTTTCGTGTTTGCGTTTGTATGGAGGTTTGCGCTTAAACCCAAAATACTTTAAAACCACAAACAAACTGATTATACCAGAACTCGAGAACAAAGACTCAATTAAAGGTGATTTCTCTCAACACGCACTACGTAATTATTTACCTACTTACTTGTTTCTTCAGTGGAACTGGTTTGCGGATAAAGGATTATATCTTGGGTTCCATAATTACATGAAGAACCGATATTTTTATGAATAAAAATGTCACTTGTATAGCAATTTGTAGGTATGTTTTCATTTGACGTGGGATAGTGAAGAATTTCGATGCATAATTTCAACAGTCATAGAACAGAAGTAGAAAACACGTCACCGTTACACCCAGTACGAGAAAACGAAACCGTTATAGTTGTCACTTGAGTGTGAGTCTCTTTGAATGTGCGTCCGTCTGTCTGTCAAACACAACTCAAGGGAAAACTTGAATAGTCATCTAAAGATAAAAATTACTTGTCAGTACCTATTTTAGGGGTCTACAAAAATGTTTTTGCCTTTCTACTAAATAAAATATTGCAATATCTGTACCTTGGATGAGAGGTACGTATTACAAAAAGGTATGTTTAGAAAGATATACTTGTATGTATGGTATTTGAGTAATTAAGCGAATAGTACTACATGAAAAACAAATTATGAACTTTTAAATAGCACTGTCGTTTATGTACTGTACTGGAATAGTACTTATTTATCTTGTTACCAAAACTGATGCTGATTTAAAAAAAAACAAATTTATATTTTTTTGTTTTAGCAAAGCGGGCACCGATACCTCAAGGACCTCGATGGGCTCAAGGACCCTACCAGAACCCACGACGCCATCATGGACCCTATGCCGACATAAGCGGACCAGCACCACCGATGAATCGAGGACCACCAAGCAACAGAGGTCCACCTGAAAACCGAGGGCCTCCTGCCAATCGGGGACCCCCCGACAACCGAGGACCTCCTAGTAACAGAGGACCACCAAATAACCGAGGTCCTCCTGCAAATAAAGGGCCGCCGGATAATCGCGGGCCACCGGGGTAACAGAAGACCAATGGACGATCTAAGGCCACCACAAAATCAAGGAACACTTGGTGACAAATGGCAACCCAGCAACAATGATTCTGATAACTTAGAATACAATCCAATGCCAGTTAATATTGGTGATCCCATAAATAAACCAGCGTCACCTAATAATCCAAGTATTGCAGGACATACAACTAATAAAAACCAAGGCCAAGCTCTTGCAAACAACGGAGATATTGCGTCTACATCGATAAAACCACCTATAGTTCACTTTTTCCAAGCGCTGCCAGTAACACCAGAAGAATAGGATGTTCATGAAAAACTAGATTTTTGTAATCAATAATAAAATAACTATTGAGCTTTTCTATCATATTAGATAGCAAAATATAAATAATTAAATAAACATTTTAAAATTTAAACAAGATATATTTTTAGACCGTGTTTCAGGTTAGCGTCAGTTTTTATGAAGTTAACATACGAGTAAATGACATAAGATGGAAAATTATTTATATTTTTTTAAGGTGGCGTAAAAATAATTTATGTGCACAATAACACTAGATCATAGTGACCCGAACTTTTTCAGTATATTTATTATAAAATAAAATAAAAACAGCATAATTTAAAAATTTATTCTGTTGTACATCTTCTAAATATATAAAACAAAGTCGTGTTAGTTACACCACTTATAACTCAAGATCGGCTGGATCGATGTTAGTTATCTCTTTTTTGGTGTATTCTTATCCGCTCCGAATAGCAGAATAAGTAATAAAATATCGGATGAATTATCGTATAACAATAAATAAATTAATTAATTTTACGAATGCAAACAGCATGTGCTGCCATCTGTTGACAAAACTACGCATATAAAAGAAACCTATTTATCTAGCGTTCTGATATCATTAAATAACATCCGAACCTCAAGTTTTAAAAATCGCTTAGTTATTCCAAGAACTATTATTTCTGCATATATTCAATACCCTATGCTAAGCCTAACAACGGTACTGAAACTACTACATGGGTCCCTGCCATTCTTCTTTCGCAATGGCAAGCAATAAAACATTTCTGTATTTGCTATATTGTAAAAGGTGTATTAATGTTATTACCTTAATCATATCCTAAATTAAGTTTAACTAAAGTTAACACGATATTATTAGATTGTTAGGCGGATCGAAGTTCGCGGGGTCAGCTAGTGATTTAATAACTGAAAATGGAAATGTATTTAAGGCCCACTTGCAGCATGTTCTTAACTCGACTTTAACTCGGGTTAAGACAAAAAATAGAGGGTTAAGAAAAAGCTCTCTTGCACCAATCAAAATCTCGGGTTAAACTAGGGTTAAACTAAGAGAAAGTCATCAGAATTTAACCCGACTCTCACCTCGAATTAAACTCGGGTTAGCGAAGTAATGTTACCAGTTTGACTTAAATTGTGTTGTTTCCAACGATATTATATAGATACTAAACCTCATTGGTTGAAACTAATTACTTTATGGTAACATTCTAAATAAATGTCAAATGTCAAACAATTGCTTAGCTCGGGATTACTAACCCGCTTCGATATTATCATGGTGCAATAGGACTAATGAAATGTCGGGTTTGTTAACTCTTCCCTTGGGTTAGTTAACCCGAGGGTTAAGGATTTTTTCTCGATCATGCTGCAAGTGGGCCTAAGAAACCAAACTTTTACCTAACTTTCTCCAAAACACATGCAAATCAACATTGAAAACACAACTTGCTTACACTCCACGGCACGGTTCTAGAGGTATAAGCAACAAAGTAGTGGGGATCTGCGTATACAATTTTGTACGGAAAAAAATCACCTCTGCGCATTTAAGGTCATCGTACCGTGGAGTGCAATTTTTTATGTTACTTAAACAATAAGATTCCATAAGGGGTATAGAGGTACACCAAGATAAGAATTTTCAAAACGGGGCATAAACTTTTGTATTGAAAATTCGTTCCCAACATGTACAATTCGTAAATTATCATTCGAAAAACATTTCGAGATTTAGGATTAATAAGCCGTATTTTAGAACTTGTGGTCTAAAAACCTCATGAAGATGAATATTTTTACGAAAAAGCTGCAACTTCCATTTGACTTCGTGCGACGCCACTTGAGAAAAGGCTGTTTAGAAATGTGTTCTTTGCCATCAAGATAAATTTATAATAATTTGCTTCCAACTGATTTGATAGATGGATGACATACATAGGTATAGTGACAGACCACTTTCTTATGCAAGGCATAATCAGTATAATGCCTCAAATGCCCCAAGTGAAATATCTGAAAGTTATTAAAAAGATCATATAAAATTAATGATCAAATTATATACCATAATAATGAAAACTATGATAAAATTGATTGAAAAAGGCGTTACTTTGCGGAAGTCCATCATGATAACATGAAAACTATGGTATAAATGGAGTATAAAATCTGAAAAAAGAAAATTAAAAAAATTATCTTGTTGGAATTAAGCTGTGGGAATTATGGATTATTTAAATGATTCTAAAAAAACACAGTGAGTATCGATATTATAATAATTAATCATAATTAAATGACTGCTATTTATCCAAATGAATTAATGTTTTATTTATTTAGTATCCAATTTTAATTATTTATCTAATGTATTTATGACAAAATGAACCCACTGATCAATCGTTATGTTATTTCATATTGTAATAATATGTATGTACAGGAAATTATTACCGCTTTTAGGAATAAATTATTCAACTTATTAAAAATTATTAAATATTTAAACATAGAAAAAGGAGAAATTATATAATTACTAATACAGATACTATACGTGTCAATCAATGTATTATTTTTCCTGGTGTCATTTTATACCTAATTGTTCACCATATGGCCTTTACAACTTTACCAGGCACCAAAAAAGTAACAGAACATTCAAAGAAAATTTAGAAAATGTAGTCCTTTGCTACCTGGTAGTATTATAACACCACCAGAATTGAATACCACCTCAGCTTTAACCTCTATATGAACAAGATCATTACGATAATTCTACCCTACCACACTAGAAAGGACAAATACTCCAACGCTTCCATCAACTAAACTGATCCACTTCTGGATCCACAAAACATCCTTTGCCACCACCACCAAAACAACTGAGAGAGGATTACTTGAAACGCTCACATTAGTATTCTTCTTCGACAGATTCAGAAGGAAGATGGCTGCCACCACCTCTACCACCACCTCATCATGACTACTGGCATCCACCGCCACCACATCACAAACCATATGATGACTATTATGAACGTAAACCTCCCTCTCCTCCACCCCATGGCCCACCCCCGATACCGCTTACATCAAACCGTGAAAGAAGAGGTGAACATAGACCACCGCCCCCACGCAATAACTGGAATGATCCTTATCAGCAGTCATATGACAATGGATACGATCGACCTCGTCCACCACATGGTCCTCCTCCACAACATGGTCCTTATCCTTCCTATGGGCATTATGATCAAGGACCTCCTGATCATAGGCCTCCACCATATGGTCCTCCTCCACCACATGGTCCTCCTCCACCGCATGGTCCTCCTCCACCGCATGGTCCTCCTCCACCACATGGTCCTCCTCCATCCCATGGGCATTATGATCGAGGACCTCCTGATCATAGGCCTCCACCACATGGGCCTCCTCCTTCCCATGGGCATTATGACCGAGGACCTCCTGATCATAGGCCTCCACCACATGGTCCTCCTCCACCACATGGTCCTCCTCCACCACATGGTGCTCCTCCACCACATGGTCCTCCTCCTTATCCTCATCCTCCTCATCCTCCTCATCCTCCTGATCAAAGGCATCCACAACAAGGATCCCCTGATTATAGTCCTCCACCACAGTGGCAACCTCCGGATCATTCATACGAATCTCAACAGTACAGACCTAATGATCCACCACCTAGAAGACCAGCTCCTCACGATCAAAATGGACAGCCACCTAATGGAACACCACCTTCCTGGAACCACATACCTCCTCCAAATGATAGACATCCTCCGACACATAGTGATCAATATCAAGCAACTCGAGACCCTGTTAGACCAGAAGCTATTATAAATTCTAGTACAAATTCTAAAGATCAACTTATAGAAGTTCTCACAGAAATATTTGGACAACCAAATGTAACAAAAGAACCTGGAAAAACTGAAGCAAATGGAATACATAATCACAATGAAGCGGTTCCTCTCATCAATAACGTGGAATATCTGGCTGCAATGCAAGATAAAGTGTCTCATCCGCCTAGTTTCTTCCAAGCGATTGCAGTAACTCCCGAAGAATGAAATTTTTATACTGAAACTTTCTAGATCATTGAAAATGCTCACTCATTTAAATAGTCAAGGTTTAATAATTATAATACTCCAATACTACTTCCTGGTGCTTTGTGTAGAGAATACACAGTTCTTATTAACCAAGATTATAGGATTTATAGCGCAGTAGTATCTAGTCCTTTTTTTACCTTTTTGACACCTTCTTTCGCCTATCAATCTATAATGTCTTTTTTTTTTGACCATACTAAAAAAATCATGACATTTAAATTAAATTTTAAGAAGCTTACGTATAGATTATTATGCTTTATATTTAATATTATTTCAAAAATCCTCGACCTATTAGTATGTCGAGGATTTTTTAATGTCGACCTAATATTTCCTATTAGTATAAAGTCTATTGGCAAGCCTCTTCATTATTTTCAATTAAATAAACCCGAAAGACATTATGTTAAATAACAACAATTTAAATGTCACAGCAACATCAAGGCAACAAAACCAAGGCTTCAAAATAATTGGCTCTATCAAAAAATTGGTCACCCTCTGAGTACGGAACCCTACTGTTTAATATTATGATGTTTTATTTTAGAGTATGTACTAGAATCTGACTAAACATTGTATGTCACCGTTTTTGTTATTTGTCGTTGAAGAAGCCATAAAAACACATATCCTGTAAAAATTTCACCCAGTTACCTATTACGGCTGAAGCTGTAGACTCCTGTGACAGTAGGACGGACGAACAGACAGTGGAGGCTTAGTAGTAGGGTTGAATGAGACTCTATAAATTGACTTTGTATTATCACTCCTCGACCAAACATATAAATAATTTAAATAATAATAATAGGTCTTTACCTATGAAATTGCCGAAATTTTCTTACAGATTCATGAGTTCATAATTCCTGTAACTCAATAGCTATCTCAATTATTTGTTTTTGTTTGAAAGTTGATGTAAAGGTTTTACATCTACGTATTAAATTTAGTTTGTATTTTCGGTTTGATTATAAAAATTAAATCTTCAAAAACAGTTTGTCCTAAATGCCATCCATTTCCATGATAAGATTCGTAATATTTTTTAAAAACTGTCACTCTTCAAAAACTAAACTAATGTTGCTGTTAGCTTAATGTTGTCTCATGCATACACAAAAGAAATGACATCATTTGGATATGGCATTCCTAAAAAAAATGCAAAAATGTTAGTACTGAAAATTGAGTTTCCTTCAAATTCTCTATAGAGAACAGCAATTTTATATGTAAAGACCTAATAAAAATATCACTTAACAACAAAATTTTCATATCCGCGGGCGCTATATTGTAATCTATCTTGAATTACTCAAATTACTCAAGTTTGACAGAGTGGCATCAATTGTATCTGAAATCTACATCACACAAGCTGTCAAAAACAAGGAAAACATTTTATTTATCAGAATCACATCAAGCACATCTTATAGACTCTATGTACTCCTCGTAGTACTGATAAGTTTGTAATTTTTGTTCAAATGGTACGGAACCGTCAAGGCGCGAGTTCTTCTCGCACTTGACCGGTTTTTGTTCTTGTCTACAAATACATCCATTAAATATAAAGTATTTCTTGCTGATTTAATATTTCATTTCGTTTGTTCCTCCATTCTCCCTTTTTAATTAATATTGGATAAGACTATTTCTATAATAGAAATTATATTTTGTGACACGTGGTAAAAAAAATCATCAGAGCTTTTTAACACCAATTTACTATACAAGTTATGAATATCAAAACATTTTTATACACAAAAAGCATTAAAAGAACCTTGACCAATATTGTACATAGTAAAAATAATTGAACGTGAGTAATTCACACAAAAAATGCTAATTTATAAATCATTTCAAACCAAATTTAATAAATATTTTGTATTTTCTTGTAACAGTAATAAAAGACTGTGATTTATTGAATATTTTATTTTTCTATCATGACGTCATTTGTATTGCTATACATTTTCTTTGTCGATAAAATATTTTTAACTAAAAAGCTTTACGTCAGAGATTATCGATATGGTCTCTGTACAAACGTTGTCTAATGTTTTGTACAATTAGTTACATAAAAAAACAGAAATCATATCTGCGCATAATAACATTTTAGGCAAGCAAAGAATACTTGATTCTCTCTAAGATTTTCAAATGACGTATACACCATGAAATTCGAAAAGTATTGACTCCATAAAAACTTCTAAAATAAGGTATCTGAGAAGTCGACATTCAGTAAATACCTCACTAATACAGGTAAACATGGGGAAACATTCCGCTCAAATTGATATGAATTTATAATAAATAATTATTTATTAAATTCAATTCAAATTCAAATTCAAAATTTGAATCCTGAAAATTTGAATTAAAGATTACATACATGAGCTGAGCATACTCGAAGTTCATAAAATCAAATTAAATAATTA
The DNA here is from genome assembly GCA_934047225.1 of Ypsolopha sequella. NCBI lineage: Eukaryota > Metazoa > Arthropoda > Insecta > Lepidoptera > Ypsolophidae > Ypsolopha > Ypsolopha sequella. Next base: position 15,512,722 of record OW203985.1, read on the forward strand.
CCATAGAACAGTAGCTTTTTACTTTAAATCTAAGATCAAGAATATATATTTTTAAAAGGTAGGCTTACATTTACCTTCAGCCGTTCTCAAGTACCCGGTAAGGCAACCTCCTGTAAAGTTTTCTCTGCCATCTTTCTTTGTAGTTGGAGTATCAGATTCGGATGCTGCAGTTGTAGATAGAGCAGTAGTCGTTGAAGGCAACTCAGTTGTGGATGTAGATGTAGAAATCTGAGCGTTGTTTTGAATATTTGTGACTTTCTCTTGATCCGTTGATTGTGTTACTGTGGAACTATCTTCGTTTTTGGGTTTATCTTGGCTTGAGCTTCTTTGTGGAAGAATAACCGACTGTATATCTTCTCTTACTTTATGGGCTGTTTCGTGAACTTTTCCAAAAACGTCTTTAAGAACACCTGCCTCTACTTTATTTATTGACACATAAATAAAGAACAATAAAATTGCAATAGCAGTTAATGATTTCATATTTATTTCTTTGTTTAACTTGTCACAACCTTTAAATGTTTCTTGAATCCGTTCCAAGATACAAATGAACACACAGTACGTTTTTTTCCAGAATGTAGATAACTATTGACCTTTTCCGCACCGAGTAGATTGATTTATCAGATCACACTTATTATTTTACAAGTTTTGCTCACAATTTGCTCAATATGGATTTTCCTTGTTGAATATTGTTACTTTACAATTGTAGGTAACCATTAGACTTTATATCTATCACAATTTTCCTTAAAATAACACTTAATACTACATGTTTTGCACGTAGCGTGTACACAAGCGAGGATGACATCACCGTTTTTTTCTGCGAAAAAGAAACTCATGATATAATTAGATTGGAACCGTAAATGAAAAAAAAATTTTACCTGTAATCTAGCCCTTTACAAAAATGTATAAGAAGTTAATATGAAGTATTAAGAACACAGTGAGGATAGGTAGGTACTATAATACCACATACATGAGTGTAATAAGAGCGAAAAGTGGACCCGTAGAACTTTCGTCGATGGTACCTTAAAATCTCTGTCGACATCCAATATTTTTGATCCTCACATATCCCTCTTTGCAGGGCTGATCCGGCACTTTGATCATTTGTGCTTTATTTGTTTTTCCAACTTTATGCTCTGTAGCATTTCGCCTTTTCTCGAACATGTTGATCACCACAAACTCAGATTTGACCAATACACACACCGAAAATAGTAAAATAATCACCACAAATATTGTTTTCACGTTCATTTTAACGAAGTGTAACGATTACTGCGTCGTAACTTCGTTGTTTTTTTAATATTCACTTCAGTCCATGACCTCACGACATTTCCCTCTGACATCCACTCTAGAACCTGCTCGGCAATGTCGAGGGACGTTGTATGGTGCGTCGATCATTTTCCCTCCGACGATGATGTTTTTCTCTGTTTGTGTTCCGTTTTCGGTATTGAAGCGATTGTGATTGAGTGCGACGGTTAGCTCCTTCCACGGGTTTGAGAATATGTCACGCAACGCACTTCTGCCGCTTGGCGGAGGAGCAGCTGTTATGAGGAATACCAATTGCAGTACAATAGCCAATACAACAATTCGAGTTAATAGAAGCGTCATTGTTGACTGATAGACTCGATATTTGTCCTTTATCAGCGCAGCAGTTTATCGGCCACCGAGACCTTTGACCTTACGCGGACGGACGTGATTTGTAATCTAATTATTATTATTTTCAACACTTTTGGGTGAAATTAATTAAAAGCATTGCCATGACAAAGTATCTAAATTCGACTTTAGCAAGACTTTCCTTGCTTTTACTTAAATTACACATACTCGTGCTTTCATACCGCTGTGACTAGGTATTAAATATTTTTGATATTGCTAAGGTAAAGATATTCGTCTCTGCTTTCTTGTGTTGTTTAATTCCTCAAGATTTTAAAATATTACGACTGTTGTACAAATTTTTAATGATTATTATTAAGTTAAATTACTGTTCCTGTAAAATCAAATAACTCGTTTTTCATGGATGAAATGAATGAAATACATTTATTGAAAAGACACGAAAGCATATACTATTCACAAAACATCTGCCAAACCATGCGGTTTGTAGACAGAATTGCCTCGGTTTACATATATAAAACGCGTCTAGCATACGGAAACACAATACGCACTACGCAATACGCAAAACAACCCAGTCAGTAAACAATACTTTATGTTTTATACATTAACATTTCTTATGTAAGTTTAAGTGCCTGAAGGAAATCATACAGCAATAACATATTAAAACACACAGTATAAATAAAGTGAACAAATCTGCAGGCAACTACGCCGATCGCGACCGATCCGCCTTGTAAGACCGAGTTTTCCATGACAGGTAAAGTGTTCTCTCGATTCATGTTGGTTTCACAACTATTGTATGTGTTAAGGCCCAGAACCCAGTTTTTTAAATTTTCAGCCCCGGTTTGGTTTTATACAGTGACTGATTTGAGGAAAACTAAAAATTTCCGGTGTTGTCCTAAGAGGCCCCTTTCGTAAAATGCTTTCACCTTGATTCTGATCTATTTAGTCCCAGACCCTATCTTTTTGCGTTTGTCTGAGCGCTGTAAAAAATGAGTTATCGATATGGGTTGTAAGAGGGCAAATTAATTTATCTTTCCTATACCTTTAGACCAAACTCCGCTCTGGGCTCCAGATTTACTTATCATGAACCCTAAATATTATAAGGTAAGATATTTACTTTATTATAGAAGAGTATCGGTCTTCTATGGCCGAATGGTAGAGCGCTCGCCTACCAACCTAGAATCTATATAACATCTTTTACAATTTAACATGTGTAATGTATATCTATATGAAAGTTTAAAAATTGTTATTCTAAATAAGAATTAACAGTTTTAAAATTTATCCGGCAACATAACGATAAGTAAAATCTGTCCTCAGAATACTTACTAAAACGATGTCAATGTTATACCCTAGATGACGCTAGTTGTTGATTAATGAAACACTAATAATTTAAAATACGTAACTTTTCGCACGCTCTACAAGCACAGAATCTAGCATTTTTAAATAAATGCATAAAATAGTAGTTTATGCTACAAGGGCGCAAAGGAATAATTTACGAGGACGATTTAAAACACGAGCGTAGCGAGTGTTTTAAACGTAACCGAGTAATTTATTGCTCTTACGCCCGTGTATCATACTACGTTTTTCAATGCATAGTGTGAGGAAATAAAACAAATATAATTTTGTGAACTTTAAATTGTAATTGGCTCAAAAGGACTGTATCCAGAGCCGTTAAACAGTGGAAAAAAAAGTATGACATTTATGGTACACAGGAAAGGCTGCAGGTTAGCCAACCATTATAATCGACTTTCTGTTCGGTTTTGATGCATAAAAAGTGGCCTTTACGAGCACATGCATTGAAAAAATATTTAAGAGTGGTTTCCTCACCTGACCATCCCGTATTAATTTCGCTTGGTACTTTCTTCTCGAAAATATCCTAGACAGATTATTAAGAAAGTTTTACGTAGATCCCAAAGTAGTAATAACTTGGGACAACAATCTTTGGTTATTAGAATGTGCGAGTCTTACATCTTCTCAGCAAAATACCTCACATCGATATTTTTCATAACCATAAAATCGTTTATTTTTTATTATTTCTTGAATAGTGTCTGCGAATGCCATTTATAGTTTTATTCGTACGTCGTCGTGTCGTTATAAAAAATACACGTTTTGTTTTTATAGCACAATAGTAAAATACCTTACAATAAACACAATGATTTTGACACAACAAGCAGGGGGCTCGACTGTGGAGGTACCTCCATCTTACTCGCAAACCCCCAAAGTTATTCGAGGGACAGCTCTCAAACAGGCACAACTAACTAGGTGGCCCACCATGCCTGGCACCGATTGATGGCGGTTTATCCAACCACAATTGCCGGCCCTTACACAAACAGACTGGTGACGGGCAGTGGCGTCACTGGTCTGAGGGTTTTGGCGCCGCACTCACCAACCCGCCTGCTCAGCCTGCGGAAGAATAGGCATTTCTGCGCGGAGGACCGCCAAGAGTAGCGAAATCTTGGAAAGGCAGTGGCCGAGCCAGGCTGATGGATGGAAGCAGCTTTTTCATGAAGAGAAAAATGGCCAGTGTTGTTTGAGAGCTCAAAAATTCAAAAAAAAGTTTTTATTTCTAGCTAAAGTGGTGGTATTTCATTAAAAAGATTTGAATATTTTTCCCAGCGTTATCTGAAAAGGATTTATTTTACTTAAACGGTATGTTTAAAATTTATAATAAAAATATGTACCGTTACTTAAATTATAAAGAACAACTTTATTTGAGGAAATTATTCTCGCGTATAAGAAACACTATTCAAATATTTTTCAAAGACAAGCTGTTTTTTAACTAAAATTAAGTAAAATTGGTTATTTCTTTGAAACCACCAATGTTATTTATATGGTTCTTGCACTAAAATACAAAGAAAATACTGTTTAGAAAAATTATATATATGATTTTTTTTTTTCGTCCGTGTGAAAAGTATTATTTTCTCCCATTTGGCGCTATGCGGAGACCCAGCGACGCGACGTCGTAATGCAGTGCGTGCTGATATGAACGTTATTTCAATATAGTTTCTGTCGATATTTGTAACGACACAAGACGACTCAAGGTCGTTGGCGACTACCTGCCCCTAAAACGCGAACATCCTAGTGTCAATCTCCACCCTATTTGCTTCCAAAAGAATCTTGTTCAAACAGAGTTCATCCCTTACCTTATTTACCGGAATCTAAAAGTATAAAATAATAAGGCAATCATGATGTAAGTTGGCCTGAGTAGTAATAAAGGAGCCCTCCTCAATGGCCCTCGCCCCGCAATCGAGGTTCAGTCCAGTGCACGCAGCTGGGTAGCTTTACCTCATAACTGACCGATTGTTTAAACTACTCTGCCCGGGAAAAGCTTGGGGCAAACATCCAGAAATATATTTTTTTATCTTACTTTTTAACATGGACGTCATTGTATAATTATTAATAGTGATATATATATTTAAGTCTCTTTTTCATTTCTTGTTTATACCTAATTTTACCATTTTCTTGTTACAATTATTTTCCTTATTTAATGTCTGATATAATACACTAGTAACATGTTAACTTTTCAAGATTTTAGTGTGTTATTTTATTGATTTTGTCAATTTTATAATTATTTATAGTGTCACTTCTTCGTTAATAATTATTGTTATACTATTACTGATTTGTGTACCATACTAGTTTAATTACACATAAATATTCTGATTCTGATTCTGAACGTAGTGCTTTTATCTATGTAAATCGTACGAGGCTTTTGTTGGCAATGGAAAAAAATTTGGCCGAATGCTAGTCGGACTCGTGCACAAAGGGTCCCGTACCCATATTGTTTGGTGGTACGGATCCCTTTGTGCGTGAGTAACACCATTATAGTGAATACCAACAATTTATCACATGCAATAGCAACATCAAGGCGACAAAAACAAGCTGCTAAAATGGTAGCGCCTGTTAATAATTTTGGCACTCTCTGGGTACGGAACCCAAATTTTTATCATAATTTGTTGTTTTACTTTAGCACATGTACTACCTGGCCAAATTTGAGAGATGTATTTAGCTGAAACAAATAACGCTTAAATACATCTACTTTTCCGAGGCCTTTTGGTTGAGAACCCCACTTGGTTATTATTACATACGGCTTAAACACTCACGTGTGGTTGTTGTTAACTATATGCCAACCGTTTCACCGATACAATTTCGGCATTATCAAGGCGAGTGTCGTTCTATCACGTTCAATCACACGTGAGTGTTCAAACCGTATGTAATAATAATTTAGTATGTCAGCTCACGCGAGTTTTAATAACCCCACTTGGGTTTCAATCTTTGTATGAGAACCTTGGGCTTGAATTTTTTTTAAGGTCTATGATTTGCCGTTATAAAGGTCATAGAAACACGTATTTATTGAAAATGTCATCTGTCTACCTATAACGGCTGAAGCTGTAGGCCTCTGTGACAGACGGAATATGACAAATATGAAAACAATCATGGTAATATGTGTTTACGTAAAAATTACAGGAAAATTAAAGTGGTTAAAAAATTCACGAAAAAGAATCACAAAATTAAATTTATTTTCCACAATACGAAACCCTAGGTAGGCGAGTCTGACTCGCACTTGGCCGGATTTTTTTCCTGTAATCTTGACTTAATTAAATGAAATATATTTGATATGAAATGAAATATATTTATATAAGTAATGTAGGTATATCAGTTACAATTACGGGTCGGTTTTAATGTAATAAATATAAAAATGAAGAAATACGTGAAATATTAATAAAGATGAGGTTTACTAAAATGTAATACACTTGAATAAAACAAAAAATATAGGAATAAATAAAATTATAAATATAGATAAATATAATGCAATACATAAAATAAATATATGCCTTCGATTAGTCTTGCTATAAAAGAAGGGCAAGAAACTTAGCAAGATCATGACGCTTTTTTTTTCATAGTTTTTGTTACAAACAAATGTGTGCAAAGTTAAAAAGTAAGCCTATACTTTAATTGAATAAAGAGATAAAAAATACAAGACAACAGAAATTTATGTCATGAAGGAAAAAATGTATAATACCTTTGTCTACCTATCTCATATATTCCATCTGCTTTTATTTAACGTTAATTCTAGAAGAATCATAACATAAGTTAGGAAATTATACTAATTACTAATTATACTAATGACAAAGATCAGTATCATTATGATAACCCTATGCTTCATTACATTATCATCCAAATATTAAATTATTTTATTTATTTATTTATTTATTTACTTTAATTAAAACGGACAAACCAATTACAATAATTAAAGATAGTAACACAAACATAAAATGGTACAATCAACTAAAATAAATAAGAGTAACACGTAAAGTCAGAAACAAGCCTTCTCACAAAAACACAAACACTCTGACAATATTTTCTGCCATCCATCAGCAAACAGATCACAGTCCTGATTGGCGTTTAGAAGAGCGTTGAGGGAGAGAAGAGTACGCGGTATGGGTGAGTTAGATCGCGCCTTTGTGCGACACGACGGCACAGCGAAAAACCTGTACGGCCGCGAAGATAACACTGGTAAACAAAATTCAACTTTTTTTTTGTTTTATGAAGTTTCTTAACTGTTTCTTAGTAATATGGGTTTGCTGATTTCATATCTACCCTCAGTTTTTTTCTAGCAGCTCTAGTTTTTGTGATACAGGTACTTCTTAAAATTTCGTTACGTGACTTACTAATAATTTTTTTTTAGTGAAATTTTTTTTTAAATTTCACAAATAAATCGATATGTCTAGATTAAGAAGAACTTGCTTAAACGATCCAAATAGTTTTTGTGCTGTTAGTGGTGAATATATGTTTCGAGAATGTCGTTTAAGTGCGTCTGACTTTATAAAAAAGGCCTAATTGGACTCCTTTGGGACGCCATTACAAGTGTTTAGTAAGCCATGGATCCCAAATTTCAACAAAAGTTCAAGAGGAATATCCCCTTGGTTATGGAGGAAATAAAATACCTAGAACATAACTGGCTGATATGCTTTGATATTAAAATGGTCAATTTTATTTTGGGTCAGCAAGGAGGATATACCAAATACCCCTGTTTTATGTGCTTGTGGGGTAGCCGAGCCAAAACAAAACACTGGACTAAAAAAGTTTGGCCTTCGAGAGTGGATTTAGTGCCGGGTAGTATGAATGTGATAAATGTACCTCTAGTAGCCAGAGACCGCATTATATTACCCCCTATCCATATAAAATTAGGTCTGATAAAACCACTTGTAAAAGCTCTAAACAAGGATGGGGAATGTTTTAAATATATCAGTAAAATATTCCTGAAATTGAGCACAGAAAAAATAAAAGCTGGTATTTTTGACGGTCCTCAAATCAGGGAACTAATAAAAGATCAAAATTTTTCTGACCGTATGACAGATAAAGAGTAATCTAGACATGGATTGAATTTGTTTGGGTTGTGCAAAATTTCTTAGGAAATAAAAAGTCTCCAGACTACATTCAACACATTGAGCAGCTCATGTTGCACTTTCAAAGACTAGGATGTAACATGAGCATCAAGATGCACTTTTTCTTCAGCCATTTAGACCGCTTTCCAGAAAATTTAGGCGTTTTAAGCGAAGAACAAGGAAAACGCTTTCATCAGGACATTCGCACGATGGAAAAGCGATACCAGGGTCGTTGGAATGCAAATATGATGGCTGATTACTGCTGGAGCATTCAAAACAAGGCTGAAATTTCGATTCATGCGAGAAAATCTTACAAAAGAAAGTTTTTTTCATGTAAGGTTAGAGAAACAATTTTTTTCATTTTATAATTCGAGTATTTTTCGCTAAAAATGTAATATGTTAATATTTCAAAAACTAGAGCTGCTAGAGAAAAACTGACAACAGATTTGGGATCAGCGTGGCAGAATCATACAAAATCAAGTATGAAACTTCATAAAACAAAACTACTGTTTACCAGTGTAATTAGTGGGAGTGAAAAATCGACACAGCTTACCTTATATAATATGCCTTCTTCAATACGCCCTGCTTAATAAACAGTTTAAACTTATTAAGGAAGTTTATTGTAAAATCTTAACGATGTCCTACGAAAGAGGGCACTTTGGCAAGTCTGATTTTTGGAACAGCCAGTTTATGTCTATTTCTAGTTTCTTTACAGTATTGCTCACCAAGCCTTGGGAAAAACTTAATATTTTTCTGACATATCTAAGAACTTGGTATGTCATTTCACAAGGAACCGTTAATATATATTTTAATATATTTTAATAATATATATTAATATATATTTTTTTCCTAATGATTCATCTATTGCCATGTTTATTTTTTATTTTTTGGGTCCTCTGGTTTCGGAGATAAGGGAGATTTAAGGGGGACATTCAACTTTGTGGTTTTTCAAAGATTTCTCGAATTCAGTGCTAGTAAATAAAGCTTTACTGTATATTTTTACAATCAGCTTCTTAATACCTGCTCATATTCTTAATACTCTTAATACTCATATTACTCTTAATACTCTTACTCTTAATACTCTTAATACTCATATTCTTTTTTTTTGTATTTGTCAATTTTGTCCAATCTGTCAATTGTTTGTGTTAATTTTTTTTTTACCTCTGTAGTTTTCTTTTTTTTGTGCCTTTTGAAAGATTTGTCGAAATTGGTACAAGTAAATATAGCTAAATCATTTTTTTTTACAATCCCGTCTTTAATAGCTAAAATTTAACACCCACGTTGTATTTTAATAAAATAGGTGATTTTGTACATTTTACTTTTTGTATATTTCTCATTTGTGTTCAATTTTATTAATAGCTTTAGTTTTCCTGGAAGTGTCCTATTATAACCTATAATAGTTTTTTATATTTTTATGCAATTTTTCGTTGTTTTTCAAACAATATGTACTAATCTGTACTATAAGTATAATTAGCGCTATTAGTATAAAGTTATTCAATTTTACAAATTGCTTTGTAGTAATTGTAGAAAAAAGAAACAAATTTTTGTGACAATATAAAAAAATAAAATTGTTACACCATGCCAAATTTCAAGATTTTATCTTTAACAGTTCAAAAATTATGAGTTTGTGTCGTACGGACAGACGGACGGATAACGGAGTCGTACCAAAACGATTTCTTTTGTACCCTTTAGGTATGAAATCTTAAAATAATAACTCCTAAAAGAGTTACGAAACCACTTTCTCTATCTTGTGTGCGTAACAGGAGTGTGTTTACTGAAGCAAACAAGCGCGTGAATAATATTGCCTAATGCATGTATTTTTTCCTAAAAGTAGGGAAAATGTATTTTTTTCGATATAGGACATGATATCCGTTTTCTGACGGAACCCTAAAAATATGTGATGCTTTTTGAAACTACACAATATATAGGTACATCTTATTAAAACTCGCGTGAGCTGACATACTAAATTATTATTACATACGACTTGAACACTCACGTGTGATTGTTGTTGACTATATGCCAACCGTTTTACCCATACAATTTCGGCATTATCAAGGTGAGTGTCGTTCTTAGGACGACGGCACGGCGATTACCGTCGTTGTCAAACGGGCACTGGCAGCCGCCGATCGGCGAGCTGCACGCATTGCTTGTGCGCTAAGCGTTGGCTGCGTCGTCGAAGGAGGTGGGACGGTGGATGCACTTGATTCTTTTAATTGTTCCAATTGTTCGTTATTAGGGGCGGTTATTAAACAGACCGAGCTCACAACGTCGTCACTGTCACTGGGCACTATTATCCTAAGAACGACACTCGCCTTGATAATATCGAAATTGTATCGGTGGAACAATTGGCATATAGTCAACAACAATTACACGTGAGTGTTCAAGCCGTATGTAGTAATAATTTAATATACATCTTGAACAAACACTTAACGTATAGTTAGAACTTAAGCAACATCTGGGATTTCTTTTTAACTACACTGGTAACACTGGCAACATCATGGCGAACAAAAATATTACGAGTTTATTTTTTGCTTTTGATGAATTTTGTACGAAGAAATATTTATGAAAATGGAATGTATGTAATGAAAAAAACATGCTTGTCCTTCTTCTTTCGTAAGTAGTTTTTACATGTTTTGACTGCATTTTGAACAAAAATTGCAGTAAAATTGACAATATTGTAGTCTGTCTGTTACACAGCTTACACTGCTTTTCCACTGTTATACACTTTATGGTCCTGGGCGTAAAATAGGGTACTTATATATTCTACAAAAATCTCACATCGGTATAGATAGGTTTTCGAATTATATGGCGCTGTACGTATATATGGTGATATACAATGCACGCAAACGAATTCACGGGTAAAAGCTAATCATTATATAAATCTGCAACCTTTATTACAGTTCTTATTCACTTTTCTAGCATTTAAGAACTTCAATTGTATCAAACGTATAAATGTCTATTGTATATTATGTATTATATACAATGTATATCTATGACGTGCTAATAAATTGAAACAGTTCGCTCCACGTATTGATCATACTTAACATGTTCTGTGACTATTGTAAGTAAGTGTAAGTAAGTAAGCGGCGGCAGCACAGGGCGAGACCGGTGGTAGCTCAGGCGTAGAACGCTGGCCTCTCAATCTTGAGATCCAGGTTCGATCCCCGGTCGGGCATGCACCAATGGAGTTTTTCGGAATGTATGTAATAGAATTTTTGCTTACCTACCACTTGCTGAACGGTGAAGGAAAACATTATTGTAAGTAAACCTGCATGCCCTAAAAAGCGTGTATTTGGGCCCGAATTACGGCGATAGGGCTCATGTAATAATCGTTGATGAAACGCGGGTGTACTGAGTATGGAATGTGACTTGCATTTCACAGTTCACACTTGGAACACTTCTGATACCCCCTCGGGGATTCATGTCGTGACGTAATATTAATATTATTTTCAGTAAGTAAAAATAATTATATTTAAAACTTAAATAACAAAAAAAAGTTACTTAATTTAAAACTAAATATTCCTAAAATTAATTATACAAAAAAAAACTGGTTAAAATTATCCTATAAATAAAATAAATCTATAAATTAAATTAAACTAATCTAAATCAATATTACCTAAAATTACAAAAATTAAAGATAAAAAACCCGGTCCAGGTCGCTGTCCCCCGGTAGGGTGCCCAGAATGCTGGCAACGTTTCCTCTTTGGATGGCCAGACTGAGTAAGTTAGTAACTAAGTAAGTTTTAGTAAGTAAGAATGATTTGTTAAATCCTGTAGCACGTTCTGCACGTTACAAAAACACATAATTACTAGATCTATAGGTACTCCTTCGCATTTTCACTATGAACTCCTAGCTAAGCTTTTGAGAACTCAAATAGAAACAATTTTTGTTACATCCTTTATATCTGGCAAAAGTCAACCATCACAATTTGTCAATCCATAAAAATAATGTGATTGCTCCACACAGCATCGCCCTAACAAAAGACCTTTGATCCCTGTAAAGCCTGTAACCTACGAAGGCATTTCGTGATTAAAATACCTCTTATTTCCACGCCACGAAAAATTTACAAAACTCAACCAGATTATCATGTCCCCTTTAGATTTTGACATTACCAAGGAACAAAGCCTTTTAAAGGAAAGGGCGAAATATCGCAACACACTCTCTGTAGAATATACAGATTATTTATTTAGTCCGCGACTTCCGTCACAATGAAGTTAGTATTTGCGTACTAAATCAACAAATATGCATGCCTATTGCTAGCCAGAGTTATGATTTTTTAATTTAACAATTGAATATATTTAATTATTTATATAACATAAAATGATAATTGTCTTCTAGTCTTTTATTTGATAATTATATATACAAGGTGAATTTTTGATCATCGTCCAAATTCATATTAGTGGCTTGGTAAGTGATCAGTATCATGGATCAATAACAATTTTGGTGAAATTCGTAAAATGAAATTTCGACTCCCCATAGTGATTCACTCGGGAGTGGAACTGAATTTATATGGGAAGCCGAAATTTCATATTACGAATTTCACCAAATTTGTTACTGATCCAAGATACTGATCACTTATCAAGCCTCCAGTATGAATTTGGACGATGATCAAAAATTCACCTTGTATATACGAAAACACAAAATGTAATGACAGGTTAGTAAAATATATTTCGACCACTAGTTGTGGTCGGCATCAGTTACATGAATATCAGTATTTACTATAAAATATCAGTATCTATAATGAATATCAGTATTATAGCTATAAAAGGGAAAAATTAATGATTATAAATTTATAAATTACAGTTAAGTATGATAGTGAATATTTTATTTTGATAATGATGACAGCTAAACAGAGTGATGGATGAGGAATTAAAAAAGGTCTTAACATGAAGAAGTTTGTATTGTTTCTTTTGCTAACTCCTCGTAGATATAAGTGCTGCTTGTTCAGACCCGGACCGTAGTGGGCACCAAGTGACCAGATATATGATCCTTCCCATGTCCGTAGTTGAGTGTCTGTCAGTGGAGGTGAAAATTATTTGATGATTCGTGCGGTGAAGCAATTATTGAATGGATGGCAGGACAGTGCCTGCATTCTAATATGTAAACGCAGTTGGATATTTTGCATGTGCTGTTAGATTGTGCATGGTAAGTATTTCTGGCGTGATGTGTGTTGATGGCTGTTGCTGTGTCAATAATTGCGCATTAATTATTTATATGTCATATGGCTTTTCTTTATAAATATTTATAGGTTATTTTTTTTTATTTTTATAACAGTGGGCGTGCGTTGCCTCCACCTCGTCTGATGATATGCGTTGATGGGACCTAGGATATAACGTACTCAGAAGGTACAGTTTGCGCACGAGTTGAATGCAGAATTGTACTATACAATTTGTATTTGTATCTAATACAGATTGTATCTAGTAAAAACTCTAAGAGTCTGATGTTGTCCGTTGAGAAGATTCCGTTTCCACCTTTCAGCCCCAAGACTCTGGTCACCATGTTTTACCAAAGTACTAATCAAGACCAATCTAATAAGCTTAAACTCAAAGGGTCTGCTGTTATCCTTTGAAGAGTTCCCGTATCCACCTTCCAATTCTATCATCAGACCCTGGTCACCATGTTTTACTTAAATACTAATTAAGACAACTACAATGAGCCTAAATTCTAAGAGTCTGCAGTTGTCCGTCCAAACCCTGGTCCCCATGTTTTACCAGAGTACTAATCAAGACCAATCAGACAAGCCCAAACGTGAAGGGTCTGCTGTTTTCCGTTGAGGAGTTCCCGTTTCCACCTTCCAGTTCTATCATCAGACCTTGGTCATAATTTTTTACAAACACACTCATCAATATCGACCAAATAAGTTCAAATTTGAAAGGTCTGCTGTTGTCCGTTGAGGTGTTCCCGCATCCACCTTCCAGTACTATCATCAAACTTGGTTACCATGTTTGACAAACACACTTAATATACCGACCAAATAATCCGAAACTCGAGAGGTCTGCTGTTGGCCGTTCGCGCATGCATCTTCCAGTCCCATCGTGAAACCATGGTCACCATTTTTTACCCAAGTACTAATTAAGTTGTTTCCCAAGTTTTGAGTGACTGTACAGACAGACAGACCGACGTATCCTCTGTTAATCGAGCATCATGTTAATTAACTTACACCCCTCTCTTATATCATAGCGTGATGATATAATAATATATCAACTAAAAAAAAATGTTTTGCAGATACCTATCAACATTATGATTAGTACCTAGCTCCGCTCAGCGCCATCTATGAAAAAGCGAAGCAAATATTTAATAATAAAAATCAGTACCATCCATAGCAACTTTACTAACGCTACCCGTCAATAGGTGTCGCTCGATATACATAAAAATGAAATCAAAATTCAAAAAACTAATTTTCACGGTGATGAGTAACTAAATCAAATTTTCGCTACCTGTAAAACCTGTAAATTTTATAGAAATACTTGAAGCAGTTTTCTCGTACTAAATTACAAATATTACTCGTTTATTAGTATTAGAGGATTTACGCTGTATTAAGTTCAGCGCCATCGATTTATACTAAGCGGAAAAATAAAAATATATATACAACGTGTAACAAAAACGTGCAACCATATTTGAAGAGCTTATTCAGTCAATGATATAGAAGAACTTTTACTATGGAAAAAACCTGTATCGCAAAAAAAATCACAATTTCATAGAAAAATGCAATGCCGCTCGGCCGATATGTATGGAAGGGCAGATTTTTTTTTTGAGATATCAAGGTTGGGTCTATAGTAAAAGTTGTTCTATACCATTGACTGAATAAGTTCTTCAAATATGGTTACACCTTTCTGTTACACGTTGTATATATATTAGTGACCTAAAAGTTTGAAAAAAAGTAACAAGAATATGTTTTACCAGGTGTGTGATTTGAACCCACGACGATCGGGTTACATCCGAATACGCTAAGGCGAGTGTACCACATGCTTCACTTGAACTCTCATAACGCTGCTCCCTTGGATCGTAGCGTGATGATACATAACCTAAAACCTTCCCAGAGAAGTGTTCTACCTTACAATGAAAACCGTATCAAATTCATTGAGTGGTTCGCAAGTTATAAGTAACCGTACAGACAGACACGTTGCATTGTGGAAAGAAAAAGAAAGAAGAAGAAAAAGAATAGGGAAGATAGATAGAGATAGAGATATAGATTCGGATACATTCTGTCACATCTCTATGAGAATAATTCGTGCACAATATCATGGATTTTAAAATCAACATTTAAAAATGCATCACATTATTAGCATTCGAGCTTAAATTGTTATTGCCCGAATGAAATAACGGACATGAATGTAGGTAATAAAATTAAACGATTTTGACATCGATAACGGTAATGAGTACAATTTATGCATTAATTAACTCTCGTGTCGGGGCTTAAGATGGATTTCCAATAAAAGCCAGGCTAACATTTTTGGTAATTTTCATGTTGTTATGCCATACTATAATAATCATAAAGTATACCTATACTCACTATATATAGGTATGTTTGTATATGACAATAATCATCAATAATGAAATAACACTTAGAACATAAATAACCACATAATGATATTGATTAGAATCAATTGATTTCAAAACTGAACTAACAATTCAATATAAATGATGACGGCCCCATTGAAGTGGTCTAAATATATCGAAAAATATTAATTTTGTTATTATTATCCAATGCTTACAACGATAAATAAAAGGCTAATATAGCTACAATTATATTTATTCATGATTCAATATAAACCAACACAAATAATAAAATTATCGTATTTTGGGCCTACAAATCATAAGAAAAGAAGTAGCTCAGTTACAAAAGTTTCAACCTGGACTATTTGTACTTAACATTATATAGGTACGTTTAACACTAAAACTGAATCAAAGCGAGAATATCAGCTTTTCAGTTGCATCTTCGGCTTTTGTGATGTCTTGACTTTTTATTCTGTAAAAATGAAAAATATCGTTAAACCTATTGAGAGCTGGTAGGTTTTTATGCAGATTTTATTTTATAAATTTATCCAATTCATGCTCATAAACGACTTCGGAGGCAAATTAGCCCACACCTATCTGATTTTACAAAACGAATACGTCTCCATCACGGATGAACATCGGAAGAGACAAAATGACGTTTTTTTTTTTTCGAATATTGTGCTCAATTCTATTTCGCTTCTAATGCGCAAGTACGGTGGCTTAGTAAAATTACCGGTACCCGGGCCGGTAATAGCATCAAATTGAAAATTTACAGTAAAATTTTGTACTATCAATTTCCACTTACAGCTTTAAGAAAAATAAGAAAGAAAAAAAAACAGAAGAAAAAGAAAACTATTATTTTTTTGGAGGGCTGCTAGGCTAACATTTATCAGTACACCCTAAGGTACTATCGAGGAAAAATCCGCAGATCCACTTTTCGCCCGTATTGCAGTGGTGATAAGAGCGAAAAGTTGGTATGGGACAATTTCCTCGATGGTACCTTCATACCAAATTTGGTGCTATTATCCGCCCGGTAACGGTAACTTCAAAATACTAAGACGAAAAGAAATAACTAAATCGTAATTTAAAAAACAACATAAATAAATGACGGTAGCTCAGGCGTAGAACGCTGGCCTTTCAATTTCGAGACCCAGGTTCGATCCCCGGTCTGGCATACACTAATGAGTTTTTTCGGAATTTATGTGCATAGTATTTGTATAACCCATAGATCTCTTCTAATATTATTCTAATACAGATCAGCGGTATTACCTAATACTTGCTGGACTATATAGTAAAATATCGCTAAGAAAACTGCATTCCCTAAAAAGCGTGTATTTGTGCCCGAAGAAAGGTGATAGGGCTCACCCGTCACGTTGGCACGTTACAATCGTCGGTGAAATGCGGGTGTATCGAGTATGGACTGTGACTTGCATTTCACAGTTCACACTTGGGAATGCCTCTAACACCTTCTCGGGGATTCATTAATTGATGTATTTCATACCCGTGTTTCTAACTTGCCTAAAAAGAATAATATTTTATTATGTATGTTAAATTTGCCGAAACCCTTTCTTAGATTTTTGATTGACCGAAAACATCAAGCCAACTAGGACATTCTCTTCGCAACTAAATCTTTTCTTATCCTACGTAACGTTCTGATTTCCAATCGTAGTCCCTTCCATCCATCAGCCTAGTTCGTCCACTGCTGGACATAAGCCTTTTCAGGACTTTGCCACTCCCGGCGGTCATCCTGGAAGAATTGCCCATACTCACATACGCTGGGCAGGCGGGTTGGTGAGCGCGGTGCTGGAACCCTCGCACCAGTGACGCCGCTGCCCGTCACCAGTCTGTTCCATATAAGGCCCTGCTATTAGGGATGGATATACCACCATCAATCGGTCCAAGGCATGGTGGGCCTCCTGGTTTTTTGCCTGTGAGCTGTCCTCTTACTCTCCCCCGAATAACTTCGAGGGGGTCTCCAAGTAAGATGGTGGTACCTCCACAGTCGAGCCCGGCATCAGCTCTACCACAAGTTCACAGTTCGGGGTGAACTACTGTTGTTTCAGTATCTGTGTATTTCTCAGTAACAATATTAGTCTATAGCAGCGGTCTGCAACGGACCAACCGCGGATGGAATTTGGATCGCCAAAAATTTTAATTATTTAATTTAAACAATATTTTTATGGAGGTAATAAATAAACTTGCAAGATTATATTTACTTGCCAATCTATAAAACTGCATCCACTGAAAAATTTACGGGTAGGAGGTTTCCGCAAAGTATGAAAATTGCAAAAAATCTAGCAATTTTATATAAGAACATAATCAGAAATAATTTTTCAATGCATGTGCTCGTAAAGGCCCACTTTTTATGCATCAAAACCGAACAGAAAGTCGATTATTTGGCCCTAGGGCTTTATTATTATTTGTTTTTTTAATTTATTTACAATGGTTGGCTAACCTGCAGCCTTTCTTGTGTAATATAAATGTCATACTTTTTTCCACTGTTTAACGGCTCTGGATACCTAGTCCTTTTGAGCCAATTACAATTTAAAGTTCACAAAATTATATTTGTTTTATTTCCTCACACTATGCATTGAAAAACGTAGTATGATACACGGGCGTAAAAGCAATAAATTACTCGGTTACGTTTAAAACACTCGCTACGCTCGTGTTTTAAATCGTCCTCGTAATTTATTCCTTTTCGCCCTAGTAGCATAAACTACTATATTGTTAGTTTTACAGGTCTTATATAATAGAAAATTATAATTTCTTTTTTCTCTGGAATTTTCGAATTTTCGAAATATTACGGATCCCACTTGAAATTAATTGTCGACCCTTGGTCTATAATATCTATCCTAGTTGGGCTGCCAACTCTCATTGTCCACCATGGTAGTTTTATCGTATGAGTACCCTTCTTGTTCTGTAAAAGTGAGGTTGTCTTTCTCATGTAGGCGTGTATTTATCATTACCACACTTCGATTAAGAGGCTATGCAAATTTTATTTTTGTCACTGTCACTCCAAGGTGCGAGAGGGGCGGATTCAGGGCAAAAGGGAAAAAAGTTGGTTTTATATTTCTATTAAAAAAAACTAAAATAGCTAGCAAAATTTAAATAATAAATCTCTAGATATTGTTGAAACACACCTAATAAAATATGCTTGAGTTCTGTATATGGTTCCTATTCGTCAAACGAGGAGAAAAAGTGTGTTTGAAGACCTCATTTCAACAATTATTTCTATCGAGGAAAATTTAACCAAAACTGTTTTCCAATTTCAAAACCCTAGATTATATAGTCAAAATGCATATACCAGAAGTTTATTAAAATTTTCCGTTTATTTCGCCCTTGTAGCATAAACTACTATTAAACGAGCTTTATGTAATTCAAATAAATAAATTTCATAACCGCGATTTTATATGATATATTGAACACATTTTCATTTGAAAAAATGTCTCCTGTAACGTTATTCTTTTGTTATTTACCATGTTCTTTCGGGAAGGGGATCAATATTTTAACTATTGTACAGAGCTATAAGTAGCTGTAAAACGTTTAAAAAAAAGTGGTCACATTTACTCTTTAGGAACGAAATAACTTTAAATCAGCACTCACATTATCTTCGGAATCATCAACTTCATTACATTTGCCGTTGTCTTCCTCTGATGACGATGATGACGACGAAGATGACGATGATGATGAAGAAGAAGAAGAAGAGTCACTATCATCCTCTTTGCCCTGAAAATATGAAAGTCTGTAAAGAGTATGTATACACTATGGCGAGTAGATATATTATGTTCTGCTTAAGCATACGTTTCATATGAGTTTTCAAAACATTTTACATAATTTTCCGTATTCCTATAGAATAGGAGGTGCTGAACAAAAAAAACACGTCATTTTGTTATGAAAATGTTGTGCTTCTCTGTTATCTAAATCCAGTTTTAGTTGCATACATTAAGATGCTAGCTATAGCTTTTGCGTTTACCTAGAGCTAGAGCAAGTCTAAAGTTTGATGTCGCCTGGCGGCATGAAAGCAACTTGTTAACGGTCTGTCATTTCAAATGCAGTATAGGTAAATACAGCAACATATAAAATAATCAGTCTCGTCATTAACACGTGAACGAGGTCCTGCCTCTTGCAACTTCACATGGGTCTTAAGAAACTATACACTGATCTAAACTTACCCTCAAGTTTACTTATATAAAAAACTATAAAAAACTAACACCGAAAAATCTTTCGCAATCACGAAATTACCAACCTGGCTTTTTGAATATTTATTTGACCCGCTCTAGGTAAACGCAAGGTAACTGAAACTAAGTTTATATAACGGAGAAGTACAACATTTTTATAACGAAATGACGTGTTTTTTTTGTTCAGCGCCTCCTAGACCATACCGGGTTCTAACTATAATTCTACAACATTCCGAAGGTAGAAGCATAGACTCTGAGCCTTCGCTATAAGGGTTCCCTTTAGACGAAACCTCGAAAAGGCAGCTTGTAAAAAATACGATTATATTCTAAGACGGTGTAAAGCTGAAAGGGGATTTGATCGTCGACATTTTTTACGTCGAATCATATTAGATGATCATAAAAGTCGTGTTCACACATGTTAGTTGAGGAGCATCGTGAGTGAGATTTTTGTGAAATCTCTTTGTTGTAAGCTACATTATGCTGTAGCCTGTAGTATGGGTGTTAAACTTTAAATAACACTTTTTGGTTTTTATCACGTCATAATTTTTTTGTACGTTTTTTTTTAATACCGTTTGTAGGTACTTATATTTAATATTTCTTATTTATATAATTTATTTTAAAACATAACATTTTCATAGTAAAAATATTTTTTAAATATCTATAAGTAAATGTTTGTGTGTGTACTCGTAATATCCTCATGACCTCATGAAAGAAAAGAAAATCAAAATCGTTATAGATGTTTTTATTTTCAATGTTACCTGCATGAAGTTTTAAATAAATACAGAATTAATTAATGAGATGAAATAAATTTCCATGAAAAGAATTTTGAAAATATTACCATTTATTATTTATTTTTTTCTTTCTTGACGTTAGACATGAGGATGCTTATTATCATAACATATATTAGAATACGTATTACGAGTAAGTTGACATTTAATTTACAAAAATTCCTTCAGCTGTTTCCTACCTGAAGGAACCCACTTCTTGGTGTGGTGTGTTTTGAAAATGTATTGTTGTATTTTAGAAAATGTGTGGCGGAAATGTAATGGTGTATAGTACATTATTACAATCTGCTTATGAAGCCCCTTTCATTTTATACACCACACGATAGGTTTCAGAAAAAAAACTTGCAAAAAATCATGACGTCATAAAAATTTGAAGTTAAACACCCGGTACCATAGCATTATGTAGCTTACAATGAAAAGGTCTACATAGACGCAACTTCTCTTCACAAAAAATGAAAACACAGACGAATATATAAATATTGCTGTTATGCGCCTTAAATATATTGTCAATATACACATATCCTTGAAATTAAATAAATATTTCAAAGGTTAGGTTCGTTCCAACATGTCTAGAGATAGCCCTGGGATTATTCCCAAAAATACGCGTAAAATAAAAAGAATTCTTGAACTTTATAATTGGTAAAATAAAATAATAAATCTGCTTAAAAGTTGGGGCACGGTTTCATGATTATTGCTCATTAGAGCCGCAATCCATGCTCGCTTGAGAAGAGACGCCGTAACTACAATTTGTTTGGAGTACTTCTTTTGCATAGAGCTTTTTTACTGTAAGTCCTTCAAACATAAAGGTTTAATGTTGGCTAATTTGTGCTCGTTCTGGAGGAGAGTTGTACTTATGCGTTGGTATATACATGCCACCTGTGAATTTATAGTGCTTTTAAAAACGTGAACGGGGATTCAGATTTCACAAGGTATTTTTTTATAAAACAGCAAATTTTGTTTTCCTCCATTGCACAAGTTTGAGTTTTTAAAAAATTACTTTTTGAGGTTTGATATTTTGCGTTTTCTTTATTTCTATCATTCCTATTAGGAAATAAGAAAATATTTACCACGAAATCATTAAATCCGATTAATATGTGAAAAAATTAAGAAATTTGTGGGATCAGAACAGATTAAGGCTTCACATTCACATGTCTTAACATTATAACAGTGAAAGTATTTTCAAAATCAGTTCAGTAGTTTCAGAGATTACCTGATGCGCGAATGTAATTAATGGCTATGTCCCATTAGGGAACTACCCTTCTCCAGGGAAAAAAACTATAACCTTCAAAATTAGCTCGAAATGGTTAAATTATATTACACACGGCTGGTTCGCCGGCCTTTTCTTTTCCGAACTTGGCCCCGTGTGTCTAGCTAGATATGCCTGATGGCTGCGATCAAATATCTTTCTACATTGTGATGAACTTTATTGAATCTTCTTTCGATAGATAATTCTAAAAGTGTAATCTCAACACAGACATATATAATATCTGTGAATGCACAAATACTTACGTTACCACAGCAGTTGCCACAGTTGTCATCATCTTCCTCCGATGATGATGATGATGAAGAAGATGATGAAGACGACGAAGATGATGAGGATGATGAATCGTCACATTTGTTCTCCTTAATAAAAAAAACATATAAAAGCACGTTAAATATTATTTCGAGAAAATAATTTAAAATTACGTGTGCGTGCTGAGTGCTTGTATTAATACACTATAAAACGTCTCGGTCTCGGTCTTGTGTGCGTTTAAATAGTAGGGCTGTTATGGTTCCGTCTAGAATATTCGCTGCTAAAACAATTCTTCTTTTGAGAAAAAATATTATTTATAAAATAAAGTCATCGCTGAGTTCAAGTCCCATTTTCATGGCAAAGTCACTTCCTTTTTAGGGTTGGCGTTAATGATTATGACATTATTGATCCTATTATTGATCCTAGAGGTGGTAGAGCTGATGCCGGGCTCGACTGCGGAGGTACCACCATCTTACTTGGAGACCCTCTCGAAGTAATTCGGGGGAGAGTAAGAGGACAGCTCACAGGCAAAAAACCAGGACCGATGAATACCTTTTTTAATGTAATACTCTTTCTCCTTTTCATATAGTAGCAGACACCATCAAGGCGAATCTACCATTCTAGGTGGTAGAGCTGATGCCGGGCTCGACTGTGGAGGTACCACCATCTTACTTGGAGATCCCCTCGAAGTAATTCGGGGGAGAGTAAGAGGACAGCTCACAGGCAAAAAACCAGGAGGCCCACCATGCCGATGGATGGTGGTATATCCTTCCCTGATAGCCGGGCCTTATATGGAACAGACTGGTAACGGGCAGCGGCGTCACTGGTGCGAGGTTTCCGGCACCGCGCTCACCAACCCGCCTGCCCAACATGTGTGAGTATGGGCAATTCTTTCAGGATGACCGCCGGGAGTGGCAAAGTCCTGGAAAGGCTTATGTCCAGCAGTGGACGAACTAGGCTGATGGATGATCCTATTTTAAATTGCCGGTACATATTTACATACTTTTAAACAGATTAATAACATTTCATCGAGTGTTATTCATAAAATTTTGCGAATTTAAGATAACTTCTTTGCACGCTGGTATCTTTCGATTATTTCATTATTGACATGGACTCATACGTAAAAGAAAATAGTATTTTTTAAATGATTGTAATATCAACATTTATTTACTACGCAAATTTGAACAATAGTACCAGACCAGCTCTAAAGGGGCCTTAAAGTACACGTGCCACGAGTAGTGGTCTTTGGCCACAAGATTGCAACTAAATCTGCGGGGTTTGCATCAGCAAGTTTCAATTTACTCAAGTTGCGAAAAGTCGTCCAATTTGATTGAAATTCAGTTTTCCGTCGAGCCGGTGACGCCGAAGGCCGAACCGCATATCTACGAGGCCGAAGGCTTATTCAAGCGAGGCCGAAAAGCAAGCATGCAACGACGGAAGACGCGCCTGCGAGGCCAAATCATGGTATAATTAGCAAAAGAGTACTTTTTTATTATGACTATATGTTTAAATTATAACTTTTGTTATTTATTTAATGATTTAATGTCTTGATGCGCCAATGTTATCTTTAAACCTACCTTTGCAAATTTTCTAGCGAACAGACAAATTTACTAGCTGATAGGCATAAAAATTCGTTAAATAGTTCTCCAGTTTATGCAAACAACAGATTGACAGACGTTGCATTTTAAAGTGTAGTTATAGAAAAGATTAAAAGATAGTAAAGATAAAGAATAAGGTTTAAAATATATATATATCTTTTACATAATTGATTATTATTATCCTCTTCTACTTTACCTTCAATCCAAAAATGTCACAACAGCACCTTCACCTTTTGCCCTCGGTGTCCTATTTCTTTATCTATGCAATTATCTGTGTGTCCTACATTGATGCAACTCTGTTGCATTAAGGCCACTTGCATCATTATTGTCATAATAACTATTTATAAACATTAAAAAAATTTAACCAATGGATATACAAAAAGTAATGAATCTTTTATGTATTCCTTAGGCAGATAATTAACATCGATGTTCCGAAAAAACCCATAATTTTAAATGTCTTTTCAATGCATGTGCTCGTGAAGGCCCACTTTTTATGCATCAAAACCGAACAGAAAGTCCATTATTTTGCCCTAGGGCTTTATTATTATAATTATTTTTTATTTATTTACAATGGTTGGCTAACCTGCAGCCTTTCCTGTGTACCATAGACGTTATACTTTTTTTTCCACCGTTTAACGGCTCTGGATACAGTCCTTTTGAGCCAATTATAATTTAAAGTTCACAAGATTATATTTGTTTTCATTTCCTCACACTATGCATTGAAAAATGTAGTATGATACACGGGCGTAAGAGCAATAAATTACTCGGTTACGTTTAAAACACTCGCTACGCTCGTGTTTTAAATCGTCCTCGTAATTTATTCCTTTGCGCCCTAGTAGCATAAACTACTATTATATTTGAAAACAATATAAATCATCGTAGTTGACATTATATAGGTAGGCTATAGAGATGTTGGTAAAATATTGCCCAAGCCGAAAACCCAGGCGGTGCCGCGGACATAAGGCTATTTGTATACTAATAATAAAGTAGTGAAAAACTCGTGTAATGTAAATTGAATATTTTTGGAAAATTTCAAATCAAATGGATTATATGTATTGTACTGAGACCATAGATAAATTTTCCTCTGTGACTGAAACCAAAAGTAAAAATTTTACAATTTTTGTCTGTCTGTTTTTGGTCGTCTGTCTGTCTGTCTGTATGTATATATGTATGGCTGTTCAGTTTTAACTCGAGAACTGCTAAACAGATTTGAAAGCAGTTTTTTTATTATCATCATCATAGTGACCCTGATGAACTTATAGGCCTGTGTTGATAAAATAACCGCCAAGCCTAAAACGGGGCAATAGATTGAAAAAACGCGGACGGAGCCGTGGGAAAAAGACTAGTATACATATTAAATTATCATTGGCTGCAGTCTTCGTTTTCTTACCTCGTGACTGTTATTGGAATCATTTCCATTGTTGCAAGAGCGGCGTGATTTCCTGAAAATGTGAAGAAGTTCAGTCATTGGCCGTTTTTTATTGATAACCTGGCAGGGCTTGGCGGGCCAAATGTATCTTTTCGTACCGCATCATGGAAAAACAGAACCCTTATACCTTATAGTATCACGTTTTTGTCAGTCTGTCTGTCCGTGCGTGTAGCACGTGGGTGTTGCAAGGTTCACCCTCACTGGCATGGGTGTTCCATATTACAGAACACTTAAAACGGGAGTTCAAACCAAGAACCTTATTATAACCATTATAAACCCCTTGGTTCAAAAAAATGGTTGACACTTTACATCAAAGCTATAATAAAGCAACACGATTACAGATATATAAGTACACAATAGAGGTTTTCTCAATGCTGATGTTAACCAATTAGATGAAACACAACTTCTACAGTCAATCTGTACATGCAGTTTTGTGGGTCATGTTTAGTTTTAAGAAAATCTACCGTTTTGTTAAACAAAAGTATTCATTCATTCGATATATTTTTCAGATATTACCCGAATATAGACCTTGGGAATAAACATGGCGACCTAACCATGGCGGTATTCTTCTCTCACATACAACACTATCTTCGTCTACATTCGCACCTGACGAGATGAGTTAGCAGGCCGAGGCTTGCCGAAGCCTGCTATAATACGAGTCAGGCAACACCCTGCCAATAATATGAGGCAATAAAAAATGGGAATAACACATGAACTTGGTTAAACCTTTACTTCGCTTTAGCTGGAAGCGAGTTTACTATCACCGAATTGGCTAATTCTTTGACGTTATCCATCTCTTCACGGTACCGCTGACGCTACTTTCCTCAATCCAACTTATTTTTCGAATAAAACAATAAGTTAGTTTTATGTGCCAAAGTGAAGACACTTTGCCTTGCCGCGTTTTTAAAACGTTTTAAGTTTTCTGTTTTAACCATAGATTAAGAAGAAAAAAAGAAAGAATCGTGTCGGCAATACAAAAAGCTGACTAATGCTATTTAATTTTCTAAGGATTTTTCAATATGGAAGTTTTAGATACCTTTGCCTGAAGCAGAATGTGACAAAATGTTTGAAAAAAAAATTTGTTGAAACACGAGCTGCCGGCTTGGCTATATGGCATTTTTCCCCTTGGTCTTTTTTTTAAGTTTGTCGTAGCGGGTAAAAATGTACGAATATTAATTTCCACCAAGGCCTTTAATGTATTTTCAAATATAAATTTGTCCTTTAGGGCAGAAAAGAGGTTCTTCCCGTCTTCTTTTTAAAAACATTTGAGAAAAATCAAATTATTCTGAAAGTAATGTCATACCATATAAAACAAAAACCGTTTTATATGACACATTATATTTTTACATGGTTTTTTGGTGCGAACAATTTTTTGAGCGTATCATTATTTCTTGTTATTTCGTTCCAAATATGAAGAATCCAACCTAACTGTTTTCCAATGTCGAATTATAATTCTGCACATATGTGTAGAATTATAATTCGAATATGAATACTAATAGATGCTTAATTTCAGCTCAATTAGCCTGGCTTTTGTTGAGTAATGGCTAGGTTAAACAGTGCGAGGTAGGTTCCGAGCTGGCCTAGACGGTTACTGCGTGCAGCTGCTTGCACCGTCGTCGTCGTCGGTCAGAAGCTCGCATCCGAGTTTACTACAATACATTTTTTTTTTACTAGCCATTCACCTTTCCCCACCCTGCCACAGTGTGAGTAGCTGTTTAATGTTACGTCAGCAGTTCGTACTGTGACACGGACACACACAGAGTACATTATAATATAAGAACTAACAACATGCACTAACGGATGCACTAAACTTTACTGAAAGGGTTTCCGATAACAATGCCAAAGGAAGCAAATAGCGTTCAGTAATAAAATTATTCAAAAAAACTTACGCAGGACACGTTGGTTTTCCTTCAGCTACAGCCAAAGCAGTAACCACCACAAGAAGAAATAGTATTGCTTTGTTCATTTTTGTTACTGTAAGTAAAACAGGACATTTTTATTAATGTTATGAAATCAAAGAAAATAAAAAGATTATTAGGTAAACTCTACAAAGTTCAGCTACTGGTGATGTAAAAAAAACCAAAGTAATTTCTTGTAAGTAAAGTTAAAGCGACTGGCGACTATCCTTGTGAAAATGTGAAATTCGACATTTTTGAATATATAGCTTTTCACCATTTTCAAATACAGGATAAAATGCAGAACTAATCACATTAGCAGATGTGGTTTAAAAAAATGAAGAAAACCATTTTTCTTAAATGCATTATTTTTAAATTAGTTTTATTTATTTAAGTTTTATTCTTTTACGTGATTTGTTAGTTATTTTAATATTATTGAATTGTCATGTTGGAATCATTCCGAATTCGAATGAATTCTTGAAAAAATTGGGTTCTACGTTTATAAACTTCATATTATAGAGTTGCAATAAACGTATTTTTTTTTTTTCAAATAGTTTATTCAAATAAATAATACAGTATATACTTAATCACTATACCGCCAAACTGCAAGGCAGTTTATTGGCAGTTTACTAATTACAAGTATGTCATATATCGCTCTATTTTAAGATAGACATAAATATATGTACTTATATCTACTTGATTCATCAATTTGATGTACTAAAAATTGTGAATCTTATTTTTATGATGGCGATGCCTAAATTTTTTTTAAATGTTGGTGTATTAGTTATTTAAAAACTACATAAGTGATTTATATATAACAACAACCTTGTTTAATTTTTCTGTGAAACCTATTCAAACCTATAACAGCTAGCGCTAGCTATGGAGTCGGGTCAGTTTTTGACGTTTTATGTTCCCACGATAGTTAGGGCATGAATTCTATTAAGATGGTATATATTGCTTCTCATTAAAAGTCAGGGCAAGGTTTTGTATAATTTCGTGCCTCATCAAAAATAGGCAATGAAACGTCAAAAAACTAATAAGATGCCGACTTTATAACTTTCAATCAGCGTTTTAATATATCGGTATATGAATTGATCGACTCACGTGATAATAATCGAACTTCAATTGGTAAGTTTGGTTTGACCACAGATAATGGTTTGACCATCTAAGCGTACTATAATCGGTGACTGTTTACGACTGGAGATTTCAGACCTAGAATTCTGAATTATTCCTAGATTTTACTTTCGTATTTTGTTCGTAATATTATTTTGTTTCTTTAAATTTTAATTAAAAATATAAATTTTAAATAACTGTCCTACATCCCACTAATATTATAAATGCGAAAGTTTGGATGGATGGATGTTTGTTACTTTTTCACGCCGTAACTACTGAACCGATTGGGCTGAAACTTTGCACAAATGTAGTTCTAGACCTGGAATAGGACATAAACTACTTTATATTCCATAAATCAGTTTCCCTGGGAACAAGAAATAGTGTCGTTCAAAGACGCGGCTCGGCCCTCAGTCTCGTAAAACGTACTGTACTAGGGGATTAAGGTTTCTCCCAACGCCAACGACCTTGAACTGAGTAACTTTATAACCATTGTATACGCTAAATATAGCCTTTTTTAATAAAAAGAAAATTAAATAGTAATCTAGATAATACAAATAGTGATGTGGTTTTTCCTGAAATTTATTTTAATATACAGAAGTGAAGCAAGAAAATTCTAAATTTACCCTTATTTCTCGATTTTTGTCCACTTGTAACAATATAACTGCTACCGTTTTTATCGAAACAATATAAAAATGTATAAACTTCTAGACAAAATAATCTTAAATTATATGGTTTTCTCAGTTCTTGGAAATTCATTTTATTTTAGATAAAATAAATTAAAAACACACTATTTTCGCATTTGTCAGCCGCAGCGACTGACGTAACAGCCATGTTGCAGTGCGAGCTGATAAGAACTTTATTTTAATATGGCTTTGTTTGAAATTTCAACCACCAAGAATCGAGTTGCTAATTTTTCCGACGTAGCCACCTTAAATAAGTTATCAAAGACCGCCAAAGACACATTAAAAGTTTTTACAGATTCGATACGACTAATCTTAATCAACGCGGGCAAAGCCGCGAGCAAAAGCTAGTTTATCATAAAATTAGTTAAATCCGTTTTTTTGTATATTTTTGTAAAAGTAATTCTATTATAATATTTTATTACGATAAGTATTATTCCTAAAGTTAAATATTTAGAATATCATTAAGTACCACGTAATAAATTAGTAACACTTACTTAGTTATTACAATAATTATCTCATAATATTTTACCTGTTAAGCAGTATTCCCACACCCAATGGTTCCACAGAATCGATCTTATTGAATGAGAAGTTATACACCGACTGGTCCTTAGTTTAAAGACGATAACCTAATTTAAATATTATTGACATGGTCGTTACTTTAGGCAAATCTACGCGTTTATTTTATGGTTGCTTGATAACGCGGTCAAACAGCAACACAAATAACAAAGATCACTAAAGATACACTAACATACTACAGATCTGCCAAAAGCCCAAGATCCCATCGCAAAATTCTGCACCTATCTACTTTTTAATCGAAATTTGATTTAAATGAAAGATTACAAATGGGGTCATACACTGCCGCAGGATTGCCATTCAAAATCTTGGCACAATTACCTTTAAACTTCATTTTCAATGCAAGTGCTCGTAAAGGCCCACTTTTTATGCATCCAAACCGAACAGAAATCGATTATTTTGCCCTAGGGCTTCATTATTATTATTTTTTTTAATTTATTCACAATGGTTGGCTAACCTGCAGCCTTTCTTGTGTACCATAAATGTTATACTTTTTTTTCCACTGTTTCACGGCTCTGGATACAGTCCTTTTGAGCCAATCATAATTTGAAGTTCACAAGATTATTATTTCTTTATTTCAACTATTTATTTTATTTCCTCACACTACGCATTGAAAAACGTAATAAATTACGCTACGCTCGTGTTTTAAATCGTCTTCGTAATTTATTCCTTTTCGCCCTAGTAGCATAAACTACTTTTATTTTACGTAGCACGCAAATCAAATCGTCAAGACGTATAGCAATAAGGGTTACATTGGGTACTAGGAACTTAAATATATTTTAACAAAAATAACGTTTCATTAGTTGGAATTCATTAAAACAATATATTTAATTAAAGTTAGATTGCTCATCTAGTTCCCACTCGTAACCCTTATTGCTATGTCTTGACGGCTTGATTTGTGTGCTTCATGACATGAATGGAGTTTAAAGGTACTTGTGCCAAGATTTTGAATGGCTACCCTGCGGCGGTGTTGGACCTCATATGTAATGTTTTATTTAAATCACGTTTCGATTAAAAAACAGATAAGTGCAGAATTTCACGCTGGGATCTTAGGCTATAAAGACATAATGCGCATTGAAAATCTTCGCCAGTGTTCGTATATTCGAAAACGAGCCGAATATTAAATTGTAAAAGCCCTAGCATTTGGAAACTTATTAGAGAGAAAATAGGATTCAAGATCTTAGAACGTGTGCAAAAAATCGGAAC
This sequence comes from Ypsolopha sequella, assembly GCA_934047225.1. Lineage (NCBI taxonomy): Eukaryota > Metazoa > Arthropoda > Insecta > Lepidoptera > Ypsolophidae > Ypsolopha > Ypsolopha sequella. The sequence continues at coordinate 15,543,178 of OW203985.1, forward strand.
CATAAGTAATTAAGGGAGTCATTCTGATTGTCTATAATCGAAAGTGGAAATACGAATATCGAATTATGATCTTTGTAGAAGAGTGGCGAAAATTTATACGCACATTATTTATATTTAAATGTTATTATGTCTCACGAAGTCCGTTCGGCTGTTTTTAACTGACTTCAAAAAGGAGGAGGTTCTCAATTCTACTGTATATATTTTTTTCTAGTACACCTTCGCCAAATTAGCAGCTCGATGTTTATCGACACGAATATCAACAGAAACTACATTGAAAGAACGTTCATATCAGCGCGCAATGCGTTGTGGCTGTTACGACGCTCGCTGCGTCCTTGAAAGGGCGAAATAGGAGAAAATAATACTTTTCACATGGGCGTGATTGTTCAATTGAATAATCCTATGTTTGTTTATAGCTATCAAGTTTATATATTTATCAAAGCATAAATTGATTAAATCGACTGAGCCGCTTAGGAGCAGTAGGGAATTCAAGCCAAAACGCATTTTTTTCGTATAGAAGTTTTGGTGGTATGAAAACGAATAAAAAAACCGGCCAAGTGTAAATCAGACTCGCGCACGAAGGGTTCCGTACCATTATCTATAAAAACTGTAAAAAGAACATGTCTGTTGTATGGGAGCCCCCTTAAATATTTTTTATTCTGTTTTTTAGGATTTTTTGTTATAGCGGCAACAGAAATACATCATCTGTGAAAATTTCAACTTTCTTACTATCACGGTTCATGAGATACAGTTTTGGTTTGACCATAAACGAGGAGTAAGGCTTTAGAAAGTACCCATTTGGCGATACTAAGCCCCTTAACCTAGTGAGCGGTACAAAACGAGCAACACTCACGAAACGCACTTACCTGTACACGTCATTACTACAATCATCAAAGATTTCAAAAAGTTTAGATGAGCCCTGGCACCTAAAATCTATTGCATTGATTTTGAATGTGTTTTGAATGTGAAATGTTACACTTTTGGCTTTATTCGTATTTCTTGAAATGTTAGTGCTCTTTAAAGATGCACACGACGGCATATTGAGACCCTTTTCTCGAAAAAATTCATTAAGGCGTCCAACTATCACTGTGTTCAGATGAGCACTGATTCCAAACGTGTGAGCGTCACCCATTTAAAGGTGAAAATATTTTGCTGCTGTCATACTGCGGTAAGGGCTTATCTTTTACTTTTGAAATCTTTGACAACCATAGCCATGAATCTAAAAATAATTTTCACACATCCGCAACATCCAACCTATCCAACGACATCCCACACTATGGAATAGACGAGAAAAAAAATCCATCCCCACTTTGGATGTAGAGGAGGTACCCTGAATTACATTTTTTTTTTGAAGATTATTTTTACCACTTTGTTTGCGTTATTAATAGATTACAAATTACAAATTACAGCTTTCTATGAGTCTCTGAGCTCAGCCGCGGACAGACAGATAGACGGACATGTCGAAACTATAATGGTTCCTTGCTGACTACAGAACCCTAAAAAGTACATGGAGTATACGGAGTTTCGGAATTTTTCGTGAGCTAATGAAAATACGAAATACCATCACCATAAATCGCAGCATTCTTAATTTAAAACACTTTTCTTCACTGAGTGTGCACAATTGGACTTTGCTCACTGGTTTTATGCAATAAAGGCGCACTTTTCGAGCTAGTGAGGTAAAAACATAACAAAAACAACTAAGAAATCTAGAAGAAGGGCCTCAATTCATTGATAAACTGGGTCGTCCTTAGTCCCTGGTCGTATGTTTTAAACGGAAAATTACTTTCGACATGGTTGTTTGGATTATCGCTAAATGCTACAATCTTAGGTAGGCGTCAGCAAAAAACAAGCTTCTTACACAAATAGGAAGGGTTTTAATATCCTTAAGTAGTGATGATACTGGCCTTCTCTTATAAAAGAGTTGCAAAGTAATCCGCACAAGTAGATTGTGTTGCCAGTTCTGAAAATTATATACTGGATATTGGGAATCTTATTGATTTTGGCTTTTGAGCCCGCAAATATGATAGATAAAGCTTTATTCATGCCTCATCTGGACTCACACAAAACTACAAAAAACAAGGAGAACATGAAAATTACAAAATACAACACATTTATAACTTAACGATATTTAATATTTAAAATAAAAAAATGTATGACACAGAGGCTGAAATAAAGGCATTGGCTTAGCGTACGTCATAGAATAGGATGTCAAAAAACTATGATGGCAATCTTAAAGTGGTAGCTAACAGAAATGATGACGTCATGATGACGCTTTTCAGTGTAAATTTCGCTGCTTACTCCTTTGTAATGCCTTTTTACAGTCCAAGCTATGATGTCGCTTCCACTTTGATATCTTTTACTTTGTCTTCCTAGCCCTAGCTAGGGCATTCTCCCTTCGATTTGATCCTGATTATCGTCGTGTCTTAGTAAGTGTCTGCTTAGGGTAAATATTTTGTCTCCTATTCTCTATGGTCTTGTTTTTTTCCTTTTTCTCCTACTTTTCTACCTCCTAACTTATTGTTTTAGAAAAACTACATTGACTTTATTTTTTACGAATAGGTATTGTTTTACCTATTGCATGCAGCAGGGCAAGGGCAGCGAAATATCTTGTAAGTATTCTGCATAAAGTTTAATATACTCGTATCCCAAAATGATAATTTATTCTTAAAAACTTTGGATGGCAACACTGGAAGGAAGGCACAAGGCGAACAGATATCTTAGAAATCTGCTTGAGTCATCGTATCCTTTTCAAATAAATAGGGTCCAGAGATATTGAGGGAAAGCTCCATCATTTTTATACCTATGTTTTCGATATAAATGTTTTGGTTAATGTCCTTTCCCAATTTTAATGTTCTTTGTAATTTAAAGGACGTTAGCTGGTGGTATTTAGGTATCTTTACAGTCAAGTCGAAAGGGATTGAATGAACAAAAACAATTACAAACATTATTTTGACCTCTGTGATTCGAGTAATGAATTTGACAAAACCACCTATATACATGCTTGGGTAGGTACACACAATTACGGGTACTAACAAAAACTATTTCTGCTGAAATAATTACTTGCATCTCTACATTACGTCACGTTAAAATAAAAAGAAAATGGATATCGTTATGGCTGGTTTATTCGTCCAAGCGTTAAATATTATATATTTCAATAGGTAGTGAAATCTTCAATTATATACATTTATTAGTTAGTTGCGAACAAAACAATGAATTTTACGGCGTTAATTGTATGTAGTAGAGAGTTAAATCTTTCACAAATTTTCTCCAAGGTCTTGTGCAGATTTCAGGTTCATCCTTAGAAATTTTTCGGGATCCTCTGAAAAAAGACGTTGTGTAATTATTGCGAAATGAAATTTTTATTCATCTTGATAAAAACACACACACATGTACTGTTTCACCAACCGGTTTCGCCTCAATTGTTATTACTGAATGTCATTTCAATATTGCGGACTTATGTAAGTAAATAAAATATGTAAATAAAAATAGTTATAATAGTAATAAATAGTTAGCGCTTTTATTTTTATCACACCATTTGTTTTACTGTACGTAGTGTTTTTATAAAAAGTTCAATTCAATTACAAAAACTTACTATTTATAGCTTACAAAAAATTGCAGTTGTATTATTGTGATTCTTGAAATAATAACGTCGTCCAAATTTACATTCACAGGATATAACCCTTTTAAAGCGCAACATGCAAAAGTGTACTTGAGAAAAAAAAAGTTTTTACTTGTTAGAAGAATTATTGAAAATCTTCTCAAATAAATGTTTAGCAATGAACAATTTTTAGAAATCATAGTGTTCATAGGCAATGTCTTCGATGAGCTAATATTTTAACTTTTGTTAAAAACGGCCGCTTTTGGCATAAGTTAAAATTCTAGCTATAAAAAGACGTTGCTATGGAAAGCAAGCCTCTACTATGTTAAAAATAGTTCATTGCCATCTCTAGACTTAGCAGATTTTATTTTATCTTATTTGAGTAGATTTTCAATAATTATTCGAGCAAGTAAAAATTTTTTTTTTAATTTCTAATGTGGCAGTACTGTTGTTACGCCTTTTTGTTGCAAAAAAAAAACGATGGAATAACACAATATGTGGATCAATTATTTCCAATTAAGAGTAAAGGATTTATATAAGCAAGTTGCACAAACTTAATCAGTACCTTACCTCGTATGTCAAGTCACGACGACGACGCTGAAAACAGAAAACGATGATATTCAGATGTACAGTCACCAAAAAAATGATTAACGAGATAAAATAAGTTATTAAGTTAAGTTGAAAAAACGGGGGAAATTCTTTTCATCGCAGTTTAATACTATTGTAGTAAGAGGCAGTAAGAGCGAATGGTGGGTCCGTGAAACTTTCCCCGATGATTCGTGATATGAATTGGGGAGCTATTGAAAACATAATTCACGTCACAAGAGTGTTTTCTAAATATAAAAGACTATGGGTCTGTAGAAAGAGTAACAGAAGGAAAATATTTCATAATGTCATAAGGGTCTGTAAGGATGCCGGTAAGTTTCCGAAGTAATAAAGATGCTTCCAAAGATTTGAGGGTGACCTCACGTGAACTTAATTAAAGGCATATTCTTTTAACCACTTCTTCATTCTAGGTAGCATTTGGACCCAACATTTTGGTTTTATCTGATGTACGCAGCACGAACACAACCAGGATCAGATGGAAACGAGTCACACGTATGAAATCCTTATACCACGAGCCGTTGTAGTCAATTAATACTTACTGCGTTTGCGTGTTCCTGAAACAAAAAACAACTTGTTAGAAAGCTTCAATACTGTCTGTGACCTACGGGACCCTATTACTAAGCCTCCCCATATGTCTGTCTGTCTGCCTATCTGTCCGCCTATCACAGGGATCTACAGTTTCAGTCGTTATAGTTATCCAGTTGTAATTTTCACAGCAAAATATAAATTAAAAAATAAATTAAAGTCATTAAAAACGCACAGTACACAAACAATTTATTATCGATTTCGCTCTTTTCTCTCTGGGGAACTGCTCGATATTCCGAGATGAAATTTGGCCCATCTCACAAAATATTGTTACTATCATACTTTCAATGTTTAACGCTGTAGCAAATAATTTATTTACAATAATTTTATTACAAGACCAACTAAAGTCAGCTACGATAAGACGACAAACCAAATGAAGATAAAATGTGAATAATCCCGAATGTAAACCTAATTGATAACTAGTTAATAGTAGTTTTTGCTACAAGTACGGTAAGGAAGCAATAACTTACGAGTAAGTTTTTGCTCTTACCCACGTGTATCATACTACGTTTTTCAATGCATAGTGTGAGTAAATAAAAGATACATTAATAAAGAAAATAGTAAATATTATTAAAGTTAAAATGTCTATATTAATATCGTTTTTCTACTTGATGGTGCTCTTCAACATTGAATGTACCTATAGACCACAATGAAGATGGTTTATATTTCATTGCCAGTTCAATAAGTACGCCAACAGAAAGTTTGTCGAAAATTATGTGGCATTTTTATTTTTATTTTTTCCACTGAAGAAAATTTTCGCAAGTATTCAGGTTCATTTATCTCTTGATTTTGGCCATAAAAGGCTATCATTTGCAATTATAGCTTCTGCAAGTATATCTGGTGGGGTTAAATCCAATGATTTATCAATTAAATTCCAGATTTTCTAAGGAAACAAACAAACAAAAAATACTCCAAACCTCAGATATAAACTTTAGGCGGGCTACTTTACTTTTTTTTCTGTGCTGCGCAGATTTCACGGAAAAAAAAGGTGCGTTCCAAAACATGTCATAGAATTGTGACTCGCGCTACTTGCGTACGGATGCGTTCCGAAATTTGTTTGTGTACGAAACAATAACTATATATATATAACCTCTAAACAATGAATGTGATAATTATAATAATTTTTGCTGCTTACACGAACTTTTAAGTGACCCGAAATGTTATTCTCCAATTTGTAAATACATAAAAATTACAATTTCTTCCCTTTAAAATTCAATGTGAATTCAAAGTGTTGTAAACTTAGAATTATGACTGGTTCAAAAGGATGACTCTCCAGAGCCATTCAACAGTAAAAAAAATAATGATATATGGTACATAAGGAAAGGTTGCAGGTTAGGCAACTTCCTGTAAATGAATTGAAAAAATAAAAAAAACACGAGTGCAGTAACATTGATTTTACGAACAGTTTTGATGCATATAAAATAAGCCTTTACGAGCACTTGCATTGAAAATGAATATAGCATATTTTTACATGTGCTTTTTATTTATTTAAATTATATTTAATATAATAAATTAAAAATCGTATTTCCTAATGTCAGTCTCTTCAGACACCGGGCTTCCTACAATTTAGGCCAGCCTTGTTACCGACACTTACTCAGCTACGCTTCCATATGGACTAACATAACAGCCTTGCCTAAGTCCGATCCCTCCAGACCCCGAGGTACAGAAATTTCTTGACAGAAATTAATTGACTTTAAACTATAATCGAGTAATGCCATAAACCACATTTATTGAAGACCCGTTTAGCAGCCGGATTGTGAAAAACCCGCCTTTTTCTGATTCATCGAAACAGAACACTTATATTCAAAATTTACTAAATGGTTCCTTAACAAAACCTTATTACCTATGTATCGTATTTGCTGCCATAGCAAAGTTTCCATTAGTTTCTGTAAAATTTAGTTATACATTTTAAAATTTTAAAAATGTTTTGTTGAGGTACTATTGAGTAAAATTTGAATATTTGTATTCTGTTTCGATAAATTAGAAAAAGGCAGGTTTTTCACAATCAGAATTGGATTCCTTCAAATTAGGTGTAGCCCAGTTTAATTGATTATTCTTATTAATAATTATGTTATTTACTTACTTCTTGATGAACATGGCCTACTTCTTCTGATGACTTGTGATCCTTGCTGTGGCCCTCGAGTGTTTGCTCCTAGAAACATCAGCAGATTTCAAAACATTGCTAAAATTCCGTACAGTTCCAATATTTCTTTTTCACTTAAATGTAGGCACACGGAAACTGAACTCTATATGTTGTCATAGTGAATATACTTTCTAACATGGTCACCTTTGACGTTTTGTTTACAAATGACAGTTGCTGGCCATGACTGACGTATTCACATAGTGCGTTACAGTGTGACAAAGCCCTTTTGGCGCATGGATTGGTCGTGGCCAAAATCAGAACTAACGGCGCTTTCCTAATAAAACCTGACCCTTTTTTCACAGCACCGCTCTGTTAATGTCATCCGCACACAAAAAGAGTCTTGTCGCACTTTACAAGAATCAGTTTCTACAACCAACTAATCAATTTGGCTAATTCCTTTTCTTCGTAGTTTTGCTGTCACTTTAATTCTGACTCAGGCCCGGGACTCAGTTGATCGTTTATCGTTTGAGCATACAATACTACAAGGATCTTTTGGTACGTGAATGACATTGACATGGTAGTGGCGTTAGTTTCGATTTTGAACACAACCAATCCACGCGCCAAAAAAGCCTCGTAGCACTGTACGTTCGTGTCTGACACACGCATTAAGGCGATATGTAAAAGTTTTAGCGTCCCTGTTACTTCATATGTGAAAAAACCCTCAGTGCGAGAAGGACGGATTCGAGGAAAAGTAACAAAAACTCGGTTTTTTATTCATATAAAATGTACTAAAGTTGCTATCAAAATTTCGTTTAACCAGCGGTGCTATTGTGTATCTTCCAATCAGTGTCCAACTATCTAAATTGTACTTTAATAATTATTATAATGTTGTAACTGCCAAACGATCGAATTCTGATTGTCTAAGGGTAAGTGCGCGTCTGAAGTGACGTCACAGTGCGTTGCGATATAAACATCCACTGAAGGCACAGGTCCTAGGCACTGTTAAAACCCATCTAATAAAATATAATTGCAGTCCATATGTCATTCCATATTGTCAAACCAGAAGAATTGGTGTCGAAAAAGACCTCATTTCAATAAATATTTGTATCGAGCCGAATCGCTCCAATCGCGTTTCTGTTTTAACAGGTCCCTACAAAAAGAATCCAAAACAATACAATTTTATCAAAATAATACATTATTTACTGAAGTAGGTATGGAAGTTCTAAAAGTGTCGATTTATTTTCTGTAGCGCCTTAATAGTGTGATAGAGATGGATAAGCAACCAAACGATTAGGGACAAGTTTTTAATTTAGGAAAATATGACTTCAAAAACCTAGCGAGTATGGATAATTTTTCAGAAAACAGCGGTAGCTCAGTCGATAGAACGCCAGATTTTGTATAACTATTCGGTGTACAGGTATGGTGGAAAAATTCATCGTTCCAGATACGAACCTCGGCAGCGCAGTCGGTAGTGCGGCTGTCATGTAAGCAGGAGGTCGCAGGTTCACATTCTGGACCAAGGAATTTTTTCAAAATATTTGTGCTTTTAAATTTGTTTCTGATAGATTTCTTGTTTGTAATGCACTCTAATAATAATAAGAGTATTCAAAGCGATGGATTTCGCTATAAAAACGTATAATCTTATTTAGTCAAACTGATAAAACAGTGAAATGGTAAATCGGGGGAAATTCTGCAGACACACTTTTCATCTCAGTTTGATACGATTGTAATAAGAGGCAGTAAGAGCAAATATTGGGTCCACAAAACTTTCCCCGAAGCTATTGAAAACATATGATTCACGTCACATGAGTGTTCTCTGAACAAAAAAGACTATGGATCTACAGAAAGAGTACAAGAAGAAAAAGATTTCATAATGTCAGAAGGGTCTGTAAAGATGCAGGTAGGTTTTCGAAGTAATAAAGATGCTTCCAAAGATTTGGGGGTGATCTCACAAGAATTTAATTGAAGGCATATTTTTTAACAACTTTTTCATTCAAGGTAGCACCTGGAACCTACATTTTGGCTTTATCTGATGTACGCAGCAAGAGCACGACCGGCTTCAGATGGAAATGAGTCACAAATCCTTATACCACAAGCTGGTGTAGTAAATTATTACTTACTGCATGTGTGTGTTCCTGAAACAAACAACAACTTGTTAAAAAGTACTCTCTGTAACCTTAAGTCATCCCTAAAAACTCTTTTTAGGGTTCCGTACCCGAAGGGTGCCAAACGGGACCCTATTACTAAGCCTCTGTCCATCTGTCACAGGGGTCTACAGTTTCAGTCGTTATAGTTATCCAGTTGTAATTTTCCCAGCAAACTATAAATAAACTTAAAAAAAACTTGCAAGAAAAACTCTAAAAATTAGCATTTTTTAAGGTTATCAATGTCCCCCCTTATCTCCGACTCGCACTTGTCCAAAATGTTTTCTTACCTCTTCTGACGACGCGTGGCCTTTGTTGTGATGATGATGGTGCCCTTCATGACCCTGCAGATAAATTAAAGTCATTAAAAACGCTGCTACGTACATCACGCACCATGAGCACGACCAGCTTCAGATGGAAACGAGACACAAGATTGAAATCCTTATACCACAAGCTGGTGTTGTAAATTAGTACTTACTGCGTGTGTGTGTTCCTGAAACAAACAACAACTTGTTAGAAAGCTTCAGTACTATCTGTGACCTAAAGTCATCCTTTAAAACTCTTTTTAGGGTTCCGTACCCGAAAGGTGCCAAACGCGACCCTATTACTAAGCCTCTCCTATCTGTCTGTCTGTCTACCTATCTGTTCGTCTGTCACAGGGGTCTACAGTTTCAGTCGTTATGGTTTTCCAGTTATAATTTTCACAACAAACTATAAATTAAAAAAAAATACTTGCAAGAAAAGCTCTAAAAACTAGCATTTTTTAAGGTTAATAATGTGACCCTCTTATCTCTGAGTCCGACTTGCACTTGTCCAAATTTTTTCTTACCTCTTCTGAAGACGCGTGTCCTTTGTTGTGATGATGATGGTGCCCTTCGTGACCCTGCAGAGAAATTAAAGTCATTAAAAACGCTGCTGCGTATATCACGCACCATGAGCACGACCAGCTTCAGATGGAAACGAGTCACAATTATGAAATAAATCCTTATACCACAAGCCGGTGTTGTAAATTAGTACTTACTGCGTGTGTGTGTTCCTGAAACAAACAACAACTTGTTAGAAACCTTCAGTACTGTCTGTGACCTAAAGCCATCCCTCAAAACTCTTTTTAGGGTTCTATACCCGAAAAGTGCCAACCGGGACCCTATTACTAAGCTTCCCCTGTCTGTCTGTCTACCTACTGCCTATCTATCATCCGTATATTACAATGCTCTACAACTTTAGTCGTTATAGTGATCCAGTTGAAATTGTCACAGAATTATGGCCTCTATGATGGCATAATATAAATTTTTTTTTATTAAAATCTCGCAAAAAAAAATAAAAAAATTAGCATTTTTTAAGGTTATCAATCCCCCCTTTATGTCTGAAACAAGTGAATCAAAAAATATGAAAGAAATCATGGTAAAAAAATTACGTTAAGATTACAGGAAAAATAAAGTGGTTAAGGGTTCCGTAGGGTTTCATATACAGTAGGAGCCGCGCATTGTTTGCCAGGCGCTACCATTTTAACGTCTTGTTTTTGTCGCATCAATGTTGCTATGACATCTATATTGTTGTTGTTTATTTACCGTGTTTTTAGGGTTCCGTACCCGTATTGTGTGGGGGTACCGAACCTTTTGTGTGCGTGTCCGACTCGCACTTGTCCTCGTTTTTTCTTACCTCTTCTGACGAAGCGTGTCCTTTGTTGTGATGATGATGGTGCCCTTCGTGACACTGCAGAAAAATAAAAGTCATAAAAATCACACACAGTACACAAACAATTTATTATCGATTTCACTCTTTTTTCTCTAGGGAACTGCTCGATATTTCGAGATGAAATTTGACCCATCCCACAAAATATTATTACCATCATACTTTCAATGTTTAGCGCTGTAGCAAATAATTTATTTAAATTATTTTATTACGATAGTTACCAATTAATGTCAGCTTCGATAAGACGATAAACCAAATGAAGATAATATGTGAATAATCCCGAAAGTAAACCTAATTGATAACTAGTTAATAGTTGTTTATGCTACAAGTGCGGTAAGGAAGCAATAACTTACGAGTTAATATATATAGTATAATAATACTACGTTTTTCAATGCATAGTGTAAGCAAAAAAAGATACATAATTAAAGAAAATAGTAATTATTATTAAAGTTAAAATGTCTTTATTAATACCTATCGTTTTTCTACTTGATGGTGCTCTTCAAAACTGAATGTACCTATAGATCACAATAAAGATGGTTTAAATTAGCTCTAAATAGCTCACTTTAGTATTCTAGGAGAAATTTTTCCCAAAAAGATTCGGCATTTCATAATTTTTTATTCCATTGAAGAACAAGTTATTTGTTCTTACGAAACAAAGAACAATATTATAACCTCTGAGCAATGAATGTGATAATAACAATGACTTTCACCGTTTACACGATCTTTTTAGTGACCATATTAATTACCAATTCGTAAAACACCAAAACTACAATTTATTCCCTTTAAAATTCAGCGTGAATTCAAAGAGTTGGGAACTTAAAATTTCGAAAGGGCTGACTATCCAGAGCCGGTAAAAACCGGTAAAAAAACAGTTTTATATATGGTACACAAGGAAAGGTTGCAGGTTTTTTTTTTCTGGTAGGCAACATCCAGAAAAAAAAACACGAGTGCGGTAAAATTGATTTTACGAACAATTGAGATGCATATTAAATAAGTATTTCCGAACACTTGCATTGAAAATAAAATATAATATATTATACTGCTACATGTGCTTTTCATTTATTTAAATTATTTATCAGTCTCTTCAGACACCGGGCTTCCTTCAATTGAGACCAGCCTAGTTACCGACACTTACTCAGCTACACTTCCATATGGACTAACATAACAGCCTTGCCTAAGTCCGATCCCTCCAGACCCCGAGGTACAGAAATTTCATGACAGAAATTAATTTATTTTAAACTATAATCGAATAATACCATAAACCACATTTATTTAAGACCCGTTTAGCAGCCGGATTGTGAAAACCCCGTCTTTTTCTGATTAATCGAAATAGAACACTGATATTCAAAATTTACTCAATAGTTCGCTAACTAAACCTTATTATGTATGCTGCCATAATGTAGCAAAGTTTTCATTAGTTTCTGTAAATTAGAATTTAATAATTTTAAACTTTAATATTCTAATTTTCAGAAACCAACAGTTTACACAAAACATAGGTAATAAGGTTTTGTTAAGGGACTATTGAGTTAACTTTGAATATAAGTGTTCTGTTTCGATTATTTAGAAAAAGGTGGGTTTTTCACAATCCGGCTCCTTAACCGCTCTTAATACTTTTTATTCAAAGATAAGAAAATCAAACAAAAGTTAAAAATGGTAACGAGACCCATCTCATCCAACCCTTTTAATTCAAATTATATAATATTCAGAACCAAAATCATGACTTGGGGTTTAAAACAAACTTATATTTATTACTCATCTCATAATATTATGATGTTTTTTTTTTATTGTACAGCACGGATGAAGTCGGGGGCAAAAGCTTACATATTGGATTACTGCAAATTAGGTGCAGCCCAGTTTAATAAATTATTCTAATCAATAATTATGTTATTTACTTACTTGTTGATGAACATGGCCTACTTCTTCAGATGACTTGTGATCCTTGCTGTGGCCTTCATGTGTATGCTCCTAGAAATATAAACAGATTTCAAAACATTGTTCGAATTCCGTACAACCCAATTTTTTTTTCTTTTAGCTGTCGTTTATAGGGGAGATAGCCATCTGTAGGCACAGGGAAACTGAGCCCTATATCTTGTCACAGCGACTATGCTTTCTGACATGGTCACCTTTAACGTTTTGTTTACAGATGACAGTTGCTAGCTGTGACTGATGTATTGAAAAGGTTTCCTAGTGCGTTACAGTGTAACAAGGCCCCATAGAGTATCAAGGCCCTTTTGGCGCCCGGATTGGTCGTAGCCAAAATTAGAACTAACGCCGCTTTCCTAATAAAACCTAACAATTTTTCACAGCGCCCCCCTGTCATCCGCGCACAAAAAGAGCCTTGTCGCACTTTACAAGAATCAGTTTCTGCAACCAAATAGTCAATTTGACTAATTCTTTCTCTTCGTAGTTTTGCTGTCATTTTAATTCTGACCCAGGCCCGGGACTCGGTTGATTGTTAATCGTTTGAAGATACAGTGCTACAAGGATCTTTTGGCGCGTGAGTGACAGTGACAGGGGGGCGCAGACATGAAACGGGGGGAGCGGCATTAGTTCCGATTTTGGACAAAACGCGCCAATTCACGCGCCAAAAGAGGCTTGCAACTATGTACGTTCGTGTCTGACACATTGTGATAGAGTTGGATAAGCAACGAAACAATAAGAGACAGGTATTTAATTTAACAAAATATGACTTGAAAAACCTAGCGAGTATGAATAATTTGTCAGAAAACAGCGGTAGCTCAGTCGATAGAACGCAGGACTCTTAATCAAATCCTGCCGTTCGAACATGAACCAATGAGTCTTTCAGAATTTATGTGCATAGTATTTGTATACAAACTGCTCATCACTTGCTTGACAGTGAAGGAAAACACCTGGCCCGGTAGCATAGTGTATAATCGCGAGCGACGCAACTTAGTTGAATCACAAGTGCGAGTAGTGTGACACGTTGTTTTTGCGATTAAACAGTACGTCACGCTCCTCGCACTTGTGATTCAACTAGTGGCGTCGCGTGCGATTAAGGCCCTTAATACCGCCAAATGGGTACTTTCTAAAGCCTACTCCTCTTTTATGGCCAAACCAAAGATATTGAAAAATTGTATTATGGATCAACTCTAGGACAACATATGCAACATTTTTCTTTTTCGTACCACCAAAACTTCTATATGAAAAATTGTTTCAACTGAATGGTGTTTTTTGGCTTGAATTTCCTACTGCTCCTAAGCGGTTTAGGTGATTTAATTAATTTATGCTTTGATAAATAGATAAACTTGATAGCTATAAATATAACATAGAATTATTCAATCGAACAATGACGCCCATGTGAAAAGTATTATTTTCTCCTATTTTGCCCTATCAAGGACGCAGCGAGCGTCGTAACAGCCACCACGCATTGTGCACTGATTTGAACGTTATTTCAATGTCGTTTCCATCGATATTCATACAGACAAACATCGAGCTGCTAATTTGGCGACGGTAATCGCCTTAAACACTATGTTACGCCCGCAGGACGCTCTAAAAATGTATATCAATAAGTCCCACCCCCGATATACTGGGTGTTAAGATGAAGTTGCGGAAGCTTGAAACTGGCGATAGAATTCTTCCATATGAACAACTTTTCGGGAAAATTAATTGATAAATCGAGAAAAAAAAAATCTGTGGTTTCATACATTTTGGTTGGGTAAAGTCATATAACTTTTCTATAGAACAGGTGGTTATTTTTTTCGTGATTCAAAGTTTGGCTCCATAGTAAGTTAAAGATTTGTAACATTTTATTTACCTCTTCTGATGAAGTGTGGTTCTTGTTGTGATGGTGGTGATGTCCTTCATGACCCTGCATCAAATAATATTGTACTAGGGAATATTTAAATTTTTATATTTTGACACATCTCTTTTTAATACTAGTATCATACATCTAATATCTATGTCAATTGATATCTATGTACAATCAAAATATGTACCTCAAATAAAGATAAGTATATCAAAGCTAAAAACATATTTTAGAACATATACAGGGTGTAACAGAAACGTGTAACCATATTTCAAGAGCTTATTCAGTCAATGGTGTAGAACAACTTTTACTATGGAGTCAACCCTGCAATCTCAAAAAAAAAATCGGCCCTTCCATACATATCGGCCGAGCGGCATTGCATTTTCTTATGAAAAAGTAAAATTTTTTTTTCGAGTTACTGCGGATTTGTTCCATAGTAAAAGTTGTTCTATACCATTGAGTGAATAAGCTCTTCAAATATGGTTACACCTTTTTGTTACACGTTGTATATTGAAATAGTTTATGTAGTTTTAACATGTTTGTTGTAGGTGTTACTTAAGAACACATAATTGTAAATTAAAACTGAAGTAGGATAAATAAAAAAAAACTAAACATATTTTAGAAAATATAAAAACGACTCAGAGTAAATAAAACACACTATTCAAACCAACGTTATTGGTCTGGTTTTCTTTGCAACATATTAATTAGTTAGTTAATTGAATTTAATAATTAGATATTAAAATATTAAATGCAAGCAAAAACCATGTTCATGACAAAATTAATGTACTTACAGGTTCAGATGAGCTGAAACAAAGGAAAATCAATATTTAATTTTAAAAGCCTAAATACACCCAAGCGTGGATCTAGGAATTCGCTCAAGAAGGGGGAGGGGGAGGATATTTCTATAAATCGGCTAGTGATGTGTTTATGACGTTTACAAAACTTGTCAAACACCCTTTTAGATCTCATCGTCACTTTACATTACGCTAAAACTAAGCCCATTGTAAAAACAAAGAATAATAAAAATTTTGGTCTAGGAACCGAATTGAGTATACATTTCTTTTTTTCTTTTTTTAATTTTTGTGATTTTTCTTTTTTTGACCGTACGATCAGTAAATAACGTGGTTTTTAATACAACATACAGTTAAATTAACACTTAATAGTTTTTTAGGGTTCCGTACCCGAAGGGTGCCAAACGGGATCATATTACTAAGCCTCCGCTGCCCGTCTGTCAGGGGTCTACAGCTTCAACCATACAAGTTGAAATGTTCATAGAATACGTGTTATCTACGCCTCTATCATGGCAATGAGCGTTTTTTGTTATGTCTAATTTAGTGTTACATAAGATTCCTAGATGGCACTGTCGTATTCTTTAGCAACAGAATCAAAGACAAAATTTGCACAGATTCCAAACAAACGAAATACAACTTTGACGTTGATTGCTACGAAACACATTTTATCTATGGTGACATGGACAGCGCCATCTGGAGGAAAGCCAAGAACTAAGAAAAAAAAGAACGAGAAAAACGCTCATTAATGAAACATATGAAAAATAACCCAAAGGAAGTCCCCATACAAGAAAGCTCGAAAAAGTGTCATATTTTAACGTTATTTGTTTCAGATCTATCTACATTCATCTAAGCACTATCAGCCCTAGGAGAAATCCTAAACACTATGATTCTGAATTAATTCATAAGGAATCGATGACTACTCAGTCATCTTCCATACACCAGGTAAATGGTAGTTATCTATTAATATTAATTAATAGTAATTATATAAAATAATTACTATTTATAAATAAATCTATTACGGCCGGCCAGTTGCAAAAAAAGGCAAGATAAGTCAAAAAAAAAGCTCTACCTTAAATATTTTCTTACAGATTCATCAGTTCATAATTTCTGTAATTCAATAGCTTTTTCCATTGTTTGTTTTTTGTTTGAAAGTTGATTTCAAGGTTTTACATCTAAGTAAGTATTAAATTTTATTTTTTTTGTCAGTTTGATACAAAAAATTTAATTTTCAAAAACAGTTCGTCCTAAATGCCATCCGTTTCCATGATAAGATTCGTAATAATTTTTACAGCACACACTTTTCAAAAATTAAATTACAGTAGAGCCACTGAGTGATGGCGCCTATGACGTTTAAATGCCTACAAAGTATCGTAATTATTTATAAGCAAGTGTGAATTAAAAAATGTAATACTTCATTGTTGATAGTGATGTACTACTTCTTTCGGTTATTATTTTTCGATTTGAATGTTGCTTTATTGTGCAATAGAATTCGTATAGAAACAAAGATTTCTTTTTAACGTTTCTAGTTTTTGATAGGTCGTGTTTGAGGTCGCCAAGTTACGCAATAATATTTAATTAAAAACAAAACAATGACGAAGTTAAACTAAACGAAAATAGATGATAGTAAAATACTTTTTTCGATTTAGATATTTAAACATCTCTTGGGGGCTCCGGGGCACTACACCGCATAGCCCTACGATAACTACGCCACTGGCTTTGGCACATTTTCCTTTTGTATCATTATGTTGAATGTTGAATGACGTGTCTAATGTTGAGTAAACTCACACTTGATTGTTATTTTTAACCGAAATTTGAAATGTACCTCATCACTAAATGCAGCTGTCATAAGTGCCATCACTCAGTGGCTCTACTTTAATGTTGCTGTTAGCTTGATGCTGTCCCATTTATACACAAAAGAAATTATAAAATTTAGGGCCGATTTTTCAATTGCCAGATAAAATTTATTCCTAGGAATAAACTATATCGATTTCAGAAAACAAAAGGTGTTAGAGTGAAACCAACGTAGTTTATTCATAGGAATAAATTTTATCTGTCAATTGAAAAATCGGCCCTTAGATGAATATTTAATTTTAATAAATGCAATAATTTAAGTAATGAAAATTGAGTTTCCTTCAAACAAGTTTCACTTTTACTTCAAAATGAAATGTAGGTTTCCTATACATATTGATTTGGGGTTGTTCTTAAGAGGCTATGCGAATTTTATTTTTGTCGCTGTCACTCCAAGCGAAATATCGCGCAGTGCAAGAGGGGCGGATTCAGGGCGATAGCGAAAAATGTTAGTTTTATAATTTTTATAAAAAAACTAAAATAGCTAGCAAAATTTCAAATAGCAAATCTCTAGATATTGTTGAAACACACCTAATAAAATATGTTTGAGTTCTTTTCAACAATTTTCAAAAATGAAGAATTCATTTCAACTATTATTTCTATCGAGGAAAATTTATTTAAATTCCTGGATTATATAGTCAAAATGCATATACAAGAAACTGATTATAAATTTCCATGTATTTCATGAAATACACAGAAAAGAAACAGCCGTATTTTTTTCGCATATCGCCTTAAACAAATATTTATGACCACTTACGGAGTCCCCAATATGAATTTGGCTATATCAATCAAAGTCAGAGTCTAAATCAAAGTGGAATCCAAGTAACTTACGGTCTGCACTGCACCAGCACTACACACAGCAACAACCCAAGAAGAAAGATGGTCTTCATTTTCTATAATTAATTAAATTATATTATTAACTTTATTTTTATTACCACCAGTCGCACTTAATGTTTTATTCATATATAACAATTCAGTAGATATATCATCTTAACATCAGATCCATGAGTAACAAGATCGTATTGCTTCCTTGAAGTAAATCGGTTTGTAAATCGGTGTATGTATGTACATACCTACAAATTATATTATCTTCACTCAAGGTATTCACCAAAGTGGTGATGTTTTGCACTCTCAAACACGTATGTTCTTTGTTCTACTGAATCAGTCGTATTTATAGGAAAGCTTTAATCA
Organism: Ypsolopha sequella; assembly: GCA_934047225.1. NCBI lineage: Eukaryota > Metazoa > Arthropoda > Insecta > Lepidoptera > Ypsolophidae > Ypsolopha > Ypsolopha sequella. The sequence goes on from OW203985.1 coordinate 15,561,479, forward strand.
CAAACAATATTTAACTTTCCTTATCACCTATTTGACATTTGACCTCTTTTCTCTAATCATAATAATGTATTTAAAGTAAATAAAACTGACTGACTGACAAACAAACATATTTTTGTATACTACGTAGTAGAGGTACAATAATAGAAAAATATTGAAACTCCTTGTACTTGTAACATACACCAACAACCGCATTGGCTTTACCACAATCGACAGGAATCAATAATAATAGATCTTTACATATGAAACTACCGAAATTTTCTTACAAATTTATGAGTGCATAATTCCTGTAATTCAATAGCTATTTCAATTATTAGTTTTTTGTTTGAAAGTTGATTTCAAGGTTTTACATCTACGTATTAAATTTTGTTATTATTTTCAGTTTGATTATAATAATTAAATCTTCAAAACAGTTCGTCCTAAATGCTATCCATTTCCATGATAAGATTCGTAATATTTTTTTACATCTGACACTTTAAAAAATTTAATTAATGTTGCTGTTAACTTAATGTTGTCTCATTCATACACAAAAGAAATTACTAAATTTGGATTTGTCATTCCTAAAAAAATTGCAATGGGGTGAAGAAGGGGTGAAGGAATACACTTGAAGAAAATCTATGTATGTATTTATCAGGGCGCGAATTAGTTAGTGTGATTTTGGAATTTGGAACTACATATGTATAATAATATGTTGATATTAATATATGTAGATACAATGTTTACAATGTATATTTCCTTAAGGTTAAACGTCAGTCGCTTACCGCAAAGTGCATAATTTAACTTTGTACTTCTTGTTGTACTTCTTGTTCATAACATTTTGGTATGTGGCAGTTGACGCGAATAGTTCAGTAGAAGTGAGGTTTATAAAGCATGAGTTTGAAATTCAATGCACAATTAGTCATGCTCTTGTCCAAACAAAGTTAAAAACAACATTTTAAGTTGGTTTTGAGAAGATCATAACTAATTGTGTATAAAATTTCAAACTCTGGCTTTATAAACCTCACTAATACTTACCTATTGGCGTCAAATGCCATGGAGCAAAATGCTTTTCAATTTTAAATATCTAAACAAAAAAAACAAAGTTAATTTATGCACTTTGCGCTAAGCTACTGACTGTTAACCTTAAATATCACTTCATCTAAGATTTCAAATTCTAAACAACGATTAATTTATTTATTTTTTATTTATTTATTTTTCCTTCTTACATCTAACTTTACAAGTTTGCACTCAAAACGATAGCGTAAACAAAAACAAATCAAGGCTATACATACACATAAAAAAGAGAAATATAAAGATAAAAAAATATTAATAATACTGAACAAACACTTTAGAAGCTAACATAAATTTTATTTACAAAGCATATTAATATTATTAAAATTAAAATTATTAAAATCTCTTTATATTACCTTTTTTATTGTGATATTCTTCCTCCTTTTTATATAGTAGCAGACGCTATCGGTATTACTTTAATATACAGAGAATAAAGGCACGATAATTAATTAGTATGGATCAGCCAATGAATATAACAAAACCCGATCAGAGTTCTAAACCCGAGAATATCCATATTAAAATCAACATAACACAATAGTACATAAATCACAATACGTAATTCCGACCTCTGTAATAACTCACCGGTCACTCTGTATCACGCACGCTTTGGTACGAATTCGTAGGTGACACTGACATTTTTGAAGTGAATACTTCTTTGTGCGTTGGGTGATTTTTAGTAAAATAAAATCTTTTGGGTTCGCGTCACCGTCTTCGTCACCGTCACCGACATAGGTACAGTAAAGTTTTTACTTCTGTTGGTCAGTAAAGTTTTTACTTCTGTCCCAGTAATGGGGACTCCGTTACTGCTTATTATTTATTTTAGAACTGTCCAGTTTCAAAAAATATTGAAAAAGCGATCAAGTGCGAGTAGGACACGCGCCCTGACGGTTTCAAGAAGTTAATTTACTTAAATAAATTAAATAGAAATAACAAACTAAGCTACAAAATTTAATAAACAAAACTGCAAAACTAATTTTGTTGAGTATTCGGGGACGTAACCCTAAAACTACATAATAAACTGGCTATTTTGTATTTTCAAATATTACCCTATTGTTAGTATTCCAAATTGCTTGCGATCCATTGCAGTGTCTTTCAGGTCTCTTAACCCTCTTATTTTTTTTTCTCTAAAACAATATTTCACAGTCCATATCGCGGCTTGAATCCTTCTTATTTTAAAAATTTAGTATTTTATAGTCCACAGTCCAGTCCATCTATCGATTCGTGACGTTGATGCCCTGGTGCCCTTTTCCTAGGAATCAACCTGAAAAGGATCAACCTTGAAAATTTGTAGAGGAAACCTCTTTGCGAATGCTCAAAAAATATCAAAATGTCTAAACTTTTTTTTTGTTATTTTGGCTATTAAAAACTTTCTCGAAAGTGATTTTCCTCGAGTATTACTTGCAAATAAAATTGTGAACCCGTTTAAAACTTCCTGATGAAGTGGAGTTCGAAAATCGCATTATAAATTCAGCAGTTCACAATCACAACTTGACTTCGCGGAAGGCAAAAAGCTAGCAAAGTGTACAACGTAAACATTGGGTTTTGGATCCGTTGATGTTTTAATGTGGTCTAAATGTGTTATTTATTATGAACTAGCCAGCCTAGAATATAGAGGCCAGAGAATATAAACGCGGCTTCGCCCGCGGGGCCTACAGGAAACAAAAGATTTATATATATTTTTTTATTTTACTTTTTCGGTGTAGAAGTTCTTACATATTTTTATACATTTAAGAAAACATTGCAAAAGTTATTACGTATTGAGAGAGCCAATACTCAAGATTAATATTTTTTGGTATTGACATTAATTATATAACTATGACAATATATTTTGTTTCAAATTTAATTTGTAATTGTTTATTATTGACATTATTATGAAATATTTCCAAAATTATCTCCTGATGAAGATTGTAAAACACACTTTTTCATCCTGTTTTATTTTATTTTAATTTATTGATTTGTTGTAAAGTTTATTGACCCATATAATATCGTAGGTTTGTTTTGTTTGTATTTCAGTTTGTGTATCATTGTGTATGACATTTAATTTGATTCGTTCATCGGTAACGTGTATTGTGTCTGCAGGTCAAAGTTGCATGCCGGACCTCTGATTGTGTTTTTTTTTCTTTTTCTTCATTTATTATTAATTTAAAGGTTAAAGAGGGTGATGCGGTACGTTCTTATATGGTCAACTCGAAAAATGGATCTCTTTGTTGAAACTGAACGAACTGAACGAAAGGGATACAGCAACGAGCTTCAACAGTAGAGCGAATGCCATGAGACAAAGCGAGTAAATACAAGTCCATGGGCCTGTATTTATAGGTCCACGCGCGGGAAGCTGGGTACCGTGTCTTCCCTTTTGTTTTGTCTAAGGTTAGAGTAGGCTGCAGGGAGACTTAATAATATTGTTATCTTTACCTTCAAAACACTTAGTTCAACAAATAAAGCTTGAATCATAACATTCCTAACATTGTAACCAACCTGCTGACCGAGTCACCCCTCACGTGAGCACATCCCACCCTCAACCTCATAACGGAACAACTTGACCTCTATGTGAAGTGAATGAATTTCATTCTGAGTGAATTCACCGAATAGCTTTGTATGATATAATGTTACAATTAGCTATTATTGTCATTTGTTATTAATCATATTTAATTCAAAAAATTATTAAGTATTTATTTGTTTAAGTAATTAATGTTTTGACTGCACTATCATATTAGGCTAAGACCTGTCAAGATAGTTGTCTGTTTTTAGTCTAAATAAAGTTAAATAATATTAGTTGGCGAAACTCAAAACATTGGTAGTACTAGTCTATATGAACAACTGTTTGTATGGGGCTAAGCGAAATTCATAACTGTTTTTCACTTCCCTCCATACGAATCGCCCCGATCAGCTGACTGGTCTAATATGGAAAGGTGAAAACAAATTTTAAGAATTTTGTACAATCCTAATAGAAAAAGTTGGTTATAAATATGGACATGTTCTGCATGTTTCCAATTTCATCTACTAATTAATTCAACCTTGTATATATTAAATTCCTTTACAGTATTTTTTTATTTTTTTTATCTTCCATGTAATCTGTTACATTAAGTTATACATATTAATTATGTAATATGTGTTGTAATTATGTTACGTGTTTGTTTTATGTTGTTTGTTTTCATGTTGTTAATTTGGTTTTCACGTTTGGCGGAATCTTAAACACGTTGGTTCGGAACTCGTTCAAACTTTTCCTATTTTTCTGCGTTAATTTCACCTGAAACCATTACACTTTGCAGCAGTTCTTAGTGCGAAAGCTTATATTAGGTTTTGCAAATTCCATTTTTTGTTCAAAGTCGTAAAGATGACTTACATTTTATTAATTTTGCTTGGCATGAGTCAGTATGTTTTTTTCTTATAAATAAAGAACTAAAAATAAATAGATCGTACCTATTACCGTCTAATAGTAGTTTATGCTATAAGGGCAAAATAAACAAATTACGAGGACGATTTAAAACACGAGTAATTTATTGCTCTTACGCCCGTGTATCATACTACGTTTTTCAATGCAAAGTTTGAGGAAATAAAACAAATATAATCTTGTGAACTTTAAATTATGATGGGCTCAAAAGGACTGTATCCAGAGCCGTTAAACAGTGGGGAAAAAAGGATAACATTTATGGTACACAGGAAAGGTTGCAGGTTAGCCAACATCTCGTAAATAAATTTAAAAAAAAATTGCCCTAGGGCAAAATAATCGATTTTCTGTTCGGTTTTGATGCATAAAAAGTGGGCTTTTACCAGCACTTGCATTGAAAAGATTTTTATAAACCTCTGTGCGCCTAATTAATCACATAATTTGATATGAAAGCATAGGTCAGTAGTTGAGTAACTCTTTAGTCAAAACAAAAGAGCCCAATATCAGCAATATAATAACTGAGATTTTATTTTAGAGACAACTTTCTTCACAACAATCATACTGGCATCGTCACGACATGAATCCCCTAGGAGTTGTCAGAGGTGTTTCTGTGTGTCGACTATAAAATGCAAGTCACATTCCACACTCGTATCGTACACCCACATTTCAATGACGATTATTCCGTCCAAGCGTGATGGTTGATGAGACCTATCGTCGTTTACTTCGGGTACAAATTGGACCCGAAGCACGCAGATCGAACACAAAATAGCCCCACAAGATTTGAACCCGCGAATCCGAAGGGATTAGTAGTTGAGTAGAGTACAGAGGTGTTCAGAAGTTAGTGAAAACTATACACTTATTAGAACTAAGCTGTTATCTTCTTATTCATTGATGAATATTTTTTTTATATTATATTAATATTAAATCATAGGACTACATAAAACAAAAAGATTTAAAAATTTGGTTTATCTACTCCCATATAGTAGAACTCACCTCCTTATGGCATGTATTTATATATGTAACCTATTAGTATGTAGTATATAGGATGGGATTTGGTCGGCCGCCTGGATTCGTGCTGGGGGCTCGGTTGGTGATCATTGAACCTTGTTCCTGGTCCCTGGCCGGGTCTCCGGTGTGGGTTCGGGTGGTTGATTGGATTTCACCTTGTATAATAATATTTTACCTATAATTTTAATCGTATATACATATATTGCTACATAAATTAAATAAACCTTTAATCTAGTTCATGTACATTTATTATTTTATCACATATATTTTTTTATAAGATTAAATTTTGACGTGTATTTTATATACCTACTTTGCAAAATAAACTATTTGAATTTGAATTTGAATTTATGAAACAATAATACTTATATTACTTCTGTAAAGGCAGGGTTTACATTTAGGCTAGTTAGAAGTAGATTGACTAGCGTACTATTTATCCGACTACTTTACCACATGCGTTATCCACTCTACTCTCCCTGCTACTATCTTTAGTACAATTCTGTAACGTTGTCTCATTATGTCCAGTTGGACACAACACTTTATCTATGACCTTAAAAAATATAGTTTTCGCGTGACATTATTTCTAATATTTTCAACTAATAATTTCACTAAAAATGAGAGCACTCGTTCATGAGCCTCAGGTGCGTGGTCCGGTATTGCTGCCTCAATAGAAGCCAATCAGAAGCTACAAGGAGAAAAGAGGGCGTGGGCGCTCGTCGTAGTTTTTGATTGACTTTCTAGCTGTGTTATAATGTAATATTATAACATCGGATAAACAATGCTGGTACTCGTAAAACCGCTTGTGATGTTGTAATTACCTTTTTGTTGAATGGGAGTAAATAAAAGACTTTTCTTAGACCTTTTCTTCTTCAAAAACACTTTCGGTGATATTATTATGTTAAAAACGGAACGTAAGTCATTATTAAGAAAACGCAATCATTTGTGCGTCCCACCATTACTGTAATATGCGGTGGCCTGAAAGATGAGCTACGTGCCCGACTAACGACCTCATAATTATCTCTCTAATGAGTATATATAGCTACACTTAATAACGACGCTGTTTTTGACAACGATATTGCGGAAACGGCAATAGTCCATCGAAAATTTCATATATTCGAATAATACGTAGATAATTTATACCAGGGGTCGGCAACCTTACGATATAGGAGGGTTACACATGCTTGCGGGGGCGCATTTTGTGCAGTATGCGTCTAAATGGGCATCTTTTAACCGAGAACAATGCTTGCCTTTTAAAGGTAGATAGTTCAGAATGGAAAATGTCTGCTCGCACAATTATGTACTACCAAATATAGTTATCATGCAGTGGTTGCGAACCTTGCAGGACACACCTAAATGGTTCACGGGCCGCATGCGTCCCGTGGGCCGCCGGTTGCCGACCCCTGATTTATACTAATAATAAGTAGTGTCTGTACATGAAATTTTTCTTCTGAAATTTTTAATGTAATGGGTTATAGGTTACTGAGGCCAAAACAACAAATTTTTGAATTTTTGTCTGTCTGTCTGTTGCGTTTTAACTAAAGAACCATTCAACGAATTTAGATGCGGTTTTTTTTATTTTTACCGTAGTGACATAATATAGTCAACATATGGGCTATATATAAGAGGTGTTGATAAAATAACCGAAAAGGTTTTTATATGCAGCCTTAAGCCGTGATTTGTGCCCGATGTACTGCGATAAGGCTTACCCTCTTACACTTACACTGGGAAGTAAAAATCGTCGTTAAAGCTTGTGTCAGTCTGACTTGTATTCCAAAGAAAATTTAAAAGTCATATACCCTTGAGAAAGCCTGAAATTACTTTCTATTTCAGTATTCGTAAGTATAGGTATTTAGCAGAAATACGATTGAACAACTACCGACATACACCTGTTATCCCACAGACAAATATTTCACTGCATTAAATAGTCTCTTGTTATAGTTGCCGCGGTCTGTAATGACTGCGTTGCTGGTAGCGCTTATTATGGCCGAAAGCACAGCTTAGCGCAGCTCCAGGCCTACACAGCGCGATCAGCATTGCAGCCCTTGATGGACAAGCTGGAACAAAGGCCGAGACCGAAGGTGCCTTTATAGCGAGGACAGCAAGGGCTGCAATGATAACCAAGCTTGAAGGCCGAGAGCGTAGCTAAGCTGAGCTCGAGGCCATCATAGCATGGCTAGCAGCGCAGTCATTGTGGACTAAGACTTGTAAACTGCTTTACTCAAAAATGATTGTAAGTGGTCATTATTTTGACAACCTTCAAGTTTGTATTTTTCCTTTGACTTCAGTGGCAGTAAATTTTAGTTACATGTTTCAAGAGCGGTAGTTTTGGAATGTACCTATATATACATAGTATTTCTATACTAACCAAATGCTGAACGGTGAAGGTAAACTTTATTATGTTGGAATAATTTATTGTTCGTTATTTTGCTACGCAACACCAGATGGCGCTACTTGTATGTTACATCGCGATATCGTTTTATTTTTCTCAAAAATGTTTTATATAATAGTAGTTTATGCTACTAGGGCGAGAGGGAATAAATTACGATGTTTTAAACGTAACCGAGTAATCTATTACTTTTACGCCCGTGTATCATACTACGTTTTTCAATGCATAGTGTGAGGAAATAAAACAAATATAATTTTGTGAACTTTAAATTATAATTGGCTCAAAAGGACTGTATCCAGAGCCGTTAAACAGTGGAAAAAAAGTATAACATTTATGGTTCATAGGAAAGGCTGCAGGTTAGCCAACCATTGTGAATAAATAAAAAAATATATATTAAAGCCCTAGGGCAAAATAATCGACTTTCTGTTCGGTTTTGATGCATAAAAAGTGGACCTTTACGAGCACATGCATTGAAAATAAAATTTAAAAAAGCAGATACGACAGTGCTTTGTATTTTAAATTGTTTAATGATCTTTATTGTTACAAATACGAAAACATTTTTGTGCTATCTGTTAAAGAGTTCTATTGCAATGCATATTTAATGGTTTTATAAAGTATTCATGTGGTTGACTATACAGTTGACATTCGAAACAACCCTGACAACCCCTTGGGGATGCATGCCGTGCGTGACGATACATTGTATATTTATATTTAAGCATTTCAGGAACTAAACTGACCAAATGAAACATGCATACTTCCTTTATTTTTTTTTAATCCAGTTCAACCGGCTGTAAGTTGATACGTATATGTATGTAGTTCACATATAGTGCACTTATTTGAAAGCTAGCAAAGCGTTTAAGAGTTTGCTGTATAAATACTCGTACATACTATACTTATCGTATATATAACAAAGTGCTATTTGGCGAGAGCAAAACCGATATCAATTTTAGTTTATGCCACCGATTTCCTGCAGCTTGCATTCATATGAGCACTCTGCTCAATTTACTTTGTACTTAATCGTTTTTCATACTCGTGTTTCCAAAAGAGTATACAAAGAACTTTTCAATGCAAGTGCTCGTAAAGACCCACTTTTTATGCATCAAAACCGAATAGAAAGTCGATTATTTTGCCCTAGGGCTTTATTATTATTGTTTTTTTAATTTGTTTACAATAGTTGGCTAACCTGCAGCCTTTCCTGTCTACCATAGATGTTATACTTTTTTTTCCACTGTTTAACGGCTCTGGATACAATCCTTTTGAGCCAATCATAATTGAAAGTTCACAAGATTATATTTGTTTTCATTTCCTCACACTATGCATTGAAAAACGTAGTATGATACACGGGCGTAAAAGCAATAAATTACTCGGTTACGTTTAAAACACTCGCTACGCTCGCGTTTTAAATCGTCCTCGTAATTTATTCCTTTTCGCCCTAGTAGCATAAACTACTATTATGTTTTGATGGGTTTTTGTTTCTTTATAAGGAACCATCTTTTTTTGTAACAGTCACCTTCTTAGAGGACTACTGCATGAAGTGAAACGCGAAAAAAATTAAAATTTAGGTTCAATCTGCCATATTGTAGTCGCAATCACTCAATATTTGGCCATATTTGTCGCCAACGTGATAACCGTTGGGGCCGTTAGGAATTGGAATGGAGACCACGTACAGCAAAGCGCAGCGTAGGCTGCCCTCTTGCCCGCTGGACTGATGATCTGAAGGACGTTGCGGGTGGTGGCTGGATGAGGATGACTGAGGACCGCCAAGAGTGGCGTAATATTGGGGAGGCCTATGTCCAGCAGTCGACGAATACGAGCTGATGGATGGATGGATGAATCACTCAATAAGCTAAACAACCCCGATATAACCGTCACCGTCATTGAAAACGGCGACATTTAAAAAGTTAAACCCGAATTGAAACAGTTTGATTAACAGTTCGAATTGATCCCGATAAATTCGGTTTTCAGAAGGTTTATTCGTTTACGTAAAGTTTGAGATTGGCTCTAACAAGGCTGAGGGGGCGGGGTCTCCGCAGCTCGACGGTGATTTCAACTCTTAAAATCCAATTTAAATGCATTCCTCTGCGGCACCGAGGCCAGGCCGATACGCTCGGAGGGCCAATTAACTTATTCATCCTTTACATTTCATTGCTCAACTTGGTTACTTTTGCACTTTTGTTGGTTGAATACTTTTTGAAAGGAGCGTTATTGGAGCGATTTATATGGTTAGGTTTTACTGATGGTTTATTATATTAATTATTAACTGTCAATCATCGTGATATAGCGAAGACCCTTGAAAGAAAGAAAACGTACAGAACTATTATTTTCACATATCAAATTAAAAATGAATCTGAAAGTGAAATTTTCACTAGTTTTTCGACATAATATGTATCATAATTATATGTAAAATTCATATTTATGTAGTTTACTAAAGTAATAGATTTCACTCAAAACATGCTCAAATCAAAATACTTAATTTATCATACCAAAATGAAACTATCCATTTGGACCTTACTTTCCTTTCCTTTTTGTTTACAATTTTCTTCTAATTTGTGAATAGGAACATTTGTGTGGGTTCGAAGTAACACGTTTTAACTTATTTGACAGGACTAAACTAAATTTAAGTGTTCTGTTTATTTATTATTGTATCGAAAAGACAAAGACAGGACGCTTAAAATAAGGTTAGTCATGTCAAATAAGTTAAGTCGTGTTACACCGAATCGACACCAATATGTATCAAAACAAATCCACTGTAACAAGGTTAAAATTTATATTCCTATACTAGCAACGTTTACTTGTTGTATGGATCGCCAGACTGATCCTTTGGCTAAGGTAGGCTACAGTTCTATTTTATAGTTGTGTTTTTTATTCGCAGAGATTGACAATTGGCTCAAACTGATCAAAAAGGTGCTTCTTTTTTGTGTATTTCATGAAATACTCAGAAAATTTTAATACATTTCTGGTGTATGCATTTTGACTATATAATCTAGGGTTTTGAAATTGGAAAACATGTTTGGATAAATTTTCCTCGATAGAAATAATTGTTGAAATGAGGTCTTCAAACACACTTTTTCTCCTCATTTGACGAATAGGAACCATATAAAGAACTCAAACATATTTTATTAGGTGTATTTCAACAATATCTAGAGATTTGCTATTTGAAATTTTGCTAGCTTGTTTAGTTTTTTTATAAAAATTACAAAACTAACATTTTTCGCTTTCACCCTGAATCCGCCCCTCTCGCACTGAGCGTGTTTTCGCTTGGAGTGACAGTGACAAAAATAAAATTCGCATAGTCTCTTAAATTAGCATATATATTCTTCCCTTCAGACAATGTCAATGAAATTAAGGTTAAATGTTGCTTTAAGCTAAGTTTAATTTTCTCGTGAAAACCTTATCATAATCCGGTCAGTAGTTTCAAAGATGAGCGTGTTCAAACATAGAAAGATACAGAGGTACAACATTTAAAAAAATATGTTATTTTTTACTCTGTTACCGGTCGGCCATAGCTTCAGGCTTCTGGCGGCGCTTCTTGCTGCGCTTTCAGGCGGTTTTTGCGACGGGCTTTGCTCCTGCCACGACACCCGTCGGCGCCTTCCACCGCATCGGATGTATAGCGCGCTCGCTCGCTCAAAGCGCTCGACACTAGGTTCGTCCTGTGCGCTCGATCGATTTTATCCTTTTTTTTGGTGCATGTAAATCGAATAACTGTGTGACATATAAATTAAACGTGGTCACCATATCATCTACTGAACCCAAGTTTAAAATGTCTTCCCAACATGTATTTTCAACATCTTCATTGAACTGTACATTATTTATCCTTTTGATATTACGCGATACTATACATGTAGGTTTAATTTTTTCAAGTTTTAAATCAAGGACAACGCTAACAAATGCATGTTTGCTCAAAACTGGGGTCAATCTCACCGTAACTTCACGAGCTTTTGCATTGGTCATTATTAAATCTATCAATGTTCTACTAGTATCGGAAAAAAAATGCGTTGATTCTTTTACCAGTTGGTTTAGTTGTGTGTAAAACAAGAAATTATTTAATTTAATTGTTACATCATTAGTGGTATTCAAAAGATTAATGTTGAAATCTCCCAATAAAATTACTTTATCAAAATGACTAAATGACAAAACTGATTCAGTAATGCTGTCGATAAAATCGTTAGCATTAACCCATTCAGGACGGTAAGCAGTACCTACAGCGAGACGAGTACCGCACGGTCAGCGAAATCCACAACTGTTCAACTGTAGACGTTGGATGAGTCATAACACGAGCCCGCACTCCTTTTCTAATATAAAAGCCCACACCTCCGCCACGCCACCTACCTCCCAAGCCTGGAGGACGATCGAGGCACGTGCCGCAGCTGGTAGCCTGGGCAGACTGGTGCCTTTTCCTCCTCACCTGGTCGCAGCCACGTCTCATTGATGGCCACTATATCAGCCGCTTCCCGCAGCATCACCACATAAAATTCATCATGACCTGTACCCAATGAGCCTATATTGAGCAAACTAACTTTAAGGAATTTATTTTTGCCTTTTAAAATTGAATAAGGAACACGTGCGCAAGTACTTGATGAGTTCTAACAAAACTATATTTGTTGGGTTAAAGAATTCAGACATAAAATTTAAATTAAGACTTTGTAATATAAATAATAATATGTAGATACAAATGGTAATGTTATAATATAAATAAATGCACATCAAATACGAGTAAATGAAATAAGTCGGGTAATAAAATATATAAGTTACATAAATATAAATAATTAGTTTGTCACACAAAAGAACACAGTCGCATACAAAAATAACATGCAACAAAAATACATCTACCTGGATTTCAAAAGATTTAGTTCCACTGAGATTAATACACATTGATAACATCATATGTATACAAAGTAAATAATTTTCTACACAAAAAAATATACTAAACAGATCAATAATTTTTTACGTAGTCCTAACACTATCTTATGAACTAACTGCACTTGCACCAAAAACACGCAGGATATCAGCCTCAGATCTAAGCCGGTGACTGATTTTGCCCTCTTCTTGGCGAACTAGGACTCTTCCTTCCTTGGTTAAAAAAATTCTCCACCCCATTTTCTTTCCAGCCTCACGAGCTGCATTGAAAAGTAGACGGTTAGTTTTCGTCAACCGTTCGTTCACGTAAACGCGTCGAGCAAAGCGTTACAAATAGTAACGGAAGAAAAAGATTTCATAATGTCATAAGGGTCTGTAAAGTTGCATGTAGGTTTTCGAAGTAATAAAGTTGCTTCCGAAGATTTGGGCGTGATCTCTCGAGAATTTAATTAAACGCATATTTTTAAACAACTTTTTCATTCTTTTTCATTTTGGCTTTATCTGATGTACGCACCATGAGCACGACCAGCTTCAGATTGAAACGAGTCACAAGATTGAAATCCTTATACCACAAGCCGGTGTTGTAAATTAATACTTACTGCATGTGTGTGTTCCTGAAACAAACGACAACTTGTTAGAAACCTTCAGTACTGTCTGTGACCTAAAGCCATCTCTCAAAACTCTTTTTAGCGTTCTATACCCGAAAAGTGCCAAACGGGACCCTATTACTAAGCTTCCCCTGTCTGTCTGTCTACCTACTGCCTATCTATCCAGTATCCGTATCTTACAGTGCTCTACAACTTTAGTCGTTATAGTGATCCAGTTAAAATTTTCACAGAATTATAGCCTCTATGACGGCATAATATAAAGTTTTTAAAATTAAAATCTTGCAAAACTAATTTTGAAAAAATTAGCATTTTTTAAGGTTATCAATATCCCCCCTTTATGTCTAAAACAAGTGAATCAAAAAATATGAAATAAATCATGGTAAAAAAAATTACGTTAATATTACAGAAAAAATAAAGCGGTTAAGGGTTCCGTAGGGTTTCATACACAGTAGGAGCCGCGTATTGTTTGCCAGGCGCTACCATTTTAACGTCTTGTTTTTGTCGCATCAATGTTGCTATGACATCTATATTGTTGTTGTTTATTTACCATGTTTTTAGGGTTCCGTACCCGTATTGTGTGGGGGTACGGAACCTTCTGTGTGCGTGTCCGACTCGCACTTGTCCTCGTTTTTTCTTACCTCTTCTGACGAAGCGTGTCCTTTGTTGTGATGATGATGGTGCCTTTCGTGGCACTGCAGAAAAATATAAGTCATAAAAATCACACACAGTACACAAACAATTTATTATCGATTTCGCTCTTTTCTCTCTGGGGAACTGCTCGATATTTCGAGATGAAATTTGACCCATCTCACAAAATATTATTACTATCATACTTTCAATGTTTAGCGCTGTAGCAAATAATTTATTTACAATTATTTTATTACGATAGTTACCAATTATTGTCAGCTTCGATAAGACGATAAACCAAATGAAGATAATATGTGAATAATCCCGAAAGTAAACCTAATTGATAACTAGTTAATAGTTGTTTATGCTACAAGTGCGGTAAGGAAGCAATAACTTACGAGTTAATTATTGCTCTTACCCACGTGTATCATACTACGTTTTTCAATGCATAGTGTAAGCAAAAAAAAGATACATAATTAAAGAAAATAGTAATTATTATTAAAGTTAAAATGTCTTTATTAATACCTATCGTTTTTCTACTTGATGGTGCTCTTCAAAACTGAATGTACCTATAGATCACAATAAAGATGGTTTAAATTAGCTCTAAATAGCTCACTTTAGTATTCTAGGAGAAATTTTTCCCAGAAAGATTCGGCATTTCATAATTTTTTATTCCATTGAAGAACAAGTTATTTGTTCTTACGAAACAAAGAACAATATTATAACCTCTGAGCAATGAATGTGATAATAACAATGACTTTCACCGTTTACACGATCTTTTTAGTGACCATATTAATTACCAATTCGTAAAAACACCAAAACTACAATTTATTCCCTTTAAAATTCAGCGTGAATTCAAAGAGTTGGGAACTTAAAATTTCGAAAGGGCTGACTATCCAAAGCCGGTAAAAACCGGTAAAAAAACAGTTTTATATATGGTACACAAGGAAAGGTTGCAGGTTTTTTTTTTCTGGTAGGCAACATCCAGAAGAAAAAAAACACGAGTGCGGTAAAATTTATTTTACGAACAATTGAGATGCATATTAAATAAGTATTTCCGAACACTTCCATTGAAAATAAATATAATATATTATACTGCTACATGTGCTTTTCATTTATTTAAATTATTTATCAGTCTCTTCAGACACCGGGCTTCCTTTAATTTAGGCCAGCCTAGTTACCGACACTTACTCAGCTACACTTCCATATGGACTAACATAACAGCCTTGCCTAATTCCGATCCCTCCAAACCCCGAGGTACAGAAATTTCTTGACAGAAATTAATTTATTTTAAACTATAATCGAATAATACCATAAACCACATTTATTTAAGACCCGTTTAGCAGCCGGATTGTGAAAAACCCGTCTTTTTCTGATTAATCGAAATAGAACACTTATATTCAAAATTTTCTCAATAGTACGCTAACTAAACCTTATTATTTATGCTGCCATAATGTAGCAAAGAATCCATTAGTTTCTGTAAATTAGAATTTAATAATTTTAAACTTTAATATTCTAATTTTCAGAAACCAACAGTTTACACAAAACATAAGTAATAAGGTTTTGTTAAGGGGCTATTGAGTTAACTTTGAATATAAGTGTTCTGTTTCGATTATTTAGAAAAAGGTGGGTTTTTCACAATCCGGCTCCTTAACCGCTCTTAATACTTTTTATTCAAAGATAAGAAAATCAAACAAAAGTTAAAAATGGTAACGAGACCCATCTCATCCACCTTAACCCTCTTAATTCAAATTATATAATATTCAGAACCAAAATTATGACTTGGGGCTTAAAACAAACTTATATTTATTACTCATCTCATAATATTATGATGTTTTTTTTTTTATTGTTCAGCACGGATGAAGTCGGGGGCAAAAGCTTACATATTGGATTACTGCAAATTAGGTGCAGCCCAGTTTAATAAATTATTCTAATCAATAATTATGTTATTTACTTACTTGTTGATGAACATGGCCTACTTCTTCAGATGACTTGTGATCCTTGCTGTGGCCTTCATGCGTATGCTCCTAGAAATATAAACAGATTTCAAAACATTGTTCGAATTCCGTACAACCCAATTTTTTTTTTCTTTTAGCTTTCGTTTATAGGGGAGATAGCCATCTGTAGGCACAGGGAAACTGAGCCCTATATCTTGTCACAGCGACTATGCTTTCTGACATGGTCACCTTTGACGTTTTGTTTACAGATGACAGTTGCTAGCTGTGACTGATGTATTGAAAAGGTTTTCTAGTGCGTTACAGTGTAACATGGCCCCATAGAGTATCAAGGCCCTTTTGGCGCCCGGATAGGTCGTAGCCAAAATTAGAACTAACGCCGCTTTCCTAATAAAACCTAACATTTTTTCACAGCGCTCCCCTGTCATCCGCGCACAAAAAGAGCCTTGTCGCGCTTTACAAGAATCAGTTTCTGCAACCAAATAGTCAATTTGACTAATTCTTTCTCTTCGTAGTTTTGCTGTCATTTTAATTCTGACCCAGGCCCGGGACTCGGTTGATTGTTAATCGTTTGAAGATACAGTGCTACAAGGATTTTTTGGCGCGTGAGTGACAGTGACAGGGGGGCGCAGACATGAAACGGGGGGAGCGGCATTAGTTCCGATTTTGTACAAAACGCGCCAATTCACGCGCCAAAAGAGGCTTGCAACAATGTACGTTCGTGTCTGACACATTGTGATGTGATAGAGATGGATAAGCAACGAAACAATAAGGGACAGGTATTTAATTTAACAACAACTTGAAAAACCTAGCGAGTATGAATAATTTGTCAGAAAACAGCGGTAGCTCAGTCGATAGAACGCAGGACTCTTAATCAAATCCTGCCGTTCGAACATGAACCAATGAGTCTTTCAGAATTTATGTGCATAGTATTTGTATACAAACTGCTCATCACTTGCTTGACAGTGAAGGAAAACACCTGGCCCGGTAGCATAGTGTATAATCGCGAGCGACGCAACTTAGTTGAACCACAAGTGCGAGTAGTGTGACACGTTGTTTTTGCGATTAAACAGTACGTCACGCTCCTCGCACTTGTGATTCAACTAGTGGCGTCGCGTGCGATTAAACACTATGTTACGCCCGCAGGACGCTCTAAAAAATGTATATCAATAAGTCCCACCCCCGATATACTGGGTGTTAAGATGAAGTTGCGGAAGCTTGAAACTGGTGATCTGGTGATAGAACTCTTCCATATGAACAACTTTACGGGAAAATTAATTGATAAATCGAGAAAAAAAATCTGTCGTTTCATACATTTTGGTTGGGTAAAGTCATATATATAACTTTTCTATAGAACAGGTGGTTATTTTTTTCGTGATTCAAAGTTTGGCTCCATAGTAAGTTAAAGATTTGTAACATTTTATTTACCTCTTCTGATGAAGTGTGGTTCTTGTTGTGATGGTGGTGATGTCCTTCATGACCCTGCATCAAATAATATTGTACTAGGGAATATTTAAATTTTTATATTTTGACACATCTCTTTTTAATACTAGTATCATACATCTAATATCTATGTCAATTGATATCTATGTACAATCAAAATATGTACCTCAAATAAAGATAAGTATATCAAAGCTAAAAACATATTGTAGAACATATATATTGAAATAGTTTATGTAGTTTTAACATGTTTGTTGTAGGTGTTACTTAAGAACACATAATTGTAAATTGAAACTGAAGTAGGATAAATAAAAAAAAACGAAACATATTTTAGAAAATATAAAAACGACTCAGAATAAATAAAACACTCTATTCAAACCAACGTTATTGGTCTGGTTTTCTTTGCAACATATTAATTAGTTAGTTAATTGAATTTAATAATTAGATATTAAAATATTAAATGCAAGCAGAAACCATGTTCATGACAAAATTAATGTACTTACAGGTTCAGATGAGCTGAAACAAAGAAAAATCAATATTTAATATTAAAAGCCTAAATACACCCAAGCGTGGATCTAGGAATTCGCTCAAGAAGGGGGAGGGGGGGGATATTTCTATAAATCGGCTAGTGATGTGTTTATGACGTTTACAAAACTTGGCAAACACCCTTTTAGATTTCATCGTCACTTTACATTAGGCTAAAACTAAGCCCATTGTAAAAACAAAGAATAACAAAAATTTTGGTCTAGGAACCGAATTGAGTATACATTTCTTTTTTCTTTTTTTAATTTTTGTGATTTTTCTTTTTTTGACCGTACGATCAGTAAATAACGTGGTTTTTAATACAACATACAGTTACATTAACACTTAATAGATTTTTAGGGTTCCGTACCCGAAGGGTGCCAAACGGGATCATATTACTAAGCCTCCGCTGCCCGTCTGTCACGGGTCTACAGCTTCAACCATACAAGTTGAAATGTTCATAGAATACGTGTTATCTACGCCTCTATCATGGTAATGAGCGTTTTTTCTTATGTCTAATTTAGTGTTACATAAGATTCCTAGATGGCACTGTCGTATTCTTTAGCAACAGAATCAAAGACAAAATTTGCACAGATTCCAAACAAACGAAATACAAGTTTGACGTTGATTGCTACGAAACACATTTTATCTATGGTGACATGGACAGCGCCATCTGGAGGAAAGCTAAGAACTAAGAAAAAAAAATAACGAGAAAAACGCTCATTAATAAAACATGAAAAATAACCCAAAGGAAGTCCCCATACAAGAAAAAACGAAAAAGTGTCATATTTTAACGTTATTTGTTTCAGATCTATCTACATTCATATAGGCATTATCAGCCCTAGGAGAAATCCTAAACACTATGATTCTGAATTAATTCATAAGGAATCGATGACCTGAGTAGTGAGTATCTTCCATACACCAGGTAAATGGTAGTTATCTATTAATATTAATTAATAGTAATTATATAAAATTATTATTATTTATAAATAAATCTATTACGGCCGGCCAGTAGCAAAAAAAGGCAAGATAAGTCAAAAAAAAAGCTCTACCTTAAATATTTTCTTACAGATTCATCAGTTCATAATTTCTGTAATCCAATAGCTTTTTCCATTGTTTGTTTTTTGTTTGAAAGTTGATTTCAAGGTTTTACATCTAAGTATTAAATTTTATTTTTATTGTCAGTTTGATACAAAAAATTTAATTTTCAAAAACAGTTCGTCCTAAATGCCATCCGTTTCCATGATGAGATTCGTAATAATTTTTACAGCACAAACTTTTCAAAAATTAAATTACAGAAGAGCCACTGAGTGATGGCACCTATGACGTTTAAATGCCTACAAAGTATCGTAATTATTTATAAGCAAGTGTGAATTAAAAAATGTAATACTTCATTGTTGATAGTTGTGCTATATGTAGGTAGGCGCACTCTTCAGTCGAGATTATACCGTTGATCAAGCTCCAGTGTTTTCTTCACTATCCCGTGTACTTATAGACTATTTGGCGACGAGGAGTAAAATTGGTGTGTTGTGTGGGCCACATTGCGTTTTTTTTTTACGGTGAAGATGTCGGTGGGAAAAATTGGCGAATTTAACATCGAAAACGGCAATTGGACATTTTATTGTGACCGTTTGAACGCCTATTTCAAGGCGAATAAGATCGAGGAGTCCTTAAAGACTGCCACGTTAATTGCTGCTGTGGGCGATGATGCATACGAACTGATGGTGAACCTGGTCAGTCCGAAGCTTCCGGCGGAACAGAAGTTCGAGGATCTACTGGCGATTATGAAAGAACATCTCCAACCCAAACCTTCACAACTTGCTGAGAGATTTCGTTTTCGTCTAAGGCGGCAAGCTAGTGGGGAATCAATCAAACAATACGTGGCGGAGTTGAAAAAGCTTTCGAGGTTTTGTGAGTTCGGCAGTGCATTGGATGACAATTTACGTGACCAATTTGTGTGTGGTTTGTCTAGTGACCTTATCCGACAAAGACTTTTCTCCGAAGAAAATGTGAAGTTCACAAGAGCGGTGTCATTGGCATGTTCTTTGGAAGCAGCCGAGCGGGATGCAGCGGCTGTGGAGGGCATTTCTAGGTCGAGCGCGGCAACGGTTACCGCGGCGGGCGGTGTCGACAGAAACGAGCCGGTTTACAAGATGGCAACGTCGCAGTCGAGCGGTGGCTCAGAGAAACAACAACTTTCGTCACGCATGGATGCATGCGAATGTTGTGGTAATAATCATGCGACAAATACCTGTCGCTTTATGAAGTACAAGTGCGGCAAGTGTCAAAAAACGGGTCATTTAAGAAAAATGTGTACGAAGTGGTCAGGAGGACGTGGCGGTCGCAGTGCTGCATTTGCCAGTGGCCGGTGGGGTCCCGGTCCGAGCGCGGGCTCGCGCACGGGGCGCACTCACTACGTTGAGCAAGGCGGCGATCAGTCGGAATCTGATGAAGAACCTATTTATCAAATGTCACTAAAGGCGTACAAGCCGGTAAGCTTACCTGTCAAAGTAGATAACCACGAGTTAATTATGGAGTGTGACACCGGAGCGGCCAGTTCCTGCATTAGTTTAAGAACCTACGAAAAATATTTCAAACATCTAGAACTGAAACCTAGTAGTCTAGTGTTTAAATTTTATGATGGTAGTCGTGTAAGGCCATTAGGAATTATTCGCCCGTGGGTAGAATATGGCGACAAAAAGATTGCTTTGGACTTGTTTGTTATTGATAAAGGTGTAACCTCTCTGATTGGACGGCAATGGTTGACGGAATTATCGGTAACAATTCCAACTTTTGGTTTTGATCGTCTTGACAATTTAAATTATAACAGTGATTGTAAGAATCTTGATGGTATCCTCTTCAGATATAAACATGTGTTGGACGGCGGACTGGGGCGGTACACGGGCGGCACGGCACGGCTGCGGCTGCGCGAGGGTGCCTCGCCGGTGTTCCACCGCGCGCGCCCGCTACCCTTCGCGCTGCGCGAGCGCGTCGACGCCGAGCTGGATGCCATGCTACGGGACGGTGTCATAGAGCCGGTAGAATGTTCGGATTGGGCTACTCCATTGGTGCCAGTGAATAAGAAAGATGGCGCCTTACGTATCTGTGCGGATTTCAAGGTAACATTGAATCCCGTTTTAATGATTGATCGATATCCTATTCCGAGGGTTGAAGACCTTTTTGCGGACCTGGCTGGTAGTGAAAAGTTTTCCAAAATAGATTTAATACAATCTTACAATCAGATCTGTTTAGATGACACGAAGGAGTACACCGTGATCAATACCCACAGGGGTTTATTTAGATACAATCGTTTGGTGTATGGTCTAGCTTCATCCCCAGGCATTTTTCAAAGGATTTTATCAAATCTATTTAAAGATGTACCTAATTGCAAGGTTTTTCTGGACGATGTACTGTGCTATGGAAAAGATGAACGTTCTCACTTAGATACAATAAATAAGGTTTTAGACATATTGGATAAAAACGGTTTAAAGGTTAAAAAACAAAAGTGCGAGTTTCTGGTCGATGAAGTTAAGTACCTGGGCTTCATTATTAACAAGCATGGAATTAGACCAGATCCGAGTAAACTTACTGCGATTAAAGATATGCCATGCCCGGGGAATGTTACGGAATTACGAGCCTTTTTAGGAATGATAAACTTTTATGCGAAGTTTGTAAAGAATTTTAGTGACGTTTTACATCCACTTTACGCGTTGTTAAAAAAGGGTAAAGCATGGTTTTGGAGTGCTGAATGCACTCGGGCAGTCAAACAAGTAAAAAAATTGTTGTTAAGTAGTGAAGTTCTCACGCACTACGATCCCCAGCGCCCTCTGGTGCTCACGTGTGACGCGTCGGGCCGCGGAGTCGCCGGAGTGCTCAGCCAGCCGGACGAGCAGGGCCGGGAACGGCCGGTCGCGTATATTTCGCGCAAGTTAAATGAGGCCGAAACTAATTATTCGCAAATTCATAGGGAAGCTCTAGCGATCATATATTCGGTGCAAAAATTTCATCAGTATTTATACGGAAGACATTTTATATTGAGGACCGATAATAAACCGCTCGTAAGTATTTTTGGTCCAAAATTAGGCGTGCCCGCCATGGCTGCTAGTCGTATGGTGCGATGGTCTATTATCCTATCTGCGTATGTTTACGACATACAGTATGTGAACACGTGTGACAATAGCGCGGATGCGTTATCACGTTTGCCGGTGGTCGATAACACAAAAATAAAAGAAATACCCGAACAGTCATATTTACATTTCGCATCGGATGCTTTATTGTTAAATAGTGAGAGTATTAGGAAAAATACTAGCCGTGATTCTATGTTAAGTCGGGTTCTTAGTTTCATTAGGGACGGTTGGCCGGAGACGGTAGATATTGAACAATTGAAACCATACCTAAATAGAAGTAAAGAATTATACGAAGAGTTAGGGTGCGTAATGTGGGGACATCGTGTAGTTATTCCAGAGTCGTGTAGGGCTGAAGTGATACGGGAATTACATGACGCACACATGGGCATAACTAAGACCAAAGCCATGGCCCGCAATTACGTGTGGTGGCCCGGGTTAGACGAAGAGATCGAGCGGAGGTGTCGCGAGTGCACGGTGTGTGCGGCGGTGGCCCCCGCGCCCCGCTCCGCACCGCCCTCTCCCTGGCGATGGCCGGTGCAACCCTACGAACGTATACATTTAGATTTTCTGGGTCCGATTGATGGTATTGTTTATCTCATTTCGATTGATGCACGATCGAAATGGATCGAAGTATATAAAATGAGTAGGACTACGGCTGACTGTACCATTGATAAATTGCGTGAATCATGGGCCCGTTGGGGGATCCCAAAATTGGTAGTCAGCGATAATGGACCACCTTTTTCCAGCTTGGCTTTTCAGGAGTTTTTAAAAAACAATGGGGTGCGTCACATGTTTTCCCCACCATTTCATCCGTCTTCGAACGGAGCAGCTGAAAATGCCGTTAAAATAATAAAGAGGGTCATTAAGAAAGCTACCCACGAGCAAAAACGAGTGGATATCGCTATCAGTAGATATTTACTCAATTATAATAATACTCCGCACAGTACGACGGGTGACAGTCCCGCTAAATTGCTGCAAGGTCGAGCTTTAAGAAGTAGGTTAGACAATTTGAAACCAGACAGGAATGCGAAAGTACAAAAGGAACAGGAAAGGCAGGTTAAATACTCGGGTGGTACGTCGAGAGAAGTACAGACAGGCGAACAGGTATGGTTCCGTGATTACAGGCCAGGGCGTAAATGGACCGAAGGGTCGGTCGTAGGTCGTGCGGGCGTGGCCGATTATGCAGTGAAAACTTCCGAAGGGTCCTTAGTACACAGGCATATCGATCAATTAAAACGACGATCTCGATGTTCAGTAATTTGTCCGGAACAGATTCAGTCACCAATGGAGTCTCCTGCTACCGTAGACGCGGGGCAGGCAGAGGCACCTGTCTCGGCGGCGGCGAGCTCGTGTCGCGAGTTGTCCGAGGTGTCCGCGGGCGGGGTGGAGCACGCGGGATTGGCGACCCCGGCGGGCGAGCCTCGGTTGAGCGAGATGACGTCACTTGCACCCGCGACTCGCTCGCCAGACCTGACGCCCGCGGGGGCAGGGCTGGATAGTGGGGAACGGGAGAGGACTCACCCAGTCCGCGTCAGAAAACCGGTAAACAGATATGGTTTACCGAGTTAAAATTTTGTAATTGTATAATTTTTTTTTTTCTCTCTTATGTTTGCGTTTTGGTTTTTTTTTTGTTATATTGTAATTATAAATGATGTACCTTTTTACATTCTTGGCTATTGTTATGTATAAATATATATATATATATATATATATATATTTTATAAGTACATTTATTTAAGGGTTTTATTTGTAATTAATGTACTTAGTAGTTAAGAGTGGAGGATTGTGCTATATGTAGGTAGGCGCACTCTTCAGTCGAGATTATACCGTTGATCAAGCTCCAGTGTTTTCTTCACTATCCCGTGTACTTATAGACTAATAGGGATGTACTACTTCTTTCGGTTATTATTTTTCAATTTGAATGTTGCTTTATTGTGCAATAGAATTCGTATAGTAACAAAGATTTCTTTTTAACGTTTCTAGTTTTTGATAGGTCGTGTTTGTGGTCGCCAAGTTACACAATAATATTTATTTAAAAACAAAACAATGACGAAGTTAAACTAAACGAAAATAGATGATAGTAAAATACTTTTTTCGATTTAGATATTTAAACATCTCTTGGGGGCCCCGGGGCACTACACCGCATAGCCCTCCAATAACTACGCCACTGGCTTTGGCACATTTTCCTTTTGTATCATTATGTTGAATGTTGAATGACGTGTCTAATGTTGAGTAAACTCACACTTGATTGTTATTTTTAACCGAAATTTGAAATGTACCTCATCACTAAACGCAGCTGTCATAAGTGCCATCACTCAGTGGCTCTACTTTAATGTTGCTGTTAGCTTGATGCTGTCCCATTTATACACAAAAGAAATTATAAAATTTAGATGAATATTTAATTTTAATAAATGCAATAATTTTAGTAATGAAAATTGAGTTTCCTTCAAACAAGTTTCACTTTTACTTCAAAATAAAATGTAGGTTTCCTATACATATTGATTTGGGGTTGTTCTTAAGAGGCTATGCGAATTTTATTTTTGTCACTGTCACTCCAAGCGAAAACACGCTCAGTGCAAGAGGGGCGGATTTAGGGCGATAGCGAAAAATGTTAGTTTTATAATTTTTATAAAAAAACTAAAATAGCTAGCAAGTTTTCAAATAGCAAATCTCTAGATATTGTTGAAACACACCTAATAAAATATGTTTGAGTTCTTTATATGGTTCCTATTCGTCAAACGAGGAGAAAAAGTGTGTTTGAAGAATTCATTTCAACAATTATTTCTATCGAGGAAAATTTATTTAAATTCCTGGATTATATAGTCAAAATGCATATACAAGAAACTGATTATAATTTTCCATGTATTTCATGAAATACACAGAAAAGAAACAGCCGTATTTTTTTCGCATATCGCCTTAAACAAATATTTATGACCACTTACGGAGTCCCCAATATGAATTTGGCTATATCAATCAAAGTCAGAGTCTAAATCAAAGTGGAATCCAAATAACTTACGGTCTGCACTGCACCAGCACTACACACAGCAACAACCCAAGAAGAAAGATGGTCTTCATTTTCTATAATTAATTAAATTATATTATTAACTTTATTTTTATTACCACCAGTCGCACTTAATGTTTTATTCATATATAACAATTCAGTAGATAAATCATCTTAACATCAGATCCATGAGTAACAAGATCGTATTGCTTCCTTGAAGTAAATCGGTTTGTAAATCGGTGTATGTATGTACATACCTACAAATTATATTATCTTCACTCAAGATATTCACCAAAGAGGTGATGTTTTGAACTCTCAAACACGTATGTTCTTTGTTTTACTGAATCAGTCCTATTTATAGGAAAGCTTTAATCACAAACAATATTTAACTTTCCTTATCACCTATTTGACATTTGACCTCTTTTCTCTAATCATAATAATGTATTTAAAGTAAATAAAACTGACTGACTGACAAACAAACATATTTTTGTATACTACGTAGTAGAGGTACAATAATAGAATAATATTGAAACTCCTTGTACTTGTAACATACACCAACAACCGCATTGGCTTTACCACAATCGACAGGAATCAATAATAATAGATCTTTACATATGAAACTACCGAAATTTTCTTACAAATTTATGAGTTCATAATTCCTGTAATTCAATAGCTATTTCAATTATTAGTTTTTTGTTTGAAAGTTGATTTCAAGGTTTTACATTTACGTATTAAATTTTGTTATTATTTTCAGTTTGATTATAGTAATTAAATCTTCAAAACAGTTCGTCCTAAATGCTATCCATTTCCATGATAAGATTCGTAATAATTTTTTACAGCTGACACTTTAAAAAATTAAATTAATGTAGCTGTTAGCTTAATGTTGTCCAGCAGTGGACAATGGTCAGCAGTGAGGCTGATGGATGGAGACGCCATCGGTATTACTTTAATATACAGAGAATAAAGGCACGATAATTAATTAGTATGGATCAGCCAATGAATATAACAAAACTCGATCAGAGTTCTAAACCCGAGAATATCCATATTAAAATCAACATAACACAATAGTACATAAATCACAATACGTAATTCCGACCTCTGTAATAACTCACCGGTCACTCTGTATCACGCACGCTTTGGTACGAATTCGTAGGTGACACTGACATTTTTGAAGTGAATACTTCTTTAGGTGCGTTGGGTGATTTTTAGTAAAATAAAATCTTTTGGGTTCGCGTCACTGTCTTCGTCGCCGTCACCGACATACAGTAAAGTTTTTACTTCTGTTGGCAGTCCCCATTACTGCTTATTATGTATTTTAGAACTGTCCAGTTTAAAAAAATATTGAAAAAGCGATCAAGTGCGAGTAGGACACGCGCCCTGACGGTTTCAAGGTTAATTTACTTAAATAAATTAAATAGAAATAACAAACCAAGCTACAAAATTTAATAAACAAAACTGCAAAATTAATTTTGTTGAGTATTCGGGGACGTAACCCTAAAACTACATAATAAACTGGCTTTTTTGTATTTTCAAATATTACCCTATTGTTAGTATTCCAAATTGCTTGCGATCCATTGCAGTGTCTTTCAGGTCTCTTAACCCTCTTATATTTTTTTTCTCTAAAACAATATTTCACAGTCCATATCGTGGCTTGAATCCTTCTTATTTTAAAAATTTAGTATTTTATAGTCCACAGTCCAGTCCATCTATCGATTCGTGACGTTGATGCCCTGGTGCCCTTTTCCTGGGAATCAACCTGAAAAGGATCAACCTTGATTTGTAGAGGAAACCTCTTTGCGAATGCTCAAAAAATATCAAAATGTCTAAACTTTTTTTTTGTTATTTTGGCTATTAAAAACTTTCTCGAAAGTGATTTTCCTCGAGTATTACTTGCAAATAAAATTGTGAACCCGTTTAAAACTTCCTGATGAAGTGGAGTTCGAAAATCGCATTATAAATTCAGCAGTTCACAATCACAACTTGACTTCGCGGAAGGCAAAAAGCTAGCTAAGTGTACAACGTAAACATTGGGTTTTGGATCCGTTGATGTTTTAATGTGGTCTAAATGTGTTATTTATTATGAACTTGCCAGCCTAGAATATAGAGGCCAAAGAACATAAACTCGGCTTCGCCCGCGGGGCCTACAGGAAATAAATGACATATTTTTTGTTTTTTTTTTCTATTTCAGTGTATAAGTTCTTACATATTTTTATGCATTTAAGAAAATATTGGAAAAGTTATTACATATTGAGAAAGCCTATACTCCAGATTTTAATTTTTTGGTATTGACTTTAATTATATAGCTATGACAATATATTTTGTTTCAAATTTAATTTCTAATTGTTTGTTTGGGAAAGGACATCGGTAAATTCACGAGTTGTGTTGAGACCTGGATAGCTCAGAGGTTAGAGCAATCGCCCGGTAAGCGAGAGGTTCCGGGTTCGAATCCCGGTTCAGAGCTCCTCACATCCAGATTTACTTTTACTTCTGCGTTTCTAAACTGCAATGATATAATGTTAATTTAATTGTTTGTTATTGACATTATTATGAAATATTTCCAAAATTATCTCGTGATGAATATGGTAAACACACACTATTTCACACTGTTTTATTTTACTTTAATTTATTGATTTGTTGTAAAGTTTATTGACCCATATATATAATAACGTAGGTTTGTTTTGTTTGTATTTCAGTTTGTGTATCATTGTGTATGACATTTAATTTGATTCGTTCATCGGTAACGTGTATTGTGTCTGCAGGTCAAAGTTGCATGCCGGACCTCTGATTGTGTTTTTTTTTTCTATTTCTTCATTTATTATTAATTTAGAGGTTAAAGAGGGTGATGCGGTACGTTCTTATATCGTCAACTCGAAAAATGGATCTCTTTGTTGAAACTGAACGAACTGAACGAAAGGGATACAGCAACGAGCTTCAACAGTAGAGTGAATGAGTCGAAGCGAGTAAATACAAGTCCATGGGCCTGTATTTGTAGGTCCACGCGCGGGAAGCTGGGTACCGTGTCTTCCCTTTTGTTTTGTCTAAGGTTAGAGTAGGCTGCAGGGAGACTTAATAATATTGTTATCTTTACCTTCAAAACCCTTAGTTCAACAAATAAAGCTTGAATCATAACATTCCTTACATTGTAACCAACCTGCTGACCGAGTCACCCCTCACGTGAGCACATCCCACCCTCAATCTCATAACGGAACAACTTGACCTCTATGTGCAGTGAATGAATTGCATTCTGAGTGAATTCACCGAATAGCTTTGTATGATATAATGTTACAATTAGCTATTATTGTCATTTGTTATTAATCATATTTAATTCAAAAAATTATTAAGTATTTATTTGTTTAAGTAATTAATGTTTTGACTGCACTATCATATTAGGCTAAGACCTGTAAAGGACCTGACCTGACCTGACCTGACCTGTAAGACTCAAGTCTTAGTCTAAGTTTTTAGTCTAAATAAAGTTAAATAATATTAGTTGGCGAAACTCAAAACATAGGTAGTACTAGTCTATATGAACAACTGTTTGTATGGGGCTAAGCGAAATTCATAACTGTTTTTCACTTCCCTCCATACGAATCGCCCCGATCAGCTGACTGGTCTAATATGGAAAGGTGAAAACAAATTTTAAGAATTTTGTACAATCCTAATAGAAAAAGTTGGTTATAAATATGGACATGTTCTGCATGTTTCCAATTTCATCTACTAATTAATTCAACCTTGTATATATTAAATGCCTTTGCAGTATTTTTTTATTTTTTTATCTTCCATGTAATCTGTTACATTAAGTTATACATATTAATTATGTAATATGTGTTGTAATTATGTTACGTGTTTGTTTTATGTTGTTTGTTTTCATGTTGTTAATTTGGTTTTCACGTTTGGCGGAATCTTAAACACGTTGGTTCGGAACTCGTTCAAACTTTTCCTATTTTTCTGCGTTAATTTCACCTGAAACCATTACACTTTGCAGCAGTTCTTAGTGCGAAAGCTTATATTAGGTTTTGCAAATTCCATTTTTTGTTCAAAGTCGTAAAGATGTCTTACATTTTATTAATTTTGCTTGGCATGACTCAGTATGTTTTTTTCTTATAAATAAAGAACTAAAAATAAATAGATCGTACCTATTACCGTCTAATAGTAGTTTATGCTATAAGGGCAAAATAAACAAATTACGAGGACGATTTAAAACACGAGTAATTTATTGCTCTTACGCCCGTGTATCATACTACGTTTTTCAATGCGTAGTGTGAGGAAATAAAACAAATATAATGCTGTGAACTTTAAATTATGATTGGCTCAAAAGGACAGTATCCAGAGCCGTTAAACAGTGGAAAAAAAAAGTATAACATTTATGGTACACAGGAAAGGTTGCAGGTTAGCCAACCTCTCGTAAATAAATTTAAAAAATAATAATAAATAGGGCAAAATAATCGACTTTCTGTTCGGTTTTGATGCATAAAAAGTGGGCTTTTACGAGCACTTGCATTGAAAAGATTTTTATAAACCTCTGTGCGCCTAATTAATCACATAATTTGATATGAAAGCATAGGTCAGTAGTTGAGTAACTCTTTAGTCAAAACAAAAGAGCCCAATATCAGCAATAAAATAACTGAGATTTCATTTTAGAGACAACTTTCTTCACAACAATCATACAGGCATCGTCACGACATGAATCCCCTAGGGGTTGTCAGAGGTGTTTCTGTGTGTCGACTATAAAATGCAAGTCACATTCCACACTCGTATCGTACACCCACATTTCAATGACGATTATTCCGTCCAAGCGTGATGGTTGATGAGACCTATCGTCGTTTACTTCGGGTACAAATTGGACCCGAAGCACGCAGATCGAACACAAAGTGGCCCCACAAGATTTGAACCCGCGAATCCGAAGGGTTTAGTAGTTGAGTAGAGTACAGAGGTATTCAGAAGTTAGTGAAAACTATACACTGATTAGAACTAAGCTGTTATCTTCTTATTCATTGATGAATATTTTTTTTATATTATACTAACATTAAATCATAGCACTACATAAAACAAAAAGATTTAAAAATTTGGTTTATTTACTCCCATATAGTAAGAACTCACCTCCTTATGGCATGTATTTATATATGCACTGGATTCGTGCTGGGGGCTCGGTTGGTGATCATTGAACCTTGTTCCTGGTCCCTGGCCGGGTCTCCGGTGTGGGTTCGGGTGGTTGATTGGATTTCACCTTGTATAATATATATTTTACCTATAATTTTAATCATATATATATTGCTACATAAATTAAATAAACCTTTAATCTAGTTCATATACATTCATTATTTTATCACATATATTTTTTTATAAGATTAAATTTTGACTTGTGAAACAAGTCGTGTATTTTATATACCTACTTTGCAAAATAAACTATTTGAATTTGAATTTATGGAACTATAATACTTATATTACTTATGTAAAGGCAGGGTTTACATTTAGGCTAGTCAGAAGTAGATTGACTAGCGTACTATTTATCCGACTACTTTACCACATTCGTTATCCACTCTACTCTCCCTGCTACTATCTTTAGTACAATTCTGTAACGTTGTCTCATTATGTCTAGTTGGACACAACACTTTATCTATGACCTTAAAAAATGTAGTTTTTGCGTGACATTATTTAAAATATTTTCAACTAATCATTTCACGAAAAATGAGAACACTCGTTCATGAACCTCAGGTGCGTGGTCCAGTTTTGCTGCCTCAATAAAAGCCAATCAGAAGCTACAAGGAGAAAAGAGGGCGTGGGCGCTCGTCGCAGTTTTTGATTGACTCTAGCTGTGTTATAATGTAATATTATAACATCGGATAAACAATGCTGGTACTCGTAAAACCGCTTGTGATGTTGTAATTACCTTTTTGTTGAATGGGAGTAAATAAAAGACTTTTCTTAGACCTTTTCTTCTTCAAAAACACTTTCGGTGATATTATTATGTTAAAAACGGAACGTAAGTCATTATTAAGAAAACGCAATCATTTGTGCGTCCCACCATTACTGTAATATGCGGTGGCCTGAAAGATGAGCTACGTGCCCGACTAACGACCTCATAATTATCTCTCTAATGAGTATATATAGCTACACTTAATAACGACGCTGTTTTTGACAACGATATTGCGGTAACGGCAATAGTCCATCGAATTTTTTTTTATTTTCGAGTAATACGTAGATAATTTATACCAGGGGTCGGCAACCTTACGATATAGGAGGGCTACACATGCGTGCGGGGGCGCATTTTGTGCAGTATGCGTCTAAATGGGCATCTTTTAACCGAGAACAATGCTTGCCTTTTAAGAGTATGACATAGCCAAAACAAAAACCAGTTCCGGGTGTGGCTTATTCTATTTTACGATAGCGCGCGGGGGGAAATTCGTCCCGGTCTCTAAGCTCGCGTCACCATAGCAAAAATACGAATAGAGTGGACGAGGCAGGGTCTGTAATACGTATTTTATTTTATCTAATTTATAAGTGTATTTCGATCATAGTCACACGGCATTGATCCTACTTGCTATCACGTCGGGACGTAAATTTATTATGGTCGGCTAAAAGTGGTTTTTTGAGTGTTTGATTTATCAGTTGACCCTCGGAACATTTCAGACACTCCTTTAGAGATACATAATAATATTGTGACGGTTAATTGTCACCATTACCCATTCTTTAAATATTTTTCGCCCGTTGAGCTGGTTTTACACTTGCGGGAAAATAAATTGGACCAAAAATTTCTTTCCAAAAAATTTTTACTAAAGTTGTTATTACAAAAAGTGAAAACTAACAAATATTCTCAGAAGGAATGCACCACGTCACTATCTATCTCACTGTAGCCTATATCAATTATGCCTCTCTCATTCAACCACGTTTAACTGCGTTACTATCTCATTCCAACTCATTTTAAATAGCGTCACTATTTATCTCACTCTAACGCGTGTTAAATGGCATTTCTAATGAACGTCAAATATTTTTACTGCCCGCCACTCTTTCTTTCTAAATTCTAATTATTTTAAAAAATACGCAGCTCCTTTGTTAGTAAAATAGCAATAACTTTTTTTTCAAAAGTAATACACAGAAATTGCCAGATCATTTGAAAAGCAATATATTTTGATGAGCCGTTATTTAAGACAATTTGCAAAACTAACATAGGACATTTTTTTTCAGGGTGTGGTATCGAACTAACCTAATTACAAAAAATTGCTCATAAATTGGGTTTTTATTTTTCTTCCTGATGTAACAGCATTTCAAGGTTTATTTTTGACTTTATCAATAGCATGACTATTCAGAGTTGCGCAACAAAAATTTTATTCTTAGAATTTAGAACTGGTTAGCTTTGACTCTCAAAAATCTATTCGAATTTATAAAAGTACCATCAACTCGAAGACTATCTACTTTTTGCTGAGGTCATAATTTGATATTCTGGTCAGTCATGAGCTGGCCTATCAGCCTTCCAAGGGAAAGCGTTGACTTTGGGACACCTGTTTACCCTAGGGATAAATCGCCAAGTGTTTAAAATATAGAAATTTATTTGTATCATAGTTTGAAATGTTCAGGTCCCTTTACGCAAAATGAAAAAACAAAACTGTTTTAGGATTAATTTGTTGTCCCTATGTTTGTCTGTTTGTCCGTTTGTCTAGGTAATTTTTCTGGGTAAAATCAATAAATGCTAATATTTACAGCCCTGTAAAATATACATATTATAACGTTTTTATGGCCTTTTGTTTAACTTTTTCATACAAATTTTCTCCTTATGAAAATATAGAGATCAACACTTCACATAATATTTTGCATTTGAAAGAAAGCACAGAAAGGAACTGTAGAACAAATAATGTAAAAAATATAAAACCATATCTTTCTATTCTACAGGGATTAGCTTTGTTTACAGGGCGATAGCTTTGTTTATTTTTTTTTCTTTGTTACAAAGATAACAAATATTTTCATACAAGGTTTTCCTTAAGGGCTATTTCTCCGAATTTGTAACAAAATATTAAGAAATACTTATAACGGTAAAGTACAACTTTTAGCTAAGACAATTTATTGTTAAAAGTTTGCTAAATGCATAAACATATATTATTTTAATGATATAATGGTATCTTCAAAATAATTGGGTTTTCCATAAGCGTGATATCAGATTATTTAAGAAATTTACGGCTGGTATCACGACGACGGATAAGCCAATTATTTTATTACTATTGTAATATAATTAAAAATATGTTAATGCATACAGCAGACTTTTAACTATAAGTTTTCTTAACTAAAAGTTGTATTTTTACTTATTGAAATTGTATTTCTCATCAAGAAGTGCAAGATGACAAGATATTCAAAATAAGTTAATTGAATTTGTGAAATGGTTTCAGGTCAAAACAGTTTTCCATGAAACGGTAATTGTTTATAGTTAGCAAAGTGTGTAAACTTAGTCATCTTAACATGAACGACGCCTGTATTTCTCTCTTTTTTATTTCCAGTATAGATGAAAATATACAAACTTGTTAAACTTTGCGTAAAAACGAGGCAATATTGACGATATCCTGACAAAATTTATTGAAAAAGGCGTTACTTTGCGGAAGTCCATCATAAATTTGTAGATATATTAATAATTTGCAATATTCCGCTAAACAGCTTGTTTAACGGAATATTGCAAATTATTAATATATCTACAAAGTTATCCTGACAGCTATTATGATGGTGTTTTATCAAATTTTGCTTTTTGGGCTGTATATAGACGTAGTGAGATGTCACTAGAATATACTCATGAAAAAAGATATGAAGAAAATAAGCTGTAGACTTCACATTCGGTTTATACCTATTGTATGAATTTTAAGAAAAATACAGGGGTAAAGGGACCTCTTAAGGAAAACCTTGTATTAAACTATTTGTTATGTTAGTAAAAAATAATTCAAGGAAAAAAATAAACAAAGCTATCGCCACATTGAACAGTAGATAATTAATCCCTTTAGAATAGAAGAACATGGTTTTCATATTTTTTACATTATTTGTTCAACAATTCCTTTCTGTGTTGACTTTTAAATGCAAAATATTATCTCAAGTGTTCATTCCTACATTTTCATAGTGAGAAAATTTGTATGAAAAACGTAAAAAAAAAACGTAAAAACCTAAAACGTAATATAAATAAAAACGTCAAAAGTATGTTTTTACAGCTCTATAGAGGGCCGTTTATATTGGTATTTATTAATTTTACCCAGAAAAAATTGTCCAGACAAACGGACAGACAGACAAACATAGGCATAACAAATTAATCCTAAAAGAGTTTCATTGTTTTCATTTTGCGTAACAGAACCTGAACATATACCGACAGGATTATCTACGATCTAATAATTTTGCCATGCACTGTAAATATTTCAAAATAAATTTCTATATTTTAAATGCTTGGCGATTTATCCCAAGTAAGTGTACTTATATAATTTGCAAAAAACTTCACTTATTGGACCTGAAATGGTGAGCCAATACTAGAGGGTAATTTCACGAAAAGGTCATTGACCTTTGTTACAGATCTCAGTAAGTATAAGTAAATTAGTTTGGGTTTCAATAACGATCACAAAATTATTCTTTTAGAGTAACATATATTATTTTCCCGCATAAAAGTATGAATTCATTCCAAATTCATTCAGTTTTGTTGTTATGACTATGGCACGATGTAGCTAAATCACTCATACGCATATTTTGTTGAGTTTTTAACGGCAGGAATATGATGCTCCTTGAAATATTACTTTATAAAATTAATTTCAATGTGTTTTGAAGTAGTTTTGGGAGATATTTATAGCTTGCAAAAAAGGGCACAGGTTCCACGTCTTACGGGCGCCAACGCTAGGCGTAGACTGACAATATCTTGCTGCCGCTGACTGCATCAGTGGATTTACTTATTTTTAGAAAAAGGGGGTGCTTTTTTTGACCCGAATAACGTGGTATTTGGAAAATGAATAGATATCATTCACACTAATTTTATTAAAAAAAAACCAACAAAATCGTGAAAGCGATACCTGAAACAAAATCGATAAGAAGTGTGCAATAGAGGGTTACAAAAAAATTCATTGACAGTACAAATATGAATCGATTAACGTGGTTTGTGGAAAATGAATACCTTAAAGTTCAACTAAAAACATGTATTTTTTTTATGGCTATACGTAACCTAATTATTGCAACAAAATCATCCGAAAGCTGACATTTTATTTCTGTTTGTATTTTCGTTCCCCTTAAAGGTAGATAGTTCAGAATGGAAAATGTCTGCTCGCACAAATATGTACTACCAAATATAGTTATCATGCAGTGGTTGCGAACCTTGCAGGACACCTAAATGGTTCACGGGCCGCATGCGTCCCGTGGGCCGCTGGTTGCCGACCCCTGATTTATACTAATAATAAGTAGTGTCTGTACATGAAATTTTTCTTCTGAAATTTTTAATGTAATGGGTTATAGGTTACTGAGGCCAAAACAACAAATTTTTGAATTTTTGTCTGTCTGTCTGTTGCGTTTTAACTAAAGAACCATTCAACGAATTTAGATGCGGTTTTTTTTATTTTTACCGTAGTGACATAATTAAAGTCAACATATGGGCTATAAGAGGTGTTGATAAAATAACCGCCAAGGTTTTTATATGCAGCCTTAAGCCGTGATTTGTGCCCGATGTACTGCGATAAGGCTTACTCTCTTACACTTACACTGGGAAGTAAAAATCGTCATTAAAGCTTGGGTGTAGAAGTGTCAGTCTGACTTGTATTCCAAAGAAAATTTAAAAGTCATATACCCTTGAGAAAGCCTGAAATTACTTTCTATTTCAGTATTCGTAAGTATAGGTATTTAGCAGAAATACGAATGAACAACTACCGACATATATACACCTGTTATCCCACAGACAAATATTTTACTGTATTAAATAGTCTCTTTTTATAGTACAATACCGCCGCGCGGTCTGTAATGACTGCGTTGCTGGTAGCGCTTATTATGGCCGAAAGCACAGCTTAGCGCAGCTCCAGGCCTGTCAGCACTGCAGCCCTTGATGGACAAGCTGGAACAAAGGCCGAGACCGAAGGTGCCTTTATAGCGTGGACAGCAAGGGCTGCAATGACGACCAAGCTTGAAGGCCGAGAGCGTAGCTAAGCTGAGCTCGAGGCCATCATAGCATGGCCAGCAGCACAGTCATTGCGGACTAAGACTTGTAAAGTGCTTTACTCAAAAATTATTGTATGTGGTGTATTTTGACAACCTTCAAGTTTGTATTTTTCCTTTGAATTCAGTGGCAGTAAATTTTAGTTACATGTTTCAAGAGCGGTAGTTTTGGAATGTACCTATATATGCATAGTATTTCTATACTAACCAAATGCTGAACGGTGAAGGTAGACTTTATTACGTTGGAACAATTTTATTGTTCGTTATTTTGCTACGCAACCCTAGATGGCGCTACTTGTATGTTACATCGCGATATCGTTTTATTTTTCTCAAAAATGTTTTATATAAATAAAATAATAAAAGTGACAATGCTATACCTCGATCGTTCAATGTTCTTTATTGTTACAAATACGGAAACATTTTTGTGCTATCTGTTAAAGAGTTCTATTGCAATGCATATTTAATGGTTTTATAAAGTATTCATGTGGTTGACTATACAGTTGACATTCGAAACAACCCTGACAACCCCTTGGGGATGCAGGCCGTGCGTGACGTTACATTGTATTTTTATATTTAAGCATTTCAGGAACTAAACTGACCAAATGAAACATGCATACTTCCTTTATTTTTTTTAATCCAGTTCAACCGGCTGTAAGTTGATACGTATATGTATGTAGTTCACATATAGTGCACTTATTTGAAAGCTAGCATAGCGTTTAAGAGTTTGCTGTATAAATACTCGTACATACTATACTTATCGTATATATAACAAAGTGCTATTTAGCGAGAGCAAAACCGATATCAATTTTAGTTTATGCCACCGATTTCCTGCAGCTTGCATTCATATGAGCACTCTGCTCAATTTACTTTGTACTTAATCGTTTTTCATACTCGTGTTTCCAAAAGAGTATACAAAGAACTTTATGTTTTGATGGGTTTTTGTTTCTTTATAAGGAACCATCTTTTTTTGTAACAGTCACCTTCTTAGAGGACTACTGCATGAAGTGAAACGCGAAAAAAATTAAAAATTTGGTTCAATCTGCCATATTGTAGTCGCAATCACTCAATATTTGGCCATATTTGTCGCCAACGTGATAACCGTTGGGGCCGTTAGGCATTGGAAT
Organism: Ypsolopha sequella; assembly: GCA_934047225.1. Taxonomy (NCBI): domain Eukaryota; kingdom Metazoa; phylum Arthropoda; class Insecta; order Lepidoptera; family Ypsolophidae; genus Ypsolopha; species Ypsolopha sequella. The sequence goes on from OW203985.1 coordinate 15,598,711, forward strand.
GGAGACCAGGTACAGCAAAGCGCAGCGTAGGCTGCCCTCTTGCCCGCTGGACTGACGATCTGAAGGACGTTGCGGGTGGTGGCTGGATGAGGATGACTGAGGACCGCCAAGAGTGGCGTAATATTGGGGAGGCCTTTTTCCAGCAGTGGACGAATACGAGCTGATGGATGGATGGATGAATCACTCAATAAGCTAAACAACCCCGATATAACCGTCACCGTCATTGAAAACGGCGACATTTAAAAAGTTAAACCCGAATTGAAACAGTTTGATTAACAGTTCGAATTGATCCCGATAAATTCGGTTTTCAGAAGGTTTATTCGTTTACGTAAAGTTTGAGATTGGCTCTAACAAGGCTGAGGGGGCGGGGTCTCCGCAGCTCGACGGTGATTTCAACTCTTAAAATCCAATTTAAATGCATTCCTCTGCGGCACCGAGGCCAGGCCGATACGCTCGGAGGGCCAATTAACTTATTCATCCTTTACATTTCATTGCTCAACTTGGTTACTTTTGCACTTTTGTTGGTTGAATACTTTTTGAAAGGAGCGTTATTGGAGCGATTTATATGGTTAGGTTTTACTGATGGTTTATTATATTAATTATGAACTGTCAATCATCGTGATATAGCGAAGACACTTGAAAGAAAGAAAACGTAAAGAACTATTATTTTCACATTTCAAATTAAAAAATGAATCTGAAAGTGAACTTTTCACTAGGTCTTAGACATAATATGTATCATATATGTTTAATTCATATTTATGTAGTTGACTAAAGCAATATATTATTTCACTCAACTCAATACTTAATTTATCATACCAAAATGAAACTATCCATTTCGACCTTTCCTTTCCTTTTTGTTTACAATTTTCTTCTAATTTGTGAAAAGGAACATTTGTGTCGGTTCGATGTAACACGTTTTAACTTATTTGACAAGACTAAGCTTAATTTAAGTGTTCTGTCTAATTCTTATTGTATCGAAAAGACAAAGACAGGACGCTTAAAATAAGGTTAGTCATGTCAAATAAGTTAAGTCGTGTTACACCGAATCGACACCAATATGTATCAAAACAAATCCACTGTAACAAGGTTAAAATTTATATTCCTTTACTAGCAACGTTTACTTGTTGTATGGATCGCCAGACTGATCCTTTAGCTAAGGTAGGCACCAGTTATATTTTATAGTTGTGTTTTTTATTCGCAGAGATTGACAATTGGCTCAAACTGATCTAAAATGATCACTATGGTACCTATGTTGGGGCAAAAGTGCTTCCTTTCATTACGGGCGATTTCCATTAAATGTTTAAGGCGACATGTAAAAAATAGAGGTGCTTCTTTTTTGTGTATTTCATGAAATACTCAGAAAATTTTAATACATTTCTGGTGTATGCATTTTGACTATATAATCTAGGGTTTTGAAATTGGAAAACATGTTTGGATAAATTTTCCTCGATAGAAATAATTGTTGAAATGAGGTCTTCAAACACACTTTTTCTCCTTATTTGACGAATAGAAACCATATAAAGAACTCAAACATATTTTATTAGGTGTATTTCAACAATATCTAGAGATTTGTTATTTGAAATTTTGCTAGCTTGTTTAGTTTTTTTATAAAAATTACAAAACTAACATTTTTCGCTTTCGCCCTGAATCCGCCCCTCTCGCACTGAGCGTGTTTTCGCTTGGAGTGACAGTGACAAAAATAAAATTCGCATAGTCTCTTAAATTAGCATATATATTCTTCCCTTCAGACAATTTCAATGAAATTAAGGTTAAATGTTGCTTTAAGCTAAGTTTAATTTTCTCGTGAAAACCTTATCATAATCCAGTCAGTAGTTTCGAAGATGAGCGTGTTCAAACATAGAAAGAGACAGAGGTACAACATTGAAAAAAATATGTTATTTTTTACTCTGTTACCGGTCGGCCATAGCTTCAGGCTTCTGGCGGCGCTTCTTGCTGCGCTTTCAGGCGGTTTTTGCGACGGGCTTTGCTCCTGCCACGACACCCGTCGGCACCTTCCACCGCATCGGATGTATAGCGCGCTCGCTCGCTCAAAGCGCTCGACACTAGGTTCGTTCTGTGCGCTCGATCACTGGCGCGGCTCCCCGCCTCCCCGCACACCGCCGTCGACAGAGCGCGAGATGCGACCCATGGCCGGCCCTATACAACTTCATACATTTGTTCTCCCCGCCGGCGCCGTCGCAAGAAGAACCGCTTGGCGCGCCTCTCAAAGCCTGAAGCTATAGCCGACGGGTTACTCTTCCTACATCGCCCCAAAAAAGTTTTTTAAAAATATAAGGTGACATTAATTTTTGCACCCAAATTCATACCGTAGATTTGGTGTGACCAGTATCACGGTTCGATAACACTTTTTACAAATTTTTGCAAGAAATATCTTCACTTCCCATACTGACTCCACATTACTGACTCCGATCTGGGCAGGCGTTTGTGGGTACTCGAATAAAATAATTTACGAATTTCACAAAAAAGGTTCATCGAACTTTTAGCGTGTCTTTCGTATGAATTTGGCTGCAAAAATAAATGTAAACTTGTATATTAAATGTATAGACACGGTGGTTCTGTAGATTTATTATACGTATGTAAGTTATGTATAGAATGGATTTGTGTAGGCAAAAATGTTTGGTACTAAAACAATTCATGCACTGACTGTACTCGTATGTCCCAGTAGAACAAGCATCAATCACATACGAGTTAAACAAGTAGTTATGTACAATGTACGGTACAGTACACATACATACTAGTACGTAACAGCTGGCGTTGCAGCCTCGCGGATAATGCAATGGGGATTCTTGAGTTTTCACTACAGGAGCGATGTGGGTACTTCCGCTCCGATTACAGATTATTGACAATACATATTGATATGTTTTTTACTAAACATAATAAATCATATAATAATAGTCGTGGTTTCATGATTTTTTTATATTAATCAATATCATTACTAACGGCAAAGTAGTCGAAGGGTAGCTTGTTTAGTATTGCCAAATTATTTATTTTTAAATAAAAATAAATATACCGTGACGACATGAATACCCGAGGAAGTGTCAGAGATGTTCCTCCCGAGTGGAATAGTGAAATGCAAGTCACAGTCCACACCCGGTACACCCGCGTTTCACTGACGATTATTACGTCCCAACGTGATGAGTGGTGAGCACTATATCGCCGTTCCTCGGGCACAAATACACGCTTTTTAGGGCATACAGGTTTCCTTACTATGTTTCCCTTCACTGTTATGCAAGTGTTAAGTATTAGATAATAGGTACAAATACTATGCACATAAATTCCGAAAAAAATTATCGGTGACCAAGGATCGAACCTGGGTCTCAAGCTTGAGAGGCCAGCGTTCTACCGCCCGAGCTCCACCTCTTTTTGAATAATTACAGAAAATTTACCTAAACACCAAAGTACAGCTTTCATTCAAATTCTGAAAGAAAGCGACTCAAAAGTCTGGGAGTTTTTTACTTATAGAGAAACATGTGTATAAACCAAGGAAAATTATAGTGGATCCTAATATTGATTTAATTTACAGAAACACGATTTCAGTACAGAAATGTTAGTGTGAGAATCACATTCACACTTTTCAATTTGTAAACAAAATGTTTTTATTGTATTTGTAATCTAACCAATAACATAACGGTAAATAAAAATACTGCACTGAAATCCGCATGACCTGAAAAGAGTGAATTTGTGCCTAAAGTACGACAGTACTCGTCGAGACGAATAAATCTTCGGTGAAACGTGGGTTTTCGATTGTTGTTTTTCAACTTTTCGAGTCACTGTAACATCTGTAAATCCCTTTCGAGATTACATGTCATGACAGATATGACGATACGATATGTTTATATTTCAACAACAAGATCTCTTTGGAGGTACCCACTGGCATATCGAGTATATCTCGAGTTGAGACAGTGAGGCTTCCACCCAGTGCGCCACATCCTCACAGTTCACTCAGAGATTATCTTGTATGTGAGCATTGACGTCAATGTATGTGAGGGAATGTCAGCACGCTTCTGGTACAGTGACACTTGAAATAATTGATCTTCTTTCCTGTTTTGCTTGCAAGGAATACCGGGTCTGTCGTATTTTCGCATACCGCAAATTATCTAAAAATTAATATGATGATTTTAGGGTTTGGGTTATACCAAAAACTCTTTATAACTAACAGAACGGCTAGGCCATTCTGAAAATTTTTGAACGCGTCTATTTACAAATGTTTTGAAAATTCTACATCTACGGCATCGTCAAAATCGACACTTTAGAAGTTACTTATCTGCTGTTCAAAAGAAGTCCCAAGTTAAATAAATTAGAATAACAATTTTGGGACCTTTTTTAGCTATTGGACTATCAGAAACGCGATTAGAGAAATTTTACTCGAGAAAAATAATTAGTGAAATGAGGTCTAAATTTATAATTTTTTGATATTCTGACAAATTGGGATAGCATACAGACTTCAAAAATATTTACTTAGATGGGTTCTAACACTACCTAAATAACTGGTTATGGAATTTTTTATAGCTACTCGTATTATGGTTAATTGTGTACTAATTTAAAACCGACTTTTTGTCAATTTTCCCCGATTCCGTCCCTCACGCACTGCAGATCTTTCCACCTGGAGTAACGGGGACCTTTGCACGGACGATATATCACCCTAACAGGTAGACAAATTCATCGTGCAAGATCATATTGGCTCTACACGAGGATGCAAGAAAGTATAGCCTCCCCTAGTATCACTAATTATCTCTACATTAATCTCTAATATATTATCTCTAATGAGAAACCACCACTATACGTTACTATACGTCCGGCGCAACCTATTACAGTTACACCAAGACCCAACTTACTGACTAATCCTTCCAGTGAAACTGGGGGTCGGTTTTGGCCGTAGCTTTTCACCACTGTCATAACAAAACCATGCCACCAAGCGAATCTTTGAGTTCCGGTATGACGTCATAAGAAGCCGAGAGAGTACTAGTTACATGCAGCTGCGTTATCAGTCATTCGTCCGTTTCCAACTTCATACATTTTTCGGAAGTCCTTGGACCATAGAGGAAAAAAACCTCTGTCCTGCTGTCACTCTTCCTGTTTCGAGATAAGCACGCTTCATCATCTCTCATAAACGCAGTAGAGGCCAAGCATAACCTCATTGTGTACAAAAAAGGGTATAGGCAGAAGGCACGATCGTGCCGGAAGTCTATTGTAAATAAATTGTTATCGATAATCAATTATTGTACTGGTTAAAAGTAACGGTTAGTCTAAAGCACTTTACCCGAAAAATACGAATTTCTATTCAAAACAAACATCTTGCGAAAATCCGGGCAGGATCCCACATCCAAATGAGAGCAACAATAGTTTTTGTTACTCATGCTCTGACCTTACCGAGCCTCCATTTAACTTGAATAATGATGTGCGGAGAAAAAGGATCGTTGGAGCGGGAACGCGATCCAAACGTTCTGCTCATAGCCTGGCGAATAGCTGAAGAATTGAGGGGATCTTGGCGTGTTGTAATCGTTGTAGTTCCACTCTCAATAAGCAAATAATGTTTTCATAATTGTAACACAGATTTTCTTACTATTCTCTGATAAATGTGTAAATGATTGAATGATCTGATTTTGAGTAATTATCAGGACCCACTGTTAGTTGCTTGCTGATGTTTTGGTGGTGATTTTGTTGACTCATATTGGAAGCCTTAACCTTGTGTTGCTTTAAGGCGCTACGGAAAAAAATTTACACTTTAAGAACTTGCATATCTACTTCAGTAAATAATGTATTATTTTGATAAAACAGTATATTATTTTTGGAATCTTTTTCTAGGGAGCTGTTAAAACAGAAACACGATTGGAGAAATTCGGCTCGATAGAAATATTTATTGAAATGAGGTCGTTTTCGACACCAATTCTCCTGGTTTGACTATTTAGAATGACATATGAACTGCAGTTATATTTTATTAGATGGGTTTTAACGTTATCTAGGACTTGTTTAATGACATTTTGATAGCAACTTTAGTACATTTTATATTAGTAAAAATCCGACTTTTTGCTACTTTCCCACGAATCAGTCCCTCTCCCCCGAGGGTTTTTTCGCATATGGAGTAACAAGGACGCTAAAACTTTTAAATTGTTTAATTGTTGTTTAAATGCACCGTTTAAAAGTTTGTTTTTCTTTGTTAATCAAATGACTTTGATCAAATCAAATGACTTGACAGTTATGATATTATATCAACTCACGGTAACTTACCTACGTAAGTAGCCTGCATAATAGCTGATAATTCTCAACTACCTATTTAAATACCTATTAAGCGTATTGATCGTGATAGTGTCGTACCGTATTGGATCGGCTAGATAAAAAATGATGTATCTTATGCAATATAATTTACCATTCCATTTTGTGGGTATTATTTCTAAATAACAACATTTTTGTTCAGAGGTTTTCCTCTTCGGCCAAAAAAATATTTATTAATACAACTTCCAGTTTGAAAAATTTCGTTACCCGCCCTACGTATTCTTCTATAAAACGTTCTAATTTCCGGAAAATTTCATAGGAAAGCTTCAATATCTGTCCGTCCGTGGTATGAATTAATAACTGCGGGCTGATCGATCTGTGGCAGCTTGGTCAAGAGAAGGATTCCCAGGTAATAAATATGGAAACTGTTCGATGACGACACACTTTAAAATGTAATGTACATGCGTATAATAATTATTTCAAGGCTATCCTGATGTTCAATAAATATAAACATAAATTTTACACTATATTTCGACCCCTTCATTGGGGTCGTCATCAGGCGAAAAGGAAAAATCATATAACATATATAATTTGATTATATAACAAAATGACTTTTCCAAGAAATTTCCTCGCGCCTGGTCGACGCTTCTGGGGCCTACCTCGGACAGCGGATTAGCCTCGCAATCCAACGAGGTAACGCCACCAGCCTGTTGGGGACCTTCCCCTGCGGCAGCGATTTAAATAATATTTTTTATTTAAGTTAGTCTATTTTTAATTTTATATTCTTTGTAGTTAGTGTATATTTTAAGTATTATTTATGTTATGTTAATAAATTTTCAATATAACAAAATTTAATTTAATTTATTTCAAGTAACAAGTAAGAAACTTAAATAACATTAATTATTAATTATAATTAATTATAATTAATGATACATTTTTTTATAAAACTAACTTGTAATTAAACAAAATATAAAAAGAAAACAAATACCAACCTGTCTGTCTTATAGCGGGCTCTAGATCAGATAAAATATGTGAGCCAGATCACCGCCATTATATAGCATATACTTAAATCTAGAAAAACGTTGACACCTTATGACACAACAAAAAAAATTTAATCATTACCCAAAAACTACCTATATTTACTATAAGAAAAAGGAGTTTAGTTAGTTGCCTACTGTGGCGTTATTTTGATAAATTATGTAATTTTTATATAATTTATACTTTGGTATATGAAGGGTATTTTTAAACAGGTTATAAATATACCCATATCTTATATACTACATAAGAGCTGTTTATATGACTTATCTTTCCCAGAAATAGGCATTTCATATGCGTTCAATTTTATATACTAAGTTACAACTTGTATATAATGAAGTTTCTATATGTCAAATTAAGCTGGTTTTAAATGATGATACTTTGAAAAAGTAGGTATTTTTTAAAATTTAATTTATTAAAATTTTGCGATGACCGAAGTGTCTAAAATAACCATAACACTCACCGTCGAAAAAAACATATTAACGCTACACGGCTTAAAAACTTAATTTTTTATATTATAATTTAATATATATTCTTAAATAAAATATATAAGAGTGTCGATTCGGTGTTCCACAATTTAATTTATTTGATAGGACTAAACTTAATTTAAGCGTTCTGTCTTTTTCTTTCTGTATCAAAAAGACAAAGACAGTACGCTCAAAATAAGGTTAGTCCTGTCAAATACGTTAAGGTTAAACGCCAGTCGCTTAGCGCAAAGTGCATAACTTAACTTTGTTTTTCTTGTAAAGAAATAAAAAATTGAAAATTAAATTTGGCAATTGACGCCAACAATACAGTTAGTGTAACAATTAGTGAGCTTTATAAAGCAAGAGTTCGAAATTGTATCCACTATTAGTCATGATCTTTTCAAAACCAACCTAAAATGCTGTTTTAACTTTGTTTGGACCAGATCATGACTAATTGTGCATTAAATTTCAAACTCTTGCTTTATAAAGCTTACTAATACTGAACTCACATTTAACCGATTTTTTATTGTTTATCGAATATATTTTAAATAGTTCTTACAATGTAAATATGTATAGGTAGATCGTATTGCAAAAAGTGGTTAAGTCTTGAAAAGATAACGAAAGGAAAAGGAAGCCAAAATAGAGCCTTCTTAATACGAGATGCAGAACATGAAAGCACTTTTGCATCTTGTGTTATCTAAACAGCTAGACACGGAACTCATTTGCCTTTTATTTTGTAGATATGTCTGGACCTGAAATCTGAACCTTATTTGCGTAGATGGAAATGTGTATTAGGAATATAACCGCATATTTTTTTTACTGTTTGATACCATGAATGAAGCTTCGTATAAGTTACATTTTCGCTTGTATATATACACTAGTACAATCTGATAAAACTATGTAGGTACTCGTAAATTTTCATCAACAAACCTATTTAATTATTAACATGATGAATAAATACACTTGGACTCGTTTCACAGTTTATTAACTTATCTAACCCGACCGGTTTCGGTTTTACACCATCATCAAGGGGTTTAAAGACTCATAAGATGTTATTCCGTTGGATAATTATAATAATAACAATTCAATTATTATTATTTTAATTTAATTTAATTATTATAAAGTAGAGTAATCCCACTCCAAGGCAAGATTCTCCCGACGTTATGGCACGGCCGAATCCTGCCACATGAAGTGAAAAGACTTGTCTGTTAGTTGGGTCCGATTGCACCGGACGTATTTGGAGTAATCAATAGTTGTATCTCAGTTTACAACTCTCGGAGAAAGTCCTTTCATACACCTCAAACCTGCCATTAAGTAGTACGCCTTTTCTATTAAATATAATCATAACTTATTATAATAGCTAATACTAATAACCCAAGCGGCATGTAGTTGCGGTGTGCGACACACCGAAAAAGGAAACGGCTTTCTTTACGAGCCATTCCGCTGAGCCAATATTTCTTCGCGACAGTGTGCGCCATCATAAAATAAAACGAAAAATTCCGTCCTGCCTCCTCCCGGACAGAATCATAGGTAAGATTTTTATAGCGACTGTAATGAACGGTTATTACTGTTGTGGTACCGGCACAGTACTGGCCCCTATATGTGAGTGGTTGACCAAAAAGGGACCTCAAGGGAAAATAATTGATTTCGAATAAATCGCGTTTGAAGTTTGAAGTAGAAACAAGGTGTAATAGTAAGGTGTAATTTCTACAAAACTTTCTCGGTTCACAAAAAAAAAACTACGGCACCTAAAAAATATGCTGGTTAGACCAAAAAAAGCTAAAAGACCATAGATTCAAAAAATCCAAAAAAAAAAAGCGTTTCCAATCCCTCCAGGTCCCTTTTTGGTCAACCACTCACATTTGTAACACTGCAAAAGACCATAAAGATTTGATTCTACCATGTTTTCCCTGATCGTCGCAAGCGTTACAAAATGATTACTGCAGTTGCTCAGATTAATGTTAGTTGACTTGTGCTACTAAACTGTCTCGGATAGGGTGGTACCTGAAGTAGCTATTAACAATAATAAATAAATAAAGTCTCTTTTTTCTTTCGCAGATTACCAACGAAATAAAAAATACTCCACAATGAGGTAAATCCCACAAGATCCTTACTTTTACTAAACACCAATTAGCGATAAGCTCATCCACGACTCTGAAATACCTGTAAATAGATTAACAGTCAACTGAGTTCTCGATAACACGCTGGTCCCGTAGCACAGTGTTGAGTCGCGTGCAACTCGAGTTAGTTGAATTACAGGTGCGAGGAGCGTTGCATACTGTTTAATCGCAAAAACATCGTGTCACCCTCCTCGCACTTACGTGTTACAAGTGCTGGAGTCATAAAACTGAATTTTTCTCTTTACTAAAGAAAATTGTTTAGCAATCGTGCTCTCAAGAGCTACATACTACAACAAAGCACTTTCAAGCTCGTACGACAAATACTTGACAAAATACTCTTCTAATTGTGTCGGCGAACCGCCCTCAATTGTTCGAGATGAAAAATGGCCTGCGCAGATTGTTCGGAAACAAGTGTGTGCCGGTCATTACGCTTTGTTTTAGGGGTAAGAACGACAAAAAATTGCTGCTGAATTTTTGTTTCCGCCCACTCGAGTCGTAAACAGGTTCTAAATAGCTTCCATTTGGTTTTCCTTAAAAATCTCACTGCCACGGAAATGTTGGAAATTTCCACGGACTTATCTATTTGAAGTCGCATTAAATAAGCGATCTATCGGGAATTACCAACATGGTTAACCAAATTCCTGTGAAAATGCAAATAAGTACTAGTGAATTTTTTATGACGGTCAATGTGTTAATAGTAGCACTCTCTACATATGTATATTCTAACTATCTTAAGCATAGGTCGGTACATAACCATTTACAGATGTAGATATAATAATAACATGATGAATAATAACTTTGACTGTTTACTACATCATTTATTGCACGGAATAACTTCCAAAGTAGCTTATATAAACCATTGATGATGGTGTAAAACCGAAACCGGTCGGGTTAAATTAGTTTGTAACTGTGAAACGAGTGCAAGTGTATCTATTCATCATGTTTTTATCCAAGTTTCACCAAGTGCCGACAATCGCAAGTATTAATCATATTAATGATATAACAATTGTTATGATTTTATTTATAGTATGTTTGTTCCATAAAACCACAATATAACTTGAAATATATACAATAAATAAAAGAAAATTATAACTTGAAATATATTTCGGCCCTTAGTGGGCCGTCATCAGTCAAGAATACTTGACTACTTGACTGATGACGGCCCACTAAGGGCCGAAATATATTTCAAGTTATAATTTTCTTTTATTTATTGTATATATTTCAAGTTATATTGTGTAATTATAAATAAAAAGCTAATTAAGGCATACTGTATATATTTATTCCATAAAACCAGTAACACTTACAATAGAAAAATGCTTGTTCAATTTCCTTCGCTATTTTTCTAAAGGCGCAGATTCGTAAAATTTATCGAGAAATGTCGAACGATGCCAATCGCCGATGGAAATCATAACCGAGAAGATTTTACTGCCCGCCATCCGAGCCGGAGCGAATGCCAGAGATTGTTTCCCGGATCGGGATTGAGGCGATAATAACAATGTCGTCACTTCCTCAATATAACTTCTTCAATATTTTCAACTGAACCGAATCGTAATAAAAAAGTCTTTGCAAGGAACGCTAGTGCGGCGACGGTCTATCGAGTTATTTAGAGAAGATTCGCTATTTTTTTACTCCCTTTGTTTTATTTGATCAGATATCAAGCGAAATAAACATGAAATTCAAGTAGGTAATGTACTCGTCTATGATGATAATAATTTATCAGAAAGGAGGAGTATAGAAAATAACAATATATTATCGTAATTTGAACTAGAACTAATTAGTAACTAATTACTAAATAACCTCTAATATTCCGATACATACACTTAGCAATAATTGGAAGGCACATGTTTCTATCTTGATAGACACTGAATACAGCGGCGGACGGGTAAACGATAGCGCTCTTCATATCTAAACTCTCGGTAGAATGGCGTTTCTTAACTGATCATGAATAATTGAATACCATGGCGCTTAGATTTGATTAACGAATAAATAACCATTCTTTTACATTTATATAACCTATTGAATGTCCATACACGCCGCTAATGTGTCATCATTATTATACAAGGTGTAACAGAAAGGTGTAACCATATTTGAAGAGCTTATTCAGTCAATGGTATAGAACAACTTTTACTATGGAGCCAACCCTGAAATCTTGAAAAAAAAATCTGCCCTTCCATACATTTCAGCCGAGTGGCATTGCAGAAACAGTTGAATTTTTTTGTCGAGATACAGGGTTGGCTCCATATTAAAAGTTGGTCTATACCATTGACTGAATAAGCTCTTCAAATATGGTTACACCTTTCTGTTACACGTTGTATAGTCATCATATGCCATGTTGCTTGGAATGAGTTTAGGACGACAGCGGTTTTTGTGCTGTGCTCGGAGCTGTTGTTGTAGAATTTTATTGTAATTGTAATTTTAAGGTAGTAGAGGAAGATTTTTAAACATTTAGAATACCCATTAAATTAGGCCTAGCCTATAATGATAGGTATTTGTGCACAATTCTTGCATAATTGTCCACACGAATGACACATTAGCAGCGGTAGCTTGGCCGAATCGGACTCTCAAACTTGAATCCTAGGTTGGAATCCTGCCCGGTCGAGCATACACCAATAAGATTTCTCTTCGCACGTATTTGAACAACCGCCCTGTACCCCATCAACCATTTACCGACCTCATCGTCACACTTTCAGACATAATCCTAAAAAAAACTTCTTCTGCTTTGAAAACCAATTCTATCATCAAACAAAAGGAACAGCTATGGGAACTCGGATCAACTTGGATGGCTCCCAGCTATGCTAACATCTTCATGGCAAGCATCGAGTCGACCTTCTTAGCCTCAGAGCCTCTGCAACACCTTGCATGGAGGAGGTTCATAGACGGTATTTTTATGATCTCACCACTCAACACAGTAACCTTGACTGACTTTTTAAACCACCTGAACAATCATACTTCATTAAAATTCACCACGAAATTTCATCTCATAAAGTCACATTCCTCGACGTAGAATTTACCATCACAATAACCATACCTCCAACTCCGTCCATTTCAAACACACTAACTAACGACAATACCTAGACCTCCACAGCTGTCATCCGGCACATATTAAAAAATCCATTCCGTATTCTCTTTTGCTCCGTGGCCGTCGGATCTGCAACAACCCAAATTCTAAACAACTATCATAAGACAAGTCACAGAGCACTTCTCAACATAAACTGCCCACACCAGTCCTTATAAAAACTTTTACACCAAAGATCAAGATTCCATAGAAACAATAGACATAATACAAAACCAACAAACCAAACACGACTCATTACCGCATATTTTCACGGCAGTCATAAACTCAAAACACTCATCAAAGACTCTTTACCCATCCTCCAGCAAAGCAATGAAACAAAACACCTACTACCTAATACTCCTCAAATATGTTATAGACAAAACCGAAACCTTAAATGCACTCACCATCCCCAACAACCCCACCGACTCGTCTCCTGGAATATTCCCTTGCCGACGGCCACGTTGCAAAACATGCATCATGATCACCACTTCTACACAGATCTATACTCACCATACTACCAGCACCTACAATACACAACCAAACACAACATGTATAACCAAAATTTGTATTTACCTACTAGAATGCCGACATTGCCCGGCATTCTACGTAGGTGAAACCAGAAACGCCTTACACATCCGGATGAACAACCACAGACTTACATCAACTATACAAAACAACATCCTACCCATTTCCACACACACAAGCTTACACAACCTTACCTTCAACGACTGATTCACCCTTTCGCATCATTAAATCATTTACTCCACCATTGACTGACATAGACCTAAGAACCTAGGAAACGGCATGTATCTGGTCACGTGGTGCTCATTATGGACCTGGGCTCAACAGACAGCACTGACAGACATTATCCGACCGACCGACAAACTAGACCGCTCAAAATTTCAGCAAGAGCAGTAATTGGATATTATCAGCACCATCTGTAGAGAAACCTATTTATTTAAAAAAAAGTTACCGAAATTGTTAACAGGTGTCACTTTTACTTTTTTTTAATATCTTATTTGTCGGTACTTTGTTCCATTCGACTGATGACGGCCCCATACCGTGGGCCGAAATATATCGAGCAAAAACGTATTTTTTTTATTTTAATATTAATAAGGAAACAAAAGGAAAAAATAAATTAAGCGTAAGAAAGCACAGTATACATTTATTTACCAATAAGATTTCAGTATTTATGGCGTAGTATTCGACAAATAGTAAATTGAATAATAGTAAATTGAATAATACTTTAATACTATGACTGGTGAACATAGAAGGAGTTGAAGGAAAACACTGTGAGGTAAACCTGCACAGCCTAAAATTCGTATATTTGTGCCCGAAGTACCGCGATAAGCCTACTGTTATAAATCGTCGGTAAAAAGAGGGTGTTACGAGGGTGAACTTTCACTAGAATAACCTCAACAAAAACACCTCTGTTATGCCCATATATTTTATATGTATTTTTTTTTGTATATTTTTATCTTAATTCTATATTATCACCAGATGAATTAAGAGTATCTCATAATGGTTTTGTTACCAAAGTATAGGTCACCTTTCAACAAAAAAAGTCCAACGTATCCTTATAAAAATTAATATGTAATGAGTAATGAGAATTGAACCAGGAAGTGTATTTTACCAGATAAACGGACTAACTGATAATATCGATATCGTGGGTAGATCTTAGAATTGGGCAGATCGTAATGCATGAAATCGAAAATCTTTCACCAAAAGTCAAAAATTGGTGCGACGACAAGCAGAGCGAAATGGATCCAGGAGGAGCGTGTTAGGTTAAAATAAATTCGGGGAGCCAAGCGAAGCGGAGCAAGGCAACCCCCTTAGTTTTAACACAAATATGATATGCCCAGGCAGATCATGATTTGCCCGATTCTACAATGTTACAACGACATCGATATCAGCCTGGATGACCCCGAAGTTATTGGGACCGGGGACGAAATATCATTAATTAATTAAAGCAACCTTCGCGGGCCCTCAGCCTGGGCTGGCCCCCGCGGATCCATTACTTAATTAGCATCACCCATACACCCTCACGTAAAGTTACCTTTTCTATTTTCTGCATTGGAATATTTTGGTCAGTTCAACGGAAAAAGAATTGGGCCTCTTCTTTTTTTCGCTAAATTTATGATTCGAAAGCAATTTCGGAAAAAAACTTTGCAAATTTTTTTTTTGGAAAGCAAGATTTCATAAAATAAGCGTGCACATCTTTTATTGAATGAAAAAAGCAATGTCTTCAATTCGACCTTAAGTGACGTCATCATCACACATTTCAATACCAAAAAATATATTATTTGAACGCATCCTATAAAGTCTTACAAAGATCCGACCATTCAACCTAATATTATTATGATCACGTGACTTCCTGTAAATACTAAAATACTTATAAAATCGGTATAAAGCACGATTGATTATTGTGTATTATTTATTATTGAAATTTCATACTTAAATTTATTCTAAAAAGCAGACAAAATACCACAAAGAAGTTTAAAAACGACCAAATTATCCAGGCGCCGAGAGAGCTAAATATATATAATTACGACATGAATCATGTGTCAAAGGTATTTACAAATATGAACTGTCACAGTCCAAACTCGTACACCCACGTTTCACCGATGATTATTACGTCCAAGAAGATGGGTGGTGAGCCTTTCTTCGGGCACAAATATGGGCCCACAGATTTTAAGGCGCTACGGGAAAAAAATCGACACTTTTAGAACTTGCATTATTTCATTTTATAAATTTTTTTTTGGTTTTTAATCATTCTGTTATTGTAAAATATATATATTTTTTTTATATTTTGTGTTCCTCCTACCTGCAATTTTTTTTAAGGTTAGAGAGAGATGAGGTAAACTGAAAACCAGCGCTATATAACGTTGACTTCAACTTACAATAAATGCTGAGATTAATCCATTTTTCCAACAAATACGGCGCAACAATATATGTAATTATTAAATTAAACAGATAATTAATTTTTGTAAATTATTGTTAAGCATTTAGTTTTGTGGAAAATAAACGAAATTTTCTTTGTCTCTTTCTTTCAACTTTCCATACGAAATCAATAATTTTGTAAGGCCACGATAATTTCTAAATAAATCCATTTATATTTCATCCCTAAGCCTGAGAATAGAAATACCTATTTATTAATTAAATGGAATTTAACGTGTTGCAGAAGGATTGGCAAGTTTTACAACTACCCTCTCCGTACGTATACAAGTATCATGAACTTTTGAGTTTAATCTAGTGTACTATCAAAGAAAATATCGCTAACATTTAACTGTTAATTAATATTACAAATGAAAAATAGGTGTAAGTGGGTTAGCGGATTTTTCTTCATTAGTATTAATATTTTAATTTAATAAGTAAATCTACAAAAAAGCGGCGGTAGCTCAGCGGTAAAACGCTGGCCTCTCAATCTTTTGACTCAGCAGGTTCGATCCCCGGTCGGACATGCACCAATCAGTTTTTTCGGTATTTTTGAATTTATGTGCATAGTACTTACCACTTGCTGAAAGGTGAAGGAAAACATCGTGGGGAAATATACCCTAAAAGCGTGCATTTGTGGCCGAAGAAGCTAGAGCTCAACACCCATCAAGTTGGGACGTAATTATTCGTCGGTGAAACTCGGGTGTACGGAGTGTGGACTGTGACTTACATATCACAATTTACACTCAGAACACCTCTAACACCCCCTTGATTGATGTCGTGACGATAAACATATATTTTCATATGCTTTATAATATCGGGAAGTTGTTTATACCACCTTTTCATGAAACACTTATCCTAAATGATTGAACATTCCAGTTATCTTCGTTTCCTTAGGTAAGTTTGAGCCGTTTCGCGCAGGAAGTAGGCCTGAGCCCACGTTATTCAGGCCAGCCTTTACTAATGCATTTTATGAGCGTTAGTCATATTTACGAGGCCCAGGTGGGCACAAAAAACGAAAAGCACTTATAGGATAACAGCTAATTTTAAGGTTACTTTTACGACCAACTTTGAAAGTTGTAAAAATCTCACACCTTTCTTTGTAACTTTGTTAAACTGTAAAAAATTTCAACAATTTTGTTGTGGAAACTAGTTGTCTTAGAAATCGAATGCAAATGGTTTTTTATTAAAATCCTAAAGCTATTGTGTAAGTCTCGCATTAAGAGTTATGCCTGGCTCGGGATTTTAAACAAGTTTTTCCCGTATTTTCACGGAAGGGCGTCGCGCTCCACCGTCCACCGGGATTCCATTGCGAAAAACCCCCATAAATATTTCTTGCAGCATTTGTATCTTCCTCGGAGAATAGTTAGCACAATGTTTCCTTTTTCCCTCCATTTTTTACAGGAAAGTTTTTCGAATGTTTCGCAAGAAATACGTGAAATTCTTTATCGGATTTTTAGCTTAATCTTTATAAATGTTAAAGGCGTCGGTGCCACGACAATAGCTATACATATACTTTTATATTACCCAGTAGCGCAACTGTGTCGTATTTTTTACTTAAACACCTAAACTCTAATGAATTATAAATAAAGTACAAACTACCCTTTGAAAAAAAACTTGCGATTATAAGATCTCAGAATATTGAACGACGAACACTGATTATTTTTTTTAATCTATCACTTCACTATTGTATTAAATTCAAAACCAAGCAGTCTTTATAGGTATTTTCGAGGTTTATATTTTTTAGAACCAATAGTCGTCTTTTCTTATCTCACAGGTACGGACGCCAGCATGACAGTCTACCTATTGAAAGTTATTTTTGCAGTTCTTACCCGTTAAAATCGTTTTCAATTTATTGTAAAATTAATTTATCACAAAATTATATCAATAATATGTATTCGTTTACGATTTAACTGCAGGTCCATACACGACAGACAACTCCAAAACCAAACAGGTTTAAAAAGACCCTTACGAAAAATTACTTTTTTTGATGGGAACCAAAATATATAAGCAAATCTCAAATAACATAAAATAACTCTAAATAAAACTAGTAATTGATATTAAATTGAATTATCATTTAGAAAACGATTAATTTTATAATAACCTTTGTAAATTAATAAAACAAATAATGTATTTTTGTAATTAGACAAATTTAATTTTTTATGTTCTTTGAGATTTTGAGATTTGCTTACATAATCTACAAAATAATGTAATTTGTTATGTCTTCATCAAAAACTTCCACGAAAAATTCGAATTTAATCAGTGGCCGTTAAAATTTGTTTTTGTTCTCATTGTCGACATAGGTGGTTGCACGGGTTGCAACTCGTGCGGCGCTTGTGACTGACGGCACAATTACATACAGCGAAGGTCCCCGAAAGGGCGTGTAGAAGCGAGTCTGTGTGTTAGTCGCATCCAGTTTACTTTTTAAGTTTCCTTACTGTTTAGAATATTTCTACTGTGGCGTCACCCTTTGATCCTTTTAACAGATTAAGCAAAAGTAACTTATTATTGGTTTAAAGTGGGCATTACTCACCACAGTTAAGTACTCTTGAATTTCGGTAACTTATCAAAGGAGCTAATTAATAATTTGAGTTAGAGCCTTCGAAGTACAATCAAATAGCGCTGAAACTTTTCAGCATTAAGTTTTCAGCGCCTCCATAATAAATGATAAGCGCCGAAAATTACTAACAATATATACGAAAATATTTAATTTATCTAAAGCTTTGTATAAGTAGGAACCGTTTTATTTTCCGATGCGTTTTAAAGCTCGATAAAAGTTCACGAGCATTTTTATCATTGCAGCTTTAGTGCGGCTAATTGCTACTATATATTTGTAACAGTAAAACAAAGGTAAACAGTGTCACATTTATATAAAGGTTAAAGTATCAAAACGTAAACAAATTAGTAGATTACATCGAGTAGAGAAGAATATGTTATTTCTTTGAGCGAGAAACGCGAGAAAAATGGTAAATCAACGTCACGCGACGTCAGTTATCTGGTTTTCTTTCAACTACAGTAATAAATAAGATTGAAGTGATTATTATAGAAGTGCATAACAAACTAGTGATTTTTCATTCCGTAGAATTATGACAGTTCAAGGAAAGGGATGCAACTGTGCAAGTAAGCGAGATGAACTGTATCGTTTCTCCTTTACTAGCAGAGCGCCATCCCTTGTCAGAATTCTACGGAATGAAAAATCAGAGTTTAAGTAAACAAATATTTTGAAAAATATTTCTGTCCTGGATTTGATCCTGTGACCTCTTGCTTGTAAGGCAAACGCACTACTGACTGCGCCACCGAGGCTCTTACCTGGACCAGTGAATTAAACAAAGACATAGACAAAATTAAACTGTCTTCTTGCTTGTATCAAGTTGCGAGTAATGTGTAAAGTTGCATAATTTACCGTGCATGAGTTTATTCTAGCTAGTATCTTCAAAATTTTTTGAAAAGTCGACAAAAAATTATGAAACGTTTTGTAATTCTTTGTTCAAGTGGTACAAATTTAAAAAGTAAAAAGGAGTAGTACGAGCATAGAATTTTCATACAATTTTATTTCGAACGAGAAATAAAGTGAAGTGTGTACTACCCGTATCATATCAATTGACCTTGGGATTCAAAATAGCTGCCCAGTTCGCGTATACCGTGAGCCAAAGTGCCTGGAACTTTGTGCTGGAAAAGCAATGACAATGTCAAGTATAACTAGTGAAAAAATATGAAAATAATAATAAACTAAAGCAGAGCTATCCATAAAAAAATAATTTACATATTTTTTTCATATTTTTTACTAGTCGTACTTGACATTTTCATTGCTTTTCTAGGCACGCCATTGCTATGAGCATAGACCAATCTTACACTAGACCTATTACCGTTCTACATGCGCAGTTTTGCCGGGGGTGAACTAACGCTGTACCGCCTTCATTTGCAACGTCAAATTTGGACAGTTCGCTACGTTGTACCAGCACCCTCGCTCACCGGCAAACATACATATGAAGGTAGATCTTAGACTTAAGATATACTGGCGTATCCTAAGTCTATGAGGTAGATCGTGTGTAGAACTGTCCAAATGTGTACATTACAGTTTGGGATTCGAGCGATTGACAATATATACATTGACTGCTATTGCTTTATGTTATGTGTATTGTCATGTGTGAATAGAAGGAGATAATATGTAAGTAAGTGGTGGATAGAACAGCGGCGACAAGGCCATACTCCCAAGGTTTATTATATGGGTTAAACAATACATACATGCTGTTGAGATCAATAATTACTAGTTGAAAAATCTTACAAGGATGTACCTCTTGTAAAATTAAGGGTCTTTCTTTCTACACGTTCTACGAATAAAATAAAATGCTATCTAAAATAATTTGCTATCCATTCTTTATCTCCTTTTCTATGCATAAGCATTAAAACGAGACGACATCAATACACTTTATCGCCACTTAAGCGTCCGCCGAAATAAATAGCAGCTATCAAACAGCGATTACACTAACTGTTCACGGCACCATAAAATAACAAACATAGCGAAATCTCCAGTGCCAAAGAAAAATATATTGCATATAAACTTTAACAGCTTCCGCAGCAATAACTTCAAAAATGTTCCGCACGAAAGTTTCTCGAATAAAACACTATCATACATAGTGCAATGTTCGTAATAATAATATTTTAGTTGACAGTTGAATGTAAAGCTTTTGCTTCAACCAAAAACATGTTTTAGTTTCTAAAATGGAGAAAAACGTAATTTTTTCTTTTCAGGAAAATTGTAAGAGTATCTTCAGCAATAAAAGTACCTACACATAAAGTACACATTATACGTAATTACGGCTTTAAAATTCTGGTATATTCAAATATGATTTAGATATTTCTGAGATTCGTTTTTTTTTAAACAACTTTCTCAGGTCCAAGAATTTATACAATAAATCTAACATTATAATATAATTCTGAAAAGTACTAAAGATAAACAAAAATATACTTGAGGGATATTGCAATGGGAACCTTTGCTCTAGTCTATCAGTACCGCGGCCATCACCTTCTCGTAGCTGTGCTACGAAGCTACTGCTACGCAGCGAGCGGGCGGGCGGGGTGGCGCGGCGACACGACGTAGCATCGCTTTTTTGATGACTGAGCAGCGGGTCTACCGCGTAATTCTCATTTTCATCAACATTAACTTGAGATTGAAATTTGACGTGCGTGCGACGACGCCCGCCTAACATGCCATCTCTTTTGCACGCGTTGAATTTCGCATGCATTTGCTTGAAGTTGATATAAATGAGAATTACGCGGTAGAGCCCCTGAGCATGAGTTTGTAGTCAGGCTACGGAGCGTAGCAAGCTCAAATAAATAACCAAATTTTCCGCTTTGTATTACCAATGACTAAAATATGAAATAAGGTGAGTATATAGTCTATTTTATTACTTTTTTAAACACAAATGACTTACATAGCCACTACCACGCTTTTGGAAAGCATCGATGAGACCTAGCGAATAGATGAAGAGCGCTCGCCTAGAAACTACCTAGACAGGCAGAGTAACCGTTCTTTCGGTACGGCTTCTCATGACTTCATACCGGAAAATGACAAGACGCTTGGCGGCATATATTCGTCCTGAGGGTGGTGACAAGCTACACCGAAGCTTTTCTCCCGTTGAAGTGGAAGGATTTGTCAGTTAGTTGACTATTTGTAGTAAGTAGTAATCAGTGGTTGTATTTAGGACACTTTGGGAGGCTTATTTCATGCACCCCCTATTTCCGTTTTTGCAAAACGATTCTCTTTAAATGCAACAACTGCATATATGAACAAAAATACTTGTACACCATGCCTCATAGGTGCGATCAGTCAAACCTGGAATACTCCCGTAGCGCTTGTTACAAGTTAAAATTAATTCATTTTGCATTTTGTTTCCTGTGCATGTTTGTACTATGCGCATTTTTAAAACAAATATGAAAAAGAAAATTTTTTTTTCAATAAAATGTATGTTTTGAATCAGTTATGTACTTCGAAACTATAAAATTATTTTATCCTAGAGTATTTTAGTTTCACGAAAACGAAAAAATACCGCTGCATTGAAATGTTGAAGAGTGAAGAGAAATCTTTCGTTTATGCGTAATTCGAAGGTACAGTGCTACAAGGATCTTTTGGCGTGTGGATGTCAGTGACAAGGGGGCGCAGCTGTGAAATAACGGATAGGATAGCAGCGTTAGTTCCGATTTTGACCACGACCAATCCACGCACATAGTCTTGTCGCACTGTAATTTGAAATAAAATTAAAGTTGTTCAATAGGACCAATAGCATAGCAATACATTTTGTAATGTAAATAAAGTTTTTTTTTTTTTTGGCAAATTGTCCCCACACTTGAGGTTAAATTTAAATAAGTAAACCTTGTATTTCCTAGTCTGTAGTCACTGCCATCGTTCTTCTTCAATTTTCTCGTTATTGTTTTGAGCGCTGTACATATAAATTTTATTGCATATATTTGAAAGGTATCGGTGCGAGTCGGCAGCTTTAATTTACAGTTTATGTTGTTCGCGTTTATGTGCTTGGCGAAAACATCTGGCTGTTGATTGCTTACGTTTTTATGTGCACTTAGAAATTCAAACGGGCCTGCTGGGAAAGGTGAGTAAATAATGCAATCACAAGGTTCAGCATTCATCCCCTTGAAATTTATATTCAATTCATATAAAACCGTTGTTTTTCAAGCAGAACTTTGGTTGGTACTGACAATGGTCACACCATGGCTTGTATTCCGTAGGGAATACATTACGTAGTGAGTGCTGCAGATTTACTTTTTACTCTCATTTCCATTGCAATATGGGCCGAAAGTAGGTGTGTGCAAGTTTCTTCGTAAGCTGTTTGAAAATTTGAACATCCACACTTTCTCTATTTTCCCGGTGACCAGCACAAACAAATATGGAGACAGTCTCCACTTTATGGGGTACCGTTTACTTTAAAGAACCCGAAAAAATATTTTACGATATTGTAATTATTAATTTTGATTTTAAATAATGTGTTATCTGCTTCTCTCTTCACTCAGGAAACTGGGGTTACTAAAGCAGATGTTTAAAGTTTATTTCTCGATCTGCGAATATTAAAAATAAACATAAAACACACAGTAAAGCTAGCATGGCCCGAGATATTTGGTATAAAACTGCTGAAGAGCCGTATTGCAATCGGATTACAAAAAAAACTGCCTTTTTGTTAGCGGTTTAGTAGCCGGATTGTGAAAAACCCACCTTTTTCTAATTAATCGAAACAGAACACCTATATTCAAAATTTACTCAACAGTGCTCAACAAAACCTTATTACCTTTGTTTTGTGTAAACTGTTATCGCAAAGTATCTATTGGTTTCTGTAAATTAGAATTTTAAATTCTAATACACAGGTATTATTATTTTGTAGGGTAAAATTTAGCAAATTTTGAATTTAAGTGTCAATTTTGATTAAGACCCGTACTAATGTATTATGGTTGTGTAGCTTAAAAATTTATAAAATTTCAAAAAGGCAGTTTTTTTACAATCCGCCTGCAATACGGCGATAGACAAAGAAAAAAATAACTTTAGGTTTGAGCGATCTTATACCGTCATGTTAACCGTCATCTTAAACCGTTTCTACATCACCAAAGAGAATGAAAGAACTAGTGCCGAAAGTACCGAAAATACCGGGAAATCCCGGTTCCTTTGAAGACGGGTACCGAAATTCCTGTTTCTGAAAAACAGCTCCGGGTCTCGATTCCCTAGTGTTGATATCTGTTTGTACTGGACACCGGGAAAAATAGAGAAAGTTTTGAAAATTAATGTGGATTTTCAAATTTGCAACTTGCGCAAGAACATTGCATCGTATGTGAAAATTATGCTGATAATAATAACATTTTCTTCATTTAGTAGCAGCGGTAGCTCAGTTGGTAGGACGATGGACCCTCAATCTTGAGACCTGAGTTCAATTCGAGTATATCGATTAGGCTCACCCCGTACCACGACCACGTTACAACGATAAAATCGTCGGTAAAAAAAGTTGAGTATTGACTGTTTTGATGACGGAAACACCTAATAAAACCAATCGGGGCTATATGTTGTGGCGATAGGTGTTCTTTCAGGTAATAAAAGCTCGTGTTGACAGAGACGCACCAACTCAAAAACTTTATTGATTTCACCTTATTTTTTTTTATTAAAATTTAAATCGATTGAAATTTATAGGAACTGTGCATTTCTTCATATAATAATTTCTTTTAATTGTTGAGATCCTAATGGTAACTGTAATATTTCGTTGAAAGTAAAAATACCTACTTCAAAATTTCTTAAAAGTAGTTCGATATCGAAGTTTAAAAACACGTCAGTGTGACAGCCCATGCTAGTTATGAAAGAGAGATTTGATCACCGCCTCGCGCATTAGATTATTACGTGTGAATAGGTAAGGAATCAGCAAGTGAAATACAGCCTCCCGAATATAGCCTGATTGTGATCTTGAGCCGTCTTCGCCTGGTCCATTAGTAGATTAGCCCGCGTGTGTTACAAGTACTGCCAATCGCTTTGTATATAGGTGCTATCGGGTTCTGCATGTTGCGCGTTACATATTTAGCTGTGAGCGAGGCTGATACGTAGTGCTTTACCAGATCAGGAAGATTTTTGTAACGTTAATTTAATTGAATGGCTATATTCCAGTGGTTTTCGAATGGAAAAGAAAGTGTTCGTCTCTGCTATGTTCCTTATTACTTAAACACATTTGAAATGCAATGAAATATATTTATTTATGTAATCTATGTCTAATAATTTTATATAATAAATAATAGTATGGGAAATACACAAAAGCATAATAAAGATTAGGTTTATTTAAATTTAATAAAATAATAGGTACACTTTAATAAAATAAAAAAATATAGGAATAAGGAATAAATAATATTATAAATATATGCTTAACTCGGATCATTCGATAAGTCATGCTAAGAAGAAGGGCAAGAAACTTAGCAAGATCATGTCTTTTTTTTCATATATGTTACAAACAAATGTGGACAAAATCAAAACGTAATCAAAGAAACAAAGCGGCGGTAGCTCAGGGGTAGAACGCTGGCCTCTCAATCTTTGAGATCCAAGTTCGATCCCCGGTCGGGCATGCACAAATGAGTTTTTCGGAATATATGCGCAAAGTTTTTGTTTTTCCTTACCACTTGCTAAACGGTGGTGATCATTGAACCTTGTTCCTGGTCCCTGGCCGGGTCTCCGGTATGGGTTCGGGCGGTTGATTGGATTTCACCTTGTATAATAATATTTTACCTATAATTTTAATTGTATATATATTGCTACATAAATTAAATAAACATTTAATCTAAGTAGTTCATGCACATTTATTATTTTATTACATATATTTTTATAAGATTAAAATTTGACTTGTGAAACGTGTATTATATATACCTACTTTGCAAAATAAACTTTTTGAATTTTGAAATTTTTGAAGTGGATGAAACCATTGTAAGGTAACTTGAATGCCCTAATTTGTGCCCGAAATACGGCGATAGGGCTCACCACCCATCACATCGGGACGTTATAATCATCGGTGAAACGTGGGTGTACCGAGTGTGGACTGGGACTTTCCTTTCACAGTTTACACTCGGTACACCTCTGATAGCCCTTCGGGGATTCATGTCGTGACGATATCTATATAAATGTATATATGTTCAGAAGCAATATGGCGGCAGATACACTCTTGTTAACATAAGCACCTAAAAGAAAAATAGGGATTCTGTCGGTATTATTCATACATCAGTTGTACTATAAACACATATCTACATCTGTACTGTGTACACTTATCGTACACTTATCAGTTGTACTATATACACATATCTACATCTGTACTGTGTACACTTATCGTACACTTATCAGTTGTAATACAAACACATATCTACATCCGTACTGTGTACACTTATCAGTTGTACCATAAACATATATCTACATCTGTACTGTGTACACTTATCAGTTGTACTATAAACACATATCTACATCTGTACTGTGTACACTTATCGTACACTTATCAGTTGTAATACAAACACATATCTACATCCGTACTGTGTACACTTATCAGTTGTACCATAAACATATATCTACATCTGTACTGTGTACACTTATCAGTTGTACTATAAACACAGATCTACATCTGTACTGTGTACACTTATCGTACACTTATCAGTTGTAATACAAACACATATCTACATCCGTACTGTGTACACTTATCAGTTGTCCATAAACATATATCTACATCTGTACTGTGTACACTTATCAGTTGTACTATAAACACATATCTACATCTGTACTGTGTACACTTATCGTACACTTATCAGTTGTAATACAAACACATATCTACATCCGTACTGTGTACACTTATCAGTTGTACCATAAACACATATCTACATCTGTACTGTGTACACTTATCGTACACTTATCAGTTGTAATACAATTACATATCTACATCCGTACTGTGTACACTTATCAGTTGTACCATAAACATATATCTACATCTGTACTGTGTACACTTATCAGTTGTACTATATACACATATCTACATCTGTACTGTGTACACTTATCGTACACTTATCAGTTGTAATACAAACACATATCTACATCCGTACTGTGTACACTTATCAGTTGTACCATAAACATATATCTACATCTGTACTGTGTACACTTATCAGTTGTACTATATACACATATCTACATCTGTACTGTGTACACTTATCGTACACTTATCAGTTGTATTATAAACACATATTTACATCTGTACTGTGTACACTTATTATACACTTATCAGTTGTACTATAAACACATATCTACATCTGTACTGTGTACACTTATCGTACTCTTATCAGTTGTATTATAAACACATATTTACATCTGTACTGTGTACACTTATTATACACTTATCAGTTGTACTATAAACACATATCTACATCTGTACTGTGTACACTTATCGTACACTTATCGAGAGCGTGAAGCCTTTTGCTTTTTACTTTGGCAAATCCTGAATTGTGGAAGTTTTCTAATAATTCTCCGCTGAAAGGGAAACCGTGTAGCCCAGTCCTCCGGGGATTTTGTGTAACCACATCCCAAGGGTCAAGTAAAAGGTTGACCATACGACAAGCATTTCGAAGTTAGTACAATGTGAGAACTAATGCATTACAAAATACTGTGTTTATAGACAAAGTGGAGTTTGAGAACTTATGGGACGTTTAAATTTTCTGTTCGTAGATTTAACCCGGTTTGTACAGTAACTATCCAAGAGCAAGCATGACGAAAACGTCGAAAACAAAACAACAATGGAAGGAGATACCTGGTGTATACGTCGTTTTTTCATCACTTATCCTCTGTAAAGTTATGTAAGTTCATTTTAAAATTGAATGAAGCTTTTTTCTGGTAAGTCACTTGTGTGGCAAAATGGCACTGCAAAGTATCTGTTTTGCTCCTTTTATCTCCTTTTATTTTGTCATTCTGTATTTTATTTATATTTATTAACCCCTGAAGCAAACAGGGGGTGTTGTAAGTTTGACGTGTGTATCTGTGTATCTGTCTGTGGCATCGTAGCTCCCAAACAGATGAACCGATTTTAATTTAGTATTTTTTTTGAAAGATGACTTGATCAAGAGTGTTCTTAGCTACTAACTTACTACTTCACCCGCGTTTATTTAGGACTAGTTATTAATGACTACGTCATTAGAGAACTGCCCGTCTCCCTATGTCCCTAGGAAACTACTCGTCTCCAGGGAATTAGCTATGGCCTATATCACACAGGGATAATGTAGCTTCCTATTAGTGAAAGAATTTCGTATGTGCAGTTCCAGATATTACCTCCTGCATGTCCTTAGGGAACTGTCCATCTTCTAAGTCTCTAGGGAACTGCCCGTCCACAGGGAATTGACTAAAGCCTGTTGCAAGTGTGTCGGGAGTTTTTAAATTTTTAATTTATACTTGTTTCCTCGCATTATTGAAAAAATAGAGTGTTTAACTCGGCTGTAAGTAAGTAATCAATCACACCACGGATTTGTTACAGAGAATTACACCCTAAAACTCAATGTCTCGGTGTGCAATTGGTATTACCTCCCTTGTCTAAATTACTATTAAATGTAGAATGGAGCGTGTTTCAAAATTATCTAAATGTCTGCTCCATAGTCAGCGTTGGACTCGGGTGTCGGACAAGCGGCCGTGGAGCGTCAAACGCACAAGCTGTTAGTTATTCAGCGCGTGACTGGGGCAAGCGGCACAGCGGCGGCCGGCCCCGCTCCCTCGTAAATCAAACTCGCCATTCGCTTATGCATTATACAATTTTATTTGTGCGAGTCCGTTGAATAGGTAATAAACTATGGCAGGTGAAACGTTCTGCGTCCGGATGTGCGAGGAATTCGAATAGATGGATCGCGGCCTATGCAAATAGCTGTGTTAGACACCCGTGCACGCGTGCATTGTGTGCTTGTTTGTTACGCCTGACAAACTGGCCGTGTAGCATTGCAGATACCTACTGCTTGTATTTTGAAGCCTAACAATCTTTCTGAATTAGCTCAAAATTTTGCTCGTATAAATGTCTTCAGTTTTCAGGAGCGTGTTCATCCCACCGAGCGGCGGAGCAGAAAATTTAGTGCTCCCCTCGTTCCACACGTGGCTGCATCGTCGACCCACCGCATCTAACCTGGGGTTAATCCAACCGCTTATTAAATTATCAAAATTCCTAAACGAAGTACATATTAACTCCAAAGGGAAATACGCAAACATTACGAGATTCATCACGTGAAATCGTAATTTAAAACTCAGATTTCTCGATCGGTTTTATGCGATAGAGTACAGATTACTGATCCGCATTCATGTTAATGAAATGGAAGTGAAATGATCGTAATTACGTCGGCCATTTTTACTGCATTGTTGGCAGCTCTCGTCGCCGGAATCACCTGGCATTACCGTTGCGAAAATATTTCCAGCTAATGGGGCCATTTGTTCAAGCACTTGCCATAATAACTTTGGCGATCACAATTACGCAAAAATTCACATTCTTGTGCGATGATGTCTTGATTTATCTCGGCATTGTTTGTTCGGAGATTTCGTTCGTTATTTCGCTAATCGGACAGAGAAATGGTTTGCGTTTTTCTGGTTGGAAAAATAGAAATAAATTATTAAAGCGGTGCGGTGAAAAGGACAAGTTTGCGGTTGCGGCTTAAGCGTTGCGATGCCGTGTCGTTTTTCGAGGACCATCTGTCTTTATTAGTGGGATAGGCGCTATCACAACACGCGACGATGCCAACTAGAACATAAACAAACAAACAGCATAAGATATGATTGTACTACAAAATATTTCGGAACTAAAAAGCCAGGAATGTTTTGCTTAGTTTTTTACGTACAATGCAGCAGTGCACCACTAGAATAATGTTGTGGCATAATTTAAACCAAAAAATATGTTCAAATTTTGAAACTGTACGCGCACATACTCTTAGTTAAACTTAGCAAGTAAAACATTTGCTTAAGGCCCTTAATACCGCCAAATGGGTACTTTCTAAAGCCTACTCCTCTTTTATGGCCAAACCAAAAATATTTAAAAAAAATTATTATGGATTATCAACTCTAGGACAACGTATGCAACATTTTTCTTTTTCGTACCACCAAAACTTCTATACGAAAAATTGTTTCAACTGAATGGTGTTTTTTGGCTTGAATTTCCTACTGCTCCTAAGCGGCTTAGGTGATTTAATTCATTTATGCTGAGATAAATAGATAAACTTGATAGCTATAAATATAACATATAATTATTCAATCGAACAATGACGCCCATGTGAAAAGTATTATTTTCTCCTATTTTGCCCTTTCAAGGACGCAGCGAGCGCCGTAACAGCCACCACGCATTGTGCACTGATTTGAACGTTATTTAATGTCGTTTCCGTCGATATTCATACAGACAAACATCGAGCTGCTAATTTGGCGACGGTAATCGCCTTAAGTGGAACCACTAAACAAAGATATAACATACCGTATGTTACATACGATCGGAAAACATGTGAACTACAAATAATGTTTCGTCGGCTTACACTCTTCTCTTCGTATATTGAGTGAACTTTTATATTGAAAGTTTCGCAACGCAACACATATCCCACTGTTCTCGTACGGAAGTTTAACAACTTTTGTACAGATGTTCTGAGGGACTTTTGTACAAAATAAGCCGTCTCGCTTGCTTCTTAATATTGCGCACAAGGCAGAGGAAAGGGAATTTTCAAATTGCGCTATAGCGTAGTCTTACCTACTTGTAGAAATCACAAAGTATCAGAATATATACTACGGGACTAGTTTCGTTCACTGAGTACCTAGGTTTAATCTCTATACCACCCTAAGACTGCAGTGATGCGTTTTTGGGTCAAATAATTATTTATATATGAGTACATGTTACTGTAACCACTGTGCGTGCACTAAAAATAATGTGTTCTCGAAGTAACATACTCTTTTGTGCACCGAAATAAAAGAAGTTATAAAGTATTTTTAATAGAACAGGTACAATGGGCGGTCTTGTCGCTTAAGCGATTTCTTCCAGACAACCTTTAGTTGGAAGAAAATGTAAAGTAGAGGATAAGGCGTAGGTGGTGTAAAGAAAATATCTACGTAATACCTAAATAAACTAGTTTATTTTTGGTACCTAAATATTAAATACGAGGCTTTTTTCTTATAAGACGTTGACGTAGGAATTGTATTGAAATGTGAGTTTCCTACAGGCAGGCGTAACAATTGAGCTTTTGTGCATATGACCGGGAATATTTTTTATACTATACAAAAATTCCGAGTCAATGGAAATCCAAAATTGGAAATTTTCACAGCCATGCGCACTATTTTTTTTTTCTTATTTTTTTGTCTGTAAATATCTGACGTAATTATTTCACATAAAATTAGTCATGAACATTCTGTTGTGTTTCGAGATCGTACGAAATCTGTGAATTTAAACAGATTTAATTTGATTTTAGAGGTGTGACGAATATTTTGTTATATTTTTTTTATGATATGAATACTTACTTTTACCACAGATAATACATATACCTAATACAAACTTTTACAAAAAAAAAAAAAATCTCCCTTACTTTTGTAAAACTTTGAATCAAATGGGGAGCCAGAAGAGGTGGTCCAATTTTTTTTATTGGACTTTCTAGACGTCGCTCAAAATAATTCCACCCATCCGATATGAAATTCGAAAAAAGTGGATTTTCGATCCGTCCTAATGTCAGATACACGACCGGCGGGTACCCGGTCTTTCCACCAGTCGTGCAACTGGACAAGATAAAACTAAACAGTGACCTAATTGTAACCTAATAGTTGTTAAAAGGTTCTGAAGAAAACTTCGAGGTACTTTACAATTAAGTTTATTTAATTTTATCAAAACTAAAAAAAGGTTAAATTTCACAAGTTAAGAAAAAATTATCTTAGTTACAAGTTCTTGGCCAAGACCTTCATTTGGCAATTTCCTGCCAAGACATTACTAAGTCCTTAAGTACCTTAAAATAGTTGTGTTAGGTACCGCCTTAACATCTGGTAGTAATATTACATTGGAATTAGTATTGCCAAGACTTGAATATACATTTAAGTGATAACTAGGTGGAATTGTTACTGCCTTATCCACAGGTAACTAGGTTACATGGAATCTTGTGAAAATTACATAAAAAAAACTTTAATAGTAACAAAACTTGTAAACAAAACAAGGGAAATAATTTCCTAAATAAAATCTAGCTCAGGGGAGCCGTAGATCCTACAAACAATAAATATTTGTCGAACATACTCTTTAAACCAAATCGTCTGGTACACCATTCAGTTCTACCAGGAAAGAAAAAAAATTACAGAACATTA
Organism: Ypsolopha sequella; assembly: GCA_934047225.1. Lineage (NCBI taxonomy): Eukaryota > Metazoa > Arthropoda > Insecta > Lepidoptera > Ypsolophidae > Ypsolopha > Ypsolopha sequella. Next base: position 15,630,391 of record OW203985.1, read on the forward strand.
AATTTTACAGTTTGGGTTATTCGGTGAAACAGGAAGAAGAATTTACCCTTGAATACTAATAGGACACATAACTAAGTGTCCAGAAAACAATACCGTCCTAGGTATCTCCATTGTGTGTGGATAAAAGTAAAAAAATTCCAACACCTACTTGAATTTTTCCAATAACCACTACGGAAATGACCCGCCGTCCGCTGCCCCCTTCAAGGTCAGCGATCCTCGACCGCGCAGACAAGGAACTGCATCTGCGTACACCACGCGGCGATCAAAACTCTGCCAGCAGGTAAATCTCGGAAACAAGAAGATCTTGACAAACACGAAGATCTTGTAAAAACAAAACACCCTGGAATTAGAAGAGAAAAAACAATATTAAAACCTTTACCACACGGAACAATGAGAACAAAATTCCGGTGACTCAAAATACAAAGAAAGCAATACATACCATGATCTGACGATTTCAGAACTCCCACCAACCCGACGAAAAAATTCCTTTTCCTATATTGTCCAAAATAATCTTCCTGAAATACAAAAACAAAATTATAAAACTATTCCACACAAATGAATAATTAACCAAATTTAAACACAAAAAACCCACCTAATATATCAAAAACACTACTCCTGTTGGCACCTCCGCCATTTTCATTCGCCGTTGAACGCCATCAAATAAGGAAACAACCAACACGAGTATACTGGTACAACTCCGGCCGACAAATGAACGAGAAACTCTCGGCATCGCGGCAGTCGCGCGATTATCTTCATGTCTATAAAAGAGGGTAAAACGCAATTTCCATCAAGCCAAACTTCGACGCGTAAACTTTTTGTGATAAACAACCCTACAAAATTTGCAATGCTACACTAATGCGCACGCACAGCCCTTACCAAATTTACATAAGACCACCTCCCCTGTGACCACTGAATCTTGGGTAAAGTCTTCAACCCGGCACGCTCGGGTAGTGAAATAAAATTGTTTGTTTCTATCGATTCACATACATCACTAACGTCAAACGGAGTTCTAAAAGAAAGCACCATACGGTGATTGTTTATTATGAAAAAAAAACTGTAATATGTGTCGTAATTACTTGATAATATACGAATTTAGTGAGTATAAGTGCTCGACTCGGAATTTATCAAATCAAATCAAATCATTTATTATCAGGCATCTGTGGCCCATAGATAAATACCTTACAAACTAAAGTATATACTACACCTGCTCGGAAAGTACCTTCTTACTTTTTTGAAAACGATGCAGAAAATTCGTCATTACTATCATACAAATATGCGGGCGGAAAAAGTGTATGAAAATTCATTGTTAACGTGCTTGAGCGGGCAGAAAAAGTATATGCAAATCCATTGTTAACGTGCTTTTTTTTTTTTTAAATAATATAAAGAATGAGCAAGTGGCCAAGTGGCCAGTATTATTTTGCGAACTCGTACATAAAACTCGAAAAATGATACTGGCCACTTGCTTTTCTAATAAAAAATAAGAAGTAAATAAAAAGTGACAATCACACGCGAGTCAGTCGGTTTCTTTTATTGAATCTTGATTAAAAGTAAAATTATACTATTTCCTCGCAGGTGTAGTATAAAGCACTATGTATCACTCGGGAGAAAGAACGATTCCCAAACCGTGTGTATTGAGGCCCTGGCTTCGCCTCGGGCCTCAAACTACACCCTCGTTGGTAATCTTCCCCTTTCTTCCCTCGGTGAACAATGTACTATTATCTTTTTATGTGCTCAATATTTTGAGGTAAATATCAATAGGAGTTACTTGACCTCTTAATTAGTATGTTTAGTAATTAATTCCTATGTCACGTAACAATTATACGTCAGCGGGAGATGTAATTGCAAGCAAAGTGTGCGTGCAGCATTCAGCAAAATTTAGAGCAGTGGCGAGACTCTTTCTGTGTGCCCCTTTATAAAAGCAGAGCGATCAGAAACCAATAGGGTTTATGTTTTAAAATTTCGACTGTTTTCTATTAAATTATTCAATAGTTTATGTGAGCCACCAGTTCAAGTTGTGCTTGTAGAACAGCCATAAGTTTAAAAACTCTTGATAACCTGACTACTTAATACAAACTTCAACTATAGTTATTGTCGTACAATCTTGTGCAAGTTGGTTTTCTTCGCCAATTTAGCTCAATAAAATTAACATTCATGAAGAATTAACATTCATTTTCCAAAAAATTTATTCATGCTTTATATTAGCCATGCCATGATATTATTATTGTTTGAAATAGTCTTTTTGAATATTTTATGTGGTAGCAGACAAACAAAACGTCTACTGTGTAGAAATGATGACGTAGAATTTTTGTATATCAGAGTAAGTAAATTATTAGGTATTCTAAAGTTTACATAACGCGTTGCTTGCATGCTGTGGCTGTGTAGCCATCTCGGTGCGGCAGAGTAGCAGCTCACCGCAGCTGCTGCCGAAATACTGTCCCGACGTGACCTGCTGATATTACGTCAACTGACCACCCGACCTCTTATTTGTAGGCTGCTTTTTGAAGTTGCTATGAACAGAATTTTAAATAAAGAGGATATGACACGCTTGCAAAAATCACCGTTACTTCATGCGAAAAGACGCGCGGTGCAGGAGGGACAGATTTCGGTTTATATTTTATTACTTAAAAAATCAAAATTACTAAATGTTGTATAAAATATCTGTTCGTTTCGAGTTTCATAAAGTTTAATCCATAAATAATATGTATGGGTTTTTGCCACAGATACCTTAATAACATTATTATAACATCTATTATAATAAATATACGAGTATGTCTATGGTTTTTGCTCAAAACACGAATTTTTTTTTAGCGCCATGCTTTTTTTTCTTAATATTGGAATGATTTCAGAAGGTTCTGTTACGATGAGATTGTGCATTATATTCTTGGCAGAAGTACTTTTTTTACATGAATTATTGCAAGATTCTTTAAACCAGAACAAATATAGCAACATTGATTTTGCGGAGGTTATGCGGAGGCTTTCGAAAAATATCTGAGTTACCGATTGATTATATTGCAAACATTATTACTTCGTAACGGTAAAGACAGACTGATCTGAGACAGCAGGAAAATACTTTATTTCCTTATACAAAACACTAAACTGAAACTCTTGAAAACTTTTATGCAATTGTAAAAAATAATTGAATGTGCCGTTCCGGTACGTAAGCGGAGACTCTAAAACTCACGCGTATAATGGAAATCGTGCCCCACGGCCCCCGGGGCATCGCGGATTCTCAACACAAAGAACCGACAAAAAGGTCCTCCCGTCACATGAACATTGTAAAACTCGCCCTTCTATTCATACCTCTAACACAAACAAATCACTATCTTATGTCTTTAAGTTTAAGATTCGTTTTTCGTACTCTTTGTAGTGTTTTTTCCAATCCGATAATGCGACCTCAGCGCCAAGATCGTGGTTTACTACAAATTGTATTAGAGTAAACTATTTATGCGGCCTTTGGGTCAGGCAACTTGTAACTTACCTTGCGCTCTCCCTTTGCCTTTACTTTTAGAGAACAAAGGCAACTTTTCTTAGTAAAGCAGACGTTTTCTTCACTAAAGATATTTTGCTCGAAAGATGTCTTATTATATGTATGATATTATATCTGATATTAGTACTTACAAGGAATTTGGAATTTACTGTCAAGTTGTTTTATAATTTTTATATTAAGACTAGCTTTAGCATTGTAGTCTGAAGGTACCGTTATGTCTATTAAATACGTTTTGTTTTGAAGAACTACTGTGACATCGGTTTGAATTGGTATTTCCCACATAATTTTTGCCGTCTCATTTTCGATAACTTGAGGTTGTGTCAGGTGATGGTGGCACTGTAATTGTGAAACTTCAAAGTTGTATTTCTTAGTTAGTTTAGTGCGCAGTGTATGTATTGAACAATATTGTTGTGTCTTTTTGTGTAATAACTGCTGGCTAGTTTGTACATCCCGAAATAACGTGATGTATGGTCTCGTCTTAAGATAAACAAAGTCGGCATTTACCATCTATCGGTTTTTTCTGTATATCCCTTTCGTGTTGTTTAGTAATTACAGCTTGGTCTTGGATTGCGAAAGTGGATGATACAAAAGACGGTGAAATTTGTTGAGTTTTGAGCCACTTAAAGGAAAACTCTTTGTCAATATTAGGTTTTTCTAGAACTTTTGTAGCTATCTGACCATGTAGTGGTTTACCTTTCCAAGACTCCACATGTTTCTTAGTAACTGCATTTTTTATTTCTTTATCTGTGTAGGTAAGCCCTATTTCCGACAAGTTTTCATCTGCTTCTTCTTATTTTGAATATTTTCCTCGAGTTTTATCATATTGCACTACAATTTTAATGAGATAGTCGTATTCTTTGTTTTATTATATTATATTATTTTATTATCTTTTAATATATTATATATATATGTTTATATTATAAAGTGGGATAGGTTAAATAATATTCCTTCAATTACTAACAATGTAGCCTACTTCTAGTTCCTGAATTTTTTTATTTCTTATTATTACGTGTTTCATAACCTATTCCTATTATTAATCCTATACGTATGTGTAACTCTGTATTGAAAAAAGAACAATAAAGGATTACATTAGAGTGATTATATTAGAGTGAATCACAGTTTACCATCTTTGATGTTTCTGAATTACTATTAAAATTAATTATTTGTTGGCCCGAGGATGTGTCATACGAAACCGGTCGCGGAATAAAAGTACAAGAGTTTTGTATATAATTTATTGAAGATGAAATTCCACCAAGAACCATCAATCGGATCCATCGATTATTTATTAGTTCAAGTTGCTAAGAGTAAAGTTTAGTTATGTTTTACATTATTGTTGAAGAATAGAGGGTTGAACATATCACATCGTTGATCAGAGTTATTACATACCTAATATAAAAAAACCAGCCACGTGCGAGTCAGACTCGCGTACCTAGGGTTTCGTATTGTGGATGATAAATTTAATTTGTCATTTTTTTTTTGTGAATTTTCAACCGCTTTATTTTTTCCTGTAATTGGTTTTTAATCACTTACTCGATCTCCTGTAAAAAACAAGGCTTTATTTAATCAAAGTCATCTCACACTTACATGAATATTACTTACAAAATAAATCCCGGTTACAAGTACCACACATCAGTAGTACTGAAGATTCATATCCAAAGCAAAGAAAGAAATAAATACACAGAACAGTTTATTACGTGTATCTCCACGATTTCTTGTATCAATTCTTAAAATCGCGGCGCATTGTTGTCTTTTGTGCTCTCACTCCCGTTCGTCTTCCATCGCACACCATTATTCACATTAAGTGGACAGATCGCGGGTCAGATCCAGGCAAGAGAAGCACAAAAAGTGCCCGTTTTATCCGAGCATGATAAATCTACTTCAAATCCGAGAATAGCGTCTTTTATGAACGAAATTGAAATAAACCGACCGTGCGGATAGCTAAGTAAGGAGATAGGGATGCTTTGAAATATTATTGGTACATAGATAACTGTGCTGAGATGTATCACCCAGTCTTTCTTTATTCGATGTTTGAAATAAAACCGCTAAATGTTTCTGGCGTTATCCTAAGTTGTGCATTTCACCAAATTATTTCAAAGCGAAATTGTCAGAAAACTACAAACTACTTGGCTTTCACAAATACACCGTTTCTTGGTATTTGTTGTTATAGCGGCAACAGAAGTACATCATATTCTGTGAAAATTTCAGCTATCTTACTATCACGGTTCATGAGATACAGCTTGGTGACAGACGGACAGACAGAACGGACAGACAGACGGACAGACAGATGTTTTGGAAAAAGAAATTGGTGATACTACTCGCCTATACGAAAAACTTTTACTATGACGGAGCCAAACCTGAAATCGTAAAAACGCATGAGGTGTTTAAGGGCGCACCGAGCGTTTGCTTTTGTCTCTGTATTTTTCTTTACGTGTAAAGAGTAAAGATAATAACCAAACTTTTGCACTTTTTCAACGTTTTTCGTTCTTTTTTTCATTATATTGTTCTTAAATAAAAACCATCGTGTATAAACGCTCCAACCATATATGAACTTTATTTTAGTAAATAAATCATAATATCAAATTACTTATTTATATAAAAAAGTAGGGAAATAGAGGAAAAAATTACTCGAAAAGAGGTAACTTTGCGAATTTATTCTATCGAGCTAACTTTATCAAATCGTGTTTCCATCGTGTATACAGTCTAGTATACAGGGTGGAAAAAATGAAAGGGCCCTGGAGGGGAACTACCTTAAATCCTTTAGTTAGCTCATTTTACTGAAAGGAAACATTCCTTTATTTTTTAAAAGAAACAAAACTGCATTCAAAGATCTTCTAAAATTTGCTTGTCTCACCCGGGAACTGAACCAACTAAAAATTAAAAAAATAAACCCTCGCTATTTTATTATACGAATCGGTAGGATTATTGTTCAGGATAAAATTTGTCTACTAAACTAAAGTCTTACACTCATCTTTTGTACGAGATACCCATGAAATTGAATATTTATTACAAGTTCTTTATTAACAATACCTAGTACGATTCACTTGTAAAGTAATAATTATACGCCATTATTACACAATGACAGCACGGAATGAAAGCAAAACGAAATTTAATCGAACGAAATTTATGGTTCAAACTTCAAATTTGTTGCTCCGCGTTGCAAAAAAAATACGTTCCTTTTTTAAACTTTTCGTCAGTACGCCTAGTGCAAGAAGTAATTGTGCTCTGCATACATTTATTATTACCATTTAACGATTTTCTTATTGAAGTCAACAAGGTACTTAAGATAAATAACATTAGCAAGCTTGTACTTCATACGATGTCTTTGGATGTAAGAGAGATAAGAAAATTAGAACGTTTCATTTACTTGTTACAAGTGAACAGTACTAGGTATTGTTAGTAAGAACTTGTAATAAATATTTAATTTCATGAGTATCTCATACAACAGATGAGTGTAAGACCAAATGTTTATTAGACAAATTTTATTCTGAACAATAATCCTACCGATTCGTATGATAAAATAGCGAGGGTTTATTTTTTTAATTTTTAGTTGGTTCGATTCCCGGGTGAGACAAGCGAATTTCAGAATATCTTTGAATGCAGTATTGTTTCTTTAAAAAAATAAAGGAATGTTTCCTTTCAGTAAAATGAGCTAACTAAACGATTTAAGGTAGCTCCCCTCCAGGGCCCTTAAATTTTTTCCACCCTGTATATACCCAATAGATCCAATATATTTCCCTAGATTTTAATTTAATTGTTTACTACTTCAAACAAGGGTTATAAAAATGTGTTTGACTGTGTAAGAAGCTCGGTGCGCTCTTAATACATTTTGCTCGGGTATATACCTACGTATAGGTAACTTTTCTATGGAAGTTTTTTTTTCGCGGTTTGTTGGTTGTATAAGTTTTTCATATAGACGAGTACAATCACCAGTTGTCGTTTCCAAACCCACTTAGATTTCACCGTGTATAAAACATGAAATAATTTTAGCGATGTGTGAGCATGACTGAGTGAATTTTGGCTCCATGTTTCGTGCGATTTTAATTCAATCAATACGGGTCAATTTAATTTATTTGTTTTCATAGCAACAATATTTCAATATCGACACGCGATATTTTTAATGGACGGCTGTCCTGTAGTGAAATATCAGTATATTTTTTATAGTAAGTAATTATTAGTGACAGCAAAGCACAAAACATTTTGAATTTTTGAAAAATTCCTGTTATTACCGAAGTTAACGACAGCGGTAGTATAAAATCGTGTCAGATGACGTCACTTGATATGCCGTTAAGCTCGCTTTGATTGCCATTAGCTTCACCATTTTTTGAGATATCGATAAATTAATTTTACTACTGTTTTTAGGGTTCCGTACCCAAAGGGTAACCAACGGGATCCTATTACTAAGACTCCGTTGTCCGTCTGTCTGTCTGTCCGTCTGTCTGTCTGTCCGTCTGTCTGTCCGTCTGTCCGTCTGTCCGTCTGTCACCATGTATGAACCGTGATAGTTAGACGGTTGAAATTTTCACAGATGATGTATTTCTGTTGCCGCTCTATCAACAAATACTAAAAAACAGAATAAAATAAATATTTAAGGGGGCTCCCACACAACAGACATGTTTTTTTGCCGTTTTTATAGATAATGGTACGGAACCCTTCGTGCGCGAGTCCGACTCGTACTTGGCTGGTTTTTCATTTACTTATTTTTAGATTTTTAAACGCGATTGATTTACATAAAAATCTTAATGTAGGACACGGCCTCATTATATTACCTACCATGTTACATCCAACTTTGAGATATTTGTAAAGATAATTAAAATTAACTTAAAAGGGATTGTATTAATTAGATATCAACTCAACGAAGTCGTTACATTCGTTGGTTATTAACAATCAAGTTAATCCAAGTTTTTTGAAGTAAAATATTTTTTTTTACAAATTTTATTTCTATCGGTATTTCTATACAATACAAATGTATACGTAATTCAATCACCAACAATTTTCCTAACATAAAGAATTCAGTTAGGAAAATCGGGGTACAGAGGCCACGCCTACGTTATACCTAGCAGATAGCCAGATAGGTATGTATCTATGTATCTAAGCGACAGTAACAGACGGCGGTGGCGGCAGCGGCAGGCAATCCTCATCACAGCTTCATGCGATCCGATACGCCATAAAATCTCAGCCGTTATGATTTTCATCACGAGGGTAGGCGCTTCGGGAATTTTCTTTTTATTTTATGAGCGAGCATTCTCCCGAGTACAATATCGGATTCTAGAAATGGGTAAAGCTTACGAACACACAATATGAAATCTTTTCGCATTGAGAGTCAGTTGCAATCGTGGAAACGCTAATTTGTGGCAGGCTATGATCTTGTCAACAATCTTGTAAAGCAAACAATTTTTCACACCACCTGCTCGACAATGTCCAATTACATATCATGCAACCTCAACGTAAATTAACGCATTATATCTCAAGGGATATAAAGTTATATGAAAATCCCTAGGGATTAAAGTGATTTAAATTTGGAACGTCAAATTCGTGTGGAAACTCGTGGAAAACAAATGCCCATATGGGATTGTAAAGAGGTTTGTTTGAAAATCGAACTGGCCACCATAAGCAGAATTCAACAAAAAGAAAAAAAACGTTTACAAAGAATGTGAAACAAAAGACGGTGTTTGGTGCTGTGATTGTCAGTGAATTTTATTGAATTATTAATGTTGATAAAAAATGTCGAGCTTTTTATTGTCTCGCAGAAGGTGTGAAAAGTAGAGTATACTCCTCTGGAATAAAGCCTGTCTCTGTCTTGGGCAGCTTGAACCCCTCGCTTTACTCAGGACTCTATATAACTCCCTCGCTACGCTCCGGAGTTAACTCTAGAGTCCCTCGTTACGCTCAGGGTTCAATATGCCGCCCGTGACGTAAGACACTGCTTTATTCCCTTAGTGCATAATCTACTATTATTCTGTATGAACTTGTTTCAATATAAATCCTGTATTTTTGACTGTGTTCTTATCTTTTTAGGGTCCCGTACCTCAAAATGAAAAAACAGAACCCTTACAGGTTCACTTTGTTGTCCGTCTATGAAGACCCTTTTGCTCGGGCCCCGAAAATTTAAACTGATATTTCTTACGGAACTCAATTGCCCCATGATATAAAAACATTAGCTTTCTAACTGAACGCGAAAAAAGTTATTGCCATAATCAATTCCATACAATTTGCTTGGGTTTTGTTGTCATTCTTAGAGAATGCTTGTTTGATTGATAACTAAATTATTAGGTAAATCCCTTGGAATGCCGATAAGGTGAAACTAGTTGGGGTTAATTGTGCTATAAAGTAAATTGTGAAACCTTACAAGTGTTTGTTTTCATCCATGATGATGTTTCACAAAGAGCCGACAATCGCAAGTATTAACTTAATTCCATACAAATTTCCTCACCATGAAAACCTATAGGGCACTTCCGTTGACTTAGAAACTTGAAGTTTATAATTTAATAGGTAGGTCTTATAGACAACGAGGAAAAAGTCTGAAAATTACCAATATTAAATTTTAGATAAATAGAGTTTAATAGTTGGCCCTGCGTAATTAATTATTTACCCATAATGTTTTTATGGTCCCGTACACGTTTTGTGTGGTGGTATGGAACCCTTAGTGCGCGAGTCCAACTCGCACTTGGCCGGTTTTTTCTTATAGATTAGATTCGATGTAAGAAATCAATACATTCATAATGTATATATACATATAACAAAACAGTAGAACCGGATGTGTATGTACCTTAAAGAAAAGTAATAAAATAGAAAGGGGGTGACTAAATAAAAGTAATAGTACACAAATCAGATCAAATTGATTTTTAGAATTCTTTTCTGTCTATCTCTCTATCTGTCCGTTTGTTTGTTCGCGCAATTTCATTATTCAAGTAACTGTAACAAGTAACTCCCTTATAAACTAAGTTATATAATTTGTACTAATTATAAGTGTGTATTTTTGTAATTTGTTATAATGACCAACTTAATCGTATCGTAAGTGTCAAGTTAAGTTGGTCCGATAGCTGCAAATAAATAATTTTGTTTTTTAAACGGTTTGTATGGAACCCTCAGAACACGAGCCCTAATAGCACTTGGCCGTTTTTTTTTTTCTATTTTGACGTCCGCGACTGAAAGGGACCTCCAAGATCTGAATTATTATGGTTAGTTCTGGAATTCAAAAGTAGATGGCGCTGCAAGTAAATTACATCGAGCTGCAAGTAAATTACATCGCGCAATTATTTGATTCACGCATCCCCCTTTCCCCAGAGCATAGCGCCCCCTTTCCCCAGATAGCGCCCCCTTTCCCCAGAGGGGGTCGCTTCCGATAAAGGTTTTAAGACCCTTAAGGGCCAAACCAAATTAGGTGGAGTTTAGTGGGTAGGCACTCAGTGAGTCCCACATAACCAACGTAACCGGTTACGTTGGTATGCTATGAGCATTCTCCACCTCCCTCCCACCGTGTCCTCCGGAGGGTGCCTTGCTTGGGCGCAAAAAAAAAAAAAAAAAAAAAAAAAAAAAGCATATAATTTGTGCAATGGAACTCGACCCACAGTAACCGCTCCACACCAAGACATAATTGAGGTTGAGTTACTTACTGGATGTAATGCTCTGGTGGAACTATTTATACACCGCTTATACCACTCATCCCCAATAACTTCCCGTTCGAATTCAAGCGCCACACAGTTTCCAGCAGCCGTTGCTTTCCGATTACTATAAACAAGCCCCAGCGTTTGACCATTAGGGCTGCTGGTGTCGACTTAAGGTCTGATTGTTCTTCTCACGGGCAACTGTATGTGGCTTGCTCGCCAAACAATCTTTTCATGCTAGCCTAAGATGGAAAAACGGTAAATGTTGTGTATAAAGAAATTCTTTAATTGAAACTAGAGGCTTATTCGCTAAAAAGTTATGCAGTAACCTATTTTCATCATTCATATTTATCATAAATATTTTTTTTACTGATAATTGTAAAATTAAGTTATTATAAAATATTATTAAAAACTGTTAAAGCGCCGTGTCTGTCTGTGTATATTACAAAAAAAAACGGTATTTTTGTCGGTATTTCATGCATCACGCAAAAACTACTAAACGAGTTTTGGTATGGTTACATACCATTGTTCGATCCTCAGCGGTGAGGCATTAAATACAAATTAATAAAGAAGGGAGGAAGATCACTGTTTATCAAAACTGGATACTTTCTACTGCGGGAATCCCATTGTGGCCGCATTATCTTCTTCCACGCGGACGAAGTCGCGGGCATCAGCTAGTACAAAATAAATTAAGAACAGAATTACTGTATTAGATATTCTTAGGGTTCCGTAGTACCTAAAAGGTACAAACGGAACTTTATGGTGGGACTCCGTTGTCCATCCGTTCGACCGAATGTCACAGCCTCATAACTTTAGCACCTTTAAAGATAAAGACTTGATAATTGGCACAAAAATAGCATTAATTTGCCGAAAAATAGGGTGTAAAAAATGTTATTTGAATTTTTTCGAAATATTTCCAATACAAATAAAGAAAACTAAATCCTAAAAATACAAATGGGTATCAAATTGTAAAAATATATATTTTAACCATATTTACTGCCACTGATTTCGAGAAATCTTTGAAAAACCACAAAAATTATCTCCGAAACTGGCGGACCGAAAAATATGAAAAAATGTCGATCATAGGACAGATAAGGCCAATTACAGAAAAACTAAGACAGCTTATTTTAAAAAAAAGAACATTAATGAGAAATATAAAAAAATTATAAAATAAAATTGTATCGATTCAGCATAACACGTCTTAACTTATTTGACAGGACTAACCTTATCTTTTTCTTTCTTTATCGAAAAGACAAGGACAGAACGCTTAAATTAAGTTTAGTCCTGTCAAATAAGTTAAGATGTGCTTCACCGAATCGGTACCATTATGGGCATCAAATTAGAGCTGATTGTAAAAATATGTAGTTGTTCACGCTACAGCGTGACGCGTGATTCGCGCGCGCATGCGCGGATGACCACCCCCCCCCCCCCGCCGCGCGCCGGTCGAGGCGCGCGCGGGCGCTGGTCCTTTCTGTTTCGCCGCAACCGTCGACCTAACGATACGTGTGTGCATACATTCGCGCCGCCAGCCCAAACAATATCGTGTACCTACCCTTTAGGTTGTGAAAGTGTAGTGTTCACGTTACAACAAGACATTCTGCACATTCCTGACCAAAACGCCAGCTCCATCAGCCCAACAAGAAGGCTCAGCCCGTCATCGCATTCGTCGGCTCGTTTACAACATTCCAAAGCAAGGTCAGTGCACCCACAATTCTCCCGTGTCAAATCCCATCAGCCCTGCATTCCTGTAGCCAGCGGTTACATTTTGGTCCTTCGGCCGGATCGAATTTCTGGTCCTTCGAGTCCGTTATCAAAAATTTCGAAAATTTTGGACCTTCGAGCCGGTAGTGAAAAACATTTTGATCCTTCGAGACCGTTTACGGAACATTTTGGCCCTTCGAACCGTTAGAACCAGTCCCCCTCTATTTACTACAGTCCATTTTCAATCCAGGAAAAATTTTGGTCCGTCGAGCGGAAAATTTTTGGTTTATATCACCCCCCGCCTCCCCCCCGCCGGCCCGTAACTTTGTTACTGAACCAGCCCCCGTCGATTTACTACAGTCCATTTTCACCCGGTTACATATTTTGCCCCCTTTCCCGGCAAAAATATTTTGTGGTCTCGAATACCTATTGCGGGTAGGTAATTAGAACCGCCGCCGCCTAGAACATTCCATTTATCGGTATAGAACCGGCCCCCCCCGCCCCCGGCACAGAATAAACTCATTTTCATCCCGTTTGTTGTTATTGTTCAGCTCAGATAAAGCTTGATTTGCATCATTGGATTGTCCGCTCATTTAGATCCGATTTCGGCTAGGTAAATACATTCTTTGTTTGTTTACACACCCAACGAAGTAGGTACGTATCTTGTTCTATTAATAGAATTTGTTTTGTTGTAAATGTGCGTTCGTGTAAGCAAGAGCTAACGTGTATTGATCCTCTTCTCATCTCTGATCTTATTGTTAATGGTACACATATAGGGTGTTCCACGTTGGTTCAGCTCATATACAGGTTGTTTTTAAAAAAAAAAAAATTTTTTTTTTTTTTTTTTCTCTCTGTCGGGTTTATTTTCCGTGTTCCGTTTGAACATAACCTTTGTTACTTCGGCCCGCGCAAGTTACAAGCTATCCGCACGTTGGAGTTGGTAGCGCTCAAGTTTTAATAACTCATTTTCACATATAGTCACACTCATCACACATTCAATCAGCACATACACACTCAGCTCATTTTCACTCACACATTCAATCAGCACATACACACTCAGCTCATTTTCACTCACACATTCACTCATCACATACACATTCAGCTCATATTCACTCAATGAAACCAGCACTCAGCGCACTCAGCACACTCATCACACACACACTCATTTCATTTTCACTCAATGACTTCAACTCCAACAGAGAATTCTTGTAACTCCGCACAACGTGTAGTGAACGTCACTAACACACCAATTTTGTTGCCAACCGTCTCACTTAAAATAGCAGACGTACATGGTCAATTTCACTCAGCACGAGCCCTGTTAGGTTTTATCTCACGTCGCGGTACTCCAGTTCTCATTCGCTCAGACTGCGGCACAAACTATGATGCAATCACTCACAAGCTCGCGAATCAGCACATAACTTGGTTCGGCGCTCTGCACGAAATAATACTCAACTCAAGACCCCTCTGCCCGATTTCATCCGACCCTACGGACTTTGAACCTCTCACGGCCGGACATTTCATTATTGGTCGTCCGCTCACCGCTCTACCTGAGCAGTCTTTTGACGACAGACCCATATATGCTCTTAAACGGTTTCAACTCATTCAAGCGCTCTCTCAGCGCTTTTGGACTCTCTGGTCCAGATCCTACCTCCATACCCTGCAAACCCGCTCCAAATGGCTCTCCCCTTCTTCCCCTCCTCAAGTGGGTGAACTGGTCCTCATCAAAGAGGATGACCTGCCTCCGCTCCAATGGAAGTTGGGGAGAATTCTCCGCACAATGCCTGGCAAGGATGGAGTGATCCAAGTTGTGGATCTGGACACAGCCCATGGAAATCTGCGACGACCTGTGTTCAAGATAGCCAGGCTGCCGTTGGATTCAGCTCAAGAGGAGCCGCAGCCCCGGCCCCCCCAGGATGTTCACGCTACAGCGTGACGCGTGATTCGCGCGCGCATGCGCGGATGACCACCCCCCCCCGCCGCGCGCCGGTCGAGGCGCGCGCGGGCGCTGGTCCTTTCTGTTTCGCCGCAACCGTCGACCTAACGATACGTGTGTGCATACATTCGCGCCGCCAGCCCAAACAATATCGTGTACCTACCCTTTAGGTTGTGAAAGTGTAGTGTTCACGTTACAACAAGACATTCTGCACATTCCTGACCAAAACGCCAGCTCCATCAGCCCAACAAGAAGGCTCAGCCCGTCATCGCATTCGTCGGCTCGTTTACAACATTCCAAAGCAAGGTCAGTGCACCCACAATTCTCCCGTGTCAAATCCCATCAGCCCTGCATTCCTGTAGCCTGTAGCCAGCCTGTAGTGGTTATATTTACTTGCATCTATTTCGAGAAATCCTCGAAAAGCCACAAGAAAATGTATATCTTTATAAGGGATAAGGGGTTATCTCCAAAACTGGTGGACCAAAAAATAAAAAAAAAACAATGGTAATTGAATGGTAATAGGTGCTTACGTAAAGATTACAGGAAAAGTATAGCGGTAGAAAAATCACGAAGCGATACGGAACCATAGGTACCTACGCGAGTCTGAATCGCACTTGACCGGTTTTTTTACTCATGACAATGAGTTCGTCTCCTACATGAACATTTTTATGAAAATAATTACGTTTAAAAAGCTTAAAATAGTAGTAAAATTATTTTTTCGATATCTCAAAAAGTGACGAAGCATTCAACTTCGTCTGGACCAACCAAAGAGTTTGGAACCATCAACTATGTGAAGTTGCAAGAGGGGGGCTTCTTAGACGTCATAATGACAAGTCTGATTTTTTTAAATGTTGCTGCTGTACACTCACTTAGATTGCGTTCCTAAACGCCCGGGTAAAAGTAAAATTTAACTGTCAAAGTGAATTTTACTTTTCTGACAAAGTTTATTGAAAGTTCGAGCTGTTCGTTTCCACTCGGGTGGTTGTGGAACGGGTGACATTTAATTTTTACCTTTACCCAGAACGCTATCAAAATGTACTGCAGTTCAAATGACAGACCATTTACACGTTGCTTTCATGCCGCCAGACGACATTTAACTCAGACTTAACCCGTTTTAGGTAAATGTAACAGCTGTTGACATAAGTAACTGAAACTAGATTTAAATAACAGAGAAGCAAACCATTTCCACGTCAAAATGTGTTTTTTTTTTTCATTACATCCTTAGACCAATGTGGGTTTATCTCTCTACGGTGAACTCTGATACAATGATCATATATGCTAAGCTTCGTTCCGTGTACAACAGATGGCGCCACGAGTTATCTACATCACGATGTCGTTTGTTTCTCAACAAACTATTATCAAACTCTTCTCTCGATTAATGGGACCCACTTTTAATTTTTACCCTTTTACATTTTTTGCGAAGCTCTGGTGTTTTAAACTAGGCTTATAATTTAATTGGATAATGTATGGTATGGTACTGGTAACCATACTAAAGTAATAATTGTATCGGATAGGTTCAGATACTTGCCACAAAGCTTGCTGCCACACTCACGCGGGCAAGGACTAACTAAATTTTTTTTAATTATAAATTTTTGATATTCTAAGTTACAGAAAGTCAAAAACCAATGGAGACTTTGCGATGGCAACATACACAATACATAAGTAATAAGGTTTTATTGAATAACTATTGAGTGAATTTTAAATTTAAGTGTTCTGTTTCGATTAAATAGAAAAAGGCGGGTTTTTCGCTCTTAAACTCGAAAACCATTTCGAGATTTTGGTTTTTAAAAAACCACATGATGATGAATAAGCTGCAACTTCCATTTGCCTTCGTGTGACGTCACTTGAGAAAAGGTTGTTTAGATATATGTTCTATGCTATCAATATTTTGCTTCCGACTGATTTAACAGAAGCATGATAGATGACAGATGAGATAAACAGATAGGGACAACTTTTTAGGGTTCCGTAGTACCTAAAAGGTACAAAAGGAACCTTTATGGTGAGACTCCGTTGTCCGTCCTCCCGTCCGTATGTCACAGCCTCATTTCTTTAGCACCTTTAAAGACAAAGGCATGAAATTTGGCACAAAAATAGCATTCATTTTGTACATATCACGGTGTAAAAAAAAATATGAAAAATTTTAAATTGTTCAAAATATTTTCAAAACAAAAGTGAGAGAAATAAAAAATATTATCTGAAAAATACAACATGGGTATCAAATTGTAGATATTAAAAAGTTGATTGTAAAAATATATACTTTTACTACATTTACTAGCACTGGTTTCGAGAAATCTTTAAAAAACCACAAAAATATGTATGTCCCCCCTCCTTATCTCCGAAACTGGTACACCGAAAAATATAAAAAAATGACGATTATAGATCATAACTGGCCAATTACAGGAAACCTATAGCGATTAAACAAAAGTTGAATACAAATGAGAAATATTAAAAAAGAAGAAAAATAAATTAAAAAATATTTTATAAAAATATAATATTTGTATCAAATGGTAGGTGATTGATAAAAAACGCTCGTTGCTACCAGAAATTATAGCTTATAAATAGTGGTAATACTGACTAGTGACGGGCATCGGCGTCACTGGTGCGAGGATTCCATAACCACACTCAGACACCACTAATTGTATGCTAAAGGGCGATACTTGCAGCTGGAACAGGGGCCCATAAGCTGTCCCAGATTTATAGTATACAAGTATCTTATATTCTACAATATATAATATAAAATGTCCTACCAGACAATTGTATGATGACCTCATCAGGTAGTCCTCGCGAATTCCTTTCACGATGACTCCAAGGCGCTCCGGTGCTGTGACACGCTGCTCACCTCCACGATGAATCTAAACACGACCCTCCTACCCCGGGATGCATCCGAACCCAGAAGAAATGGTAATTGACAAGTCCACTTGTCGCACACCGCGTGTTCAGGTTATGTCACACACACACAGGAAATACACTGATAGTGGCCTTCACGCCAAAATATTGTCAGACCTTGACTTAATAATGTTTTTTACGATGTCCGCATCGATTTCCCCTATATTAAGCCCTTAATATAACACATATTAAAATCGTCCGCGATCTGTACCAAATGTCGACGTCCCTCGTCTTTTGACAGCTCCAAGTCCATAGACAAAATATATAGACCATTGTCGGATACGTTCCGAAATATACATTTTATTCTAAACAGTAGGTATTAAAAAGGTGATTGTAAAAATATATAGTTTGGCTATATTTAATTGCATCTATTTTGAGAAATCTTTGAAAAACCATAAAAAAATTATGTCCCCCCCCCCTTATCTCCAAAACTGGTGGACTGCAAAATATAAAAAAACTCATGGTAATATGAGTTTACGTAAAGATTACAGGAAAAATAAAGCGGTTGAGAAAGACACGGAAAAAATTTACAAAATTAGATTTATCATCCACAATACGGAAACACTTGGCGAGTTTTTTATAAGCAATCGGACATCACAATTAGTACCTAAAATGACTAAAATTCCCAATATTCCAAATATCCGAAAATTCTTTAAGAAGTCATTAAAAAATAACGATAAATTTATATACCAAAATAATGAAAACTACGTTCTAAAATGGGATATATTCTCCGAAAAAAATATTTAAATAAAATATTTATTTTATAAATTAAGCTACTGAGGAAAAGTTAAGGATAATTTTTAACAACAGTCAAGTCACCGAGGAACAAGATTTTATTTACTCTTTTTACCCTTGTCTATTGTTTGCTCTAGTTGCAGATATTGCTGAGCCTGTTTGTACAGTAGGTAATGTAAATACAGTTTATACTACACCTGCTCGGAAAGTACCTTCTTACTTTTTTGAAAACGATGCAGAAAATACGTCATTACTGTCATACAAATATGCGGGCGGAAAAAGTGTATGGAAATCCATTGTTAACGTGCTGTTTTTTTTTTTAAATAACATAAAGAATGAGCAAGTGGCCAAGTGGCCAGTATTATTTTGCGAACTCGTACATAAAACTCGAAAAATTATACTGGCCACTTGCTTTTCCTGTACATAATAAAAAATAAGAAGGAAATAAAAAGTGACAATCGCACGCGAGTCAGTCGGTTTCTTAAAGTTTCTTTTATTGTATCTTGATTAAAAGTAAAATTATACTATTTCCTCGCAGGTATAGTATAAAGCACTATGTATCACTCGGGAGAAAGTGCGATTCCCAACCCGTGTGTATTGAGGACCTTGGCTTCGCCTCGGGCCTCAAACTACATCCTCGTTGGTAATCTTCCTATTGTGTCTCATGGGGAGGGGCTACTGGATTTGCCAAATACATGGAAACTTCATCCTTTTCCACACCTGCCGCATCCCATTTGGACTTATTTTTATTTTTCGATACTTTGATTCAATACTTGATGCGAAGTATTATCATCTTAGTACTGTATCGAATGCAACTACGATCTTTTAAGGGTCGGTGTTCCGAGATTCGGGGTTCGGGGTTATGGCTTTTTAAGACGGTAAAAATTCAAATTTCTGAACAAAATAAATACCACTTGTTACCTTACAAGATGAAGTGCAGGTTCATTAAAAAAAAACACGGCAATAATGTATAGTAACTTCAGAAAAAAAACAGGAATTTCAAGAAAATCTCTTGAATAGCATTGCAGCGCTACGGGTGTAACCTGAACTTGACATCCTGTTTTTTTTTTTTCTGAAGTTACTATACATTAGTGCCAAGATTTGTTTTAATTAACCTGTACTTCATCTTGTAAGGTAACAAGTGGTATTTATTTTGTTCAGAAATTTGAATTTTTACCCCCGAACCCTGTTTTGCCCAATCTCGGAACTCCGACTCTCAGCGAATCAAAAATAGCGATATGAGTAAAGCATCGGATTCGATATCGTGTCCCTAGGCTCAAATAAAAACATTCATTTTTTGCAGAGCTAGGCTTTTATTCGAGTGAGAACAAAAAGGCACATCTAATCTACGTAGCGTTCCTAAACGCCGGGGTAAAGACAAAAATTAACTGTCAACCGTTCCACAACCACCCGAGTGAAAACGTAAAATAAACCTTGTCAGAAATGTAAAATTCATTTAAATTTACACAGTTTCAGTTTTATAATTACCCAGGCGTTTAGGAACACTACCTTAATATCTATAAGTACACTAATTAATTAATATGTTCAATAAATTGAGAGAGAAGCAGCCTTGGTGAGGAGACATAGGACGACTTGTTATTCCTTCAATCAAATATTTTTGCAATTCAAACAAAGCATAAAATGTCCCAAATATTTGTTTTTTAGGGTCCTGAACCCGAAGAATACCAAACGGGACCCTACTACTAAGCCTCCGCTGTCTAAGCTTCAGCCGTAACAGGTAGCCAATTGAAATTTTCACACAATACTTGTTACTATGGCCTCTACAACGGCAAAAAAAATGAAAAAAAAATTACCTAAGGAGACTCCCCATACAAGAAACCTCAAAAAAGTAGCGTTTTTTTAATGTTATCATGTCCGGCATGTCCCCCCCCCCCCTTTACTCCGAAACAAGACATCTTGTTAGCGGCTTGCTTTTTTTCGCCTTTTTTTTGTGTTACAAGTCGCAGCAACTGTCATGCATGATGACGCATTGTCTCCACCATGGTATGGTCTCCACTATGAATTTTAATGCAATAACAAATTATTGCAATAAAAAATATGAATTTTGAGACATTGGGACACGAGGGCTTGTTTACGAAACAAACAAAATGAGTTTCGTAATAGTTTTGCACGGGTGTCCCAATGTCTAATTATGTTCAGTTGCACACAATACTTTATCTACGACCAGCACTCGTAGCACAGTGACACGATGTTTTTTTGCGATTAAACGCTCCTCGCACCTGTGATTCAACTAAGTGGCATCGCGCGCGATTAAACACTTTACTAGGGGGCCAGAAAAATATCGTTTTTATTTATAATAGTTTCAACGAACAATTTCACGAAAAATGAGAAGAATACTCCGGTGCGTCATCTCGATAATGCTGCCTTGAAGGACAATCAGGATAAAGGGAGTGTGGCTTAAAAAATATGGTCGGGACTTATTTCTCGTCTTTGCTGTTGATTGGCTCTCTAGCAGTTTTATAATAAATTGGACCAATCGCAGCGCAGAATCTCGATGTTATAATGTGATATTATAACATTGGATAAACAATGTAGGTACTTATAAAACTGCTTTTGATGTTGCAATTACCTTATTGCAGTATGGGAGTAGATAAAATATATTTTTTCCTTACCCGCGACAGGTAAAGTAACCGTCAAAATTCTAGACAGACTAGACACTAGACAGACCATGTATTATTTTAGCAAGGTAAAATAAACCAAAGAGTATTTTGCTGATTTTTGCTTCTTGTTTGTAATCAAATCAACAAACAAAATCTTTATGGATAAACCAAACACTTTTCTTCCAGACATGTCATGATTACGTCAATTTTGTACTTTTTATTTTACTTTATCGTGTATATTGTATTTTTTGTACTATTTTCGTTGTTTATTTTTATTTACATATTTGTTGAGGTTCTTCAACTGGACCAAAAGGTACCAATTCTAAATTAAACTATAAACTATGATACAAATCTTGTAAAATACATTATGCCTGTAAGTGAACACAATACTTCACTCCAAAAAGAAAATAAATTCATGCTTTCAAAAGAAATTGAAAATGAAGCGTTAAAAACAGAAAAAGTGCGAAATGCTTTGTCAATGATTGCCGAAGAAGTACAAAGGTTTGTCGCTATACAATAAATAACACAAAATCCGGCTTATACAGGTTGATGTTCAGGTCCGCAAGTTCCGTCACAGGCTGTTGTTGTCAGTCCGCATCGTCGGTGTAGAAATTATAAACACATTACAAATAGAAGTACATCATACATAATATTATTAAAATAGGGTATTACAATTGTTAGATATAATCACAGATAATCCTCGCTAATTGCTAATGCACATGCACGTCATTTATTTTCGGCCGCACTAGGTACCATTGGCATCACTGACGAGTATATTTCGTTCTTAGTACCTACATATATATTTATGGTTTTGTCAGCCACATGCTCGACGAGTGGCGAGGGAAATGGTGAGGGATTTCGTGTGGCTGCATTACTTACGCTGCTGCTCGCGTTGCCCACCGCTCCTGTTTTCCCCTCAGCCACACGTTCCTCTTCGCACTGCTGCTTGCGTTGCTTTTCGCGTTGTTGCCCTACCCAGCCACACACTGCTCCACTCACCTCACTCATTGCTACACTCTTCGCGTTGCCATGCGCCGCACGCAATTCATGCGGTGGCATACCTGCAAAAATCAACCGTACGTGCTTCTCTCAAGAGCGCTCGATGCGTACCATATAATAAGGAAGTCTGTGATGCGCACTGCGTGCGCGCAGCGCGAGCGTATGGCTGACTACACTCGTCGTCACATTGCCGCGGGCCTTTGACTCGCGCACAAAAAACCGACAAAAACGGGGGCGGTGGGTAACGCGAGCGGCAGCGTGAATAACGCAGCCACACGATGTCCCTCACCACTTCCCTCACCATTTCCCTCGCCACTCGTCTAGTGTGTGGCTGAGGCATTTGTTGGTAAATTGCGTGCGACGCATGGCGACGCGAGGAGTGAGACGCCCTCAGCCACACGATGCTCCTCGCACTGCTGCTTGCGTTGTTCTTCGGGTTACCGCAATTTTGTCCTACTCAGCCACACGCTGCACTACTCGCCTCACTCATCGCTACACTCCTCGGGTCACCATGCGCTGCACGCAATTCATCGGCCAGCGGCGGGATACCTGCAAAAATCAACCATACATACGTGCTTCTTTCAAGAGCGTAGCCCGACCGTGTGGCCGGCTTAGAATAAAGAACAAATTTGTTCATTATTCTAAGGTGGCCGGTTGCTCGTCGTCATATTCCCGGGCCTTTGACTTGGGCACAAAAAACCGATAAAAACGGGAGCGGTGGGCAACGCGAGCAGCAGCGTGAGTAACGCTGCCACACGACGTCCCTCACCTCGTAGAGCGCGTGGCTGAGCCATGAGGGGGAAAGGACGGTCGGTCGTCATGACACGACCAACTCAGTTGTAGGCGTGGTCAAATGTCTATTGTTTCATTTTGCTATAAGGTGCACGCTCCATAAAACTTGCGAGGACAATACAATCGTGCTGATTTCGTTGCCCCGGCGCATAATTTAAAACTTGTTTCAGGAGAAACCACATGTTAGCAAGACGTTTTCAAACATTATTTTTGGTTATTATTAATCTAGATAATCTCGATAGATCTGAAATGACGTCACTTGAGAATTTGAGACATTATACAACGTGTAAAAGAAAGGTGTAACCATATTTGAAGAGCTTATTCAGTCAATGGTATAGAACAACTTTTACTATGGAGCAAACACTGTCTCTCGAAAAAAAATTTTTACTGTTTCATAGAAAAATGCAATGTCGCTCCTCCGAAATGTATGGAAGGGCAGATTTTAGTTTTGAGATTTCAGGGTTGGCTACATAGTAAAAGTTGTTCTATACCATTGACTGAATAAGCTCTTCAAATATGGTTACACCTTTCTGTTACACGTTGTATACTGATTGTGATGTGTGATTGCTTGTAAAAAAAGTGGTCAGTCTCTGTCTGTCTACTCATCTGTCATCCAGCTGTCAAGTTAGTCGGAAGCAAAATTTATCTTGATAGCAAAGGACACATTTCTAAACAGCCATTTCTCAAGTGACGTCACACGAAAGCAAATGGAAGTTGTAGCCTTTTCGTAAAAATATTCATCATCACGAGGTTTTTAGACCAAAAGTTCGAAAAGTTTTCGAATTAACACACCTTAACATAATTTAATCCAAGTGAATTAATAATTACCGCCTCTGTTACCGAGTGGTAAAGTGCTCGCCTGCTAACCCAAAGGTCGTTGGTTCAAGCCTCGTAGTGCACATTAATTTGGTTTTCGGTCTGTGTACTTCGGATTGGTTAGCCCATTATGGTACACATATTTCTTTTTGATATTAGGATTGATATTTTGATATTCTCAGGGTTATTTTTGTCTTAAAACTTAATCGGATTAGACTAACTGTCAGACTGTTTAAACGCTAATTAAGTCATTTTTTTAGAATGTAAAATACTCGCTAAGCGGTCAATTTTAAAAAATAAATTGGGCGTGCAAACATCGAAAATTTGCGTTTAGAAATCCAATTTAGTAAAAAATCTCAACTGGCCAAATGTTACCCAAAATGCCGCTAGAATCAGAGAGCAAGCTAGAATCAGAGGACAAGCTAGAATCAGAGAGCAAGCTAGAATTAAAAACTGTCGAAAAGTGAACCAGTCTACAGAGGTCACACTTGATGAAGAAAGTTTTAGGACGCATGCAACAACACATATCTTTCATTTTGTTTTTTTTAATGTATTATGAATATTATTATTCCTATGACGGAAGTTGCGGACAAATCAACAACTAATGGTTGAGGATTCTAAAGTTAAGTAAATAGTTTGTACCTACATTAAATTGTACCTCTATAGACCCAGAATAATTTTACATGTTTTTTATTAAAATAACAGTTACAAACTTTAATTACAGATTTCAAAATGGTACAGTAAACTCAACAAATGTTAATAAAACTGATATAATACTTAAAAAGCTAAGTCGACTTCGTCAAAGTGTGAAGAAAAAGTCTTTAACTATTAAGAAATTAAAATTGAACATTACAACTGCTCACAGTAAGTACCTTCCTGTCTATAGTTTTGCCGTATTTTCCAATGGTTTTAAATATTTATAACTAAAAGATAGTTGTGTATCTTTTTTCAGCAGTTGCAAAATCGTTTTTGTCCAGTACTGAATACGTGACTCTAAATCACCATCTTCAGAAAGCAAGAAGTGAAGCAGCAATGTTATCAACAGACCACGGCTTGAAAGATAACTTACTACAAAACTTAACAATAGAAGTCAGACTAATCCACCAAAAACTGTCTATACTGGCTGAAATAATAAAAACTAGCTACCGAGAACTCCAAAAAATACAAAATGAGCCATACCAAGAGCTACCATTGACTTTGCAACTAAAGAAGATAATTTTATGTTGCGGTCAATACTATGCCGATTACCGAAATGAGCACGATAGATGTATACAACTTGAACAAAAAAATAGGTTCTTAACAAACAAAATAAGTATTTTGGTTAACAATCTGGAAACCGCATCAGAAGAACTGAGCAAACTGAGACATATTAATATTATGAGGCTTAGAAAGGAAAACTTATCGAATAATAATGAGATTGTTAAGCTGAATCAAACATCTAAAACAGACTCACCGGACCACAAAAAAATCCGCATAAACGGTGTCACAGGTTTGAGAGAACTGTCACAAAAACTAGATCTTTCTGCACATTTTGGTATGGTCAGGAGTCTACTAAACGATCAAAGTGTGTTGCTTCAGGATCTGAGGAGTCTAGCAAATGAGGTCAACGGTGATTTATAGACAGTATAATAACATTGTTGAAAAGTCGTTTCTATACACTTTGATTATTTCATTACAAATGCACCTAAATAAAAAGACGTTTTATTGCAGCCCTAACGTATCTTCTAGATTTATTGTACCCCTGTGTGTTACTAAAAAGGATAAAACATAATTACCACCAAAATAAATTTTGAAATCCCATACACTCCGATCAAAAAATAATAGTGAACAACTATTTCATAAGTAAATAATAATAAGCAAATGATCGTGGTGATAAGTAAATGATAACCAAATCTAGCCTTGAAGGACATCCGGAAATTCTTGAGCGCAGAAGAGCGCCGGTAGGTTAGGTTATTGTTTTTATGACAACCCAGAAACCTTTAAAAATTTAGTGATCATTTACTATTCTCTATAATCCTTGAGCCAAAGTTACCCAAAAGTATGAGCGTATGGCCACATTTAATTTTAAGAATTTCAGTATGTACCTAAACCTGGAAAGAATATTTGCTAACATCACTGTCCTCGTAAACACATATTTGATGCCAGCAAATCCAAATTTATATAGAAAACTTACAGAGACATATAGGTATACTCATAGACTTTGGATATACATATTTATTTTTATAAGAGCAATCACACATCACAATCAGTATAATGTCTAAAATTCTCAAGTGACGTCATATCGGACAACTCTTTAAA
Organism: Ypsolopha sequella; assembly: GCA_934047225.1. Taxonomy (NCBI): domain Eukaryota; kingdom Metazoa; phylum Arthropoda; class Insecta; order Lepidoptera; family Ypsolophidae; genus Ypsolopha; species Ypsolopha sequella. Next base: position 15,656,263 of record OW203985.1, read on the forward strand.
AAAATCATGAAAAAATAATGGTTAATTTATAGACCAATATAATGAAAATTATGTCCTAAAATGGCGTATATTCTCTGAAAAAAAAATTTAAAAAAAGCTTTTAGGAATAAAGCTATGGGAATTTTCGAAGTCGTACCTAAACCTTGTCAGAAATGTAAAATTCACGGATAAATTTTCACTTTGACACTACGCGCCAATTTTCGGTTTCTGGATAATACAATTCTTCGGAATGACTTGTAAAGCCATTTTATTTCAGTAATAAATAGTAATAATGATACATAAAAAATATCCTTTGGTACGCACACTGGTTCTATTCTGAAAAATGTGGGACTTAGGGTCCAAGGTTAGTAAATCGGCATAATTTTTTTTAACATGACAGGCCTTTTGATTCTGAACAACTTTTACAGATACATTTTTTTTTTATATTATCGCTCTAACACGCTAAAAAAAATATTGTATTTTTTTTGTATGGAGCAAAATGATTTTTTGACGATTTTCTTCATAAATCGCAGCACGGTTAAAATGAAACCTGGAAATAATAGAGGGCATTATCTTCGATAATTGATCCCCAGGCACCATTTCAATATATTTGCGATTTTTGGAGCTAGAGGCACTTCAAGGTAAATGGTTGAAATATTGATCTCTCGAAAATTCAACCATATTCGAAATGTGAAACGTAGCTTTTATTGTAGAGAGTAGGTATGTTCCTAAATAGTTTATCCTCAGATACCGACTGCATATCTTTGCCGCTTTATGAGCTTTGGACACACATGGTCAAAAAGTGAATTATTGGTCAAAATTCTACCGTAGTTGAAATTAGATGGTAGGTAGTGTTACATTACATGGTAGGTACTGTTATAGAGGGAATAGTCCGTGATAATCCACACCTAGACATTGAAGCCGATTCTGAAGGCTTTAATTTTAGTTTTAGTGCTGTCAAAACTAAATTTTGTTTATTGTAAAATAGTCCTTAACTGCTAGGAACAGAAGCTAAATTACTTAGGAATAATTTTAGTTTTGACAGCACTAAAACTAAAGTCGAAGCCTTAATTTTTTTCAATGATACACAATTTTGATTCATAATTATTCATTAATTTTAAGTGCAATTAATGTTAGTTATCTTTAATTTAGGGATGTCATTATCGCCATATACGTAAAAATAAAAATGCATATAAGGATGTAACTAGTTAGTAGCAATTTTCTAATCTTATATATGTAAGTATATGTTTTATTTTCATTTTATTATATGTATAACACAAATAAGCGATACCTATTGATATAAAAGAAATAAATTATTTATTTGTGTTCTTCTTTATACCTTTTACGTGTATATAATATATAAAAATAAATAGTTATAAAAATCATAATCAGCCTAAACCGCAAATCTCCAAGAAATGTGAAAAAAGGGTGTTGTTTTGGAATCTTCAATTATAATACTTTTAATATTATTTAATAATATAATTGTCATTCTAATTTGTAAAGACTGGGTGCTCAGGATTTTTTTTTTTATTTGTTTAGATATTCCCAGACCTCAAAATAAATATTTTGAGGTCTGGGAATATCTATTTCGCTCTTGCTGTCAGGTAGCTATGAACCTATTACGGTCGGTTGTCTTGCATAATTTGCTTGGACTTTGATTATTTATAAATAATAAAAGGCTTAGGACTTCCAAAAGAAATCTTTATATTTTGTTGATTACCTACCACTTTATTTAATTATTGGTACCATAGAACTGTCTCAGATTATTAGAATTTTTATAAATTACCCGTTAATTGTACCTTTAAATTTACACGGACACTGCAAACATTATTAAGAGTACGGGACTCACCGTGTGTAGTTTTTATATTTTCCCGAATTATCAGCAAAATTTCATCTGCAATAGTCGCGAGATGACTGTCGCAGATGAAACTCTGCCGAAAATTCGGGAAAATATAAAACTAAACACAGTCTGTCTCGTACTCCTGATAATGTTTTAGAGTTGTTTCATAATCTTATAAAAATGTGTTGTGTAAAAAAAAAATATAGAGAAATCAATACCTAATTAATTTAAAAAAAAACTGGTATGGCATTGTTAAGTTTAATGTTATTATCTCAAAAGTGGCTAATTTGAAGAATAACAGATGCCAAAAGTGACAGATGTTAAAAGTTGCAGATGTCAAAAGTGACTGATGTCGATAGCGACAGATGTCAAAGTAACAGATATCGAAACTCGAAAATGAGATATTTGAAAAGTGACAGATATCAAAAGTTTTCACCTCCCTTACGACCTATGCATTTTAAGTATCATGTGTAATTCTCCGCTTTTTACTTTAGCTCTACGGTAAATTTCAGCGAAAATGGTGTGTAATGAAATTTAATAAAGTCCAATTCATGAATCTGGATTATTATGAAGAACAGAGCATTATTATGGGCTTTTACTTAAAAACACAACTTAATCAATTATGTTTAAATTGGTGTATACCCACCAATGAATAATCTTTAAAGATACATTATCTGATAATACTGTCAAAGTGAAACTAGTGAGACAGAGTAGATTACAATAGGAAATTTGTGGAAAGTACAATTGTTTATATAGATAGGATAATTACCAACAAGTGCCGACAATCAAAACAATCAACTTTATGAATCTGGTATTGTATTTTCTTAAAGAAAAAATTTACTGGATGCCTCTGGATAGTATAGCTTTGATACCCAAGAAGATACACAAGAAGTCACCCAAATAGTCCGACCTCAAGTTCACACCCAACCCGAACAAATCGTGCCGGCTCCGCCGGCGACGGCGCGGCGCGGGCGCAGCAGCGGGCTCAGAGACGAGCGGATGCGGGGCGCGCGGCAGCAGCGGCGGCGGGATCGCACGCGCCGTAGCACCTCGCGAAGCGTGATAAAGGTCACTCCCAAAACGTTGAGTTTTTCTCGCATAAATAATAGTGATTCTTAGCTGTGTTATCTATTTCGTTATGATGGACACTCACCCTAATTTTAGTGATATAAGTATAGCTTTGCTTAATATAAGTGCAGTAACTATGTTACGTACCTACTGCACTAATGCTTAGTATAAAGCCGGCGGGCGCCAGACATGTGTACACTTATTTGAACACTCGAGTGGACACACTGTGTGGCACGAGACTTTGTCTATGTGTTCCAAAGTTTGTACACAGATTTGCACTTTGCCGAGCGGTATCGGTTTTTTAGCGCACATCAAAGGAATGTGTTCAAATAAGTGCGTAGCCTGCCACACTATTTGCAAAGACCAGCGGGTCGACCGCGTAACTCTCATTTACATCAACATCCGCTTCATTTTGACGTTTGAAACCAATATATCTTTCCGCCGTACCGCGTGATTCAATTTTAATGCCTATCAGCTTCAAGCCAATATCAAACTATTGAGTGAATGATTTCCCTACTGATTTGACGTTTTAAGCAAATAAATTGGTATTGGATATGAATTAAAAAAAAAAAAACCAAGTTGATGTAAATACTTAACTGTCAAATGAACGTGGGGGCAAAAGAGCTCTCAACATCAGCGAGAAAGTATCATAATAATCACTATTTCTGACTTTCTGTTATTTTCTCAACAATTACAGGGTTTGGTAACTCTTTCTGCGTACCTAGGTATTCCCTTTCGTTCCTTGGTTTCGTGTTTTTCAGGTATCGGACACGGAAAGGCGAGAGCATATTTTTGGCTGCAGCAGCGGAGGAACGCTTAAAAAATCGGGAAAGAATCGAACGAAGGATGCAAAGCAAAGAGAGAGATTAATGCAGGCCCATGCTTCTACCGGAGATATCGTTTACACAAAACTTTCGCTTTTCCAAGGCCAATTTCACGACGCTTTACGAGGACTTGATGCCACTTTTGGGTTGGGGTGTAGAAAAGGGGGCACTATGGGAAAAAAGACTTAGAAAATTTTCGCTTGGGCGCCGCCTGGTCGTAGTGTCGATAAGGGGGCACTGAGGAAAAAAACACTAATAAACGAAAATAAAATCTTTTTTTTATGAGCGCATCGCGTTAAGTTGCTTTTTGTCGTAATTGTATGTCTTATGACTTTTTTCCGTACGACTACTTTTCTCCGAGTTATATCGAAAAAAAAATTTTAAGGGCTTCTGAAGCAAAAAATGTATACCACCAAAAATGATGGGAAAAACATAATCTATACGATAAGCATTGAAAAATATCAAGTTCTTGTAATAAAAAAATCTACAAAAAATTCGGCTATGTTCCAGCCGAATATTTTTTTTTCATTATTTTGCATTTTTTATTCATGCATCACTAGGAAGTACTTTTTCTTGTTAATTTATGTCATATGACTTTTTTTCATATGACTAATATATACAGAGATAAAATTTAAAAAAGACTTGTTTGACCTATATCTCGAGAACGGTGACATGTACGGTAAAATCTTAAATGACTAAAAATAATGGCCAGAAGAACCCCTAGACGATATTTAAACAAAAATATGAAACTTTGAAAATTTTAAAAAAATCATCGTAATTTTTCTATGTCCCAGTTGACGGTGCTAGGATACGTAAGGGGGCAAGGGACTCTGACGAATTTCCAAAAAAAAATAAAATCTTTTTTTTATGAGCGCATCGCGTTAAGTTGCTTTTTGTCGTAATTTTATGTCTTATGACTTTTTTCCATACGACTACTTTTTACCAAGATATAACAAAATAATATTTTTCAGAGCTTATATCTCAAAAAATGTAAGTCGTATGAAGAAAATGCATAATACATTTATTAATGACTAGGAAAAACGCTTTAAGATCGTAAAAAGAAAACTTAAAAAAAGTGAAAAAAAAAATCACGAAAATTTTCTAAGTGTTTTTTTTTCAAGTACCAAAAATTTTTTTTTTATTTTATTTTTTTTTCTTCCGCCCCCTTTTCTACACCCTAAGGGAAACGTAGGCGGCGCCGAAAAGCGAATAATTTTCAAGGGGGGTATCGCGCCCCCTTATCTACACTCCGACCCACTTTTGGGAACTTCTCAAAGAAAGACTGCAGTGCATCCAGAAATCAAGGTTACAAATTAAAACAAATCAACAAAATTTTAATAATCATTGCAATATTCTGGCAGCCCTGCAAATGTATGCCAGTGGTGGTTACCATTAACAACTCCCTTAATGCAATGGTGATATGTGATGCAGATACTGCACGTTGATGCATCTTTTGGCGGTCAGTCATGATTGCCATATCTGGAACTCCAGTGATGTGCAAGTACACATGGACTCTGCATGATGAAGGGCAGACAGTTTGGTTTTTGGATGATTCTGGGTATGCACAGCGTCCATGGATGATGGTACCAATCCTGAATGCGACTGCCAACTCTCCAGAAGAATACTACACCAGCCGGCATACCAGTACTCGGAATGTGATTGAGCGATAATTATAATTAAATGCTAATCCAAATCTGCATCCTAGCATCTAGTCTAGACATTCTAGTTTTAAAATATTTTCATAAATCTGTTCCTTGTGTTTTCGGTACAGTTACACGGTAATTGAACCTGGCGTAATGTTTTTTTTTACAGTCCGAATAAATGATTTTTGTTTTGGCTGTAACCTTGTTTTTCTTACATACATTCCATTACTACACACGCCTGTCTCCCAGTGGGGTATGTTGTTTTTCTTACCATTTTTATCCCAATAACTTCCTAAATTGGTTCATTGAAATCTACATGTACTATGTACTAATAATAAAGTAGTAAAAAGGTCACGTCTGTACATTGAATATTTTTCCGAAATTTTTCGTATTCCACTATGCCAAAACTACAATTTCTGGAATTGATGTATATCTATTATTATTATATATAAGTATATTTGAATATCTATTATTTTCCCATTAACAGGCTAAAACATAGTTTGTTTATGATGTACCTACCTAACCATAAGTTTCAATCGACTGATGAGGGCATCAAATAGACTGAAATATATCCTAAGACCATGGTAATTTGGTTTTTCTCATTTTTTGAGTAGTAAATAAAAAGCTAATGTACACACAAAACAAAATATATTAAAATAAGGTAAACAGGGTATAAAAGAAAACACTACAACAATGACTGAAATAGCATGTTGCAGTAAAAATATATGTGTCCAAGATGAGTGACTCTACTGTTTGGTTGAGGAAACATCATTATATTCTCTCAAGCAACTGTGCTATTTGAGTTGTACTGTTCTAGTGTTTTCTGATACAGCAGCAGAAACACTGCTCAACGCTGCAGCCGCTTGCTCCTCTGCAGTCACCCTGCGCTCCTCAATTTGCAGGGCCCACCGGGGTGCCATGGGTTCAACTGCAAAAAAAAAACAATGTCATCGATACATACCTACATATTACATCTTTGGACTGACCGACTTCACTTTATCTGAATGTTAGCAAAAACTAAGCAAATGTATAATAACTCACTCCTTGACTTCTCAGTGGTTGCGCCAGGAGCAGGGGCTCTAGTTGGCGGCACTGCTGCTGTGCTCGGTTAAACTGTAAATAAAAACAATGTTATTGATACATATCTACATGTACGTTTTATGTGAGGCCACATGTTACATGTTGGACTGGCTGACTTCACTTTATCAGAATATAAGCAAATGGATTAAAACTCACACTCCCATTGGAGGCTAGGGGCTCTAGGAGGTGGCGGCACTGCTGATGGGGTTGGCGAAGCCTCCACAGGTTCTGGCAGGCGGGCTCAAAGGTTTCCTCAGGAACTCTGGCAGCTCGAGCGGTGATGGTTTTGAGCATCCCACATGCAGTTAAACGACAAAATATTAGTTTTGTGACCAAGTAAATACAACAAAGACAAATCACAACCATCAACATTTTGACAAAATATTAAAATACTGCCTTTTCCAATTACTCACATATTTCCATTTCACTCTTGTTTTTGTGGTACCAACCCCCATAGCATTCAGTCGTGCCGCCAACGTTTCCCACTGAGACTTGGCTTGGTGCTTCGCATGTGGCCCACTGTTAGTTAACTTCCCAACAGCCAAGTCTCGGTGGTCCTCCATAAATCCCATCAGCATCTACAGCTGCTAGGGGGAAGTTTGCTTGTGCGCTGGCATTCTGAAACATGGGTATCATTTGAATCTTGATGCACTGCATTATGTTGAAAATTTTGATTTTCCCACAGATTTCAATCAGTCAATCAATAAAAGCCGTTTCATCTGGCTTCCTTTAAAGTGACTGCGCATATTAGTTCCGCCAATATCTTGTTTTATGAGATTATATAGAAGAAAATCATACTTACTTTTATTTTCTTGTTTGTTTTGCAAAGAAACGACTTGCGACAAGACGTCACGCTTTTTAATTTTCCTACTTTAGGAAAGGCAAAGAGGCTTTTTAACCATACAGCCTTAACAACTTTGTCATTTGCGTTTTGTTATTCATTTTTCATCTCTCATTTTTATCATGTTACGTTAAGATTTCGAAAAGAAAACAGTATAATTTTAATATAAAAGTGTCACACTCATTTAATAAATGCTTGTTTCTATATTTTGCCTCTTACTTAGCTTACTTCAAAAAATCTCAACGGATCACTACATTGAATAAACGAAACGCGGATTTTAGTTCATTCACGAAGCTGATGTTGATGAAAATTTTTACACAATATGCCGTAATCAAGTTGAGGCTTTTGCTATTTTCATCAACATCAAGTTGATGACGATGAAAATGAGAATTACGCGGTCGACCTGCAGTTGCGCGAGCGCTGTTGTACGGAACGCTTGTGTGAGAAACTACGTGTTTGATCGTTCAAAATGGACACACATCCATTCACGCCTTCTTCTCGGACGTTTCGATATATTTTGTTGCAGATGTAAAAAATAATTACATGCACATAAATAATATAAGCACACTGCGTCCACGAAATCGTCGTCCATCTCCTTTGTTCTCTACCAGCATACTGTGGAGAAAAGAGTTTGCGAAGCATGTGTGGCAGGTACGCCAAATGTGTGTACAAAGTCGTCGAAGAAGTGTGCAAATAAGTGGACACATGTCTGGCGCCGGCTTCACTCTTATTTGTATATTATACCCTGCTACTTATAAAAGTTATTTTTATATAAAAAAGGTCCTCTTAAGTACGGTTAAAACGAGTGCAGTTTTAAAAACTACAAATAACAAGCTTTAAACAACAACCAAAAGATGTTCAATTTAGTTGATACGCAAGCCACAGTAAGTAAAAAACTAAAAAAAACTCGTTGCCCTGCGTTCCGAAATAGAATTATATCGCTAAAATCGATTACGAAAGTATGAAGGGATGGCTTATGATCATAGAACACAGGCTTATGATCCATTGTAATTCTATTTCGGACCGCAGGGTCTGTAGATACCACCCGAACGAACGAATCTCGGACGAAGCATCAAATTGATTTGATACTTCGTCCGAGAGGAACGAATAGATTCTAAAATAGGGTTTTTAATTCGACGAACTCTTTGACAGATAGAGTGTTGCCATTATTTGAAAAATAAAAAATAGGGAAAAATAAACGTCGATATGTCGATATCGATATTTACTGCAGCATGACGTATTGTAGTAATGCGCGTTTACGAGATATTTCAACAATCGAGATAATCACAGTCGATCAAATTTACAATCGAGATAAACGTCCATCTTGTTGATCGGTTGAATTATCGAGACATTTTTCGATTGTTCCAAGATACGAGATATGCTCCTTCACGCGAATCAACGAGATAAACAACGGTAAACGCAACCGATTACAAAACTATACTTATAATTACGTGATTTTGTATTAACATAGTACTTCCTCGAAATTACTCGCAAGTGTCCGTAACGAACGACGACGTAAATATAAATGGGAAATAAAATGAACCAATGATTGTAAAATAAAAACCCACTATTTGACATTTAAAAATAAAATTTAGTTATATAAGTAACATAAACTCGTCGATATTTTCTATACCTATATTTTTAAAATATTTTCTATCCTTTGAAGCATTCTAAAAATTTCCAAAGGGATGGATTTCAAAATAAATCATACAATTTTAATATTAATAATTGATTATAATAATATATTATAGCATTTTTTTTTGCTTGTAGTGTATTATACGAAGTTAAAATAATAATAATATGAGGTTGCCATTGCATCGACATCGATTTTATAATTCGATAAACAAAAATGTTACTTTTCTAATAAAACTGCAATTTATTTTTTATAGTTTTACAATTTTATCTGTGAAATTCACCGAATCGATGCTTACGTACTTGCAGTCTTGTTCAGATAAGTTTGTTAAAAATATAATGATACCGATTCGGTGAAGCACATCTTAACTTATTCGACAGGACTAAACTTAATTTAAGTGTTCTGTCCTTGTCTTTTCGATAAAGAAAGAAAAAGACAGGACGCTTAAAATAAGGTTAGTCTTGTCAAATTAGTTAAGTTGTGTTATGCCGAATTGATACAATTATGTATTTTGCAATAACATTAATGTCAAAGAATTCAAGAAATACACGTAAGATTTCTTCATACATTTCTAATTTTTCGTTTCACATCAGACACATTTAGAAAAAAGCTGCTTGTTAGAAACAAGAATCGACAAAGTGGTATGTACATATTATACCTTTTCCGGTTCACAGTCACATATTTTCGCAAACAGCTTCTACTACCTACAATTTGATTTTGCAGATATACCTTTATAATCTCTATAAAGATACCTGTTTTTTTAAGCTGACTAAACCTGTCTTTTATGTTGACAATTACTGAGATTTCATTACGGTTTTAAAAGATTCGTTATGGATTATTATAAAATTGCAAGGTTTTTTTTCGATAATAACTGTGAAGCAAACCTAAAAAGGCCATATGGATTTTGTTTTCGAAAAGATTGTGTAAATGTGTAAAGTTATATTTTTGTTATATTTTGCGTCACTTGACCGTATGAGTTTTCGAGTATAAGAACCGCCGTCAATTTTATGATATCGATATGAGCAGCACTGGCTGAAAAGTGGCAACATTTTGCTTTTCGAGTTGTCAAACGAGTTCCTCGAATTAAAAACTCTACTTACGCAATCATCACCAAAGTTGGTCCTAGTTACCATCAGTCGGTCACCGGTTCCGCCCAATCTCTGATTTTCGTGCGACCCAGTCATCGTTCCGTTCCACGTTGTTTTGTTTGTTCAGTGGTCAACAATCAACGGTTAAACCATATCTGTTGCCAATACTGCGTTGCCGTTTTAGCCACTTTGTGGGTAGATTAGCGGATTTTCAACGGTTTAACCAAAAAATAATCTATTTTAGCCACCAAAACGAATCTAGCCACTCCTGGTAATGTTTAGATTATTACTGTTTGAAGTCTACCGAGTAACCCGTTTATTGTTAGATACTTAGCGATTCTAAAGAAATCGGTTATCGTCTTTAACTGAGTAGGTAACACTACTGCGGTCCGCGCAAGTAATTGTTTATTTATTAAAAATATTATCAATAAACTTAATTGTAACCAGCATTTAATACATTTTTTTTTAACTTATATTAGATACTGTTTTAATTAAACCCACTTATCCCTATCCCTGTATAATAATGATATATTATCAATAAATTAACATTATTGCAGTATAGAAACGCAATACGCAAGCGTATCTATACTGCAATGATTATAATGTTAATTATATCTCCTTGCGATGGATAAATCGCCAAGTGTTCAAACATAGAAATTTATTTCTGTCATAGTTATTATCAATAGTAATAGGATATTAAAGTAGACCTAAAATACTATGATATTTAGCCACATTTCGAAAGCGAATTTTTTACTAAACTAGCCACTTTTTTATTTTAAGTAGCCATAAACTAGATTGTCATAACGGCAACACTGTGCCGATGTGGGTCGCAATGTTGTTATTACTTTTTTCAGATTATACGGCAGGCTTTTTACGTACCGTATTATGAAACACGGGATCTTAATGTATTAATATAATAAACAGTTCTTAAATAAATATAATAATACGGCAATTTCGGTTTTTTTTTTCTATAAATACGGCAACTTGAAACTTTAGATACGGCAACTCGAAATTTTACAATGACAACACGGGCAGCGTTGCCGTTTGTACGGCAATCGGGCTATAAAATCATGAAATGTACGGCATACGGCCGAGTAGTCATTACCGTGCGCTAAAATACGGCAATAAATGAGCGTTTTTCTTTACCTTGTGTCAAATTGAATGTTAGTTATATAAAATTCTTAGATGGCACTATCTGCCATACCTACTTTATCAATAGAGGCATAGGCAATATTAGCACAACTCCAAACAAACCAAAAAACTAGCTAATAGCCAGCCAACACAACAAGGTGTTGACCTTATTTATTACCTTGTGATAGAGGCGATTCTTGATTGGCTCATTGGTCTATTTTTCTTGGGCTAGGGTTTGTGACATGGACAACGCTATGAAATGACGATCTGTATACTATGGAAAATACCATGGGAAATAAATGATTATGCAATTTTTTTTTTTAAATAAATGTATATGTACGGCAATTTTTGTTTAAATACGGCAATTTTGTCAGTGGAATACGGCAACCCAAAATATGACCAGCGGCAACACTGGACGGGACGCTCATGCTCTGTGACGCTCACCTCATGACCTCTCTCCTAAAAACGAAATTGAATCGTACCGTACCTACGTAACGAATGCAATAAAGCATAATAAAGTCAAAAAATAATATACGCATGCAAATGCAATGTATTATTAGCTTTCGTGAACTAATAGAAATAAGTGCAGCGTCGAAAGCTTATATCAAGTGTTGCCACTATACTATCAAACGTTTCTGCTCGCTAAATAACAGCACAGTAAAGATGTCTTTGGAAGAAGCCAAACAAGTAGCGGCGTACCGGGCAGTTGATGAATTTGTTACAGACAACTGTGTTTTAGGTGTTGGCAGCGGATCTACGGTAGTATACGCCGTTCAACGTCTAGCAGAACTGGTTGAGTGTAATAACTTTAAGGTTACATGCATTCCAACTTCTTTTCAAGCAAAGCAGTTAATCCTAAAACATAACCTAACCCTTGGAGAGCTTGATACTAATCCCGTGATTGACGTGACCATAGATGGAGCTGATGAAGTAGATGCCAACATGACACTCATAAAAGGAGGTGGAGGTTGCTTACTTCAGGAAAAAATTGTTGCATCCTGCTCAAAAAAACTTGTGGTGATCGCCGACTACACTAAAGATTCTGTAAAACTTGGAGATCGTTACAAAAAAGGCGTTCCTATTGAAGTTATTCCGATGGCTTATGTCCCTATTAAAATTAAAATTATTTCTGCTTTTGGTGGTGATTTAAAACTAAGAAGTGCTATTGCTAAGGCTGGGCCAGTGGTCACTGATAATGGTAACTTTATCTTGGACTGGATGTTTACCAACCAAGATCTTGATTGGGAAGAAGTAAGTGCAACAATCAAGCTTATCCCTGGAGTAGTAGAAACAGGCTTGTTTGTAAAAATGTGTAGTAAAGTGTACTTTGGACAAGCTGAAGGAAATGTAGTAGAGAGAACGTCCAACTAAATGAATCTGTATTTATGCAGAGGAACTATTCGTAACTCTTTTTTATAAATATATATTAAGTATTTCTTTGTATTTTGTAAGCAAATAATACTTTTGATATTATCATATTTATCATCAAATGGGTGTCATCTTACACAATCTAGTTTGTTTTATCATATTTGTCAGTTTCCTTCAAATAAAACTCTTGCATCATGAATTGATATAACATATTGATATTTTTGTGTTTTGCTTAACCTTGAACATCATGATTGTTAAATAGTTTGAGATAATAATAAAATAGATATACCTATATTTCAATAAAATAGACATTTTATACAGAGATATATATTTGGTATCCAATAAACAAATATATTGAGATGACAATATTTTTTTTATCCTTGTGATATTTTGTGCTGATAAAAAATTATAGCAAGGAACTTCCATAGAATTCCAGGACCAATTGCATGTACAAAATTAATTATGCCGAAATATTTGTTTCAGAATAATGCTTTCGTGCTTAAAATAAGAATAGAGAGCTTCAGGCAAGGCTTAGCCCAATAACAATGGACGCTCAAAGCATGCACATTTTTATACAATCATTCATATAATTGAAACACTTTCACTTGTATTTCTTCTATATACATCTGTTGTGTACAAATCTTCTTTGTGATTCATACTATTGATACGCCTTTGTGTGAAAGTTGTAACAAACTAAACATTTTCACATGGCAAGAGTGCAGATAAAACATTGACACGACAACCATATTAAGATCTAATTTCCATTTAGTAAAGGCTAGTTTTCTTCATTATTCTAAGAAATTCTTCCTGGTTTATTTCTCCATCACCATCTCTGTCAGCTTCGTCTATCATTTCATGAAGCTCTTCATCTGTTAGGTTTTCACCTAGCTCTTTGGCAACTCTTTTAAGGTTCCTGAATGAAATTTTTCCTGAAATAGTTAAATAAATAATTATTAATATTGATTTCCATAAATATTGTTAGTAGCTGGGGTTCGGGATAAATTATACCTATTTACATCAAAACACTGACACTTTATTTAAACAGACACAGATAATCACAAATAACAGTAATTGTTTCACTTGAATGTCCATCACTAATTTGTACAGTAAGCATCACAACTTCATAATCTCCTTTTCCTAGAGATAATACACTGCTAACTCCAGTATTACTGGTGTCTGTGTAAACTATGAATTAATTTTCAGTGTCCTGAGTACCCTGTACCTCAGTACCCTGAGGTAGCTCTCATCCCAACAGAACGGTCTCTTCTCCACAGCAAGCTTGTGTAGAGGTTTTGCAATGTCATCAAAGTTCTTGACAAACGGTCGATAGTACGAGCACAAACCCAAAAATGCTCTGACCTACGTCTTATGTTTCGGAACTGGCCAATCCATGACGGCGATGATTTTCTCTGGATCTGTTTGCAGTCCTTCTCGCAAAACTACATGCCCCAAAAAGCCTTACTTGCTGCCTGAAGAATGAGTACTTCTTTGGACTTAACTTAAGGTTGGCTACTTGGAATTTTGACGGTACAAGTTCCAAGTTGGTCTTAGAATGTGCAGTCCAAGATAACTGTCTTTCTTTGTAATTTCATTCAGTCGACAATAGTCCATACAAAACCACATGCTGCCATCATTCTTTTTCACCAGGACCACAGGAGGACACCATGAACTAGATGAAGGCTCTATAACTACATCCTTTACCATTCCTTCAATCATGGTATCCACTTCCTTTTCTCTTGCTACTGGTAGTCTTCTTGGTTGCTGATGAATTGGTAATTCGTTTCCTGTAATAATTCTGTGCTGAACCAATCCAGTTTTCCCTATGTCAGCATAATTTGTAGAGATAATATTGGCGTACTGAAGCAGCATCTTTTTAGCAATCTCCATTGCTCCTTCAGGTAGATTTTTGCGACAGTCTTCCAAAAGAACTGACACGCTGATGTTGGCATTTACGCATCCAAGCTACTTCCTCACAAATACCCATCAACGTACCCTTTTGATTACTTGTTCCTTTTCACTTGGATTCAGTATGTGTATGACGAAAATGTTGATTGCCCTTGCCATCTTCCATGGAAGGTATTTCATCCAACCTTTAAATGATAATACATACATATTTCTGTCTGGAATTCTGTGGAAGACTAAATGGAATGATTGTTTGCAACTGGGGAGGAAAAACAATGCTCTTAAACCAGTATACTTCCCCCATTCACGTCAATCTCACAATACTGCTGTCGCATGAAGTCCAAACCCAGGATGCAGCCATGATGACTTTAAATGGGTAAATTAAAACCCAGTTTCAACTCCACCTCCTCATGCTTACTGAAGAAGTCCCCAAGAAAATGATTTGCTAGTTGGGAACTGACAACTGTGCGAGAAGCTCTAGTATCCAATGTCAGCTTAGATAGTCTTCCATTCACTTAACCTTTGATGACCAGACTGTTCCCGTCATGGGCTTATGAGATCGAAATCCTTGGGGTTCTTTTAACACCAGCCAGAACCCGCCTTAAAGTCCTGGCGTTTACTCGTTTCTCTGCTGTTAGGAGTTGACATCAGCCGCCCTTCTTTCCTGGTTGTGATCTTCTCTGGCAATGCTTCGCTTTGAGCAACTCGACCAGAAGTGGCCCTTTTCTCCACAATTGTAGCATTAGGGCTGTACCTAAAATGGTCATGTACAGGTGATGCGGCAACCTCCTATGTAATATGTATTTAATTTTGCAAATTTTACTTTTTACCTATTTGTTTGCACATTATACTAGAGATAAGTAAATCATATGAGTTATATTGCTTAAGCCAAACAAATTAGTAGAAAATAAGTAATTTCTGTAAGTTGTTTAAAAATTATAAAAAAAATTGTTTACCTGTTTCATCATCATCAAAAAGTTTAAATGCTTTCATGATCTCTTCTTTAGTATCTTTTTCAGCCATTTTCACTGTCATCAAGTCTAAGAAATCCTCAAAGGAGACCTTGCCATCACCCTTGTCAATTTCAGCAATCATTTTCTTTATTTCTTCTTTTTTTGGTTCAAAGCCTAATGCTCGGATTGCCACCTTTAACTCTTTTGTGTCTATTTTACCTGAAACAAGATTAATACATTTTATGAAATCCTACAAAACTTAAAAAACAAAATGTTAATGTTTAGGATTCAAATCGGTGAGACAAATTTTGTACATCTTTGTATACAGTGCTTTAGACAGTCTATTCAAAAGGATATATTGGTGCTAATGGTTTTAATTTAATAATGTATTCAAAATAGGTACTCTGTATAGCCTAGGGTTGAGAGTGCCGTATTTCCTGGGCTGTCCTGTATTTCAACATTATACGATTAATATTAAAGGCACCATTGCATAACCAAATAAGATTTTTCAAATTATCAGAAAAACCCTGGTAATCGCAACATTATTTGATGACCAAAGTATAGGTGCAATTGAAAAGTGGAAGAAAATAATAGAAAGGTTTTCCAGAAATGAAATTCCTAACATTTTTCTAATTATATTGTTTATCTTCAGTATCCCTAGTTCCAATTGCTTTATAGAGAGGATTTTTTCGCAGATGGCATTGAAAATGTACCCCGGATTTGATAAAGAGTGAATTAATGACCGTTTTCAACTATGATTATAACTGCATTAAATTTTACAAATATGAGAAATCAAACAAAGATATATTAGATCTTAATGATCTTCTTTAAAATATAACTATCACTAATAACACATAAAAATAAGAATGTAAAATACAAGTTTTAATTTGTCCCAGAGCAAAATTTTAAATCCCTTTTTTTTGCCACATAGAGCCTTTATCCCTTACAGGATCAAAAAAAAACCGGCAGCCCTAGTACCTATAGACCATGAGAAACCATTCCTAACAATAGATCTGGTACAAAGCTATAGCTAAAACCTCAATACCCGAGTGAAGCAGGCACATATCCAGGGATTCTGGAATTGTCAACATTAAACCTTTCAATCAGGCCCTGTACATACCTGTCTGTTACATAGAACCTAAATTAAGAAAAATTATTGGGGCAGAAAAAAAAGGTTTATTTATTAGTCGAATTATGATCACACCAGTCACAAAATTTCAAGAATTACCTACCTGTGTTTTCTGTATCAAACAAATCAAAAGCCTCTTTAATATCCCGCCTTTGCTCCTCGGTAAGTTCAAACTTGGGCCCAGATTTCTTTCTGGCTCCAACAGAAGGTACATTGTTAGAATTGACGCTTTTTTTTGGAGCTGTTGCTACAGCAGTTGCCTGAAACGTATTATTTTGTTTAGTTGGCGTCTGTAAAATCAATAAAATACACATGAGAAGACGTCGCAGGAAAGGTTACATTACCATGGTTTACTAAGTTTCTTTTACTATTGATATAGTATTCCTTTCTCGCAGTAAGTATATTTCTTTATCTTATCACAAATAAAAACGAATCGATAAAAACAAACAAATTGTTTCAGTGCAAAGAAAGAAAATAAGTTTTTTTAACCGTTTTTCTACTGTTAACGCGCCAACCGTTTTCTCTTTACTCCAAAACTAGTTGAATCCATCGACTGATTTTTTTTTTTCAATGATTGCGAAATGCAGTCCAATGTGTCGATCGGTCGTGTGCTCGTTTACACAACGGTTGGTGGGGTAGAGGGGCGTTAGTAGAGCGTGAGACGATTGCGCGGCGGGGCGAAGCGCTCGAACATGTTTATTGATATTGTGTTTGTTTACTAAACAATGTTTAGTTTGTTTGAGTGGCACGCTGAGTTCAGCTCAACGCTTTTTTGCTATCGCGAAAGTATAAATAAAGTATTACATATTAGAATATACAGGCACATGTGCCGCTAGGTACAAAGCTGTAATTCTAGAAATATTATTAAAACAGATTCGACTTATCGGCTTATCTTTAGAGAACAATAGAACGAAAGAAGCAGGCTCCAAACTTTTTGTAAAAATGTATGTTTTTTTATGACTTCAAAACTTCTATTCACTTGTAACATAATAACACAAGAAATAAATCTCGGCGGAGAGCAATTTTAAAGAACAATTAACTACGATGAATTTTCAGTAAAGCAAAAGTAAGTCTGAAGACCAGCTGTGCCACCATAAAAACCATTAGAAATAATGACTACAATAGAAAACGGAGAAATACCATCAACTATTTTAAAATGCCGATTACTCTTATAACTACAATTTATTAATCAATTGGCTTCGTCGAACCAGTTAAAAACGGAAACTGTTTTTTCAACTAGTTGACCGATTCCATTTCGTTGACGTAAAAATCGTCAACGACCGACCCACCCCTAATGAGAATTTAATGGAATTTAGAATAATTATGTAGCGTTCAAAAATTAATAGTAATGTCAGTCAGGTTGGGCCAATGGAATTTAGAATAATTATGTAGCGTTCAAAAATTAATAGTAATGTCAGTCAGGTTGGGCCATTGACAACAGGATGGCATAACGCACTTCATAATGCGTGGAAAAGAGGTGGAATAAATATCTTCGTCGCTAGGGCTGTGTTTAATTTGTTAAAACAATTTTTTTAGTTTAATTGTGGGGCTACGCTCACTTTACATGCAAACTATTGCACGCGTTAATTTTGTGTTATGATTTATGGTATCCAGCTTTTAATAATGTTGGGCGGGATGATAGACTTAGGATATACCTCAGAATAAAGGATATACTAGTGGACGATCAAACTGAATGCAGCCTAGAACACCGAGGCAAGGGTAGCTCGAGCCTATTCCGCTTTAGTCACTAACGCATTTTCGGCGACAAAAGGGTCCCTTTGTGCGCATATTTTAGTATGTACCGACCTAACAAATCAAACACCATACGCATATACTCATGGGATGATACGATTCGTAAATAGTCAGTGGAATTGGAATGCTGCTGTGCATTACTTATAATGTTACACGCACATGTGTAGGACTTTTGTAGAAAGTGATAAACTGGAAGTATACAAAGTTTACGACGAAGAATGTCCGTTCCATGTTGAATTCACCAACATGGGCTGAAAGGAAGACAGCCTTGATTTCCGAAAGACTAAGATAAATGATCATAGATGATGCAGCTTTGGGTAAGACACGACTCTCTGGCTACAAGAGTTGTCGAAAGAAGCAGTGTTTTCACAATATTCTAGAAGGGTCGCGACGCCCCACATGGCCGTTCATAAATTAACATTTTCATCAGGTTCCAACACTGACAGCAGGATAGCGTTTACAATTTTGAACAAGTGCGACGAAGATGCTATTAGAACCCGTGTCGCGACCCCTAATTTATGAACCTGCCCCTAAACTTCCCTTCACTATCAAGTCTAGCTTAGTGATGATGGTGATAGAGATGAACTAATGATTATTATTTAATTAATTCCTTAGGTACTCTTTGATTGAGTAAATTCCTATTTCTATTCTTAAGGAATTCCTATTATTGATTCCTAAGATCGCTCTATTGATCTATTTGCCGCTATTAATTCCTCCTTTTTTGATAGAGTAAAGAGGCGACTTAACATGTATCCACTTCAATAATTAACGGTTGCATCTCTGTCACAACTCAATCCTTTATCATTATTTTTCCAAACCCCTGTCAGATAAAGCTTTAATATGGTGATGCGCGAAACGGAACTACCAAGCGATGTCTAGGCTGTGTTTAGTTTGAGCGTCCGGCGACGCCCACCCAAGACTGACAGCAGCGGCGGCAGAGCTGTCATATGGACCAAATAAAAAGTCCGTAAAAGACCGAAAACGTATAAAAAGTCCTAAATCATCAAATAGGACTTTTTCAACCGTGAGCGAGTCCGCGGACCACGGACCGATCGGACTTTTTCGGGCTTCGGGTTAGTCCGTTCAGTCCGTTGGTCCGTTGCTGGTCCGTTGTGTGTAACGAAATGATTATGGATGGTTTTATGCAAGTATAGCATGACAAAATAATGTTATTCGAAGGATGTGATGACGAGTTGACGACTAAGAATCGAAATATATGTTTTGCAGGTATGTATTCATTCATATTTTCTTCATATTGTCCATACTTAATTTTGTTTTGGTTTTGACTATATATAAAGCTACTACAAAACGGTAACTCACTGACTGACTGACTGACGGACATGGTTGTTTAGTTTGAAGGAGTCTTTTGACATGGTAGTAATGTATGAAAACAATGTCAGTTGTCTAATACTGAGTGGGGAAAAACCTTGACATTTGACATTTTTTGACATTTGACATGGTTTTTTGACATTTTAGTGAGACGTGTCGTTGTATGGGAGTTTTGAAAAATTTTTCGAGTGAGTAGGCGAGCCCGAAGGGCGAGCCTACGAACGAGCGAGCGAGCGAAGTTCGTAGTGATGTACCTGGGTACTAGGGATGTCCTCGATCACTAGGGATGGGAAAAATTGCCTTTTTTTTTAAGGGATGTACCGAAAAAAAAAAATTGTTTTGGCCATATCTTCGGAACGGAAGGTGGTACATCCCTAGGGGTCGGACCATAGGGTGCCAAAAAAGTTTTTTTATTTTTTTTTAATGTCAAAACTTTAACCGCCCGTATCTCCTAGACGGCTTGAGTTAGACCCATGTTGTTGGGTGTCTAAGAAAAGGTCTCGCCGAGATCTAGCCCCCCACAGTGTCAAAACTTTAACGGCCCGTATCTCCCAAACGGCTGAAGCTAGACCCATGTTCATGGTACTCAAAGAAAAGGGTTCGACGAGCTCTAACTGAAAATGAAAAAAAAAGTCGAAAAAAAAAAATATTTTTGCCAAAACTTTGATCGGCTATATCTCCCGAACCGTAAGTCCTAGCGAGTTGCGGTTTCAACTTTAGTGATCGGTTTGCCGAGGGCTTTCCGACCGCATAAAAAAAATTTGACATTTGACAGGTTTTGACATTTTTTTGACAGGTCCAAAAAAGTGCTCCGATTCGCTTGAAACTCGGTATCAAGGGGCAAATGGGGTCGGTGATTACGAATTCATTGTTAAATTTGACACTTTTTGACAACCGACAAGGATTTTGAAACTTTTTTGAAAAAAATTTGATCGGACATTTCTTCGGATCTAATGGCGAGGCCGAAGGCCGAGCCTTCAAGTGTCTTTCTAGCGAGGCCGAAAAACGAGCATGTGAGGACGGAGAACGCGCCAGCGAGGCCGAGTCCGACACCCATAATCATACATCTATAATATATATATGTATATACATATATATATTATAGATGTATTTATTAATATATTCTTGTGTATTTGTTTATGTAAGTCTATGATATCTATTAAAATTAAGTTTAATTTGTTAGGTTATTTGTATTAACACTTTATTGATTTTCATTTAATTTACTCTATCTATTACGTCTATCCCCCTATTTTTACTTTTCTAGTGACTATTTCTTCACCACCCAAAGGTTGGCTGGAAGAAATCGCTTTAAGTGATAAGTCCGCCTTTGTACAAAATTATGTTTTCAATACTCTGTTTTCTTTTATATGTCTTTTGTGTACAATAAAGTGTCAATTCATTCATTCATTCATTCAACATGGGTCTAACTCAAGCCGTCTAGGAGATACGGGCGGTTAAAGTTTTGACATAAAAAAAAAAAAAAAACTTATTGGCACCCTATGGTCCGACCCCTAGGGATGTACCACCTTCCGTTCCGAAGATATGGCCAAAAACTTATTGTGCTGGACGGAAATTAAAAAAAAGTTGCTAGGGTATGCCATCCTCTTAATCGAAGTTTTCAGGTATTTCAATATTATTCAATAAAATACACGACATTTTTTCGACTATTTATCAAATTGTAGCACAGCATTTATTGCATAACTCTATTGAAGTAATCTAACGGACTGTTTCGTACCAACTCGGACCGGACCGGCTTTTTACCGAAATAGGGCTAGTCCGTTCGGTCCGCTGGAGTTTAGGGCTCACCATAAAAGTCCATCGGACCAGGTCCGAGTCCTATTTGAACGGACCAACTTAGGGCTTATATTTGGTCCATGTGACAGCTCTGAGCGGCGGGCGGCCCAAGGGCCAGCCCAAGAACGGATTTGGGTGAATCATAGAATGATCATATACATAGTGAGAGTTTTTTCACCCGTGCAAAAGAGACAGTATTAGAACAGAATCATAATGTGAATCATTGAAAGCGGCCTTTTTAGAGGACCAGCAGCCGTAGCACAATATTTAATCGCGCGCGATGCGACTTAGTTGAATCACAAGTGCGAGGAGCGTGACACGATGCTTTTGCGATTAAACAGTACGTCACGCTCATTGCACTTGTGATTCAACTAGTGGCGTCGCGCGCGATTAAACACTATGCTACGATCTTGGTCATTCATAGAGGAAAAATGTTCCTGGGTTATTCGGCCATGGGTCTGGGTTATTGCAAAGTAAATTTTGTGCAAGTGGAAAGGTACAGCTCAACCAGGGGATCTAAAATGGCCAACTTGGATGAATCATAAAATTATTTAAAGTAGGATGGAGTCAGAGTTTTTCACGCGTGCAAAAGAGACGGCATTAGAATGGAATCATAATATGATTCACCCAAAGCGGCCTTTTTAGAGGACCAGGGGATCTAAAAAGGCCGACTTGGGTGAATCATAAAATGATTTGAAAGTAGGATAGAGTCAGAGTTTTTTCACGCGTGCAAAAGAGACGGCATTAGAACAGAATCATAACATGATTCATCCAAAGCGGCCTTTTTACAGGACCAGGCCGCCCTAGAAAGACGTATGCTGACCAAATAGGCGACATACTGAAGAAGGGCCATGTCAAAAGTACCCAGAATACAAGAGCTTGTATGAATGGACGTGGAAGAGACGAAAGAGGTGTGTCTGGATCGTAGCAGATGGAAATCTGTAGTCTCTGCCTACCCCTCTGGGAGACACTTCCTAGGTGTGTCTGGATCGTAGCACATGGAAATCTGTAGTCTCTGCCTACCCCTCTGGAAGACACTTCCTAGTTAGGTACAGCGTTCCAGTACTGTCTCCAAGTCCTCAATATTCCATCACCAGCTCATGACACCAAGTTTACAGACCAGCGGGTCTACCGCGTAATTCTGATTTTCATCAACATCAACTTGAGATTGAAATTTGCCGCGCGTGCGACGACGCCCGCCTAACACGCACGCGTTGAGTTTCACATGCATTTGCTTGAAGTTGATACAAATCAGAATTACGCGGTAGACCCGCTGCTTATTCTTTACAATATTAGTTCAAACACGATAGTTAGGGAGGCGAATAGGGGAATTTTCGGTAATACTCGAGCGTGGCAGTTTAAGATATGAGAGATACCTTAGACCTAATAGAACAACCTTGTAAAGTATTTAGCTCTATATGTAGTGACGTGCGCCTAGGATAGACGATCAGATTAGTAAAAAAAAACGATAGTCTGAAATACTCGAGCGAGTCAGATTAAGATAGGGGGGGTTTATTTTAGTGTTTTAAGACTAAATTTAACTAATCTGACGATAAGTCCTTGACGCCGCCGAGTTATAGGGTCGCGAACTTGTAAAAAAAAACGTTAATCCGTTCTCGAGCGCGATTTTTTTAAATTTTATTTTGAAGAATATAATCTAAAACTTACTAAAAATACAAAATCTGCCGGTTTCCGCATGACCGGAAGTGTGGAGGAGCCATTTCGTCTCCCGAAAAACGCGTTGCGGCATATAAGTCGCGAACGATACATTTTACAAAAAAAAAGTTTAAATAAACAAAAAAGGTAATTTTATTTTACACAAAAAAGGTCTCTTTACATGTTTGTCCAAAGTTAAAACTTTTTGACCTGAAGCATCATAAACGGTATATGTGTTCTACTCGTATGATCATAAAAACTCAAACTCCCGGTTTTTTGAGTATATCTCGAAAACTGAGGGTGTTAAAAAGAATTGATATGAAATAACGATGATTATACAATTCTTACTACATTTCATCTACATTTACGTTGGTTGTATCTATCGCTTTATTGTCATTCTTAAATTCCCCGTTTTATCAAGGAGAAAGAAAGGAAAAAAAAGAAACCAAAAAACCTTTTTCGGTCAGATTAAGAGAACCCACCAACATTTTTGTCAGATTAAGAAAATATGCTTTCAGGATACCGAGATAAACCTCCCCTATGAAAATCTGACGCGCTCGAGTATTTCAAAAAAACTTTTTTTTTTGCATTTTCAAAAATTCATCGTAACTTATCGTCACGCCGAAATCGTCAGTTTTTTTAAAGGGAGCTTCCTTGGGGCCTACTTAACACCCCTTCCGAAAATCTGACGCGCTCGAGTAAATTTTTTTTTTTGCATTTTTGACTACTTTATATGCCTACCCCCAACACGCAAACCGGCAGATTAGTATACCGTCGTTATCAGAGGCACTTACTTGGGGCATACGTAGTATGAATATCTGACGCGCTCGAGAATGCCGAAGTAACTGTTTTTTTTAACATTTTTGAAAAACCGTACACGCCAAACCCACCGCTAAAATGGTTTTTACCATACGAGCTTTTCTTTTCGAAATTATTTTATCTTTCGATTTTGATAGGTCTCGACGGCGCCGTTGAATTACGCCATTTAGCTAGCTCGCCTCCCTAACTACGACTGCTGTACGATTATTCCTCATAGACTTCTCTTACCTACTTCGCGTTCTGGGTCCACGATCATATTGTATGCACCAGAATATTGTAGGTATTGTTGCGAGGAACTAACCCGACGGAAATACCTAGGCACCCGAAACCCCCTTCCGCAAGGGCTCACCTATCTTTGTGAGTAAACTGAGGCACACCCCCGTCACTTCATAGTCGAGGCTCAAGTTATTTACCTACACTCTCACGCGCGCATCTGGCTTGTCCGCACACGCTTGTGTGTGTGCGTGAGCTAGTCTAGGGCTGGCAGCAATCGTGTGAGCGTCGTCGCCCGAGAGGGACACAATATAAGTCAGCAACTTATGTGATTCACTTCCTAAATTTTAGCGTAGTCCAATTTCTGGTTCCCCGTGGATTAATCAGTATTAAAAAAATATATGTATATATATATATGTACAAGGTTAAATTCAATTAGTTGGCGAAATTTGAAACATATGTAGAACATGTCCATATGAATAACTTTTTTTAATAGGATAGTGAAAAATTCTTAAAATTCGTTTTCACCTTTCCATACTGGACGAGTCAGCTGATCGGAGCAATTTGTATAGGAGGAAGTGAAAAAAAGTTAAGAATTTCGCTTAGCTCCCATACAAACAGTTGTCCATATAGACTAGTACTACCTTTGTTTTGAGTTTCGCCAAATAATGTTATTTAACCTTATATATGTATATAAATCGTTACGACCTGAATGCCCCGGGGGGTATCGGATGTGTTCCGAGTGTGAACTTTGAAATGCAAGTCACAGTCCACCCACACTCGGTAAACCCGCGTTTCACCTGCAAATATTACGTCCCAACGTGATGGGTGGTGAGCCCTATCATCGTTCTTCGGGCACAAATACACTCTTTTTAGGGCATGCAGGTTTCCTTACTATGTTTTCCTTCACTGTTCACATAGTGGTAAGTACCTATTAGCAAATACTATGCACATTATGTAAATTCCGAAGAACTCATTGGTGCATGCCCGACCGGAGATCGAACCTTAATCTCAAGATTAAGAGGCCAGCGTTCTACCCCTGAGTTACCGCTGCTTTTTCGTTACTTTAAAAGTAAAGTTAAGTATATATATATATATATATATATAGTATGCCTAAGCTTAGTAGGTACCTATATAGTTTCGTATGCATAAATGATCATCATATAATTATAACAACTACTCAAACATAAATTTTGGAAAAAAAATGAAAACTTGTCAAAACATGGAAAGTTATAAATGCTGATTTTATTGTTCCAAATGCGTTACTGAACGAAATTGTAAGGTTTGATCACGCAATTCTAATTTTTGAAAAAAAGTTTTCCAGGCATCCATAAACACTGCAATAACGCACCATACTGATTAAAAATCAGTATCGTGATAAAACTTTGTAACAAAACACGCGCGCAGCAAACGAGTGGTAATCGAGCTCTGCCTGACTCCAGATTTCCACTAACTTGCGGGGGACCGCGGGGTACGTTAAATTCGCGCGGGGAGGTGAGTGTCGCTTCTTTACGTAGTAATACTTTATATTCTCTGACTGAGGTAACAAGCTATTTATGACCGGCGGGTCTACCGCGTAATTCTCATTTTCATCAACATCAACTTGAGATTGAAATTTGACGTGCGTGCGACGCCGCCCGCCTAACATGCCGTCTCTTTCGCACGCACGTCAAATTTCAATCTCAAGTTGATGTTGATGTAAATCTGGGGGCACGGCAGTGCCCCCGCCGAGTCTCGCAAAAAAACGCGGAACGGCCGTACCATCCTTTTCTCGAAGCAACTCACGGCACTTTCAACCCCCCTGTATCTTCGTTGTGGGTAAAGCTAGAAGTCTGAAATTTCAGTAACCAAGAGTACTTACTGATCCTACTTCTGACCCCAAATTACAAGTTTGTACCTATATTTGATTACGAAATATCTCAAGTCAAAGTTCCCTTATTTTGTCACTGACTGACTGACACATCATCAAAAGTCGAAAGATGTTCTAGCAGTCCTACAAACTTGAAATTTTGCATGCGGTGTACATTGCAACAAAGAAATATAAAAATGTTATTTGCGGTTGGTAATTTAATATTTCCATACAAAGTCTATACAAAATGTATGTTTCCAGCTGCATCTATAAATTTGTATGACACTAGATGACGTTGGTGGTATGCTGCTTTGGATTAAAGACGAAAAAATCTATCACGAAAAAATCATTTAGTGGCGATCCTGGGACGCCAGTGAAACGTTTACAATTCTCTGGTAGTTTCTTAGGTGGT
Source organism: Ypsolopha sequella (assembly GCA_934047225.1). NCBI lineage: Eukaryota > Metazoa > Arthropoda > Insecta > Lepidoptera > Ypsolophidae > Ypsolopha > Ypsolopha sequella. Next base: position 15,682,566 of record OW203985.1, read on the forward strand.
CATTATGAAGTGCTCCTTCCCGATACTAGTTTCTATGGAGTATGTCCAAATGATCAGTTAAAGGGAGTGGGTTTTAAGAAAATCCGTAGCTGACGTGCAAGAAATATTACCCGAGAAGAAAAAAAGGAGGACTACCTACAAAAAGAAATGAGATCCCATCAAAAACATAAAAAAAATTACAAGTCTCGCAATGCAATCTTTCCACCGTAAAAAGTTGTGAGATCTTATGTAAAGCGAAGTCTGTTATTTTAGTATGTAAGGAACCACCTTTTCATTTAAGTTATTATGGGAGCACCTATTGAACAAATGTATCATTAATTGTTTCCTAATTAGTTACCTACCAACATTAAGTGACTGTAATGATATTAGTCATCTTTATTTCTCTAATAAAATATAGTGACTTGGCAATTGTAATTACATTACAGTCTGGCTACGGCCCTGCCTAACTACAGATCGAGCAGTTAGTAAATGTGATAGGTACCGAGAAGAAGGCATAGATTACGAGTAAGACCCTAACTACAGATTTTAGTCTCAGATCGAGCAGTTAGTAAATGTGATAGGTACCGAGAAGAAAGTATAGATTACGAGTAAGACCCTAACTACAGATTTTAGTCTCAGATCGAGCAGTTAGTAAATGTGATAGGTACCGAGAAGAAAGCATAGATTACGAGTAAGACCCTAACTACAGATTTTAGTCTCAGATCGAGCAGTTAGTAAATGTGATAGGTACCGAGAAGAAAGTATAGATTACGAGTAAGACCCTTACTACATATTTTAGTCTCAGATCGAGCAGTTAGTAAATGTGATAGGTACCGAGAAGAAAGTATAGATTACGAGTAAGACCCTAACTACAGATTTTAGTCTCAGATCGAGCAGTTAGTAAATGTGATAGGTACCGAGAAGAAAGCATAGATTACGAGTAAGACCCTAACTACAGGTTTTAGTCTCAGATCGAGCAGTTAGTAAACGTGATAGGTACCGAGAAGAAAGCATAGATTACGAGTAAGACCTTAATCATAGATTTATAATCCCAGATCGAGCAGTTAGTAAATGTGATAGGTACCGAGAAAAAAGCATAGATTCCGAGTAAACCTTACGTACAGATTTAGAATCGTTTGCTATTTTACAGATGGATTAAAATGCTGATTTAAAAAGAATAGGCGTTCTTTATTATTTGTTTATCATCAGATAAATCTAAAACAAAACTACGTGTAACGTTTTTATAGATATACGTTGTATATCTACAAAAATAAATTCTTAACTAATAAGGTTATCTTTAAGCGAAACTAATCTACAGTCTAGCACATAGCTAAATAGGTTCCTGCGGTAGAGAGCGGTGCGGGGAGGATGACTCGTCACTCTCTCGGAGTCTAGCATCAATTCACACACTCCTCCCGCACCGCTCCGCTACTGCAGAAACCTACTCAGTTAAGCACTAGTAATTTGCAACATAATATATGAATAAATAATCCTCAGAATACAACACAGGAGAACTTAAATAACCCTAAGGCAGGGGCGGGAAAACAAAAAATCGCGAGTTTTTTCGGTCGATCGCGGTAATACTTACAAAATGTAGAAAAAATGGTACGTGCAATAAATGACCCTTAATAAAAAGAAAACGTTTGTCTATTCACTAGTCTAGTGCTAGTCCACTACACATTTTTATGGTAATTCTTTTGCTGTTAAAGCTGTCATACTGTGGAATAACTTGCCTATCGCTATTAAGCGTGCTCCCTCGTTGCCTGTCTTCAAAAGATTACTTAAGGATATTTTTCTTTCTTCGTAAATGTTTGTTAAATCCCTTACTTCTGCTACTTATATTTATTTACTTTTGGTTTACGTAATATATTTGTATTTTTTTTTATATATTTGTGTATATATTTATACAGATTCTTACGAATATTAAAGTAGAAATTGAATAAAAAAGAAAATTTTCGATATATATTTCGACCCACTTGGGATCGTCGTCAGTCGAATTCGATATTCGATATTTATATCATATATATATATGATATTCGACTGACGACGATCCCAAGTGGGTCGAAATATATATCGAAAATTTTCTTTTTTATTCAATTTCTACTTTAATATTCGTAAGAATCTGTATATATATATGTATATATGTATATATATAAAGCAAAAGTATTTATTATCATGTATATATTTATCGTATTCTAAGTATTTGTATGTACAATGTTATACTTCTGTATTTATTTTGGGTATTTGCTATCCATTTAATAATTATTATTTATTTTGTGCACCACCTCCGCGTTATTTTTCCGACAATTAATTTCCGCACAAAGGTTGTCTGGAAGAAATCGCTATAAGTGATAAGGCCGCCAATTGTTACCTTCTTTTATAAGTTTGTTGTTTTACATGATTTATTTATTTTGGTGTACATTAAAGAGTATTTGTCTTGTCTTAACTTGTCGATTGCTTGTCGGAATTTTTTTTACTGTAGACCACTGATCGTATAAGTTTGCCCACCCCTGTCATAAGGTTTAAGCAACAACACATTGCCATACAATTTGATAATTCAAGGCGCGGAAGGAAGCGTTCCGAAACTCTTCATTAGATGGTAGCAATGAGGCAAGCGACTTCGATGACCTATTTTTTGCAGCGTCGCGGCAGCTTGCGCCAACATTCCCGCCCTTTCACCCGGGGCTGCTAAGACCGCGGCTGGGAGATGTTTGCATGCCATGTATAGGGCTACTGCTCTTTCCCCTTCACCGCCACCGCTTTCTGAAGCACGCTCTGTAAAAAAAGTCGCCGCGTGTTAACCTTTATTCAATTATACATACAGGGTGTTAATTTGATCAATAACTTCCGTAACAGGATAATTTGTTGTATTCACAACACTAATGATAAAAAAGTATAATTTTTTTCGTAAATTTATGTACGATATTTTGGGCGCGCCTAGTGTACGAAAGACATGATGAAATGGCAGAGCGGTGGGGGATGGGGTGGGGAGGGTCGCCCGAGTAGGTAGCCGCGCCAAAGTGACCATTGATCAAGAATTTTTTTTGTAAGTAGGTACATATAAAAATACATTATTTTATATTATTCTTTGTTTTTTTTTGTGTGCTGATTTTTCGAATAAGCACCATGTACATTATATTCATGTGACGCAATGACCAAATCGAAAGTCTGTGCACTGGGTGTTAAGATGAAGTTGCGGAAGCTGGAAACTGGCAATATACTCATCCATAAGAACAACTTTTACTATGGAGTCAACCCTAGAATCGCGAAAAAAAATCAGCTGTTCCATAGAAAAGTTACATAGCTACCCGACCAAAACGTATGAAACAACTGACTTTTTTTCTCGATTTCTCAATTTTTTTCACGAAAAGTTGTTAGTATGCACGAGTACTATCGCCAGTTTTCGGCTTCCACAACTTCATCTTAACAACCTGTGTATAAATATATTTATTATGATGGCGTAAACACAGTCCCATTACGCGATCATGCGAAATCTTTTTTTGTTAAAACTAGGATGGTCGCTTCGCTCCGCTCCCCAAATTTATTTACATGTAAACACAACACCAACACGCTCCTCCTTGCTTCGCTTGTCGTCGCTTGAGTTCTATCGTGAAAATGGCAGATTTATCTGCAGCGAAATCGTTTCGTATGATAGCGCGCTTTTTCGCGAATAAGCAGTTTACGCTATCATACATCGTCAAGACATGAATCCCCAACATGCAATGCATGTCCACACTCGTACACCCACGTTTCACCGTCGATTACTTACGTCTCAGCGTGATAGGGGTTGAGGGCTATCACCGCCGCTTCCATATTCAATTGTTATTAAAATCGATAACTTAACGGGTTAAATAATAATAAATCTGGGAAGATCAAGATTCTGAACAAGAAATGGATTATGAACCATATTTAAACGTCGTTATTAAATTTAATCCATACAACGGTTCAGGGGGAAAACATGCGGGTCAAAGAGTAGCAACGCGTTTCTCGTCACGTGCACTTGACGTCCAAGGGTAATAATGTATTATTTAATCAACTTAATTAAAATAACAAGGCGTGACAATCAAACACCGCCCAATCACAGAAATTTGTTCAGTTTCTGAGACACATATAACTCGTATCATAGATAATATTTACTTGTAAACAACACTGATAAATAGGACATAAAGATTTTCACTATAATTTTGACTTCGACGTTTGCGTAGAGAAATCATTGACTATCGCGCTCTTAACTTACCTTTTCCACAAATAATAGAAGAGCGGTTGAGTCTCGGCCGTAGACTGCCGTCGAGAAGTTCCTGCGTGCGACGCGGGGCCGCCCCCGCCATCATGCGGGCCACGGCAGAGTGAAGGAACACTCGCGACGTTACCCACTGCAACGGTTAAGGGTCGAAGTTCGGAAATAGGGCAAAAACAGAGTTCGGCATTATCACTTTGGATGATAGTAAATATTAACATTTCTAAACAAAATAAATACCACCTGCTACTGTATAAAATGAAGACTAATATCATTAGTAACTTCTGAAACATTTTAGGAATTACAAGAAAAACTCTCGGATAGCATTATCGTATCATCACAATTGTGATTTAATTAGAGACATAACAATGACAAAAATATTTCAGAATGATAATAAAACATCAAACAATATTATAAAAAAGTCTGTTTTCAGATATGATCTATAGCTTTTCCACACTATGCAAAAATGTTGCAAAAAAAAGTCAAAATAACTCAGGTTTTCCATGCGCGGCTCTTGATTAGACCGAGATAGACAGTTACAAAATAAAAGCGTTCGGGCAGGACTTATTTCTACGGAGCGCCGATCATTAATAGAATTAAATTCAACGGTGCAGTTCGATCTAACCGAAAAGGCGGCAGCAATGAGCTGTAATTTGGCGAATGCTACATACAGCGTTATTCGAGCACAAGCCTCAATCTGCTCAGTATCTCCCCTTCCTTGTCGACGCTCAAAGAATGCGCAATAGCGACACGACAGATCTGACTAACTAATTCGTTCCGGTCTGCCTGACCGTCGGTTTTCATGAAAGGAGTGAAGTGACGAGCGTAAATCGGGTTTTCAAGTAAAGAAGGGTAAGGGGATGATAGATCATAGTCAATAATAAAAGCTCTTCTATTCCGGGTACTTTTGACTTTGCCCTTCTTCAGTATGTCGCCAATTTGGTCAGCATACGTCCTCTATAGCTGCTCGGCCACGCTTTACCTTTCACTTGTGTACCAAATCGTCATTCTACTTTCATTCTATATTTCCATAGACAAAGATCTTTTTTTACCGTTTGGCACTGATGCTTTTGTTAAAGTCCGGTGTATATTTTTTCTAAGCGATATTATTTACACTTGTTCTTTCTTTTACTTTTCGGTTTTTACGTTTCACTTTGGTTGATTTCTTCCCACGTATAAGTAATTTGCCCAATCACGAGTATATGTTAGAATTACAATGACTATTCAAAGTGAAAAGTTCACAGTCTAATATTTCGTCCAAAAGAGAAGGGCAAAACGCCGCTCAAAACCTGCTATTGGGGCGTGCAAGAAAGTTATTCTAGAAACCCTTGACAATGAGAAATAAAAATTCAACATAAGTAGACAGACATACTTAACACAGATGTTCACAATTCAGGACGTGTAACCTAAAACCTCAAACATATATAACCATTTATGTACATTTGGACGAAGGAAGGGTATGAAAAACTCCGAATTTGTAAATACTCTGGCGGCTGAAATCGAATCTAACCACTGATACCGATCGATGCCCTATCGAACGAACGTCCGCTAACGCGCACTTCTAGCAGCCAATCACAGCACATGCCTCGTATCTACTATAACTTACTACATAAAACTAAGTTATACTAAAGTATAGCTACACATACACTTACCGGCAAGCTTTGGGACAGCCGTCTTAGAGAGTGCAGGTCGCGCTGGAAGGCGCTGCGCTGCTGTGCCGGCGCCACAGACGACTGTGACCCAGCGTTAGTCTCCCACACGCCAGCGCGCACTTCAAGCAGCCAATCACAACACAGGACTTGCATCAGCTGTGAAACAGGATTTGGTATTTCAGTAAAGGTTGATTGGTGTTGGCGGTACGACACTCAAGTCAAAGTTTTAATTATGACAGTTCAAGGAAAGAAATGGCGCTCTGCTAGTAAAGGAGAAACGATACAGTTCATCTCGCTTACTTGCACAGTTCCACCCCTTTCCTTGAACTGTCATAATTCCACTGAATTAAAACTTGGACTTTAGTAGAAGCTCCAAAACTGATTATACGAATGACTTGGTTCGAAGAAGAACTAAGGCAAGCGAAATCCAAAATATATCTACTTTAAAATTTTAGTTTCAGCCTAAAGCTTAGGCCGAAATTACAATGGTGGGAATTGTAACTGATTATTTACAAGCGTTTGATTTTATACTTTAACTATTAGGGAGATCCCTCCACAATGGAAGTGAAACATTAATGGTATTCCAAACTAAATAAAAAGCGAGCGAACCGCGTTTAATAACTAAAAGCATAGATAATAAAGTAATTGTTTGTTAGAAAATATTTGTGTCTATTCTGGAGGCACAAGTTTTTTTTAAATAAAATACAAAAAAAAACTGTACCGGTCACGTTTATGTCATACACAATTACACACCTAGGGTTCCGTATTTTGACAGTTTTGGAAACAGTCAAATAAATGGTATTCAAAATCTTGCTTATAACTCTTGACATTATTTAGAAAATAATTGCTTGTGCCAAATTTTAAATTATTATTATTATTATTATTAGAAACATTTCATAAATATTTTCTATGGGGTACTCCACCAACAAGCGTAGCTCTTAAGTTATAGATAGATTAGATAGATAGTTAAATTACAAAAAGTGGCTGGGTATGTATCGTGGTTACACTACTTAATAATATTGTATTTTTTTTTAAACCAGTTAGTGCTATTTACGTTCGCGCATCAAGGGTTCCGTGTATTGTCAGTTTTAGGGAAATTCAGGAAAATGGTGTTTTAAATGTTGCCCATAACTGCTCATGATGACTAAAAAATAATTGGTGTACTTATTTAGGGTACAGATATCGTGGTTAAATATCGTAAGGATAACTGATTTTTTTACAAATAATTTTAGTGTTTTCGCGAATTTCGTAACCGCTATATTGTTCCCGTAATCTTTACGTAATAGACCTATTACCGTATTTTTTCTCATTTTTCTATCCTCATAAAATATTATGACATAAATTTGTAGAATATGATTGCTTTATTTTGTGCTCGTACTGCTTGCTTTGCTTGTGCATGTTTTATGCGGGAGGGCAGGCGGTGCTTGAGTCTGCATTTTGAATAGCATGGTAAGAGTGTTTAGCGGAATATTGCAAATTATTAATATATCCACAAATTTATAATGGACTTTTGCAAAGTAACGCCATTTTCAATAAATTTTATTATGACATAAATTTGGGGACATAAAATTGTTTGTGATTATTCAAAGATATCTTGAATTTCGAGCAAGTAAATATAGCTAATCTTTATATTTTTGCAATCAGCTCTTTAATACCAACTATTTAGTACCTATATTGTATTTTTACAAAATACTTTCCTTCAAAAAGAAAGTCCAGTTTTTATTCATGGATTTTTTGGAGGAAAACTTTTTTTGCACTCTTTTTTCGTGTCAATATATTAATTTTTTTCAATTATGAAATTTTTTATTATGCCGCATTATGTGGGTCAATTAATGCTATTTTGTGCCAAATTTCAAGTATTTATCTTTAACGGTACAAAAGTTACAAGGCTGTGACATACGAACGGACAACGGAGTCGCACCATAATGGTTCCTTTTTTACCCTTTAGGTACGGAACCCTCAAAACGCAAGATTTTTCACTATTCGATTGTAACGTGCGCCAACAGAATAGTCGGCATTAACAACATAATAAAAAGAAAAAAAAAAACACACGAAAGTAAAATCTTACCAAAAAGAAAATGCGTGTGAGTCTTCAGATGCAAGTAACTAATGCGAAAGTTGCTTTGTAGTAATATTGCACAGCATATACAGAACAAGTGCAATGCAACTACAATGCACTCCCGATATAGTTAAATAATTTCGGCTTCATCTTCTTTCTTCGTCCAAATAAAGGTGCAACTAATAAATAAACTCAACAAAATAAAAACAATAAAACTTTGTAATTCGTTAATAAAAAATAGATAATTTAAAAGAAAACTTACCAGCATGAGCTGCGTCGGTTTCCGGCAACAATAGTACGCTAGGGAATCTGCTAGCCTGGTTCCGGCGATATCACACACCTAAATATACGAATAACGTTATATTAATTTAAATATAATTATTTCCACTTATGCCAACATGTATGTTTTTAGGGTTTCGTATCCCAAAATGAAAAAACGGGACCCTTATATCACTTTGTTGTCAGTCTGTCTGTCGCGACGCTTTTTCCTCGGACCCCGTATGAGATATCAAGTTGAAACTGGTACCTCCTACAGCAGTCTACGGCCGTATGGTGCTGTAAAAAATCAGGCTTCTAATTCGGTACGAAAAAAATCAATTTCATACAAATGTTTGACACTCGCAAGGGAATCGAAACCTATAGGGCACTCTCAGTTGTCTTAGAAACTTGAAATTTCGTGTACAGGTAGGTCTTACACACACATAGGTAAAATTCTGAAAATTACAAATATTTAATTATTTAGGAAGTTATCATGACCAACTTAATTAGACCAAGTAAACTTTAAACTTTCGCGATTTTCATGCATTATGAGTATATGATTCGGGTCGCGTAAAAATACAACATACCTACAGTACCCAAAGATATAATTCGCATAAAAATGTGTATAGAAGAACTTAATGATTGTATAGAAAGTGTAAGGAAATACGAACTTTGCCGAACAGTGGCGAAGATTTGTATGCGCGTTATATGCTTGGAAATACTTTAAACGGGTGTGTGCCGATGCCTCTGCAGACTGTCATGGACACAAGCTAACTGGTTAGATGCAGCAACAAAATTTCCTTGACGAGCCGGCGGTACTTTGTCTTTTCTACTAATTGTTAATAATTAGACCCTTTAGATACATAGAGTTTAATAGATCGTAAGTGTTAAGTTAAGTTGGTTCACAATAACTGCAAGTGGAATTATTTACATGTGTTTAGGGTTCCGTACCCATATTATGTGGTGGCACGAAACCCTTTGCGCGCTGTTCCAACTCGCACTAGGCCCGTTTTTTGTATTTAACCCACTTTCACCTAACGGTATAACGACAATTTTTCTATTGAAGCGATTTTTTTTTCACGTTTTTTATAGCCGTCTAGATATTTATAAAATATTTCTTATTTTCAAGAAAAAATATTTCTTATTTTTAATAAAAAATATATTTCAATTTTATCTGGGTTAAATATTAAATCAGTAAGATTCAACAGTTTCTTGCACAAAAATAAGCATTAGAAGTTTAGTTAAACTACTGGAACATTAGGTCATGAATGCTAACTTAATCAATTATATTAGATTTCTGTTTAGTATTGTCGAATGATTTGTCACGTTTACGGCCACGCATAGCTCCAGCGATGAACTTTGCAACTGGTTGCAAAGACTTATAAACGACCATTTCGCATGACTTTAACAAGCATCAAGCATCGCAAATAATTTCCGATGCTCTCTCCAACGTATAAGTTAAAGACAGGTGAAAAAAAATGGTCGTTTAATAAACATCCATCGCCGCAACCCGGTGCACAGTTCATCGCTGCAGCAATGCGTGACTGTTAATCGTGACAATTGTAGAACAAAGAGAATTATGTGACGTACCTTAAGTATGGTATCCGAGGTCCTACGCCTTGCGAGCTCATCTTCGCACTGGATGAGACTGATCAATCCACGTCTGCTTTTGTATGCCATATGCAGTGCCCTACAAACATCATTACAATAGATATTTTCATTAGCCGAGCGCAGTTTATACCGAGACAATAGTTATTAATAACGTCAACTATAAACACGGGGGATGTTTAGTAAATATTGAGACTAGAATTTCTAACTGGGTTGTGTTTTGTGAGAATTGTCATCAACTCATCATATTGTTCTAATTATTTGTGAGTGGCAGCAAGATTTAGATTGGCATTGTCTTATTTTTTCGTAGTAAAATAGTCGATTATTGGCGGTAATTATACAGATTTAAAGTCGTATTCTGTGCATATAGCTAGAATAAACGGAAGTATTCTTCTGTCACCTAAAAGTTGACGCCGCCAAAAGTCCCAAGATGGGTAAAATGAAAGGCAAAAGTGTTTATAGTCTCCCGTTGACCGTGCTAGAAAGGGTATTCAAATTCTGCAAGTGAAAAAAATAACGATACCTTAAATATATAACAACCCAAAAAAACTAATCAGCTATTAATACAGAACTATGTAACTCGCTTGAAATTTAAAGCATTTCTAAGTCTTTTATAATATTACGTGGCGAGTAGTTTAGCGATGCTTAGTTGACCAATCAGAAAGAAATTATCGTTGGGTGCATGTGATACATTCATAACGTAACGCACACGTACAGTTCGGGCCTGTAGAGAACGTGCGCGTGAAGATAGCTGTTACCTGCACAGTATCCCCCGCGCAAACCCCTTTCTCATCAACACTTCAAAAATACGCAATAGCGACGCCATCTGTAAGTAACTTCAAGCCCGTCATCTGTTCTGGCCTAAACTGTAAGAGATGTAGGGCTTCAGTTTCAACCGTGATCTATTAGAAAGGGCGCGTCGTTCTTTACCACATTTTATCCCAAATTCACCATCTGATTCTACCCAACACTTGTGGCATATCGGATAAATTTGCCTCGAGAGACACTTTTCCTTGTTTTTATAACCGTGTCGGATGATATCAAAATTTGGCTTGCTAACACGCAACAAATTACAGAAGTTAACGACTGACTATAGTGGTGAACCTGTAAACCAAACAGGCTAGCGTTTTTCTTTACGCTTTTGCTCGGTTAGTTTTCGTTTTTGAGAGAGCATTAACTTTTTGTTTGAATCGCCGATGGAGCTATAGTTTCCATTGAAACTTACCCAGGTAAGGGGTCCTCACAGTTCGCCAGTGGTTGAGGGAGCATGTTCAGTCGGTCTCCGATCTCGTTGGCCTTGTTCGTGTCAGCTAGTAGCCAAGTTGCAGCCACGCCCACTATGTTCGCCCACCACTCCATTACTGGGTCCCAACACCCTAAAACAAGAGTAAGTTGAGGTACTTTTCAATTATTATTAATTGATTATCGTCAGATCTTTTTGGTTGTTAATAGTGAAAATACATCTTAGATACGCCAACACAAAGGGGCCGATGCCGCCTCGACGGCAACTTCGAAGACACGGCGTGTGGTTTTCGGACGCCAGCATGACAGGCTACCTATTGGCAGTTCTTATTGCGAAGTCATAGCAGATAAAAAAAGTAAGGGGGAGATTAAACTGCAGGCAGTTGTACAGGTTAATTTTTAACTTTTTCTTATTTTCTTTAGAAACATTTTGTTATGAAAATATGCTTTAGTTATAGACTATTAAAAAATTGTACAATTGTTTTTACATATTTTTTGAGTAAAAGTATTTAATCAGTTACTATAAAAAAATATACTCATAATTTACTACAGGACACGCATCCATTTTCGTCTCCACAGAAAAAGTCAAGTTTACTACAAAGCAAGCATTATTTAATTGGTCAGTTTAAAGTGAAAGTTAAAGTTCAGAAGAAAGTGAAAGTTTGATTTTGGCTTTTAAATTTTATAAAAATGCAGTTTTACATAGACAAGTTTTCTAACTTCAACCGCCTTGGGGCAGTATTTACTCAAAAAATATGGAAAAACCATCATAAAATTTTTTATCGTCTTTTTCTAAAGCATATTTTCCGCACTGGCCCGAAACGAAAATGCGAAAAAGTAAAATATCGAACCACCCTATGTAAATACTTCACACACACCTGTATATCTGACAGATTTTCTTTTAATAGTATTGCAAACTATTTGAGAAAATTAGTTGTTATAAACAATATTAGTAAGCGAAACTTAAAACATAAGTAGTACAAATTCAAATTCAAATAGTTTATTTTGCAAAGCAGGTATAGATATATACACTTTTTACACGTCAAATTTAATCTAATAAAGAAAATATATGTAATAGAATAATAAATGTACATGAACTAAATTAAAGTCTAAGTAAAACTATATTACTCGTCTATATGCACAACTTTTTCTATAATGTATATACAAAATGCGTTTTTTTTTCGCTTTCATATAGTTCACCGGCCGGCTGATCTTTTTATATTTTTATTTGTGAAGGCCTTTGAGAATTATTTTTCGACATTCTTGTATGAAACTGAGAACAACACTCAAGGTGATAGTAATTTTCGCTTAGCTTGCTTAGCCCCCCTAGCGAAAGTTGTTCATATAATAATAATAAATTTATTTAAAACATGTTTAAAACAAAATATTATATAACAGAGTTTGTTGTTATACATGATTACTATTGATTACTTAAAAACTAGTTAAAGTAAACAAGTTGCTATTAAGTACGTCTGTGCCCGAACTAGGCGCTTAACTACTAGACTAGTGTTTTAGGCGGCAGCGCTCTTCCAATTTTTAATACTAGTTTTGCACGCGGCTTCGCCCGCGTCGATTAAATTTTTGTGTAGTCCTATCGAATATGTCAATATTTTTCGGACCGTTAATTTTATAGAACGTATTTCCCTAGATAAAGTGTCTTTTACGGGTAAAAAGCGGGTGTGCCAAGTGTGGACTGTGACTTGCATTTCACAATGCACACTTGGAACCACCTCGGTCTGGATCCTCGGTTCATGTCGTGACGACGTTTTTTAATTTTTTTTTCGTTTTAATAAATAGCAATGCTTTTAGTACGTTGGTAACTTATTAAATAACCTTTTCTATTGATGTGTGCTTGTCAACGTACAACGTGGTTTTTTTACATCACTTTTCTATAGAAACTTGAAACCCCATTGCCATCCCATAGTCACTGTTTTATGAGATAAAAAGTAGCCTAAGTCTAGAACTTTACTGTTGCAAAGTTTCAGTCCAATCGCTTCAGTAGGTATACCGATACGGGGCGTGAACGAGTAACACTTAACTTTTCTATAGAAACTTGACATCTCATTGCTATAACATGGGAACTGATTTATGGGATAAAAAGTTGCCTATGTCCTATTCCAGGTCTAGAAATACATTTATGCAAAGTTTCAGCCAAATCGGTTTAGTAGTTACAGCGTGAAAAAGTAACAAACATACAGACATACATCCATACATCAATCCAAACATTCGCATTTATAATATTTGTGGGATGTTATGCTAGTTTTATAATGAGTGAGACAAGTATAATGATATAGCGTAAACTAAAGTAAATATGTGAGGGGTGTTCCTCTCTGTGTGTGGGTGTAGAGTTCATATGTGTGAGTGTGAGAGGATGTGTCAAATGTGTATAAATGTCAAAGGTAAATGAAAGATAAAAATGGGTAGGTTTAATGTTAAGACGGGTACTGCCTGCGTTTTGAGTTTCGCTTACTAATATTATTTAACCTTGTCAAGACCATGTCAAGTTATACACTTGCAGTACTACATTAACCCCTATTGGTAAAGGATATAAGATAGGTACAAAGGCCAATGTGTACAGCTTGATGTGATCTTGACTGCACAAGTTGTAGGTGAGTACATATGTACACAAGTGATAATATGGCTTACCGATGTACCTGTGCAGTAGTCGAATTTGGAAGCCCGGGAAATGCTAAGGCAGCAACAATGAAGTATTACATTATTGTATTGACACTTACTCATAGATAATTACGAAACTTGGTAGGCACCCACGAGTCAAGCTCGCTTAGTCTGGGGCCACAAGAATACTTCATTTGTAAAATATGTAAAATACTTTATATTTAGGTTTTTTCGTAGTAATTAAGTTCTTTATTGTAAGAATCTTTGTTCGTATTTGGTAAATAAATAATTTTGAATTTTTGAATTTTGAATTTGGCGAGCAGTGTAATTTGCACTTTAAATTTATATAATAGTTAAAGATCTATTGGATCGGTCCCATACAGAACCTTTAAAAAAATTATTAAGCTATGAGCTTCACCACATTTTTTCCTCCAGTAATTCTAAGCATTTCTAGCACGGGCCCTTCCCCCCCGCCAGCAGCTTTTTTTTTGTGGCCCGGGCTATAAATGGTTAGAATTACTTCAGGAAAAAATGTGGTGAAGCTCATAGCTTAATAAATTTTTAAAGGTTCAAACCAGTAGATCTTTGACTAATAAGATACAATTCTGATTGTAAGTATTAATGACGCTTTCGGGCATCATCGGAATCGTTTGTTGGTGTCTGCGTGAATGAAGATTCACGACGCGCCCGCCATATTAAGTGTGTACCTACTGTACTGCGTTTTACTGACCAGTATGTTGCGGTTCATCCGTGGACACATCGTCAGTGATCAACTTTATGAGGAGGAGCACGTCGCGCGTGTTGCTGCGCTCGTCTACACATAGAAGCATTTGAAGGCTCTTCTGTAGGAGCTCCAGGTGGTATGCCTGTAATGAATAACGTTTTAGTACTGTTTCTAGGCTTAAAACTTAATTTCCATCACTCAGCCTCAAATTTTCGAGGGCTTCACCACAATATGGAAACAGTTGTAGCGAAGCGTCAATGTCAGTCTGATTGTCCGTCCACGGCATAATTTAACAATATCTAGTTTTGATTTTGGGGAATTCTGATGAATAATTGCTAACAACAAAATTGCCGTGCAAATTAGTACCTACACCGTCATTAAATTTACACAATCCTAGGGCTCTCACACTTTAATATGAATTTCTTTTAGTCTTTTCCAAGCATCGTCTTATGCAGATTGCTCCTTTATAATATAATATAATTAAATTTTTTTCAACCAACTAAAGAATCATGTTACATTAATAAAAACACAAATACAATATTAACACACAAAATTAAATAATTTAAAAACCAAAATAGTATTTTAACTGGTGTCAGTACATGGATCATACTGCAATGACTCAAGTACTGACAGTCAAACCGTTCCGCTTTTGGGGCAATCTGGACTGCCAGGACTCTCCTCCCCTCTGGATACATACCTTATTCAAACGTATCACATCTGCATATACGGAACCCGTACTTTCCCTGCGGTCCGAAATAGAATTAAATCGCTAAAATCGATTACGAAAGTATGAAGTGAATGGCTTATGAGCCATTGTAATTCTATTTCGGAACGCAGGGATTGTGTACGACGCACACTTAACACACATTTTATTTTTGCCTTTGCCTCTTGGCACTTGAATAGTGTGGATACGTTTTTGACATAGGCTAACAGAGTTTTTAAATTTTCTTATTTTCTTGTATTGTCACAAGGAAGGGTAATAAGTTAATCACTATTGTCGAACTTACTCTCATAGCATACGCGAGTGGATCAGCCGGATTAGGTAGTCGAGAGAAAAGAACCGCCGGAGCGTGCTGAGTGTCATAGCTCCATCGTCTACCTATAAATAGTATTATTTGAAAAACAACACATAAATACCCTTAAGGTGGATGGTCCAAGGTAGTTTTTATAAAAAACTTGTGAGAACCGATAACGACGACAGAAGTATTATTATTTAATTCTGTTACCTTTTTCCACACGTTCCATCAACTTTACACACGCCAATATTCAGTTTTTCTAAAAACAAAATATGTTTTAACAGTCTCATTTTGCAATTTAAAACTTTCATACATTGGATTACAAAAGTTTTAAATAACAAAATTAGATTTTAAAAAAGTTTGTTTGTAAAAAAAACTTTTTATTCACGGGTGTAAAGTTGATGGAACGTGTGGAAAAAGGTAACAGAATTAAATAATAATACTTCTGTCGTCGTTATTGGTTCTCACAAGTTTGTATGAAGATTGCCTTGGACCGTCCACCTTAAGGCCTTAATACCCGCTACAGACTTGCTCAGCTCGTACTACACTGGGACTTAAATATCATTACTGAAAAGATTAAACGGTGAAAAGGTTATTGTAGTAACTTATTTATAACTACTTACTTGGGTACTGAAGCTAGCAAACAGTTGCACTCTAAATAATAGCACTAGACCTGCGCTAAGAAGGGATTTTAAGACATTTTCATGGGATTGGAAGAAACAGGATCTACAGGCCGCGTCCTTTTAAAAGAGCGCTGGAAGCGATAGGTTTGCGCATGGGTACACTCGCGCACGAAAGTACTAGGCTGTTGTTTTATTTTTGAACTAGCCTATCGCTCGCGGCTTCGTATAATGGTTATTGAAAAATATATTTGATAGAATATCACAAAATAGAATTAATACCATACAATACATACAATCGCCGCCAGCGCTCTGGACGCGACCTGTACGCGAGCAACGCTGCGGGACGCCTGGTAGTATCTTGTAAATACACGGTCCGTCTCTCAAAGTGTTACCTATTAAAAATGCTGTTGTTTGGTCAACTTGCATACTTTCAATTAAAAAATCAAGGCATGTCATTATTATTGTTCGATATGACCTCCTTTCGCTCAGATGACAAATGCTGCGCACAGTGCACAAGATGGGCTTGAGGGATTCGATTTCATTTCCGACAGAGCACTGCTTTCAACACTTCCTTACTTGCGTATCTTTTTGTTGACACCCTAGCCTCCAGAATGGATCATATGAAGAAGTCCATCGGATTCATGTCTGATGAGAATGGAGGCCACTGTTTTTAAAAAAACAGACTGTTGAATCCGGCGAGCTTTATGCGACTGCGCAGAGTCCTGCTGTAACATCTAACGGTTCGTACAGAATTATTTGCTTGCCCACGATATCAACACATTGTATAACACTCTGACATCCTGGTTAATAAAAATGAGTGGAGAGCGACCATTTACTGTTACTGCGGTCCAAAAACCATAACAGAAGCAGGCGCTTGTTTTCGAACGGCTTATCTTTAGTCAAAATTTTCGTTGGACTTACCCCGCAGCCAAATACGATCAATGTGTTTGTTTACGTATTGTTGTACCGCAATATTTTTTTCAACAAACAACCATGTTTTCAAGATCGCCATTTGCGTGCAAGGCTTTCTGTCCCCGTGCTCCTTGAAGACGAACTGCTTTTTGTTCTAGAGTAAAATTTTGTACTTTTTGTATCTTGTAGGGATGCAATTGCAGTTTAGTTTTCAGTCAGACACGTTCAGACTTTTGGCCAATTTTGTAGCACTTTGGCGTGGATTTCGTTGAACTCGGGCCTTCACCGTTCGAACCATTTCACCACCACCCCCATGCCGTTTAGCAATACTCCTAGTTACCTTGTAACGCGTAATAATTCAATAGACTTACACTTTCTTCACACGTAAATGGTGGAGCTTGCGAACAATGGCAGGTTGTGATTTTCCAGCCAAATACAAGGTGATGTTAAGTTTAACATAATTTATATTATGTTAAACTTTATATTATGTTAAACTTAACATCACCCGAGCCCTGCGAGCCGCAGCCCGCAGTGTGAGGCGTAACGTCGTCGCGTAAACGTCTTTACTCGCCCAGATGAAGGCAGTCTAAATCTGCTGAAACTGGTCGGCTTTCCCGATCATAACACGTATTGAGGTGAGCCGTTTTTATATAAATCATAATTTATATATTTTTTTTCAAATTCAACTCTGTTCCCGCTTTTTTCTTTTACTTGTTACCATCTTAACAAACTGACGTTTTTCCAAATTTTGGTGCGTTGTCATTTACAGTTTCACAGATGCAGCAGTACGAAGTTGGTATTATAACACTTTGAGTGACAGACCCTGTATATAAAATTTCGTTTTTTGAATGTCAATGTATGTAACTCTACCTGATAGAAACTTGTGTCCACGCGGTGTGAGCAGCCAGCGGAGACGGACTGGTGGCGTGAAGCAGGAATCGGTACATGCTAGCCGGGCCAGGCGCATGTAGTAACTGGATAAAAATTTGAACCACTTTAATACTATTGGTCTGTCTATAATCTTAAGAGCCGTTTAGCAAGCGGATTGTAAAAAACCAGCCAAGTGCGAGTTGGACTCACGCACGAAGGGTTATATAATAATAATAATAAATATATATATATATATATATGTTTACAATATAACAGTTATAAGTCGCCGTCGTTATTATCACCAAATCATGTAAAAGTCAATTTTTCTTTAAAAAAGACTTTTGTGTGGAATAAATCTGTAATTGTGTATAAATCCGCCCCTTGTCCCTAAATACAGTTTGTAAAATAATTGTAACGTCCAAAGCTTTTCGCAGTTTGAAAATCGGAATGCAGCACAGATGGCGCATTGGACACTACCTGAACAAAATATTTATGCGCCAACATAGAACAGTGACGTCAAATTGAAATCATCAAATACTTCTATACCATAGCTTGTCCACTTTGTGCTTACCGCGCCAACGCGGTACGGGGGTTAGGGGACGGCTTTGGGGAAAATGATCCCTCCACCCTTCCGCCACACCACCCGCATTCTCTCTGACGCCGTCCCAAATCCCTGTGCCGTGTGGGCGCGGTAAGCACGAAGTTGACAAG
Source organism: Ypsolopha sequella (assembly GCA_934047225.1). Taxonomy (NCBI): domain Eukaryota; kingdom Metazoa; phylum Arthropoda; class Insecta; order Lepidoptera; family Ypsolophidae; genus Ypsolopha; species Ypsolopha sequella. The sequence goes on from OW203985.1 coordinate 15,701,073, forward strand.
CTACCTTTGATATAACATGGCCGGTTCCACCACTTTCAGAATTTGATACGGCATTGACATCTCATCTCAACTCATTGACATCTTAACCGTTGGGGCCGTAAGGCATTGGAATGGAGACCACGTACAGCAAAGCGCAGCGTAGGCCACCCTCGTGTCCGCTGGACTGACTATCTGAAGGACGTTGCGGGTGACGACTGGATGAGGATGACTGACGACCGCCAAGAGTGGCGTAATATTGGGGAGGCCTATGTCCAGCAATGGACGAATACGGGCTGATGGATGGATGGATGGATGGATGGATTGACATCTCAAGCCTAAAAAAAATCTTACCCGCATAACCAATGGCCGATTTTAGGCATATGATCCTTGAAGACCAACGCCGCAGTCACGTACGTATCAGCCAGCATCTGTCTGTCTCCACCTACTTCGGCCAAGTTGACCGCCTGTAACGCCAACAGTACTCGTTCACTTCTACCGCTGTGAGACGACAGGATCTCCAGTTGCGCTAGACGATGTGACACGATGGACACTTCGGCAGCCCAGTGTTGTGTGGCGCGACGGGACGGACTAAAAAAAATTATACGGTAATGACTACAAACGTATTCTTAAAACATACATATCAACACGACAGGTATCCCCGAAGGGGTGTCAGAAGTGTTTCTGAGTTTGAACTGTTACTACAACGGTCAACACTCGTCACACTCTTTTCACCGATGATTTTAAGGTCCCAACGAGGTAGGGGGTGAGCCTTATTGCCGTACTTCAGGCAAAAATGCAAGTTTACTTATTTGTTTTCCTTTAACGTCAGCAAGCGTTAGGCCACGCAATATGTTTTGCGAAAAACTTTTTAATAAATATATTATATTTTGCTTTTATAAGCTTTATTTATTTCTTTTGTTTATTTATTTGTATTAAAACAATTTAAAAAATTATTATTCGATATATTTCGACCCTCGGTATGAGGCCGTCATCAGTCGAATGCTCCTGATAAAAAGTGTTCTGTGGTTGAATGCAAAAAAAATATTGACAGATAAGTCAAGTAAGTTAGTTATGTTAATAAAAAAGTAAGAGATGAAAAAAAGTTTTTATGTATGAGACACTGGCCAGTTATAATTTATTTTGAAAATACAATTACTGAAAAGTAAAAATACGAAAGTTCAAACTTCAAAATTTCACTACACATTTTTCACGAGCCAATTGAACTTTCGGGTCGTAGAAGAGTACTAAATTCTTTAATCATGTCTCATTGAAAAATGGATTTACGTCGGGAACAATTTCGCGGGATGATTTTTTACGAATTCAAATGTCGCCTAAAGCTGGACAAATCGTATAATACGTCTGTCTATATTTAAAGTTCGCGACAGGCGGGAGTGTGGGCGATTTCATCCTGACCTGATGCCTTATTGTCTAACTTCAACATCTATCGCTATTGCTTTCAAAAGTACGCGTGATTGGCTAGAAGTGATGAGTCACGTCATTTCTAGCCAATCACGTTACCTTTAAAGCAATAGCGATAGACGATTTCATGACTATTTCCTTACACAATCACACCTCTGTATGTACTTGCCCGCACTCCTGCCATGTCGCGTACTATATGTAAAGAACCACTCAACGGATTAGGACGCGGTTTTTTTTATTATCATTATAGTGACCCTGGTATACATATAGGCTGTAAAGGGTGTCGATAAAATAACCACCAAGCCGTAAACGGGGCAAAGATTGAATAAACTCGGGCGGAGCCGCGGGCAATATGCTAATATAACTAATAAATATTCTTCTTTTCGTTAATCCTAATCAGCGCTGAGTAATCCATCAAAGAAACTTGCATTTAAGGCGCTTGAGACCTTCAAGTACTGCCAGATGGGTACATTCTAAAGCCTACTCCTCGTTTACGGCTGGACCAAATGGCTTGAAAAAAATATATATGAAGCAATAACTCTTTAAAAATATTTGCAACAAATTTTGGTTTCGTACGATCAAAACTTCTGTATTAAAAAAAAAAACAACTGCATGATGTTTTTTTGGCTTGAATTCCCTACTCCTCCTAATCTTCTATGACGTTTGGAAATATTTACACGCCAAAAAATTAAGAATTTGTTTAACTTTAAATGCAACATATCTCAAGTAAATCCAGTAACTTTTTCTGTTAAAAATATCGAAATATGTAAGATTTCAAGGTCAAAGGCTAAGAGGTGCTCTGCGCGGGCGCAGGCATCAGTCATGCAGTGGCGTTCAGACGGGGAGGCTGTGTCACTAGTTGCCACGTACCGCACCCTGGCGTCTGATGACATGTTTGCGAAAATATTTATAAGGATTTTTATTTGTGTGCGTTCAGAGTACTTTCGGCAATGGACTTAGTTATTTAGAGGATAAATTTTGCTGTGAAGTTCGCGCGTGGACGCTATAATAAACTAGAAGTTTGACGAGTTAGCAAAGAACTTTTTTTAGAAAAATTATAAATATATAATGTGATTGAGAAAAATGCCACGAAACCTAAAACAAGAAAGAAGCGGCTACAAAAGCTTTGAAAATACATGCAGTAAAGTAAGTAGGTACCTAATATAATCTACCTACACAATCATTATCCATAGTTGAATAGATATGAATAATTATTGGTAACAATTATAGTAGCTCATGGGTAGAACGCAGGCCTCTCAATTTTGAGATCCAGGTTCAAGCCCCGGTTGGGCATGCACCAAGGAATTTTTCTGAATATTTGTGCATACTCGTAGTATTTACTAATACTTACTACTTGCTGAATGTTTTGTGCCCAAAATCACCACCAACCACGTTGGGACATACTTATCGTCGGTGAAACGCGGGTGTACCGAGTGCGGACACACTCGGAACACCTCCAAAACCCCCCCGGGGATTCGTATCGTGACGATATATAATTATTATTATAAACTATAAGCAACAATTCACGCAAAAAACGTTGCTCAAAATTTTGTTTTTACTTTACTTCTATCCAGCTAAATAAACTACCTAAGTATCAAGGTTCGGACTAGGTTTAGCTCCGCTTCCGACCTGTTTTTTTTTGGACCAGAGCCCTATTTGAAATAGTTGTTTTAGTTCATTTCAGAAAAATATGTCCCAGGCAGGCATATCAAAGCCGTGGTATTTATACCTGTAATATTATGTAGAGATATTTGAATAACTAGAATTGTAGGTATAATACATATAATTGATATATTATTTCAGGGGCATCTAAAAAGAGACCACCAGAAACAGAAGGCAAAGAAAATAATCCGACAAAATCTGCAAAAAAGACTAAGTACTGAAAAGTTTATTCGGGTAGACCTGACAATATATTAATTCAAAATAATCTGTGCATGTAACCTGTAATGTCATTCCATCCATCCATCAGCCTCGTTCGTCCACTGCTGGACATAAGCCTTTCCAGGACTTTGTCATTCCCGTTGGTCATCCTGGAAGAATTGCCCATACTCACACATGCTGGGCAGGTGGGTTGGTGAGCGCGGTGCCGGAACCCTCCCACCAGTGACGCCGCTGCCCGTTACCAGTCTGTTCCATATAAGGCCCAGCTATAAGGGATGGATATACCGCCATCCATCGGTCCCAGGCATGGTGGGCCTCCTGGTTTTTTGCCTGTGAGCTGTCCTCTTACTCTCCCATGAATTACTTCGAGGGGGTCTCCAAGTAAGATGGTAGTACCTCCACAGTCGAGCCCGGCATCAGCTCTACCACCTATCAAATATCATAGTCATTGAAATTATGTAATGTCATTGAAATTTAGTAAATATTTAGGGTGCCAACAAACGAACATCACTTTCAAAACGGTAGCCGTAGACAACGGTAGGTAACTGCATATGTCGAACTATGTTGGCGATAGCCATCGACTACCATCGAACAATGGTAGTGAGCGTTAGCTATTGGTTGCATTCGACGCGCTGACGCTGCCAAACAGCGCCGACTGCACTCGATTGATGGTATTGTCAGCGTTGTATGGTCGACTGCAACCGACGGCTGACGCTAACGTCATTCGGTGGCAATTTATAGTATAGAGTAGTAGACTGTCAGAATACAGTCGGGAACACTATCTCATCGAGTAACAAGATGTGACCAACTCGTAGTGATGTAGAAAAAAAACTACATCAAAATAAACCGGGTTGGCTAGGCGCAACCTTGAGCGTTTTGTACAGTCAGCAAAAACAACGCAAATTTTCTGATAAAATAATCACGTCAATAAGTACTATGTTCGATATAGCGTATCACAAGGTGCTTAAAAATAAGGTTTGCATGTCCTATGTTGGTACTAATATCAGTCTGATTTTATCGAATATCTTTTTATATGAAAAAAGCTTTCTTTAGCACCTTTTATACGCTCTGTCGATGGTATGTACTTGATGATGTGATTTTTTTAATCAATAAAATGCTGCTTTTGCTGACTCTACAAAATTTTCCAGGTTGCGTCGAGCCAACCCTGTTTATTTTGATGTAGTTTTTTTTCTACACCACTACGAATATGACATAGGGTTACCAACTGTCACCCGACAGCCTAGTACGTTAAAAATTATATTACGTATTAAAACATATTCAGCGTTATTTGTTATGTTTCTCAGAGAAAAGCATCGTCAGGACCACCACAATCTCTAAGCTCATTCATTGCTTCAGAAATGGAAGCAAAGACAATGATCCAACAATAAACGTGGTAATATCCTTGAAATTAGGTAAATATTTAGGAATTAATATTATATTTTAATATTTGTTTGTGAAACTTGAGTATTTTTCTGTAATGGGTTTGCATTATTTTATAATTTATAGTAGGTTAAAAATTATTCTATATACGTAGGTAAATTCAAACTTATTTATTATGTTTTTCAGAGAAAAATATCGTTTGGACCACCACCATCTCCAGGCTCATTCATTGTATTAGAAATGAACGGCAATGACAATGATCCGACAGCCTCTGAACAAAAGACGATTGAAGACTCGATTCTGGTAGTTTATTTTTAATTTACAGCAAATGTATTACAAAATATAAAACAAGAAAATGAAAACCACAGTACAGAACAAGAAAATGAAAATCAAAGTGCACAACAAAAAAAAGGAACAAAAGGAAAAAATAAAATTAAAAAAAACGAAAACACACAGAAAATGTAAAACAATATATAGAACAAGAAAATGAAGACCGCAGTACAGAACAATGAAATAAACAAAGTACAGAACAAGAAAATGAAGAACAAAGAGCGCAACAAAAAATTAAACTTACCTAAAGTGAAGAACAAAATAAAAAGCAGAAGACTCATGATCAAGAAAATATATACATATATTTACCAAATTGAGGATTTATCTGCAAATCAGAGCTTACAAGTGTTAGCGAGGTGAAACTGTGGTACAGATAACGTAACATAATTAAAATTTACAGATTAAAAAATATATGTTTTGTTTATTTTACGTGCGAATACAATCTTCATAAAAATAAAAAGTAAAAGTTGCATCAACATCATTGAAACCGTTTCTGAGCAGTGGCATGCAGAGAACTTTTTGCTGGAAAAGCAAACAATTGGTCAAGAGCAACAATAAAAAAAAATATAAAAAATTTAAATATCACTTTGAAGAAAAAAATTTTGTACAGGAAATTTTCACTCTAGGGTAGACATTGTCTACCCTGGCGTCATACAAATTTTTTTTTTTCGAAGTGATATTTAAATATTTTCATATTTTTTTAATTGTTGTTCTTGACCAATTGTTTGCTTTTCCAGCAAAAAGTTCTGTGCACGCCACTGTTTCTGAGTACCCAAATATATTACATACTATCGGTTTCATTATGAGACCCGCAAATAACCGATACATACCACTCAAGTCTCTAAAAGCACCGAAATCAACAAAAATTGCAACAAAATAATATTTTATCAATATATTTTTTTGTTTCGTCATTATCGTTCAAAAATCATTCATATATAAAAACAGAAACTTTTTATGAAAAATTGTTTGACTGCAACCGACGACGGCTGACGCTACCATCATTAGACGGTTACCACCGACAAGGTTCGACGTCTAAAGTTACCTCAAGCCTCTGGCCTACCATGAGTTTGGCACTCGATACACGTTAGCGACAGCGTAAAACATTTGTATGAGTTTAGCGGTTCTAGCGGTATACGAGAGGAACCAGAATTTCCAATACATTATATTTTACGCAGTCGCCAACGTATATCGAGTGCCAAACTCATGGTGGGCCTACTGTTGACGGTTACCAACTGCAAAGTGGCGCTCGTCTGTTACCGCTCAAGCCCAAGATTTATAAAGGTCTGACCCCAATATCAACTTGGTCACTTTCGGGTATCCTCACATAACCGATTTTGATGACATGTTACATTAGAGCAGGTACTGTACGTAACTGTTGTATATGTTTTATATATTTTCGCGATTTCAGTACTATTACCACTAGTTCGCAATTACTATAACCACTAGTTTGTTTTCAAAACTACCAAAATATCACCGTGTAGTAATAGGTACAGAATGGTCACATCTTTCTGTTACAGCACCACAGCCTATTGAGCTTGAAAAGTTATAGTTATAGGTTTACGCATAAAACAATGCTACATAAATTTATTTCTACCTCGCTACGAGGTGTGAATCATTGCGACGCTAGCGATCTTTATAGAGGGGCGCGGGGCGTCTGCGCAGAGGCATGCGGGGAGCAGCGCCTGTAACTCCCCGGAGGTGAGGCCGATTGCTCAAGGCCGTTGGCGTGGGTAATCACCTTAAAGTTATTTGCAGCTTTGACAACCCCTTTTTTAGGTAATTGCTGAATATCAGCGCTGTAAAGTATATGCTGGTTGCATGCAGAGTAAGTTTTTTTTTATAATAAAGAATTTTATTTCTTATTTTTTGTTGCAGCTAATCTTAATAGGTCCTACTGTTTTGTATTAAATTGTTGTTATGTTTATTCATACCTATCACTCCACAAATCCCCTGCTCGTCTCGCCAAGAATCCTCCAAAAGGAAATCTCTGTAGAACTTGTCTTAATACTGCTGACATGAGTGCGGAGAACTTGGCGTGACCTTGACCTCCAGCCTGCACACTCTTGCCGCACACTGCTAAGGAACGATGGTACTCGAGTCGAGCGCTTGTTGTGTCACCCTGGAAGGAAGAAACGATACATTTCGCGCCATTCTGCAAGCGCTGAAGGAGTAAAATATTGAACAACCTATGGGCCGCTGAATGATATTAGAAATGATACCTTTTCCAAACCTGTATTTAAGAAAAAAGTGACAAATTTCTTATTAGATTCTTGTGTAAAATAAATTATATGTTTGCCAAAAGAACTATACAATTAAATACCTACATAAAAATGTAAATTTGTAAAAACATAATATAATATAGATAAAATTTGAGCTAACTATCTAACTGCGAAAATCATATTTATATATATATATATATATAAATATGATTTTTTATCCTGAATAAACGTTTTTTGAATTTTGAAATTGAACATCTATGCGCGTGGCGTTGTGCGTAGCAGCACCAGTTGTTGTATGAAAATAGACTGATGCATTGTGCACGTAATATAATGTAACTTGAACTACCACGCGAACGTATTTGGTGTGTATCGGCCTTTAGCATGTGTCTGCGAACATCTATGCGCGTGGCGTTGTGCGTAGCAGCACCAGTTGTTGTATGAAAATAGACTGATGCATTGTGCACGTAATATAATGTAACTTGAACTACCACGCGAACGTATTTGGTGTGTATCGGCCTTTAGCATGTGTCTGCGTAGTATACGGAACCAACCTGCCAAATTTCAGTTTGATGATTTCGTAACGAGTTATTGAGAAGTCTTTCACATTTATATAAAACAACATATATAGGGTCGAGAGGCGATTCTGAGTGTAAACTGTCATTAAAACAGTCAACTCTTACACCCTCTTTTCACCGATGATTTTCACACCCAAACCCGATTTAGGGTTAGCCTTATCGCCGTACTTCGGGCACAAATACACGCTTTTTAGGGCATGAAGTGTTTTCCTTTACCGTTTAGTAAGTGGTACAGAATTAAATGAATTTTACTGCATTAACATTAGCTGAAAAATATCTTAAAAAGGTTTAGAATAAACATCATTACGCTCTGAAAAAAGAGAGCTGAGCAGGGAACATTTTAGAGAAAAAAGGCGTTGAATGCTGTTAAAGTTACTCCTTTGGTGAAACATAATAGTAGTTTATGCTACAAGGGCGAAAAGGAATAAATCACGAGGACGATTTAAAACACGAGCGTAGGGAGTGTTTTAAACGTAACCGAGTAATTTATTGCTTTTACGCCCGTGTATCATACTACGTTTTTCAATGCATAGTGTGAGGAAATAAAACAAATATGATCTTGTGAACTTTAAATTATGATTGGCTCAAAAGGACTGTATCCAGAGCCGGGAAAGAAGTATAACATTTATGGTACACAGGAAAGGTTGCAGGTTAGCCAACTTCTCGTAAATTAATAAAAAATAATAATAATAAAGCCCTAGGGCAAAATAATCGACTTTCTGTTCGGTTTTGATGCATAAAAAGTGGGCTTTTACGAGCACTTGCATTGAAAAAACAATATGTGGTTTCACCTTTCTCAGAAAGTTATCAGCCTGCCGTTTGTGTTTGTAAAAGAGGCCAGCTTCCTTCGACTGAGACTTGGGCACCGAATCGCCATAAACCAGCAGCTTTATAAGACATCCACCAAGGATTACAAAGTTGAACAAGTAGATGAAGAATGTGTTGAATAGCCACATTCCCCAGGATGAACCGTGATCTGGAAAAATACAAAAAAATTACAATATTAGATTATTTATTAAAATTAAGACAGGTTAGAAATGAAATGAAATTTATTCATTTATGTAATAAAGGTACATTAAATATACATATTTATTTCAAGTCAGTTTTAATGTACAGTTAAAAAAAATATTACAAACAACAAATATATTAAGGCAAATTATTAAAGGTAGTTTGGCTTACTTAAATTTAATAAAATTATATACTTATAGAAAAGATATATATAAATATATATATATACAGGAATAAATACTTAAATAAATGTGATGCAATAAATACAACAAAGTTGATACATAAATAAATACAAATACATAAATATTATGCCTAACTCCACCCATTCGATTAGTCTCGCTAAGAAGGGCAAGAAACTTAGCAAGATCATGTCTTTTTTATACTTATACTTATATTAAGTAAAGGGATAAAACATACAAGACAGGAGAAATTTACATGATGAGATAAAAATGTATCTTAGTTTATTTATTTATTATTTAACAATATTAGTTATAATATAAGTTAAATATATACAAGTGATTTTCTCAAGGGTAGAACGCTAGCCTCTCAATCTTGAGATCCAGGTTCGATCCCCGGTCCGGCATGCACCAATGAGTTTTTCGGAATTTATGTGCATGATTATGATTACTACTTGCTAAATGGTGAAGGAGACATCGCAAAGAAACCTGCATGCCCTAAAAAGCTTGTATTTGTGCCCAAAGTACGGCGATAGAGCTCACCACTCATCACGTTGGGACCTAATAACCGTCGGTGAAACGAGAGTGTACCGAGTGTGGACTGTGACTTATGCATTTCATAGTTCACACTCGGAACACCTCTTACACCCCCTCGGGGATTCATGTCGTGACGATATATTTATATTTATTTTCTTTTCGATAAAATTTCGAAAAGCTCATTGCATATTTTAAGCATATCTTATTTGCGATGACAAAACCCACTTACCTGTTTTTTAAATGTTTTTGTAATTAATTAACTACTCACCCAAATCGTCAGCCAGAATCCTTCTTTGATCGACCCTAGCCGTGTAGTCAGCAGTTCCAGGATCTGCCAGAAAGCTTCCCAAGAGAGCACTGAATGGGTTGAATGCAATGAGCCCAACCATGAACGCGCACAACGCTAGCCGCGAATGGTCGCCCATTCCCATCACTATCTTGGAGTACTTTTCTTCAGGCTGAAAAATTTCAAAATATGTCATGTATTAGAGTGGTCACTATTAACTCCTAGATGTATAACATGATCCATACTTCTTTGGAAACCGATAATATTTTACGTAGATAGAAAATCGAGTAGTCAGAGGTATATAGGATTATAAAAAGTGAGACATAATATTTTTTATAGCACACGGCTCGTGCCGCAAACTCACACTCGTCAGAAAACGTTTCATCGCTCTCGTATCGTAATATACTAAAGCAACTTGTCAGTGTCACACTAAATGTTACATTACAAATAAACAAAACATTGTGAGCTGTGTATGAGTATTAAATTTTAACTGTAACAAGGTTCATTGACGTCAAACTAGTACTTATTTTATTTTACTTTATACCAGCATTTTAAGTAAAACAATTTTTTTTTTCTCCTCTTGCAGCGCTACTGTCTCAGAATTCTAGATACTCAGTGTTGGTTGTAACTCTTGTTACAACTAATTGTTTTTTGATATATTATTTTTATGAGCATACCTTATATTCGGGTGACGATGGAGAATCACTATCAGTGCCATGTGGAGAGTTGTATGGTGAAGAGATATCACTGTGAGGCGGAGTGTACCCTCCTTGCAAAATGATATGCTCTTTTACACCAGACTTCTCACAAATAATCTTCAGAGCTATGTTCTCTTGTTTAAGTCTGGCATTCTGGTTCTGCAGATACTTTATGTAGTCTATAGTTTTACGTAATATTCCGGATTTGTTTAGCTAGAAAATAATATATAATAAGGTATTTCATTGTTGTCAGATGGATTATTGCAATAATTCCACATGTGGATTACTCGAATCTAGTGAAAAGATACAATATAATCCTAGTTTCTATAAGGCTCTACATTGGGTTAATCCTAGGACATCTTCAATCTAGGACATAAAGGGCCTTCCACTTTCACACAGAGCTATGGCTTGAGTCTCCAAAAATAAGGGAGATGCTAGGATCTCACAAAACGAGTTGATAACTTATTTAGTTCTCCCTGGTCAAACTAAAACAATAAAAATTTATTATACTTTTACCTTTGCTTCTTCTCCCACAAGCATATTTTTCAACTCAATGATCTTGTCATTGATGCTTGTGCGGTACCTTCGTTCAATAGCATTGTGAGCACTTCTCTTTACTTCCTTAAATTTAGGTGGTCCTCCAGGGTGTCTACTGAGAGCAATTTTGTCTCCATCAAGAACAACAGGAATGCCAGTAGTTGCGAGTAAAGTGCCATTGCTGCTTGTCAAAAATGTTCGTAATGGCCTGCTTTCTGAATTTGCTTGAGTGTTTATGATTTCTTGTGACGCTGCTGGAAAATTATATAATTGATAATTAGTGATTGAAGAAGGTAGGACAGTTTAGGTATTTGACATTATGTAGTCATAATGTGGATAAGTTGTTTAATCGCAATTGGATTCTTATCTAATGAACAGAAGAAAGAAGTGTAAACAGAAGTGTAAACATTCTTTGGAATCTTATCATTAAATTTTTAGTAGCAATAAGTAATGTATATTATGCTATCTATTACAAGACTTCTAGAAGTATCTATAGTTACATCCATCCTTAGTTGCAACTTAAATTTATAAATCATCACAACATGAATCCCCGAGAGGTAGGCAGAAGTGTTCCCAAGTCTGTCACCGTCCACACTTGATACTCCCACATTACACCAATTATTAAATCGCAATGTGATTGGGTGGTGAACCCCATCGCATGCAAGTTTCCTCACAATGTTTTCCTTCACCATTCAGTAAGTGGTAAGTAAACAAGTACTTATGCACATAAATTCAGAAAAACTCATTGGCGCATGCCAGCAAGCATTCTAGTGCCTGAGAATGAAATTAAATAAAATCTTTGAAAGTATACTTTTAACAGAGTGTAAAAACTTGAATGCTTAATAGCAAATACGTACTTTGTACTGGAGCACTTGTATACATAAGTGTTTGTGACTCACTGTTGATAATATTTGATTGTAAAATAAGTGGAGAAAAGTTTGTTTCCCCTCCTTTTAAAATGAGAGGTGTGACTCCTTTAGCATTGTTCTGTATAATTAGAGGTTGGCTTGATGGCCGCAGTTTTGGCTCCTGCTTTACTTGGGTCACATTATTAAGCTGGACAAGAGAAGTTTGGCCATTTTGAAGTTGATGGAAGCTTCCCGGGGGCAGGTTGACATAAAGAGGGCTTTGGACTACTTGTTGAACTACTAAAGGCGCTTGAACAGACTGTCTCTGCCCATGCTGCGTAACATCTGGCAGCGGAGCTCCATCACAAATACGATAACTTTCCTCTCTCGCATATACTCCTTGTACAGCGTTTTTCTTAGGCGGGGGAGGCCTCTTTGCGTAATTTGTATGCTGAGATACTAGAGGGTTTCCTGGGCTATTGTAATAAGGCGATACTTGAGGTGAAGTGGAAGGTTCTATTTTTGTGTCGATGTTTAACAATCCGGAGTCATTATCAACGAAAGCCAGCTCTTCTTCTAGCGTCTTCATGAAGTCTCCGTCACAACCGCTGAGGAAATCTAGAAACAAATACGGTAAGTAAGCATTTGTTTGGATGGAATTATGCAGCAGGATTCATGCTTTACGTTTGTAAGAGCTTACCTTCGATTTCAGCAATGTCTTGAACATTGAATACATCTGAATTCATGAAGGCTTCTTCACGCTCCATGTTTGCACTCAAATTTCATGCAATAACATAATACTAACAATTATTTTGTAAATAAATCTCGCGCAATACCCCGTTGTTTACGTTTTTTGACGTTCTCAAATCTGGCGATGCGGAATCAGCCAATCAGCGAGCATAAAAGGAGTCGCGCGATATGACGTCACAAAAAGATGCGTTCATTAATACATAAAATGGTTTTTAATAGCCTAGCTATTAGCTAGACAAATTCAATATTCACTCAATAGTTATTGAGTTAATTAGTTCAATAGTTCTTTCTTTATCGAAAAGACAAGGACAAAACGCTTAAATTAAGTTTAGTCCAGTCAAATAAGTTAAGATGTGCGACACCGAATCGACACCAATGTAATTGTATAAACTGCCATCTATTGAGCTCTTAGATAACTACAAAGAGAACTACTTGAGCTACAACCAAACCACGCACGCAGTACCATAAAACTTTATCAAGCACTACCATGTCACTTTAGTAAAAATTACATATATGGCCAGCAGGTGGCATTACTGCGTTATTATGCAAAGAATAAAGTAATACATAACGTACCTATTGAACTTCAGTAGGACAGTATATATTTTCACACGTAAATTGAAAATGAACGATTCAAAAATACGGCTCCTGGACTGTGATATATATGCAAGTCACAGTCCACACTCGTACACCCATGTTTCACCGACAAATTACGCCCCAGCGCGACGGCTACTTCGGGCACAAATTGAAGTGCCTTCCGAAGCACGCAGACCGAACACAAATGTGCCTCTACAGGATTTGAACCCGTGACCTCCGGATTAGTAGTCGAATACTCGAACCACTAGCTAGACCACAGAATTGAAAAAATAACTTGTTATTCTTGTCATATTCGATTTATAAATGTGAAGGAGCGAAAGGTCTGTCAGGATCGTAATCATAACAGATGGACATAGATCCGTGGTCTCTGGCTCTCGTGAATATATCTTATTTATTTTTTTGTTTATCAGAAAAGGCACATCAACAATGTTAACACATAACATTTATAGTATACGAGTACGTGAAAAATTCTAAAACTAATGTTTACATCAGCACAGCAGTCATACTAAATTAAACACAAAACTAAGTGGAAAACTAAAACTAACATGCAATAAATACCTAATGTATACATAAAAAATACAAAATTAAACTAGCATGCAAGAAAAATATTAAATTAGATTATTTTGTTAATAATTTAGACTTAAAAGAATTAAAACTATCTCGAAAAATGTCTACTTAGTTCGTAAGGTCGCCATAATTTATTGTAAGTACGCAGTATTCTAGGCATAGAAGAGTGACTTGAGGTTTGTTCTATAGACACTGGACACGACGTGACACAAGGAAATCAATTCTTTCAAAAAGCTAATGACAGATGGCCCGGCCGCTTATAATATTATGAAGAAAGGATAGGTCAAGTATACGTCGGGGATTGTAAAGAGAAGTTAATTTAAGAAATGTGAGCCTTTTATCGTATGGCACTATATAATTTATACCTGGGGAGATCTTGTAGGTATGTAAGTATAAGTATTAGGAATATAGGGATGATCATACATGAGAATAATGTTATCTTTATTATTTGAGTTATAGCCTAACGTATAATTTCATTTTCAACTTTTTGTTTTGACGTACTGAAAACCTGGACGGTGATTCTGGCAAGTGCGAAAAAATTTGCTACGGCAGATTTCGAGGGATTTTCTATTCTGATTAATTTTTCTGCTTTCGCAATTTTTGTGAACGCGCCAGGATCGCCGTTTTGCATAAATATGCTGAGTCAACTACATACATACTTGATCAATGTAACATTGAAATACATATATGGTTTTTTCAATGGATTTTTCAGACCTTTATCTTTGTGATGCAAAGCCAGTTACCTTATTGAATAATTTTTACTCGATAAACAAAATTTTTGAAAATGATGCTTTTTGAAATTATTTAAATTTTTTCTCTAATGTGGCTTGAGTTTTTCTCTAAAATAAATACTCACACCAAGAAATGATAGTTTATTAATATCTGCATAGAAAAATATAAAAGTAAATAATTTATTGTAATTTTAATTAATTTTAATTTTAAAATCAGACTCATTCTGTCCATTTCGCACGCATTTTGGCGCACGTAATTTTCGACTTTAAGGAAGTCAGTCTCCGTTAAATCAGCATTTCCCAAAGTGTGGGTCGCGACCCAGTGGTGGGTCGCAAGCAGGTTTCTGTGGGTCGTGAAGAAATTTAAATCCAGGCCAACGACGCGAACGCGGACGTTTAGCCACACGGTTATTCTAATTTAAAGATAAAGATAACTACACCTCTTTCTTATGTCACAAAGTCTTAGTGGGCCCTCAATCTCTGTTTTTTTAAGTGGGTCGTGGTTCATTTAAGTTTGGGAACCACTGCGTTAAATAATAGCAAAGCTGTTGTGCGCCGAAGAAAGGTCTCCTTACGGATTATGTGCCCAGTATGCCCATTACCGCCCGCTACCTTTGTTAAATTAACTAAGCTACGACGCGAAGCATTTATCGTAGCAGGAGAACGCGCCGTGCCTGCTACGACGCACCGGCGTGGCGCCGCTGAAGGCATAAATTCATACTGAAGACATACAAAACTTAGTAATATGATAATAAATTAAAAATTAATATTTTATATATCTTTTATATGCCTGCATACTTGCTTAAACCCAAACTCGAGTCTGAAAAATTAATTTCACTAATATTACAACGGGTCATGAACCGTTTACTTGTGCAACTGTAGCATAATTATATAGCATTGGGACACGATAATTTTGCATGAGTGTCCCAATGTCTAATTATGTTCAGTAACACACAATACTTTATCTACGACCATCAAAAATATCGTCTTTATTTAAAATATTATCAACTAACAATTTCACAAAAATGAGAACACTCGTTTTGAACCTCGGGTGCGTCGTTCCCGTAAAGCTGCATTGAAGGCCAATCAAGATAAAGGGGGCGTGGCTTAAGAAATAAGGTCGGGAATTATGTCTCGTCTCTGTTCTTGATTGGGTCTCTAGCGGTTGGTAAATGGGCCCAATGCGCAGAATCGCGGTGTTATAATGTAATACTATAACATCGGATAAACAATCTAGGTACTTATAAAACTGCTTTTGATGTTGCAATTGCCTTATTACAGTATGGGAGTAGATAAAATGATCTTTTGTTCCACATGGGCCAACAGAAGAAGGTTACAGCGTATCTGAGAGTGCGAAAGGTATAATTAAAATGTATCGTCGATATCAGATATGAAACGTTTAATTTTATATTATAACATTATATTATTTGTAAATATAGAGTTCTTACTATATGTCGTACGAGAGAAACAAACTCGATTCTAAATATAACTATAGATAGATACATAGTCAACTACATAATAATAAAGTACACAAGATAATCTGAATTATTAACTAAAAAGATGAACATGATTATCGTGCACAACACAATAGAATATTTAATTTAAATATAGGCACGTGAGTGGATAGGTACAATAGTTATTAATAAAGGCCGGCATCAATCTAAAGAATTATTGCATACTGAACAATTAAAACTAAATCAATAACTCTTTGTGGTCAAATAATTTAACAATTCTTAAGGTCATTGCTTAGCTACACATACATTCGAAGAAACAGTGAAACTGGCTAGTTAACTTGACACTCTGTTGTAGTTATCTAAAATTGCTTTTACCGCCTGTTGCTCAAACTATTTACAACTACTGGAATGTCCTAACATTATATTTTTATTACATACATATTTTATTTTATTTATTACAATTAACAAAGGCACAACACCGTGAGAAATCAGTGAGGATCCTACGCAACAACTCGTGAAGTTCAATCTAACTTAGGCTTCGAATACTAAATGTATATATATCTATGGCATTTTCAAACTAGACTAAAGTATTTAAATCAGTCTTCCAGTCAATTACAAAATAATAAGTATTGTTTAAAGTAACTAATACAACGAAATAGTTATATTCCTTCTCAGTAAATCAACTTCTGTAGATACCTAATGCAAGTGCTTAAACTCACATACCTACATAAATCGTGATTTTACATAGAAACTCTTTTATTGATTATAGAACTGTGTAAGGTTATAAGTTATGGGTACAATCTAGTTTAGCCATTACGAATATTACAACAATAATTTAGTGTTAACTATTTACTTTTATGTATAAAAATACAATGACACTCGTAATAAAAATAAACTTGATTTTTACGTAAAACAGCGAATTGCGACGCGAGGTTTCTAAGCAAAGTTATATTAGGTAAACATTGAGCATTCACTTAAATCATAGTATCCATCTCTTATAAGAATGACTGTGCTAGTGCTAAACAACTGATGAGTGAACACAACTATTAACAATGAACATACAATATGGCAAATGACAAAGTTATTCTACCCGTAAAGTAAGGAATCTTATGTTGAGTCGTCGCTATTCGCTTGTGAGATGAGCTTTTCGCTCCAATCGGAGCGGATACGGACTAGAGCTGAGTGAAGCGAGCGTGAGGTAGTGGCGGCATTTCAGTCTATAAACATCACAGTCGCGGACAACTAATTGCACAATAACTCGTCTAGGCGGCTTAGCGCCTTCCGTCCTACACGGTTACCACTCAACCTAACACATTACATGCTAATTAAAGCTAACCTAATTCTTAACAAAGACAATAAACGTTATAAACATAAAAACGAAAGAAGAAACAAAAAAATCACAAAAGACAGCGATCTGCATCCGAGACGGAAATTTTATTTCGTCGTCGGACTGCATCGGTGACACTTGGAAATAAATAGATAAGAAGAGAGGTAGAAGATGTGGCCGCGGGGGCCATTGCAATCGCCCGGCCGGAGCGCCCGGTCAGTGGCATCCGCGCGCGGCGCGTGCTACCAGTAGCCTACCAATATGTGTCTTACTCCTAATTTTGTACGCCTAATTCAGTCTTATCGAATGTATCCTTCGAGCAGGCCCGCGCTGGCTCAATCCCGCTCAGCACTGCTGCAGTCTAGCGCGAAGTTTCTCGGCGGCATGATAACGCCTAACTGCTCGGGGTCACGTCGCCGTGACACTGAGAGGTCTTCCACGTGATCCTCGTCTGGTGGTGGAGACCGTGGCGAGGGTGGTGCTGAAATACCACCACTGCCTCGTGGAGGTGACCTCGGCGCTAAAGCTGCATGTGCTGCCGCCGCTAGAGCCATCGCGTGAAGAGCTTCCCGACCTCCGTCTCTAGTTGCCCCTTCTAGCGCTTGCTGCAGAAACGATGCATCGATCAGAGGTGCGCTCTGAGGACCATGACCATCGTCGTTGCCTCCTGTTCCGCTCAAGCCGTAGGGGAAGGCGGCGCCATTCGGTTCCCTCTTGACTCCGCGACTCATCGGCCTACTAGTCGTAATTCCTAGCTTCTTTACCTTATCGTACAGAGTACGTGATGGAACGCCGTATTTTCTAGAGGCTTGGAGGGCGCTCATACCGTTTCTAACACACTCTATTGCAGACATTATATCGGATCTCGTGTATTGTTTGTATCGTTTCCATTCCGGTTTTTGTTGGGGAGGCACGTAGGGAGCGAGACCGGCGCGCACGTCTTGTTGGAAATTAGGAGGCGGGGGTGAGGGGTGGAAAGTTCTTGGAGCATCGTCTTCAAAGGATCGTTCAGTGTAGGGAGAGTGGGCGTCCTCAGAGCGATCGGAGCGGTTGTAGTGAGGCGAGGATGCTCGAGAGGAAAGTCTGCGTGGGCGGTAGTCGAACGGTCGCTGAGGGCTGACGGGTCGGTCTAGCTCGTGGGCGGATCCATTTGAGTGTACACGAGGAGGCAGATGTTGAGGTATCGGGTGGCAAACTAGGGAGACGGGCTGTGAGGAATCTGCGACTGTGGTTTGGGCAAGTACGTTCCTAAGGATAGGCGTGTCACGGATGGCGAGCATGCTCGAGAGTTTCTTGCGTTTGAGAGGGTTCATGTCTGCAGAATCGTACGCAGCAGAGAGTACCGGTAACGCTGGTGGTGGGGGCGGCCAGCACGATGGTGGGGGTGGAGCAGGTGGTGAGACGCTGGAGGGTGCTGCGGGGACGACGCGGGGCGGGGATATCGCTGGGGTACGCTCGCCTCCGCCTGGATAGCGGAGAGATCGTCGGCGTAGCTCACTCATGTCAAAGAGACCTTTGACCTCAAGTTGTTCTGCTACCTTCATAATCCGAGGTATGTGCGCTTGAGTCACGTTCACCTCGCCAGTATACATGTACTCGAGGAGAGCTCTCATTTCGAAGTCCTTCACTCCAGGGAATAGTATACTGCAGTGATCCATTGACACATCGGCTAAGATCGATTGAAAATATGGTGAGTTGGCAGCGAGCACGACTCGGTGCGCCTTGAAGGTGACCTGGTCATCGACCACGAGGGTGCAGTCAACGTAAGTCTCAACCTTGATGAGGGCTTCAAGGATCTCCACAAGGTTGGTCTTGTGGTGGTTCCATTTTAGGCAGAAGGTCTGTTGCCCTTCGTTGCTCCCCATTTTTCTTAGTTGCGATTCTGTTGACAATACAAAAATATCATTAGGAAAATCGGAGAACAATTCCATTTTTAAATTAAACAGGGTGTCCTACGGCTATGCCACATGGAGGGAAAGTATCTTAAATATTGTAGATAGAACATTTTACAAACATCATTTAATTTTAAAAACAATTTAAACTGCATTCATAGATTTTTTAAATAGTTACATGGTTTAACCGGGACTCGAACGCGTTACATGAGAAAAATAATTACCTGTAGCTTTATCATACCGATCGAAAGGCTTCATCATAAGGATTATTTTTTGCTAAATAACATAGTGTCAGAAATAAAAAGAAGATCATGAATTTTAACATTTTTAATACAAAATTAATCAATTTTTCTCGTGTAGCGGGTTTGATTTAAATGCAGTTTAAATTGTTTTTTAAATTAAAATAATGTCTTCTTTCAGTAAAATATTCCATCTACAATATTTAAGGTACTTTCCCTCCATGTGGCATAGCCGTGGGACGCCCTGTATATATAAAGATTTGGTACAAACTATTATTAATTATTCCAGTGTTGCCGGGAAATACTAATAATTGTAGGATAAAATCAAGACAGCAATTTTAAGTGTTTTTGTATTCATTTATAAACAAAGATGTACTTATATTATATCAAATGAAAACAAATAAGTTTTTAAATATTCATTTACCTATTTCATATCTAAAGATTTGGGATAGAAGCTTTTGCTCCACATAAAGCTTTCTTACATTATGCCTATGCAAAAGATAACATTATTGGCAGTTACTGTTAAAATTAAGAGGATGGCCTACCCTAGCAACTTTTTTTATTACACGTCCAGCACAATAAGTCCAATGGCAAAGACCTTATCTGCTTTTGATAGAGATGATTATATGCTGGCTCAATTGCCTTTTTTTCTTGGCCACGTAATACTAGTGATCACGCAGCGGAACAACAAATTGTTGTGTTTTTTCCTAATACTAAAATATTTTTTAAGTATAAATCTTAATACATTGTTTATAAGTGGCATCCCCAGATAAAAGATCGGTCGGAGTGTCAATAAGGGGGCGCGATACAAATCAAATATATTTTCTTAAATATGAGGAGAGACCTAGTTTCTTCCAATGAACCCTTGAAAACCTGGTGTTGTCGATGTTCTAGCGTCAGGTGACCCGTTAACCCAATCATCCGAAAGTCAACAACTAATTAATGTGCACCAAGGAAGCGACTGCTGAGTTTTAAGTTCATCAGAGACATTATGATTAACACATTTCTACCTAATAAACCAATCATAAGACCAACAAGCTGTCAGAAACGCAAAAAGAAATATGCTACTATAAACTGCAAAGCAGAAGTAAAAATTGTGACAACAGAACAAACAAAATAGGTACCTGGTATAATTTCATCGCTAGTAGAAGTAGAGGCGGGAAACATCGCGCGGCGCAAAACTAAATCCGTGAATGCACAAAACAAAACTTCACTAGAGATGCGCCCTACGTTAGTACGCTTATCTACGTTCCAATACGCTCTACAGCTAACTAACGTGTGTAGAGAAGCAATGCCACTGCTCAACTGCACCTCCCTTCCAAATTAATTTACATACGCTTCGGCCCTTCCTCACTGCCAAATTGACTTTTTACCTTTTATTCGGCAGGTAAATCGAGGGGACCGGCGAAAGCGGCTTATTCTGCCGACCCCTCTAACAGGTTATCCCTATATCAAACCTTACAGTCACCTGTTTTATACCTTATTTTATTACGATAGAGTGTAGATTTAAACGCCAAAAAACTTCAGCATGAAACCAATAAAACAAACCTTAAATCTCAGCTACGGGGTTGCATGGCTACGAAATCTCGTAGCACTGCTACGAAACAGCTCCAATGTTAGTATTTCAGTTTCAACTGATAAAATTTGAAAACTTACCACTCGTTATAATAATCCAGGGTCCAAACTTTAAGATTTTCTGGAAATGTTCATAGAAAATTCTTGTGGAAACTTCGCACTGACACTTGAATAGTTCGTAGCACTTAAGGGTTGTTTCGCGGATATGACGAGGTCGGGAAGAGTTAAGTTAAGGGGGCCCAGTGTGGGCGGTATGCTCCCGCGAGCGTCAGGCGATGACTGCTGGTGCGAGGCGCGCTGCCTGCGACCGGCCCTTCAGCCGCCCCCGCCTCCGCCCCGGCCCCCGCAAGCCCTCTACGTGCGCTTTTTACGCGCAGCGGAGTGCATGCAATTGCGTGCGGGCGACCCGCGGGGACCGGGCAGACGCGCGGGGCGAATTGCAGCGCTCTGACTGAGGGCCCACGTCTATGTGTGCGTGAGTGCGCGCGCGCATGGTATAATCAAAGTTCCCGGTGTGCGTTCGACGGCGAGACGATAGAACTCCGATAAAAAATTGTTGCCTCGCCTAGTCGGCTCTTTATATGCTAACGTAGCTTCGCGTTGTCGCTAAGAAAGTAAGAATTTCGTTAGTAAGCCTTAGCTGTTTACCATAAATATCGAATTAATATGCCTCGTTGCATTTTCATTAGATAATAACAATGAAGGGTCTTAAAATCATGCGTATTTATTAATTAGATGTTGTTGTTTGTTTGTGCTTACTTTATAGTTAATACTGGCTATATAGCTAACCGTATATCAATTCAGCTAGTCTAAGATGCATCAGATTATAAAAACACCGATATTTTAGTCATTATATTACTCCTAAATAATAATGTGAAAAATCAGCTTTGAAAGGCGATAGTAAACAACAGTTGATAGAGCAGCTTACAGTCATTACAAAAATTCAAAGAACAAAATGAAGCCAAACATGGGCAAACTCTACGCGCCGCATAGAGTAGGTGTACGAAAATACTTCGCCGTTTGCGTAGACCGAACAACGCATCGAAACGCCCTAAAATTCCCTAAAAGTGCGTGAACAAATGGTACCAGAACGGGGTCACTGACACCTTCCCACCGTGCAGGGAACGCCAAAATAGCGCGAAATGCATTTGAAAATAGAACAAGATGTGTATGCAATATTTTTTGTTAGGAACGCGGCTTCCGCCGAATTTAGAGAATGTGTCGGATTTAGATTGCATTTGTAGGAATTTAAATAACTAAATTACTTGCTATAAACTTTAGCATTTATCGTCTTTAGAACTTATATAGTGTGAGTCAAGTAAGTATCTTATTTGAAATTATTGCACGCCAATTAGAATTATGAAAGATAAAATCAATTGAATGTAAAAACTATGGTTTCAGAGTGTGTTAAAATCTGTAAGGGACGTGCATTAAAATGAGTACCAAAGTATTTCGATATGCTTGCTTGATTTCGGCTGAGACCGTCAATCTTCATCGTAGTCAATTATCAATTTATATAATAATACAGAGACAATCTGCTTGTCTATTAAATTGATACTATTGAAGGGGAAGTTTTTGATCAATAATGTGTCCAATGTAGCTTGAAAGAAGCCAAAATGTTGGTGATTTGCGAAAATAGTATTCTTTCGAATAAATTGTTCGTTTGTGTTACGTAAATAATTTTTCAATGCATGTGCTCGTAAAGGCCCACTTTTTATGCATCCAAACCGAACAGAAAGTCGATTATTTTGCCCTAGGGCTTTATTATTTTAATTTATTTTTTTATTTATTTGCAATGGTTGGCTAACCTGCAGCCTTTTCTGTGTACCATAGATGTTATACTTTTTTTTCCACTGTTTAAGAAGATGGCATACACTAGCAACTTTTTTTATTACCCGTCTAGCACAATAAGTCTAATGGCAAAGACTTTATTTGCTTTTCATAGAGGCGATTATATGTTGGCTCTTTGGCCTCTTTTTCTTAGACGCGTAATACTAGTAATCACGCAGCGAAACAACAAATTGGTGTCTTTTTAGCTAATACTGAAATATTTTGTAGGGGAAAAAATATTGAATTTAGGTGATATACTTTCATATTTCTATTACCTAATTTAAAAAAAAACAAGTTGATATCTTAACCGCTTTCTTCAAGCGAACGTTTGAAAACAAAAAGAAAAAAGAGGGTGCAAAACATTTTTTTTTGACAAAAGTATAAATCTCAGTACATTGTTTATACGTAAGATCCCTAGAGAAAAGATTAATAAACCAAATATATTTTTTTCAATACAAGGAGAGTCCGAATTTCTTCAAACGAATCCTAGATAGACTGGAGTTGGTCATGCTCTAGGCTCAGGTACAGTCTTAACGGCTCTGGATACAATCCTTTTGAGCCAATTATAATTTAAAATTCACAAGATTGTATTTGTTTTCATTTCCTCACACTATGCATTGAAAAACGTAGTATGATACAAGGGCGAAAAGGAATAAATTACGAGGACGATTTAAAACACGAGCGTAGCGAGTAACTACTATTAAATGTGCCATTTTACCAACAGGAACATAATAATATTTTCTATAGAACTATTCCTTGTCCTTGTTAAGCAGTACACTTATATACTTACTATGAAAGTTATTGTTATGTGTCTACGAAAATGATTTTAAACCGTACAAAAAAGGGATGCGATGTTGTACCATCTGGGGAAACTCGATTACCATCAACTTTTCGCCTTTATTGTCGTGCAGTAATGTCCAAAAGTGGATGACAATTACATTAAGTTATATTGGCTACACGATGGTATCGACATACATATAGGTACGTCTTAAATTGTCATGTTATAGGGCGTTTTAAAAGGGTTGACTTGATATTAATTTTATAGACATCTCACTGAACAAGTACAAAAATAAAACGGCCTGAAAAATATAACGCAATTCTTTGTTCCCACGTCTCTGCATACTGTATGTAGGTAGGTACATTTCAAATTCCACTACAATACAAAAGCAGCAAATGACATTCGCTCACTTTAGCATCGAGTGCACTTAAGCCTCTCGAACGTATTGAATGATTTGCATATCGATTACGATATGTGACCGACTCTACACCGAACTCTTCATTCATTTGTAGGAAGCTGGAACTAAAATAAATTTACTTGAGAGAAATATACTTCTAATGGCTTTTATTTGAAATTTTTGTTAAAGCTAATAAAATTGACAATTGATAAAATTTATAATAGACACGTCTCCTGTAGTGAAATATCAGTATATTTTTATAGTAACTGACTAATTACTATAGCAAAGCACAAGACTTTAGAATTTTTGAAAAATTCGTATTATTACCGATATTTATCACTTTTGGTATGATATCGTGTCATGTGACGTCACACTTTGATTGCCAATAACTTCGTTTTTTTTCTGAGATATTGAAAAAATTGTTTTACTACTGTTTAGCTTTTTAAACACAACTGATTTTCATAAAAATCTTCATGTAGGACAGTGGCGTGCACAGAACTTTTTGCTGGAAAAGCAAGCCATTGGTCAAGAATAACAATAAAAAAAATATGAAAAAATTTAAATATCACTTTGAAAAAAAAAAGTTTGTATAGGAAATTTTCACTCTAGGGTAGACATTGTCTACCCTGGCGTCATACAAAAATTTTTTTTTCAAAGTGATATTTAAATTTTTTCATATTTTTTTTATTGTTATTCTTGACTAATTGCTTGCTTTTCCAGCAAAAAGTTCTGTGCACGCCACTGGGAGACGGGCTCGTTAATTATTATCTATGTTTTTGTCAAACAGAAAAATTTCGTACAAAAATGCAAGATTGTGAGTAGCCAAAATGTTAATCGTAATTTAATTACATATGTAACTAATGTAATTGGTACTTTTTCACATCCCAGATTTATTTTCTTCTACGTTTGCGTTGCTTCTTTTTTCTTTTAAGTAGTTAATTAGCTGTATTAGCTAGTAATTAAAATTGAGCTGTTTCAATTTTAGTTGCTGATAAAATAAATACAAGATATAATTGAATTTTGCATTGTGAAGATTGCACCACGCGCGCCGTTACGTATATAGACTTCTTAAGGGGGGCTTATCCCAATGTTGTCTCTTTTCTACTTAATTTTAAACCATGAAATTATAATATTTTGTGTCTGAAAAAAAAATATATATCTTAGATACATTCTTTCTGCTGATTTTTTTGCGGTTCAAAACGCGGTACGTTATACTTTGCTCGATCAAAAAAAAAAAAAACGAAACTTGGTCGATTTTTCATATTTTTTTCGTTTTATATAAAATTTACATTACTAAATCGTAGGAAAATTACAGGAATTACGGAAAATATAATTTATTAAGTACTTTTGCGGATAGTTTTCTGAAAATTTCACCGAAAAAACGTTTTTTGAGCGAAAAACGTGTTTTTTAAGAGCGCGCGATGTTCCGGTTCTTATAACAGCCACGGCACAGAGCGCGCTATTTTAAACTATAATAGAAGATCATAAAAGTTCAGTGCTAGTTGATGCAAAATGAGGTGCTCAATGTTAGGGATAACGGGCCCTTAAATAAACAGTTAAACGTTTCTACGTCAGATTTGCTTATCAGACACTGATTGAAAAATTAATGAGTGCATTTTAAGAGACGCAATTAAACCAGTTATGTACTGTTACTTGAAATATCAAGTTTGCAACCAACCACAAATTAATTCAAGTTACTTAACTAACGGAACCCTTGCTTGCTTTTTAAGGCGATAGTCTAAATATTGTTAGAGTGCATTACAGACTAGAGAAGATTAGAAATAAATTATACAGCAAGAGGTTGCAGGTTCAAATCCTGGCTCAAGGAATTTTTTCAAAATATTTCTAATTGATCCTTTGTAGTTTGTAATGCACTCTCAATCATATTTATTGCATTCAAAGCGATGGATTTCGCTATAATACATGTAATAAAAAAGTAATATTCTTAGGTGTAAAATAATGTAGTGAAGACATGTATACCTCTGCATAAAATATTTGCTAATGACTTTGAACTTAACCTACAATAACAACTAAGAACGCAAAAAACATCGCGCTGCAATTAACAATGCAAAGAACCACATTTGCAATTCAGAAGCAAAATAAAAATCAGCGACAATTGGTAGACAATAGCTGTGGACATACGGTGCATAAAATAAAATGCACAGTATTGTAATACCAGCATAAGTTGACGCTTCGACCCCGCGACATATCCCACGCGGCGCGCCCGCAACAAAAACTGCAAGTGACGCGGGGGTAAAAAAAAACGTAGGTACTAATAAAAAAGCAATAATAAGTCCCGCATGGTGGCTCGTTATAGGGAATTGAGGAGTCTGATCAACCGAGAGAGATGCTTCGTTGATCTACCATAAATGGGTTGAATACTGGAACCTCATTATATCACCCGTACGTCATAATCATAACACGAGGCAAAGCTTTTTATTTTACTCATTTATATTTCTATATTATACCAATTTTAGTGCAAACTTTAGCACTTACTAAACACACTTGGGTTTTAATAACCTTGATTAAATAAATACCTACCTTATTTTGTTGATCTTTTGAAGGTTAATTTATTTCAAACGAGCATAAATATGTACTTGGTATATCAATGACAATTAAATCGCATTAACTTTGCATAATTAGGGTTACTGGCCACAGTGACAAAATAAAATAATAACAAAAAGAGATAATAATATAATTGTAATTTCACGGGCCTTGCCATTTGTCACCAGCATCCTGCCACGCGCGGGTCGCAATGAATTTATTTTATTATCCGGGGACCCTCACTCTGCCTTATCTATGGAATTAACAGCTAAGAGACAATTAAATAATAGAGTATTAACCACCCCTGACTTCGCACGCTCTATCATTTATTATGTCTGCTTGTGCAATAGATTAAAGAGAGTATTTATATACTAAGAAAGTATTTATACATTATTGATGAGAGCAAGAAGTGCCGGAGGCAAAGTTTTCTATTACACGAGTCTAGCAAAATATAATTTAGTTTATTGCTCAAAAAATCTAAGAAAATTACAAAAATTGGTACATTGATAATTGATAAGCATAGCCTTACTGTGGCTTTTCCTTTAGCCCGTGAAAACGATAGCGTATACTCGTACAATTATACGTTCGATCTATTGTTTAAATTTAATTACAGACTTGAAAGATATCAATATCATTGTAATGTCGCTTTTATTTTATTGTATCTAATTACGATATTTAGATGCTGGATCGGACATCGGGCTATTTGCACACAGATTCGTGTAAAACATCGACCTATTTTATTACTTAAATAAAGAAAACCTTTACCTACTCTCATATCAAATTATAATTATAAACTTCAAAACGAGTTTATATTGACATACTTTATGAACGCAATACCGAAATTTAAAAATAGAATTACAATTTTTTTTCTCTACCAATATAATGTTAAAAGACTGTTTTTTTTTCTAATATTATACAGGGCAAATCCAATAAGTTAATATCACCAAGGAGTTTCCATAATTTTTATTTTTATTTTTATGGGACGCATATGGGGCGCGCCATTTTTACAGCATTATAAAATGTATTTACTTTTTATTTTTTTTTATTTTGATCAAAAATCCACAGCAAATACAATAAACATTAACTAAATATTACATCAGCTAATAGTGCCGATAATGGATTTTACTATGCTAAACAATAAATATACATAATTTTACACTAGGAACTAACATGAAAATCAATTTATAAAAAACAATACTAAGAAAAAGACGCAAGACTCAATGTTTACTCACTAAACTAGATATTAGTGTCGATTCAGTGCCACATATAATTTTGATTCCAATTTTTACTTGTCTATGGCAGCGCCCACTTTTATTTAGCGCATGCGCGGTGATGTTGTGGGTTTTGGCAGGCTCGGTTTTTAAACACACACTCGTGTTTAATATACCATTTATTATGTAACAGTTTCATAAACTACTATTTCGGTACGATAATAAACGCAAATTTTATTGAATTAATAAAAAAGGAAAGTTAGCAGCCGGTAATTTACCCAAACTATGATAGAAATAAATATCTATATTTGAACACTTGGTGATTTATCAATAAAATAAATAGATATAATGTTAATTTAGGTAATGTACCTATTTGCCAGCAGTCCGGTTACTTACGTGCCGAAATAAAAGTAGAACGGGTTACCTTTTCACCAATAACGTAAGCATTTCTGAAAGAATTTGACAAAAATATATCGCGTGTTTGTAATATAATCATGGAATTAATAATTGCATTATCAAACTGCGTACATTTGT
Source organism: Ypsolopha sequella (assembly GCA_934047225.1). Taxonomy (NCBI): domain Eukaryota; kingdom Metazoa; phylum Arthropoda; class Insecta; order Lepidoptera; family Ypsolophidae; genus Ypsolopha; species Ypsolopha sequella. The sequence goes on from OW203985.1 coordinate 15,729,369, forward strand.
CTGCATGTCTCAGTGCATTTACTTTAATTGTAAAATTGTATAGTCAGAAAATATTGTTTTTCTCAAACAAGCGTGTAATACGATCATAATTTAAAGAACTTTTCAATGCAAGTACTCGTAAAGGCCCACTTTTTATGCATCGAAACCGAACAAAAAGTCGATTATTTTGCCCTAGGGTTTTTTTTTATTTATTTATTTACAATGGTTGGCTAACCTGCAGCCTTTCCTGTGTACCATAAATGTTATACTTTTTTCCCACTGTTTAACGGCTCTGGATACAGTCCTTAGGAGCCAATCATAATTTAAAGTTAAAAAGAAAAACGTAGTATGATACACGGGCGTAAGAACAATAAATTACTCGGTTACGTTTAAAACACTCGCTACGCTCCTGTTTTAAATCGTCCTCGTAATTTATTCCTTTTCGCCCTTGTAGCAGAAACTACTATTATAGATTGTATTTATAGTAATTATTGAAAAAGATTTTTTTTTGACTTATACTTGTATATTTATTTGATGTTTTTCTTCTCTGAGTATAGTTCAGGAAACATAATTTGCACCGATTCACCTTGAAACTTAAAGGGCGAATCGGTCCAAATATATTTCCCGAACTATAAACGGGTATGAGTACTTCGTTTATGTTACTTTTTCCTATTATGATCGTTTTGGTGTCAGTAATTTCTGTTCGAGATAAACTCGCCAAGTTTACTTTTCAATGTAATTTTGTTAATGTTTATATTATGTATAAATTGTACAATAAATGATAAAGGAATAAGGAACCTTGTTCGAGATAAATTGAACTTCTAGTAGTAGTAAAAAACAAGTCGTTATCGGCCGGCTATATCAAGTATGAAAATCTGGCGTGTTATTACGCCAGCAACATCACTATGAAAATCCATAGCTATTTTACTGTAGTGGTATTTAAAATGTGGAATGAGGTTTCGTTACGTTTACTCCCAGAAATATCAATTTGCAAATAGGTTTTATAATGTTACTGGCTGAATTGGAATGAGAAACCGCAAAAAAAAAACATGGCGCATGAAACGTAAAATTTTATTGGATTAATAATTACTGATTAAAATGAGCTCAAGCAAAGAAATACAGAGTCCCATGAAAAGGTTTTGAATGAAGCACCAGACAGCAGTGGCGTGCACAGAACTTTTTGCTGGAAAAGCAAACAATTGGTCAAGGACAATAATAAAAAAAATATAAAAAAATTTAAATACCACTTTGAAAAAATAAGTTTTGTATGACGCCAGGGTAGACAATGTCTACCCTAGAGTGAAAATTTCCTATACAAACTTTTTTTTTCAAAGTGATATTTAAATTTTTTCATATTTTTTTATTGTTATTCTTGACCAATTGCTTGCTTTTCCAGCAAAAAGTTCTGTGCACGCCACTGCCAGACAGTGAATATCCTGGACGTCAAGATAAATGTTACTCTAGTTTACTCACCTGAATATTCAATGCGCAAAGAGGTTTTTTAAGAGCAGACATTGCGCGGCCAAATGTAATGCTATTTCAGATCCCTATAATATACACACTCCATGAAACTTACAAATACAATACAAGTGACGATTTCGTCGCGCGTGATGCAAAATTGAAAACTTGTTTCAGGAAAAACATGATTTTGGCAAGATTGTGGATGTTTTACAAACATATTTTTGGTTATTATTAATCTAGAAAACTTTTTCGATGTTTGACTAGTATTCATTTTTTAATTTTATTTACACAAAAAAGCAAATTCGGCTACACTTTTGGTAAAAACCGTTAAATATACGTATTATAGGGGTGTGTTGTTAAGGTCATACACAAACTTCACGATTTTTAGTTCCACTTAAAAAATGGATTTAGATAATGTCAATGGACTCAGGCTAAAATATTATAGACTAGCTGTTGCCTGGGATTCGTCCGCGTGGAAGAAGATCATGCGGCCCTTGGGAATCCGGCAATAAAATGTGTCCCAGTTTTCAAGTTGGATAAAAGTTATCGAACAGTGATCTCACTTCCTTCTTTCTTTGCAAACCATGTCTCACTGCTGAGGATCGTACAGTGGTAACCGCATCAAAACCCGTTTTGCGTGATGCATGAAATACCGACTAAAATTCTGTTTTGTTTTTGTGGCGGTATCTTACACCGCTATTTTTTTTTGGAATCTCATCAATGTACAGACAGACACAGCTCTTTTTTATTACAGATTTTAATAGTATTTAAAAAACTTGGCTTTAGAATTTTCAGTTATTATTATTATAGCAATTAGCCAGTTTCATCAAAGAAGGTATCAACATCTGTTATAGAATTGCTGCAACTAATTTCGCATTAAAACGTTTTATTTACCAAAGTAGATGACGCTATTTAAATGAAATAATTAAATATTTATGCGCGATCTAATATAGAACAGCGCCACTTCTTTTAAACAATCGTTCGTGACGTTTATTGGCCTTCATCGCCAGTAATTATTATTGTCTATGTAACTTCTAACAGCAGAAAAGTAAATTCCATAAATCTTTCAATGACGATAACTTGTCTGCGACAGCCGATTTGAATAAAACAAAAGCTATATTCTAATCCAAAATTAAGTTCTGTCCTCCTGTGGAAACAAAATGAAAATCCGTCCAGTAGTTTCGGAGATGTGCGCGATCAAACAGACAGACAAACAGAAAAGAATTTTAAAAATTGCCGTTTTGTGTTCTATTACTCCTTTTTAGAGTTTTTGGTCACCCCCTTTCTGTTTGTATTACTTTTCTATTTCTTCAATGTACAGACACACCGGGTTTTACTCTTTTATTATATGTATTATATTAATTGATAATGACATTCCTTAGACATCCACATTTTGTGATAGCGTTATAAAAATGAGAAAAGGCAAAAAAATTGAGGCGCGCGAAACGTGAAAATTTTATTGGATTAATATTTATTGATTTAAATGACCTCGAGCGAAGAAATGGATAAAATCCGATGAAAAAAATTTAAATGAAGTACCAGACAGAGTATTATATCTGGACGTCAAGGTGAGTGTTACTCTAGAAGTTGAAACCTTTCCTACTAATTTGCAAGCACTTTTTAAGTCCTGCCATTTGTGCATGCAGTAGTGATCGTTTGTACTAGTATATGAATATTTGTATAAAGATATTTCTTATTTTGATCATCCGTAAATAAATCTACATCTACTCCTGTATTCAAAATAAAACAACATTCCTAAGCCTCGAAAAATTTTCATCCCTTGCATGTTTAAGGCGATATGCGAAAAAAATACGGGTGTTTCTTTTCTGTGTATTTCATGAAATATACGGAAAATTATAATTAGTTTCTGGTATATGCATCTTGACTATATAATCTAGGGATTTGAAATTGGAAAACATGTTTGGATAAATTTTTCTCGATAGAAATAATTATTGAAATGAGGTCTTCAAACACACTTTTTCTCCTCGTTTGACGAATGGGAACCATATACAGAACTCAATTATATTTTATTAGGTGTGTTTCAACAATATCTAGAGATTTGATATTTGAAATTTTGCTAGCTATTTTAGTTTTTTTATAAAAATTATAAAACTTACGTTTTTCGCTTTCGCCCTGAATCCGCCCCTCTCGCACTGCGCGATTTTTTGCTTGGAGTGACAGTGACAAAAATAAAATTCGCATAGCCTCTGAACCTAGAAGAATACGACGCGACGACTTATTCCAGTTCTACAGAAATTCAAACTTCGATTTCGATAGAATTAGGGTCTGAACCGCGCCCGTCGTCGTTCGACGGAAGTGGTTCATTGTAGCGAAACTCCAAGGGAGCCGGGTGAAACAATACACGCTCTTCCTCCCATTGTCTATGGCTAGCCCTTCGCTATTTGCATCCGTACCTTTCGAGTATGTAGTACGATTGTGGAATAGATAGCGAGTGGCGAATTTGAATAGGGAACTTGAAGGTTCGCACTAAGTTGCTACCCCAAAGGAAGGTTTTGGATTGCAAGCTTTCATTCTTATGTAAATTAGTTTCTAATGTTGGGTATTGTTGCAATTACATGGAGCAAGATACATTTTCTATACATACCCACATAATACCAATAACTAGCGAAAAAAAGTAGGTAAGTCCAAAATCCAGTAAAAACTTTGACGTTTGACGTAGCGAAGAATGTAATTTTAAGTAAAAATGGACACTATTTGTGAGGAGTACGACAAAGTTGACCAAATAAAAAAAAAAACAAGACCAAATCAACTTCGTAAACTGACATACTTACCGACATACAAACCACCCTCAGACAACATTAACTATGGTACTCGCACTTGGGAGTACATGCTACCAAAGATATTAAACGAACTACCAAGTGAAATTATAAGTCAACTGAATCGTAATCCTCACAAAATAAAAACTATTTTAAAGTGTCACTATCTCGATAAAAAATTGAGAAAATTAAATAAGTAAAATTTTAGTTGTGAGCGCTTGCTCTTTATGGTTTCCGTTAGCTGTATAAGTTTTACAATATTGTATATTTTTCTTGTATTTACTCAATAAACGCATAAAAAAATAAAAAAGTATCAAAGGGAAAAAAAGGCCACAAAATATATAAAAACGAGTGCAAATTTTTTTTTTGTTAAATATCTAGGAAAACATTGATTGACTGCACATCAAAATATACATCAATTCACGTCCTGACAGTTCTTGAAATAGAAATATCCTTTCGCCTTGAATGTGTCAACACCACAGCAACAAGTCCTTAAAGGTAACACTTGAGAAAAATTACGAATTATTATTAACAAATATCAAATTAAGTTAGCTGCCGTGCATTTAAAAAACTTAACAAATTATAATAACTCAGTTTACAATAATACTATGTCAAAATTTGTTGAGATAAGTATCAGAGCGGTCGGAAATGGGTCAAGAGGGTAGATAGAAAAAAATGCAATAAATTTAGACATGGGCGGTTCTGCTAAGTATCGTTGTCAAAATATCGGTGAGCACCTGCCCCTCGCAGACAGGGCGGCGCGTAACGAACTTTTCTAGCTTTTTTGTTCAAAATATTGGCTTTGGGTCGCGATTGTTATGATTGGTAAAACGATAAAAAAAGAATCAATTTACTTGAAGTTGTGATTGGATTTCTATCCATAGCAAAAATATCGAGAAGTTCAAAATCTTCACAAGTCTTCTTCATGGAACCCACTGCTTATATACATTCATTAAACCTCTACAGAGATAAAAATCTTTCTATTAAACAGATAATTCGCCTTTACCCACCCGCCATCTTGTCTTGAAAGCCAACGAAATAAAACAACCGCAAGCTATCGTCGTTTTTTTTTTCGTTTTTTATACAGGATCATTTTTCTTTCTGGCTAGGGATTATCTCCTATGTATCTCCAATTGAATTTCATCTCTATTAGTATGGTGATAAGGTTTATTTTTTTGTTGGATGCTGCGATGGACCGGACGTCCTTGAGTGGACTCGATCTGCTAGCCCCATGATCGTCCCATGGCTTTGGTCGTTGCACTGTGGCTGGCTTGATACTTTTAAAATGCATTGGAAAGTTGAAAAAAGCTTGGGTATTTTGTTTGGCCTACATTGGTACTTCGTATGACAGAGCAGCGCAACTGATTTTGGCTCCCACAAATTGCTAAGAAAGAATTTTCACTGGTTTATGATGAATTTGCTGGACTCAAAAAAATGTAAGGCACCTTTGAAAACTTTTAGAGTATTGCGCATAGAAAAGAGAAAAATTTAATGGTCTGTTAAGCTATGTTTTTGGCGCACCTAAAACTAATGTATTCGAAGTGTTCGTAAAAACCACAAAACCATTAGTTTTCGTAACGTTGTACGAAACTGTTGTACCCTTAGGAAGTTTCACAAGTTGTATGCCCAGTTAAGGGTCGGTATAATGTCAGATGCACAATTTCAAATGAGCATAAAACATTGTGTAACTTGGTCAATCGGTTTAATAAAAATAATATAGATAAAAGACTATAGGGCTGATATTCGTGCAGAAGCAAAAACGCAAAAGCTTTAAGTTCGCTCGATAGAAAAAAATTACGAAGTTACCTCTATATTTCATGTTTTTCGAGTGTTAAAGGACCTTTCTTAAAACAGTTTGCCTTGAAATTTGTATTAAAAATAAGAAAACAAATGACCCCGTATAATTGCACGGGGATTTTGAATAATTCTGTTTCGTTTTCATTTAATTTAACATCTAAGAATTGGCGCTTACGTCGATTTATTCTGAGACAAGGCGGCGACAAGATATCTCGGTCGCACGCGCTTTTTGTTCCATGCTTTGTTTCGTCACTCACCCGTCGGTCAGTTGTGATCGCTCCGTTGAGACGGGAGGGCTACGTTTTTGCGCTCTCGACGTCCCGGTTTCGTAATTTAAATAAATCTCGTAATTTGAAACATGGGAAATAAATGCAACCAATGTAAAAAATGGAATAAAAATGTTTTACGAGTGAAAATAAAGCAGTGGATGAAAGTAATGCAAAGGTACGCCATTACTTAACAAAATAAGTCATGATAGGTCATGTTTTAATAAAGATGTTGAATACTAAAGGTTGTCTCAATGGACTAATGAATATCGCTATGTTTTTCGTCTGAGGTATTTTTTTTAGCTTACAATTTAATATCACAATAAATATGGTTGATGGATGTGGAAGAGGCGAAAGAGTTGTGTCTGGATCGTAGCAGATGGAAATCTGTAGTCTCTGCCTAGCTGCCTACCCCTCTGGGAGACTAACAAAACCTTATCTCACCATCACCATCGGCGTATCGACGTATTCTCGTATCGGCGTATCGACGTATCGGCGTATCGACGTATCGTTGTGTCGACGTATCCCCGTATCGACGTATCGTCGTATCGACGTATCGTTGTATCGACGTATCCCCGTATCGACATATCGACGTATCGACATATCGGCGTATCGACGTATCCCCGTATCGACGTATCGTCGTATCGACGTATCGGCGTATCGACGTATCAGCGTATCGACGTATCGTTGTATCGACGTATCGTTGTATCGACGTATCGTCGTATCCTCGTATCGTCGTATCGACGTATCGACGTATCGTTGTATCGACGTATCCCCGTATCGACGTATCGGCGTATTGGCGTATCGTTGTATCGACGTATCCCCGTATCGACATATCGTCGTATCGACGTATCAGCGCATTGACGTATCGGCGTATCGACGTATCGTTGTATCCCCGTATCGACGTATCGTCGTATCGTCGTATCGACGTATCGTTGTATCGACGTATCACCGTATCGACGTATTGACGTATTGACGTATCGGCGTATCAACGTATCGTTGTATCGACGTATCCCCGTATCGACGTATCGGCGTATTGACGTATCGTTGTATCGTCGTATCGACGTATTGCCGTATCGTCGTATCCCCGTATCGACGTATCGTCGTATCGACGTATCGGCGTATCGACGTATCGTTGTATCGACGTATCGTCGTATCGACGTATCGACGTATCGTTGTATCGACGTATCGTCGTATCGACGTATCGACGTATCGGCGTATCGACGTATCGTTGTATCGACGTATCCCCATATCGACGTATCGACGTATCAGCGCATTGACGTATCGGCGTATCGACGTATCGTTGTATCCCCGTATCGACGTATCGTCGTATCGGCGTATCGACGTATCGACGTATCGTTGTATCGACGTATCGTCGTATTGGCGTATCGACGTATCGTTGTATCGACGTATCCCCGTATCGACGTTTTGATGTATCGACGTATCGGCGTATCGACGTATCGTTGTATCGACGTATCGGCGTATTGACGTATCGTTGTATCGACGTATCGTTGTATCGACGTATCGTCGTATCGACGTATCGGCGTATCGACGTATCGTTGTATCGACGTATCCCCGTATCGACGTATCGGCGTATTGACGTATCGTTGTATCGACGTATCCCCGTATCGACATATCGTCGTATCGACGTATCAGCGCATTGACGTATCGGCGTATCGACGTATCGTTGTATCCCCGTATCGACGAATCGTCGTATCGACGTATCGTTGTATCGACGTATCCCCGTATCGACGTATTGACGTATCGACATATCGGCGTATCGACGTATCGTTGTATCGACGTATCCCCGTATCGACGTATCAACGTATCGGCGTATTGACGTATCGTTGTATCGACGTATCCCCGTATCGACGTATCGTCGTATCGACGTATCGTTGTATCGACGTATCCCCGTATCGACGTATCGACGTATCGGCGTATCGACGTATCGTTGTATCGACGTATCGTTGTATCGACGTATCCCCGTATCGACGTATCGACGTATCGACGTATCGGCGTATCGACGTATCGTTGTATCGACGTATCCCCGTATCGACGTATCGACGTATCTGTGTATTGACGTATCGTTCTATCGACGTATCCCCGTATCGACGTATCGTCGTATCGACGTATCGGCGTATCGACGTATCGGCGTATCGACGTATCGTTGTATCGACGTATCGTTGTATCGACGTATCGTCGTATCGACGTATCGTTGTATCATCATCGTTATCATTATCTTTGCAAGTATGACTTTCGAAAAATAAAATTTTGAAATATAAAAATTAGATGCAAACACAATTACGCAAAAAAATGACATTGCGAACAAACCGTTTTGTCAACTGGGTTGAATTTTATACATCATAGATGCATTATACTTATTATTGAAAACTAGCACGTGCACGGGTTAATGACCGCGGATCCACACCGCTCGTGAGAGCTAAGAAATAGCGCTCGCGGCCGGTGACGGCCGGTCGCGCAAACAGTTGAGGTGCGGGGATGCGGGGGCAAAATCACTAATTTGTCCAGGTTTATACGCAGCCTTAAACTACTTTTTCGGAGGCAACCAAGCGGTCAGATTTTAGTCAATTAGTTGATTTCTCAGTATCGCAAAGATAGCAGATATGATCTATAAATGCACTTTACGTGCTAAACATAAATTCATTATTGAATTAAGGGGGGGTTATCCCGATTTGTCTATTTTCCAATTCATTTCAAAACACGAAATTGTGATATGTTTTGTCTGAAAAAAAAAAATACTTTAAATACACCTTTTTTGCAGATTTTTTTGTGGTTCAAAACACGATACGTTATACGCTGCTCGATCGAAATAAAATCCGTAGCTTGGTCGATTTTTCACGTTTTTTTCGTTTATATAAGTTATATATATTTTAAATTACTGCAGATAATTATAAAAAGAATAATTTAGTTGAACTTTTGCGGATAGTTTGTTGAAAATTTCACAGCAAAAACTTTGTTTTAGTGAAAAACGTGATTTTTGAGAACGCGTGATGTTTTGGTTGCCGTAACAGCCACGGCTCAGAGCGCGGTATTTTGTACAATAATGCACAGACCACCTACCCAATAAAGAAACGTCACAGAGATCAGTTCTACTTAATCAGGGAAAATCGTGCAGAAACTCACCGCATGCCGTGATAAAAAGATCGAAAAGTGGGTCGGCTGAACTTTTCCTGACAGATAGACATAAACCTCGAAGACTTCTATAACATTAGAAGAAAATATATACAATAAGCATTGGTGAGCTTTTTTATTTTTTGTACAGCCTAATTCATACTGAAGACTCGTTAAGAGCTTATTTTCAAGGTTCGATGACCCTTTTTGTGAAATTCGTAAATTATATTTTTGTGTTTTACAAACGCAAGCCCAGTCCCGAATCAATTACTATGGGAGGTCAACATTGTATTCTGCGAAATTAGTTAAAAGTGTTATATAACACTGATCACTTTCCAAGCCTTTAATATGAATTTGGCCGCATACATTAATGTCGCGTTATTTTTATAGAATGGCTAAATATAACTCGAAATATATTTCGGCCTTAAGTAAAGTGTCGTCGTCAGATAATTTCTTACATTTTCTACTTTTCAGCTCAAAGTATAACTACTTCTGAAACTCAGAAAAGCAACCGAATTCGAATCATTCATTCGAAAACACGGAACTTTCTGTCTTTGGAGTTCTTGTTTTTATTAATAATAATGCAAGAAGTTTTTCCTCCAATGGAAAGAAATTTGTAAATATTTTTTTAATTAATTGTAACGTACTATATGTTTATTTGCGAATTTGCTAAGGCCAAATTCATCTCAATCCATAGACAAACTACCCCAAAATCCAACCTGCCATTTTGCACGGACGAATACATGGACAAGCACTGAGGGTTGACTTTCTGGTTTTCGCCGTTTTTAAACGGAATTCCAAAAAATATTTCTAAACATAAATAGCATCACAGCTAATATTCTAAAAACAAGCAGGTTTTTTACAAAAATCAATACGGAACGACAGTAAGGCAGGGGAGCGTGTATGACTAGATCAACTGATATGCGAGCAGTCGTTCTAATTACAGGTATCATTCGCAATAAACTTGTACGTAATTCCGACGTGTACGGAACGACCGACAGTAGGCGCTTGGTGGTGGATGGCAGTGTGCAATACAATGCCAATTTATTTTTCACCTCACAAGCTCGGGAACTTTCTGCTTATCATTCGAAATCTGCGTGGAAAAGGTTTTTAGAATTCGAACCTTTCTATTCAAAAAAGATTTCTTAACCGCCGCCAGCCCATTGAAATGCATTAATACTTATTTCATGTCAGTGCGCCAGCCTCATTTTTAGAACAGTTGCACTGGCCAGCACGACGATTGCACGAAAAAAAGGAAAAGGTTTGTTTGCTTATTTGCTGTATTGAGATGAAGAATTGTGTGTTCCGCTCGGCAGCAAATTTATTTTGCGTTTCGTAAGTTTGAAACCCTCGCTACGCTCAGGGTCCTATTTTTGAACCACTCGCTTCGCACGTGGTTAAATCCTAGGTTCTTTCGCTTCCTCAGGTTTCAATTCAAGTACTCGCGCCAAATAACAACTTTGCAGCCTTGCGTAACAAATAAACATTTTCTGGAAAACTAGTTTTTTCCATAGCCATATTAGTTTGTAAAACGGTTGTTTCACTCTTAGTTTGATCAGTGAACTTGGCACTGAAGCGTTCTGCTCTTATTTTGAATTATTCACGTTTAGCTTAACTCAGTAATTTTAAAGCGATATGCGAAAAAAATACGGGTGTTTCTTTATGAAATACACGGAAAACTTTAGTAATTTTCTGGTATTTGCATTTTGACTATATAATCTAGGGTTTTGAAATTGGAAAACACGTTTAGATACATTTTTCTCGATAGAAATAATAGTTGAAATGAGGTCTTCAAACACACTTTTTCTCCTCGTTTAACGAATAGGAACTATAGGAACTTGAACATATTTTATTAGGTGTGTTTTAACAATATCTAGAGATTTGATATTTGAAATTTTGCTAGCTATTTTAGTTTTTTTTAATAAAATTATGTGCATGCCCGACCGAGGATTGAATCGTTCTACCCCTGAGCTACTGCTGCTTATAGCATAAATTTTATTAAAATAATGTGTTGCATAAAACATCCCTCGATACTAAGTCGCAAGTATCGTCCAGCATATGTCGATACAAATACCCAGAATGATTATGGGTTTATAGCTCTTTATTCGCAAACCCCTCGATTCGTCGCTAAGGGTTGTTGCGGCCAAAACTGTATTTTATTATAATGGCCTCTTTATGAAGAGCCTGTCCGGTAGGGTAAACATTGTAGGGTACAAAAAACATCGAAGGGTAGTATAATAATTAGTAATGAATAATGTTATTGAGCTTTCATATTTTAGACAAGTTTTCCGTAGGTTGACGAAATTTAATACCTTTTCGGTTAGACAGAAAAGATGTTTATGTAAAAGTAACGTGTGTGAAATTGTCAATTATCATAAACTGCCATAAGTAAACTGAATATTTCGTCGTCATACTCTTTATTAGTTTTCATATATTTTGATGCTCGAGAAATTGTAATCGACCGGATATATTTTGTTATATTTAGAAACATTATTTAAAAACACTAACAAAATTGTATTGACGGTAGTGTGCTAAGAAAAGTTTTAACAATAAATCCACCCTACTTTGTCTTAGTAATATAATATGGAACGCTTAAAATGTTTTTTTTTTTCTATTAATAAATAATGCTATGGCTCTTCAGCAAATTTCGTCTTTCATATATACCACATATAAGTATATTTACTTCACCTTTATTTTATTAACCTAGACTTTTAAAGACTATATTACAGTACAGCCTCCGCTTAAAGGCTATTTACAGCCTGTGAACCGAGGCTGTACTGTAAATAATTTTTCAATGCAAGTGCTCGTAAAGGCCCACTTTTTATGCATCAAAACCGAACAGAATTATAATAATTTATTATTATTATTTTTTAACTTTTTTTACAGTGGTTGGCTAACCTGCAACCTTTCCTGTGTACCATAAATGTTATACTTATTTTCCACTGTTTAACGGCTCTGGATACAGTCATTTTGAGTCAATCATAATTTAAAGTTCACAAGATTATATATTTAATTATTAAATATAGAATAAATTAAATATAGAGGGAATTAAATATTATATTATATTTAATTCCCTCACACTATGCATTGAAAAACGTAGTATGATACACGGGCGTAAGAGCAATGAATTACTCATTTTCATTAATTTATTCCTTTTCGCCCTTGTAGCATAAACTACTATTTAATATTTTAAGGATAATAAAATAAAAGTGAAGTAAATATACTGTTGTTATAAGCACAATAAAATCACATTCTGCTACACTTTTGGTATAACTGTTTAATTTACGTATTTTAGGGGTTCGCTTACACTAGATCTAAAAAAATTCCAATGGACACAGACTAAAATATTATAATAACATTCCAAAGACATCTAACAATTTTGTGATAGCGTTTGTATTGATGTTTGCGCGTGATGATGGTGCCTCGCATTATTGTCCGCGAAACGGTGTGGTTTTGTTTGGAGACGTGTTTACTTTAGAGAGCATTAGCTTTATGACTTTACGACGTGTTTAGACCATATGCATAACCTCTGTATTTTATGACAATATTCATTACCACATGACGCATCAATAACATCCTTCTTTCAAGACGGTAAACGAAATATAAATATCACTTAGACATAAACATGATATAAAGTGACAGTTTTTATATTCAAATAACGACAAAAAGGGGCGAAAATGTCCTCCTGTCCGTTCTCAATTGGACCCGCATCAAAAGGCTTAGGTTAAACCCTTTTTCCCATTTCATACCAAGTTTGATAGCCCATGCCGATTTACTTGCCAAATATCTTGATCCTTAGCCCTTATAAAGGTTGGTGTTTATCGACTCTTTTATTTTACACAATCTATTTGATATTTATTGATGCTTGCATCTGGAGAATTTTAATCATGCATCCAATATCCTTTTCAGGTTGGGATCTGAGTGTATTTATTTACTCTGATTTTTAATTCTTACATTACTTTCGTGAAAACACAAAATAGTATTAGTAATTTCGATCCCTTTTTTATATTTATTTCTATTTAGTTTGATATACCTATAAACTAAATTCAATCATAATTTAAGCTGGAAGTCACATGTAACTTACTAGAAAGAAATATATCGACGTCCATATTGCAATTTGTCATTCCATTATCGATATCTTATCGAAATGCAGCGTTTCTCCGAAGCGTTATCTTATCTTTCGGCTAGAATTCGCCGTCCCGAATGCTATACGTAGGTATTTTCGTACGAATACAACCAACAGCTAAGCAGAAGTTTGTTATCTTTACAATTTTTGTCGCAATTGGCATGTGACACGTATTATATTTATGTCCGAAATTATAGCATGTGCTGTATTAGCAGAAAATTTGTACAAGTATTAACAGCAAACTAACTTTATTGCTAAAATGGGAAAACGTATTTTTTGTTTTGTTACACCGCTAAAAATAAACTTATTGAGTATAATACATTTTTCACCGAGAAAAGAAAGTGATCGATTTCCAACGAGGGTGTAGTTTGAGGCATAGCCGAGGGCCTTTTAGGCTTCGAATAATATGGTATAATGTCAAATGCACAACTTCAAATGACCAAGTCCCAGTTACTTGGCCAATTGGTTTAGTATAAATAATATAGATAGTAGATTATATTGCTAATGGTCATTTCTTAGCAAAAACGAAATAGTTGGCTTCAAGTTCACTCGACATAAAAAAAAACTAATTTACCAATGGAAACTTCGCGATGACAGTTACACAAAATATAGGTAATAAGATTTTGTTGAGGAACTATTGATTAAATTTTGAAGATAAGTTTTCTGTTTCGATTAATTAGAAAAAGGCGGGTTTTTCACAATCTGGCTGCTAAACCGCTCAAAACACGCGAGTCGGGACTCGCACTTTCAACTAAATGATCATACTACGAGAGAAAAAAAGACAAATTCTTTGAATTCCGGCGGCGTCATCAAATCTTTACTATCATCGACGACATTCTGAGTGTCTTGTAATTTTACCAATATTTCTATTTGTTAAAACAAAAGAAAGCCTTACGCGCGCGTTTTCATTTTTTTTTATTATTATGTACATATTATGTACAGAAAAAGCAAGTGACCGTATCGTTTTTGCAAACTTGGATTATTTTTTTGGGTTTTTGGTTTTATTTAAATTAGTAATTAAATTAGTTTACCTACAGATGTTAAAAATAAAACAGCACGTTTACAATCAAATTTCATATACTTTTTCGACCGCTCAGCACATTTTAAGAATTGATTTTCATACACTTTTTCCTCCCGCATATTTGTATTGTAGTAAATTAGTAATGAAATAAGTTAAGGCGAGCAATTGGGGTTTAAACGGTCACTGTCACTCCAAGCGGAAAAACGCGCAGTGAAAGAGTGACGGATTCAGGCAGCAACAAACAAAAGTAGCTTTTTAATTTATATAAAAAAAACTAAAATAGCTAGCAAAATGTTCAATTATAAAATTAAAGATATTGCTTAGTACTTTATAATAAAATCGTTGAGGTCTGTATGTCACTCCTATTTGTCAAACTTTGAGAAACTGTGTCGATGAGAACCTCATTTCAATTATTATTTCTATCGAGTGATAGTTTTTCAATCGCGTTTCTGTATTACAGAAATCTAGAAAAAGGTTCCAAAAATGTTTAATTAATTTATCAAACTAGTAGCTCCATATTAAAAGTAGTCAAAACGACTCTAAAAAGTGCCAATATTCCAATTCCTCGCCGACGTATATTCTGCCTCGTTTCCAAAAAGTAAGAAGTTACTTCCGAGCAGGTGTGTGAAGTACAAAATAAATTTTCTAACATTGCGTTTCTTTATTAAGAAATCTAGAGAATATACTGCACAATTTCCTCACAATTTTCCTATAAATTGCGATTAGCACTGTAATACACTTACTCGTGTATGGACAAAACGTACTTCCAGGAACCATGTTGAAAGCAAGTGCGTGAATGAAATAATATAAGTTTAACTTACGACTTTTACCTCATTATGGGTTCCGTCAAATTTAATAAAATCAAAACATACGAAAGAATAGAACATTCTCTACGTCCTAAAGAGGTTTTAAAAATTACATTTTACTTTAATATGAATCAGTCGCTAGACTCTGCGCACAAATCGGAATAAAAATAAAGTGGTTTTCTATTATTACAGAACACAACCGATCTCTCTTGGCTATCTTAGTTACACGGTAGAGTGCTTCAATGCATTTCACAATTAATCACACGTTTTGTTGAAGCATAAAGAATTCGTTTGCGAAATTATCAACTATTTCTGTTTAATAAAAGAACGTGTGACAGTTGGGATTGGTATTGCTATCGCGCAAAATGCAACGCGCACGCACGAGTCCGCACGACATGCGTTTGCGCTGATAATATGCGTACGTCCGATAAAGCTGCGGACACCGGCGATAACGCACTCCTATAGATAAATACTGCACATTTTGTTCGCATAAAAAATATTTCATAGCAGTAATTCAAAAATTATAGCTCGAAAGTATTTTATGAAACCAGCGTACGCCGCATACACATAGAGATCTTAAAACATAGCACACATACGCAAATCTGTACCAATACAGCCACCTGTACAAAAGTTCAAAGACCCCTGGATTCGCACACCAAGCGAATTTGAGTCATTGAGTCATGAATGGCGAATGTCCGTCCCCGACCTACAACAAGAAAAATGCAGACCAAATAATGCACGGTATAATACTTTTATTGTGCACTCAGCGTAATGATAGCACAACAATGAAGAATGATTCCTCGGCTCGTGCGCATGCAAAAAGTCCTTTTTTATCTTTGTTTGTATTGTGGGCGGACGTGAAGTTACGTCAATTTCGCACAATTGTACCAGGAGAAAAGGTAAGTCAAGGAGCAAATTTTGCAAACTCTCGTGGCTCGTGGGCCATAAAATGGAAAATACAATGCAAGCAAGGATCAGTTACTTTTTATGCAAATAACATCCATTTGTGGTTGTCCTTACTAATAAAAATGTTCAAATCGGGAATATTTAAATACATTCTTAGCTCTTTAACCGTGTCAGTAAAGTATATTAAAAAAATATTTGAATAAACAACTGACCATGAAATGCACGTTAATGATTAACATAAAAAATATTTATTGCAAAATTTTACATAACAATATAATTTTCAATACGTAGTTAGAATGCAATAAATTCTTAATAAACTGTTATTGTTGCATTGTTAGTGATAACCTGGAAGCAAATCGACAGTGGAAATTCGCATTTACTTTTAGGTCGCTTTAGGACACTTTAGATCGCAAGCGGACAGCCAAACACCAGGAAAACATAAGGTAAAAGAAGTTTGTATTTTGCAAAACAAAATAAACATAGCCATAAAACCACATGTCTAAAATAAGAAGGGTAATGAACTCTTTTATTTTTTGCAATACGCCTTTATATACTGACTTCCTTATTTACTCGCTGACCAATAACAGCTCAGGTATATATATATAAAGTGAGCCTGTATTGTGAGCTGGCTATAAATTCAGCGCGTGAGTCATTTTGGCAACAACCGGTTCGCGAGTGGGAGTTACCAATTCGCGAGATAATACCTACACTCACACATTCAAGGTAATATTGACTGAAGCCCTGGTAGCTAGAATACCTACCGCTTTTTGCATGGCCGGTTTGCGGTCTGTTACCCATCTTTTACACTGTTTTTATCTTTAGTTGAAATAAATATACTAAATTTGAAAAAATAAAAATTCGTTATAAAAATAATGAAACAACCCTACTTCTTATTAGTGACACTGACAGTATTAGGTACATTCAAGTATTTACTGCGATGCGCCGGTATACATAATATACAAGGTGAATTTGTGAACATCGTCCAAATTCATATCAGCATCATGAACCAATAACGATTTTTGTAAAATTAATATAATTAAATTTCAAATCCCCATAGTGATTCACTCAGGACTAGGAGTGAATTACTATGGGAAGTCGAAATTTCAATATACGTATTTCACGAAAATTGTTATCGATTCATGATGCTGATCACTTACCAAGCCTCCTGTGTGAATTTGGACGATGATCAAAAAGTCACCTTGTATATTTAAGAGGAGGCCTTCCTTTGACATACAGCGGCTTTACTATTAAACCCGGAGACTGACATAAACGTAGTAAATAAAGTAAAATTGAAAATAAAGTTAATAAAGAAAAGAAATTATTCAGAATGACTCTAATTTCAAGATTAGAATTAATTAAAATTGCAATGAATTATTTAGGTTTATTTTTTCCATGCAAATCTTAATAAACTATATTTTCTTGCTCTGCTTTTAGACATAAAACACGATCCACTAAAGAGCATAATTTTCGAAAATGTAATCTATCCGTTGAAAGTTGTCCATTTTTAACGCAAAGATAAAGGTCTGAAAAAACATATTGATCCGAATAGGTAAATATTAGAATATACATTACAAAATATACAAAGCACCTACTTTAGGTGGTAGAGCTGATGCCGGGCTCGACTGTAGAGGTACCACCATTTTCCTTCGAGACCCCCTCGAAGTAATTCGGGGGAGAGTATGAGGACAGCTCACAGGCAAAAAACCAGGAGGCCCACCATGCCTGGGACCGATGGATAGCGGTATATCCATCCCTAATAGCCGGGCCTTATATGGAACAGACTGGTGACGGGCAACGGCGTCACTGGTGCGAGGGTTTCGGCACCGCGCTCAACAACCCGCCTCCCCAGCGTGTGTGAGTATGGGCAATTCTTCCAGGATGACCGCCGAGAGTGGCAAAGTCCTGGAAAGGCTTATGTCCAGCAGCGGACGAACTAGGCTGATGCATGATATTTATAATATTTTATCGTGTGTATTTATAGTGAGTACCACCTATGTTTTTATTACAAACTTTAGGCTAATTCTTCGATGTAGATATATAGGTATTTATATATGTATTTCTTTTTCTCTTTGTGAATGATTACTTAGATAAATGGGATTTTCCTATCGATATCATTTTGCTGGAAGAAATCTCTTATTGAAGATAAGCTGGCCAATGTGCATATCTGTTCTGTAATCGTTGTTGTTTACTTTTTTTTGTTTATTTTTTATGTTTAATGTTTTGTTATGTAAACTGTATAATAATGAGTATATATGTAGTTGACTCAACATATTTATGCAAAAAGTCTTGAAAATATGGAAGCCTGTAAAACTTAACAAAAAACATGAAATGGATGTATGTTGTCACAGACATCGGATAATTATAAATTCATGCTTTTGGCGGCGCAACCTTCCAAAGAAATATATACTTGGCAAACATTATCCACACACGGTTTCGTCCGATACATAAGTTATAAACAGATTGTTCAACAGTTGTCGAGGCTAAGTGGAGATTTTAGGCCAAGGCTTTACCTCTGATTAGTTTACCATACACGTTTTATGTCCGATTTGCAACAGAAAATGGTTAAAAGTAAGCATTTCATTAACCCACCACATATGTACTATCAAAAAAATTGCCGCTGTTCCATTTTATATCACTGACAAATAGTGGGTTTTATTTGTAAGTATAATTTATTTCATAAAAACATGCATGTACAAATATGTAGTACTTACATAATATATTATGATTGGGCAACACTAAGCCACAAAGTCCGGGAAAAACAGACCTGAAAAAAGTCAACCACACTAATTTAACCTATATTTTATCAATATCCTAAAAAAACTTTAAAAATAATTAATTGCAAATAGGGGGGAAATTAAATGAGTACCAATATATGGACACGTGTAAACCCCCTACCACCACAACCCACATTTTAAGTTGAATTGACACGGGCAGTTCATCAATTCGTAAATCAACCCCTTGGAAGTCTATTGATAGTGGTACCAGCTCGCGGGGTGGGTAGTGCGTCCCCGTGACCAAAATACGTTCGTCTGAATTATTGAGAATGTGGAGAAAAAGGTGGCACCACCACCTATAAAATGGTTGAATATCAACAAAGTTTGATTTTACATAGTTTAACTTTTATAATGGTATAGTTATTGTCCAGCTTGGATTTTTGCCCTAAACCAATCAAAACAAAACCCATTAAGAAGTCGAAGCATCAATTCTGTTGTTTTCGTCCAAAAAATAAATTAAAATCGAATTACAAAAGAAAAGGCATCGTCCATTCGTAATTACATAGAGTTCTGGCCTCGATGCGTCCTATCGACATCTATTTGTCTTCCACACGCAAATGTGGCAGGGAAATTCGACTGAATAATTGATACGTGTCATTTGGCAACCCCCTGGCCTCCATCGGTCGGTTTTGGCCAGCGCGTTCCTGTTACCAAAAAAACAGCCACCCTCCGGTGTCCACGTGTGGAGGAGCTGCTGGAAGTAATCGATATGAATATGCGCAAAGCATCGGTTATTTATTTATGATAAATGTTATAACTAAGAACAATAATATCTGCCACAAAACATACCGAATTACTTGCAAATAGGGTCTAGAATGTCTATGCTTGCAAATGGTCGATCGTTTCGTTTGAAGCCAGGTATTTAGTATTATTTTATTTACTGAAATTAAAATGCAATATAAGAGTGCCTTTTATTGATATGGAATTCAACTATATATTTTGTTTCAAGCTCCAACGAGACATAAAATCATGTTGCATATAGCAACACTTACTTTGAAAGTACATCAATGAAATATAACTTAATCGATAACCGTCATTGGAAGGTAAATTTTCGGCAGGGATGTTTCTAGTAGACATCGTAGGTGGACGAGATGCCCCACATCGATATATCCTGCATTATTGAAGAGTCGCGTGTGGCCTCCCGAATTTTCAATGTTTGGCGATTGATGTATAGATTGACTTTTGTCATTTGCTTGGCCACGTCAAATAGTGAAATGTTTTCATATGCCTTGCTCAAATTATGGTGGGCGGAATCGTAATGGACTAAGGCTTTTTATATTCGTACTCGTATCTGATTGGCCTTTTGATGGATGAAAGGTGTCTGTTGTTTTCTCTAAGGACATTTACTGGGATCGATTTGTAGGCGATGTTTTTTTAGGGAAAATTACGTTTTTGGTGATGTATGATAATGATAACGAAGCTGACTAATGATGTTTAAGCATTACTCATACAAAAAGGATAACTGTAGTGTGTATATACTATTTTTCTGGAGATAGGCAAAAGGGCCCGTTATGAATGAAAGTGATAAGGCTTGTGCAAAATGAAAAAACCCCGTGGGTGGTCGGTGAAAGGCAAAGGGCCTCATAAAGGCGGTCTCTTTGAACTAAACTGATATAAAATGTAGGTGCCTGTAAATGTTCCGCAGCGCCTACATAGACAAAATCTTTTTTTAGCATTTTTTCCCCAAACTTGCATCTTTGTAGAAAGTTTTATTTAGCGGAAACAGTTAGGCAGCTGCACAATGTATTGTTCAGTAACTTTTAGAATAATTGCTAATTGTAAAATAACGTTAAAAAACATCGGAGCCTTTGAAACCCCTTTCGGATGTTGTAGAAAGAAGAAGCACTTGTACCATAGCCCCGTAAGATACTTCAACTCATACGGCATAGCTGGAATTATTTATACCCATCTTATACCTAACAAGTAGGTGCCCCCACCTTTGGTTATTTACCCCTAATAGGGTATTTTTTCACGTTTGGGGGATGTTTTAGGGAATAAAATGATTTAGGGTATTATTTAGGGGAATTTTGGGTTTAGAATGCAATATACCGGAACATTATATCTATCGCTAGCAACAAATAATAGATATTTTTCATAAGATATTTTTCTATTTAGACTTACATTCTTAAAAAATTGACGCTGTTCAAGACTGCGTAGAGTTAATTAAATGTTCATAGTAACTTAAACTGAAAAACTTCATAGTTAACTCAATAATTGTTAACCTTAAATTGCATTTTACTTTTAAATTTAATGCTTAGTGGAAATTTTTGAAAAGTGTTGAATTTAGGGGCTTTTTACAAGGTGTTAGGGGAAAACCAAAATCTGAAGGTGGCAACTCAAGTAGGTAAATAATAAACGTGTCATAAAATAAATTTTAAAAGACGCCGTATAATTTTTCAAGTGCAAATAAACAACCTAATTAGTTTGTTTTAATTTTTCTTAGGTGTCGTCTTAACACACCAAAATAAAAATTAAAACAACATACTGACAGAGTAATACTGCCACTTGGCTTTTATTTATGAGTATTACCTACCTATATTATTACCTATATAACATATTTTTACTATTATTTACCTACCCAAGTTTGATTTGAAATCATATTTTTAAAAGATAAAGAGTTTTTGTGTATTCATAGTGCAAACAGTTTACAATGAAGTTTAAGTACCTCGTATATATGAAAATATTCCATGATCGGGTGCAATTATTTGTAACTCTTTTTGATTGTATAAATATAAGCAAGGAGGCTTTTAATGTAGGGATACAAGATATACTATTTCAAGGTTAGTTAAATTTATTTTACTAATATATACTTTCAGTATACTCTTATGATGTAAGGGTATATGTTTAATTGCTTCAATTATACCGGTCTTTTTGGTTACAAAGTGTGAAAAATTAAGACAAATCGTAATTAATTTCAACTGCCCTCTATTTATCTAATGAGATATTTACTGTAAGTGCCCCACAAATTTTAGTAAAAAAGCTGAGGAGAAACCAAGAAGCATAGACAAAGCTATGCATCAACATGATAAATACTTACAAGTTATAGTTGAGCACTCGGACCAACTAAAACATATTTATCTCAACTAAATACCATTCCTTCCATTAAAAAGGAGAAATTTTGTAAAGGACCCAGTACCGTTATGGTCCCAAATGTTAAAGAGTTATCAAGTCGTTGCGGCAAATAAAAGAGAAACCCGTCGCCACAAAATCAACCCTTTTGGCCATCCACGCACATTTTCTGCAGATGAATAGCGCAATTTTTATTATTTTACAACAGAGCTCAAATATTGCAGAACTCCGCAAAGACGCCGACCGGGACTGCGCTGGCGCATAAAAGGGGTGCCATAAAAACAAACGGAAAGGGTTTACGAAATGCGGAAAATTTACGCAATTACGAGTTTTATGAGGTTGTCAAAATGTGCAGCAAAAAATTTGTCTTCAGGTACGAGAAGCCGCTATTGTGTTGGGGTGTTGAGAGTTAACCAATCGCGTCGAAAAAAACTGCGGGACATATGTAATGTTCCTTTTCGATTCCGACACAAGTACCATTCAGCAAGCATAATGACACTGTATGCAAATAAATGCAAATCGCTTTACAATGCCCCTTTTTTATATACAACAATGAGGGCTTTGTGAAGGGTTCGGTGCTACTGATTTTGGTAATCGTGTTTTGTAAACAAATAATCGATTCTACGAAGAAAGTTTGCTAATTCATGGTAACATTTACCTATTGTATTTGTGTATTGTTTTAGTCCATGGATGGGCAAACATTTTCCTAATCGGGCCAATATTTATGAACAGTATCAATGGAGGGCCAGGTTTTTGAAGTTTTGGCTATAATATAATTATTAAAATGAAAATATTTGTATTTTCCGAAAACTAAGTTTATTTATTGACTCGTATAGGTTTCAACTACATTAAACGATCTCTTATTTATGTAAAATTAAATTATATGAACTATAGACATTCAAATCAGGTACACTATCAAATAGGGAAATTGCAGGTAATCTATAAAATAGAAACAAAGATTTATTCATGTAAACAAGTGCACTATTTAAGAGGCTTCAGAAGCAAAACTGTCTTTAGAGACCTTTTCGAATTGCTTTAAACTTTAAATATGAATATTACAAAACTTCGAAAAAAATGCATGAGATTTTATGTAACCATGTCCCGTAATTGTGATGTTTTAAAACCTTCATAGCTCTGACCTACAACGAGTAAATAAATACTTACCTTTAAAATGGTTTAAAAAACTGATATAATGTTTAAACTTTTAAAATTCAAAAAAGTCAAGGTTAAAACTTGAACACAGACACGAGCAATACAAAAATCTAATATAATGACGTTTAAAACATTTAAATATCAAATGTAACATGTGTAAAAAGTATTATTTTCTCTATTTTGCGCTATCCAGTGACGCAGCGATCGTCGTAACAGCCACTTTGCAATGCACTCTGATATGAACGTTATTTCTATTTTGTTTCTGTTGATATTTGTACCGACACATTTCGAGCCGCTAATCTAGCTTACTGAAGCCCCTTAAGTGGCCGATGGTCGCGGGCCGGATTGCGACCGTTCGCGGGCCGGAGATGGTCGGCGGCACGTAGTTTGCCGGGATCTGTTTTAGTCGATCACGATTTAATTTGCACTATACAAATTAAGTAATCGTACCCACAGAACATTTAACTATTTAAATGTTCTGAGATCGTACCGATTCGGTGAAGCACATCTTAACTTATTTGACAGGACTAAACTTAACTTACGCGTTCTGTCCTTGTCTTTTCGATAAAGAAATAAGGTTAGTTCTGACTAATTTTGATTATGCCGAATCGATACCAATACCTACCGTTATTAGCAGAGGTCGGAATTAGATAGTGTGATTTATGCACGGTACTTGTGCTATGTTAATGGTAATATGGATATTCCCGAGATTTGGGTCACTATCGTATGTCGGTGCTTAGAGTATGCATACTGTGCATCTATGTTTGCAAGTGATACGAAGGTATGTTTAACATTTCTAACCCGGCTTTATTTTATTGTGTATTGAATCTGCTTAAACTCATTGACCCGGGCCATAACGAAACGTATATGTCAAAATTAAAAATAGAAAATTGTCATCCATTCCTCTCTTTGCCTGAAACAATCGTCATCCATTCACTCTCTTTGCCTGAAAAATTTGGTGAAACGCGTTTTAGCAAAATATTTCTGTTTTATGTTAAAAGTTTACCACAGGCCCTCTATAGATTTGTTTGAATAATATTGTTAATAAGCAAAAATCACACTACATCATTCAGAGCTCCGGTAGCTATACAATATATATTTTTTCTTTTTTTAAATACTTAATACTCATAGCTAAGGCTGATCTAGCATATAAAAATAGGCGTTAACAGGTAATAAAAATATCTAAAATCAAAATTTCACATTAATTATTGTGGTTTATTTTTTAATGTTTATAATTATGCATTTTTATAGCAAAGTCATCTTATTTTTTCTTGTGGGGGTAACTGCTTAACATCAATAATTATTATTTTTATTTAAATACTTAGCACTTTGAAAGGCTGATTGAAACAAAAACTAATCTAATATACTTTTTATGGTTGGTGATCATTGAACCTTGTTCCTGGTCCCTGGCCGGGTCTCCGGTATGGGTTCGGGCGGTTGATTGGATTTCACCTTGTATAATAATATTTTACCTATAATTTTAATTGTATATATATTGCTACATAAATTAAATAAACATTTAATCTAAGTAGTTCATGTACATTTATTATTTTATTACATATATTTTTATAAGATTAAAATTTGACTTGTGAAACGTGTATTATATATACCTACTTTGCAAAATAAACTTTTTGAATTTTGAATTTTGAATTTAATGTAATTATATATTAATATAATTTAACTACCATAAATACACCATTAAATGCGTTCTATTTAGAAGCGTATCCCTTTGAACTTGATCTTTTTATCAAACGGGCTATGTTCGGTCTCAATTTGATAACACCGCCACATTCCGCACGCTCCTATAAAAATAACACACACATGTAAAATATCGTACACATATGTATGAGTCTGTAAGTTTTTGTATTTTCTTTCTTTCTTTCTTCTATTTAGTTATATTATTCTTGGTTGAAAATCGCTGCAAGGAACTTTTTACAGTGCGTTGGATTGGAGTACGTAAGTACTTTAAACTACTTTAGAGGCTACCTACGCACCAAGCTAAATGCACATTTTATTTATATACCATCGGGAGTTTATTGTCATAATTAAAATACAAAAATATATATGTTATTTTAGAGGACATATTTGAGACATTTGTAGATCTAAAAACGTGATTTCATTAACTTCGCTTGATAGAAAAAAATCGCAAAGATAGCTCTAAAAAAAATTTTAAATGACGTATAAATCTCAAAATTCGCGAGGATTTTCGACATACACTACTTAAGACATTAATTATTGATTACAAGTCCGAATGCAGCCGAAAATTCAAAATAATTGTAGTTAGCGTGCGCGGCAGTTTATTAGAGCAGGATAGACAAATCTAAAACAAAAGCGTTGGTGCAGGATAGAAATTTAGCTTGAAGTCATTGAGTTATCATACGTATAACTAGAACACTATACTTCAATTACTTAAGTATGTCAAAAATATACCTCGCAGAAATATCTAGCATATTTTTTAACTTCACCCTACATTTTTGAAGAAATAAAAAAAAAAGACCTCAAGGTTAGTCTTTACATAATACATGGAAAGATACAGCGCATACATGGTAGAAAGTTAATCTACTGTTGTATGCATACGCACACTTATCTAGTGATTACGTGTAAGTTACGTAGTGTGTGTGACCTCTACACTAACACACATGTTGCATGTCGCGGAGTTGGTTTTGGGAATGCGCAGGCGACGACGACGACGACGGCGCATTTTAGAAGAGGTGTAGTATTTCGACTACATTCACAGTATCGAAACGATGAGAAAATTATAGTTTTGTTTTATGTAATAGGTATCTCTATTTTTTTATACATTTACAACTTGGCTTTTTTCATTAATTCGCCTACGCCGTAGCGGGGTTATTTGCTACGCCGCCAAGCGCCGTAGCTACGCATTAAACTAACTGATCTTCAGAGTACAAAAAATAGATTTTACACTTTTTTATTGTCTCTAAGTAATGTATTAAAAATCACATGTGATTTGAAATGAAACACTGGAAAAAGCAGTTTTACGAAATCTGTGCAATCGACAAATTATGTTTGCTTAGCGACGGCCAATGTGACTTATTCCATTTAGTGCAGCCTTTTATGTTGCTGCTACAATCTTGTACAGAAAATCTTTCGTTTATAGGCAACGATATTTAGGACAGCCGATGGCAATGGCAACCATCTATTGGAAAGCTCAAGAAATGTTCGATGAACCTTCAACCGTTGATAGATTCTAGTAAGAACATAATATTACATTATTATTTTGTTGTGTATTATATAGGCGTTTTACATAATTCTAAATTTACAGCTACGTTTTTTGTTGATCTAAATTTGGTCCTTCTGTGTAACTAATAATAATTACAGCCGGGATGAAATTAAAGATTATATATTTTCCAGTATCCATGTGTTCACTTTTTAGTTCACTAATATCCTACTGTATTTCCACTACACACACACATGTATGTACTCACACTCACACACACTTAACCTCCCAATAGAACAGAACTAGACGAATATTGCTCGCTATGCTAATGCAGCGGAGATTGGGCAGGTCGTTGCCCGCTCCCGGACATTACCACCGACCACGATAACCTCACGCAACAACCAGCCCTATTGTCAGTTGTGAAGGTTCTAGTTGCAGATCTATCTGAGGTGGTTTAGCTAGGAGTCATTCGGCAGAACCCGTCGCGTTGGCTGCCACCCTCGCCGATGCTTCGCCGGGCTTCTATCCGCCATGACATGACAGACAATCATTTAATTGCTAGCTGCAGTTGAATTGACAGAGTTTGAGCTAAACGATGGATTTTATCATAGTCGTTTGATTGTGGTGAGGTAATAAAATAAATATAATACTTACATATTAAAGTCTCCAATTTCTAGAACCAAATGTCAGTGCGAAAGAAACGACCTTAGAACCTGTTGCTGTTGCTACGCTGAGTCTATGAACGTGCTTCGTTCGGTAGGTACCATCGGGGAGAGTTCTGTAGGCACAATTTCCGTTTTCTCTGAAATCATGAAATAAGAAAAAAGGTGATAATATGCGTCAAGCCTTACTGTAAGCGGTAATACTGAAAATTCTCGGCCACTGGACTGATGATGATAAAGAAAGATTTCTTTTAATATGGAACTTAATAAGATGGGACTTGTAAGTTTGTAGCTTAACACCTGTATTGTAATTTTTTCAAATGTGAAAACGGTGTCACCTTCTGAAAATCTGAAATCCCGCTGCTGAAACAAATGCGCTAACTCCAAATCACTACACCACACCATTTTGTGACAATGTTAAAAAAATCCGATGACGGGTCGCGTCACCCACTCGCGCGACTGGGCAGTGACCTTGAGTGCAACAGCGCTGGCGCACCAGATTATACAGAAACACACACAGTCAAACCCATACTAGATAAGGCAGTTGAAAGTAATCTTATTTACTGGGAATAGAAGTGGTTAATGCTTGGCCCGATTGTACGGGGTGAGCTAGTAGGTGACCCTATCGAACCAATTGAGGTCTATGTGTGAGTGACAGGGCTGCCATGTTTAAACACCATGGTGCTGATCACTGGTGACAGTAGGTCATTTTTAATAGGTAAGTTCGTAATACGCCCGTGACGGATTCAATGGAAAATCTAAAAAACACAAATTCAAAGTTATTTCATGAATGACAATGACCCATCTGAGGACCAAGAGATCATGATTATGGGTAACAGGAAAGGACATATAGAAATACAAACAAAAATAACAAGTGGCTAACCTAACAGATTTATCTGACAAATTATGATATTTGTGGGTTGATAACAGCCACGAGGTCCACGAATATGTAAGTATGTGGATTAAAAGTAAAACACAAATCTATAACTTTAAGGCTGCATATAAAGCAGATTGAGCACTTCATCTCGCATCAATCAGAACTAAACCCTAAACCCTTTTAGTTTAAAATAGCGCGCCCTGAGCCGTGGCTGTTACGACTACCAAGGAACACGCGCTCACGAAAAACCGTGTTTTTATTTAATAACTCGGCTTCTGGATAAAATTATTATAATGTTAAAAAATGCTTAGACGGATTTATTGTTTAGGTACCTACTTATTTTTAAACAAATTTCAAGTTTGTAAAATTTAAGGAAGGCCCTTTAACACTCAAAAAACATGAAATTTAGAGGTAACTTCGTAATTTATTTCTATCGAGCAAACATAAATCTTTTGCGTTTTTGCCATATTGCTTAGATCAGCTCTATAGCCTATATTATTTTTATTAAACCAATTGACCACAATGTGAAATGGTCATTTGAAGACGGACCCTTAAAACTTATCCCCATGAAATTCAATACCGAAACCCCTACCAAAAATGTAAATTCAAAAATATTACCATCAAAAATTCATTTAGCGTGGGCAGTGTACACGAGAAATCGACTCTGGCGCAGCCTTTAATGGATGCATCTATTAGAGTTTGACTTCTCGAGAAAGTGCAGCGATGCAGCAGCCTTGGAGTGAAGCTTTCCCTCGTCTATCATGACAAGAGAGCGACGCCTCATTATAGGTAACCGTACATTAGTATCGAAACTGTCTTTTTTGGACGGAGTTGCGTTTTGCTTGAAATAGAGGCTGTATACCCTTACTATTGTTTGAAGTTGGATGGTCGTTCATTTGCACGTAATGCCGTTATATACAGGGGTTTGCAAATAAAGTATCTTCGAATTAATCTCTCAAGTGCATTTATAAATTATACCTACTTGTGCTATAGAAGCGACCTACCCTTCCGTTTGACTGTGTCAATCTAAAAATACTTTTTTATTTAGTTTAGTTCTTTAATGATAATGAATTCAAGTTGTTAATGTTATTAAGGTTTTTTATTCGTTATTATACATATATTCCACACTTAGTATCGAAAACGCGCTGTGTGTTTGTAGAGTCAGAAGATTATTTACACATACATATGTTTAGCATTATGGGGGTGTACTGCTCATCTACGGCCACTTTGAAGTAACTGCAGTCCTTCCCCTTTCCTTCAATAGGCGTGCCGTGCATGGCTAAAGGCACCACATCCTGCTGTCCGCGGGGAAGTGGGGGGGTAGGGAGTAGCCAAGCGGTTATTTCGGTATGCACATTGCAGCGCAGCGCAGCACTTGCCACTCGAAATAGTCAGGTCAGGGACCGCGAGCGACGACTCGATCCTTCCCCAAGGTCAAGTCAGCAGCAGAACCCCCCTCCCTGACTCCACTCCCCCCTTATTGCCGCCATCACGATGCAACACTAACCGCCTACACTAGAAACTCATTTAGGCGTGAACGTAAATATCTTTCCTTTAAAATTCCTCGATGCATCGATAGTTGCGTAGAATTTGTTATCGGTTTGAATGTTGGCAAACGTGACCCTTCGACCATTTAATCGATTCTTAATTGCGAATATGCCATTATGAATATTGAGATAAACCCGCGGTTGCTGCGCATCCTATTCAGGCACGAAATTTGCGATAACCATGTGTGTATATTGCATTTATGCATGTCATTTGCGTTACTATATATTGTAAAGGTCAAAGGTGAAAAAAAATGCTAACTACATTTTTTATTAATCAAAAAGCATTGATTATCTCAAAGGAATTTATTGAAAATTGCGCTCGAATAAATCGTTTTATTATCAAACAAACTCATACTATAATGTAGCTATTATTTCTCAATCAACTCATATGCGTTGTCTATTACCTACCTAAGAATTAATAATCGATATTGGTTTAGTTATTACTCTATATGGATTGGTTCATTAAAGATTATTTCTGAGTGTAGGTACGTTTTGCTACTTATTGTATTTTTACATAAGCATTTATTGCATAAAATACCCGTAGGTTTGTAATAAGAATAACATACACAAAATGAGTCACCCTACGCGACCAGCTTTTCTTTGGCTTCATCTTCCCTTCGCCCTTTGGTCATCGACACCGATTGTTTGGGGAGTCATCCGCCAAGCGACACTAATGAACTATCCATTATTTTAGCCACTATTCATTGATCAATTATCAATATTATCGTATAGGAATTTTATTATCCTAAAAAAATTTTCCACAACTTCTACAACTTCTAGTTTTTACGCTGAGATTCCGTTTGCCGTCGTCAGTCCGTATTTCACAGCCCCATATAACCACGGATCATAACTTTCGGACCGTTAATGATAAGGACTTGATATTTGGCACAAAAATGGCATTAATTTGCCCACATAATACGGTGTAACAAAACATTTTTAAATTTTCGTCATACTGCCGCTCCGAAAGAAAAAAAAATCTCCTAAAAATATAATGCTCGTATTAAACTATATATAGTTTATATAGTTTTTTAGGTAAGTACTAAGAAGCTACCTGCATAAATATATAATTTCGCAGTAATTACTTGTACAGATTTAGAGTAAAAACCTCGAACAATTGTACATTATGACCTCTTCATCTCCGAAACTGGTGGACCGAAAAATATTAAATAAAAAAATGGTAGGTCAATTATAGTGATAAAAAAAATTAAACACAAATGGGGAGTATTTTTAAAGTATTAAAGAGCTATTTAAGTTCAACATATTAGAAATATAAAAAAATGGGTATCAAATTCTAGGTACTAAAAAGCTAATTATTATTTAAATTAAAATTTACTTCCTTCTTACTCCGAAACTAGAATACCTAAAGAAAAATTTGAAAAAATCATGGTGATTACGTAAATATATATATATATATATATATATACTCGACCTCGTATAATATAATAATGTCAAATTTGACGTTTGCATGCGAGTGGATAGCGGGTAACTCTTATAAAAAATATGTCATTAAGTATTCTGTCCTCACACAAAGAATAGACATAAATACTATACGCAACAATCTGAACCCGAGGTATGAAAAATTTGCCAATTTTCCGTTGCTTTTTAGATGTCAACGATATTAGAAAAATATTAGCACCAAACTGATAGACCATATGTTTATCTCATCGAGTACCAGCAGACACAGTCACTGTAAGAAGGACAAAAAGTTACTCCTACAATAGATGGCTGACCTTGGCGAAACTTGGAAGGTTGTGCATAGTCATGAAAAAAGCCCCACTTTTTTCATGTCAAAATATCTCATTTGGTACGAGCGTCAAACTTTGTTCATACGATAACACTCGATAAGCTAGAAAAAGATTTGCTGCCGCGAGGTGACCTGGCCGTTTAGTCTGTACGACCGATTTTAGGGGCACATTATTCCAATATTAAACCAATGTATTATTGTGGCCTTGACCCAACCTGTTATAAAATCCCCTAGTTTGCCTTAAGAGCCTTACTATTGCCAAATGGGTACTTTCTAAAGCCTACTCCTCGTTTATGGCGAAACCAAAAATAATGAAAAACTATTATGAATAATCAACTCTTAGACAACATATACAACATTTTTGTTTTTCATACCACCAAAACTTCTACATGAAATATTTTTTTAACTGAATGGTGTTTTTTGGCTTGAATTTCCTACTGCTCCTAAGTGGCTTGGCCGATTGAATTCATTTATGCTTTGATAAATAGATAAACTTAATATCTATAAACATAACATAACATTATTCAATCGAACAATCACGTCCTAGTGAAAAGTATGATTTTCTCCTATTTCGCCCTATCAAGGACGTAGCGAGCGTCGTAACAGCCACTATGCATTGCGCGCTGATATGAACGTTATTTCAATGTCGTTTCTGTTGATATTCGTACCGACAAATATCGAGCTGCTTATTTGGCGACGGTAATCGCCTTAAGTTGGCCTGGCCGTTTTGCCTGTACGAACAATTTTGTGTTGGTATTCCTCAATGATATTTCACGACATTTTGGTAAGAACTTAGTAGACTAAAGTAGACTTTTGAATGGGACTCGTACAACTTTTATTAGTGTTAAAATTACTTAAGGCGCAGTATAAAGCAAAGTGCAGTTTTCGCAGACAACTTTATAGATATTAATTTGGAAACCAAAAATTTAAAAATAATTTAATGTAATATTCAAGGATGTGATTTAGTGTTCTGACGGGCCAAAAACGCAATTACGATAACTTTCCACGATAGAAAAAAATGAAAAAAATGGGTCTCGAAACTAAGGAAAAAACGCTTATGGGTTTGCTTTTTTGAGGATAGCGCCACGAAATTTTTCATAAATATTTGTTTTACAAACTTTTAATGTTGTGAGTGGATATATTTTTAATTACAAGTCTTAATGTAGCCGCAAATTCAAAATAATTTTAATTTTGCGTGCGCAGCAGTTCATTAGAGTAGGATATACAAATCGAAAACAAAAGCGTTGTTGCAGGACGGAAGATTTTCAAATACGAATTTTAAAATTAATGATTCTTACAAAAATATCTCGTTTCTTTTTTATTTAATTTATTAGTTAATACGATTATTAGGTACCTACAATCTAGTTCCTGACCTACGATTATACAACATTTTCATATGACAGTAAATACAAGTAATTTATTAATATATTATTACAAACTACTTTAATATAATAATATAATACAAACTATTAAGTACAAACTACTGTATGTTATAACCAAATCAACAATCACCAAAGCTATTGTTATATCTCAAATCAGCCACTTCCATAAAACGTGATCCAATCTTTTCCAACGCCGTCCACAAATTCCTTCAAAATTCAACAGATAATTTGTAGCAACTCCGGCGCATCTCGCCAGCTATGTTGGCGAGGACATTGCACTTTTGTCTCGTCCCCCGACCCCCTCACACCCTCCTGGCCCTCTGGTTTGGTCCTTAGTAAAGACCTCCCCTCTCTCCTAAGGCCGAAACTTGCTTGCATAAGCCGTTGGCAGCAGGCCCCGGATTTCTCTAGTTGGTGAGTAGGTAGGTATGTGGTTTTGAGATGTTGCATTTCTGAGGAGATTTGGTTGTAATAATCTTTATATAATATACTAATTTAATTATCTTAAGATTAAAGTCGTTTGTATCTTTTAACCGTAGCCAGTATCTTGTACCAAAAAATTGTTACCATTTATAACGTATATTTCTAATAAACCAATAAAAACGCCGCTTGCAATAAAATTCTTATCTAGTGTGTATAAATAATGCACAAAATTAAATAATTTTCCGGACTCATTCTTGCTAAAACAATAGTTTTAAACAATCGTGTATATAATTACTTTTATTTAAGTAGGTACTAATTTTATTAAAATTGTATCAGAGACTCACGGATCCCACAGTCAAACTGTACATGCAGTTTTGTGGGTCATATTTAGCTATAAGTAATCTACCTTTTGATAAATAAAAGTATTCATTCATTCATTCAATCCATTTTACGGGTAAATAACATTCTACGCATTTATTAGGTTGCGTAATTTAAAATAATTTAGTAACAATATCAAATAAAAATTGTAATAAAACAAAAAAAAATACTAGTAATAAACACGGAAAATAACGAATTTCGTAGATTTCAGGCCTTACGAATTTGAAAATGTATTACAGTCTGTAGCCAAACCATCCCCTCAACGTTCCAACTTCCATATGAAACCCAAGCTCAACTCAATTCCTTCCGCGTAGACAGCCAGACAAATGATAAGTCTCATAATAGGCTATCTGTTTAGCATTGAATGAAGCACGAATGAAGGGATTGCATCACGATTCTTTGATATCAATCGGCTTGTGGGTACGCCGAATGCAGCGCAAGCGCACTGCGCAGTGCGCCGCATGGTTCGTACGATCATACAGTTAGATTGTATGTACCGGCAGCAGTATACATAGTGACTATCTACTATTTCTTGATGTAGAGTCAGCAGAAAAAAACAACGTTTAGAGTATACAATATTGTAATGTTATGGGTTATAATGAGAGGTTTAGTTTGTCTTAAAAGAAAAATGTATTTTGTTATACCTACATCCGTGTAGGTAATATACTACAAGTACGCATTTTTGTTCTAGATCTACGATCCATATGTTTAATTAAATATCTGAACCTGAGTCGATTTATTTATATACATATTTATATGTATAATATTGCATTTATTGGGCTAGCTAGTTTATATTTTGCGTAGCAACTCGAAGCACGCACTGGCTACGGCGTAGCACTCACACGAATCAATATCTACAATCAGTCTCGGTACTCAGTAATAATATTTGTTTAATATCTTGTCTTATTGAACTCGTAATTTTAAATGTTAGTCTCTGCTATCGCTACAAGCCAAGCGCGGGCGGCGGTGGTGTGGTCTGGCCGTCTGGCCTGCCTCAACACGGAGCGCATTCACCGCGCCGCGGCACTGTGCTCGCGCATTCAAACATGGCCGCCTTTATGAGCTTATGGCGTGCATCCGAATGTTACGTTGTAATAAATAATGTGTGAAAATAGCTCTCATAAGTACTTTTAAATAAAAGTTTAAGAATAAGTAAACCCAGTGTCTTGAAATTTACGAAAATAAATTTGAGAAAATATACAAAAAAGACCGTTCAAATCAAGCATTATACATTTTCACA
This sequence comes from Ypsolopha sequella, assembly GCA_934047225.1. Taxonomy (NCBI): domain Eukaryota; kingdom Metazoa; phylum Arthropoda; class Insecta; order Lepidoptera; family Ypsolophidae; genus Ypsolopha; species Ypsolopha sequella. Next base: position 15,764,066 of record OW203985.1, read on the forward strand.
AAATTTTGGAAAGTCCGTTGAATGGATTCGAGTCACGATCTTGCCTGCTATGAATTGTTTAACTATTTTAGGGATTTGAGTAGTCAACAGATGAACTAAACATACATTTACAGGTTTCTTTCACAAAATTTAAATTTTTTGTCAGAGTCCTTCTCACAACGTCAGTCGCTTAGCGCAAAGCGCATAACTTAACTTTGTATTACTTGATTTATATAAAAACGGCTCACCTCAATACGTGTTATGATCGGGAAAGCCGACCAGTTTCAGCAGATTTAGACTGCCTTCATCTGGGCGAGTAAAGACGTTTACGCGACGACGTTACGCCTCAACTTAAACAATTCATAGCAGTGTGAGGCGTAACGTCGTCGCGTAAACGTCTTTACTCGCCCAGATGAAGGCAGTCTAAATCTGCTGAAACTGGTCGGCTTTCCCGATCATAACACGTATTGAGGTGAGCCGTTTTTATATAAATCATGAATTATCCTCAAGTCTCATTTAATTCTATAATTTGTATTACTTGTTCAGAAGTTAAAAACTAAAAAACATTTTGGTATGTGGCAGTTAACGCCAATAGTTCAGTATTAGTGAGGTTTATAAAGCATGAGTTTGAAATTTAATGCTTAATTTGTCATACTAACTTCCAAACAAAGTGAAAACAGCATTTAAAGTTGGTTTTGAGCAGATCATGACTAATTGTGTATACAATTTCAAACTCTTGCTTTATAAACCTCACTAATCCTGAACAATTGTCGTGAAATGTCACAGATCAAAATGCTTTTCAATTAAAAATGTCTAAAGAAAAAAAAACAAAGTTAAGTTATGCACTTTGCGCTTAGCTACTGACGTACTGACTGAACAGCCGAAAAACTTTTTGACAATTTAATTTTTTGAACCTTAAAGTTGAACGATCATTTCTTATAATATCGCAATAAAAGATGTTTTCCAGTGTGAATTTAAAATCTTTCACCTAGAATTCAAGAAGAAATCGACTGGAAAAGTTCGATTGATTCTGAGTTATGCCCCAGATAAACAGACACAAAGCTAAAGGAGCAGATACAGAGGCTTCGCTATAATTGCTTCCGTTTTTTGACGGAATCCTACAAATAATCAAGTAAGCTGTAAGTTTATTAAGAGGATGGCATACCCTAGCAACTTTTTTTATTACCCGTCCAGCACAATAAGTCTAATGGCAAAGACCTTATTTGATTTTCATAGATGAGATTATATGTTGGCTCTTTGGTCTCTTTTTCTTGGACGCGTAATACCAGTGATCACGCAGCGGAACAACAAATTGGTGTGTTTTTACCTAATACTGAAATATTTTGTAAGGAAAAAAATATTGGATTTAGGTAAAATCCCTTCATATTTCTATTGCCTCTTTTATAAAAAAAAAACAAGTTGATCTCTTAACCGCGTTTTTGAAACGAAAGTTTGAAAACCAACAAAAAGAGGGTGAAAAACATTTTTTTTTTGACAAATCTATAAATCTTAATGCATTGCTTATAGGTGGAATCCCTAGATAAAAGATTGATAAATCAAATATATTTTCGTCAATATGAGGAGAGACCTAGTTTCTTCCAATGAACCCTTATTGAAAACCTGGTGTTGTTGATGTTCTAGCGTCAGGTGTCCACTTAACTCGTATTTCAAATAACTTAATCTATATAGAGTCGTTCGGTTTTAGTGCTAAGATACGTCTAAAATAAATAAATAGAATTAAAATTAGTAACACAAAGAACCCAGACCTACCTGAACATTGTGTTTAGTGTGCATTTCTAGAACACAGATAATGTTATCACTGTTTATGCAAATTACAACAGTATGTAGTTGTAGTTACTGTCCAGTCACTAGCCAAATCGGTTGATTTAACCCGCAACAATATTTGCTTTTGCAATGGAGCAAACAATGCGTAATAGACGATATCATTTGTAATATGTTTCTGTGTGGAAATTCACCAATGTCTCTACACTTTGCACTCTACTTTGGAATCTTTTTTTCCTAATCGTCATCATTATCTATTCGCAGTTTCATTTTAGTAAGTGGTTCAGTTGACGTCTTCTTAAGGGCCTTAGTATCGCCAAATGGGTACTTTCTGAAGCCTACTCCTCGTTTATGGCCGAACCAAAAATATTGACAAAAATGTATATGAATTATCAATTCTAAGACAACATATGCAACATTTTTCTTTTTCATACCACCAAAACTCCTTTATGAAAAATAAATTCAACCGAATGGTGTTTTTTGGCTTGGATTCCCTACTGCTCCTAAGCGGCTTGGTGGATTTAATTAATTTATGCTTTGAGTAATAGATAAATTTGACAGCTATAAACATAACATAGCATTATTCAGTCGAACAATTACGTCTATGTGAAAAGTATTATTTTGTCCTATTTCGCCATATCAAGGACGCAGCGAGCGTCGTAACAGCCACTATGCATTAGACCTCAGAACATTTAAATAGTTAGAAAGGCCTTGGAGCTGTATGCGTACCAGAACCTTTGTCGCCTCACACCCACAGGCACACACCTTGTCGTAATTGAAATACTATCAAATCTTTAATCCAAATGGCTGTTCTTTCTACGCACAACAAATGACTTATATCGAAAACTTATCAAATGAAAAAACTACCGTATCTCTGTGTAAAACGGTGTATTTTTCAAACAAACGATTTCATTTACGACGTTTTAGTTTTGATACCATGTGACCATTATAAACCTACCGGCTTTAGGTGGTTGATAACTTGACCGGAGCGGTATTGCGAACTTAATATTAAACACAGTCTGATTATATGACGTGTGATTTATTGCTAGGGATGGGAACAGATGTATTTTCTTAACGTAAAACTTCGACTAACTTTTTTTATAATCAATCGAGAATCCAATTTGCTCTGAGACAATTTGTGTGTCGATTTTTTTTTCTATTTTTATTATCTTGTTTTACACATTTTAGTAAAATTGTTTTAACGTGTATTAGGTGTATATAAGGTGATTTCATTGATATAGCCAAATTCATACTTAAAACTTTGTAAGTGATCAGTAATAATGATAATATATGGTCACGACATGAATCCCCGAGGGGGTATCAGAGGTATTCCGAGTGTGAACTGTGAAACGCAAGTTACAGTCCACACTCGGTACAACCGCGTTTCACCGACGAATATATTAAGATTTAACGTATTTTAAATTATATTATAGTAGCTTCAAAATAATTGGATTTTTCATAAACACTCTTATGGAAAATCCCATTTCAAAGGAGAATGGGCGTTTTGGTCCATACCACCAATACACTTGTGTTAGGTGACATAAATAGGTGTTATAATAACATTCGAGAAACCGTTATCAGTTACACCAAATCGATCGGGTAACTGTACAATCAAGGAGAAAAGTTTTCATATAAAATGTATGAGAAAATATTTAAAACCGTACAAGTGTGTGTTTATTTACTCTACGGTGTAATTCTAAGCTATGCATAAGTATAAATACTTATTTTTCAATATCTATCATATATTTGTACAGTCGAGAGCAAAAGTTTTCGGGTGAAATGTATGAAAAAACATTTGAAAGTGTAAAAGTGTATTTTATTTACTCTACAACGTAATTCTAAGTTATGCATATGTATGTCTAAAAAGTGTATAAGTGTCTGTTTATTTACTCTATATGGTAATTCTCAGCTACGCATATGATTAAATACTTATTTATCAACATATAAGAGGCATCTGCACAGTCTTGACTGTCTTCCTTGGAAGTGTGGGTTTATTTACTCTTCAGTGTAATTCCAAGCTCTTTTTTTTCTATATATTTTGTAAAAACCTTTAGTATATTATACCAACTCTGATACTGTAACTACTGTAAATATATTGTAAGGAGACCAGAAATAAGCATAAACTGGCTTTTCCAAAAATCAGACTTGCTAAGGTGAGTACCTCTTTTGTAGGACATGGTATAAGATTTTACAATAAACTTCCAAAGGAGGTCCTTACTTTGTCAGAGAATAAGTTTAAACTGTATATTAAGCAGGGCCTATTGAAAAAGGCATATTATAAAATAAATGAATATTTGGATGATGGTGAAGCATGGTGTTACAGTGATAATGATAGTAAGTTATAATTTAATTAAATAGTATAATTTCTTAACTTATGATTCCTCTAAGGTGTAAACATTAATTGATTACAGACTGTAAAAGGAAAAGGACTATATGAGACAGGTAGACAAAGATATATATGTTTTTCTTTTTTTCATTAACCTGAATTCCTGCTGTCTTGTATTTTCTTATCCCTTGGTTAAAGTAGATATAAGTCATATATTGTATAGTATAAGTTTTATGTTGAAAAAAAAAACATGATCTTGCTAAGTTTCTTGCCCTTCTTCTTAGCAAGACTAATCGAATGGGCGGAGGTAGGCATGTATTTATATATGTAACCTATTAGTATGTAGTATATAGGATGGGATTTGGTCGGCCGCCTGGATTCGTGCTGGGGGCTCGGTTGGTGATCATTGAACCTTGTTCCTGGTCCCTGGCCGGGTCTCCGGTATGGGTTCGGGCGGCTGATTGGATTTTACCTTGTATAATATATATTTTACCTATCATTTTAATCGTAAATATATTGCTACATAAATTAAATAAACCTTTAATTTAGTTCATGTACATTTATTATTTTATTACATATATTTTCTTTATTAGATTAAATTTGACGTGTAAAAAGTGTATATATCTATACCTGCTTTGCAAAATAAACTATTTGAATATATTCAAGATATGCATACATAGCTTATAATTACCCTGTTGGATAATTAAACACACATTTATATACTTTTAAATATTTTAGCAAAATCTTTATTCCTCGACTATACAGATTCCCTATATCTTGATAAATAATCAATTGGACATGTGCATAGCTTAGAATTACCCTATAGATTAAATAATCACACACTCATACATTTTTAAATATTTTATCCCAAAGCTTTTGACCTCGTTTGTACATTTTACCCTATATATTTTGATAAATGTTTTCAGACATACATATACGTAGCTTAGAATTACATTGTAGAGTAATTAAAACACGCTTTAACACTTTTTATTTTTTTTTCATACATTTCACACGAATACTTTTGTTCTCGACTGTACAAATATCTCATGTATTTTGAAAAAAATGTATTTATGCATAGCCAAGAATTACACCGTAGAGGAAATAAACGCACACTTATTCACTTTTAAATATTTTCTCATTCATTTTAGATAAAAAAAAATGTCCTTGCTTGTACAGTTATCCGGTCGATTTTGGGGTAACTGACAACGGTTTCTCGAATGTTATAAAAGTTTTATCTTAAATCTTAATTTAAGAATATCGCTCAAGGAATGAAAAACGTCTATCGATTGTGTGACACCACGATACGGCACAACACTAGCGAGCAAGTTTGACAAGTAGGGAGAGCATACATTACTTGTTTACTACATCTTAGCCAAAATTGTGAGCGTACATTGCCGGTAATGTATATTTTTGTTGTCACCATGAGTAAATTAGTTATTTATCTAAAATTCTCATATTATACAAAGTTTTTATAATTACAGGTGAAAGGAAATATCTCAATTTTTCCGGTTTGCTTTCTTATTCGTGATTCTGCAAGTAATTATTGCACAAGACGGCATTTCTCTTTAGATTAGGCAGAGCTGTTCACAGAGTCACGGTTCGCGTGCGACTAAGGGCAGCGATCGCGTGTTTCGGTTTAAGTATTGATGTTCAACAGTAGTTGTGGCGCGCGTGACACGCCCACTTAGCCTTTCTATTTGATTTAAATGTTCTGTGCATTAGACGCTGATATCAACGTTATTTCAATGTCGTTTCCGTCAATATTCGTACCGACAAACATCGAGCTGCTAATTTGGCGACAGTAATCGCCTTAAGAACCCGCTCCGTAGTTTTCGTCCGTTTGATGCGAAGTATTTTTTAAATATTTTTCTCAATTTTACCGCGATGATTTTGTAAAAACCAGGGATATACACCAGTTCATATTGGCCGTCTAAATGAAGTCCTAAAATTTATTTAATTGAATTGTTTCTCCTTTGCGAATTATTTTGGTCCTTAGACATTAAGAATTAATTATTAGTATTTTTTGCAACTGTGACAATGTCTAATTATGTCCAGTTGCACTATGCATTACTTTATCTTCGACCATTAATTAATTAATTAATTAATTAATTAATAACTATTCGGAACGGGCTCGTAAGTACCAAAATAATTTGCAAAAGAGAAACAATTCAATCAAACGATTTTAGGCATTCTTTTAGACGGCCAATATGAAGTGGTGTATGTCCTTGGTTTTTCCAAAAACATCGCGATAAAGGCCATAAAAATGTTGAACAAAATGCTTTGCATCAAAGTTGTCGTCGTCGCGGACCGGGCAAATGGTTTTGGTATTTCGTTTGTTTGAACTAAGATTGCTCCGCCGGCCTTTTAAATGTAAAATGTTTTATTGTTTGTATTCTTCGTCATAGTTTCAGATATTAATATTTCACTTTATACACTGATTCAGAATATAAGGCTTTCTCATTATTGAACCAATTCTTTAGACTTGTATCCAAATGATAATAAACGCCCAAAAATTAAAAGAAATGTGTTTTGGCATAAGCAAATTACTAGGCCAAACCCGATTTTAGGCTGGCTTATAGGAAAGTTTTAAAGTTTTTCGGAAATCCTTTAGCGCAGAAGGGAGCCGGTAGCCGTAGGTTAGGTTAGAAGGTTAGATATGGCGAGTCACGCCTCGTAGTGATATAGTTAATGACAACCCAGAACCACTTTGACCTAGGCCAAACTAGTTTTTTCTCATATCTGGTTTAGCCGGTAACATGCACATTGTTCGTAAATGGAGTTGTTTTTTTTTGGCATTATAATAATTTCTTGAGATTCGTTATAAATCTGAATGATTGACTCTAAAATGAAGACACTTCAACCTTTGTACTTGACTGATGATGATCGTTGAAGATTGTCAACTTAAGGGGCTGCACAATGCTAAAATTCAGACCTGCTCTAACGCTTTTGTTTTTTCATTGTCTATCCTGCTCTAATCAGATGCCGCGCAAGCAAAACTTCAGTTATTTTTATATCACGACTACGTTAGGACATTAACTATAATTTCTTTATGTAATAAAGATGTTTTTTTCTAGTTAGTATCTGCGGTTTCGTTGCAATCGGTTTTGAAATATGGAAACTGAATCGCTTTTTTCGTGAAATTCATGCTTTTTTAAAGTTATATAATTAAAAGAAGATTGAAAGTATGTTTATTTATAAAGTTTAATTAATAATTGTCTTGAGTCAAAAAACATGTCATATTTTTTTTCAAATTTTTACTATCAACATTGACGGAAATGAATCCAATGCAAAACTAAAGTTTAGCATTGTGGAGTCCCTTAAAGCAGTAGATAAACTTTATCCATTTAATAGACTCATTTTTATACCCAAAACGGATGAAAGAAGATACGATTAGAAATAAAAAGAGTTCAAATATATTCAGCAACCACCCCTGTAATTACAGCGAAGGTTTCCTTAATTATTACAAAGAAAAATAAAAAACTAGAGTCTCTTCCTACTTCCCACGAGAGGGCGGAGAGTGTGGGTTGCTCCTTTCTGATACAACGCTGCAGAAAATGTATAAAAAACTTTAAAGAAAGATAAAGAAGTTTTTAAATGAGTAGTTAATATAATTAATACATGATAATCAATCTATCAATTAATATGAACGTATCTATATATCTTTTTTTAACTGATTTTATATTTAACATTTTTTAACATATATTTAACATTATAACACCGCAATTCTGCGCTGTGATTGGCCAAATTTATTATAACACCGCTAGAGAACTAATCACAGTCGATAACGGGCTGTCTTAATTTCTTAAGCCACGCCCTCTTACTTGTTCTCGCTTCTGATTGGTCTCAGGCATGTACATACTAATTCCATGGTATCAGTTATCATGAAGAGTATTACGATAATATCATGACGTTCTTTTTCCCATTTTTCGAGAACTTGTTAGTTAAGGCGAATGGATGCGCCAACTGCAATTTGGACCTGTCTTTGAAGGCTTACTCCTCCCACACGGGTGGTCCAAAAACTTTCATTAAAATATATGATAGGCATTATAGAGTCAAAAATAAATTTCAAGTTTCATAAACTGTTTTTCTATTGTAAGTTTTGACAAAAAAAAACGAAAGTCATCGAAAGTTTAACATGATTAACAAAAGAATACTCTTACTCCTTTCAAACGCCTAAAGCGATTTTAATTATTATTTCACCAAATTATAGGAAATTTTTAGATCTAAAAATTTAAGTTCAAGTTTTTTTTTCCTTTTATGGCGTCCATGTGAAAAGTATTATTTTCTCCTATTTTGCGCTAGCCGGAGATGCAGTGGTTGTCGTAACAGCCACTTTTCAAGGCATGCTGAAATGAACATTATTTCAATGTCGTTTCCGTTGATATTTGTACCGACACAAATCGAGTTGCTTATTTAGCGTGGTCATACGCCTTAAAATATTATAAAAATGAATATTATATATAAAGACGATGTTTTTGATGGTCGAAGATAAAGTAATGCATAGTGCAACTGGACATAATTAGACATTGTCACAGTTGCAAAAAATACTAATAAATTAGTCATCAATTCTTCCAACTGGTTTCGCTTATAAGCGTTCTGTAAGTTACTTCAGGTAGAGTAAAACTAAATTCAAATTTTTCTTTACCTACCTTCTGAAAAAAAACAGTATTATTCTTTATCGCTTGAGTGATTGGTTTAAAAATTTGGATACAAATACCGGTTTTTTGGGTCGTATCCCATCCAAAAATCACTCTTAGTTTTGCCTTTCGTAGAACATAAGTGTGTATTTCTTGTTAAAATTATTCAAGTCCTACTTATTTGATACAACAGTAGGTACGAAACTTTCAGGATACGAGTCCGACTCGCACTTGACCGGTTTTTAGGGTTCCGTACCCAAAGGGTAACCAACGGGACTCTATTACTAAGACTCCGCTGTCCGTCTGTCCGTCTGTCACGAGGCACGTATCTCATGAACCGTATCAGTTAGACAGTTGAAATTTTCACAGATGATGTATTCCTGTAGACGCTTTAACAAAAAATACTAAAAAACAGAATAAAATAAATATTTAAGAGGCTCCCATACAACAGAAATATTTTTTTTGTCGTTTTTATAGATAATGGTACGGAACCCTGCGTGCGCCAGTCCGACTCGCACTTGGCCGGTTTTTATATATGTAAGTAACTTCGGAAATGGTGAAAAGAAACAGTAAATAAGTAATGTTAGGTGGCAAACAAAAATCGTATGTTTTAGGAATGAACCGAGTAAAGCGCATGCGACACATGCTCGATCCGGCTTATTACCCGCCGGTAAATTCAATATCAAAATATTTTCATTACTGCTCCACAGAGTACTGTAAATGAAAAGAGTGGTTGGTCTATTTTCTAAGAAATGTATTTTCTACAGGAAAGTAACCCTGACAAATTTTTATGCATGCAATAAATAATACGTATGAAAATGATATACCTAATAAATAGGGTGAAGTGAACATCCTCTATCTTACGCACATTTAGAATAATTAATAATATTTTTGTATAATAAATAAATAAATAATAATAATAAATAAATAAGTAAATAAATAATAAATATTATACTGTAAACCCATTTTAGTAGTTTATTGTTTCGTTAGCATCTTCTAAATTAAATAATTTTACGCTTTTTAGGGTTCCCTACCTCAAAATGAAAAATCAGAATCCTTATAGGATCACTTTGTTGTCCGTCTGTTTATCTGTATGTCTGTCTGTCACGACTCTTTTGCTCGGGCCCCGTATAAGATATCAAATCTACAGCCCCATGGTGCTGTAAAAAATGAGGCTTCAAACTCGACGCGAAAAAAGCACTTTACATAATCAATTTCATACAAAATTTCTCACTGTGAAAACCTATAGGGCACTTCCACATCTGACTTCGAAACTTGAAAATTCGTTTACAGGTAGGTCTTATAGCACCACACACATAGGAAAAAATCTGAAAATTACAAATATTTAATTATTTTAGAAGTTATCATATACCAACTTAATTAGATACATAGAGTTTAATAGATCGTATTGTGTCCCCCATAACTGCAAGTGGAATTATTTACCAAAATGTTTTTAGGCCGTACCCGTATTGTGTGGTGGTACGGAATCCTTGGTGCACGAGTCTGACTCGCACTTGGCCGGTTTTTTAATCATCTCTTCATGTACTCGGCCAGCTCGTTAAATTCGATTAACATTGTTTACCATCCCCATAGATAAACATCGTTTATTATATGGTAAGCAAAATAAATAAATCATCCATTGACGCATTCATATCAAGATATATCGTGACCTCCAACGACACTGCACTCTTGATAAAATTCGAAAAAATAACACTTCATTTGTTATTCCCACTCATTATAGAATGAATATAGCAGTGGCGTGCACAGAACTTTTTGCTAGAAAAGCAAGCAATCGATCAAGAATTACAATAAAAAAATATGAAAAAATTTGAAAACAATTTTGAAAAAAAAAATTGTACGACGCCAGGGTAGACAATGTCTAACCCTAGAGTGAACATTTTCAATACAAACATTTTTTTTCAAAGTGATATTTAAATTTTTTCATATTTTTTTATTGTTATTCTTGACCAATTGCTTGCTTTTCCAGCAAAAAGTTCTATGCACGCCACTGGAATATAGGTCTTGTTTTGATGGCTATCAGTTCGCTGTTTTTGCCCTAATACAGCGTGACAACTGACAACAGACTGCTCATGTCATTTATTATGGACAGCATAAATAATATTTTTGAAACTCTTTACATGACTTTACGAACATGCGTTCTTCTACTAAGTTGCGCGGTCCGTTCTTCACAGCACAAGTTAGAAATAAATAATACATATTTTAGGGTATTTACAATTTTTTTTTTAATAGTGATGGTTTGGTTTTTAGGGTTCCATACCTAAAGGGTAACTAACGGGATCCTGTTACTAAGACTCCGCTGTCCGTCTGTCCGTCTGTCACGAGGCACGTATCTCATGAACCGTGATAGTTAGACAGTTGAAATTTTCACAGATGATGTATTTCTGTTGCCGCTATAACAACAAATACTAAAAAACAGAATAAAATAAATATTTAAGGTGGCTCCCATACAATAAACTTGATTTTTTTACTGTCTTTATAGATATTGGTACGGAACCCTTCGTGCGCGAGTCCGACTCGCACTTGGCCGGTTTTTAGTCAGTTATTAATTGTGCTTCTACAATAAAATTAAACCCCGGCAATCATACTTCTAACAGATGATTCTCGTCCTATTAAAATCTAGCTCCAATGAACATTAAGGTTATGCGTTTTCAATGTTTCGCGATGTTTCTAGTAAAGTTAAAACAGCTCTCACGTCGAAGAATACTCTGTGTATGTGAGGTGTGTTAATATAAAATAATATAAAAAGACGAATCAAGTTCCTGCCACAGGAAGACCTGGGACAACTCGGTCTATTTCTGGACTCTTCTTCGTCCTGCCGCCGATTAATTTATGTGTTGGGTTACTTGAATTTATTCTATTCGTGGATAGTATGTTATAAAGTTGAGTTTAAAGTTGAAGCAAGTTATCTGTATATTTTTAATCCAGATTTGTATTCAAAAATGTTTTTCGTCACTAATGCTCTGAAAGTAAGTCACAAGTAGGTATACATATACAACGAACTAAAATTTTATTTTTAATAAATAAATTTTATTTTAGTTCGTTGGGTATATATTATATTTGCATAGTAAATGGCAGATCAAAATGTTGATATAATTTGAGTCTCCCAGGGTTTGTTTTATTAAACATACTGCTTAAGGGTTGTTTCTCCGGATTTGCAACAAAATTTAAAAAAATAATTATAACGGCCTTTAGCTAAGACAACTTTTAACAATAGTTTGCTATATGCATAAACATATTTTTAATGATATACAATAGATATTAAACAATTGGGTTTTTCATATTGTGAAACCAGCCGTTGATTCCTAAAATAATCTAATATCACGCTTACGGAAAATCTAATTATTTAGAGGCTACCATAATATCATTAAAAATATGTTTATGTATACAAAGTGTCTAGCCTGCCACCAGCGGCCGTTTAGCAAAACAATATATTCTGCCACTAGCGGCAGAATAACAAAAATAATTATTCTACCACAAGTTTACGATTATTGAAATGTACTTCCTAACATCAACTAGATAAGGTACAATATTCAATACACGTTGGTTGAAAGTAGTGAGTATAGCTACTGGTGGCTGAATAGCAGAAACGGCTATCCTGCCGCAAGTTAATTACCGTTGGAACGTAATCCTTATCTGAATGGCACTTCAACTTCATGGATAAAAATAGGTTGAATCTGTTTCAAAACAGAATCAGAGCACCCCGAATCCACCTAGACTTGTGGCTACTGCCCCTAGAGTGTATATAAAAAGCCAGAGGCGCGGAGGTAGAGCAGCTCCCGCCCGCAGTAACTAAGTGAAGGCACCCGTGTGAGCCGTAGCGGCTGAGGCTGGTCGCCGAAGACGATCAGCAAGCCGAAGCTGCGAAGGTGAGCATGGGTGACTGCACTTTGTTACGCAAGGGTGGAGGGGCTTCACTTACTTCAGCACCGAAGCAGTTGCAGAAGTAACTTCAGGTCCGATTTTAGTCCGAAAAGTGAGGATATGATTTTACAAAAAAAAATACATAATTCAAAAACCTCTTCTCCACATAAATACAATCAATATTCGAATATCTGCTCTGGTGGCAGACTAGTAACTTAGTTTTGCTAAACGACCACATAGTGGCAGGATTTTCTTTTTTGCTAGACGACCACCAGTGGCAGACTGAGATCCTTAGTCTTGTTACACGACCACAAGTGGCAGGATTTTATTTTCTGTTAGACGGCCACTTGTAGCAGACTAGACATTTCTTTATGTATATAGCAAAGTATTCTTAAAAGTTGTCCTAACTAAAGATTGTATTTGGCTGTTATAATTATTCCTTAATATTTTGTTACAAATCCGGAGAAACGAACTGCTGCTAACTCGATGTGTGTTAGTAGGTACTGTCAGTACAAATATCGATAGAACGACATTGAAATTACGTTCAATATCAGCGCGCATTGCGAAGTGGCAGCTTCAACGATTGATGCGTCTCTGGATAGCGCAAAATAATAGAAAAAAATACTTTTCACATGGACGGGATGGTCTTTCGATAATTTTTATTCGTGTAATATTTTAGTTATTAAATGATCTAACCGTTAATGTATTGCTTGAAAATAAATAACGTCACTTTCTAACTTCATTCATTCTTTTGAAGCAGATATCTTGAGTTATTTGTAAGTTAAAAAATAATTGTGAAACTGCATGGCAAGATATTGGAAATAAGTACTTTATTTTTTATTAATTTTAATTTCTACTAATGATTTAAAAGGAAGCAAGAAACGGCTTAGCACAGCAATTTGCTGGGGGACGTATCTTAAGTGTTGGCACGATTTTTGAGCACAGGAAGACACTTTTTCTAAATTTAAATTTACAAACTCATGATACCGTGGGAGTGATTGCGAACATTTTGGCAAACCACAGCAAATAAAAAATTCAAGTATTTTCTGTAAAGCCAGCATATAATAATAACACCATAAAAGGCACCAAGGCACCCTATCCTGAGAACAAACCAAGAAGGTTGATGCGAAGGAGTTTCAATACTCTGTGATCTTCACAAAGCATACACACTTACGTCAATGCAAACAAAAAATCGCCTTGTAATTCTGTAAATTGTGCGTATAGCCTACTAATACATACCTAATGAGTTAACGATATCCCTGATCATTGAACCACATTGTATTGCAAACCTAGTCACCCGGTACAACAACCCAGTCTATTTGCGTAGAAATCGCAATTTTAATAAATAACATTGTAATGAGCGAATTGTCTGTATGCTAATATTCTGACATTTGATCTAGCTCTAGGTGACACCGCGTTTGTAAATCGCTTGTTTATCTAGGAATCCGCCATTGTTGTAAGAAGGGAATGACCGGAGCAAAGTCGCGATTAATTATAAAAGCGAGTAGTAGAGCTGACCTGTTGCACAAGATATGTGTAAGAAATGTTTTAAAGAGTATATCATTCACAACGCACTAGTTCTGTCAATTTAGAAGTAATCTGAAACAATGAATTTAGTTATAATACACGTCATTGATGATTTTCCAAGGTCCCAGATATAGATTAGTATAACCATTCTTGAGTTAGGTCGTGAACAGACACTAAGTTTTGTAAGACTTCTTTGGGAGAATCCTAGTATTCTAAGGTATGTAGGTATGTAATGTATATTGCTTTTAACATGAATTTAGTCACGTCAACAAACTAGTACTATCGCCCACTTTGGATAGAAACATGTATTCCGTACCAGTTTTAGTGTTAATAGAACTATTAGATCTTATGTTGTAGAATAGTACAGTACCTTAGTATTGCAGAGAAAACTCTTATTAACAAAATTATTTAAGGGACCTAGACAGCGATTGCAGTGCGTGCGCAAAAATTGCGAAAGCAGAAAAATCAATGATTTCCGTAGAAAATCCCTTGTAAAATCACTCGAAATAGCAAATTTTTCCGTACTTGCCAGAATCGCTGTCCAGGGGTGTAATTGTGTAAGAAAATCGTAATAATTTGACAGATTAAAACGTACGATCTCTTTCAATGGTCAAACTGCTATTCGCCTGAGCCATGGTATAATTTCGGCCATGGCCTGAGCAAATTAGCCAGTTTGACAATTAAAATTGTACGTTTTACGCATAGACGAGATAGTACGTTTCTTACACAATTCCACAACTGGTTCTCACTTTACCTTAAATACTTTCAAAATCGTAATTAGTGGCCTCTTACCCCTAGAGACCGTTTTAAAGACAAATTTAATAAAACTTCGTTTTTGGCCGCGATGTAAAAAAAATAATCCGCAATTTAACAAAAATATGTATTTGTTTTCATTTAAATCTAACGGTTTATTCGAAAATCTCGAAATTATCGTAATCAGCGATATATATATAGCAAAATATTTTGTGAATTATATATTGAAAAAAAATTTACTCTCGTAGACTATCCATGGGTTTAATGTTACTTCTACGTCGAGACCCTCTACCAAAATCGTATGGTTTACGTGGGCAGTTGACGGGAAGACCTCGATGACCAAAAATTTTCACGGAAAATGCAAAGTAATATTTTTTTTATTGTAATACGACCCTTAATATCTCCAGAAACCGATTTTGAGCCACACCAAATATCAAATAGATAATTTTCAGGCCTTTTCAGAGTTTGAGGTAACTTTTGTTAGAACCTCTGATTGACATTGACATCCTGCTGACTTAGCGACTGGTACATGACCGAATTATTGTACTAGGCAAAGTACTTTAGGTACTTTTAAATTCAAGAATATTTTATTACCCTGCTAGGACCTAGCAGCTAGGTACATCTTATGTCATCCATCACGGTGTTCGAACCATAGACATAGAAATACTTTTTTTTTTCTTGTTCGAACGCCCGTTAAAATAACAAACAACGAACCCAACAAAAAATCTGTTTTGCATATTTCAAGAGCGAAGTTTTTAATCGATTTCCCCATAACATTTTTGAAAGATTTGAAAGGGTTCCTGCACACTTAGACGAGTAGGCTGGTCAAAGGTGACCAACGGTCAGTGCAGGCCAGTGATGCACCCTTGCAACAGCTCTTACAGGAACTACAATGTATTGTTGACTATTAGAATGAGGACTAGTTTAGTAGATAGAAAATTGAGATGAAGGAAAGAAACCAAAACAATATACCTAGTATAATGAAAGACAATAGTCATCAAGACAAGAACATGTGTTTAAGAGGCTATGCGAATTTTATTTTTGTCACTGTCTCTCCAAGCGGAAAATCGCGCAGTGCGAGAGGGGCGGATTCAGGGGGCAAAAGGGAAAAATGTTAGTTTTATAATTTTTATAAAAAAACGAAAATAGCTAGCAAAATTTTAAATACTAAATCTCTAGATATTGTTGAAACACATCTAATAAAATATGTTTGAGTTCTGTATAATGGTTCCTATTCGTCAAATGAGGAGAAAAAGTGTGTTTGAAGACCTCATTTCAACAATTACTTCTATCGAGGAAAATTTATCCAAACATATTTTCCAATTTCAAAACCCTAGATTATATAGTAAAAATGCATATACCAGAAACTGATTATAATTTTCCGTATATTTCATGAAATACACAGAAAAGAAACACCCGTATTTTTTTCGCATATCGCCTTAAAGTGGGTCGGACTGATCTTTGCTAGGAATATATATAGGTAACTGGAAAACGACCGATTGAGCTCTTAGTGTTATAGCAGAGCTTTATAATACCTTTTTTAATTGATTCGGGTCGATTCTCCGTATTTGTTACAAAATAATAAGAAATAATTATAACGGCCAAAATACATTTTAGATAAGAGCAATATACAACAATAGTTGACTATACGAGTATGATTGCATTTTTAATGATATTATGGTACTCGTAGCTTTTAATATAATTGGATTTCCAATAAGAGTGAATACAGAACAATTAGATAAAAAAACTATTTTCTCTCTTATGGAAAATCTAATTATTTTGAAGCTACCATAATATCATTTAACTATTCTTACACATTTCTCTTATCTAACATTTGTATTCTGGCCGTTATAATTAATTATATCTTAATATTTATAAATACGGAGAATCGACCCTTAGGTATGAAGTGTCAAAACTTAATACAAAGAAACAAAAAAGTGATATACTTATTGTATATGTGGCAGGCAAGTTGTATAATTCATCAGTTTACAAACTACGTCGTCAGTTTCTAAACGCTCGCTGTTTTGCAATTTCACCAAAAAGTCAAAAATAGGTGCGATGACAAGCGGAGTGAGGAGGAGCGTATTAGCACATTAGGTAGTACATGTAAACACATATTTTCGAGCCGAGCGAAGTGAGGCGACCCTCAATATTTCTATCAGAATATTACGATATGCAAAGGCAAATTTTAAAATGCCGAATTCTGCGATATGACGACGACATAGCAAATTGCAAAACAGCGAGCTTTTAGAAACTGACGACGCCGCCGTTTGTATTCTGACGAATTATACAATTTGACTGCGACATATACATATATAAGGTTATCCTAAACGCAAAACCGTATATAGGGGAGGAACTTGTTACATTAGTTCGATTTAACATTCACTCCACAAAATATATCAATATACAGTTATAATGTGTCAACCACCAAAAATATAAAAAACGGTAACACGTATTTTGTTCTAAAGTTCTATCCCCCCCCCCTTTCCCCTCCCCCTGTATACGAAAACTGGCTAAAATAAAGCGTATTTTCCAACGATAAGAATGTCATTAGTATTTTCATCTAAATTTATAATATAACAACTATGTTCATACTAAATATTTTCTACGGATAACATGTTCATTGACAAAACGTCGGCGTCGTGTGTGATAGATCTTATCAACTTATCAACAAATAAGGTTTCTAGCTCGAAAGACGGATTTGTTGGATTTTCCCATTCTCACAATTCACTCACACATGTGGCTATTCTTTGGCACGTAAAGTTCAATGTCGGAATCTCTCTATAGACAGCTAGAAACAAGTTCGTGGTATAGGTCAGTGGTCATCGTTCAAGGGTGATCAACGGCTAGTGGCGGTCTACTGGGCCCGGGGTTGCGAATAATATGATGCCTGTAACCCTGAAAATAAAAAAAATGTGAAAAGAGATTGTACGTTAGTTTATATGTGTTAGTTACAGGTACTTCCACGAACGATAATGCATAGTTTCTTGGTAGTTCATTCAAAATGTCGTGCACGATATATTATTTGATTAAGAAACCTTTCAGCTAATAATGAATTAATATAAAAAAATCTCGTAAATTTTGAGATTTTAAAAATACATATCGTTAACGTCATTTTAAGATTTTACAGAGTGGACTTGGCAACTTTCTTTCTATCGAGTGAAGTTGATTAAATGTTTTCAGATCTATAAATGTCTTAAATATGTCCCATGGTAACACGTATTTTTTTGCATTTTAAGTATGATATGATAATTAACTGACAATATAAATAAAATAAAATGTACATTTAACTTTGTACGGGGCCCTTGCACTACACTACACTTACACTTACTTTACACATGTGGACTGGTAATACAGCCCACCAAAGTGATCTGTGACTGGTAAGCTTTGTGACTACTCTAAAATACACGTTTGTTGCTTTTCTAGTTGAGGACACACAAAAGTATCTGTTACGGTCAGACGGCCAGATTGACGAATTAAAAGGGTTAAATTTTCTCATTTTTAGAGCAGAACCCCAAAATATGTAAAGGTAATGAAAAGCCCCATGCTGGCAAAAAATTCACTTGCAGGAATACAAGTTCAAGTTCTCTATCCCATGAGGTCAGCGGTCAGCGGTCAAGGGTGACCAACGGACAGTAGGTACATCGCGTCCTTCCGAATCGGCACCCCGATGACCGTGACTTGCAATTTTGGCTCCACACCTGTACCCACCTTTGCATCGTTAAAAAAAGTATCTTATTACCAAGGCTTAGGGCTTTTTTTGGCAACTGAATTGCAGGTTTAAAGAGTTGAGAGACACAATGACGTTTTTGCAAGTTCATTATCTTTATCAAATCACATTTTGTATAGTATATCTAGACATCCTAGATGAATACTTGAATGGAATAATTGGGATAGCTTTTTAGAAGATTTTTGTTCGTAGTGTACTGTAAAGTTATGTGATAAGTTTAGGGGTTGTTTGTAACGTTCTAAAACACAAGGTTTAATTTGTTTCTCGGCTGATTTGTATATCTTCTATGCTTCTATCGAGCCTTCAGCTAAAATTTATTTTTCTATAAAAGGCAGAAAATCACGTATCGTTTGTAATTTGAGTAAAGATACGTACTATTGAAAAATAACGGTCTCAAAAAAATAATGCCGTCAGAGTGATTGCACAAAAAAGCTAATAAAAATCAAGGGAGCGTTTGAAAATGGAATCGTCTTGATATTAAGCCGGGTGTACATCGGTTTCCGTTCGTCACCTCTGACCCACGCTTGACCAGTACCGGTCAGAAACTACCCTTGGAAGCACCGCCAATGTAGAGATTAGCAAGTTCAAAGGATTGCCTTGGGTTGATATTGAATTTAGATCTACTGTGACCTCAGAATAGACGGTTATTTTCAAAGGATGAGAAATTAATAGTTCGTCGTTTAAATAATAGACTTTATTTGAATCGGAATTCTGATGATCTCGTACTTATGACACTAGCAAAGGTTATGCATGTGCGATTGCGCAAACTGAGTTCTGGTGACGTGGTGTGTGGGCAATTATAATACCTACTACAGCTAGATTTCACCTGAGCTGGAATTTGTTTTTAGGTTTCCGTACCCAAAGGGTACCCAACAACGGGACCCTTTTACTACGCCTCCACCTGTAGTACTTTATTAAATATATTTTTATAATTTTAAATTTGACTTGTAAAAAGTGTATTATGTGTACCTAGTTTACAAATTAAACTATTTGAATTTGAATATGTCTTTAGTATGTCTGTCTGTCTGTCTAAAAGCTTCAGCACTAATAGGTAGCAATTAAAATTTTCATAAAATATCTGCTATCTACTATGGCCTCTACCACGACAAATAAAAGAAAAAGCAAGAAATTGCAACCCAAATCCCATATGAACAATAGAAACCTGGAAAAAATTGCATATTTTCAACGTCTTTAGGGTTCCGTACCTCAAAATGAAAAAACGACCCCTTATAGGTTCACTTTGTTGTCCGTCTGTCCGTCTGTCAAGACCCATTTTGCTCGGGCCCCGTGTGAGAAATCAAGTTGAAGCTGATACCTCCTATCGAACCGGCCCCTTGGTGCTCAAAAATATCAGGCTTCTAACTCAACGCGAAAAATGTTAGTGCCCTTAACAAAATCAATTTCATAAACATTTGCTCACCACGAAAACTTATAGTAGGGCACTTCCAGTCGAAATTGTGTTCACTATAGTAGTTCTTATAGCAAACGTAAAGAAAAAAAAATCCAGTACGTTATGATTTAGGAAGTTATAAAATACTTACTTAATAAGTACCTTTAGAAACATAAAGTCAAATAGATCGTAAGTGTCAAGTTAAGTTGATCATTCATAACTGCAAGTGGAATCACATACCTTAATTTTTTAGGGTTACGTATACCTGTATTGTTTGGTGGTACGGAAATCATTGTGCGCGAGTCCAACTCGCACTTGCCCGGTTTTTTTTTGTTCCAGTCTAGCTACAAGTTTCGGCAACATCTATTAAGAGGCAGGGATTCGCCAACGACCTAGAGTCGACTTGTGTCGTTACAAATATCGACATAAACTATATTGAAATAACGTTCATATCAGCGCACACTGCATTACGAAGGCGCTGGGTCTCCGGATAGCGCAAAATAGGGAAAAATAAGATTTTTCTAGCAATATTTTCCTTTTATTTTAGTGCAAGAACCACACAAATACCCTTAGTGGTTCCAAAGAAATAACCAATTTTACTAAATTTTAGTCTAAAAACAGCTTGAATTTGAACAATATTTTCATAACAGTTTTTAACACAATGATAATTTTCAGAAATAAATTTTTTTTCCTTATACTTTAAATAACACTATATACTTTTTTCATAATTTTTAAACATCTCATTTAAGATAAATATCGTTATCAGTAAGAGTAATTTTCAGATGACGCTTAACTTATGTATTTTTTACGAATATGGGAACTGTGAACTAAATGTGGGAACTCATGCTTGGACGGTTTTATTTATTATTAATTTATTACATAACTAGGTAAGCAGTATTTTGTTGAATAAAAAGTAACATACATGGTAGCGAGGGTCACATAGGTATCTTGGTGTAAAATTTGAAACGCATTTACAGACATTCTGATATAGCAGGGGGTTTCAAAGTGTGAGGCGCGCCACCCAGGGGGGAGCGCAGAGACCTGCAAAGGGGGGTGCGGGCCACCTGTGTTGGTGAGGACCTTATTTATAGATTATGTACAGGTATAGATATGTATAGGTATAGTGTATGTACGCCTACTCAAAGCAACTAACCACGGCGAGCGGTTAGTACGAGCGAAAGTACGAGTTCAAGAAATGAGTAAAACATTGTTTTGGATCAAATATTTCACAATTTACCCTAAAATAGCAGAGAAAGCACTTTTCCAGGAGATATTTGTGCGAAAGGGAATTTTCTGCTGTTGTAGCAATAAAAACTAAGTACATAAATAAACTTGACATTGATAGTGATTTCCGCTTCGCAATTTCTGTGGCTAAGCCGAGAATCGGAAACCTCGTGAAAACCACGCGAGCTCAAATTCAAATTAAAATTCAAATATTTATTGTATTCATGTTGTACAATACAGGCTGTTACAATATACCAATATGCTCATCCATAACATAACATTCGAATAAGTAGGTATTACCAAATTAAGTAGTTTTTGTATGACTTTTGTGTAACTTAAAAAAAATTATTGTGTTAATGAACAGTTTTTTATCTAACATAATTGTAACATAAAATTATCTGGACAGGAGGCGCAATTTTTTTTTTTGTATTATCGGAGCGCCTCATCAATAAGTTAGGGAACCCCCGTGATATAGCTATATGTATGTATAACTAGGCTTTTTGCTTCAGTACATTACTAATAAACCTAATAACAAAATATCCCATTTCTTGAAAATTTTGAAAAGATATTCAATGTACAGACATAACTTTTGTACTGTGTACTTTATTATTAGTATTAGATATAGAAATAGATATTTGTGAGAGAGAAGTATTCAAAACATTGAACAACGACAATAAAATAATTTCAGGCAAAGTCTGTACAAGGTCAATATAAAAAAAACAATGCCATTCAAACTTTTAACGTCAATATAATTTCAGGGTTGCCTACATTACTTACTGGACTGTGGTCACTGACCACTGGTCATTTCTCCGATTTACGACGGCTTTATTTACTCTAAGCTTATTAAACCCTATCCCTTTGTGCGAATTCTCAAAGAGGGTAATTAATATCGTTGGTATTGTGCAAAAACACCACCTCTTTGTTCTTTTTTTGGCCCTTTGTAGTATTTTTTGGGACTGCTTTTGTGCGAAGTCGGTTTTGTCTAGGTGATCATTAGCGCAGTGGGCAGTGCGCAAACTGACCGCTCGCAGGGTCTTTCACACAGATGTGAACTGGCCGTTATATGATTATTATGGTTTTGTACTATTTATGATTGATGGAAGAGAAAAATTTTCAAGTGTTGACGCTTTTTTCCTCTGTGTATTGATAGCAGTAGCATTTGACTGATACACTCGAAAAATTAAAATTGTAAAAATAACATTTGAAATTGGTATCGAGAAGCTTTTAAATAATAAATTTTGCGTTTTTACTTATAAAGATAAAACAACATTTAAAAAGAAGATACACAAATGGCTTCTATAAAAATGTTATTACGACGTCAAAGATTATTTGAATGAATATGGTTGTGAATGAATTTTATAATAATAATAATAATAATAAATATGATATATAATAATAATAATAATACATGATAAATAAATTTACTTCTGTTATAGCATGTTAGTTCTTAAGAGTCAATATTTGCATACTATATATATTATGGTAAAATGTGCTATATCCATTAATAAAAGATGTAATAAGACCTATATGTATTTAAAAGCAAATAAAATTTTACTTTACTTTACTTTACTTTACAATCTTAAAATTATAATAGCATCATCTCTGTAATTTTGAGTAAAAAAAAAATATAGCAACCCCTTTGGTAGAGTTCTATCGGGTTGTAGTGTCCATACTGCAACTATCTCTATAGCTATAGCGGCCGCGATGACCTCTGATCTCTGCTGCATTTTGGAAACACCGGCCGTTACGCGATTGTGCGAAGACTGGTTCCGATCCGACCGTGTGAATCGATTGATAAAACACCACTTTTAATCACAATAAAATACTTTTGTCATGCTTATAAAGATGCATTGAAAACCGGATAGGTTTTTATGTTTATGCGCATATTTTATGGCTGCGTTTTGTAAAGTTGTATTTATTTATTGAATTAATTAAAATTTTCCCCGTGGCTCCACCCGCGCTGTTCTCAGCTGCATTTTCATCGATTATTTTGAATAAAAATCGCATTTAGATCCGTCAGTAGTAATAAGTTTTGCAACTTTTATATACCTATAGTTTATTTATTTAGTATACAAATGACAAAACAAAACTCGAGAAAAAGCCTTCATGTTTGCCTGATACAAAACTACAACACAACAACAGGCTACGGAATGCAAAAAAACAACGTGATTATGTGTGGGTGTCGTATTTACACAGGACATTGATTCGCGAGAGGGTTTGCGTGTGTAGTGGTTCGCGAATCGTATCAAGCGAGAGGACGGAGGACCGCCCTCTCAGCCAATCAGAGAAGGTCTAGACCGTAGGCATTCACCGAGACCGAGCTAGCGCGAATATTTATAGCGGGACCATATGAGGGGCACCTATATGATATGAGTTCATATGACGAGATATAAACATAGAACGTTTTACATGTACTGTTTGTAGGCTGTATATGATTATGTAAATTGAGTTGTCTTTGTATAGGTGGATGGTTGTAAATTCTGTTAGTCATTCATAATCGCAGATACATTACGCTATGTGGTTTTGTTTGTATACAAGTTTTGCTTCTTATTATCATGGTATCCTAGTAACTGAACGCGATTCCGAAGTTCTTCCTAGACAAAAACCCAGTTTGGTAGCCCTAATAGAACAAAATCGCGCGTAACGTCAAAGAGTTTTCTTTAAGCTTCCGGAAACAGAAAAAAAACAAAGACACAAGGGGATGTTTCTATTAGAGTGCACGTAATAGTGGGATTACATAAAGCAGTAGTGAGCTTTAAATTAGTCAGATCTGTAAAGGGCTATGTTTAACGAAGGGCCGCAACCCTTCAGTGTAAAATATCTCATTTTAAACGTTCGTAGTACATCTGTTTGTTTTTACATTGATCCGGGAGGAATTTCATGTATCAGTTGCTGTGCTGACTACTAGAGACATTATGTTTGGAAAAAAAATACTATATATGGATACTTGTGCAGACGCATGCATAAAGCAGCTGCTTTTGCTTCGGATGGAGAATATTTAAAACATGTAGAGCGGGTACATATTCGTTTTTGTTTATTTAATTGGTCAGCCGTAATACTGTTTTTTTTTTAATGTTAAAATACTGATAGATAGGAAATGCAAATATAAATACTGTAAAGTAATCTCAAGATATATTTACAGTATTTTTATTTGCATTATCCTATCTATCAGTATATTTATATAAAAAAAAAACGAAAAGCATTTAAAGGTTTTGTAGTATATTTAATTTTAAAACATTTAATTAACATTATATCATTGCAGTATAGAAACGCAGAAAGAAAAGTAAATCTGGATGTGCGTTTATATACTGCAATGATATAATGTTAATTTATATCTCTTTGCCATGGATAAATCGCCAAGAGTTCAAACATAGAAATTTATTTCTATCATAGTTTAAAACATTTATTTGTAATATAGTCACACTATACAAGGTTAAATTAAATTAGTTGGCGAAATTTTAAATATATGTAGACCATGTCTATATGAACAACTTTTTCTATTATTAGGATTGTGCAAAATTCTTAAAATTTGTTTTCACCTTTCCATACTGGACCAGACAGCTGATCAGGGCAATTTGTATGGGAGGAAGTGAAAAAAAGTTACGAATTTCTTGAGCTCCCATACAAACAGTTGTTCATACGTACGAGTACTACCTGTGTTTTGAGTTTCGCCAACTAATATTATTTAATCTTATATATTGAGCCAAAAATTATTAAAATACATTTTATAAAAAAAAACATGTAAGATGCCTAAAATTACAAGAGAGTTCGGCGAACCCCTTCCTGCAGCAGTTTGACAAAAAAGACCCATAGTGTCGGGAAATTAACCGACAGTGTATCAAAGTGGCAAAAACACTACACATGGGCGTTCTTCAATTAGCTGTCACATTTTCAACCCTTCAGCAATTTTTTTTAAGAAGCTGCCTGTAGGGGCGCTAGAACACGCACCTTTTCTTGTTAATTAGATTTTAAAAATAGACATTCTGCTTTACTGGGTAGAAAATTTGTTCCCCGAAAATGATCCGAATGACTATTTTAATGCTTCAACAAACGAGCAGAATAAAAAAAAACATTGCCAAAATTATTTAATATTTTAACGGATCATATATTATGTAGATATTTTTTTTTTATTGCTTTGAAACGATTCTACGTGTGCTTTTTCTTTCTTTTCCAACTTCTAATGGTCAATTGGCATAGATTAAATTATGTTAAGGTGTGTTAATTCGAAAACCATTTCGAAGTTTTGGTATTTTTGAATTTTTGTTCTTAAAAACCTCATGATGATGAATATTTTTACGAAAATGCTGCAACCTCCATTGGCCCTCGTGTGACGTCACTTAAGTAATGGCTATTTATAAATGTGGCCTTTGCTATCAAGATAAATTTATAATAATTTGCTTCAGATTAATTTGACAGCTAGATGACAGATGAGTAGACAGACCACTTTTTTTATAAGCAATCACACATCACAATCAGTATAATGTCTAAAGTATCATCACAATCAGTATAAATTCTCAAGTGACAAGGTCATCGGACAATTCTTTAAAAAATCATAAAAAATAATGGTTCATTTGTATACCAAAATAACAAAAATTATGTCCCAAAATACGTAAATTGTCTGAAAAAAAAATAAAAAAAAATATTTTAAATATAAGGCATGGGAAATTGTTCAAATAGGTAATAGATGAATTAGTTACCATGGCTTTTCTTTATAGGAGTAAATAATGCATTAAATAATGCTTTTCTTTATAGGAGTAAATAATGCATTATTTACTCCTATAAAGAAACGCCATTGATGTGATTCTGAATAATTTCTGTGCCTTATTACTTATTATTATTAAAATTTACCAATTTTACTGATATTAGTTCAATACCGTCATAGTTGTTGAGTCATTTTCACGTGTTTAATAAAAGCGCCTTTTTTTCTGCGTAAAATAATATGCGGATATTCCATTAACCCTTTAATGCAGAGGAAGTGTGTAAGTAGGTCAGGATTGTACCATTGCACATGTCGTGAAAGCGGGCGCAAAAAACACCCCACTCATTGCGCTTTGTTTCCCAGGAAGAAAAACTTTGATTGTTGGCTGCAATTTGTTCGCTAGAGATTGTATGATCGGAGTGTTTTGGATTGGTACATTGAGAAACGGAAAGAGAGATAAATATATTAGAAATAAAATGTTTAATAAGAAACATTGAAATTATTTTACAGTATTTAAGTCAGAAGATATTCAATTATAAAATATATCAAAACATCAAAGTTTTTATGTACAACCACAGCAAGAGAATAAAATAGAACTAATTAAACTTTGTAATCTACTTTTGCAATACCTCGAAAAAACCGTAAAAGGTAATGCAGAAAGTTTCAGCAGCCATTTCATAACAACTGACTTTAATAAAACAGCATTTTACAAATTTTTTTGCTCTTCGTATACGTTGTACCCTTAACCCTTCCCATGCTTACGAATCTTTGCCTACCGACCGCTTTTTTTGTCAGGTCCCTTTTTTAAATGGCACATGCAGAGAGATCGCGTTTTTTGTCGACATCTATTCGATAAAATGCAATATCATCAGTCTACCTGGACATTTTGAAGTCTTTTCTTTTAATAGAACGTCCCTAATCGATTAAAAAACCTAGAAAAGATATTTTCTTAGGGGAGGATCTATAAATTGAATCGCTGCTTGTAAATAACTTTAAGGATTAAGTGTGGCGAATTCTGTTATTATTCAAGTATATACATACGTAGAAGAAGGTTCTTCTACGAAGAAAAATCTACAACGGTTTTCAAAATTGAGACATTTTCTGCATAACAATTATAATTATTAATATAGATTTCTTATAGAGAGATATTTTCTTATAGGAAAAAGTTCCAATTGTCCTGGTTTTACCAAAATATTTTAGTGTAATTTAAAAAATATTAAATGAATGGACCTAACCTAACCTAACCTAACATTTAAACTAAGATCTCGAAGACACGGACCAAAACAAACTTTCTTGCGATCTCATTTTGGACTCTGACATAGGGGTCGAATAAAAATTTCGCAGGTAAAAAGTCATATACCGGTATAATTGTCACAAATTAAGGCAAAAAACCGTTCACAAAAGATATCAAAATTCTGCAAGCCACACGAGCAGGTAGAAGGGCTTTATAAAATTCTCTTTTTTGTGTAGAAATTGTGCAAAAGCGTGGGACGAACCGGGATATAACGGTACCTTGCAAGACACCCGGCGCTGGCAATCGGTTCCGCGATCTATATATTTTGTCTTTGTTAAAATATTTTGAAACAACATTTTGAGTTCGACATGATATCACTAGTTCTAATCAACGTTTTCTTTTTCAGATTGCATCAAGGCTTTTAAGGCTGAATCATACCTACATAACTTGCTTCAAATTTATCCGAGGATTTTATTTTAAGAAACATCTTTGTTATGATTTAAAACATTAAATGCTATTAAATTCCAATGAAACATCACAAAAATTTGAAAGCCTTATCATCGATAAGCTTGTCACATAGCAAACAATCCGATCATGGAGACAAGAAACGGCAACTCACATATTAAGTATTTTTTGTTAAGAGGATTTTGTGCAAAAACCGCTATAAAAACGAAAATCTGCCTCAGCTTTGGTTGCAACGTGATAAGTTTATTTTGTAACGTAGACGCTTTAAGTTATCTCAGTTTTAAATACAGCAGAATTTTAAAATAAATTTTATTTTACATTTAAATTTTTGTACGCTTTTTACGCATTTAGTGTAAGAAAAGCAGGCAGCAATTAATTCAAGAATACTACCTATCTATATCATTGCATTTCCGACTGAATCTTGTAAGGAACTGATGGGCTTATTTTACTTTTGTATTTAAACACAGATTAATACCCGATAACGGCCGTTACAAGTAGTAACGAAACATTTGAAGCCATTTATTTAGTTTGCTTTGCCTGCAATATCATCTAAACAAGAGCACATTGCAAGCAGTTGCAACGACGCTACGAAGTCAATGAACTATCTTCGTACAAAAACTCCCCCGCATCAATTTTCAGCGAGTATTCAGCACCAACTTATTGGATCACTTGAGATATGATATACCAACCCTTATTCTTGTTACATAAAGTCTACACTACGTAAATGCATAATTGTGTCAGTTTGCTCGTTCTCACGATGTTGCCAGGGAGTGGGCTGAACTATGACACCAAGAGAGAGCAAAAACTGCAGCAAGTGTGTTTCACCAAGCAAATGTAAGCAACACTGTAGAATGCATTTTGGAACTCTTAAATCTTTTTACTTATGAGTTCTTTTTTTTATTCTCCGTTGGTTTACACCAATCTTTCTTCAAGGCCTCTGCTTCACACCACATCATCCATCAGCCTAGTTCGTCCACAGCTGGACATAAGCATTTCCAGGACTTTGCCACTCCCGGCGGTCATCCTGGAAGAATTGCCCATACTCCCACACTTTGGGCAGGCGGGTTGGTGAGCGCAGTGCCGGAACCCTCGCACCAGTGACGCCGCTGCCCGTCGCCATCCATCGGTCCCAGGCATGGTGGGCCTCCTGGTTTTTTGCCTGTGAGCTGTCCTCTTACCCTTCCCCGAATTACTTCGAGGGGGTCTCCAAGTAAGATGGTGGTACCTCCACAGTCGAGCCCGGCATCAGCTCTACCAAAAAACCATACGATTAAATGTAAATGTGAGGTTTTACTTCAAGTTTAGGGATACACCCAGATAGAAAAAGACCATTTTTATTTCCATTAAAATTACTAGGGCTACCTAACACGATTCATTACACTAAATAGACGATTCACTTGAGAACTTGGCCAATCATCAATAGATCAAAAATGTTTTACATGAGATGTAGGGCGTAGGTAAGTGGGTCAGGTACGCAATCATCAATTAATATTAATTAAATATTTTATACATATAATAAAGGAGTAGAACCCGGTTTGTCTGTACATTGAAGAAAAGTAATAAAAATAGAAAGGGGGTAACTATAAAAAAGAGTGATAGAAAACAAATCAGCGATTTTTAGGATTCTTTTCTGTCTGTCTGTCTGTTTGTCCGCACACATCTCCGAAACTACTGAACGGATTTTCATGTAGTTTTCACGGGTGGACAGAGCCTAATTTCGATTAGAATATAGGCTTTGTTAAAAGCGGGTGTCGGAAGAAAAGGGAATCGTCATTCAAACATTTTTGGAATTTACTTTTCTACTGTTAGAAGTTAAAAGTTGCATAGCAAATAATTATTCCTGGCGATGAGGGCCTATAGACGTCATGAACGATGGTTTAAAAGAAAAAAAACAAGAAAACTTTGGTTAGAATTATATAGCGTATAAAATTTTAGTAGATACATAAAAAAATCAAAAGGTGGTGATGTTCATTATTAAAACGCGCACAAATAAATATTTAATTATTTTGCGAAAGTTTCAATGCGATTATAGTTTCACCTTCTTTGATGAAACGGGTTAGGTAGATACTAGGCTGAAAATATTCATGCTAAGTATATTAAATACTGTAAAAGAAAAAAGCTGTGTCTGTTTGTACATTAAACGATATTCCAAAAAAAAAACAGCAGTGTAGGATACTGATACAAAAATAATCGGAATTTTTATCGGTATTTCATGTATCTCGCAAAAACTACAGAACAGGGTTTAATGCGGTTACCACTGTACGATTGGATTACAAAGAAAGAAGAAAGAGAGTTCACTATTTAATAACTTATTATCCAATTAAAAACTGGTATACTTTTTATTGCGGGATTCCCAAGGGATTACACTGTGGCCGCATTATCTCTTACCACGTGGACGAAGTTGCGGGCAACAGCTAGTACGTAAATAAAGAGGTTAACCCACCTATTTATATTGATTAGATTAATTAAATAAAAACAATGCGTCCGTTTGAAATAGGTACGAAAAATGCCGCGAAAAATAATTCTGACGTTTTGTTTAAAAAGATACATACAGTTTCTAATCTCATCAAACAATTAAACTTATATTATTATTATGTTCAAAAAAATAAGTAGCTAACATAAAACAAAGTTCTACGCACAAAGTTTGTTGCAAAAATCTGAAATAATCACGACTCCATCTTTCTTCAAAAAGAAATGACGAACAAAAGGTGCAGTTACGTAATTAGGCAGTTTTTTATACTGTACATTTTTTGTACGCAGCACAGGTATTAATATGTCAGCGTCATATGACAGAACCGGAAGTTGCGTTTCACTGCGAATGTTCTATTTCCGCTTCCATCCCCACCCCCGTCGCGATATCTCATTATTCTTACAGCAAAATATGTTTTGACTATCACCATTAACTCTTTCGATGTGCCTCGGAACAGACGTCTTAAATCAGGCCCGTCCAACGTACGGCCCCCCGGCCACAGTGTGACCCGCGGACACCCTTAATCCGGCCCGTGGACCCAGTTGTTTTCACACACTCGATCTGACTCTATACAACGTGTAACAGAAAGGTGTAACCATATTTTTGAAGAGCTTATTCAGTCAATGGTATAGAACAACTTTTACTATGGAGACAAACCTGAAATCTCGAAAAAAAAATCTGCCCCACCATACAAACAAACAATATCAGGACAAACTCATGTGAGTTTATTGATACTATTCACCATGTAATAAAATAGTGTAAAATTATGAATAAATAAAAAAAATAAAAAAATAAAACATTTCGGCCGAGTGGCATTGCATTTTTCTATGAAACAGTTAATTTTTTTTTTCATATTTCCATTGCATTCACTCTACCTACCTACACAGTCATTCACAAGTGTTCATTTTTAGTGTTCTGTTCTGCTCTCCTGCATTTCTCAAAGACAAAATATCTATTTTGGTCCGCCACAATGTTAAAAATATCTAATCTGGCCCACTATAGAATTAAGTTGGACACACCTGTCTTAAATAATCTTGACGATACCGACATCATTAATGTATCATTAGATATCAATCATGATCGGCATATGGTAAGCTACTGAGAATAAAACTGGTAGAAAGGGTTGTAACTACGGGAATGGTTGGTCCTTTCATAATATACGTCATAATCATAAGAACATGTTTTCTTTCAAGTTCGAAGTTTTTGCTGAAATTAAAAATTCATGTAATTTTAAAACATCATTATGAACAAAACGCGAAAATAAACAATGCAAACCAAAATTATAGGTAGTAAGGCAAGAGAGTAAAGAATGTTTTCACTTGCAATTTTCTTTCAGAATAATGTTCAGTATGATCAGAATCAGTGGTTTGTTACTTTAAAGTTTAACGTTAGCTATCTTTTTTATCTTTCTTATCAGTACGTTCGAACGTACTGTCAAAAGTTGAGTTACTGTCAAAAAATATTGAAATAACATTTTTCCACCGTTCGTTCTAAGTTAGCAAATAAAACCAAGAAAAAATATAACAAAGGAATAACGGCTAAAGGAATAAGCAGATAACTTCTTTCAAGGAAACTCAGTTGAATATCACACATTCATATAGTTTTTGCGTAAAAGATAACCGTTATAATTCCTTCTTCTATCTGTAAAGCTGTCATCACTTCCCTGATCGCATTCGGGATTGTGGGAACAAATTATCGCAAACACTTGCCCTGCAAAAAATATACGCTTGCACAAAACATTTGTTCTCTTTTTTTATATAATTTAGGCAAAAAATGCACTCCCACGCTTCGAAAGGGTTGAGTATGCACCTGACCTATATTACGTACTCGTGAAAAAAATCATGCTTTTTCGTTCGCATTTTTTGCTCATTATTTTCTTTGAGATTCATATAATGCACTGTTTTTAGTAGGGTGACTATGTTTCACGTTTGCATAAATGACAAAATCTTCCTTACATCGTAACTTGATATACTCATATATAGATTGAAATTTTTCAAAAATACCTTGACAGACACGTCCTATTTTTACTGTCATTACAGGGAAAAAAGCATATATGTTATTAAGACTTTCACTTTTCAAAGCGTCCTTTTGCAGAGAGAGACGACTCCAATTTTACTGGCCTTCAAAAACACCCTGTACTTGCTTGGCCTGCGTGTCAATCAAATGCCACCTTCGATTAGTCAAAACACTATATAAAAAAATCAACAAACTACTTGTCCCACAAAACGCGACCCTCGAATGCTCACCCCAGTTGCGCAACCCCGTGCACAATACACATTGTTATACGACGTACCCCGACGCAGGTAGCCGTTTAAGGGTTATCCGCTTATGCAAAAAACACCACTATCCGATTATCACTCGCATAATAACATAAGTTAGCTTTTAAAATGCTAACGATTTGGTTAAGAGCTTTATCAGAGCGGCA
The DNA here is from genome assembly GCA_934047225.1 of Ypsolopha sequella. Lineage (NCBI taxonomy): Eukaryota > Metazoa > Arthropoda > Insecta > Lepidoptera > Ypsolophidae > Ypsolopha > Ypsolopha sequella. The sequence goes on from OW203985.1 coordinate 15,796,589, forward strand.
AGTGTGCTGCATATCATTAGTTTGAAATAATTAGAAGTTTGGAAAGATTCCAGGCTAGTAGTTTTGTAAGGGACAGCAGAATAAGTAAAAGGAAACAATAGGAAAGTAAGAAGAAAGAATAAAACTTAAATAGCATAAATAATACTAAATTATATAAATAAATTATACTTAAAATTATTATTAAAGTGCATTATAAGCTAGAATATAGAAATATTTTTGAAAAAATTCTTTGTGCCAGGATATGAACCTGCTTACATGACAGGCGCGCTACCGACTGCGCTACCGAGATTCGTATCTGCTATGCGAGCACGTACGCATCGATTAGATAAATTTGACAGATAGAATCGATAAATTCTAAACGATAACCTTTATCGCAATGTAATAAGAGTTACATTTTATTTTATCGAATCGATGTCGAGTCGATACTAAGTTCATGCTAGTACCCCTGAAACGACGAATTCTTCCACCATATCTGTGCACCGAATATTTTTGTAACTACTTAATAATACCAGCTTGTAATGAACATAGTGAACGCTCACGTGGGCGTTATGTGACATCACACCTTGCTCATTTTTGAACAGAAGGCGCTGTCGTCGCTACAATGAAATTTACAGCTATTATGTTTTTATTGCTAAATCCATCGCTTTGAATACTCTAATTATAGTTAGAGTGCATTACAAATTTAAAAGCACAAATATTTTTGAAAAAATTCCTCGGGCCAGGATAAAATAAATTATAACTACAAAATAAAAGAAAAAAAGCCTAAATTTAATAAAAAATATTACATAGATCGGTGTCGCAGGGGAGGATCCCCGGCAGGCTGGTGGCGTTACCCCGTTAGATTGCAAGGCTAATCCGCTGTCCGAGGTGAGCCCCAGCCCAGCGATCACCAGAAGCTTCGACCAAGCGCGAGGATATTTCTTGGATCGTCTCGCCTCTGGTCCCCATGGCTTGGTCTGGTTTCTACTCCAAAAAGCGAAAATATGTATCCATCTCCTAAGATTGCATACGTGCGCCTCTTGAAGGTCTCTGCTGCAGCTGTCGCCGCGCCAACCCTAGTGGCAGTCGTCTAGGAATAATAGTCTAGGAATACGTTGTTATTAACAATTCATTACTTTTCAAAAAACAGCAGTAACGCAAGATTGCAGGCTGCTGGTCGAGCATGCACCTATAAGTTTTTCTTAAATTATGTGCGTAGTATTGATTGATATACATACCTACTACACACTGTGAGTAAAAACGTTTTAAATTTGACGTGTAAAAAGTGTATTATGTTTACCTATTTTGCAAAATAAGCTATTAACTAATAAACTAAAAACTTTTAGAAATTAAGCTATGGGAATTGCTATAGGCTAGTCCGGCACTGGACTTGACGATGCATGTTTTCAAAATACTATAAACTTTCTTTAGCTAGAGAGGCCTGCGGAGCAATCCTAATTCATACAAACGAACATACGAGTATAAGCAATTTAAAATTTTCATAGAAAGCTTATTTTTCTCATGTTTCGTGTTCAAATCAGTGTAACAATGTTCTTATTTATTATATATAATTGGGAACCTAGATATTCTGCAAAGCAATCTGAATAAATTACCTTAAGAATATATATTATTTACAAATGGTTTTGCTATTTCGTTTGTATGAACTAGGATTGCTTCGCAGGCCTCTTAAAAGTGCAAATAAAAACAAGTGTTTTATAAATACGACTATCAAGTTGGAATCCAATACGATTTAACACGAATAAAATACCTAAAACAACCTTGAGTCCCTTCGTATTGCCTAATTATGTAAAGCTCTTTAGTTCACCAAACAATCAAGGTGTTAGGGAGGAAAGGGGACCTCAAACAGTACTTCAAGTATTATTCGTACTCGAATTACGGTGATGCGAATATGGTTTGTAACAAAGTCTCATTTAGTTTTGATTTAATTTAGTTGCGGTATTTGTTGCCGAAGTACGGTGATAGGGCATATACCACCTATTCACGTTTAGGACGTAACGTTTGGAATACTTCTGACAGCCCCTTGGGGGAGTCATGCCGTGAACATATCTTTTTTAATTGGTCAGCTTATATATAAGTTTATCCTCGTCAAATTAAGACAAATAGGAAAGCAGGCCTTAGCATGAAAATTTTGAAAAATATCCATTGCATGACTTTGAATATTCAAATTTTTTTACGTCTTATCTTTAAGGCGACTAGAGATACATAATAGGACACGCCAACTACAATTTGGACCTGTCTTTGAAGGCCTACTCCTCCCACACGGGTGGTCCAAAAACTTTGATAAAAATATATGATAGGCATTATAGAGTGAAAAATAAATTTTAAGTTTCATAAACTGTTTTTCTATTGTAAGTTTTGAAAAAAAAAAATCGAAAGTCATCGAAAGTTTCACATGATTAACACAAGAATTTTCTTACTCCTTCCAAACGCCTAAAGCGGTTTTAATCATTATTTCACCAAATTATAGGAAATTTTTAGATCTAAAAAATTTAAGTTCAAAATTTTTTTTTCGTTCATGGCGTCCATGTGAAAAGTATTATTTTCTCCTTTTTTGCGCTAGCCGGAGACGCAGTGGTTGTCGTAACAGCCACTTTTCAAGGCACGCTGAAATGAACATTATTTCAATGTCATTTCCGTTGATATTTGTACCGACATCGAGTTGCTTATTTAGCGTGGTCATACGCCTTAAGCGTTTATACCTAGGTAAAGCCAAAAGCTGTAAATTATATTGCGATCTTTATAGAGAAGCCTTTATTAAGCCAGCCACGATAAAGTGCGTGCTGCTGTTTTGGTCAAGCCGACAACAAGCGGGGGTGAATAACGTGAATTTCGCGGCCTTTAACGAGCGAAGGGTCATTAACTATTCATCGATGAACTCGCGTGGGCTGAGGGCAGCGTTGGAAATATAACTGGGGGTAGATTACGTGATATATAGTCGGTGGCGAAACCCCGCGGCTGGATAGCTAGAAAACGTGAAACGCAACCCTGAGAAATAATAGGTACTCTTGCAGATCCGAATCACTTTGGAAAGTATTTTTGGTGCAGGGTTTTTAGGGATGTACCCGTATTTGCATCTGTCACAGTAAGACAATAATCTGGTAGGTTTTCTATCAAAAATTTCAAATCTACCTTCTGACTCTCCTTTACAAAATATTGAATCTGTAAGATGGATGAAAGTGAGAATTAAAAGAGTTAAGGCTGTTTTCACAGTTCTTACCTAAATAATATTTTGTGCAATTATTTGTGCCCGAATATATGGCAATGGAGCTTACCACCCAACACGCTAGGACGTAATAATCGTCGATGAAACGTGGGTGTACGAGTGTGTACGGTTACTTGAAATTCACACTATTCTCGGAAACACCTCTGGCACCATTTTCGGGATTCATGACATGACGATGTGTATATTGCCGAAATTTTCTTACAGATTCATGAATTCATAATTTTTGTAATTTAATAGTTATTTCCATTGTTCGTTTTTTGTTTGAAAGTTGATTTCAAGGTTTTACATCTACGTATTAAATTTTGTTTTTATTGTCAGTTTGAAAACTAAAATTTAATTTTCTAAAACAGTTCGTCCTAAATGCCATCCGTTTCCATGATAAGATTCGTATCAATTTTTTACAGCACACACTTTACAAACATTAAGTTAATGTTGCTGTTAGCTTAATGTTGTCTCATTTATACACAAAATAAATTATAAAATTTGGATTTATCATTCCTAAAAAAATGCAAAAATGTTAGTACTGAAAATTGAGTTTCCTTCAAATTCTCCATAGATTTTAGAAACCTTATGAAAATCCGAACAACTCTCAATACCACGTGAAGTCTGACGGCCGATGTGTTGCGAAATGAATAAATAGTAGCGGGAAATAGGGGCACTTCGCGAGCTAACCGACAATGTCCACTCAATAATGCATCCCTTACCTGACGACCACTCACCAAGACCCCTTAGTAAATAGGTAGAAGACGAAACACAGAGGCCAGTTTGTAGTGGCTGGTAGAATAACGCGAAACAAAGCATTCATAATAAAATTCTCCGTCGACACGATAATGTCACGACAAACAGTGCAATTGTCGATTCGCGATACCCGCCCCCTTTCTTGTTTGTTCCTTAATTAAATAATTATGTTTTCATTATGGTGACGATTGCATGGCAATTGAATCATTGTGAATCTGATAAGTGTTTATTATCCTCGCAACTTTTTTGTTTCAAAAGACTCATTATCTCTGTACGTTACTAAAAAAATACAAAACCATCCAAATAAAACCACACGATTTTTACGCGTAATGGCAAGATCTCAAACTTATGCTAAACAAAACTTAAATTAAATAACATAAAGCCACAGCCTGCTGATGTTCAAAAAAATAACGCTTTATGGCACTTCTTCGCTTTTTATTATTTTTAAAGCTTTTTAGGCTGTCCAATGCACTGGTAAGTAATTCATTTAATAACAAAGAAAACATATATAGATATATATTCTCATGTTCGCATGTCATGGACATTTTTATTGTAACGTATCCTACTTCCCTATTTCTTTGTGTGCCGATCAAACATGCAAAGGCGGAGAAGATGACTAAAAAACTGCATTAGACCGATCTGTCTACGCGAAGTTAAAAAAAAAATTAAGCGAGGACCATATGCAGTTGCAGGTGCCCTCCGTTCCCACACAACCCTTTCAGAAACGGTCCTCTTCACCCCGCAGCTCACCCCCGAAACTGGTACACCCCGCACCTCCCCAAAACTGCATCCAAGACCAAAAAAGTCTACTCAACTTAGAAAAGAAAAGCAATCTTGGATATTTAAAATTAGGAGTCATTTTAGATTGTTAAAATTTCAAACCTTATGTTCTTACCGATAAAAGTTCATCATTAGTCCCAAAATCTACCTGTCCCGATTTATATTTATAGACGCTGTCGTGTCATTAGATTTATTGTTGATATAATGCAATCCTCTCCATATTTTTTGCTGCATAAATTGGACGCTCGTATCATACAAGTCGTATGTTTTTGTTTTGAGGAGTTCAATGCTTTTGCTTTTTCCATATTGAAATAATTTAATGGCATCGTAGAATGCCGCGTCTGTGTTTAAAACTTTTTAGAAAATTCAAGATCAAACAAAACGAGGCACTGTCTTTTTTGCATCAGACACAAACAAAGTTATTATAAATTCGAAATTTTCTACATCCTGCATGCTTTCATGTTTTTCTTCCGATACTTGCAAACTTTACCAATAAATCGACTTGCAAAAACTGCTCTACCTTACCCAGAGAAATTGATATTTTATCTAGATAAGGATTCCAAACAAATCTTGGACACCTTCGACTATGTTATCTTGCGGAAAGCACTAAAAAATCTTGCACAAAAAATCCACTAATCCCGTTATCTTTGGCCATTTCGTGAATGGGATGTGTTTTGTAGCCAATTAAAGCTAAAAAGGCAAAAGGCAACCGCTTGTTACCGGTCTGTTGTTCACTACCCGCTATAAATCGCGACCCTCCGAAATGTTTCCGCCTGAGCCTTGGAACGCGACCATTTCACGAACATTTTTATTTCACCTTTCACAAAAACACATGACTTATTTCCATACTTACATAATATTATTATTATATCCTGAATTTTTATGAACGTAGCTTTTCCTAAAACATCTTGAATTTGAATTGGGAATATTCGGCACGTTTGGTAACTCGCGCTGCCATTGGTTGGCGGTGCAAGCTGCAGTCAAAGGTTGGGCAGTTGCAGATCATGTTGATATCATGCCTATTTTACATTTAGCGTTTTTTACGCATCTGCCTTCATTTACACCCCATTCTCTTCCTACCGAGCTTCTATAATTTTGTTATCGTTATTTTGGCTGATAGTTTCTTCGATTCGATCAGTAGTAAACTACACAGCGACAACCCTCTTTATGACATATTTTACTATTTTCAAGTGTGTGGTTTTAATTTAAAGTAGATTCAGTCACCCGCTGTTTTAACTCCATAGTTGTAAACGATTTATACGGCTAAAACGCCGCCACAAGAACTGCCAATAGGTAGCATGTCTTGCTGGTGACTGTACATCTATTTTCTTGACTCTGTTAAACAAAAAAAAGTCGAGGGGACAGACAAATATTTGTAAATGCGATATGTGCAGGGAAGAGTTTCTTCCGTAACCGATATTTCTCATTAAATTTGTTTGCGATGCGATAAAAAAGTATGTCCGATCTGAGGGTGGCCGATGGCGTCCAAGGGTTGGCTGTTGGCTATCGCCCCCGCGAGGGTCGAAGGAGGCAAATAAGCAGATGTCCAGGTTTTCAGTTACATAACCAACAGTCATGTTATTCAAATGAGGATGCATCGATTTTAGGCGCAATGACCCTGATTATTTTAAAGAGTGCAAACGAAATTCGAGCCTAGTTTGATTTATTTATCAATTCGGCTGCCCATTGTCTTGTTGTATTAGATTACAGTTGTTTACTTCGTTTTTCTATTGACTTATTTATATTTTTCTTCTATCATTAATTCATCATTGAAGTTAGTTACTAAAACTGAAAGTATCCCAGCAGTAGCTATTTAACGTTTTATGTGCCAAGTCACTGGAGCACCGAGGAACAATAATTGTTGAACGCATCCGTAACGACCGAGTCATTGCAATGGAAACACAAAATTATCTTTTCCAGTAGGTACCTATTTTACCCACCTTGGATTACCAACTCAGTAGCTTTCCATTGCTGCATTTCTTCAAGGCCTTGTTAGCTCCCACTATTCTCCCGAGAAAGCTACAACGCTTTTCCACAATTTCTCGAGAATCTTAAGTAGTAGAAGGCTGATCACGACTAGGCGTCAGTAGGTAACGGTGCAGCCTGACTCACAGGGAACTGACCTACGGGCAATGCAGCTGGGTACATTGACGTTGCTGCCGACGCACTTATCAACTGCGTATACGCAACGCATGCCTCTTGAAAGATAAATGCATAGACCATGCCCTCGCCGCCTGATGTAAATGAATAACACATCTGTTTTTGTGTCTGACAGATTCGAATTTAGAATTATTTTAAAGTTCAAATGCACGTTTTTGTAGAAACGTATAGAGTTCACAAGCTAGATAATTCGAATCATTGGATTGATTGATTTTAGACGGAATGGTGTCATTATATCATTCATTTATGTTATAAAAGGTTTTAACAATACTTTGTCTGCTCTATCAATCACTCCGAATGAATATTTGATACATTTTACGGATATAAAAAAACATCTCATATGAAAGCTGATTCTGAAGGCTTTCGTCAACAAAGTTTGGATTTTAGAGCTATCAGCTGGGTGAGAGGAGAAGAAAACTGTGTTAGAAAGGGAGGTTACATAAAAATTAACTACATCCACGTATCAATCATTCGCTCGCTTGACAGGCACTGAGGAAAATGGCGATCTGTTTTCCCTTATAAACGTAATAATAATTCGTCCTTTTTCGAGCCGTTTAATTATTAATGAATAGATACACTTGCACTCGTTTCACAGTTAAAAACTGATTTAACCCGACCGGTTTCGGTTTTATACCATCATCAAGGGTTAAGATAAGCTACTTTGTAAGTTATTCCGTGCAATAAATGATGTAGTAAACAGTGAAGTAGTTAGTTAGTTTAGTTCACTGTTTACTACATCATTTATTGCACGGAATAACTTCCAAAGTAGCTTATCTAAACCCTTGATGATGGTGTAAAACCGAAACCGGTCGGGTTAAATTAGTTTGTAGCTGTGAAACGAGTGCAAGTGTCTATTCATCATGTTTTTATCCAAGTTTCGCCAAGTGCCGACAATCGCAAGTATTAATCATACGTTTAATTATTGTTTCAAATAAGGCTATTTTAACACAGACAGGACATAGGACACCAGCCCCCCTATTCTGTATCTTAGGTTGCCAACTGGACAGGGTGGCTATCGTCAGAAACATAGATAAAAACTGAACATTCAAAATTGCCTTTAGAGGGTATTGAACTATTTACGAACTGTGACGTCACTTCAAATGCGAACATATCCTTAGGCAATCGAAATTCGATAATATATCTATGTTTTTAATGATAGGCACTCAGTCCAGTTGGCAACTAGAGATACATAATAGGCCCGCAGGACGCAAAGAAATGCAATATTTTTCTTGAATTTATCAACAAAAAAAAGAACAATTATAATGTCCTCTCAAAAATTGACAATAAAAATATACATAATATACTTATAAATAACTCTTTACGTAGGTATGTAGCCAGTCATCGGCGACATCCTTCTTTGGTATTATGATTGCAAAACCCTTTTTTCTTTATGATGTAAAAGTATTATTTACCTTTATTAAAATTTTGTGCCAAAACAATACGTTAGTTGTTGGTCAAACCATAGGAAATTTGCACAAATTGCGCCATCTTAATTAAGGAAAGAAAACAATTTATAAAAAGAAAAAGCACGGACATCCTTGAATTTAAATTACGTAGACAAATATGACCGCGAAGAATTTTCAGATTTTTTAAAAATGTTCAGTGTTCAAACATATAAGTTTTAACAGTCACCGTAAGAATTGAAAACAGAGACATGTGTTTTAGTTAAGTAAATTACCAAACTAAGTCATGAAAATAATAACAACCGTGCTTCATTCATAAGCAATCCTTTCATTTGGTACCAAATTTCTATTTCATCACACCTATTCGAAAAATGACAATTGGCTTTAAAGGATAGCGGGAGCCAACAATGTTATTCCCATGGGAGTTTGCGCTTTCTCTCTTCTGGTTGGTCCGCGTTCGTGCGTCTGATAGATTAGCGTCATTAGATTACCAAAGAGGTCGAACGCATAATTTATGAAGAAGTGACTGGCCGGTTACGCCTTAGCGGCAAAGCGCACTGAAATAAAAACTATACAGGGTATAATCGTTAAGTGTGACCAGGCGATTATTCCGTAACTATTACAGATATTAAAAAAATTTAAACTGATATCGAAAGTACGTTACCTAATCAGTAAAATGACATCAATAACTTTTTGAAAATCAAACGAGAAGTATCCAAAATTTTGACATTAAACTTTCCCATACATTTAGTATGAGATTAGTAGAAAGTTTTTAGTTTCCTTATTTTAAAAGGTTATTTTAGCTTAGTACTGATATTAAAGGAAACTGTTTATTAACCTAACAAAGTAATACAATTATCTTTTGTTTGAATAATATTTATTTTTTAGTAAGTACAAAATTTAGTATTCAAAGCAGATGTTCGAAGTGACGTCCTTGTTGTGCGATACAATGTATGGGAATGTTTGATGTAAAAATTTTGAATACTTCTCGTTTGATTTTCAAAAAGTTATTGATGTCATTTTACTGATTAGGTAACGTACTTTCGATATCAGTTTAAATTTTTTTAATAATCGCCTGATCACTGGTCACAGTTAACGATAACAACTTGTATACAGTGTATTCTTCTTTCTTTTCATTTATTTTTTCTCAGAAATTTTCACGCTAGTCTTCGCTAAGTTATAGCAAATAATATTAAAACATAGTAAATGATGAAGCTAACGTAGCGCAACAATTATTACCCCAAAATACCAGGTACTCGTAGGATTTTTTTTGTCTCATAGGTAGTGATGAAAAATAGTGTGTACCTATCATTCGACGCCAAGATAAATGTTCTCGGGCGGCGTATACTGAATTCCTTGCTAAGCTCAGGGTTCTACAGTTCTACTTTAGAATCCCTCGCTGCCTCTGAATTCAAAATAATGCCCTCGACTTATATAATACTACTTGAGCTTAAGCCCCTTGTAACACAAATAACTAATTGATTTTCTAGAAGCAGAACCATTTTGTAATGAAGAAAATTTATTTTTTACAGCTATTAAACTTAAATTAAATCATCTTGAATTAAAACACTTGTACTAGTAGTTTCACTTTATTTGTGTTAACTCCCGACCGGTTTCGGATTTTATTCCATTTTCAAGGGAAGATCTTAATTAAAATATTTTACATCACTCCAGGCACTAGCTCTGAGCAACGTAAACATTCGGTCGGGAGTTAACACAAATAAAGTGAAACTACTAGTACAAGTGTTTTAATTCAAGATGTGTTTCAAGTTTCACCAAGTGCCGACAATCGCAAGTATAAATTTTGTTAAATTAAATCCTTCAGAATCTGCTTGATTATAAGGAGTAAGCCAATACGGATATGTTGTATTAGTATAGTTACGTACGCTAGTATGAAAGGTTACCCATTAGGATAGTTCTTATTGTGACGTCATAAAATAGGAAGCTTGAACTGCAGGCTGCACTGTATTTATATTACTCATATTATTTTCCTTGCAAGAACTTATTGTTTCTTTTAAAGCAACAAACTATTTACTAGAGCTACAATACATTTTATGTGAATTTTTAATTTCTCTAACTAACATAATAATATGACGATTAAACAGGATCAGATAACAAATAACATTAAAAAGAAGAAAAAAAACACTGCAAACTGACTGATAAACAATAGAAAAAAAGTGAGACACATAAATTAATCGTAAAATCGTCATCTTGACCGTAATTCATATGATCCCGCCAAGGCCCCAATGATAAGGCGGGTTGCACAATAGCTGAATTATTGGCGGTAGAGGGGAGTTATCTTCGCCTTGAGATGGGTGGCACAAACAAATGTAGCGGCGAGGTCTGCTGAAATATACCACAGTACTGGCGAGAGGAAAACTGTCTTCTTAATAGTCAAGGAGAGATTGAGAAAATCTCATACTCCGTTACTAATATATTTTAACAATATTTATTTGTCTTGCTCTTGACTTGTGACATTTACACTCGTCAAACTGCTTCTAAATTCTTACATGTTTAGTGAATACGACTATAAAACACAAACACCTAAATAACGAATGTATTTTAAATACGTAACATTAAGGGCAAACAATTCGTATCCTCTACGAAACGCACAACTTTAGATGGTTCTTCTTATTTTTTTATTACAGATATTAAATAAATGTGATTTATGGCATTTCGCGAACATAGTTTAGTGTCAGTTAGGCTTTTCCGGCAAAGTTTTGTTATTTTATGCATTACAATGTAAATGTATTCGCACACAAACTTAAAAGCATGTTTTACGTTTGTATGCGAATTCATTAACAACGTTATGCATAAAATAACAACATTTTGCCGGAAAAGCCTAACTGGCACTAAACTATGTTCGCGAAATGTCATAAATCACATTTATTCAAAACCTTTTATTCAAAAATAAGAAGAACCATCTTAAGTTTTGCGTTTCGTAGAGGATACGAGTCGTTGCCCCTTAAATCGATCATTCAAGTTGGATATACAAGGTGACTTTTTGATCAACGTCCAAATTCATACTGGAGGCTTGGTAAGTTATCAGCATCATGAATCGATAACAATTTTTGTGAAATTCGTATAATAAAATTTCGACTTCCCATAGTAATTCACTCCCAGTCCTGAATGAATCACTATGGGGAGTCGAAATTTAATTATATGAATTTTACAAAAATCGTTATTGGTAATGATGCTGAATACTTACCAAGGCTCAAGTATGAATTTGGACGATGTTCACAAATTCACCTTGTATATACATGGATAACTTAAAATATACATAAATAAAACAAAATTTAAAACTTGAAATATATGTCGGCCCTAAGTTTGTTTATAAATATGTTCTGTGTGTGGGTCGTCGTCACTCGAACAATAAAAATTGACAAGTAAATATACAACGTGTAAAAGAAAGGTATAATATATTTGAAGAGCTTATTCAGTCAATGGTTTAGAACAACTTTTACTATGAAACAAATCCTGTATATCGAAAACAAAAATTACTCGCTTCATAGGAAAATGCAATGCCGCTCAGCCGAAATGTATGGAAGGGTAGATTTTTTTTTTGAGATTTCACGGTTGACTCTATAGTAAAAGTTGTTCTATACCATTGACTGAATAAGCTCTTCAAATATGGTTACACCCTTCTGTTACACGTTGTATATGACACAAGATAAACAATTTAATTTTCTAGCATAACCTACTTAATCTTCCTACCATCTCATGCACGTGATGCGAGGGAGTTTACTTGGTTTAGAGATGGAGAGATGTGTTACCGAAGTGTAAATGAGGCTCTACAAACGCATTGCCCTTGCGCATTGATACTACAGCGTCGTCGTAGCAAAAGAACGTCTCTAAAATTATAAAAAAACTTGTTGTAATTTGAAACTATCACCAAAAAACATAAACAACATGCGTACGTGACAGGGCAGCGTCGTAAAGGGCTTTGTAGCTGAGTGTACTGCTCGCGCATGCGTAGTTCGAAAGTAGGTCAATGTTGGGCTGTGACGCGGCCCTTTGCGAACCGCCTGCGCAGGGCTCGCCTTGAACCGAGCGTCCCCAGCCAATGCCGTACAAGAATATTATAATTTGCGCTCTTTCCGCTTCCCAAAATACTATTAATGTTGTGAGTGGCGTGTTAAATGTTTGGCTTGCCCTTCTGTAATCAGTGTAGGACTTAAGGCTACATATTATATAGTCAGATTGATTACCTCATTTTGCATCAATCAGAATCTACGACGTTAAGCGCGCTCTCAGCCGTGGCTGTTACGACCACCAAGAAACACGCGGCCACAAAAACCTGAGTTTTTAATTAATAACTCGGCTTTTAGATAAAATTATTAAAGCATTCTAAGATTAACCGATGGATTTATTGTTCACTTATTTCTAATGACTGCAGCCGTATGATTTAAGGAAGGCCCTTTAACACTCGAAAAACATGAAACTTAGAGGTAACTTCGTAATTAATAAACATAATAAAAATGTAAGTCCCCCCTTCCTTATCTCCAAAACCGGTAGACCGAAAAATGTGAAAAAAATCATAGTAATATGTGTTTACGTAAAGATTACAGAAAAAATAAAGCGATTAAGAAATTCACGAATAAAATTAGAAAATTTAATTTATTATCCACAATTACGGAACCCTAGGTACGGGAGTCTGACTCGCATCTTGGCCGATTTTTTTCTAAGATGAACCTATCAGCCCAGTCTACTATCATTATTATTTTTATTAAACCAATTGACCAAGTTACAAAATATGAAATGGTCCTTTGAAGTTGTGCATTTGACTTTATACGGACCCTTAAAACGCAACGGCAACAAGTTTTGGATAAACATGTTGTCCCTAGCCAATGCCGAATGAAAATTATTTAAATTTGCGCGCCCTTTCCGCCTGTCGAAACGTTGTTTTGAAGTGTTTTAGTGATTAATTGAAAGGTTTAGCCTTCAATGTTTAGCCTTCAAATTACAAGTGTAGGAATCAATAGGTATGAGAAACATTTATTAACTATTGGTACCTACTTGCTGGAGTTTTATTTAATAAGAACAGCTATCACTTAAATCACTGTTTACAGAAGGTACCTATTTTATTATGTCAGACGATAGGTTTTAATTAGGTTTTAAAAACTGCAAACTTTCACAATTTCGTAGCACTTTCGTAGACATTCGTAGCATCTTTAAAGTTAGAAACTAAGTAAGTTATATTAAAAAACTGAAACTTTTATTTTAAACTAGCTTTTGCCCGCGGCTTCGCCTGCGTTCGTTAAGTTTTTTAAAGTAGTATCGAATCTGTAAATAATTTTAGTTTTAGTAGTTGACCTGACTCTGGGTTGGAATATTTGAAGTATTTTTGGTTCTCACCATGTCTAATTTGATCCCCATGTAAAATGACATTGGCGAAGCCGAAGACCAAGACACGTTTCCATATTTGGCGAGGCCGAAGGCCGAACCGCTTTTCTGATCGACACTATTTTCAGAATTAATCCTCTGCTAAAGGGTCTTTGGCAAGGCAGAATTCCATGCCGCGTTTCCAAACGAAGTAATTTTTTTGATTACTGATTTGATATAAAGTAGCTTATATCCTATTTCAGGTCTAGAACCCAATCAGTACAGTAGGTACGACGTGAAGAAGTACATTAGTCTTCTATAGAAACTTCACACCCTATTGCCATCCCATCGGAACTGATTAATGGGATAAAAAGTTGTCTATGTTCTATTCCAGGTCTAGAACTACATTGGTGCAAAGTTTAGCCCAATCGGTTCAGTAGGTACGGCGTGAAGGAGTAACAATAAATATTTTTTCTTGAAAGTTGACACCCCATTGCCATCCCATGGGAACTGATTTATGGGATAAAAAGTAACCTCCTAAGTAACCTCCTAAGTAATGTCCTATTCCAGGTCTAGAACTACATTTGCGCAAAGTTTCAGCCCAATCGGTTCAATAGTTACGGCGTGAAAGAGTAACAAACATCCATCCATCCATACATCCATCCAAACTTTCGCAATTATAATTATTATTAGTGGGAGTGAGATGGGATGGGATGGGAAGTGGTATAGGATGGGATGGGAAGTGGGATGGGATGGGATGCCCTCAACATATAGGCCATTAAAAAATGTAATCGTTAAAATTAAAAATTAATTGTAAAGTCGTAAATTTACAATCCAAATATACATTTTTGGCTTAAAACAAATTAAAAATGGGAATGATTTTTCAATTTCCGGTATAACACCGAAATATGCGATTGGTACAAACTTGGTTCTTTCGTATAAAATCCATATTATATAGTTAAACTACCTATATAGACAGCCACTCCTATTTTACGTAACGAAGGGCATTTATATTAGCCAGAAAGAAGGTACCAACGAATTTCGCAACACATAACAGAATTAGTCCACCGTATACCGTCATCAAGAATTCGCCTCCACTGTTCGGAGGTCGACCAGAGCCCTACAGCCAGCATCCGACATCGTATCGAAGTCCTTAGCACATTGTAATAGATACGAAAATTCACATATGAAGGGACAATTTTGTATGACGTGATCTATCTGGGACGGCTATTTGCGTCGGCGCGGGCCCTCCGACTCGACGGCGACTTTGACACGGATACCAATAGAATATTAGCAACTATGCGACGTTTCATAATCATAACTGATGGCTCTTGATTAGCCGTCTGAGTTAATTTGTAGCTGTTTTTTGAGTAAAATTTTGAGATTTTCTCTGCGCGCCCTGGAAACGTTTTGAAATCCATGTATTTTGTAAATGGTATCATAAAAAGTTGTGGTATGATGACTGCTGACTACTATTGTATTTAATACAACCTAAATGTTGATTTGAACACCCCATGTCTTATACCGATATGTTGTGACTTGTATAGTATCAATATTATGAATATGTAACATTTTCTAGAACCAACTAATACTCGTACGTGTTGGGTGTATGTAACAAAATAACGAACTATTTCACTTCACGTTTCAACTATCAGATACCAGGAAAACAGAAAACGCAACTGGTTACAAACATCATGTGCTGCCAGTTACGTATCTTAGCGACACTTAGCACGCGTTACATGCCAAAATGCACTCAATTCCGTTGTCTTAAGTCTTATTTTAAATTGTTACGTATTTTATGGTCAATCGCCGAAGAGCAATCGACGATTTGCATAAGGGCCGTGACGTTCGCGAGACCATGGGCAAATGGAACGGTTGGCCTTTCCGCTGATCTGTAGAGGCCCTTCTGTACTACTGAAATCACTTAGCATTGAAATCACGTTGATAAAGGTATGGAAGTGTTTAATGGTTTGCCGAATAATTTATTTGGACATGGTTTCAATTTAAGGATTTATTAAGGGGCCAACCACACAAAGCGAGTTTTGCGGTTCAAACATTCAGAAAGCGCGATTAAATTATGTAAAGGTGTGTTAATGCGAAAACAATTTCGAGATTTTGGTTTAATAAGTCGTATTTCAGAAATGGTGGTCTAAAAAACCTCATGATGATGAATATTTTTACGAAAAAGCTGCAACTTCCATTTGCCTTTATGTGACGTCATTTGAGAAAAGGCTGTTTAGAAATGTGTTCTTTGCTATCAAGATAACAATTTGCTTCCGACTAATTTGACTTTTGACAGATGATAAGACAGACAGAGACAAACCACTTTTTTATAAGTCCACATTCACTAAAATGCCCCAAGTGATGTCATATCTGAAAATTCTTTAAAAAATCGTCATGAAAACGTTGATCTAAAAATAAAAAATAAATCTTGGTCGGCCCCTAAAAACTTACTTCTTGCCATAGATTAGATATTATCACAGATAATATATTAGATATTATGTAGATATTTTGTCATCCTGCGAACTGTCCGATTTTAGTAAGTAAGTAGTCAATTTAATTTCTGGCCATCCCATACTTGTTATAGGTAATAATATTACACGAAATGTTAACTTAAAAACTTAGCTTATACAATAACAAAACATGTAGGTACCTACATAAGTACCAAAACAAGCTGAAATAATTATAAAGCTTACATTTTTACCAATATATTAACAATAAGTAAGTATATAAAAAAAATTATTAGTAATATTATGTAAAACTATTTGGTGGAAAGAAAAGGGTAGATTTATTTCAGCATCTTGCTGCAAAACATTTATTAGCTTTGCAGCACTGATTTTTGAATAATACCCGAATGGGAGTGACTATGGGAGCCGTGTGCGTTAGCCTAATTCAAAGATGTGGGTACACAAATAAAATAAACAGAGGGAAAAAAATTAAAAATAAATCACAAACAAAATAAAAAATAAAACAACTCATAATGACTGATCATTGGACGGTGCGCATACAACAAACCGCGTGCCATGGACTCTGTTAGAGTGTTATGTGGGTAGTACAAAAATAATGTGCAAACAATTCCGCTACAAAGCAAGATTTCCCGGGATACATGATCTGTTGGCCCCTTTGTAACCAATTTTGCTGCAAATGGTTCGTTTCGATTCATTGATATTAGTCGCAGAATATCCAACTTCAGTTTGAAATGGTTATGAAAAGCTGGAAAACTTATAAAGACTGTTCGGTTAAAAATGTTACATTAAAACCAAATCCTATCCTTACTATCGTGCCCGTACACTCTGTATGGACGCACGCACCTCCATATTATTCGCGATCGCAAGGCTCACTTGCGCAAGAGCAATCAAGCACCACATAGCTTATAACTCTTACAACCCAGCTATAAGTGCTATATTGCTCAAACTGATGCAATACCTTACTTGATGCGTTTTCTACACGTGTCGGTCCTGCGCGGGCTGACCTCTTCCGAAGTAACTTCCGATTTGCAGCTTTTGAAAGGCGAAGGTGAACGAAGTATTTTTGTAGGTCCGTGTGGACAACTTCCGTGTTTTGGTAGATGAGGAATGAAATCATTTATAAGTTGGTATATGAGCCTATTTGCCAAAAAGGTAGTTGCGGTTAGTGTTTACAAACCTTTCTTTATATCGTAGGTATAAGTTAAACTTTTATTAATTACCAAATGAGTCCTGTATTTCTTGACATTTTCTCATTCAAGAAAACCTACAAATGCTAATACCGCAATAAGACTCTTTCTCTTTAGGCACTAAACACGCAAACGCTTAAATTTTATTCCATGAAAATAGCATTGAGCAGACAGAAAGGCTAACGTACTGTGACAATATTATTTACTAGTAGAGTACATAACACATACGAATACGAAGAGCACGTGCAAACTTCACTGTGACCTAAATTTTTACAATGTTCGTTCACTCACTCATTCAGCTACGAAACGAAGTAAGCGACGAAATTCGGTAGCAACGCAATTTCAAACTAATACGAGTAGATCGCAAACATACATAATATCAGGTTGATCTTTGGAAAATTTATTTTATTGACAGATAAAGTAATAAGCTTGTATTATAAGATTTATAAGTGAATATTGAAAAGCGAAAACAATAAAATTGTTGTGGTCGTTTTTTCTAGAACTTTTCTTTCGATCGATTCTGTAGCACGTCAAGTTCATTATATTTTATAGACAAGAGACATAGAATAAGGTAAAGAAACACCATATTTTATTGAATCGCAACTTGTGTTTTGCTATTTTATCCTAATTATCGTTAATTTTTTACAATCTAATTATTTTGAATCTACTATCTATCGGTACAATAAAAAACTAAAGGTTCATTGTTGGTATTTTTTCAAATGTTGTTTTAGAATATTATTTATTAGCAGCTGTGTTAGTTTTACTTGGTGTGGTTCCAAAAATATGTAACAAGGTTGAAAAAGTCTGTCAAGCATAGTCATACAAGGGTTCCGTTAATTTTGTTGTTATTTAAGTACAATAAAATTAACCCAATAATTACAGGTCGCGGCACGATTTTTGACCTTTCAGCGAAAGTGGTGGCATTCCCGCACAAAATTACAAAGTGCGATAAAGAAAAAATTACTACCGCTGTCAAGGTCAGACGTCAAAAACCGTGCCGCTAACTTTTTCGCTTAGCGGCTGGACGGACACACAGACGGAAAGGAGGACTTTCATTATTGAAAACTTTATTTTTTTCAAAACCCTTGAAATGTGAAACGCAACAAGGTAAATTGTAAATGTCCGCATAATGGATGCCGAAACTATTTTTCACTCTAGAAGAGAATGTGAAAGAAGCTTCAAAATATATCTACGCTCCGAGGAATCCTTAGGAATTTGGAATTGTTGTTTATAATTAAATAATAATAAATATTGTTGTTTGTAAATAATTATAAGGTAAATATATTTTTCGAGTTCTAGATTCTAGACCCACTGGAGAGTGCGGGGAATAAAGCGACAACACGGTCGGGCAAATTATAAACAACAAGATTCCTCGGAGATCAATTTTCTGGCCAATTTTCCTAGGGATCTCTGCGAAATTCTTTTGTTACTATCAAATATATGAGGGTGCAATGCGGGATTGTGCAATTTCCCCCATTGAACATTCAAAATTTAACAGAAGATTGGTAATCCCTCCCCAAGCACAAAGTTCCATTACTTTTTTGTCAATATTAAGAGAATAATAACTGAAAATTAGTTAAATTATAGCACAAAACTGTCTTTTTGACACGGAGCGGGCGCATTCGCCATCGTAAGTAGGTATACTTGGAACCAAACGAGTGTGCCAACCGTCAGCCTACATCCATACTAACTGTAGTTATGCATTCTGGACCAAATTCGGCACAGATCACTATCGCACACGTCTCTTTTATGTAACGGGACCTTCTAGAGTTTGTTTTTGGAATACGAGTATATAACTTCTTCGTTCTTTTGAGAATTATATTTTGTTACATTTTCTCTTTGATTTTCAAACTATTTATAGTTATAGTACTATTTATAGGTACCAAAATGAAAGATCCAGTAATTTAGCGTATTGAGTTTGTAAAGTTATAGACGTTAAATGAAATATTTTTGAATGCCAGGACAATGTGTTCTACAAGCCAAAAATTCAAACACTTGTACCCACTTTACACCGACGATTATTCCACCCCAACACGATAGGCGGTAGGTATTATTACCGAAGTCAGCGATAGTGATATTTATCGCTTTTAGTATGAAATCATGTCAGACGACGTCACGATACATGCCGTTAATCTCACTTTGATTACCTAAGTTCATAATTTTTTGAGATATCGAAAAAGTAATTTTTCTACTGTTTTTAGATTTTTAAACGCAATCGATTTTTATAGTTGACGGTTATTCTAAGGTTGACGGGCTCATTGCTTTTTTGGGCAAGATGATTCACCTTTCAGTGTTTTTCTTCAGTGTTCAGCAAATGATGTCAAACAAATAACTGGACTGAATTTTCGAAAAAGTCGTTAGCGATGTTGCAACACGATGGCAGTAATCAATTACCAGACCCTTTAACGGAGTCTGCCTTCCTACCGATTGAACCACCACTTAGTTTTAACTCATATAGAGTTTACTCTTATGGTACATAATCATGACCGTTTCAATTTACCTACTTAATATCATGTATGTACAGATTGTACAGTTGTACACGTAGGTAAATTTTTTTTTTAATTTCCAGCTTTCATTCGTGATATCATGACATATTTTTGCTAATTTGGTGGAAAATCACCAGATGGGCTGGTTTACTGCGCATCACATCAGCAATGCAGGTCGCCCAGATCGGCCGATAGCGGTTAGCCCTTCACTAAAACATTTACAAGTCGCCGCGTTTAGACTGGGATCCTTCTTGAAATAAGCTATGTCATTTGGGGAAGCATTTTTCTTTTAAACCTTTATTTCAGACAATCAAGATCCCTACCGTAATTTTGTAGCTTTAAAGCTACGTTACTACTTAAATAGTGATTAGACTACTCAGCAAATAAAGGTTACCTGTTTTTTTTTTTTGTTTAGGGTCGTTGATCTCACTTTCTATATTATCTTGCTTACGATGATGAGTTTAAAAATTGATAATGTCAGGATCAGATGATGATCCTTAAAATAGTTGAAATCCTTGACGATAAATAGACAATATAATTATCAACAATTCTGAAACTCATAAAGTGATATAAGATTTCGAAAATTTCATCAGCCTGCTACTCACCACTCATCAAGAACCTACTTATCTTCACATTACATTATCAGAATATGAGCAGAGCTATATGTAAAAAAAAAACGGGTCCTTCTTTTCTGTGCATGAAATAATTGGAAAATTTTAATCAGTTTGTGGTATATGCATTGTGACTATATAATCTAGGGTTTTGTAATGGAAAACATGTTTAGATAAATTTTCCTCGATAGAAATAATTATTGCAATGAGGTCTTTAAACACACTTATTCTCCTCGTTTGACGAATAGGACCCATGTACAGAACTCAAACATATTTTATTAGACCGGTTTCAACAATATCTAGAGTTTTGATTTTGTAAATTTTTCTAGCTATTTTTGTTTTTTTTTTATAAAAATATAAAACTAACTTTTTTCCCTTTCGTCCTGAATCCGCCCCTCTCGCACTGCGCGTTTTTTCGCTGGGAGTGACAGTGACAAAAATAAAATTCGCATAGCCTCTTAAAACAAGAATAATTAAATCACATGATTTTTTCCTTCACAAGAGTCGGTAATAATAATGCAAGTTAGCTCCCGTCCTATGGCATCAAATTAGTAGAAACAAACAACATGCCCGTGTGTGTGTAAGGTTACCTTGTCCGTACACACACAGACAAAGACTTTGTTTTGCTGTTGAGATTCGCGCGTGGAGTTGCGCAAGCGCAGCGTGCTGGAGGCCATTGACACGGTCGTCGGCGAAGTGCAGTGCTACCATATGAAATGTCGGAAAAACCTCAAAAATCTGTCAAGAAACCTATAAATAAAGTTAAAATAAACATATCTATATAATACCAAAACTACGAGATTGTATTAATTTTTCTTTATAATTACAATTTTAGCACATATAATTTTGTGAGTTCGATATGGAAGAGATTAGTACCTCAACTACAGGTATTATATACTAATCACAGGTGCTACCATGCAATCGTTATGTATGACATTTAGGTTTTTAAAATGCACCGCTAAAGATTTTTGTATTTTTTTGTAATTACTATACCTATGTACCTATTGTAAAATTGTAACCATAGAAATTGAAACATTGTAACACTACGGTTACTATGGTGTAGCAGTTTTAGGTTATGACTACTTATGACAGAGCCTGTTTAGCGACGTAATTTTTATCTGATACTGCATTTGTGGAAACAATGTGGAACTTGCCCAGTGTTAAAACCTGACAATATTGTGGATTTTTAACGCCTTGATGCACCACTCTGAACCGAAAATGCCAGCAAGAGCTTAGGTAATATGTAGATCGCTGATAGATAATAGTATCACCGCCACCGGCGAGGGTTATTTTTCGGATTTTCTTACATAAAAGTTCATAGGTATATCCAAGGAAAAATGTTAAGTGTTAGCAACACTGTCACTGTCATCGAGAACGTGTACCTCCGCCGCGCCGCCGCCATCTTGCTGTGCACCTATCAGCACTCGAGGCGGTAATAGAGCGCGAATCTATATTCTGCGCGCTTTCATAACATGGAAGTTGGAACATGACTGTTAGTTTATTAGAAACAAGAGGCTAAATTTTACGAGCTGGACTTTTGGTCACTGAAAAGACAAAAACTATAGAGATAGTACTCGTCTGTAAACGATTTTTCCATGAAAACAACCCAGAAATCGCGGAGAAATTATCTGTTTTGTTTCATAGCAAAGGCACAGGTACTATACCTCATGAACAAAATGTATCGAACCAGTTGACCCTATTTCGCGATCGCAGGGTTGGTTCCATACAGTAAAAGCTGTTCGTCTATGACAAGTACTAGTACTTATTATTACCAGAATCCGGCTTTATGTCAGCGACTAAAAATCCATGCCCAAAAGGCATAGGTATGGCTCCTCCCAAATCACCCAGGAATTCAATAGCGCCTCAAGGCTTAAGCGCATAAAAAATAACTTTTTTTTTTGCTTTTTGAGAAACCTCGTCAGAATCAATCAAACACACCCCCCTCGCCCCCCAAACAGCCCTTGGTTCCGTGGCGCGGAAAACCAGCGTCACTAACCTACCTATTTTGTTTGCAAATAATACCTAGATACTTTTGTTTGTTAAAAAGTCAACATTTAAGGAAGGTATTTTATAAGTAAGTATATATTTAATAAGTACCTACTACTCAGAAATATATAGGTATTCTGTAGCAAAAACTCTAATTGGAATAGGAATATTAGGAATTAACAACATGCCATTATTTTTAGAATAAGTTTTGTGACATTTCACACCCACCCATCTGCTTTATACAACGATTTCTTCGTTGGCTTTATAATTTTCCATTATCTAATAAGTACTTTTAAAATTTTAAATATATTGTTCCGACAGTTACACCCTACCAAAATTAGGTAGGTATTTATGTTTCATCATGGCCTCGAAGTGAATGAGTACTTATTTGCATTAGTTGACTCTAGAATCTAATAAGAAATATCAAAACATTACAAAATTTATCGGCAACCTCAAATCTTTCACACAAAACGAAAAGTATCTGATTAAAACCTTGCCAATTTTCCCGACTCGAAGCAAACTTATTTTGCCCGTTGTACCTACTTTACGCAACATTATTCGCGAACGATCAACGGAGTCGTGAGTTCCTCTCTTCCCCCCCCTCGCAGAATCCGGTTCGCACCATCTATCCCACTCATACACTGCAGATAAGCGTGTTTCTACCTCTTTCCCACACAATGACATAGATACCAGGAGGTCGGTTGCGAAACGCGCGGATTATATGGCGGCAGGTGGATTGGCGACGCAAACAAGTTGTAACTAACAGTTACCTGCTTTCACATGTGTTAGTATGAATATAAACAGCTTGCGAACGCTTATGTATTGGATAACATTGCTCTACATTTGGTGAATGGAAATATTTGCCTCGAAAACTTTGCAGCTACGCCATTCGAAAGTTATTTTTCTTTTAACTGGCGCAAAAATATGAGGTCAGGTTTTACATAATTAGTCTATAATCGGAAGACATATCTTAGAATAGATAATAATTAATTATGCTACGATCATATTTCATTACAAGTAGAGAAATTAAATATGACTTCATGAGTCATGGTATCTATAAAGTAATATAAAATATTTAGTACCTATTTGACCTAATAACACAACACCCCTGTCCGCTATTGATAAAGGTTGCTGAATGCATTTTTCATGCAAATTGAAAAGAGGGTTCCATCTAGAAAATACCTAATCTCGGCATCATTTGTAATTCAAACCGTATCATTTGCAAATTGCAAATAATCCGCGTAGAGGCGGAGTCCATATCATCCAATGCGCGATCACAAATCACGCATGCGCTATTGCTCCCCTTAAGGGTGTTAAGGGTCCCGGTTTCAGACATACCTAAGTATACTTGCAAAAAAAGTTATCTAAAGGCCATGAAAATGTGAAATAAATATGACATCGGTATGAACTTGAGTGATTTTTTTCCTATTTACCAATAATAACCAGTTATGTACTTCAGCTATTAATCATTCAACATTCAGTGTAAGTACGTAATAATCCCACCAAAAATGTGAAAAAAGGAGTCAAAGGCAGTGGAAGGGTGTTGGCTTCGCGAAAAAAGAATTGAGATCAAATTGGGTACCAAGTTCTGCTGGAATTACAACGTTCTTTAAAGAAAAGTTTGTTAGGGTCCTTACTGAAAATGCAAAACTTGACAATTTTCACAGCAAAAAATTTTAACAGTTACATCATACATACAAATAATTGACTATAAAAACTTGCCAAGTTCTATTATTTAGTAGCAAATAAACTATTTTTTATTTATCTGCTAGAGTCTAAGCAGACGTATGAATGTAAAGGACAGCAGCCTCGTTCGATTTTCAAAGTTATTTACATCTCTAGGGCCGCAAATCGAATTCACATCCCGCATTTCGATTTAAATACGACCTAATTTCAGAGAATTAGTGGTGAAAAACATGTAAAATTGGTCCTAGTTTTTATCGCAATAATGCCTCTTAGGAACTGTGTCTCTAAGAATGGTGGCAAAAAGCATTTCTTTGAAGAATACGCAGCTTAGAATGCTATAAAATAAAATGACACAAAGCACGCAAAGCCAACTCGCAGTTGACCATCTTTTTACCTTTAAACGAGTGACCGCGTGACACGCCACCGATTGCCGATAAGATAAGGGCAATCGATATTTTCGCGCGATCCTGGCAACACCACGAAAAGGTTACGTTGCGAAATAGTCGTCGAAATTGTGGCACGGGTGTTCGCACGAATCGCTGATAAGAGTGAAATAAGTGCCCGGGGAAAATTCGTAGCGGCTGAGGAAAATACTTTTTTCACGCACGAATTTTGGCCGTTTATAGAGTAATCATAATAATTGCTAGTCTAGCTAGCAGAAAAGAGATGGATTTTTACCGTGAAAAAATGTATCGATTATTTGCTGAAACTTATCTGTATCACTGTCCCTATAAGTTATGCATCTTACACTCGGTAAAATGAGGAAAAAAAAAACATAGGCAGTCATGGAGACCGCCGACAGAAGTAAAAACTGGAAAAAAAACATGAAATGTTAACATTAGCATGTCGATGACTCTAACTTATAAGATTTTACCCAATCCAGCAATTTCTCAACGCACATAAAGAAGTATTCACTTCAAAATTTAAAAATGTATTTTTTTGAGATATTTTTGGCACCCTGTTAGTCAAATAAAGAACGTATCTGAGGTCGAACGAATGATACGATTTTTGACATAAATGACATAGAAACAATAGGTCATTCATTACCTATGAAATTGCCGAAATTTTCTTACAGATCCATGAGTTCATAATTTCTGTAATTCAGTAGCTATTTTCATTGTTTGTTTTTTGTTTGTAAGTTGATTTCAAGGTTTTACATCTACGTATTAAATTTTGTTTTTATTGACAATTTAATAACTAAACTATATCTTTAAAAACAGTTCGTCCTAAATGTCATTCGTTTCCATGATAAGATTCGTAATAATTTTTTACAGCACACACTTCACAATAATTAAACTAATGTTGCTTAATTTTGTCTCATTTATACACAAAAGAAACAATAAAGTTTGGATTTGGTACTCCCGTAAAAAATGCAAAAATTTTAACACAAAAAATTGAGTTTCCTTCTAATTCTCCATAGAAAACGGCAATTTCATAGGTAACTAGCTTCTGCCCGCGGCTTCGCCCGCGTGGCAACAGGAAACAAACTACATTTTTTTTACAAACAAACATTATAAGTGCTCTCACTTCCTCTGGGAGTCAAGGTGTAGTGCTCGGCCGAAAAACTCGCATGCTCGGACTACGAACGCGCCCTTCTCGGCCTTCCGCCTCGTGGAACTTGTTTCGGCCTTTGGCCTCGCCAGAGTGCCAAATACGGGGGCTCACCGATCAAAGTATTTCCAAAAATGTATCAAAATCCCTATCAGTGGTCAAAAAATGTCAAATTTTAATACGGCAGCGTAATCGGTGACCCCGAAATGCCCCTTGATACCGAGTTTCATGCAAATCGGAATACTTTTTTGGACCTGTCAAATTCAATTTTTTTTTCGGTCGTGTTACTCCAGCTTGACCAATTACTATAGTTGAAACCCGAACTCCTTACAATTAGCCGTTCGGGAGATAAGGCCAATCAAAATTTTGGCAGGTTTTTTTTCGACTTTTTTTTACCATCATCTAGATCTCGCCGAGCCCTTTTCTTAGAGTACCATGAACATGGGTCTAGCATCAGCCGTTTGGGAGACATGGGCCTGTAAAGTTTTGACACTTTCGGCAGGTAGATCTCATCGAGACCTTTTCCTAGACACCTATCAACATGGGTCTAACTCCAGCCGTTTGGGAGATACAAGCCGTCAAAGTTTTGACATAAAAAAACAAACTTTTTTGGCACCCCATGGTCCAACCCCTAGGGATGTACCACCTTCCGTTCCAAAGATAATTTGCTGGGATATAGATAGATAGATATAGATAGTTAGATTGTGAATATTGTGGATATATAGAAAGATAGATACCTCAAAAGGAAAAAATGGAACCATAAAAGGATCACTTGTATGGCTGTCTGTCTGTCTGTCTGTTACAGCCGATTTGCTCTGGCACACATACTTTCAAGAATTGTCATGTCCACTATATTACATTTCAAAATCGATACCATTTTCGTAATTAACGTCCCAAAAAACCATAAAAACGACACCCATATTGATATTTATTCATTTCAACCCCATCGCACCCCATCAGGGGATGATGGTATTTTACGTCCACTACATTGGATTTAGACATCGTTGTTGTTTTCGTAATCAGCGACCCGATAAACCATACAAATGATACCCATGTTGATTTTCAGACTTTGTCACCCCATTTCCCCCTTTTAGGGGTTGAATTCTGAAAAAACCTAAACACATGTTTACTCATTTATGGATAGGAGAACTCCTTTGAAGTCTCGAAAAAAATAGTCTAACTAATCTTGTTTCCCCATACAAACTTCGGACACCCGTTTCACCCCCTTAGGGGGTGAATTTTGAAAAATCCTTTCTTAGTGGAGGCCTACACTATATAAGGTATCTATATGCAAAATTTCAAGTCTGTAGAACCAGCGGTTTAGGCTGTGCGTTGATATATCAGTCAGTCAGTCAGTCAGGACTTTGAATTTTATATATACAGAAGATGCTAATGACCTATTATACATATATTGTATGTGACTGTCTGTAAATACCAAACTTAGGATTAAACAAAGTAGGTACGAAACAATTGAATGAAAAAATCTATTTTAAAGCATCTTGTATATACAAAAACTATTCTGTTCTAAATATTAATAATAATAATACACATTGACGAAACGCATAATTTGTGTACGATGTATGAAAATAGATAAATCTTGAACTGCAGGTGACTGGACACACGCTACTTTTTTAAGGACAGAGGACTATAAATAATCAAACAATCAATATATTTAATAACTTAATCTAAGTGGCTCAAAATGCGCGCTGTTCAAAATAGTCTGAAGACTCTAGGTAATCGATAAACAAACAAAACATAAATAACTTACAATACCAAAGTGGGTAAAAAGCTCAAATTACATGTAAACCACAAATCGTTTGTGCAACTGTGGGTATTGAAATTACGTTCTAGCCTCAGGCAATATGCCATTGATGCGCGCCACCTGCATTTCATATGTGCGCTTGCATGTCAGCCTAGAAAAAATTATTCGCGATATATTAATATGGACATTCCATGATGTTTGGTTGGTAGTTGGATTACTTTGGTTGTTATACTGACTTGATTTAAATGCTGAAAAGCCGAAAACTAGAAATGTTACTTTATACAGACTTTTACTATGAAGCCAACGCATATCACGGGAAAAAAATCACTCAACAGACAACAATGACCAACAGACAAACATAACACACACATTCCCCCATAACATACATAGTATACACTCGTCATCTCTTACAACCCCTCACAAATCCTATCACCCCCTCCTCACAACTCCCCAACATTGTCTCTCGCAACTTATCTTCCTGTTATTCTCCCACCCCTTTCCAATAGTTTAGAATTGAGTATTTTTTAAAAAGTTCTTCAACGTGTAAATGTCACCAATCTGTCTTTACGAGTATATATTACATGTCAAATATCTATTTTTATAATTCGACTGACGACGACAACAAGTGGGTCGAAATATATATCGATAATAGTTAATACTTTTTTATTTATATTCATAATTTTTTTTAAATTAATGGGAAAAAAATCAGCTTATTCTATAAATAATTTGGCCAATTGCGAATCGGACTCGCACACAGAGGGTTCCGTACCACTACAAATATAGGTATGGAACCCTAAAAATATGATGGCAAACAATATAGATGCCAATAGCAACATCAAGGCGAAACAAAAAAGCCGCTAAAATGGTAGCGCCTGTCAAACAATACTAAGTTAATTGTCTTACTATTTAACTTAATTAACATAGATATTTTTAATGCATGGTACTGGCAGAATATCAGTGTCACAAATTATTATTATATGGCGTATGCTGAGCCAGCACCCTTTCAGCCTTTGTGTCACAACAAATTGTTACATTTTAAGAATTACGCGTCAAGTACGTATAGGTCTATACTTTTCAGCGACTAAAAATCGAGCCAGTACTGAAAATAGTTTGTTACAACGGCTAGGTGAAATTTTGATGAACTCAGCAATACTCAGCAGCTTAGTACCCCTGTCGTATCATCTCAATCGAAAATGTTTTGTGATGAACTATAGGTACGTATTTTACGAATACATATATTTCAAATCGGATATCAGTCCTGACGAACTCTACCTATATGTAAATAAACGAATCCTAAACTATCAGATCGATTACCAGTAAGTTTCTCATTAACCTTTCCTGTCTTCTGAATTCTGGTGAGTAGATATCTTATGAAAGTAATTCACATTATACTGACTTAGTTTTTAATCGCTGAAAAACACAAAAACTAAACAAAGGTCTTGTCTGCAGTGAGGTTACTTATTACTAATACAAGATGATTGCATTCTATGTACAGGGTTATTTTTGGACCCCTAGCCAAAGCTTTTCACGTCATAGTTTTGCAGAATTACAATCAATTTATGAAATAAAAACGATATATATTTTTGAAATTTTTTGACAACTTTTCCTAACACAAATTAAAATTATGCTCCCGCGCGCACCGCCCCACGCGCCGCCCGGCCACCCCCTCACCACCCTCCCCATCGCCCGCCACCGCGTTGAGCGCTAGGGTGACCGAACGCGCCTAGAAATTTAGGATTTACAAAGTGGTGTAACATGCGGATTTCAAAAGGAAAAGTTGTTATTATTTTTACCAAATATTTTTGTATTTATTTACTTTTGGCTAGGGGTCCAAAAATAGTCCTGTATACAAACAACTTTTACTATAGAGCCAACCAAACCTGAAATCGAGAATTTCTGGTCAAGTCTTCTATGAAACATCTGATTTTTTTCAGGTTTGGTTCGTAGTATAGTCGCTTAATATCTCTAGTTTCAGAATTTCAGTGACTAAAAATCAAGCTAGTATATCGGAAGTAAACCACAGTATAATATACTGAAATAATACAAATACGTTAATTGAATGAAATAAAAATAGTTACATATGTTGTTGAATTACAAATGTACCCTGGACTAGACTATTCTGATCCTCAGGGTACTGTCCATGTTTACATTTTAGATCATAAACCTTATTGATAAGCTACATTTTTCTATTCTACAATTTATTTAATATTCTTGCCACTAATAACATTGTAAATGCAAAAATCTACATCTAAGTTATATTACAAAATGTGAAGAAGTACAGTGGATATAAATAAGAACTAAGTCTAAAAACATCTTGCTCCCTAATGAGTTTGTTGTAATAATAATTAACTATGTTAATATTAACATTACAGTATATTGGAAGGAAGGCCTGTGCCTAAACTTTCAAATAAGCGGCCAGATTGCATCCATATGTAGTTCATTACCTCATGTCAATTACTCACCGGTCGAGTTGTCACCGCGCTGCAATGCCATTGACAAGTTTGCTAAATTATAAATCGCGGCACAATGCCATCGCGTGGCTTCACTGCAATGCATCAGTGCAGTTTTAATGCATGCACCACGTGTGTAAAATGCGATTTGACAACGTAGCGCTAAAAGTTCTGGCGCCGGTATGACGGACACGACCTTAAAAGCTTCGGTGATCAATTAAAGCATTCGATTTTTGCCACGACACGTTTATGCTTAAAAAAAAAAAGAAAAGCACAAAGGTGTGCTTTGCAAATAAAATTTGCAGCCATTTTAGAAAAATGCTAAGGCGGCGTTCTAAATCCTTTTTATAGTTCCGTAGTACCTAAAAGGTACAAAAGGAACCTGTATGGTGAGACTCCGTTGTCCGTCCGTATGTCACAGCCTCATAATTTTAGCACCGTTGAAGATAAAGATTTGAAATTTGGCACAAAAAAAGCATTAATTTGCCCACATAACAAGCAAAAATAATTTGAAAAATTTGAAATTATTTAGAATATTTCCTATACAAAAGAGAGAAAAAGAAAATAAAATATCCTAAAAATTCAATATGGGTAGATATCAAATTGTAGGTATTAAAAAGCTGATAGTGAAAATATATACTTACCTTAACTCACTGGCACACTGATTTCGAGAAATCCTCGAAAAACCACAAAAAATGCATGTCCCCCTTATCTCCAAAACTGGTGGACTGAAAAATATGAAAAAAATCATGGTATCATGGTAATCATGGTACAGGAAAAATATAGCGGTTGAGAAATTCACGAAAACAAAATGACAAAATTAAATTTTCTGTTCCCAAAACTGTCGAATTACGGGAGTCTAACTCCTCTGGAAAAAAAACTTGACCGGTTTTTTTTCCGGCAAGTAGAAACATTTGGTAGTATTTCTGGTTTTGGAAACCACACAGATAATTTACAATTTAGGAAGAGCAATAACTTCTAAGTTTAATCAACATATTACTCAGTCAGAGTGACGTCAGTCACTGAAGGGACGTCAGTGGTGTTTCTGAATGTGGATTGTCACTATAACCGTCAACTCTTTTTACTGACGATTTTTACGTCCCGTAGGGCATTTGCAGACTTTCAATGTTTTCCTTCGCCATGTAGATAAACAAATACTATAAACATAAGTAAAGTCCGGAAAAGTCATAGGTGCATGCTTGACCGGCAGGATTTAAACCCGGTTGCAAGATTAGCGTCCTACCGGCTGATCACTGCTGCTTTCTTTGTTTATTTTAAAGTTAATAATTGGTTGGCTTTCATTTGTGTACTTAAGGTGGTAGAGCTTATGCCGAGCTCGACTGTGGAGGTACCACCATCTTACTCGCAAACCTCCCCGAAGTTCTTCGGGGGAGAGTAAGATGACCTTGCCTGGGACCGATTGATGACGGTAAATCCATATTTATAAAACAGACTGGTGACGGGCAGCGGCGGCGTTACTAGTGGGAGGGTTTCGGCACCGCGCTCACCAAACCGCCTGCCCAGCGTGTTTGGGTATGGGCATTTCTTCCAGGAGGACCGCCTACAGTGACGAAATCTTGGAAAGGCATATGTCCAGCAGTGGACGAAGGCAGGCTGATGGATGGATGGATGGAATTGTTTGGCTCTTCTACAAGAGTGTCTACCTATACATTATTATCAATAAGAGATCGAAGCAAATTTACAGCTGAGAGATCTACATAAATTCTCGAGGGGATGTCAGAGGTGTTTCCGAGGGTGAACTGTGAAATGCAAGTCACGTCCAGACTCGGTACACCCGAGTTTCACCGACGATTATTATGTCACAAAGTAGTCGTTCCTCAGGCACAAATATAAACGCGTTTAGGGCATGCAGGTTTCCTCACGAAGTTTTCCTTCACCGTTCAGCAAGTGATAAATATTAGGTAATACAAATACTAACTTAAAATAAACTCATTGGTGCATGCCCGACCGGCGGTCGAACCTGGATCTCAAGATTGAGCTGCCAGCGTTCCACCGCCTGATCTACCGCCGCTATCTAATTTATTACTACGTATACCGTTTCTCAAATACATGGAGTATACATACAGGATGCTTGGAAATTCAACCTATTCCTTGAAAGGAGTTATGCTAGAGATCATTTCCAACAAATAATGCCTATCAACTAGGGGTCGAAAATGATAATTTTTTTTTCGTGTAAAATACGTCGATATTGCCAAAATTACAAAGTAAACAAGGTGATCATTAATCAAAAAAAATAACAAATAAGTGCCGAGAGAGGAGTAGTTATTTTTATATTATTTGTTTTAGGTTACCAGTCTGAAAGTTTGAAAAATATCTTAAAAACCTCCGTAACTCGGAGACGATTCATTTTTGACCCCTAGTTGATAGGACTCAATTTGTTGGAAATGATCTCTAGTATAACTCATTTCAAGGAATAGATCGAATTTCCAAGCAACCTGTATATAACAGTTCATCTGTCGATCATGATGGTTAACCATGATTGATGATTAACGACTCTATCCGCTAGCGATTTGCGATATTTTTTTACTCGCTCTCTGAACCAGATAATTGACTGATTAATGGATCTTTAACCATTAAATAAGTTCGACGTGTCTTGCTTAGGAGTGTTGAAAGAATGTTGCCTTGACACGTGGATCCTTCAATCTTATGCTTAGTGGTACACATTTTTAAAAGAAACATCACTTTATGGTTTCTTTTATATTAAATACATTTTAGCCTCTTCTTTTTTTCGCTAATATTAGGTCTCTACATAATATGAAATTGCCGTTTTCTATTGAGAACTTGGAGGAAACTAAATTTTCCGTAGTAACATTTTTGCGTAAGGAATGACAAATTTCGTAATTTCTTATGTGTTGAATGAGACAACATTAAGCTTACAGCAACATTAATTAAATTTTTGAACAGTGTCAGCTGTAAAAAACTATTATGAATCTTATCATGGAAATGGATGGCATTTAGGACGAACTGTTTTTGAAGATTTAATTTTTATAATCGAACTGAAAACAAAAACAAAATTTAATAGCGGTATCACAGCCGGATTGTGAAAAACCCGCCTTTTTCTAATTAATCGAAACAGAACACTTAAATTCAAAATTCACCAATAGTTATTCAACAAAACCTTATTCAAAGCGGGTTTTCCACAATCCAGCTGCGAAACTGCTCTTAATATGTAGATGTAAAACCCTATTCTATTCTATATGTCATTACCCGAAACGTTTTTCTAATTGTAAATAATAGGTCTTCACATATGAAATTGCCGAAATTTTCTTTCAGATCCATGAGTTCATAATTCCTGTTATTTAATAGCTATTTCCATTATTTATTTTTTGTTTGAAAGATGATTTCAAGGTTTTACATCTACGTATTAAATTTTGTTTTTGCTGTCAATTTGATAACCAAAATTAAAATTTCAAAAACAGTTCGTCCTAAATGCTATCCATTTCCATGATAAGATTCGTAATTATTTTTTACAGCTGACACTTTTTAAAACTTAAATCAATGTTGCTGTTAGCTCAATGTTGTCTCATTCATACATAAAAGAAATTACATAATTTGGATTTTCCATTCATAAAAAAAATGCAAAAATGTTAGTACTGAAAATTGAGTTTTCTTCAAATTCTCTATAGAAAACGGCAATTACATATGTAAAGACCTAATATATACCGATACCTATTCTAAAATTTTACATATTGCTAGCCTAACTTAAAAATAAGTATATTTTGTATGGCGCCAAAAATATTCAACAAGATTCCTAATAATATTAAAAATCTTAACTTGATGAAATTTAAAAATTAACTATTTACTTTTAAAGAAATACTACTACAAGGTTGAGAATTGAGATGTTTTTAAATGATAATACTTTTAATATTTTGAATAAACATAATCGTTGTGAAGTTTGACTTTCTTACATTTATATTTAATTACATTAACTGTTTTTTAATTTGATTTTTCTTGACATTGTGAGGTCAATTTGTTTTAATTCAAATCACATGTTTACTTCCATACTTATTTAAGTTATTTGCTTACCTTTACGGTAGAACAGAGTTCATAAACCATAATGCAACACCAAAGTATAATTTTAGTTCAAAATATCTATGTTCACATTCTGATTCTGATAAACCAAAAAATCAAACCTAATACACATTTAAATACTAAGAACAAATAGTAAATGGGAAAGAATCAAAAAAGGGAACAGACTTTTATTTATCAACCAGCTTTTGCCCGCGGCTTCATTTGAAAGTGTATTACAATTATCGACAGCTTTTGGCTTGGCAGTTATTTTATCTACCCCCCTAATGATTCATCCGACCGAGTTCGGTCACGGCGGCGACTGTTGCGGCTGTGGAGAGCGTCGGCGTCGGTCATGTGCCCTCATGTGACTTATGTAGCCTATCTTGTTTGTGAAAGTGCGGTTGCACAGGCTACATGTAAGTTTTTTTTAATATACAATACAACTACTACAATGGAAAACGTACAACACCCCTAATAGCCTATATGTTAATCAGAGTCAGTACGATGATAATAAATGAAACCGCATCCAAATCCGTTGAGTGGTTCTTGTGTTAAAACGGAACACTCAGACAGACAGAAAGACAGACAAAATTGTAGTTTTGTCCTCAATACGATATGAGTAATGATGACCCACTTCATTTAAAAACTTCGCAAAAATATTCAATGTACAGATACCACTTTTTTACTACTTTCTTATTAGTATCGATTTAAATATCCAATTGATGTGTTAACGATTCTTCATCCAGTAACCAGAAGCTCAATTTGTTATTAATGAACTTTCTCGACACTTACCGAAAGATCACGTTTCCATTATTTGATATCGAATATTTTCGAGGGGTACATCATAAAAACATTCAGAAAATTATTACTTAAATATTGTTTTTTATTAATTTTAAGATAGATTCGAAACTGCACATGTCTAATGTCTTAGTTGGAATAGGGTTTCGAGGCAAAAGCACATTTTTCCAAAAAATCTAAATCGATCTTTTATTGTCTATGTCTTATGATAACTGCCCTCTATTGACGTATAGAGAGAGTTATTGGTATATATTAAATTATACAATTCAATTCAATTCAAAATCCTTTATTGCATACAAGAATAAAACGTTTCACAAGTATCAGTAGTTACAGTGTAAGCAAAAGGCGAGCTTATCTCTGAAAGAGATTTCTACCAGCAAACCCTTGATAGAATCGATTAAACAAAAAATGAGTATTTCATAAGTTCACACACAGACAAAAAACTACTTAAAACCCATGAGTATAAAAGTAACAATTAAATACTAGTCTACATAAATTAAATGTAATACATATTAAATAAAATAAATATATAAAATTTTATACACACACTAAAAATTCATAAAAATAATAAATATTATTATTAAACAAAATAATTATTAATAGTATCATTATGAATACACATACTAATATAAGTAAAAGGAAAAGGAAATCTTCTTGAAAATGCCAATAGTTTGACTATTACGAATTGTGAGTGGTAGTGAGTTCCAGAGCCTGATCGACACTACCGTGAAAGAGTTGCCGAAGGCACCAGTATGGTGCGTTGGGGTCCTCAGAAGTGAGACAGTGTGAGACCTGTGTTGCTTGTCCCTCGAAAATTGTTTGAAATTTGTTCAATAAAGAGTATTTTCAAACAGTTTACGTCTAACGAAACCTGTACATTTTGTAGAACACACACAATTTGTATACCAAAAAGATTTCGTTTGCCTTAAGAAGCTAACTACAATGGAAACAGTTTCACTGGTAATAATTATAGATATATATACTTTTTTCACTAGAGTTAAATGTTCCTTAAGCTGGAAATGCTCATTAAAAAAAACTATTAAATTGTTGTGTAATTAAATTACATACGTTAAGTAAGTAAAACCTGGACCTACCCGAAGGCGATTTGAAGTTGTTCGTAACGTAACTATGTTTAGAACTGAATCTAAACTTTAAATTGGGTTTTTATGTTTTATTTATATAATTATCTCATTGTGGTAGGACCACAAAATTTTGTTTCACGTTGTTAGTATAACAAAATTTACTCTTCAAATAAGTGAACCTGCTTTAAGTCTAATTTATTCTTCACATATCATTGATTTGATCTAAGAAAGTTGAAAAGTGGTAACTAAGCTAAAGATTTAAAGGGGTTACTACACCAAAACAGTATTTTTGGCGTGCGTTAGGTACACAAGATGTAAAAACATCGTAAAAAGCCACACGAACAATTATGCTCTAATCTCCATTCGAAAAGATTTAGTTGTCGCCACGTGCTATCGATAAAAAATCAAATATTTAACGGCAATAAATGTCTACAACATGCGTGTTTCTGTACAACTATTATTCTTTCTTGAAATTTATTCGAAGACCATTTGGAGTCCTTTCCTTAACCCTATCCTAAAGGGGGCAATAATGATTTAGCGGAAGAAACTCCATCCTTATTCAAATCTAAGCTTTTGTTCTAAACTTCTAATTTATTGTTCGTAAATCAAAATTTCTTGTCAATACACCCCTCTTGAGTGTGCAATACGGAGTGCACGTGCATTTTGATAAAAAGGGCACAAAAGCTTTGCTTGTTCAAAGTGCTTTTCACAAGCTTTCGCCGTGGAAGATTTTTAACGTAGCCATATTTGACAAATACTTCATAGGTTATTTATTAGATTACTAATTGCAAACTGGTCAATTTATGTATATGTATGTAGGTTACTTTGACCATGTGACTATTCTAACAATTTGTTGTAGTTGTTTCAGATTTCTATAAATCATCCAGAAATTTTTGTTTTAACCCAAAACGTCCAATATTTCTTTGTTTCGTTGGGAGCGTTCAAAATCAACCCCTCAAAACGTTGGCCGGTTTTGGGTCAGCGATGCTTTATGTTTGCTTTTTAATCTTATTTGAAAAGTAAATCGAAGACGAAGCGGCGGGAAATCTCGCTATTCTAATGTGCAGCGAGTTTTTACCACGTTTTTTTAACGTCTGAGCCAGCAGGTTGATAGTGACAGGGTCACATTTAGGATAGTTGCGATAAGATTTTGCTGAATAAACATTTGAATATAAAATACTGTTATGTATTTTTTAAATTAGTACCAGCACTAATTGCCATTATAAAAATATGCATGAAAGTTAATTACATATAATGAAACAAAATATAGCGGAACTCATGAAATGATCTAGACTGGTCGACAAGTGTACTATCCGTTTCAATCAAAACACGAGAATATTTTCACAATACCAAAACACAAATTAAATGGGATTACGATTCAGCTCGATCAAGTCCGCCCCTTAGCTCTGTTGAGTTATTTTATAGTTTTTTGTGCGGGCGGTGGCAGAGCCCGATTGCGCTCCGCCACCCTTGGGGTTGCTCGCGCAAAAAACCCTCCGTGTCAGAATGTTGTTTTGGAGGGACGCGGGGGCAGAGGGGCTAAGGCGCGCGGAGATCGCTATCGCACGCACCCACTGCACGCACTATCCTACACTAGCTAGCCAGTTAATTATGCATATACTTATAGATTAGGCAAAAATTTGAATTTTGGTACGATCGGCAGATTAGTAATAAATAAATTAACTATTTTAAATACATGACATCTCATTATCTTAACCATTAAGGGTTACCTTTCCGAAATCAATAAACCAGTTAAATTCTACGTAAACCCAACTGGCTCTCTAACTTATCGCCCAAATGTAATAACAATAAAGTTTATTCCCAGATATTGTGATACGACAGACGATGCGACAGGTGGTTACGACCTGTTCCTCAGATGACAGCAAAAACTCTCACTAACCCTTCCACGGGAGAGTTTCCCGTGCAGACCGCACCCACTTATTGTGTAATTACCCCGGCCCGGGCGGGAGGTCCAATTCCTTTATAATTTCTTTATTCAATTACAGGTGTGTAAGAATTTTGATTTCTTTCTATGTTTTCAATATGGGATCCAAGACACAAATGAATTCAAGGGCGGATTCATCAGGATTTGATTTTGGCATTCTGATGAGGTTTATCACAAAGTAAAAAATAAAAAGCTTTTAAGTGCTTACGTCTTGAAGCGCTTTTGGAAAACCTATCTTTACTTATGTTGTGTAAAAGTGCACCCAAATCGAATCGAAAAGTCAAGAGTTCTTGGGTGTTTTGGGTGAGGCCATGGCTCCCAGCCTGTATCCGACAATGATGAATTTATACGAAAAATGTTTCTCAA
Organism: Ypsolopha sequella; assembly: GCA_934047225.1. Classification (NCBI taxonomy): domain Eukaryota; kingdom Metazoa; phylum Arthropoda; class Insecta; order Lepidoptera; family Ypsolophidae; genus Ypsolopha; species Ypsolopha sequella. The sequence goes on from OW203985.1 coordinate 15,834,625, forward strand.
AAATGTTAGATCTTCTTCAAAGCATTTTTTGTCTTGTTATAAGGCAACCACAGTCATGTAATATTCATACCTACTTGTACAAGGGTGCTCCTTGTGCTTTTCTTAATAATAAGATTCTGGGGCCTTTATTATGTAACTTCAACATCTATCGTTATTGTTTTCAAAAGTATCGTGATTGGCTCCGACAAACGTCACTCATAGTTTTAGCCAATCACGATACCTTTGAAAGCGATAGATGTGATCTTAGATAATACCTAAGTATAATAACTATAATAGGGCTGGTTGATATTTATGTGAATTTAAGCTGTTTTCCTGCAGATTTCTCTCTTCTTCATCATGCAGGTTTACCGTATTCTATCGTCTATCGTCTATTCTATCTTTGTCTGTCTAATATGTAAGTAATGTTTGTAGTTTTTTATTTTACAGCAAGCGCCCGAATCCTAAATCGATATTTCCGGGGGCTGGTTTTACTGCACAAAAATGCGTGCGGTTCGCGTGAGCGTACCTCAGGAGGGAGCCAAAACCTCATTAAGGTAAAAAGCCGAGTGCAAACGTCGCCTAATAGCGAATTACACGAAGGGGAGCGATAGCCGATATTTCGCCCACGACAACTCGCCCCGGCCGGCCACTTACCATATTTTTGGTTGTTTCTACTTCCTAATTAACCGCTGCCACACTAAAAGAAATATGGTTATAGACAGTAATACAAATACTATTATAATATACAGTTATTCAGGTAAAGTAACCGAAACACAAATCCTGACCTACATTACACATAGTGCATTCATTGAAGGAAGACCGACTGCAATTGACTGCATGTCTGCATTGCCCCACCCAACGGCAATTGAATGGTACATGCATCAAATAAAATCGCGGGGTTCGAGGAGTGCAGGAGGGGCGGAGGGATATCAGCATTCAGCGCGTCCGCCACCCCCCACCCCGCGCCGAATTTACCCTCCCCGCGAACGCTCCCCTCCTCTCGCTACGCTAACCTTGAAAATTGTTTTTACCGGGTCGAGGGTATTCACCCCAAACCCAAATTCTCGAGACCGCTGCACACTACCGGTTTCTTTACCCCGCACTCGAAATTCTTATAGGAAGGCGACTCTGCCTCAATGAATCGCGTCGTGTGGATAATGTGCATGGTTTGAGTGCGGGCCGCGTCGGTGAAGGATATTTGACTTTATGTAAAGTTTTTTAGGCGAGTCCTAGTTAGCTGTGTGCGTAGGAACAGCGGCGTTGTACAGATTTGTTTGTGAATTGTATGCGTCTTCGGAATTTTGATGCGATACGCCGCCTGATATGATATGATGATGACTTAAATAAAGCCGTATGTAAGGCGTGAGAACAAATATTTTATATGTAGGTACCTACGCAAATTTATGGAAAGTACAAATAAATCTATAAAGTTGTAGAATCTTACCTTCACCACCTGCCTAAGTCTATGTATGTGTCGTTTACCTAAGCCCTCAGAACTAGGTGTTTACTTAAAGTATGTAAGATGTAAATACAATTCGTTATCATTATCAAGCACATCTTTAATCAAAATTAGTCTCCATATCTGCCTACTTTTCATCGTAAATTAGAACCTAACCGCGAGCCCCACGCGATAAATACAAAATTTCTCCAGTCCTCCCAGAAAAAAAAAACAAAAAGAGTATCGTCATTATTTACCTGCAAGCGCTGCAAGTCGTGCGCGGGTGTTTAAAAAGTAAAAAAGAAAATAAAAGCAAGAGAGCGCGTACATAAGGCGAGGCAAAAGGGTAGAGCGGCAAAAAAGGAGAAAAAAGTTCGTAGCGAGACCGAGACGCCTCCTACACGAAGCCGCGCGTCCCGCTGAGGCGAGCTTCGCGCTTTGGGAACTGCCCACGTCAGCGGGAGAAAAAACATAGGAGACGCATTTCTAACAAATTCATTTGAAAATGCTACCACAAACTCAAAAGTACAAAAGGCATCTAATTGGTTCTTGCTGTGTGTGACACTGGGCCAGCATTTTTTTTTTTTTTCTTTTTAATTGAACAGTTTTCATGGGGTCAATTTGCAGCGCTAATCAGACTGTGTTTTATTCGTTGGCTAGCCCGCGTAAAAAGCAAGTAAAATACTGTCAAGGAAAAATCCGCAGACCCATTTTTCGCTCGTATATTGTTATAAAGAGTGAAAAGTGGGTCTGCAGAAATGTCTTCGATGATACCCCGGATTTGTACGAAATATGTGTGAAATTTTGATATGCCATAGACTTGGACCACCCACAGAATATATGGAACCACCTGGTCACAATCACCAAAGTGAACAGTCTTAGAGTTGCTTTTTTTGTTTTTTCAACTACTTCAATTAGTACAGCAACACACAGATATATTATTTACAATCATAGAGTTCGATACCACACGTATAAGCACAATACAATAAAATATATAATAAGAAAAAAACTAATAAAATAAAACAAATAACTTCTTGATGTTGGTGGTGAGCCTATCAAAGTACAACTATTTTCAGCCAATTTTTGACACCACAAACTCTCATACCTCTTTACCTATAATCTCTATACCTTAGTCTCTATACCTATAGTCTCTATACATATAATCTCTATACAAATCTGTGCCGCCGGGGTAAATTGTGGTACAAAAAAAACACTAACATCCTAGAGGTTCAGCTAAATTTGTTGCTGCAAGTGAACGAAAAATTCTCGTATTTGAAGTAACATTTCGGTTTTGGTGATGGATATTTAAATAAATAAGTGGACATACAAATAAAAAGTATCGAATTATTCTGATACTTATATATTTCGACCCACGTGTCGTTGTCTTCAGAGTCGAGTAACATTTAAAAAATGTAGGCGAGTGGGATAAACGAAAGATTTTTTACACAAATTTCAATAACGTTCAGCGATGGAATCCCTAATATTGTGTTGTGTACAAGTTTTTACAGGCGACTAGATTATATAAAAAAGCGCAATGGAAAAATATTGGATTTTTGTATAGTAGGGGAAATAATGACGAGCGCCTGCAGCTGGAGATATCAATGAGTTCTCATTAGACCAAACATTGCCTTAAATATGCGGGTTCTTTCTCTTCTTCGGATTTAAAATAAAAACTATAAGAAATATGTTTTATAACGCGCAAAATACATGATAAAATGTATAAAAATAGTTTACTATAACTATGCAAAATTTTTTTTTAAAATCTATTCGTATCTTCAAAATAATTGTATTTTTCATAGGCAGATTTAGTCAGATCTTTTTGGAAATTTACAGCTTAGGTCACGACTGTGGAAAAACCAATTATTTTGAATTTTCTTATATCATTAAGTACATATTTTAGCATATAGTAAACTATTTTATAGTTTTTTTTTATTTAGCTAACAGTTGTAGTGCAGGCGTTATAATTCTTCAGATTTTGTTGCAAATCCGAATTGTTGTTGAATTTGTTGAAAAACGGTTTATATTTCAGGAACAAGGCCATAAAGATGTTATTTTCACCAAGATATTTGTATTCATTAAGTAACTAGCTTAAAAATCCGATCCTAGGAAAGACTCTTGCCTATTTTTAACCAAAACAAAACCGTCATGACTCGTCAATTAACTCGACCCCATGCACAATGCGCATTTGATTGGTGGGCAGCTGGCCATGGCGGTGGCCAAAAAACTGCTTCTAAATTATTGCTATTAACCCGCGTATCTATCTACTCCATTCTTGCTAGCGTACACCCGCTCAGCTTTGTCCTCTTTGTGAAATAAGAATCTACTTTGCTTGACTTTTTGACAATCTAGGAGGATAGAAGTATTTATATGCAAGGCTAGTTGCCAACTAGCCCAACCTTTGAGGAAAGTTCAGTCACAAGTCGCAGCGTCTTCTTGGTTTAAATAATCCAATACATAGACATACATAGTTTTATCAAATCATCTCGTTTAGACGTCGTTGATAGACAGGGGTCCAACCATAGGGTCTAACATTACGGCAAAACCAAGAATTTGATGAAACGCGCTCGACAAGAACTTTGTTTTCAATTTTCTTCCAGCTAGAGCTGACCTTTAAAACTTGTATGGAGAACGGAAAATAAAATCATTTTGTTTTTGTTAGAATATCATATTAATGGATGAAATAAAATATTGTTGAAATTAATAGGTTTTTTAAATAATTAAATATCAAATTATGAGAAAAATCTATCGACTCATAGACCTTTTTGGGTGATTCCGAAGTATCGGTGGAGATGATATTTTCTGATCTCGATTACAAAATGCATGGGATTTAGCAGGTAAAATAAGATCTAATCAGAAAAGGACATCTTGAACGTATCGGAGTCAGCTGATTATGATATTATAGATAATATGCGTTATTTAAATTTAATAGCAAACTCAAGTAGCTCCTCATTTTGTCGATGTGACGACGGTCTCTAGAGATCATAATCGTATATGCCGAAGACCATGCTTCCGCAAGAAATACGTTACGAAAATCAGCCACCGTAAATAAAAACTCATAATCATAAGTTTCGTCCTTATTACAAGGGAAGAAGAGTGTTGTTATTTCGCAGATAGCTTAATTCCAGTAGACACATAGACCTATGACACTGTACTTATTTTAACCGTCTTGTATTGTTTTGTTTCAACGATCGTGTTACGTTAGATTAGAAGAAAAATTAATTAGAGAATATAATACATATACCTAATAAAATTAGATTCATTTAGTGCCTTGATAATTTTACAAGGTAAATTCTGTTGAAATAAAATAATAAACTGTCGAATTTGTTAATTAATTAAAACACATTTTTGGAAATATTATAAATCAAGACAAGTTTTATTTGATATACTTGTTTTGGAAAAAAACATTTATAAGAAATTGAACATTAGATTTTTTTTGCCGTATTAAATTCGGAAACTATTAAGTAGATAAGTAAGCACGAAATAATTAGGAATAGGTACTCGCAAAATTATGTCATTCAAACGGTGTAAGCATGATTGTGAAGTTAGCCACCCCATACAAGATTTTCGAAAAAAAAGTAACCAGGGCTTTAGTTCATCGTTAGTTCACGTTAGTACAGGCAAAATTTTCGTTAGGATCCGACTCCTTCATGTATTTTAAAAAAAAACAAAATGGGGTGGCTAGGTTCACGCTGCCACCCCATTTTCATTTTTTTTTTTTGTTTGGTTCGACAGATATTCGTTAGTTCAGGCAAAATTTTCGTTAGGATCCGATTCCTTCATACTTTTTTTTAAATTTGAAATGGGGTGGCTAACTTCACGCTGCCACCCCATTTTGACTTTTTCAAGTTTTTTTTATTGCAATCGTTAGTTCACGATCCTTAGAGGTTAGTTCAGGCAATATCATCGTTAGGATCCGACCCAATTACCCATAAATAATTTATAAAACCTTGCTTTACCAACCATGTCGTCCAAATATACAAGGAGTGAAAATATTAGTTAAAATTTTGTAAAATGGTATAAAATTAATATTAGTATCTCAAAAGAAAGTAAAATAGGAATGACAAGCTATAAAAGTACAAGAAACAAATAAAAAAGTGACTAGACAAAACACACAATGATTTGAAAAACGCACCGGAAACTTTACACCACAAATGACACGAGTAAACAAATCTTCACAAAATTTTGCCTGAACTAACGTCTAGGGACCATGAACTAACGATAGGAGTCAAAAAAATGAAAATGTCTTTAGAGAACCAAAATATTCAATCGTGAAGTTAGCCACTCACTTTAACTTTTTTCGTTTTTTTTTTTTGTTGCAATCGTTAGTTTACGGTCCGTAGAGGCTATTTCAGGCAAAGTTATCGTTAAGATCTGAGCCAATTACCCATAAATAATTTACTATTTGGACGGTCGCTCTCAAAAGGTTGTGGTATGTAGCGATGCAGGTACAAAGAAATCTTCGACGTCTTTGGCTATCACTAGGGGGTTCCTCAAGGCTCAATTTTAAGGCCGATTCTTTTTATTTTATACACTGCTGGTGTAAAAAAAAATGCCAATATCACATCTATGCAGACGACCTTCAAGTGCATATCGTCACCTTAAATGGAAAATTAAATAAGTAACATTTTTCCAAAATACGTTTTATTGCATTTTCTAAAAGTCCGATTTTTTCTCTATCTTTTGGTCTGGGAAACGCTTTCTTACTGCCTTTATTTCCTGAGATAGCTGTTTGTGGACAAACTGGTTAATCCGAAAAACTACTAGAAAACTGATTGGGAAAACTATATTAAAATCACTTATACAAAAAGGATTAAAGAGATTGACTCTACCTGTAGTTTTTTCATTAGGAAAAAAAAATAACTCACCTTATTGACTTTTATTAATAAACATAATTTCGAACTGATGATGATAACAGAAAGGCAAAAATAGATAACGGCACTTATTGAAATGGTGTAAACGTATATTTAAATCGATGTTAACCGTACTTTAAGGAAAAAACGAAGTTGATTAAGTTTTCGGGCAGGGAATCCTAAAATTGCATTATTAATTGAAGCTGCTGTTGTTTAAAGAAAAATTGCGGCCGAACCAAATCGATGAAGTGATAGCAGCAGAGCTGCCCAACCCCAACGTGGATAAACAGCTATATGACACGATCACTAAGAGCATGAGTCCTTGTGGAGCACTGAACCCTACGACAGGACATGCACCAAAAAGTATCCTCGGGTGCTGTTAAAAGAGACGCAAACCAACGAGAATGGTTATCCGTTGTACAGGCGCACGGTGCCTGAGGATGGCGGACGTACAGTCACAATAAAAATGAGAGGTACCGCGCAATACGTCATAGTGGACAACAACTGGGTACTCACCGCTCCTTTCGAACATTTTTAATGCTCAAATTAATGTGGAGTTCTGTAACGCGGTTCAGGCAATTAAATACATTTGTAAGTACATAAACAAAGGCACTTAACAGGCGATATTTATTATGCAGCAGCAAGGCAATGCTAATATTAACCCATGAGACGAAATGCAGATGTTTACAGCTGGTCATTACGTGAGCAGCAATGAAGTGGCATATATTGGGCTTGCCGCTTCACGAGAGGCACCCGTCAGTGACACGTCTTACGGTGCACCTTCCCAACGGTGAGCACGTTTACCTCACGGAGGCTAACCTATGCGATTGAATAGCGACACCACCCACTACCACACTCACCGAGTTTTTCGGTCTGTGCCAGATAGACGAGTTTGCCAGAACTTTGCTATATGCGGAAATGCCAAAATATTACGCATGGAGCGCTTCACGGAAACCGTGGAAGCGTCGTGTGCAAGGCAACCCCGTCGAAGGCTGGCATGATGTGAAGACGTCAGATGCCCTGGGCGGAATTGATAACGTGCATTTAACACACTTTGAGTGTTACTGCTTACGGTTGCTACTAACCTGCGTCCGAGGGCCCATCAGTTTTCAGGCCCTCAAAACAGTCGAAGGACAGGAAAAAACTACGTTCCGAGAAGCGTGTCAGGCAATGGGACTTTTGGAAGATGACGGCCACTGGGACTCTACGATGGACGACGCCGTATTATGTAGATCAGCGGCCAAGTTGAGAGAGATTTTTGCTATCATTTTGAGCACCTGCGGATTCTTAAACCATCTGCAACTTTGGGACAAGTAGAAATCGCTATATCGGAAGATATCGCACACAAGTACAGAGGCACAGCACAGGCCAACGACGATATAAATTTAACGAAGCGCTAACATTTATTGAGGACAAAGTTTTCTCAATGGTGGGTAAACGGCTGTCTAATTTCGGCATAGCTACCCCACAACAAACAGAAGAGTAGTCCACTGATTTGCTTAGGGAGCTCAGTTACGACACCGCAGCCGGGGGGGCTCAAGTCGCTCAAACTGAGCCCCAGCTATTACAAGAGCAAAGGCAAATTTTCAATAAAATTGTGAGCCGGGTGAAGAGCGAAGAAGTAAAAAAAAAAAAAAAAAAGTTAAAATTCCTTTATTTCCATAAAAAGTCTTAACTAATTACAATTTATACGGCGGTTCTCAAACTAAGCTAAGGCTTGGCACTTGAGAGCCAGGTGACTCGTTTACCAGTATTTATGTACTGTTTGGCTCGACGCCCTTTGTGGCTGGAATAATTACATTTCATATAGGTACCTAAAATTTTTAACTATAAAGGTAAAATTAAGTAAAAGTAAAATTAAATAAAATCTAATATCAACATGCAAGTATTTAAAAACAATTCTAAAAGACAATCTAAATATTTATACTACAAGATAAATAAATTCTGTTTAGTGTGTTTATGTAAGTGGTAGTTAGATAGAATTTATACGATTATAAAAGAGGAGAGAAGAGGATAGGGAGGCAAGGAACAGGGAGTGGAATGGGATATAACCTGCCTACTGTTGGTGTTCCAGGAAATTTTCTGTTTCTTCGTAGGAACAAGTTAATAACCATTTTTCTATCAGTTTTTTAACTTCGAATACAGTAAGGGTTTTAGTTTTAGTGGGGCAGACTAGAGTAATTTTATTGTAAATATATCGGGGTAAGTAAGGTGGTAGACGTTGTGCAAAGGTTGTATGTGTTCTACTGATAGGAATCCTATAAACCCTTCTGGTCATTATAGTTGGGAAATCAATACATCCTGAAATATGTTTATGTGTATCGATGACAGCTTTGTGAATATAAAGTTGACGTACGTTCAGTACCATGCTCTCTTTGTAGAGGTTATTTGTTGAGAATATTAAAGGCTTCAATAACATTATTTTTAAAACAGCACGTTGAGCTCTTTCCAGTTCTAAAATTAATGTTTTAGCTGCTCCGCCCCACGCCAAGATACAATACAACAGTAACGATTCACACAAAGCTTTGTACACCATAAAGATAACGTAAGGTTTAGCTGAGTTCCTAAGTAATTTCATCAGGTATACAATCCTTCTGATGCGGCCAGAAAGAACAGCAATGTGTTTCTTAAATGGAAGGTTTTCGTCGATTGTGACTCCTAAATATTTAAAACTATCTGTGTTTTTGATACTATCGCAGTTGCAGACCACGGAAGTGTCATTATTAATGTTGTTGCAAGTGTGAATCTTTAATTCAGGAAGTGATGATGGTTTGGATGCCAGGGTTTTAAAAAAAGATAAGTATTTAGTTTTGCTGGTATTCAGCGTAAGGAGATTATTACTTAACCAATTGGACACTAAACTCACTCCTTCCTGGGCCCTACGAAATACTTCTTTCCAGTTACGATCATGAAAAAGGATAACGGTGTCATCTGCGTAACATATAATTTTAGCGTTTGCTATATGTAAGTTTAAAATGTCGTTCATGTACACCAAGAACAATGTTGGTCCAAGGAAGCTTCCTTGCGGAACTCCAAAAGTTATAGGAAAAGGATCACTGAACTTGCTCTCTACTCTTACCCGCTGTGTGCGATCACTAAGGTAGCTTTGGAACCAGCTCAGTGCAATTCCTCTTATGCCAAGAAGTTCCAGCTTTTTAAGGAGTAGGGGTGTTGAGACGGTGTCGAAAGCCTTAGCCAGGTCCAAAAAGACCCCTACGCAGCTGTTTCCTGTGTCTAAGCTATTGGCTATGTGACTGGTAAGGAGAACAACAGCGTCCTCCGTTGACTTTCCACTTTGAAGGGGTCTTTATTTCTTAACGCACCAGGCAAAACATTCCTGTTAAATTTGCTGCTGGCGTAGTTGCGCAAGGATAGGAATGTCGCGCTAGCTGTTGCGTCCTCTGGGATAGCCGTGACCTTGCTCAGTGGAGATAGAACTGCCCACTCGGTCTTCAAACTTCCACTGAACATTGCGGGTGAAAAACGACGGCACACTATAATTTCATAATCACGTGTTAGAGACTATTAAAAGTTGTTATTACAGACTTAAAGTTCTGTATTAAGCCAGTCATTATTATAAATAAGTAAAGTGTGTTTTGTCTAGTCACTTTTTTATTTGTTTCTTGTACTTTTATAGCTTTTCATACCTATTTTACTTTCTTTTGAGATACTGATATTAATTTTATACCGTTTTACAAAATTTTAACTAATATTTTCACTACTGTATATTTGGTCGATATGGTTGGTAAAACAAGGTTTTATGAATTATTTATGGGTAATTGGGTTCGGATCCTAACGATAAATTTGCCTGAACTAACCTCTACGGACCGTGAACTAACGATTGCAACAGAAAAAAACGGAAAAAGTTAAAGTGGGTGGCTAACTTCACGATTGAATATTTCGGCTCTCTAAAGACATTTTCATTTTTTTTTTACTCCTGTCGTTAGCTCATGGTCCTGGTCATTAGTTCAGGCATAATTTTGTGAAGATTTGTTTACTTGTGTCATTTGTGGCGTAAAGTTTCCGGTGCGTTTTTCCAAATCATTGTGTGTTTTGTCTAGTCACTTTTTTATTTGTTTCTTGTACTTTTATAGCTTGTCATACCTTTTTTACTTTCTTTTGAGCTACTGATATGAATTTTATACCATTTTATAAAATTGTAACTAATATTTTCACTCCTAGTATATTTGGACGACATGGTTGGTAAAGCAAGGCTTTATAAATTATTTATGGGTAATTGGGTCGGATCCTAACGATAATTTTGCCTGAACTAACCTCTACGGATCGTGAACTAACGATTGCAATAAAAAAAACTTGAAAAAGTCAAAATGGGGTGGCAGCGTGAACCTAGCCACCCCATTTTGTTTTTTAAAAAAATACATGAAGGAGTCGGATCCTTACGAAAATTTTGCCTGAATTAACGTGAACTAACGATGAACTAACGCCCTGGACACTTTTTTTTTCGAAAATCTTGTATGGGGTGGCTAACTTCACAATCATGGTGTAACCCTTTTCGTGCATCGAGTACGTTTCAATTAGACCACAAGTACCAAGAATATCGTATTCATAAACACATGCGATATTAAACTTTTATATATGAACATTTTTTGTATTATAACATAATGCAACAGCTTCGAAATCCCTTTACATGCATATTGTTTTCTGTACGAAGCCGCTTTTTGGGCAAACTAAGTTTGACACAGCTGTTAGCTTGGATTTTAATTACTGCTAAGGGATTGTAGGAAGCATAACCTTTTTAACAATAATTATCATTCTTGACTTTAATTCAGGCTTTAAATATAAACCCCTCATAAAACATAATAATTTTGCTTCCAGATAAAAAGCTGCGTGCACACAAGCGACAGTAACATTGCAGCGAAGCTCGTCCCAAGATAAGGAACTGTTTACACTACTTGAGTCAATGTCCTCCTGCAAGAGCACAAGGAAAACCTTGGAGAGGCAGTTTGAATAATAGATCATTATCCATCAAGTCAAGTTAGTCAAGTACGGTGCGAGTTTGATGAACCTTTCAAGGTGCAAAACACAATCATGCTGCGGAAATGTTCTTGTGATTTTAATAGTTGTTTTTAATTCTTACATTACCTACATATTGGTGGTAGGAAGTAAATAAATCTATCATTAAAACATAAAACGATAAATTTATTGCTCGAATACAGACTTGTACCATTTTAGGGTTCGGAAAATTCTCAATATATAATATCATGTATAAGGTGACTTTGCATGATATAGCCAAATTTATATACTGCGGACTCCGTAAGTGGTCAGGATCAAGGGTCAATTAACCTTTTTGCAAAACACAAAAATTTGTGCCCCTAAAAAATTCATGAACAACCCCGAGTCAACTTTATTATTTTAGGAAATTATTCACGCGTAAAGAAACAGCATGAAAATATTTTTCAAAGTCAAGCTGTTTTTAGACTAAAATTAAATAAAATTGGTTATTACTGTGAAACCGCTAATGGTATTTTTATGGTTCTTGCACTGACTTACAAGGTAAATTTTAATAAAAAAAATTATTTATGGAATTTTTTTTCCGTTCCCATGTGAATTATCTTCTCCTATTTTGCGCTATCCGAAGACCCAGCGACGACGATGGCGTAATGCAGAGTGCGCACTAATATAAAAGTTATTTCAATATAGTTTTTGTCGATAGTTGTACCGACACAGGTCGACTTAAGGTCGTTGGCGGCTACCTGCCCCTTAAGGCAGGCTTGTATTCTGTATAGGCCAGGAATGGCCAACTTAATTAGGCCCAAGATCTACTGTTTACAAATGGAACCCTGTGTAATCTACCAATTACATACTTCTTTAAATTTTAAATGAAACAGTATACAATTATGTAGTATTTTTTATCTTATTATGTAGGAAAACATTATTTTTGCCTTGCTACGATCTTTAATAGCCGCGATCGACCGGTTGGCCATCCCTAGTATAGGCATTACGGCATTTATTATAGGCATTTCAATAGACTAGGTGTTTAAATGAAATCACATACTTTACTAATCAAACTGAACGACTTTCCGAAAGAATAATACCTGAGCAAATGCGAGTTGTGTAAAGATCTGGATAACTCAGCTGGTAGAGCTATTTTTCGGTAATTGGGAGGTTCTGGGGCCCCAATCCCGGTTCCAGAGGTACTCACATCAAGATTTACTTTTCTTCTGGGTTGTCTCTATACCGCATAATATAACGCATATGTTAATTTATCTACTACCATACTACAACTAAAGTAATTATAAAACATCAAAAGCGTTTTTATAATATATTTATTTCGTGTTTAAGGCGATATGTAAAAGTTTTAGCGTCCCTGTTACTCCATATGCGAAAAAACCCTCAGTGCGAGTGGGACGGTTTCGTGGAAAAGTAGCAAAAAGTCGGTTTTTATTAATATAAAATGTACTAAAAATTCTATCAAAATTTTGTTTAACCAGGTCCTAGATATTGTTAAAACCTATCTAATAAAATATTATTGCAGTCCATATGTAATTCTAAATTGTCAAACCAAGAGAATTGGTGTCGATAAAGACCTCATTTCAATAAATATTTCTATCGAGCCGAAATCCTCCAATCGCGATTCTGTTTTAACAGATCCCTAGAGGAAGATTTCAAAAATAATATACTAATTTTTCAAAATTATACATCATTTACCGAAGTAGATATAGAAGTTTTGAAATTGTCGTTTTTTTTTCGTAGCGCCTTAAGGTTTTAAAGTCTAGTTTACTTCCGCGTAGCACCATCTTCACATCGTAGTGCCTCCGACTCTAAGTATCACTAAGTATTTATAAGTTAGTGAAAGTGTACTTTTCCTGTTTTAATTTGGTATATTTTTATTGACTACTACTTTTGAAGTCTACTCCACAATAGTGCAAGTCTCCTGTGCCAGCGCGCCCCTAGCGACTCCGCTCGTAAATAAATTGAGCCTGCATTAGACCCAATTGTTAGGTACTGCGGCGGCGAATGCTCCGCCATGAACGAACGCATACCGAAACTTTAATTTTTTCAAAACTTTCACTTACGAATAAAATACTAAAATTATAATCACGACTGCACGAAAAATTCTGAAACAAGAAAAGTAGGTACAGACGCCTGCAGTTCAAGCTCTCTGTATCTATAATATGTAAACGGTTTTAAAGGCTATGACGCCGCAATAAGAACTTCCAATAGGTAGCCTGTCAAACAAGACAAGTACAGACGCCTGCAGTTCAAGCTCTCTGTATCTATAATATGTAAACGGTTTTAAAGGCTATGACGCCGCAATAAGAACTTCCAATAGGTAGCCTGTCAAACAAGACAAGTACAGACGCCTGCAGTTCAAGCTCTCTGTATCTATAATATGTAAACGGTTTTAAAGGCTATGACGCCGCAATAAGAACTTCCAATAGGTAGCCTGTCAAACAAGACAAGTACAGACGCATGCAGTTCAAGCTCTCTGTATCTATAATATGTAAACGGTTTTAAAGGCTATGACGCCGCAATAAGAACTTCCAATAGGTAGCCTGTCAAACAAGACAAGTACAGACGCCTGCAGTTCAAGCTCTCTGTATCTATAATATGTAAACGGTTTTAAAGGCTATGACGCCGCAATAAGAACTTCCAATAGGTAGCCTGTCAAACAAGACAAGTACAGACGCCTGCAGTTCAAGCTCTCTGTATCTATAATATGTAAACGGTTTTAAAGGCTATGACGCCGCAATAAGAACTTCCAATAGGTAGCCTGTCAAACAAGACAAGTACAGACGCCTGCAGTTCAAGCTCCCTATGCATAAGAACTATTATAAACGATTTTAAAAGCTCTGATGCTTCAATAGATAGCCTGTCATGGTGGCGTCCACACATAATAACCCTGACTTTGACTGCAGAGAACCCAATCAGTAATTACAGTGTAAGAATTTGCATGATTCAGCACACATAATCTAAACCACACAATTTTATGGAAAAATTAAACCTAAGTTCGTGTTTCTTCATATTTATAATCCAAAACATTGGTCCTTGATAAGCAGTAATAGTTTTAAAACTTCACATGTCGCGTTCGTTTTGTGTACATCAACACTTTTACGATTGAAGTTGCATGCAACGACAAACCAACAAAACAGTAAGTACAAGTCTAACAAGATTCGTATTTCTCGTCACAAAAACGAAATACGCAAGCAAATGCACATAATTTTGACAAGTTTAACGTAGCAGCACTTCAATTATTATTAATGTTAATATGAATGTTTCGTGCTGGACGCTGATAAAGCTACTTTTTTAGAGGTTTAGCAAATAAAGACGAGTTAAAATGTTCAATATCTCACGAATAGAATCGGTTCACGGGTCATTGAGTTGAAAAATTTAAATGTCTTGTGCACATTTATTATTTTCACAGCTTTATAATGTAAGTAAGAAGTATTTTAACGTCTCTTTAAATAGAAATATTAAAATGAGTTAATGTGCCTGCTTTTCTTTAATGCTAATATACTCGTACAATTTATAATACTTACCTATTGGACTTTGGTACAGTGGAGATCACATTAAGCTATACACTTGCATTACTACATTAACCCCTATAGTGAAGGATATAAGATACAAAGTCCAATGTGTATAGCTTGATGTGATCTCCGCTGTACCTAATACAGTAAGCAAATTAATCTTTTAAGAGATGCTTGTAATCTAATAAATTAGACCTGTACCTTTTTATTTTTCTAAAATTACTACCCCTACTGTGCCCGCCGAACTTCGATAACGAATTGCAAGAAAAAAACTAAAATCTAACAAAAAAAGAATCGCAGATACGCGAACCATTAACTTTTTTCTACAAAATGAAACTTTTTTCTAATATAACGGGATTGTCTAAATTATTGCGTGTAATCTTTTGTTGTTTTTCTTTTGTTTTTTGGTGCAAAAAAAGGAGATTCCCACACTCATATCGGATCCTACTAATGACTGAGTCAGGAACTTGAAAATCGGTACAGAAAATAATTTATTGCTCTATTTGGTAGTGGTCAACTTTCGCATTGAATTTTCGACATTTAAAATATAATAATTTACCTCGCTTTAGTGGGGGTTATTTATAGGGTTGGCACTTAGCAGGTAGGTTATGAATTATGCTCTGCGGGATTATGGAGTATTTTTATGCATTTTATATTAAAACGCGATCCCACGCCATAACAAAGAATGCACAAGTCATAGTGGCACCTGTGATCGAACCACTCTTCTGCAAACTTATAGACTCAGTTCCCTAATGTCTTGATTGTAGCTCGCTGTTACATCAACAAAAGGTAAATGCGACGATATTGAATAAGTATATTTTTTTCTCACTAATGATTTTGGTTTTCAGCCAAAAACTTGAGTAACACTCCGAAATTCCAAAGAAAATTAGTGTCTAGTTTATCAGACCTTAGACAGAAACTTCCAAGGTTTAGATAGTGTTTTTAATTAACTAATTCCAATATATATAAAATAAACGGAGCTGCAATCTATTGAAGTGAGCCGAATAAACTTTATTAGAAATTGGGATAAAAGTTCGGGGTGGCAAAAAACGCCATATTATGAAAGGTCGCTTCGTGTCGCTTGCATTCTTTAAAAAAAAACTTTCTTAGACCCCATTTGTATTTTTTTACGTTTTGATAGAAGTGCGAGGGAGGGCAGGTAGACGGGCATCTTTCGCGAACTTTGTATATTTAACGTCCCCATCGCATTCATGTTACGTGTTTAATATTTTTATTTAATTATCTTGAAGAACGAGCACTGGA
This sequence comes from Ypsolopha sequella, assembly GCA_934047225.1. NCBI lineage: Eukaryota > Metazoa > Arthropoda > Insecta > Lepidoptera > Ypsolophidae > Ypsolopha > Ypsolopha sequella. The sequence continues at coordinate 15,850,644 of OW203985.1, forward strand.
AACTGAAAATAAATCTACGGTTTCGAGTATCTTAATGATAATACATGAAGAAATTACACAAATGCAGAGAAAGGAACCAATGACGGCCACAGACATTATTAAACACGGTGTTATTGAATGTCTGTGATGGCGAAGAATTTGCTTTGAAGAATGCATAGTGATCAAATCAAATAAGTATTAACTTATCATGAATAATATAACTAGTGACAAATGAATAACGATTGAAAAACGTAATAATCTTTTTTCTACTACCTTTATGAAAAAGTTCCATTTTTAGGTCAATGCATTTAATACTCGAAATTAGTTTTGAAAATCGAACTTTCCGGGCCCCATTGCGGAATGACTATCAGGGGCTCTACCGCGTAATTCTCATTTGTATCAACTTCAAGCAAATGCATGCGAAATTCAAGGCGTGCAAAAGAGATGGCATGTTAGGCGGGCGTCGTCGCACGCACGGCAAATTTCAATCTCAAGTTGATGTTGATGAAAATGAGAATTACGCGGTAGACCCACAGGTCAGTTTGAAATATCGTATTGAAATTTCATTTATTGCAAAATTAGATTCTTTTTGACATTTGTCTTCATTTCATGCTAAATTAGGTTCTTTTTGACGTCTGTTTGTCTTTACATTCTTTACAATTGAAAGTCCCTGCATTTCGATTCACGACATAATCGATTATATCGCGTCTGACACTCTTTTTTCGCAAAATGATACTGGCCAAAAATAAAAGCCGCCGGCTGAAGCCTGAAAAAAAAGGTAAAAACCGCGCCACGCATTGCAAAGTCATAAAATACATTAAGGCTGCGTATAAACCTGGACAAATTAGTGATTTTGCCCCCGCATCCCCGCGCCTCAACTGTTTACGCGATCGGCCGTCACCGGCCGCGAGCGCTATTTCTCAGCTCCAGCGAGCGGTGTGGAGCCGCGGTCATTAACCCGTGCGTGCTAGTTTTCAATGATAAGTAATGCATCTACAATGTACAAAATTCAACGCAGTAAGACAAAACGGTTTGTTCGCAATGTTATTTTTTTGCGTAATTGTGTTTGCATCTAATTTTTATATTTCGAAATTTTATTTTTCAAAGATCATACTTGCAAAAAAATATAGAAACCCTTCAGATAGTGACCGAAGCTTGATACTTGGTAGTCTTGATGCGGGTGAAGTCTAGATTAAAATAAGCCGAGTAGGCCCTGCCCCGAGCAGTACCGCCCGCAAGATGGGGGGGGGGGGGCAGGTGTGTCGGAACAAAAAAATCTAACGCGTCATGATTTCACACAAGGAAGTATTTGGTATCATTTTCGTATAAATTAAGAATGAGGAATTCGAATTTGAGGTTTTCGTAATAATACCTTTTTGTACAAAAGCGTTTTTTTTAAGTTAGGAGTATTATTTTACTGAATGAATAAGTATAAATTTTGCATTGGTAAGTTATAATAAAAATAATAAATACTGAGTTATAATCTAACTATTTTGGTTAATAACAACATATAATTTATATGTACTTATTACATATGTATAGACAAGGTTCACTAAAAGGTGAGAAACCCTGGTGAAAATTTCACAAATTCCTACTTTGGTGTATTTTACATTAGAGTTTCACATTATTTTTATTTTACACTATAATAAATACTAGCATAAACTGTTCTGGCTTTTAGGAGGTTCTGTCAGTTTTTATATCATGATCAAACGTTTCATGGTCTTGCAAATCTACTGATGGGATTAGTGAGTTTTTTCTGATGCGTGCAGCTATTATTGATAATATTTTGGTAAATTTGGTAAATATTTTTATGCCATCCTTATAATATCAAATTGCAAATATTTTGTCACAATTACCTTTATGCTTGAACTAGAGTTTTGTTATTCTTACACGGCGCAGAAAATATTTTTTGCCCTTGTGGTATACTTAGCTCATTCACTTTTAAAAATTTCAATTGCGCCATTATTGCACCGGTTGTGCGGTATCATCATACTCTACGAAATTTGTTTCTAATTGATCTTTTCTAGTTTGTAATGCACTCTAAACAATGTTTAGAGAAGAGTATCCAAAGCCATTGATTTCGCTATAAATCAAATAATCTTAGTTTCTATTTATTTAAATTTCTCCGCTTAGGATTTGTATCATTTAAGCCTTGTCCTTTTCTTTTAACAGCAACACCTTTTGTTGGCCCACGCAATGGCATATTTCTACTTCGCCGAGGATCGACCAATTCTGGTAACAAATGCTCCATATAAAATGATTTTAACTTTGGAAACATTTGTTTTGTCCAAAATTGGTCGTCTTTTTCTATTGTTTCAATTTTTAATTTATTTGCTCCATACCACACGCAAAATAAGCAAAATTGCCGTTTTGTTATATGGAGTTGCCCCTGTGCCTGGTAATACCATGCATGCTTCTTATTTACCAGCAATTTTCCATCAGTTAGCTTATAAAAAGGCAGTTTCTTGTTCCTGACTGCCTCTTTTAACGATGGAAAGTTATTTATTGACAGGGGACATTTTATTTCCACAATTTTGTCATTTTCGACAAGTCCATCGGGCGTCGCACCCAAATAAGGTATTTCCTCGTCAATAAATAATCCGCACGATTTGATTTCTATATTTAATTCTCTAGACATCTGATCGAGAGCGGTTTTTTCATTTTCAACTCCATGCCTTATGGCCGCGATGTGAGACAAATCTGTTTTATACAGCAGACTCTTGACTATAGTAGGCCCAGTACTATCTTTTTTATTTATTATTTTTCCAAAATTGGAAGCCGTTATCATGTTTCTGCGTAACTCAAGCCATTCACTTGAGTCTCGCTGTAATACTGTTGCCCTTTCTATCGCGTACCTTTGTTCTTTTGTCCTGACGAGATTGTTCAAAAACGTCTGTTTTGCTTGTTCAAACTCATCCTGCTTCAAGTCAGGTTTTTCACATCTTTCTCCATAATTTTCATCTTTGCCTTGGCTTCCTACTATACTTCTTGCTTTTGAAGCGTACCTCAGTTTTTTGCGAACGCATTTTCGGGCGGCTTTTTTAATCCTTTGTTCTTCGAAACGTTTGCGCACGGTTACTCTCGGACTATGTCCTAAAATATTTTTCCCTAGGTTGTGCAAGGGTCTCTTTGTGTTAAAGGAAACGACAGCTGCGAGACATCGAGTTTTATATCCTTGCCTTAAGCTAAAGTTAACCCGTTTCCCTCCAACGAATTTGGCTACAACGCTATTATAGCTCTCAACGCAATTGCTATCAACGTCATTAATAAGGCTCCTTGCATTTGACGCCACTATCCCTACAATGAACTGAATTTTAAGCCAGATTGCTAATGTCTTAAGGATGTTTACAAGATTTTCGCTTTTCTTCTCACTTTGGCAATAGTAACTTTTGCACTGTTCATGCTCACCGAAAGCGTGATTGTAGCTGTTGGAAATGTCACCATACAATTTATTTATTCTTATCGAAATATGTTCATTCCCATTTTTGTGTTCTTTTATTGATGAACAAATTGCTTTACGAACCGCCAAAATTCGTTGTGTGGTAATTTTATCGCGAGTACTTTTTGCGTATTTTGTGTCACTTGTCAGGGCCGATAATTTTGTACACATATTCCGCAGTAAGTGGTTGCGGCACTCAATTTTTTCGACTGTATGTCCAGAATATGGTCACGCCTCTAAAATTTTTTTGTAGGTATTGCAATCGCCGTCGGCAATAATCCGTCCATAAATTAAATCGTACATTTCAATTGAATTCTGAAATCCTTCTAATATTATTTCCGATTCCATGCCAGTAGAAGGCCCTGTATAATTTTTAAAACAATTATGTTGTTTTGCTTCTACATTTTTGTTAGCAGCCCGTGCACAAATGCAACAATATTTGTTTTTTATGCCGAGGTATAAAACTTCTTTAAATTTACGCCCAATGATCGCTGCACCTCCTGAAAGTGCAGAATAATTTCCACTACTTCTGTAGGACCTTTTACACCAAAACCCATCCACAATAACATCAATCACTGCTTTGCCATTTTTCACTCGACCTTCCTCGATTGCAGCTTCCTTTTCACGGTTAGCTGCTTTTTCCATCACTAGTGTCGCAGTTTTTTCCCATTCCGTAGACATTGTTTCATTTGTTGAATCAAAAACTGGTTGTGACATTGATGGAATGTTCATCGCCGTAAGCAAATCAGAAAATTGTGTGAGACCAATACCAGACGTGACCATTCCAGAAACTGCAGCCCTGTTAAGATCTAAAGTGCTTTCAGGCTTTGGATTACAGGTATTTATAGTTAATTCAACATTACACATATTACATTTGAATGTTAATTTAGACATTAGACCTATCTTTTTTTCACCCTGAAGATCCAAATTATTTAATCCACAGCCGAATTTTGAATGACTAGCAATTTTTTTTAAATTATGTAAAAAATAATTTATATCTATTATTCTTCTCTCTTCGTTGCAATCTGTATAAGCTTCTTCAGTACTCGGACAACGAACTTTCCTTCTTCTCCGTTTTATTTTCTTTTGTTTCTTAGTATTTACGTAAGTGCGACATGGCCTGCAATAAAAACAGGCTCGTATTTAACCCATGAATTTTTAGTTGTTAGGTTTGGGGTCAAAAATTAATTTTGGTAATCATTAAAATTGTAGCGAAAAAAAATTATGAAATAAACTTGCTAAAGTACCATCCAGCGAAATATTATAAAATTATAACAGAAGAACAAAACAGTTTGCTAAAAATAAAGTGGTACGTACCGCCTAGGTGTAAGACATTCATCATCAATGTCTTTCTCCTTTACATTATTATCTGATACGGTAGTACCAAAGTTAGCAGGGATGGCGCTCATATTCTTTGGTGTATGACGGCCACTATCGATGTCTTTGAGCTGTTCATAATGATCTGACTTGATATTGGCATCAGCAGGCATAACGTTAGTTATCGACTTAGAACTAAAAAAACAAAACAAATACAAGCTATACAAAAGCTACCCTTATGGGAGACAGGCTTGAGTTTATGTTTGTATGTGTGTATAAAGTGGCACGTACCCCCTAGGTGTAAGACACTCATCATCACCATCTTTCTCCTTTTCATCGTAATCTGATCTGGTAGTACCAACGTGAGCAGTAATGACGTTTATATTATTCGGCGTAAGACATTCACCATCGATGTCTTTCTGCTGTTCATCATGACCTGACTTGATATTAGCATCAGCAGGAATAATGTTAGTTATCGACTTGGAACTAAAAAACAAAACATATACAAGTTTAACAAATGCAACCCCTGTGGGAGACAGGCGTAGTGCCTGTTTTATAGTTGTGCAATATATGTAGATTTAAATAAATAAATAATTTATTTACCTTTCATCTATAGGTGCGTCTTCTTCCGGTACTTCATATAATACAATATCATGACGTTGGAGATCCATTAAATCGATTCTAAAATAGAAATAATTATGTTTTACGTTAATGGCTACTTTTAAATTGTATAAAATAAATTTAATGTTTAAAATGACAAGTATTTAGACTTGAATACCTTTTGGGTTCAAAATATTCACCGTCGGTATTTTTTTGGGTTATCATTGAATCTGGGCTAAAACAAACAATGTTCTTTTATTAATATGGTTGCAAAGATTGAATATATTTAAATATATTTAAACTAATATGCGTGAGGAGTTTAAATGAAATATACTTGAAAGCGTTTCTTAAAACATAAAAAAGTAAACCACTTTTTTTTCACACTTTTATGAAAATAAAATATTATACAATGTACAGTCATAACATAATGTTGTATACAATTAATTTTATTAGATTGCATTACAAACTAGAAAAGATCAATGAGAAACAAATTAGAAGTAAACAAATATTTTGAAAAAAGGCCTTGTGTCGTAATATTCACAGAACGCCCACGTGAGCGTCCAATATGTGCATTATTAAGTATTAACAAAAATTCGGTGAACAAGTATGGTAGAGAAATTCGACGGTCCAGTATGAGTACCTCGGTGGAGTAATCGGGAGCGCAATTGTCATGTAAGCAAGAGGTCGCAGGTTTGAATCCTTCCACGAGATTTCTTTTTTAAATATTTGTTTTCTTGAAATTTGTTTCTGATTTATCTTTTCTATATGATATAATACATGAATAATAAACGATAAAATGAAAATTAGCTAAATCACTGCGCAATTCTAATCTCGGGAAGTTTTTTTAAAGCTATCTCACATATTATTTTATAAATATAATAATATTACCGTTTAGGTGCACTGTGCTCGTTACCATCTTGCTCATGCACATTATAAACGGAGGTAGACGCAACGACAGGAATAAAGTTTGCAGGCTGGATATTTGTCAACAGTGGTCTACAATACAAAACAAAAATAAACTCTTAACAAAAAATATTAACTGATTTCAAATGTAACAGCACCCATTCACTCAAAAGTTTACAAAAAATTTAAATTTGAATTCCTCAACTTTAATTTATACAAACATGATAGCAAATATGCCCTTGGATGAAATCACGACGCGTTGGTAATTTTTGTATTCGGAGTGGCAGGAGCGTCCTCCGACACCCCTGGCCCGCCCACTCGAATGATGGAACTGCTGGGAGCAGGCTATAATCTGCTTATTTTGACCTAGGCTACACCTGTACCAAGTTTCATGCTTCGGTCACTATCTGAAGGGTCCATGTCAATAGAACATGCAACATTTTTACCAAGAAAAGTAATGATTAGTTAGAAGTTAAATTTATTTCAGTAAGTCTGGCTTTTTCCTCCGTGTGGTATAGCAAAATCGCTATGTTTGATTAAAAGTTGGTAAGTAAGCAGTACTTACCTAGGTTGTATACTTTTTATTTCTATTTCTGCGTCGTCAAATTTAGGCATATATCTTTTCCTGAAATAAAGGCAAGATGTCAGTCATCATACCAACCTCGAACAAGTCTTTTGTAGAAATCTAAATAAATAAGTGGGCCGCCGTGCTGCCGCCGCTCCGTGTATAGCTCGAACCGTTTATTATCAAAAACATTTGTTTTTCAGTGTAAACTGTAAATGAGGCAACTATTCCAAAACTTGTAATTTTACTAAATACGGGGTTACATTTTATCGCAAAAATATCGTTTTTATTAAATTAGACCGATATAAATTATTCTTACAACATTGCAGTTAACAAACATCACACATAAGTTGATTTCTATCAGTACAGCATCTATTGCTGCTTATGTTCTCAAACATTCGGAGTCTAATAAACTACACGCCGTAATGTAACGCAAACTAACTATTTTATCCAACTTGCAGTGATGAGACGAGATGAGTGCGTACAGAGACGTGGGGCGAGCCAATGCAAGCGGCCAATGCAAAAGAGTTATCATGATTACACAATTATCATGATAATTATCCGACAATTATCAAACATATATATGCCTAGCAATCCTGTTTTATTATGTACTTACGGAACTTGTAACGGAAGGAATTGGTTTTATGCATGGATGGATACTATATTTACATCCATACATACATATACTCACGCCTGTCTCCCAGAGGGGTAGGCAGAGACTACATATTTCCATCTGTTACGATCCAGAAACAACTCTTTCGCCTATTCCACATCCATCAACCATATTTATTGTGATATTATATAGGTAAGCAAAAAAATTACCTCAGACGAAAAACATAGCGATATTCATTAGTCCATCGAGACAACTTTAGTTCAACATCTTTCATAAAACATATGACCATACCTATCTACTTATTTTGTTAAATAAGGGCGTACCTTTGCATTACTTTCATCCACTGCTTTCTTTTGACTCGTAAAACATTTTTGTTCAATTTTTTACGTTGGTTGCTTTTATTTCCCATGTTTCAAATCACAAGATTTATTTAAATTACGAAACCGGGACGTCGAGAGCGCAAAACCGTAGTCCTCCCGTCTCAACGGAGCGATCACAACTGACTGACGGGTGAGTGACGAAACAAAGCATGGAACAAAAAGCGCGTGCGACCGAGATATCTTGTCGCCGCCTTGTCTCAGAATACATCGACGTAAGCGCCAATTCTTAGATGTTTAATTAAATGAAAACGAAAGAGAATTATTTAAAATCCCCGCGCAATTATACGGGGTCATTTGTTTTCTTATTTATAATACAAATTTCAAGGCAAACTGTTTTAAGAAAGGTCCTTTAACACTCGAAAAACATGAAATATAGAGGTAACTTCGTAATTTTTTTCTATCGAGCGAACTTAAAGCTTTTGCGTTTTTGCTTCTGCACGAATATCAGCCCTATAGTCTATTATCTATATTATTTTTATTAAACCGATTGACCAAGTTACAGAATGTTTTATGCTCATTTGAAATTGTGCATCTGACATTATACCGACCCTTAAATTTGAAAGGAAAAATTAAATATTTAAATACATAAATCAAGTAGTAGAAAAAGTATCGTTCGCAACTTGTAAAAATGGGTTTTCTTACCCTCGGAATGTAAGCTTTTTTCTCGGGTAAGAAAATCCACCATTTTATACTCGTCACGAAATATACTATTTTTTGTATATTTTTATCCAATGAGTCTGGGTTTTGATATGGTCCTCTAAAAAGGTCGCTTTGGATGAATCATATTATGATTCCGTTCTAATGCCGTCTCTTTTGCACGCGTGAAAAAACTTTGACTCCATCCTACTGTCAAATCCTACTTTCACTTAGTTGAATCACAAGTGCGAGGAGAGTGACACGATGTTTTTGCGATTAAACAGTATGTCACGCTGCTCGCATCTGTGATTCTACTAAGTGGCATCGCGCGCGATTAAACACTGTGCTACGAAGCCAGCACTCGTAGCACAGTGTTTAATCGCGCGAGATAACACTTAGTTGAATCACAAGTGCGAGGAGACTGACATACTGTTTAATCGCAAAAACATCTCGTCACGCTCCTCGCACTTGTGATTCAACTAAGTTGCGTCGCGCGCGATGAAACACTGTGCTACGGGTGCTGGTCTCTGAGTCATTCCAGTGACGCACACGTTCGATACGAAAAGCGAACAAAGAAGTATCAATTTTAAAACTTACAGTTAGGTACTCACAGACATTTTATTGAATGTCTGTGCAGTTACTCATGTAAACTCTGAAAATGAAAAGGTGACTACACCCATACTATATGACTACACCAAAGTTTGCTATCTATCACCAAGGATCGGCAGCAAAATCTATTAAACCATAATTAAAATTGATAAAAGCTACAAAATAAATTCTCTCCCCAACATTCTTTACGTTTGCGACATGCGAATCGACAATAAATCCAGTACACCTTGTGGTTTCGAACAATTATTTCGGTCGCCGTGTCATTAAGTCGGCAAACCAGCACAAAAATAGCAAAAAAGAATATTGAACAATCAGGTGTAATTTTGCAAATCATAACGAGATCTACATAATTAATATCAGCTAAACACATACTGTGAAATCTATTTGTGAGAAATTAATGTCAATAATTTCCTTGAATTTAAAGATAGGTACTATAGCCGATTCTGAAGGCTTTAATTTTAGTTTTAGTGCTGTCAAAACTAAATTTTCTTTATTGCAAAATAGTCCTTAACTGTTTGGGTTAGATGTTAAATTGCTTTGAAAAATTTCAAGTTTTGACAGCACTTAAACTAATATTAAAACCTTCAGAATCGGCTTTACTTTATATATTATACATAGTACTCTACGATTAGGCTCAAAGGCCACGGCATCGGCAGTGGCCCCACCAAGTCGAGCGCAAACGGCCGCCACCGCACCGGGGACCCTTTTCTGGAAGCAACTCGAGACACTTTTAAGCTTTCTGTTGCAAATGCAATCATAAGCCTGAAAATGACGTTAGGGATTGTACCTAACGTACATCACTTAATTCCCAAATTACAATTTACAATTAATACATATTAGTATAGAAATTATCTATTAAAGTTTAGTTACTTCGTATTTAAAGTGAAAAGAAAGGAAGAAGTCGATTTATGAACTTTATTGTCGTGATTGTGAAATTATCACAAAAAGTACTTAATTGCGGCACATTTTCTACCATTACTTCAGAACAATGTTGAAAAATAATGTTTATTTTACATCAATGACCATTACTACGTATTTGCTTACAACGCAACCAGGCCAACTAAACGAATGGTGAGACCTTTGATATCATTTGATAGATGCGGTTATTGCTTGGCTCATTCGTCTTTAGCTTGGTTGTGTTGTAACTCCAAGAATCATTTGAGTATCTTTATACAATCTTTATAAACTTATTTTAGCAATTTACAGGAAGTTTTCAATATTATCTGACACATAATTTTATTGTTTTTTATTTTAAAATATATGAAGATACTGATAATAGGAATATAAAATACAATAAAGTGGTCTCAAGATATATCTCGGGCCCGATGTGGATGATGCCCGATCATAATGTCAATAAAGCCGATTCTGAAGGCTTTAATTTTAGTTTTAGTGCTGTCAAAACTTAATTTTCTTCGATACAAAATAGTCTTTAACAGTTAGGATTAGAAGCTAAATTTCCTTGGAATAACTAAAATTAAAGCCTACAGAATTGGCTTTATTATCTATAGGGATAGGATCGTTAGGTTCGATTTTGACCACGACCATTCCACGCGCCAAAAGAGCCTTGTCGCACTGAAGTTTTTAGGGTTCCGTAGTACCTAAAAGGTACAAAATGAACCTTATGGTGAGACTCCGTTGTCCGTCCGTTCGTCCGTATCTCCGAAACTGGTAGTCCGAAAAATATGAAAAAATTGCCAATTATAGATCATAACTGGCCAATTACAGGAAAACTATAGCGATTAAAGATTGAGATATATAAAAAAAATATATATAAATACAATATGGGTATCAAATTGTAGGTATTAAAAATTCAATCGTAAAAATATACACTTTTACTATATTTACTGGCCCTAGTTTCGAGAAATCTTTAAAAAACCCCAAAAATATGTATGTCCCCCCCCCTTATCTCCAAAACTGGTGGACCAATGTGTTTATGTAAAGATTACAGGAAAAATAAAGCGGTTGAGAAATTCACGAAAAAAAATTACAAAATTAAATTTATCATCCACAATACTTACGGAACCCTAGGTACGCGAGTCTGACTCGCACTTGGCCGGTTTTTTTAAATGTTCTGCGGTTTAAACGGATTGTATCTAATTAATGGAATCTGCCATAGCTGAGTACAATACACTTACCGTCCAGGGGGTCTGGCAGTTCTGGCACGCGCCGTTCATACAGTGTTTTTCCATCATACTTGCTCTCTCGTACATTGACAAATGTGACCGCAAGTAGGATAGATTGACGTTGCGTTCATTTTGTGGGCAGATCGTAGAATTTGGTAAATCGAAAATCATTCGCAATATTTTTTTTTTTTTATGGCAAGTACGGACTCCTTTTTTAAAGGTAATGTCAAAAATATGTGCGACGATGAGCAGAGCGAGCAAGAACGTTTTAAGTTAGATTTACATGAAAATAAATTTGAGGAGTAGAGCGAAGCGAAATGTAGTGAGGCGACCCCCTTAGTTTTAACAGAAATGTGCCTAATTCCCAAAGAATATCTTTTAGCTTAATTCCTAAAAGATGCTTTTTTAATAAAAAATTTCATACAATATTTCGCCATTTTAGATCATTGTTTTCATTATTACCGTATATAATTCGATCATCATTTTTTCATGATTTTTAAAAAAGAACTGATATGTATGACGTCACTTGGGGCATTTTAAGCATTATACTGATTGTGGATCTTTGCCTTGCTTATAAAAACGTGGTCTGTCTCTGTTTGTCTTCTCATCTGTCGTCCATCTGTAAAATCCTCAGAATTATTCTGAGGTAAAATCAGTCGAAAGCAAATTACCATAATATTATCTTGATAGCAAAGAATACATTTCTAAACAGCCTTTTCTCAAGTGATGTCACATGAAGTCAAATGGAAGATGCATCTTTTTCGTAAAAATATTCATCATCAAATGATTTTTTAGACCACAATTTCTAAATTGTTCAAAAACTCCATATCCTTTGCTCAAGAGAAAGAGAGACAGCAAACATCAGCATGGCGGCTATCTCTTTCACCCTATAAGAAATTTATACACTTTGAGAGGCTATACACAGCCCCACAGCTTGTCGGATACCATAGACAAGGTAAACTTCTCGAAATCCTGTGTAGATAGCTAGTCATAGCCTCCTTTGGAATGAGGGGTTTTCAAAGTCAAATTAAAAAAGAAAAAGTAGTGCCCAATGACTCAATAGATGGCGCAGGCTGTACTAAAAGTGTCAAAAAATGTCTTCCTGCCAACACTGTATTCTTTTGATTTTGATATTTCGTCTTTGCTTCGTTCATTTTTATGGTCAATCCATGCCTCACATGTATTATTGGTAAGATCCATTGTTCTTTCCGTAATTAATTCTTAGGGAATCTGTGTGTTCCTATATTTTTACAATTAGCTACAACGCATGGGCTGACTATGTTGAAAGTTGGATGAAATACCAAGCTATTTTACTAACGTAAGTTAGTAATACAGATAGAAAACAAAACAATATGCCTAAACACAACAAAATAGGAATGTCTTTGTGAAGGGTGTTGTTGGATTTGACAATTGACTTGACAATTTTCATCTTGCTGCCCACAGATTAAAAAATAATCTTTGCTTTTTGACACTTGAAATCAGGGTAACGCTATCTATTTTTGCCTCTGAAAGCTTGATCAAGGTCAGTCTGGAAAACCCCTCAAGTAAAACACCCGCGTGATGGTTTTTAATCGGTTTATCAAAGATTTTTTGATTTTTCGCGGCTTTTGGGATTCAATTAACACTCCTTACATTTTATTTATGTGCAATATTTTTATATGGTGTATTTCGTTCGAAAAGATGGTGTCTTTACATCTGTGTTTTCTCGCTAGTGAGGTGAAAAGTTATTTTGGTCACACGACAAGAGCAAATTTATTCTGTTTCTTGTGCCTTTGAATCCCTCACCACGCTCAGGATTCTAACTTAGAATCACTCGCTACCACTTGCTCGGGATTCAAACTCGGCACTCGCAACAAAAAAAATGTTTGCTCTCTTGTTCCACAAATAACTACTTCCCTCCATCGGCATCGCCTCCTAGTGAAAAGAATTATTTTCTCCTATTCTGCGCTATCTGGAGACGCAGCGTCATCCAATGCAATGCGCGCTAATATGAACGTAATTTCAATACCTATAGTTTTTTTCGATATTTGTACCGACACAGGTCGACTCAAGGTCGTTGTTGATAATTGTTGAAATACGTGCTTTATATCGTTACGGCAAGATTTAATTTTGCTTACAATTCACAGTTCACACTCGGTACACCTCTGACACCCCCTCGGACATTCATGTCGTAACGATGCATATTATAGTAACGAACGGTCGCTTGCACTTTCCAGTTGTTATATTATAACCATAGAGCAAGACTGGCCAATAGATTTTCCAGGTGAGCAACATTTTTTAGACTGTGGCGGCACGGGGCCAACACTACTACTTTTTTCATAAGGTAATTTATACACAAAAAAGACGAAATATGCTTTAATTTACTTTATTTGTAAATCAAATGAAAAATAACATATTTCTTTTTATTTAATGTGAGCTGTGAAGTGGTTTTCCTGATAGTAATTTATCGGCTAGCTGGCCGACCGAAATGCCGGTGGGCAAATTCAATTGCCTTGGCGGGCCACGAAGCCTGGGTTTGGCCAGCCTTGCCATAGAGTATATTGAATACATAACAATGTGGGATTTTCTGAGAGCTAATTTAAAAAAAAATTGTTCGGAATATCTCAATAGATGGCATTGACGAGACATGGTGAGATTTGCCAACTCGAAAACATGTTTGATGTGAACGAATTTATTTCTAATAAAAAAGAAAAAAGTAATTTATTACTGATCGGAACCATAATTATAACATGACATGGGCGGAAAAAAAATGTCTAATATTTTATGGAGATCATAATAAATAAATAAATTGTTATTGTAAAATTTACATTAATAAATTAATTTATTTATTACTTATTTTGGAAAACTAGCGACTATTTTAATAACAATAGTAAAAAACTTAAATTAACTCTAGCTAGTCATTTAAAGTTTCCGCAGATAGCATTAGACTAAATAATACTTAATCAAACCATGAGAAGTTATAAACAGATTAAAAGGAGGTTGATTAGACAACATAAAACATATCGTCACGTAATGAATCCTTATTAAAACGTGACAGTAAAAAATATCGTACCGTGCCGTAACTGAGCTAAATTATAAAAGCGCCCACTGGCAACACTCAGTCAGACCATCCACGTCTGGTCAATGCCATCTGTCGAGTCATTGGGAACCAAGATTTTTTTCAATGAGCTGTCAGAAAATCCCTCATTATATGGGACAACTTTTCGCGATAATCCGATAATAATATCTGAAAGAATTGTAGTGTTTAACAATCACGCATCGCCGCATCGATGAAGTGTGCAACGGGTTACAGAGTTATAAACGATCATTTCGCATGACTTTGGCAAGCATTGATGCAAGCACCGAGCATCGCAAATGATTTCCGATGCTTTCTGTATCGTTTTCGTATACAAACCACAAACTTATCTGTTCCGGTGGCGAAGACTGTCACCCAGTGAATGTTGAAGCCATTTTAGTTTGGCCCACTGGAACAAATAAGTTTGTGGATCTGTCGTTTTGAAAGGTAAAAAAAATGGTCGTTTATCAGTGATCTTATCACACAATACACATCTATTGCTGCACCCCGTTGCAGAGTTCATCACTGCAGTTGCATCGTGTGCGTTAAACTCGACAATTGTCAGACTCAGGGCTCCGATCAGAGTTTATACCTCGTCCACCCGACCCATCTAACATTGACAGCAGGATAATATAATACAAATTCAGAACAGGTATATAAGATATAGATGGGTTTGCCAAAAGCGCCTAAAAGTGTTCCGTGGCCTAAAGGCTTGAGGCACCTACAAACTTACTTTTTTTACTTTGTGATAAACCTTGTCAGAATGTACCCCAAAATTAAATCCTGGATCCGCCTTTACCCACTACGCGATGCACCTTCCATTTAGTTGTACTATGTTGTATGTAGTACAGTCGCCTGCAGTTCAAGCTCTCAATCTGTAAACGATTTTAAAGACTATGACACCGCAATAATAACTGCCAATATGTAAAACCTATCATGCCGGCGGCGTCCGTAGATTTATACTAATATGTGTAAATGGGGTAAACCAAAAAATATAGATCAGGAAATAGTACTAAAAAGATGTTTTTTTTTTATCTGGCAGCCCTAATCTGATCCCTTTATAATCACTTTTTGGCGGGCTTTTGAAGTAATAGGCGGGAATTTTCAAAGAGCTTTTTCAAATAGTAATTTTGATATGAAAAACAACTTGTTTCTTCTTGTAAATAGTGTAAAAATCTTATAAATAGCATAAATAAGTGGTTAAAATGAAAGACCCTCCGGGGGCTGAGGCCCCTGGAAAAATAAGTGACTCATCTCCCCCATGCCTAAAAAGGGGGCGAGAAGACAACAGCGTTGATAAAAGAGTGATTCTCTTAGACAATACCGAGGACTCAATAATTTATAAACCATATTTAAAACCCGGTTATACTAGAATTTTCCCGGAAAACCAGGTGAGTACGGAGTATACAGTCTTTGTTGAAAGTACCAAGGATGATGAAAAGTTGGGAAACAAGAATCCTTTGATGACAACTAGCCTCTTCAAAAATGATATCAAGGGAGTCAAGGAAGTGAGAAGAATTACAGCGAAAAAAATTGGTGTAACATTTTCGCAGTGCAACAATGCCAACAACTTTTTAGTGAACAATGACTTTTTGAACAAATACTACATGAGGGCTTATATACCTGCCTCACAGGTAGAAGTGATAGGCGTATTGAGATTTGTCCCGACTAATATTAGTAATGAGGAACTTTTTAAAAAATTGACATCGGACTATGAGATTGTCGGAGTAAGGCGTTTTACAAGGAAGGTAAATGGAGCCATAGTGCCATATGGCTCTGTTAGTGTAACCTTTCTAAGCAATGTATTACCAGACTCAGTATACCTGGACATTTTCCGATTTAAAGTATTTGAATATAATGCACCGCTGATGCAATGCTTCAAATGCTTTAAGTTTAATCATGGTGCTAAATATTGTAAATCATTACAAACATGTTCCATTTGTGCAGGAGAGCATCATTTCACCTGTTGCTCAAAAGAAGCGACTGTAAAATGTATTAATTGTGGAGGAGCCCATTTAGCCGTCTCGAGGGATTGCCCTATAAAAATTACCAAAATCCAAGAAAAACGAAACAAAAATAACTATGCCCATGCTTTGGCCAGCCCAAAACCTGAAAATTTATTAAAAAATTACAAAAAAGACTTTCCACCACTAAAAAATGTCCACACACCACTAGAAAATAATTCACAGAAAAATATACAAAAAACAGTGTCGAAAGTAGTACCCAAAAAAAATGACATGAAAATAAAAGAAAATACAATAGCAAAGGAAAAAATATCTACTAAGGAAAATGAACAAAAAGATGATTTCGTTACAAAAATTCTGGAAAATGAAACAATTCTGCAGGGATTGGTTGCAGCACTGGTCACAATTGGAAATAGCAATAGGCCAATCACTTTATCGGTGATAAAAGAAATTTTATCAGATACTTTAAAAAATGGATAAGTTATATATTAGAGTTGCACAATTCAATATCGAAAGTGTTATACGAAAAAAACCACTCCTCATACAATTTTTGCATAAAAATGACATAGACATTTGTTTACTCAATGAAACAAGGTTGAAAGAAAACAGCACTTTTTACATTTCAGGTTATAATTTAATCAATCAAAATGGTAGTAAAGGTCTTCATGGTGTAGCAATCCTGATAAAAGACTCTTTGAAATTTTCTGTTGTCCAAACACCATTTTATGAATATTTACAGTCTGTTGCAATAACTTTGTCTACCGATGTTGGTAATCTGTCCATTTTATGTGTTTATGCTCCTCCTGGACATGGTCGATTTAAATGCAGAAAACTAAGACTAAATAGTCTACCCAAACCTACATTATTGTCGGGTGACCTAAATGCACATCATGTTGCGTTTGGCTGTCAGACAACAAAATCGAGAGGTACTGATGTGTTTAACTTATTGGATGAAATAGATCTATGCATATTAAACACTGGCTCTCCAACAACAGTGGGGAGGCATAATCACAATCCTTCAGCTATAGACATAAGTTGTATTAGTCCATCTGTTGCTCCATTGTGTCAATGGAAAGTACACGATGACTGTATGGGAAGTTATCATTTTCCCACTATTATAGACATACAGACTTCGATACAAAAGTACGAGACTGGGACGCCATCTGAACGCTACTGCTATAATAAAGCTGATTGGTCGTTATTTAAATCTGAATCAGAAAAAACTTTTAAAAATTTCACCATTAACTTTGAAAATCCACTAAATACTTATGAACTTTTCTGTGAATCCCTTTCTAAAATCAAAGACATATGTATCCCAAAAACAAAACCATCTCTAGCTAAAAATATTTATAGAAAAAAACCTGTTCCTTGGTGGGACAGTGATTGCTTAGAAGCTGTTAAAAAAAGTAAAGATGCTCTAAATCTATTTAAATCAGATTCAAGTCTTGAAAATTATATAGCATATAAACGAATTGATGCAATGAAAAAACGTCTTCTTTCGGAAAAAAAGAAAAGTGGATGGGTAAAGCTATGTGAATCGTTTAATAGATACACACCAGTCAGTACTATATGGAATTATATTAGAAAATTTAAACGGGTTGCTGCATTTAAATCTTCCAAAAATGATGATTGGATACCAGCCTTCTTGGACAAATATGCACCAACGTCCCCACCTGAAAAAGAAACAGATAAAATATTATTAGAACATTTTTTTAATAAACCCGGAAGTATAAGGAGCCGTTTTCTTTCTGAATCATTCACTTGGCAGGAATTTCTAGGAGCAATTAAATCTAGGAAAGATACTACTCCTGGCCTTGATGACATCTCGTATAAACTGATCAGAAATCTCCACCCAGATGCACAAAAAACCCTTTTACAGATCTTTAATTTACTATGGGACACCCAAACGATACCAACCAGTTGGAAAACTCAATGTGTTATTCCTATCCTAAAACAAGATAAACCTGTCAATGACTACAATTCCTACAGACCTATATCATTATCATCATGTGTAGGTAAGATTTTTGAATACATGTTGAAAGTCCGACTAGATTGGTATATAGAATCAAATAACTTATTACCTGAGCAACAATTTGGTTTTCGCAAAGGGAGGTGTGCCACAGAAAACTTCACATCACTCGTCTCAGACATAAAGAATTCTTTTTTCAGTCATTCTTCAACAATTTGTGCCTTTTTGGATGTGCAAGGTGCTTTTGACAATGTCAATCCAACTGTCCTCACTGAGATTTTGAGTGATCTGAAAATACCGGGTAAAGTCTGTAAATGGGTATTTAACTTTTTGTATGAAAGAAGCATGTATCTCAAATACAATGACATCATACATGGCCCTAGATTTGTATATAAAGGTACAATGCAGGGTGCTACTATCTCTCCCTTACTTTATAACTTATACACTTGTCAAATCAATAAGTATTTGACCGGAAAAGACATAAAATTTCTGCAATTTGCAGATGACTTGTTAATATATACTGTAAATACAAATGTAAATGTAGCTGTAAATAATCTGAACAATGCGCTTGTACAGGTTCACAACTACTATTCTAATAAACTTAAACTTAATATCAATGCTGACAAAAGTGGTGCAATGATATTTTCTAAGAAATATAATGATGAAGACAAATATTTTTTAAAATATGATGGAAAACCTTTGCCATGGCTACATGAAAAGAAATTTTTAGGTGTTTGGCTGGACAAAAAATTGTCATTTCATGACCATGTAAACCACATTATACAAAATGCTTCAAAAGGCCTGAATATACTACGGTCATTGGCTGGGGTACATTGGGGTTCTGATCCAAAAATTTTATCAATGCTGTATAAGAGTATAGTACGTAGTCACTTTGATTATAGTTCACTGGCGTATATGAATGCAAATCTCTCACTGCTACGCAAATTAGAAATCATACAGAATAAAGCTTTAAGAATTATAACAGGTGCCATGTGTTCAACACCAATAAACGCCATGCAGTGTGAGACTTGCATTCCTCCTCTACATTTCAGACGCTTGCAGATAGCTGAGAGATTTTGTCTTAAATTATTATCCTCAGAATATAGATGTGTTTTAGATAGAATAATTCCACAACAGAATATATTAACAAACAACTTGGGTTCATATATAAATAGCACACAACTATTATCTGGTCATGTGCCTGAACTATTAAGAATTATAATTCACCTCAAATCAATAACTGTAAATATGTATAAAAATTACATTTGGCCAATTTATAAGGCTGATCATTTTAACATACTAATTAATAATATCACTGTACATAAGAACACTATCCAAAACCAAAATGATTTACTGGAATTCTTATCAGAAAACCAATTATATTCACTGTATACTGATGGTTCAAAGTCGGATGATAGTGTAACTTCAGCTTTTTATGACCCCCAACAAAAGCTAACTAAATGTTTTAAGATTGATAAGAATTGCAGTATATTTACAGCTGAAAGTTATGCGATCTACCAAGCACTTGTACATACTGAAAATATTGACCATTCCAATGTCATGATCTTTTCTGACTCTTTAAGTGTATTATTGGCATTAGAAAGTAACCCATTTCAATATAACCTCAATTATTTGATCTATAGCATAAGAAATGTAATATATAATTTAAAAATTAGTGGTAAGAGTATAAGTCTCATGTGGGTACCTTCTCATAAGGGTATCACCGGAAACGAAATCGCTGATAAAACAGCTAAAAATCCTTGCGATGAAGACCACTCCATGGACCTTAAGATACCATTTACTGACTTCCACACTCAATTGACAGAGAACCTGAAATCATTATGGGTTAATTATTGGAAAGAAGTAAGCAAAGAAAAAGGGAAATGGTACGCTGAGATCCAAAAAAACCCGCCCGCCCAACCTTGGTACCACAGAAACAAGGCAGTGAATTCCAGAAAATATGTCACGACTCTAAACAGAATGCGATTCGGTCATTGCCAAACCCGTACTCACCTATTCAGACTTAAACTGGTTGAAGACTAGACTCCAAATGCATTCAGTGGTCTCGAACGTCATAGAGCAAAATCGGTAGAGTTGCCAGCTAAAATCGGTATATTTGTACCCAAAATCGGTATTTGACAAAAAAATACAGTATTCAATCAAATTATTTATTGAAAACAAAAATTTACAGACTAATTTATAATAATCACTTACAGACTCATTTATAACAATCACTTACAGACTAATTTAGGTATATAATCATTTTTTATACCAATATTCTTTGGCCATAGCCGCGGTCATCTTCGAGTTAATTTCAAAATCATAACAATTAGCTGTATTAAAGAGTCGTTTTGCGTGTAATAGACCAAAAAAACCGAATTCCTGTTTATATAGACTATACTGGTTACAGGTAAATTCCCTAGCGGGAAGCCCCTTATAACATCGAGTTGTAAGACAACAAGTTGTAGGAACAAGGGTATTCCCCAAAATATATGGAACATTCTGCACTAGGTCCATACTTACTATTGAGGGCTTCCCCGTAACATTAAATTAAACATAAATAAAAAGGGTTGCCAACTGAAAAGTGTAAAATCGGTAGAGAAATCGGGAGAATTTCCATGTATGTCCAGAAATCGTAGAAATTTCGTTATATTTCGGTATTTCGGTAGCACAGAGCCCATATCGGTAGAAATACCGAAAAATCGGTAGGTTCGAGAACACTGAATGCATTTACTGCGATGAGGAAAACGCTGATTTGAGCCACCTAGTATTCAAATGTCAACAGTTTGGCATTCACAGACTAATTCTTGTGACAGAACTCGATGATATTTGTGAATCTGCTACAACCAAGGAACTTTTAAGTTCCTCGGCAACAACAACGCGCCTCCTACAAGATCTTTTGGCCGATCCAAAATACTTTACACCCCTGTACAAATTTATTATTAACACTGTAAATAAACTTTGATAAAATTGATGTGAAAGTGATAGAAGAAAAAAGAAAACAATAACTACGGGCTCAAAAGGACAAGAATCCAGAGCCGTTAAAATATTAATAAAAAAAAAAACCCTTTATAATCTGTGAAGCAGCCAGCTGTTGCGATTTGTGATAAGACTTTTTGTGATAAGCGGATTGCTCTTGTTTCCACTAAAGCTCTAGTTTTCACTAAAAATACAGATAAACTGTTAGAAATCTTATGTATTTTATCCCCGTAATTTGCAAAGACAGCGTGTTTTACTTTTCTAGCAGTCGTTTCATTTGCCAGCAGCATGGAATACACGACCAAGGTAAATTCAAGATTTCTCTTTTGTTAACTGTAATTAAGTACTCGACAACAAAATCATAATACTCATCAAACGCATGTGTTTTCTCAGAATTTCCCAGAGCTGAAGAATGATAGATTATTGAGAGCAGCGTTAGGCCAAGAGGTTGATAAAGTCCCGGTATGGGTTATGCGGCAAGCCGGCAGATATTTACCAGAGTTTCAGGCCGTCCGGGCTAAACATGACTTCTTTACCGTGTGCCGCACTCCAGAATTGGCGTGCGAGGTCACTCTACAACCTTTGAGAAGATACAAACACTTGGATGCCTCTATCATATTCAGCGATATTCTAGTGATACCACAGGCTTTAGGAATGACAGTGGAGATGCATCCTGGTTTGGTAGGTAAACATCTATTATTGCACAGACTTCAATCAATACTACTAAGGTAGCATTCCTAATTAACTGTCACCCGTGCCGCAACCACCCGAGTGAAAACAAACGGCTCAAAGTCTATCATTAAAGCTTGTCAGAAATGTAAAATTCACTTTGACAGTAAAATTTTACATTTGTCTCGCCATTTCGGAATGCAACCTAAGTTTGAAAATTTTCACTATTAGGTACCTAGAGCAACATTATGTTAAATGGGTTGGAAGTTTGTTTGGAAAAATGGCTCACATCTGCAGTAAATTTCATGTTGACTACAAAGTACATTAAATGGTTTAATTGATAGTTGATCTTCTGAGTAAACTCAAATAAACTTTACTTGGGCCTTATGCCCACAATTTGCAATTTATAGGGCCCGGTATTTCCAAAACCACTAAGCGACCCATCTGAAGTAAAACAGTTACAAGAGGATGGAGCAGTCTCAAGGCTGTCATATGTTGGAGATGCTATCACATTGACCAGACACAAAATTGAAGGCAAAGTGCCACTTATTGGATTCACAGGGGCACCAGTAAGTAACTTAATCTAAAGTTTTAAAAGTAAAGCAAAAATATTATAACTAATGTTATTAAGTTATTGATATTTCTTGACGAAACATTTTCACAAAAGAAAATACTTGGTACATTTCGTATTCCACCTGCAAAATCTAAACATACATAATGTTATAAGTATTTGCCAGGGGCGTGCATAGAACTTTTTTCCGGAAAAGCAATCAGAAGGTCAAGTTTGACAATAAAAAAATATAAATAACACTGAAAAAAGAAAGTTTGTATGACGCCAGGGTAGGCACTGCCTATCCTAGAGTGAACATTTTCAAACCAACTTTTTTTTTTCAGTGTTATTTAAATTTTTTTATTGTCAAACTTGACCTTCTGGTTGCTTTTCCGGAAAAAAGTTCTATGCACGCCACTGATATTTGCCTGACGATGACCTTGTATGGAGGATCATAAATAGGGCTGCCAACCCTTTGGGTTTGACCCAGAGTCTACGGGTTGGAGTGGTGCTTGCCCGGGCTACAGGTTAACGCCGTTCATCTCCGGGTCAGACTGGCCGGTGAGTGTGAGAGTCGGCCGTTACTAACAGCCCGTCACGTTAGTAACAGTCGATATGGTGAAGCCCTAGTTAATAGTAAAGACAAATTTACAACTTCCAGGAACTTTTTAATGTTCTTATAAAAACCAGAGCAAGAAAAGATCGCAAATTGCCGAAAAAAGCACAAACTAACAAAAAATATGAATAAAAAAATTGCAACTTTTCCAAAAATCTCCGGGCCTACACTTTTTGAAAGGTAGCAGCCTTAATCATAAATCATAAGTGGAACACTGTACCAACAATTTTCTTTCAGAATTAATAAACAAACTGTAACAAAGTAGGTATCTTATGTTGTTTAAACAGAAGTCATTTTATTATCCCATGTTGAGATAAACTTTGATCTTAATTTTTACCTAAAATAAGAATTACATATTCGTGATACATCAGAATACCTACTTCAAATATTGCTGGACATATAGGTACCATGATTCTTTCAAAACAAAAAACACATGGTTCATAACATATATTTCCTCGAGGGGATGTTTCCGAATGTGGACTGTCATTGGTACAGTCAACACAACACTCGTACACCCCCTCTTTTTACCAACGATTTTTACTTTCCAATGTAATATGGGGTGAGTCTTATTGCCGTATTTCGGGCACAAATACTCTCTTTTAACTGCATGCAGGTTTACCTCACTGTTTTCTTTTGACTTTCAGCTTTTAGTAAGTATACAAATAATACTGTGCACATAAATTCCGAAAATCTCAATTAAAATACCAGACAAGCAGACCGCAACTCTCGGAATAACCATTCAGGTCATTCCAGAAGTTGTTATCCCAGTGCTAGAATCGCATAGCTTTTAACCCTAGCTCACTAACCTTAATTTCCAGTAACGTTATCACTAACCATTCGTAAATTTTACGACGGATTAAAACATCAATATTTATTAAATCAACTTTATTTATGACACACAACGACCTTAATTAGCAGTCTTAGTTTTCTCTTAATCAAATAACATAATCGGTTTGAGAATTAATTTACATTGAACAATGATTGCACATAGAGACAATATGCTCCCTGCAAATCGCTTTTTTGCAGCCCTTGCAGAAGTTAGTGGTCATACGACGTTTTTTTGCAGGGACAATAACGACGATAACACAATATATCCCGATCTAATGAGCGTGCATCCGCAATGAGTGATTGCGGGTCACTAGCGATGCGAATTAGGAAGGTATAAGGAACGGGGGGGGTGGCGGGGGTGGGGATCCTACCAAAACACTAAATGTTCAAGGTACGCGTCGTCATTTTGACGAATGGTTAGTGAGCTAGGGTTAAATAAACAAAAAAATAATTGCGTTTCTTGTTCAGGTTTGAACACCCCTGAACTAAATTTCTGGCTATGGCCTTGCATGCTTATCTGGCAGGATTTGAAGCTGGGTCAAGATTGAGTCTGGCATGCTACCAACTGTGCTACAGCTGATTCTTTTATCCTTTACTATTACAGTTCACACTCATGGGATACATGATCGAAGGTGGCGGCAGTAAAACCATGGCAAAAACTAAAGAATGGATGGAGAAGTATCCATTGGATGTGCATCAGCTGCTGAGTTTATTGGCCAGAGTCATCGTAGATTACTTAGTCATGCAGGTAATTGATCCACAAACGTTTATTTACACACATGCACACATTAAATGCACAGAAACGCTTATTTACACAAATGCACATTAAATGCACGCCTTCACTCTGAGTCTACATATTATTTGATTCAATGAAGCAGAAAAATTATCAAAACTTCTTATTTTACCAAACTAGCTCAATATAACATACTACTAGCCTTTTGCCAACGGACATTCTGTATTAGTTGAAAAATATTAAAAAAAAAAATTACTTGCCCACGGATCCGCCCGCGCTGAAGGAGTAACAAAGTTGGACATTCTGTATTTTAGTTTTATCATTCGTCTATGGTTTTATTAGTTGAAAAATATTTAAAAAATTACAATATATCTTGATTTTTTTTTATATATACATTTCAACTAAAATTATAACTATAAATATTTAAGAAGACATCCGTATCACACATTTGTAGTTATTTTAAAATTTCGAAGAATCTTTTATTAGCTGGTGGTGCCTATGTCGTATGAAGAAGCTGTAAAGGCTTACTATGATTTTACAAATATTTTGTACTTATTAGAAATTCTGATTCCTGCCCTGGTGTCGATTCGGTGTAACACGATTTAACTTTTTTGACAAGACTGAACTTAATTTAAGCGTTCTGTCTTTTCCTTTCTGTATCAAAAAGACAAAGACAGGACCTTAAAATAAGGTTAGTCCTGTCAAATAGGAGGTCAGGTTGTGTGAAACTGAATCGACACTAATATCTCATATAAATATTTTACGCAGCCGCTAGCGTGTATCGAGGCCTGGTATGGTAGGCCTACTGCCAAATTTCAAGTTTGTAGACTCTGTAGTTCCAAAGATTTCGCGCGAATGAATTAGTAGTATTCCGTTTTTATGTGTATAAATTTTCAGGTAAAAAGTGGTGCTCAACTACTTCAAGTGTTCGAGTCAAGTGCAGATCATCTGACGAGAGACCAATTTATCACATTCTCTACTCCATACTTGAAAGAAATCAGGAGTGAGGTCAAGAAGAAATTGGATGAGAAAAATTTGGAGCAAGTTCCTATGGTAGGCTTTAATAAATTAGATAATTATTGTTCCATGTCAGTACGTCCCTACATAGCACAACCCAAAAAATATTAACAGAATCTCTTAATCATTATGTAAACCACACATTATTTAATTGAAAACAGGCCATACTTGAAAAACTGCTCCGTAAGATTTCTTGCTAGTGTAATGAAATAACTTTTATGTACTATTACACTTATAGTTAATTCCTGTCTTTACAGACTGTATTTGCCAAAGGCGGTGGTCATTCTTTGGATATCCAGGCAGAACTAGGATATGAAACCCTCGGCTTGGACTGGACAGTAGATCCTATTGAAGCCAGAAAAATTGTTGGCGAAAACATTACTTTGCAGGGCAACCTTGATCCTCAAGATTTGTATAAAACACCGGTATGTACTTTCTGGAAAATTCCGCTCAACCACTGTTCAGCTATATTTTAATGATAATAAAACTGAAAAGTGGGTCGGCTAAACTGTCTCAAACATGATGACATAAATGTTAGTTCATATTTTGTGTGGCTTTCGTCAAAACGAGCTGACTCAGTCTCTGTCTGCGGCACAGGCTTCAAAACTGAACTATGGCATGGACCCTGGCAAAATCTTAATAATATAAAGGTATCCTGGGTGTTAAGATGAAGTTGCGGAAGCCGGAAACTGGCGATAGTACTCGTCCATACGAACAACAATTCCTATGGAGCCAACCATCGAATCGCGAAAAAAAAAACCTGTTCCATAGAAAAGTTACATAGCTACCCGACCAATATGTATGAAACAACAGATATTTTTTCTCGATTTCTCAATTTTTTTTACGAAAACTTGTTCGTTTGTACTCGTACTATCGCCAGTTTTCGGCTTCCGTAACTTAATTTTAACAAACATTGTAGCCAATTTTGAAGGCTTTAATTTTAGTTTTAGTGCTGTCAAAACTAAAATTTTTCCAAAGTAATTTAGCTTCTGTTCCTAACATTTAAAGACTATTTTGTAATCAAGAAAATTAAGTTTTGACAGCACTAAAACTAAAATTAAAGCCTTCAAAATCGGCTTTATTTTTTAGGTACCTATAATGTGGTTCACTATTAGACCTTTTGTATGAATTATATCTTTTCAGGAGGAAATAAGGAACATGACTACAGATATGGTGCGCAAATTCGGCAAGCATAGGTACATTGCTAATCTGGGTCACGGCATAACCCCTCAAACACCTTTGGAAAGTATGACGGCGTTCACCGAGGCTGTACATGAAGCTGTATAATTATTATTTTTTTTTACTTTTTTGTTTCACTTTATTTTGTTACTGTTTATATGAATGGGGATAACTGTATTGGTATTCGTTCTAAAGACTGCTACATTATGTTGTCTGAAAAATCTCACTCTGTTATATTATTACTTAATATAAATAAGGTTTTGGAAATCATAATCAAGTTATGTTTCACGGTTATATTATAAAAATTAATTATAAGGTTATTTATTAGGGTTATAATTATAAAACATTAAATATCTACATTGAGTATGATGTTTTTGCATTCTGGCTGGTTGCCGGAATATCCTCGTCGTGGCTTCCTACTGACTTTTTTACATACTGAAACAAAGATATTTTGACATTTTATTTTCACATTTATAATTCTATATAACAGAACAAAAGAAATATTTGACGAAACCTTGAAACTCGAAAAAGTATAAATACATTTGATTGTTGTAAGAGATTACATGTTTCAAGTATCGAGTAAACAGTACATGTACAAACAAACACGCGTATACGCACATTTCAACGATGGTATACATGACAAGACTGTCACTTCTGTCAGGAATAGCCTTTTATGTGCCCAGTGCGAGCTTCTACAATTGCGCCCTTGAAAAATACTCTAATCTAAAATGGCTTGGACAATAAAATGGACAGTGTCGATAAATAAATAAATCTATTATCTAAAAATGTTCGATTATACGTAGAATTTTTAGTTTCTGAACGAAGTTATTTTTTCATATTTTATTTGATCGTCAGGTTAAGTGTCTTTGGCGAGGCCAAAGGGCAAGCCGAGTTTCCCAACGAAACTATTTCTTGTCCTCTGAATTTATCCTCTGTATAAGTGTTTTGGCGAAGCCGCGTTTCCAAACGAAACTTGTCCTCTGAATTGATCCTCTGCTTAATTGTCTTTGGCGCGGCCTAAGGCCAAGTCGCGATTCTAAACGAAATTATTTCTTGATCTTATTTGAGCCTCAGGTTAAGTGTTTTTGGCGAGACCGAAGGCCAAGGGCGATGACCGAGGCGCATTACCGAACGAACTTACACCCTCTACAAAAATATTGTAGTATAGGTATGCTACTATCATGCATGACCTTGGTCCTGGTCATTTCTGTGCCCTGTGCCTGGGCACAGCTCTATTTACGGCACTGCTCTGGCACACAAAATATAATCATCTGTCGAAAGTGACCGGGATAATTAGGTATATGCACAGGCACACCTTTCTTGTGTCTCTACGATTTGAAGCTTCAGAATAGTACTCCGAAATCGACCATATCATAAAAAAATGAAGTTATAAAAACCGGTCAAGTGCGAGTGGGTCTCGCGCCCTGAGGGTTCCGTACAATTCAAATAATTTGAAAAAAATTACAAACTCACAAAATTTACAAAACAAAACTGCAAAATTAAGTGTTCGTAACCCTAAATTATTTGGGCAAACAATGATCTGACATACCTGCCAGTACACTTGACAGAATCTTAAGTATTTTACCTGAGGATTAACTTGTATTTGTTCGTCCATCTCCTGGATGTATTGATGAAGTTTCGTGCACGCAGCCATTTGCTGTTCAAGTATGCTCAGAGTTTCTGGAGAAGCATACTTTTCAGGGCTGTCGAGGAACACCACCATTCCATCCTTCTGATTGATCATTGCGTATATTTCACCGTCTTCGATCTGAAAATATATATTATAAATTGATATAGAAATATTTTAATTATTACTGAATCACGATAAAATCGTTTACAAATAGGGACCTCGAAAATCAGGCAAGGTAGGTACTGGGATCCCAGGAAAGGTAAGGGAGATCAAGATATCTTCGATGTCAATTACCAGGATGTATCGTAAATATCTACGATAATATCGTGACGTGCAAAATTATAAAAGCGCCCAATGAAATTACGTTTTAGTTAACTCGGGGTCATGGATTTTCGATAACAATTAAACAATCACGGTAGCCCCTCGTGAAATTATATGTATAAACAAGTGAACTCCTCGTCTAGAAGAAAATATTAAAACCCACGCGTCATTTAACCCATGTACATAATTCTAGAGCGAAACCTACGACTTCAATGTTAAAACCATTTATAGAGGTCAGAACAATGTGACACGACTCATCTCATCACCAACTTAACGACAGTGAAGAAGGAATTATGTAAGCAGATGCAAGAATCATGCCGA
Source organism: Ypsolopha sequella (assembly GCA_934047225.1). Lineage (NCBI taxonomy): Eukaryota > Metazoa > Arthropoda > Insecta > Lepidoptera > Ypsolophidae > Ypsolopha > Ypsolopha sequella. The sequence goes on from OW203985.1 coordinate 15,879,639, forward strand.
GAGATTTAATAATTTAAGGCGCTCTTATCCCAGAAGAGTGACTCTCTGTCTTTTTCTTTACGTGTAAGGAGTAAAGAAAATAACCACACTTTTGTACTTTTTCGTTGTTTTTATCGGTTTTTAAATTGTTTAAAAATAGGGGATATGTTTATTAAAACCCACTTACGTGGTCGACCTAGAAAATTTAAAGAGCAATATTACCAGATATGTTTCGTTAATAAAAGAGTGGAATTATGGAAATGGCATGATTTGAAAGGTCTTATTACATTTTTTTTTTATATATATCTTTATTAATCCCAATTACAGTGAATCTTAACCTAAACTATATAGCCACTAGCGAAAGCCAATTGGCTTATCATGCTGTGTTCGTGAATTATTTCTATCGAGCAAAGTTTATCTGATCGTGTAACACATGCGTGGAAAACCTAGATAAAGGTTCGAACTATATTGCGTTTTTTTTTTAAGTTTTAGACCATATTTGAAAGTTCTATTTGACTTTGAAATTACTGATTTTGAGATAAGAGCGCCTTAATGGCAGTTTTCCTCGCTAATACAAATAGACATACTAAAATTAATTTACTGCTTTAAGGGTCGATTCTCCGGATGTGTAACAAAATATTAAGAAATAATTATAACGGCCAAAATACAACTTTTAGCTAAGACAACTTATTGTTAAAAGTTTGCTATATGTATAAACATATTTTTAATGATATTATGGTAACTTCAAATTAATTGGATTTTCCATAAGCGTGATGTTAGTTTATTTTAGGAGTTTACGGTTGGTACCACGACTATGCAAAAGCCAATTGTTTTATAGCTATTGTAATATCATTAAAAATATGTTTATGCATATAGCAAACTTTTAACAATAAATTTTCTTAGCTAATAGTTGTATTTTGGCCGTTATAATTATTTCTTGGTATTTTGTTATACATGACGAAATAAGTTAATGGTCAAGTATTTCTATATCGTGAATTCCGTAGAAAAGTAACAAGGTAGGTACTCTTTTTAGTTTTCGGCTGTACAGCGGCAAAAAATCCGGCCACTGTATTTCTTACCATATTTAGGATATAAGTTTCGGCTTGAGCAGGACCAGACAGTTGCACTCGTGCCGCCACATCAGTCAAAGATAAGGTCAGGAATGTCTTCGTGAGCCTTTGAATGTTCTTTTTGTACATCGAGCTTAGGACCTGGAAACAGATGGTTAGTCCTCGTCAGAACCGCAATCAGCCCGGCACCGCCCCTAAAGCTTCATTCGATCTGAAGGCTGCAGAGCCCACAGTACAGACACAAAATAACCAATTACAGGTTTACTCCGCATAACTAGCGAAAACAGGCGCGCGCACACACACATAGACGCGAACGTACGACGATTTCGGATGAAGTCGGTCGAATGCCAATACGAAATTCTGCCGAGAGAATCATACGTACGCGTGTGTGCGTCTGTTTTCGCTCCGTCGTCGATTCGGCCTACTGATAGTATCATACATGTATATGCAATTTTACTTATATTAACTTGAAACTGAACTAATTTTGTTGCTGTCGTCTCTAGCAGGGGGTTTCTTATATGTTAAATATTACTAAATTAATATATATTCACACTCGGTACAACCGCATTTCACCGACGATTATTACATCCCAACGTGGTGAGTGGTGAACCCTATCGCCGTTCTTCGGGCACAAATACACGCTTTTAAGGCCATACAAGTTTCCTTACGATGTTTTCCTTCACTGTTAGCAAGTGGTAAGTAAGCACCATACTATTTTAGGTACATAATCATTGCGCTATGCCTATTGGGAGGTTAGCGGTAACCATTATGGTGAAACAAAGAGAAAAAAGCGGCTAAGGGCAAATATTCTATTCAGCAAAACGATAGAACATGTATATTTCATACATGAGTTTTTTTTCAATGCATGTGCTCGTAAAGGCCCACTTTTTATGCATCAAAACCGAACAGAAAGTCGATTATTTTGCCCTAGGGCTTTATTATTATTTTTTTTTTATTTACAATGGTTGGCTAACCTGCAGCCTTTCTTGTGTACCATAAATGTCATACTTTTTTTCCACTGTTTAACGGCTCTGGATACCTAGTCCTTTTGAGCCAATTACAATTTAAAGTTCACAAAATTATATTTGTTTTATTTCCTCACACTATGCATTGAAAAACCTAGTATGATACACGGGCGTAAGAGCAATAAATTACTCGGTTACGTTTAAAACACTCGCTACGCTCGTGTTTTAAATCGTCCTCGTAATTTATTCCTTTGCGCCCTTGTAGCATAAACTACTATAAAGGGTCCAAGTGCAACTAACCTGATTAACTAATCCCATATTCTTTTCCCTCACGAATGTCTCTCTATGCTTGACTGAAGCATGCTGAGAAGTTGCTAGTTCATGATAGGCTACAGATAACGGCTTCAAGAAACGGCATACTACTTGGGATGTGTATTTCGGCATTAGCAGGATCTGAAGATAAGAGAAAATGGTTTGTTTATAGTTTGTTTACTAAAAATACAAGTTCTATTGAAATAATATCAGCACCGCATGCGCATCGGATAACCATTGCCTTAACTCGAGCCGTACGGAACCCTTTACTGCAAAGCACCCTTATCACTTATGAACACCGTACGTAACATCATCACCTCGCCTCGGGACATTCTAGTGAAAGAACTATGGCGAGGTATTGCTTATCCAATGTGGACCTGAATATGTGCGATAACCTTAAGTTTATACAGTTAATGTAATTAATGGTAACTGAGTCATTTATTGTAGCTAAGATCTGTGTTTTTGATTTTGTATAATGCAGCATGGAACACCAAATTTATGTAAGAGACGAGTAAAAGAAGCTAGTCCCCACCACCCAGGGGATTCTACTGTGGGGACTAGAGAACGCCAATCTTTGTTTTTGTCCTGTTAATAAATAAATTTGAATTTGAATTTGACATAATTTCCCGGTTTTGTCAATGTAATATGTATGGGTTCGGGCGGTTGATTGGATTTCACTTTGTATATTTATAGATTTTACCTATCATTTTAATTGTATACTTACATAAACTAAATGAACCTTTAATTTACATATTTATTATTTTATTACATATATTTTTATAAGATTAAATTGACTTTTAAAAAGTGTATTATATATACCTACTTTACAAAATAAAATATTTGAATTTTGAATTTTGTAAATTAAATCTGTTTAAAAATTCATGTGCTTCATTTGATATCACAGACACAAATTTATTTAATATATTGAACCTGTATCCATACAAAAGGACGAATTTATCCAACATAAAAATGGACTTCTATAGTTTCTTTTTTCATTAGTAAGCAGGTTGTGCCCTTCGAAAAAATTTCATGTTTTTTTCTGGGTTCCAGGGTTTATTAAACCTACATATACATGACAAATTTCAACTATCGTCCTCGACGTTGTTGATTTTATGCTGCAGCCAAACGCTAAATCTTCACTATAAAATAAGGGTTTCCAATCCCTAAAACCCAATAATATTTACCTTTCCATGTAAAATAAGCGACACTAAAATGTATTTCTTGTAGGCTTCCAACATGATATGAGAGACAACCATAGCTGGTACGGTAACAACCACTTCAAAGAAATATAGAGCTCTGTCATATTTCTTCATAGCAGTGTATATCATCCCACCGTAGTAGTAGTATAGCAGGAAATGCTTGGAATCATTGTTGCCTCCGAGCTGAAAGAATATTAAAAGCAGATTTTATTGAAAGACAATGCTGAAAATAGGTGTCATACAATATTGCACACCAGAATACATAAATAAATATAGTACGAGTATCAGTTTAAAAAAGATAGGTAAATTAATCAAACGCGATATATTTCTGACAACCTTTAGATTTAGATGGAAGAACTCTTAAAAAATTTGGTGGCTTCATCCACTTAATATGCAAATTTTCTTTTTTAGAAAAAAAATACGAAATTTTATATAAAAAGTAATGTTTTATCTTGTACCATCTGTGTGGTGACTGGTATAAAATGCTTTATGCATTAAGTCCGCCATTCTGTACTTTTATTGTGCAATAAAGAATTTATGATGATGATAATGATGAAAAATATATGAAAAAGTCAGTCTGGATTCAGCTTGCAACTATCCCATAATTACAGCTATGACATGTTGCTGTGAAACTTACAACGTAGAGAGTTTTACCTCAGATCCAATGCCAGTAACATCAGTCTCCAAGAACTCGATGGCTGGTTTCATACATTTGGACAGCAGACAGAGTTGGCACAGATCGGCATGAATTGAAGTTAGCTGCGAGTCAAATAATTGTATCTTTCTGATAGCCTTCTTAAGTATTTCTATGCCTTTGATTGGTTGCTTAGCTTCCACAAGATGATCAGTCAAGAGATGGCATAGGTCTGCATCTGTAAAAAGACATTCCTTTTTTATTTTCATTGACCAATATTCACTTTTGTATTCTCTAATGCATTATTGAAATGACATAGAGGTTCTGGAAAGTGGGAAAGCTATGTAGCACTCGCTATACCACTGTAGGAAATGGGGGCAGTGGTGAATGCATGAAGGGATAAGTTCCAACTTACATAAATCAGGGGCAAATCTAACTTGTTCACCATTACAGTTGCTGATAAAATCACAGATTTGTTGAAACATTGTTGATTTGTCAACATCACTTGTGCCCTGAAATTAGAAAAATAGGTTACTTATGTATAAAATAAAATGTCTATCTAAGCTTTGTGTTATTGCTCTATACCAAAGGGAGCCAAGTAGAGATAATTTTAATATGTACCATGTATTTTTGCTTGTAATTTGAGAACCACTGAACATTAGGTCCAGTTTTCATTATAGCCAAGGAGATTTTTTAAAAATCATATCATAAAGTTTTCAAACAGTAAACATTATGGAGTAACAAGTCCGATAAAAACGGCTGAGTACATAGATTAGAGATTTTATTCAGTGTGATCGAAGCTGCAAGCAAGAGGGTAGACTTTAGACTGTCGAGCCCCTCCTTCGATGATTATAATTCTTGCTCTAAGTGTTATAAATACAACATTTTTAAAAATGAGGTTAGAAAGATTTTGTTTGTGTAAATATTTGATTTGTCCTACTTTGGAGTAGAGGTGCTGATATAGAAGCCGTGTTTGTTCTTCAAAAAAGACCTATTAGGCCTATTTATAACTTAAAATGTTGTGAGTCACTTAGAGAAAAATTCAAAGAAACAGGCATCCTAACTGTAACTAGCCAATTTATATATGAAATCCTGTATGCTAGCAAAAACCTTAATGTGCTTCCACGGGTTGGTGCAAGCCACAATATATGTACTAGAAATAAACATAAACTTGCTGCTTCAGAATTCAAACTCCACAGAAGTACTTCCTTTGTTGGTCATAGTATTTGTTTTTATAATAAAATACCAAAAGAAATACTTGGTCTGTCAGACCAATTTAAAAAGCGTGTTAAGGGGCTGCACAATGCTAAAATTCAGTCCAGCTCTAACGCTTTTGATTTTTAACTGTCTGTCCTGCTCTAATGAAATGCCGCGCACGCAAAACATCAGTTATTTTGAAATCACGGCTACATACGGACATTAAATATAATTTCTTTATGTAATTAATATATCATTTATTGGTTAGTATCTGCATGTGTTGTTTTCGTTTCAATCGGTTTTGAAATATGGAAATTGAATCGCTTTTTTTGTGAAAAGAAGATTGAAAGTATGTTTACTTATAAAGTGTAATTAATCTTGAGTCAAAAAACAAACCATATTTTTAAAAAAAATTACTGTCTGCATTGAGAAAATTGAATCCAATGCAAAACTGATGCTTAGTATTGTGGATCCCCTTAATAAAAGTCTATATGAGAAAGACTAATAGCATTATAGAATATTAAGAAGATAAAAATGCAAGGTGTTAATTCATCTCAAACCTAAAATATTGTACGTACTTACTCTCTCATTCATTGTACTAGAATGGACTTTAGGCTTAGGATGTTGGCAGTAAAAAAATTTAGGCTATCATTTAGATGTTAATTTATTACAGATTGATACTATACAAATCGATCTGGGTTCGGTTTGTGCTTCGTCATTTTTCGTAAACAAGCTAGATGGGTGTGTTTCGTGCGTTTTCAATTATGTATAAAAAGAAGCCTTCACCATTGAGTGCGGTTCGGGTGTCCAGTTATTATTACTTGGAAGGTTAAATCGGAAGGTAAAAAAACTTTTTGAAACTTTGAACGTCTATAATTTGAAACTCGATTTTATCGACTAACTGCACTCATTCTTATGACGGCACAATAACATACCTTTTATTATAAAAGACTAGGGGTTACCTCCCACTGCTCCGCTTAGCTTGGCTCTGAATTGTTTTGTAACATTGAAACCATTTTACAATAAAGAATGATATCATGTATAGTGGCTCAGCTCTTATAACAGTATAAAGTATATTAAATACAATTATAAACCCCCTACGAAGATTACTTCCTGCTAAAGCCAACCTCAAATTATTTAAGTTTATTAACTTATTTGGATGATACTGAATCCTAAAGGTGACTCTTAAGCCTTCAAGCGGGCGCGCAGTCCTTTGTAACAGCAGCAGTCACGCATAGTCGTTTCGACCTACTTAATTTTCAAGCATAACAAAACAAAAATGAATTAAGTAATTATTTATTTTTAAGCAATATGTAAAACAATCTAAGGAATTAATAATTTGTATTTATATTTTTTCTTCTAAATTTTAGAACTAATCTTCTTCTTCGTCATTTTTATCGACATAGTAACATTATTATTATTTTCTTGTTTATGGCTTCTGATAATGTGTGTGACTAACACATTTAATTCCACCATACTGCAAAGACATGCATGGTCCCACTCAACTGAAACAAAAGCCGTCTGTGCGGCTTGGTGCATGCGGGGAATGGAATAAACGGTTTATTTGTGTATGTGATGAACACATCACAAGCTACTTTAACTGGTAAGCACGACGATTAGTAAAGTAAAATCTTATGGAGGAGTATTTGTTGATGGCAGTTGATTCGACGCCGCTCGACCGCTTGAAGGTTAAGGAGCAAGATTGGAGTGTATATATGGAATGTAGTGTTATAATTAAAATTTACCAACATACCTGCGGCGAAGAGAACTTGGCAACAAGTACTGCGAGTACACCGAGAGAGTGTTGTTGAATATCGAGGGTCTCGAGCACATTGTTGAGGTGAGCCGTGTTCCTCTGCAACACTTCGTCAGACTTGCCAATGATCTCGCACAACTCGCGGAAATTACCTGCAATTTTTTTCAGTTAGATTTCGCAAAAATATTTTGGCAACAAAATGACAGGTTATGTACTAAATATTCTAAGGTAGGTACCTAAAATAATATTACCTGACGCTGACATTGTCCTCACATTGTTGACGAATTGCTCCAACGGAGAAGCCATGGTGGTGAGGATTCTATTCGTTATATAGATACGAGGAAATTTCAAAAATTTTCACAAATTGATAACAAACGAAACACTGAGGGTTGTCAGATGTGATTTCTCAAATTTCCCCGAATTCAAAAAAAAATCCCTAAAATTTTTTCAAATTTAAAAGCCCCCAAACTTAAAGAAATAAAATTAAAAAACCTAACCAAACATTGAAATAATTAGGTATGTTCTTAATTTTATTAAGATGGGTAGGACATTGTTGTGTTCTTCGAGTTATTGTAATTCCCGCTTGAAACAATAAGGAAAAAAAATTAACATGTTTCAGATCTAAAATAAAGGGCATCTTAACCCTCATTTAAAATCCTGGTAATAATACGGCTTTATCAAAAGCAGCGTTCTTATCTAAGTTAAAAACTCCCCAGAAAACTGAGATTTGGCTTCCCAAGATGGTCTATAACGTCTAGCTATGTATTTTAGATCTTTAATTGTATTACATTTATTTTTTGACAGACTTATCTAATAGGCGCAACACAACTTATTTGACAGGACTAACCTTATTTTGAGCTTCCTGTCTTTGTCTTTTCGATAGAGAAAGAAAAGATGGTAGGTACGCTTAAATTAAGTTTAGCCCTGTCAAATAAGTTGTGTTGCGCCGAATCGACACAATAAAGCCGATTCTGAAGGCTGCTGCTTTTAGTGCTGTCAAAACTAAATTTTCTTCGATACAAAATAGTCCTTAAGAGTAAGGATTAGAAACTAAATTTCTTTGGAAAATTTTAAGCTTTGACAGCACAAAAACTAAAATTAAAGCCTTCAGAATTGGCTTTATTAGACAGGTAAAAAATGGTAGTTTAACCAAGGAACTTCTTCGTTATACCATGCTTTATTCCTTTTAACTTTCCTTTTCCTTCCATCAGTTGCGAATTGACTAGCAAGCAAAATGCATGCGCGCCGCGTCATTATTCCTGACCAGAAGATAGAGTGGGAGAGATTGCAACACAACAAGAGGGATTTTGAGCTTTTCAAAAAATTTTATATTTTTTTAGCATCCATTGCACATCCATTGCGTTGCAGACAGCGCAGCGTTGCCAGATCGGCCCCTGAATGCCATCGGCCTTTTTTCGGCCTTTGAGAGCTATCGGCCACCGTTGACATCATTATATTATTGTCTATGTCAGTAGGGGACTCAGAATAAGGAATACAAATAGAAGCCTGGCTAAAATAATACGCGGAGAAAGACACCTATCCTTGATTTTCTTACGACATTCTAGTGCGTCAGAGAGAGATGGATATGTATTAGTTTTTTCTTAATTAGCTAGGTTGTCACTAGTTTGTTGCTTTGCTGGTGATGTAACGATGTCGATTTTTGACTACGATAAATAAACCAAGACCAATCTGCTTACCACACATTATATCGTATCAAAGTGTGAAAAAAAAAGAGAATGCAGGAGGCACCGACCTTTTTGGTGACATCCTCTTGCTTTAGAAGGAGGCCAAGAGAATTAATAGCAAAGTGGTCTCTGTCTACCCCAGTGGGACACATGTTATATTGTGTAAATAAGGAATTAATGAAAGGATATCTTTCGTTTAGCATAATATTTTTTATTAAGTACAAATTACTATATCGTAGGCAGGTAGATACATAAGTTAAGTCCAAAATTGTGCTGGTTTCTCTTCTAACTCAATCAAATAGATGTTCGTTGATGTCGCGTCTTTGTTCAATCAAGGAGGAAGGAATTAATCGCAACAATAGAAATCATAATAATCATAGACTTATAGGATTCGTAATAATAATACGAGTATTATGTCAATGATGAGCGATGACAGCGCAATTACTACAGAGGTAATTTCATTTTTTTTTATTATTTCTATCAAATAAACATCAACTTATTTTGAATAATAACTAATAACAAATAATGAACGATTAAAATACCTAACCTTCAATAAGAAATCAAATTATGCGCAGTTCAAGTCAATAAGCATTCCCAAAATTCATTTCACGATAGAACTACCCTGTCAAAGTACTTTTATTGTCAACCACTAAGTACGAAAATGTCTTGATCTGCGGAATTTCTTCGTGAAGTCGATCACGGAAGAAACGTACAAGTTCTGAACAGGCCTTTCAGAACGATTTGCGAAAATAGAAGTATGCACTTTTCTACACCACATACATCCATGGGTACTGGTTCTGTTGCCTAAAATTGAAAAATTATCGAGTTAATATACTATAGTATATAGTACTATAGCACGTACCTACCTACAAACAAGATTGATAATGCAATTATACATAATTATTTAAAGGTTACCAATGTGTCTGTATCCGGTAAATATAACGTCGGTAAAGCATCTGCTTTTAACCGTCTCCATTTTAAATTTTCGTTTGGTCCAAAAAAATCCGGCGTAAAGTGTTTCGAACAAATATGACTCCTTTTTTTAATTGCCCAATTTGGTCTAATTATTCGTCTAACTAAGCCATTCACTTTTTAATTCTTCCCTTTTTGGAAATCTGTAACAAAAAAATATAGCGATATTTATTCGGCATTATTTTTCCTTTTTGCTGCAATTAATCTGCGGTATTATCCTTTATGCACGGCTGCCGCGGGAACCAATGTTCGATAGTTTGCCACACGGACTTTAGTACATCACTATGCAAAAAAACATAACCTCTAATGGTCGGCAGAAAATCTATTAGTCCTGTCAAGATGTAAATCCGTGCTTGCAAAAGGTCGGGTCATTCTGAATTTTTTATATGTTGTTAGGACTTAAACCAATATTAAAAAAACAGATTTGCAATTTTAAAAGTTCTGTGCGAGCGGCGGTGTACCGAAATAACCATGAAATTTTCGAACTTTTTTCAGTTTTTGCTCAATATCTCAGTGAAGGAAGGGTCTGACTGGTATAACTACTATACATACTTTAAAGTAAACTAAATTTGCTACAATTTGAGACCCAAGCGAGCTCTATACAGCTGTTGGCTCCCAAGATACGGTTCTTCAAAAATAGGCAAATTCTTCCAAAAAGCGAAATTATTTCGAAATGGTCTCTAATTTTGTGAAATATCTTCTAAAATATACATACCATGTCCAATAATATTTGGAATGAAGTAGTTGTAAATTTAATAGGCTTTCATTTGAGACCAGATTGGTACCTGTAGGCCCAGCGGTTCTCTGAAAAACGGCAGATAATCAAAAACATTCAAAAGTGAGTTTTGGGGAGAAGTACAAATACACTGTTCTCACGTCTTTTTATGGTTTTATTTATCAAACTGTTACAATTTATTTATTTTTGTTATTGTTAAAAAATTGTTTCATGAAAGAAGGAAAAGATAATATACTTATCAGGAATTACGTCATCATTAAATATTGTTTTATATACCTACATACTAAAATGCTTGTACAAACATCATGGTATTTACTATAAGGACAAATTAAATTTACACAAAAAAGTAAACGTTCACGTCCGCATTGTCATAGACAAATTGGATAAAAGTTCCATTTCCTATTGGTGGAGTGGATTCATCTCGTAAGATCGCCGAAGGTTTAAGCTGCACAGCTGCTGAATAAGAACAGGATAACCCCAGCGCAGCGCACATATTTACCAGAAGTATGAATCCGTATTTTCGGTAAAAGTAGGTACCAATTCCAATCAGAAGGGAGGAAACAAAAAATTGAGGTCGTACAGTAGCTATCAGAGCATGAGAAAATGACACACACTTCTTCTTCCATGCTTCAAGAAGACCACGTTTGTTTTTGAGAATAACAGTCTCAAAAAATAGCTGTACTGACTCGGGGATGACTCAACATTGTTGAAGAAATGACACTGACTGGTGTCATTCACTTGTGTGTGGATATCTTTCACGATGATTTCTGCTGCTGCCTTCACAACTCTCAACCGCTCTTGCTGCGCTTTGCCTTTTTGTTCCTTGTACCAATGATCATACAAAATTTAATGGGCGGTGTTTTTGAAGCAGACGAGTGTCAATTTGTTGGAGCCCATCTCCACTATGACTTTATCAACGCCATAACGTTTTTGGAGGTGAGTTTTTGCTGTTCTGACATCAGGGATACAATTACCTTTAATTTGCTACAGAAGGTGTGATAAAGAAAACTGGAATTCGTCACTGTTTTCCAATAGGTAATCGTACACACAGTCCATCGCTTCTTCAGTATTACTGGCTGGACGATACCCTCTCTTATTCCCAGTAGCAAGTGGTAACCTTAACAGGCTCCTGTAGCACAAACTGTGGTATGTCCCGTCTGCAGCAACCAGGTCGTCAATGGCGAGTAGGCACTCCTCAATGGCCCTTCCCCAATCAGTTTGCCTCATGCCCAACTTCTCAACTGTATGGACCACATTCCTTCTTGCCAAGGGCAGTTTGCTTTGTTGCTGAAGAAATTCTTCAGTTATAACATCACCACACAAAAAAAAATCGCTTTCAAAGTAGGAGCCAGTTTACTTGATAATCTTGTCGATAAAGTCTTCGGTTGGAAAGCAGAATCCCCACCACGACGACCTGAGGCTTCAACGTTAAACACAGCTGTATATCTCTTCCTGCATGCATCATGAACGCTGACTTGGTTGCAATTTCTTTTTATTTTCTGTGAGACCTTGTTTTTGACTCATTTCAATTAGTGTTCAAATTCTTCGTTCTTTGATGATCACAACAGAACCTGTGTTGAGGTCCTCACGACACACGTAACACACGCCCGGATGGATAGACATGTCACAACACATTGAGAGCTCCTCTGGACGAGCCGCCGAGTGCGGGTAAGGAGGTAAAGGGAAGGGACAACGAAAACACTATTGGGGTATTTCCTTTGAGGTAGGAACACCTGCGAGGGGCATTCTCCTCTCTCTATCGCCTGGGGACAACGAAAACACTTGGGGAATTTCCTTTGAGGTGTTTCTACCTCAAAGGAAATTCCCCAAGTGTTTTCAACTAGCCTTCCTAGAAAGATTAGCAGATCTTCGCGATCCAAAAAGAATGTTATAGCCAAGGAGTTCTTCATTTGTCTGCAATTGTTTTTGTTATAAAAAACATGTACAATTAAAACTACAACTTCATGATTTGGCAACAGGCATGATTTGGCAACCAAAACACAATACCTACATGGTTTATATTAGTTTTCTTTTTTGTGTAAATTTAATTTGCCCTTATAGTAGGTACCATGATGATTGTACAAGCATTTAAGTATGTAGGTATATAAACAATGTTTAATGGTGCCGTAATTCCCAATAGGTATATTATCTTTTTCTTTTTTCATCAAACAATTTTTCAACAATAACTAAAACAAGTAAATTGTAACTGTTTGATAAATAAAACCATAGAAAGACGTGAGAACAGTGTATTTGCATTTCCCCTCAAAAAACTACTTATGAATGTTTTTGGGTATCTGCCGTTTTTGAGAGAACCGCTGTGCCTACAGGTACCAATCTGATCTCAAATGAAAGCTAATTAAATTTACTACTACTTCATTTCAAATTATATTTGACGTGGGATGCTTATTTTAGAAGATATACCTATCATAAAATAAGAGACCATTTCGAAAAAAAATCACTTTTTCGAAAAAAATACCTATTTTCAACGAACTGTATCTTGGGAACCAATGGCTATATATAGCTTGCCCTTATCTCAAATTGTAGCAAATTTAGTTTACTTTAAAGTATATATAGTAATTATACAGGTCAGACCCTTCCTTCACTGAGATATTGACCAAAAACTGAAAAAAGTTAAGAAATTTCATGGTTTTTCGTGTACACCGCCGCTCGCACAGCAATTTGGAAATTGCAAATCTGGTTTTTTAATACTGGTTTAGGTCCTAACAACATATAAAAAATTCAGAACGACCGGACCTTTTGCAAGCACGACCCCCTATTCATGTTTAACTTTACTGGAGTATATATAAAACAGGCAAATATCGGTGTAGAATTGAACACGAGTATGATTTACAAGAACTACTATTATTGTTACTGAGTTTTAGGTATGATCCTGCAACTTATTAACATAAAAACTATCAGAACTCACCGATGAAATGATATTGCTTCATTGTTGTTTTCTTTTCTTCCTGTATGCGATTTACAGCCTTCAATCGCACAAGACATTTTATTACAATGTTAAAAAAACAATCAACACAAACAATAATAAATCACACTTTCACGAATTTTGAGAGGAAGAGCACCAAAATATTTAATTTCTCTCGGTGAAGCTGTAAACTTTCGCAAAATGCATTAGACATTTCGATGCCACCAAATTAAGATGTGATGCACGCAACGAACGATATTACAACACAACGATACAATGATGAGACATACTTAATTTGATGGTATTATAATTTTTAAAATACATCCAAATTACATCCATCTGACATTTGTTTGGTTCAATCTAGTGACACACCAGGAAAAAATATAAAGTAAGTGCGGTTCGTCGTTTCATTCACTCGTACACAGGAGTAATTTACGTTAGATGAGTACAATGGCTAATGCCCAGTTCTTATTTTAGCCAGGCTTCTATTTGTATTCCTTATTCTGAGGTAGGGGACCTCATCATAAATATCATAATAGGTACTATTGTTTCAATACATATCAGTAGGCCTCGTATTTTCATGAAATTTGAGCTGAATGTTTTTTTCGTTCCCTAGCATGTGATGTGGTATTGTCTAGAACTCATTGAGTAGAGCAAAATCGTATTCTTTTTAATTTACAAAAATGAATAAATGGGTGGCTATCAAAGTTGTCAATTAGACTATTTTTGTTACGACGTCTACCTTAAAGACCAAAGTAGTTAGGAATTTGCAAGTTTTGTATATTAAGTTACCATATTCTGTATTTAAACAACAAATACTTACTAAAAACGCCGATTTATCATGTAGTGTCAGGGTTACGTCCTTGAATACCCAACCAACTTAACTTTGCGGTAGCAATACATTTTGAGATTTTTTTTTGTCGATATCGGCCTTTTCACTCAAAAATCGGCCCTTTTCGGAAGAGATTGATTTCGGCCTTTTGATGGTTTGTATGCTGGCAGCACTGGTTGCAGAGTTCATCTGCAACGCAGTGTTGTTATTCATACGGCAATTGCCATAATATACGGCATTCTATGATTTTTTTCAGATTACACGGCGGGCTTTTCACGTATCGTATTATGAAATACGGCATATCCATTTATTATTATAATAAACAGTTCTAAAATAATATAATAATCCCATCAAAAACATAGTCTCGCAACGCAATCCTTCCACCGTAAAAAGTTGTGAGATCTTATGTAAAGCCAAGTCTGTTATTTTAGTTTGAATGGAAGCACCTTTTCATTTTAGGTAGTACGGAGCACCTATTTAACAAATTTGTCATTAATTGTTTCCTAATTAGTTACCTACAACATTTAGTGACTATGTTAATATTAGTTATATTTATTTCTGTAATAAAATATGTATATAATATAATATATAGTCACTATATTTTATTATAGAAATAAAGATGACCAAAATTAATACAGTCACTAAATGTTGGTAGGTAACTAATTAGGAAATATTAATGACAAATTTGTTAAATAGGTGCTCCCGTACTAACTAAGATAAAAAGATGCTTCCATACAAACTAAAATAACAGACTTGGCTTTACATAAGATCTCACAATGTTTCACGGTGGAAGGATTGCGTTGCGAATCTTGACATTTTTGTACATTTTATGTTTTTGATGGAATCTCATTTCTTTTTGTAGGTAGTCCTCCTTTTTTTCTTCTCGGGTAATATTTCTTGCACGTCAGCTATGGATTATGTTAAAGCCCTCCCTTTCTTTTGTTTTTTTTTTTCAGCGGCTTTGATGTCTCGATTTTTGACAAGTCCGGGTGGTAAGTCGATTATATTCAGCTATTGCAGACTGAGGACCGCCAAGAGTGCCGCATTATTGGAGAGGCCTGTTTCCAGCAGTGGACGAATACGGGCTGATGGATGGATGGATTGCGTGAGTCCGATTCGTACTTAGCCGGTTTTATTTTTTATTTTTTCATTTACTCTATTTTCGGTGATAAAGGTGGATATATACATTTTTTACAGTTTTTATCATCTAGTGTGGCAAGGTAAAATTTGTCGTGGTAAATGTCTTCAATGCAAAGCAGCATACCACCAACGCATCTAATGTCAAACAAATTTATAGATGCAGCTGGAAACATACACTTTGTATGTAGACTTTGTACGGAAATATTAAATTACCAACCGCAAATAACATTTTTATATTATTTTTTTGCAATGTACACTTAACACTAAACGCATACAAAATTTCAAGTTCGTAGGCCTGATACACCTTTAGAGTTTTGATGATGGGTCAGTCAGTCAGTGACAAAATAAGGAAACTTTGACTTGAGATATTTTGTAATCAAATATAGATACAAACTTGTAATTTGGGGATAGTAGTAGGTTCAGTAAGTACTCTTGGTAACTGAAATTTCAGACTTCTAGCTTTACTCACAACAAAGATACAGGGGGCTTGAAAGTGCCGTGAGTTTCTTCGAGAAAAGGATAGTACGACCATTCCGCGTTTTATTTTTTGCGAGACTTGGTGGGGGCACTGCTGTGCTCCCAGATAGGGCAATTTTGCGTTTTTTTCGTCTATAAATACGGCAATTTGAAACTTTAGATATGGTAACTCAAAATTTTACAATGACAACCTCAGAATAAGTCTGAGATGACAACACATTATTTTATGGAAGTGTCTAGCCTGCCACCAGCGGCTGTTTAGCAAAATTATATTCTCTGCCACTAGCGGCAGAATAACCAAAATAATGATGATTATTGAAATGTACTTCCTACCGACAAATACATAAGGTACAATATTCAATATACGTTGGTTGAACGTAATGAGTATAGCTACTGGTGGCTTAATAGCAGAAGCGGCTAATGGGAATAAGCTACGGCGCTGCGGGAAGTGCAGCCCCTTCGCCCTTGCATAACAAACAAAAGTCAGGCACCCGCGTGATCCATAGCGGCTGAGGCTGGTCACCGAAGGCCGTCGTTACGGTGGGCGAGGGCAGCCCTCTCTTCGCGCCTTCGGCTTTTTATACACTCTAGGGGTAGTAGCCAAAAGACTGTATGAATCACTAAATGCAAAAAGGGCACTTGGTACACAATTTTACAAAATCGTTTTATTTGGTTTTTGAACGTATCTCTATACGATCCATAATTTCAGCAAAAAGGACACTTGTGCACCTTACCAGTTCGGAGATATTGATACGCAGTTTGAGTAGTTTGCCGCAAAAAGGGCCCATAGTTGCGGACATGTGCCGTTTCTGCAGAAAAAATATTGAAATGGCAACACACACCTCGCTTTACTTGTTGTCTATTATTTCGCTTACCTGTCAGACGCCTAACGTATTTTCTCAGACAGAAAACTTTTAAAACGTTAATAATGGACAATAATAGGCCTAAAAGGAAAAAAGGGATTAAACACGATGAAACGTACAAACGGAATATTATCAAAAAGGCGAAAGTTTCTGGTGAAAGTCATGTCAACTGGGTTGGCAGGAGAGTACCCGCGAAAAATGATCCGGATTTTATTAACAGAAATTGGTATGTTTTTCAATTGGATTATTTATTACTCTCATACAGTATTCTACAGTATACAATTATAAGTTAATCTTTAAATTTTCAGTTGCAGACAAAAATGTTTAGAGAATATAAATCCGCCTGAACTGCTGGACAACATCCTCCTTCAGTTCTACGATTATCAAACTAAAGATGAACAGGACTTGCACCTACAGAGGATGATAGAAATTGTACCTATTACAAGATCACGAGCACGTATTGACACACCTGAAAGGGATCGGAAGCCTAAATCAAGAATCTACAATTATTACCTCTTGCTTGACCAACAACGTACAAAAGTTTGTAAGAAAGCCTTCATCAATGCACATAATATCACAGTTAAGAGAGTCAGACGCATTTCAAATCTGTTGGCAAAAGATGTTGTACCCGTAGATGGTCGTGGCAAACAAAGTAGTGTTAATGCTATGCCAGAGGACATAGTTATGAAGATTTACGAGCATATCAAATCATTTAAGGTTCGCGAATCTCATTACACCACTCGATCATTTTTCTTCCTAAGTGCCAATTTAAATATTAAAAAAATGCACAGGTTTTTTATAGAAAAATATCCTGAGCTGGAACATAAAGTAAATTACACATATTATTGGCTATATTTCAGAAGAAATTTTAGTTTAACATTTGGGCAACCTGCAAAAGACACTTGCTCAAAGTGTGAAGAACTAAATGCCAAGATAAAAAGTGATTCTTTGAACGATGTTGCAAAGCGGGTGGCAGTTGCAGAACTATTAGTACATAAAACTCGAAGCAAAAAATTCTACTCTGCAATGGAAAAAAGCACACTGATAGCCAAGGAAAATAAAAAAATTGCATCGGTTTGTTATGATTTTATGGCTGTAGTAGATTTACCCAAAATACCCGTGCAAGAGGTGTATTACTTCCGCCAACTGAGTGTGAATACCTTTGGAATTTATAACACTGGAAATGACAAAGTGAATTGCTATGTATTCCATGAAGGATTAGCAAGGAAAACACCTGATGATGTGTGTTCGTTTCTATTGCACTATTTGAAGAATATTTTAGACCCTGAAGTGGAAGAGGTTCATTTATTTTGTGACAATTGTTGGGGTCAAAATAAAAACCATGCTCTAATAAGGATGCTGATGAGTTTGGTGGAATGTGGTTTATTTAAGAAAATTAAACTGCACTTTCCTCAACGAGGTCACTCATTTTTGCCTTGTGATCGAGCCTTTGGCCTTATCAAAAGAAAGTTAAAAGAATTTGACAGGCTATACACAGTTGACCAGTATGTGCAAGAAGTAATAATGAAGGCATCGATTATTAATAACAAATTTACTGTGTTCCTGCCAGATGCATCAATGATCTATGATTTTCAGAATTGGTATCCTGCATTTTATTATAAAATGAGAAAATCTGAAGCTCGAGGCAACACAGCTTCCATCCCATTCACAATATCAAATTACTACTATTTTGAATTTAATTGCAAGGAGCCTAAATCGGTAAAAACTAAAGAATATCTTGGTGGCTTTGTCTCCCATTATTTTTATTTGAGGAAACCCAGCAGTAACCCTATAGCCTTGCCATCTGAAAAGCTATATACCTTTACTTGAGTCTAAGATGGCAGACTTAAAAAAGCTGAAAGATTACATTCCATCAGAATATGAAAACTTCTGGTGCGAATTATTTGAATGGCCGACAGAAAATAGACTTGAAAGAGATGGTAGGGTTGGAAATTAATGATTTTAATGTTTTAAAATGTTTTAAAGTTTTAATAATAATAAATAGATTAAAAGTACTCAATATTTCTAGTTTTATTTTCAAAAAACTTTTCATAGAAATGTACTATTCACTGCAAGAAGGTCTCATGTCCTCTCTTTACATCAAAAAGGGTACATGTCCATGATTTTGTTTTCACATATACAAGAAAAGCGTATTTATTTTAATACATTTATTCACGTAATTATATTTCTATTATCAATATAAAAGTGCATAAAGAAGAAATATATGTTTAATTTAATTATTAAAAACAAAAAATGGTTTTTTGTCTCCCCTGAACAATTTGCCTTCGTGGACATGTGCCCTTTTAGTAATTAGTGATTCGTATAGAGTCGGGGTGTGCTGAGTTGGTCTTGCCCTTCTTCTTAGCAAGACTAATCGAATGGGCAGAGTTAGGCCTATAATTAAATTTCAATTGTAATCGTAAACTTTAATTATAATTATTTTTGTTATTCTGCCGCTTTAGTGGCAGAATATATGATTTTGCTAAACGGCCGCTAGTGGCAGGCTAGACACTTTCTTATTTTATTTGTTATTGTTTTTGTTGCACAGATAAAGTGATTTGTTGTTTCTGCTCATCCGTTGTTTTTAGAAAGTTTTACGATGGAACTAACTCTCAAAGACACGTTGGTAAATTGTCTATCCCAACAAATTAGTGAATATGAACTGCTAAAATCTATGTACCCTGAAAATGACGAAATTGTTTTATCAGACATCAAAATCCTGGAAGAAATATATCAATGTATTAGTGGCTCATCAGATTATACTCCTGCTCATCTTGACTTTGTTTTGAATCTTTTTATTGAAAAAATGAAGCTAGAAGTATGGATAGATTTACCCAGCTTTTACCCTAATGAAGAGCCTGATGTTTACGTGAGATGCAATAAATTGAACCGTCACCAAGAAACTAAGTTAAACTATGA
Source organism: Ypsolopha sequella (assembly GCA_934047225.1). Taxonomy (NCBI): domain Eukaryota; kingdom Metazoa; phylum Arthropoda; class Insecta; order Lepidoptera; family Ypsolophidae; genus Ypsolopha; species Ypsolopha sequella. Next base: position 15,899,298 of record OW203985.1, read on the forward strand.
ATTATCAAGTTACATCAGGGAAAATCATCTCGGAGAAGTTTGCCTATACTCGATTGTGTCTTGGTTACAAGAAAATACTGAAACATTTGCTAACCTCAATGTAAATGAAGTTGAAGATGCTATAAACGATGAAAACATAAAAACTGATGAAAATGTAAAGTTTGTGAGATTTTGGATTTATTCACATCACATTTACAGTAAGAAGAAAAGAGAAGAAATTGTAAGTAGTGCAAAAGACTATGGATTGACAGGATTTTGTTTGCCAGGGAAACCAGGTATAATATGCATTGAAGGCATGGATGGTAAATGTAAAGAGTGGTGGAGACTCATTAAATCTATGCAATGGAAAAAGATATTGATTAAAAAAACTGAAGAATTTGACCAGGCAGATCAAGCAAAAGAACAGAAATTTCAATACTTTGAAGAACTACATTTCCAGAACCCTTCTTCAAAACACAGTAAACATGCTGATATGAGTAGATTTTCTCAATACATGTTAAAGAAGGGTCTTATACATGCTTTTAATGATTTCTTCGGTCTATGTAAAGATGTTTAACTTTATAAATAAATATCAAGTCTAAGTTATTCTAGGTATACTTTTGCTTATTCGTTAATCTATATAAATAATTATTAATACTATAGCCATCACTTGGTGAAAAGAAGGAGCAAATTGGAATCTTTTCCCCTGAAGGTGACTTTGATTCATCATTTAAATAAATAAAGTGAGTTAAATCTGTTATGTAAGTACATATTATAATATTTATCATTTAAATACATCCTAGCAACTGGATAAGTAATCAGCTAAACCAGGAAGTGTATACAGTATGTACCGCTAGCGGTATTACAATGGGCTAAAATGCCACAAGGTTTGTGATCTTGCCGCATACACTTAGTAGCGGTAGTCGGAGAGACTACAAGCCTTGTGGTGTTGCATTTTAACCCATTGTAATAAAACACTTCACTATAAGATCACTGTAAAACACTGTTTAGTAGCGGTACGTTAGTGAGTATGTATCCACAGCCAAAGAAAAATGAAAAACCAACCATACAATACGGTTCCGTTTCGAAACGTACGATCGTCGTGCGATATTTCATTCTGTTATTATTGTTTTATTTGCTCAGTGGTTATTATATAAGAAAGAGATAGCTATTATAGTAGACATAGAAAGAAAACTCTGGTTTTCGTGGAACGAAGTCAAATGAAATTCAAGGGCGGGAAACCGGAAATGCGTTTTTTAATACAGTTGCTCAAAAAGTGGCGTATTGCAGGGACGTATAGCGTTCGGGATGTAGGCTATTACATACTTGAGCTTTTTCTTTACCTTTTCCGAACTCGTGCGTTCTCTTTCCCAACTGTCAAAATAATGTATATTAAAAAGAAAAAACCAACCACGAAGTTTTTACAAAAAAAAATTCATAGAAGTTTTTATGATTCATGCAAATATTTCTAAAAAGAAGGTACTAATTTGTTTTAATATCAAATTTAATGATTTGATTCAATGAGTTAGGTTAGGTTTCATTTCATTTCATCTCATTAAATTTCATTTTCATTTCATATCAATAAAAAAATTCTAATGAAGACTTGGCTGTATGGGCAAAGTTCCCTTTGCCTACTCAGAATGGGTGAAGAAAACAAAAAAAAACTCTGCGGTCTCTTAGATACCTTTGCCTGTCCAAAAATGAGACAAATTGAGGAAAAAAAAAAAAAATCTCTGCTTATATTATTTATTTTACGGTTGGCGCCATTTCCCAAAAATTTTCTTTGCGGGTTTAGTTGTTTGTTGCACAAAATGAGAAATTTCGAGGATATTTTATTTGAATTAACACCACCGGAACTCAGTATAATTGCACAAAATGCTTCGGAGAACATTTTACCGGAAAAGTCAAAAAGTCGCTACATATCTACATACGAAGAATTTATTGCGTGGAGTATTAGTTAGTTGAGTTTATTGTGTTTTTATTATTTTATTAAATTGCTTCATTTTTTCGCAACTGTATTAAAAATAGTTGTTCAGTACACGTGCGGAACCGTCATTGCAACTTGTTCCGACTGTCAACCCTCACCTTCGGCTGCGCCTCGGCTCGGGTAGACATTTGTCGGAACTCTTTGCAATGACAGGCTTTCCGCACTCGTAATGAAATAGTACATTGTTCACCGAGGGAAGAAAGGGGAATCGCACTTTCTCCCGAGTGATACATAGTGCTTTATACTACACCTGCGAGGAAATAGTATAATTTTACTTTTAATCAAGATACAATAAAAGAAACCGACTGACTCGCGTGCGATTGTCACTTTTTATTTCCTTCTTATTTTTTATTATGTGCAGGAAAAGCAAGTGGCCAGTATAATTTTTCGAGTTTTATGTACGAGTTCGCAAAATAATACTGGCCACTTGGCCACTTGCTCATTCTTAAAAAAAAAACAGCACGTTAACAATGGATTTGCATATACTTTTTCTGCCCGCTCAAGCACGTTAACAATGAATTTTCATACACTTTTGCCGCCCGCATATTTGTATGACGTATTTTCTGCATCGTTTTCAACAAAGAAAGAAGGTACTTTCCGAGCAGGTGTAGTATAATAGTATTTTATACTACACCTGCTCGGAAAGTACCTTCTTTCTTTGTTGAAAACGATGCAGAAAGTACGTCATTACTGTCATACAAATATGCGGGCGGCAAAAGTGTATGAAAATTCATTGTTAACGTGCTTGAGCGGGCAGAAAAAGTATATGCAAATCCATTATTAACGTGTTTTTTTTTTTTTTTAAATAACATAAAGAATGAGCAAGTGGCCAAGTGGCCAGTATTATTTTGCGAACTCGTACATAAAACTCGAAAAATGATACTGGCCACTTGCTTTTCCTGCACATAATAAAAAATAATAAGGAAATAAAAGGTTGGAAAAAAGGCGCGAAGACGTGATGGCGTCGTTTTCTTGTTTTATTGAAAAAATATTGCATTTTGGGTGTTTTGATCAACAATAGTGATAGGATATTGTGAATTAAAATCGCCGTAACCTGTGTAGTGTGTTGTTCAATGGAACAAAAGTGCGGGCTGTGCCTTTTCGTGTGTTTTTTCTAACCCTGTTGTATTTGCGTTACAAGGCTATCATTATAGCGGAAACGACAGGACAGTGACTTAGACAGGACAGACCTTTCAGATGATCCTCAACAGAAGAGGATAGTGCATATAAACATAAAAAACTATAACGTCAAACATGGCTGTATGGGCTAAGATCCCTTTGCCTTTCCACTTAGTGGGAAAATGAAAAAAAAAAAAAAGTGACAATCGCACGCGAGTCAGTCGGTTTCTTTTATTGTATCTTGATTAAAAGTAAAATGATACTATTTCCTCGCAGGTGTAGTATAAAGCACTATGTATCACTCGGGAGAAAGTGCGATTCCCAACTCGTGTGTATTGAGGCCCTTGGCTTCGCCTCGGGCCTCAAACTACACCCTCGTTGGTAATCTTCCCCTTTCTTCCCTCGGTGAACAATGTACTATTGTAGTCGCTATGACAGGAAAATAAGTGCTTTAAGGCGATTACCGTCGCCAAATTAGCAGCTCGATGTTTGTCTGTATGAATATCAACGGAAACGACATTGAAATAACGTTCAAATCAGTGCACAATGCGTGGTGGCTGTTACGACGCTCGCTGCGTCCTTGAAAGGGCAAAATAGGAGAAAATAATACTTTTCACATGGGCGTCATTATTCGATTGAATAATTCTATGTTATATTTATAGCTATCAAGTTTACCATCTATTTATCAAAGCATAAATGAATTAAATCACCTAAGCCGCTTAGGAGCAGTAGGAAAATTCAAGCCAAAAAACACCATTCAGTTGAAACAATTTTTCATATAGAAGTTTTGGTGGTACGAAAAAGAAAAATGTTGCATATGTTGTCCTAGAGTTGATAACCCATACTACATTTTTTTTAAATTTTTTAAAAGAGGATTAGGCTTTAGAAAGTACCCATTTGGCGGTATTAAGGGCCTTAAACTAAAAAATATGACATTTAGGTTGCGTTCCTAAACGTCGGGGTAAAGGTAAATTTTAACTCACCCGTTCCACAAACAACCCGGCTAAAAACGAACAGTTCCGAAGCACCCCGAACAATTCTCGAAGTCGTTCATAAACCTTGTCAGAAATGTAAAATTCGCTTTTGAAGAAAGAACGGCACATAAATGAGCGTTTTTCCTTATATCAAATTTATTTTATTTGTAACACTTTTTGCACATTTACACAAATAACTTAAAAGACAAAAGAAATAATTAAACATGGTGTACAAGGGCGGCACTTATTGCTAATACTAATATCTTCCAAGCAACCCACCCAAAACGTTTCCGTTGAAACTTAGCTCTTTTTTAAACCAAGCCCGTGATTGATCGACAAACGTTTTACATTCTACTAATATTTCGAACGACTATATTCTAAACATCTATTCGAAGACGAACACGGAAACGATTTGAATGGTTCCTATCGCTTTTCTTTCTAGACCTACTGTGCGTGTGCGATATTCGCATTCCCTCGGATACACTTGTGCCGATTTATGAACGCGGTAGGGTGAAATTCGCATTACTCCGAGTGAAAATCCTTGTTTTGAAACGAAACCTAATACAACCGGAGAAGAGAGCCCTCTCTCTATTTATTTGTGCCAACAGGTACAGCAGCGAACTGGCCACCTACATATTGGCCACTACTCTAAATCTTTATATGTAAATGCATGGGTACAATTGTAGTATTATAGTGCTAAGACTGCAACTTTGCGCGTACTAGTATCACTCTACAAGAATTCGTTTCTATGGTATCGATCGCCAAATTTGGAGTAGGTAGGTACAATAAGAGAAAAAAATGATATCGTGATATAAGTGCTGCTATCTGTTGATTGGTCAGACAATCTTGTTTTCCAATTTTCAGCCGGTATGAAACTGTCCCCCCATTGCTTTACTTTGCAGCATAGAACCTCATAGAAGCATAGAACACATCTTTGCAGTTTAGGCTTGTGCTTGCTCGGTCACTGCGCGGTTCGATCCGATCTCGTACATTCATCAAAACGTACTAGTTCGTACACTTAGTACTATTAGTACTAATAGTACGTGACTCGTTCGAGCGATACCTACCCTGCGTTCCGAAATAGAATTATATCGCTAAAATCGATTACGAAAGTATGAAGTGAATGGCTTATGATCCATTGTAATTCTATTACGGACCGCAGGGCTACTGTCCTACTCTGCTCACTGTACGATGATACCATTCAGTTCGTGCATTTTAAGACTCACAGAGTATTTTAGATCGAGTTAATGTTTGATATAGGTAATTTATATTTTGTAATGTTGAATTAATATTTACTTTTAAGGGTCCATGCTACTTAAACGTCCCCACAATATTGCTGATTCATGACAGAAAATATTTGTTTAATGAGAAATAAATAATCACACAAGTTGTCGAAGAGTTGTTTTAGGATTTTTGCATAGAATTCATAGCAACCTAGAAAAAAAAACGAAAGTTGCTGAAAATCACGTAAAACTGCTCTTCGCGTATTTCTCATTGGCGATTTCTCAGATAATTTTGGAAACTGAAATTCAAGCACCCGTAAGTTAAAAGTGTACAGAATGGTGAGATTGATTTATTTTTGCCAAACAAAAATTGTTACTAGGTGTATTTATCCATCAAACATAACCAACTTTTGCGTGCGATTTCCACATACAAATTTCTATGGAGGGCAGCATCGATTTGAATTTCGTTCAAACGGCGGCGCAGAACGCGCCTTCCGATTTCAGTTTCCGGTGAGAGCACGTCCGTTTGCCTGAGCAAAGCTCGATGTGTACGTACGAGCAGTGACCGCACAGTGATGGTGGTATTGTTTTGCCGGCCGCTGTGTGCGTGGGCAGAAATACCTATATCTGAGGAAGGCCGTCGGGAGACCGGGCCCTTAAAGAATTAATTATTAATATTAGAATTAATTAATGACAAGTACAAGTACTAAGGAAACATAATAAAACAGGATTGCACATCAACCATTTAATGAAAAATAAAAATAGCCAGGTAAGTTTTACATATTTCCATGCACCTTCAATGAATTATTAAAAATGGTCAGTATTACATATTTCCGTGCAGAAAGAGCAACTGCGACACTTTAGTAGGTTTTAAAAGAGTTCTTCTTGCATTAATGACTTGTCCAGCACTTGAAAAGACCCTTTCACAGGAAACGGATGTAGCTTGTATGCACAATCTTTTTATCATGTAAGCATACAAACGGGGGTATGTAGTTTTATGAGTGTGCCACCAATCTAATGGGTTTGCTTTACGGTTCAAATACCCCTTATTCAGATATTTGTCGAGTTCACGAATTCCAGCGGCTACTTGGTTCTCTGGACGGGTAATTTGCGTCATATCCGCGTCCCATTCATTCCATATGCTATTTACTACAACTCCAGCTGTACCATTTTGTTGGTCCGCAATTGTGTCTATAACTTCAGGAGTGGTTTCATTTTCCAATCTTATTTCACACACTCTTTTTCTCAAATGAGTAACGGCTTTGTTGTAGGAGTCTGTGGTTCGGAAGCCTTTTTTTTTGAACCTTGGGTCTAATAGAGTGCTCTCTGAGTATAAGGCATTGTCTTCTAAGTGATAGAATCTTCCATAAATTTCGTCCTTTAAAATCTTCAAAATTTTGGGGATTTCTTCATACTCATATGGGACTGCTAAACATTTCGTCACATGTGATGACATCAACTGAGAAAATACGAGAACTTTTGATAACGTCACGTTTTTTTCAGCACTTATTTCGTTAGTTATTTCATAAAATGGCTGCAATATCGGTACCAATTTTTCAATGATTATCCATTCTCGGGGTTGCATTGAGAGGTCACTTCTCAAAAGTGCTAATGTGCTGATAACAGCGTCTTTTATTTTTATAAGACGATTCAGCGCATCATAGCACGAATTCCACCGTGTCGGGCATTCTTGTTTCAATTTAAGGATTGGAAGGCCCATTTGTTTTTCCATCTCCTGCAGCTTTACGAGACCAATATTGCTCTTTTTAAAATATTCTATAATGGCCTTGGCTTTGTCCAGAATATCTTTGATGGGCTTAATGGCCGCTTGAACTGCCAGATTCAATAAATGCGCAAAACATCCTACTGAGCGCCAGTCACCCAATCTGACAGCTGCCAGTATGTTAGCAGCATTATCGCTGACAATGCAGGTAACTTGGTGAGATAATTGCCAATCCTGTAATATCTGTCTCAGGAACGCAACTAAATTGGCACTTGTGTGCCGTTCATTATAGTTTATGCATCCTAATAAGACCGATCTTAGCTTCGTTTCATGGTCTATGAAATGGCCCGTAACCGCAATGTAATTTTCATTGGTCAATGATGTCCACGCATCTGTAGACAAACAAACGGCGCGCGCTTCATTAACTTTATGGTGTGCCTTTTCGAATATCTCCACATAAGTTTTGGGGACCAATGTATTTGCTAGCGTTTTACGAGTAGGGAGCCGATAGCCCGGACAATGAGAAACCATTTCTATAAATTTTTTAAATTCCACTTCTTCTACCATTCTAAATGCGTGGTGACCTTTCGCTATCATAGCCACTAGTTGTCTGTCGACTTTTGCCGTTTTGCTAAGTGGTGGTGGCTTATGGACGTAATTGGTTATCTGATTTACATTTCTTGATGATGATGATGATGGTGGTACAATCAATACATCATCCAAGTTGCTAGTTTCCTCTCGACGACCAACCGTTTCATTGGTCAACAAAGATGGCGGGTTTGGAACAGTCTCCGCAAGTTGTCTTTGGATGGTCAGCGACACAGTGGGATGTTTATTTTTCAAATGGCGACCTAAATTTCCTAATGAACCACTTTTAGTACTCAAATAAAGCGAACAGTATTTGCATTTCGCACGATTTTCCTCTCCATCAAAGTGTAGCCATATATTGCTTCTTTTAGTTCTGTTTGGCATTATTGCTAATATTAGTGACGGTTAATGTAAATATAGCACATGCAGTTAGTTTATTAGTGCAAAATAACATAAAATGCTTTCACCCCAAACAACAAACCAAAGCAAATATAAGTAAACTTGACACCACACTGAAAACTGACACCAAAATAAATTCAAGCCGAAAATTTCACCAAATATGCTATGCGTTTTGTAACGGTCGTATATCAGAGCAGACTAGCTAGCTAGTACTAGTAGAGTAGCCAAATCATTTAAACATCTCGACAAAAAATAACGACATCCCATGTTGCAAAAACTGAACGATGTCAATTCACTTAACATTAGACCTATGTATATGTATAATGTAATATACCTTTTGTATTCGATTTATTATCATCAACGCGAATTGCAAATGATATATTATATTTTTTTTGGATTATGTTGAATATAAGTATGTATTGAATGAAAAATGAAAATGAAAATGAAAAATTTATTTATTTCAATTATTATAAATTTACAAATCAGGGTATGTATCCAGCGGTCCCCAACGTAAGCTAGGCTTGAATCTTGGGGCCCAGGTGACACGATTGACAGGTACAAATTACATTTATTGTCCTCGACGCCCTGCTTAACAATAGGTACTTGTTTCACAATTTAAAAAAAAACTTACGCTAAACATGCAAAGTGAGTGTGGTGTGTTGTGTGGGTGAGGGTGTTTATGTGTGGAGGTGGGTGTTTGTTAAAATATAAATATTATTGTGGGGGAGGTGGGTGGGTGTGGCGTAGTGGGGATGGAGGATAGAAGGGGATAGTGACCTGCCTATATTTGGTGTTCTAGAATATTTTCAGTTTCTTTGTAATTTTGAGTTAGTATCTGTTCTATAACGGTTTTGACCTTGAAGACCGATATACCTCTAATATCGCAGACTTTTGCAATCTTATTGTATACAAACTGATGTATAAAGGGAGGCAGTCGTTGTGCAAATGATGTGCACACTCTGGAAGTGGGTATTCTATAGACTCTCTTGGTAACAAGAGAGGCACATTGTTTTGATCCCAGAGTGATTTTATGAAGCATGCAGGTAGCCCTCACAACGAAGAGTTGTCGTACTGTCAGGATTTTATTTTCGGAGTAGAGCGCCGCAGTTGAGTATCTGAAGTGTTTTTTCAGCATGACTTTTATTACTGAGCGCTGTGCTCTTTCCAATTCTATTAAAAAAGTTTTACATGCGCCGCCCCAGGCCAGGATACAGTACGAGAGTACTGACTCACACAGAGCTTTGTAGACCATACGAACGATGTATTCTTCGGCTGAATTTCGTAGTAGCTTCATAAAGTACATAATTTTTCGCACACGACCTGCGAGCGCTCTTATGTGAGCTTTAAATGACAGATTTTGATCAATGATCACTCCGAGGTACTTAATGGAGTCAGAACTTTTGACACTGCCACAGTTGCAGTCTACAGAAGGGTCCATTTCAGAAATCTGGCAAGTGTGAATCTTAAGGTCCGGAAGAGACGGTGGTCTGGAGGCTGCGGTTTTGTGGAACCCCAAGTATTTTGACTTGTTCGTGTTTAGTGTCAATAGGTTGTTGTTCAGCCAGTCAGCCACCACACCAAGGCCACGCCGGGCACTTCTAAATACCTGTTTCCAGTCCTCACCGGTAAACAATATAACTGTATCATCAGCGTAGCAAAGTATTTTGGCGTTCGGGATTTCAAGTCTCATGATATCGTTCATGTACACCAGAAAAAGTGTGGGACCAAGGATACTACCTTGGGGCACTCCAAATTCAATTGGGAGTGCTTCACTCTTTAAGCTGGTGCCAACTTTAACACATTGTTCTCTATTAGATAGATAGCTCTGGAACCATTCTAGTGCAACTCCTCTGATACCAATAACTTCTAGCTTTTTCAGCATGAGGGAAGCTGAGACCGTGTCAAATGCCTTAGCCAGGTCTAGAAAGACACCCAAGCAGCTTTTTCCACTGTCAAGGAGACTTGTAACGTGACTGGCCAAGTGAACGACAGCATCTTCGGTCGACTTACCTTGCCTGAAGCCAAACTGTCCGTCAGAGAGGAGTTTGTTATCTTCAAGGTATTTAATTAGCTGTTGGCTGATTACCTTCTCAAGGATCTTGGAGCAGATACATAGGAGGGATATGGGCCTATAGTTGTTAGGACAGTTTTTAGCACCATCCTTATGTATAGGTGTTATCATAGCTAGTTTCCAAAGCTTTGGGAACCTGCCCGTTGAAAGACTCAGATTGCAAATGTAGACAAGTGGTTCGAGAATTATGCTCTTTATGTGTTTAAGTAAGGGGGCTCTCATTCCGTCGTGACCAGGAGCACTGTCATTTTTTAGTTTACTAATTATGGAGTCAATTTCAAATAAGTCTGTAGGTCTTAAAAAGTAAGAACTCACTGGGGTATTTGTGTTATTAATTTTGTCCGATAGAGCTGTTTCTGTGGATGATATGTTTGTAAGTATTTTGTCAGCCAAATTCTTGCCAATAGAAGAAAAATGTTCATTACAGTGATTCAAAGACTCTACCGGATCTTCGCCTGCGTTAAGTAGTTCAGTAGCGGTATTGGGTTTGGTTTTAATTTCACATATATTCTAGTATAGTATAATATAGTCTAGTCTAGTATAGTATAGTAATATAGTATTCTAATATAGTATAATATATAAAAGATGACAGTAAAGTTTTATTCAAAGTCAACTTTTCTGTGTAATGTTTAATGAACGATTTTAATGTTACATGATTTGGCTACTGAATTTGTTTAGGAAGAACTAATAACGTTTTTCATAAGTACTTCGGAACAAGTCATTTACTCGTACTTACATACCCATTCTTTTCAGAACAATGAGGGGTTTTCCAAGTCAAATTAAAAAAGAAAAAGTAGTACCGAACGACTCAATAGATGGCGCAGCCTGTACTAAAAGTGTCAAAAAATGTCTTCCTGGCAACACTGGATTCTTTTGATTTTGACACTTCTTCTTTGCTTCTTTCTTTTTTATGGTTAATCCATGCCTCAAATGTATTATTGCTAAGATCCATTGTTCTTTCCGTAATTAGTTATACTGTGTGTTCCTATATTTTTACAATTTGCTACAACGCATGGGCTGACCATGTTGAAAGTTGAATGAAATACCAAGCTATTAACGTAAGTAATATAGATAGAAAACAACACAATATAAACACAACAAAATAGGAATGTCTTTATGAAGGGTGTTGTTGGATTTAACAATTGAATTGACAATTTTTATCTTGCTGCCCACAGATTAAAAAATAATCTTTGCTTTTTGACACTTGAAAGCAGGGTAACGCCATCTGTGTTTACCTCTGAAAGCTTGATCAAGGTCAGTCTGGAAAACCGCTCATTTAAACTTTTATGTCATTGGCATAAGATACAAAATTTCCGAACAAGATCGGGATCGCCGTTGTGTGAGTCAGTTTTCTTCTGGCTCTTTCATTTCGCTCGTTCGTCTTCTTCGTCTCGTTCTGTCTGACTGAAATGTACTATAAGACTCGCCCTGCGGTCCGTAATAGAATTACATAGATAAAAGCTATGAATGAATTAAAGTGTGAGCGATGACTGGTCCGTAATTTGTGAGCTAGCAAACGATGTGAAAGATAGCTTATGATTCGGACCGCATTAAAAAGATACATCTTAACCATAACCTCTTATCACAGAATACAATACGATTATTTGATTTTATTTCGTCAAAGTGCCGTGATTCGTGATGGAACAAGAAGAGTTTGTAGCACTGTTCTTTAACGTAGACTCAGATAGCGACGAAAAAATATATATACATATAAATTCTTCCTTTTCGACGAAAAGTTCCACACGACTTTTTATTTGTTTCTCTCATGGCCGAATAAAACATATACTATGATTTGTCTGATCTGAACTGCTGAAATAATGGAGTGAAAACAATTTTTAACATTCCATTCCGTTCAACGCTCACATCGCCTCACCTCCGTCGCATGAGCCATGAAAGTCATACGAATGAATGAACGCATTTGCTTCACTCATGGATTATTAGCCATTCACCTCATTCATTCGTAATCGATTTTAGCGAAATAATTCTATTTCGGAACGCGGGGCGAATAAAAAGATCCGAACTGAATAGTTCTGTCTCTTTCACTTTAAGGAATGATGTCTTATTAGTACTGTAGTACTGTACTACACAAGCCTATTGCAGTTTGTTTGTTTGTTTGTTTCTTTGCATTGCAGTGACTGAAAATTTAAAAAATATTAACTTAAAATAAGCGGTCGTTCGACTGAATTCTATTTGAGTATCATAATTTAAAATAAAATTCACGATGTATCACTGTGGGATGAGGCAAATGGAAGAGAAGCATGTTGCAAACCAGGTAGATCTAATGGTATGGAGTAATAGGCTGGATCTATTAGCGCTGAGCAACTGTAAAGGTTCGTGAATTCATAAATCTTATTCCATAAAGTTCCTTTCCTGGAACATCAAGCCTTAGGACTAGTTGCAGGTTTTTTCCGCAACGAGACGAGACTGTTTTTCCAGCGATACAGACTAGTCTCAATAGTTGCAGTTGCAGAGCGTTTCCTGTAGTGGACCCATTATGCATCAAACCATCAGGACCTGAATGGTTTTATTACTATTCCCAATTGATAACTAAGTAAACTAAACTTTCTTTATCTCGCTTGCAAAGCTTCGTCTCAACTAAAGATGTGTCGTCCAAAAACTATAGGTATACAACTTAATTGAGAGCCGGGGCGAAGACTGTTTGCGGGACTGATTTTGAATATCAATTGAACTCCGTCATAAATTACAATAATTAATTATATTTCATTGTTTTACTGATATTAATCTGAATCTGCTCCGATTTTACAGATTTTGAGTCGGTGAGACATTTTTAGTATAGTGTTCAGTGTATGTATTATAAATGTATAAAAAACACAAAAGGTTTACTTTACGTTACAACTGTACCAAATACCGTTCGATTTCAGTACATTTTTTTTCAACATGTCGCAATTAGTTTAAAAATGGAGAAGGTTACACGTGTCATGCGTCCATAGAGTAAATATGGCGGAATTTATTTATTGGAATGCATTTAATTTATGTCCGGTCGACTAGTTGACCAACAAGTTGATACATGGGCAGTTACCTTTGCTCTATCCCCGCACCTCATACTTACCCCGGCTCTCAATTAAGTTGTATTCCTATAGTCACATTTTGCAACTACCAACTACTTTTATCCGACATTGACAAAATGCTTTTAATTCAGTCAAATATAAAGAAAAAATTACCTGTAAAAATTCTATGATAATAATTATTGTTGCCGTGTTGCCTATGCATTTTTTGTAAACATTCTACTTATTAATTTGCAGGATCCGGGACATACTGGGATGATCCCCGTGGGTCCCGGACACCTGGCAATCCTATTTTAGGCAAATAGTATATTTAGTATAAATAGTAGATTTAGGTTCACTTATGATCTTTTACTGATGGGTTCCATATTAATATCTTGTTTTAGGTGAGGTACAAGTTCATAGACTGCATTGGCAAAAAGTATGGACTCTAGGTCCTCCTAAAGACAATGATATTGTCACAGCTATAGCATGGCGGCCTGATGGAAAGGTAAATTTCACTATTGTTAGAATAAGATTAAGTTGAAAGAAGAAAAGTGGTCAGTGCGATAAGGGGCACATGAATTAATTTTAAAGTCTTTTGCACTATGGGAAAGGCCCTTCATCTACACCCCAACTAGAAAAGTGGAAGCAAGTAGACACTTAGTTCATAAAGATGTTTATTTAGTAATTTCACAGTACACTGATATATAGCTTATGTTCCTTGATACTAATGTTGTTTGTAGCAGGAAAATTATGAAGTAGCTCTTTCTATACCGGTTAATTTCCATTTAATATATTGTTTACAGGCATTGGCAGTTGGCTACAGTTCTGGATGTGTCCGCATAGTGGATATTGAAGACAAAGAGATTCTTCATAACTTCTATCTTGAAAATCAGTCTTCAGATGAATTTGAAGATCAAAAGACGTATGGTGTAACTTGTATCACCTGGCCAGTGAGGACTGGGACTTTGGACAATGATTATAATATCTATGTAAGTATATCCCTGTAATAACACTTACTACTGTAAAGTTAGACAACAATTATTATGTATATGTCGTGCAATTGGCAGATCGTAAAGTATAATATTGAAAATATTTCACCAAAAGTCAAAAATTGTTGCGAAAACCAGCAGGTTTACATGTAAATAAATTTGGGGAGCCGAGCGGAGCAAGGTGACCCTCATAGTTTTAACAGAAATACAATCTGTCTAGGCAGATCATGATATGCCAATGACATATACATAGGTACATAGAATCATCTATCATAATTTAGTTTTAGGGTTCCATACCTGAATACTTGATCAACTTAGGGCAGTTTTGTTTCATAAATTTTATAGGTTTTATCATGGACGAAATCGTCCATGGTTTTATGTAGTCTGTAAGTATGGTTCAATTATTCAAGTTTAATAGCTTATTTAAATGGTATGGATCCCTTGGGGTGCTAAAACCTGACCGGTTTTTATGGATATTATACAAAGTAATATTATAAGTTATAACTTTACCAAATATCGATTTTGTAAATACAATGTAAACAAATAAACACATTTTGTATAACATTGATAGAAAATGGTAGCATAAAAGCTTTCGAACAGATAAAAAAGGTTAACAAACTAAACTTAATATTTCTAATATTACAGGATGACGCATCAATATTCTTGCCAAAGCCACCATCATCAAATAGAACAGAAGAAAATACCAAAGAATTTAAAGAAGTACAGGAACAGACTCAACTGAATATTCTAATGGTGGGTTATGGAGCTGGGTACATTCACATGAGTGTATTCGGTAGATTCCCCTTTGGCACCATCAGCCTGGCCCAACTTGTCAACGATGAATGTGGAGAGTACAAAGTGCTTGATGTCAATTTCTCAGAAGATTTCAGCATAATGCAAGTCCTATATTCAGATCGTGCCAGCAATAGTCTTTTCACAGCACTCATAAACACTAGTGTGCTCTCAGCGTATGCTACTGATGTCTTTATTGTAGCTATTAAACATGGTCAGATCATGCAACTTCTGTCATATCTGGATACAACTATGACTTCTATCAATGAAGCTTGGGAGCATATTTTATTGGAGATGGATAGTAAAATGGCAGATTATGCGGCATCAGTGCCTGAAGGTGGAGTTTCGGCTGATTTCTTGGAATTACTTATGATGGGTTGGTATTTAATTTGAAGAGTTTGCCCTTACATGTGTTGTTCTATGTTCGGCATGCTTAACGTGACCATTTTATTTTTGCTCAAAACGGGACATAATTACTGCCACAGAATCAGTGGCACAATGAAAAAACATACTTTTTGCACTTGAAAATCAAGACCATTTTTGAAAACAATTTTTTTTCTTGAACACTTAATTAAACTAAATAACTCACATTTTATCTGCACTTTCACCAGGATGATACTGGAGATCTAAAATTTTAACTTGTATCCCGTCGTATGGTATAAAATAGTGCACTTTAATAGGATATCTTTGGTGCCGTCGTTTTAGATGGTATCTAATATAAAATGTGAGATTTCCCCAATTTGCCCACAATTCAATCAAAACAAAGTGAAATTTAGTTTTTTTGCGCCGTTATAGCACAGCATTCTTAAAACGGGACAATTCTGCGTTCCGAAACTTTCCACGGGGACCCCCGGACGTATTACCGCAAAAAGGGATTGTCCCGTTCAAAACGGACGTATGGTCACGTTAAGCATGCTAAAGTTTGCTTAGTCTGAAACTCTGTGAAATTTATTATTTATTCACCTACTAGTCTTTTGCCTATGGTTCCACCCGCTCTGAAAGAGTACCAAACTTAAACATGCTGTATCACAACTTAATAATTTGAATTTCAAAAAATCCTTTTGTAGCAAGTGCTACAAAATTTGAAGTTTGTTGGCTCTATAGTTCCAGATATTTTGTGATGAGTGATTAAGTGGTATTTCGCTTTTACATACTATTATGTACTAGTCTGTCGCCCGCGGCTACGCCCATCTTTATTCAATATTTGCCCCGTTTTCGACTTCGGCGTTATTTTATTAACACCCCTTAAAGCGGTATAACTTTGCCGCGACTTCGCCCGCGTGGTTTCAGAATATTAATTCGAATCAGATTGTCCTATAGAACTTTAGCAACCCGTCAGGCACGTTTTTTTTTTTTATAAAGTTGGTTGTTTTTTTATGTTATTAATTTTTATTCAGTGCTTAGGTCTTTGTTTTTTCAGGTGTCCCATCAGATGAGCTAGAATTGTTTCTTCTGCAAGAGTTGACCGCCAAGGGGCTAAAGAAGTTTGGCAGTTCAGTTGAACTGAGCTACTCAACTATTCAGAAGTTGGTTTTAAAGCAGCTCAATGTAGTCGGACAAAGCTTAACATACTATCTATCAGAACTTAGGGGACTGACGCGGGTACCAGACCGATATAAGGTTATTATACTTATTTTTATTTTTAGTAACAATTAGAACATTATTAAAACTCGCGTGAGCTGATAATTTAGTATAAATTATCGGCGGCTGCCAGTGCCCGTTTGACTACGACGGTGAACGCCGCGTCGTCGTCGTCCTGAGAACGACACTCGCCTTGATAATGCCGAAATTGTATCGTTGAAACGGTTGGCATATAGTCAACAACAATCACACGTGAGTGTTCAAGCCGTATGTAATAATAATTTAACAATTATAACCATTCAAATGATGTAATTTTGTTTTCAATGCATGTGCTCGTAAAGGCCTACTTTTTATGCATCAAAATCGAACAAAAAGTCGATTATTTTGCCCTAGGGCTTTATTATTATTATTTTTTTTAATTTGTTAACAATGGTTGGCTAACCTGCAGCCTTTCTTGTGTACCATAGACGTTATACTTTTTTTTCCACTGTTTAACGGCTCTGGATACAGTCCTTTTGAGCCAATTTTAATTTAAAGTTCACAAGATTATATTTGTTTTCATTTCCTCACACTATGCATTGAAAAATGTAGTATGATACACGGGCGTAAAAGTAATAAATTACTCGGTTACGTTTAAAACACTCGCTACGCTCGTGTTTTAAATCGTCCTCTTAATTTATTCCTTTGCGCCCTTGTAGCATAAACTACTATTAAAAGTTTCTCAGTAGGTACACTTTTTTCAACTCTTAAACATTGTGCTGTGGCATCTAAGTGTGCAATGAAATGGGAATTACAGAAACATGGCGAATATCCTGATAGCATAATAATAGGTGTAGTTTTCATAATAGAGTGTTGGCTCCTACACTTAAGTATGGTAGTGAATGTTGGGTATGGCAAGATAAACATCAAAGTACAGTGTATGCAGTGGAAATGCGAATGGAACTCCATATGTGGTTTAACTTTGAATGATAGAGTGAAAAATATCGACGTCGAAATCGTTGCGGCCTGACAGAAGATGTAGTGACTAAAATAGAAAAAGGAATGCTTCGAGGGTTTGGACATGTAGACAGGATGAATAAAAGTAGAGTGACGAAAAAAAATTATGGTGCGCAAGTAGTGGAAGGTGCAGCTCGACCAGGCCGCCCTAGATGTCATGTCAAAAGTCTCCGGAATAGAAGAGCTTGTATGACTAAATTGGTGGATCTGGAAGATGCAATAGAGGTGTGTCTGGATCGTAGTAGATGGAAATCTGCAGTCTGAAAGTCAAATAATTGGTATTTTGTTCAACTGTGACATAATGTGAAACATTCAAATTCAAAATCCAAATAGTTTATTTTGCAAAGTAGGTATATAAAATACACGTTTCACAAGTCAAACACGTTGGGACACGTTGTTCACGAAACGAACGGAGTTTCGTAACAGACTTTGGACACCATTGACGTTTTGGGTAGCACGTCAATGTTGGACACAATACTTTATCCACGACCATCAAGAATATAGTCTTCGCGTGACATTATTTATAATATTTACGATTAACAATTTCACGAAAAATTAGAAAAAGAACAGTCGTTCATGGACATCGGGTGCGTTGTACGGTATTGCTACCTGGGGGCCAATTAGAAGCCACGATGAGGAAAGAGGGCGTGACTTAAGAAATTAGGCCGGGACTTATTTATCGTCGCTGTTTGGCTCTCTAGCGGCGTTATAATTAATTAGACCAATCACAGCACAGAACCCGCTTTTCATGTTGAAAAATTACCTCATTATAGTATGGGAGTAGATAAATCAATTTTACATATTCACGCGATTTCGCCTAAGGTGAAAGTTAATTGAAGTTAGATTACACGCAGGGGAGACATTTGGCCCGTTTCTCTTTTTTCATCCCTTTAACACCTTAGTGCATCTTTACTACACAATAAATTATAACAAATTACATAGGTATTAACAATATGTTAATAAATATATATTGTGCTTTTTTAAGCTTTGTTTATTTCTTTGGTTGACTTATTAATATTAAAACAATAAACATACGTTTTTACTTGATATATTTCGGCTCACGGTATATAATATATAATGCTGTTATGGGGTAGAGCCGCGGATACAGACGCAGTCTTTGTTTTGCAGAAGAGAGCAATTCGGGCTATTTATAATATGAAGCACCGGGATTCATTAAGAGAAAAGTTCAAAGAAATTAATATATTAACTGTTCCTTGTGAATATATTTACCAAGTCCTTAGATATGTTAGAAAAAATGTTGAGTCTCTCCCAAGGCTTGGTGAGCAACATTGTAAGGAAACCAGAAATAAGTATAAACTGGCTTTTCCAAAAATCAGACTCGCCAAAGTGAGTACCTCTTTCGTAGGACATAGTATAAGATTTTACAATAAACTTCCAAAAGAGGTCCTTACTTTGTCAGAGAATAAGTTTAAACAGTATATTAAGCAGGGCCTACTGAAAAAGGCATATTATAAAACAAATGAATATTTGGATGATGGTGAAGCATGGTGTTATAGTGATACTGATTTTGATGATAGTAGGTAATAATTGAATTAATTAATATAATTTCCTAACTTTTGATTCCTCTTAAGAGTTAACATTAATTAATTACAGACTGTAAAAGGAAATAGACTATATGAGACAGGTAGGCAAAGATATATATGTTTTTCTTTTTTCATTAACCTGAATTCCTGCTGTCTTGTATTTTCTTATCCCTTGGTTAAAGTAGATATAAGTAATTTGATGTATAGTATAAGTCTATGTTAAAAAAAAAGACATGATCTTGCCAAGTTTCTTGCCCGTTCTTCTTAGCAAGACTAATCGAATGGGCGGAGGTAGGCATGTATTTATATACGAGTATGTAACCTATTACTATGTAGTATATAGGATGGGATTTGGTCGGCCGCCTGGATTCGTGCTGGGGGCTCGGTTGGTGATCATTGAACCTTGTTCCTGGTCCCTGGCCGGGTCTCCGGTATGGGTTCGGGCGGTTGATTGGATTTCACCTTGTATAATAATATTTTACCTATAATTTTAATCGTATATATATTGCTACATAAATTAAATAAACATTTAATCTAAGTAGTTCATGTACATTTATTATTTTATTACATATATTTTTATAAGATTAAAATTTGACTTGTGAAACGTGTATTATATATACCTACATTGCAAAATGAACTTTTTAAAATTTGAAACTTTTAATACATCATTCGACTGATGACGGTTCCATACCGTGGGCCGAAATATATCGAGTAAAAACGTATTTTTATTGTTTTAATATTAATAAGTCAACCAAAGAAATATTAAAATTACTATCGATTGCACATATGCATGTCGACTTACCTCATCGCCGCACAAGCAGTCACGTTTATACGGCCAAGTTTTGGAGTCAATTTTAGCAAGGGTTATATGTAGGTACGCATGATGATTGGCTCCAACCGTTTTCGGTCAGGCGACCACTTCGACTCCTAGGCGGTACGACGGCGGCGCGGCGTGGCGCTGGTGCCCCCTAATATGGCTAATGTATCTAATCTTTTTTGTAAACCCCACATTGACTGCACGTGTGAATACCGTCTATATAAGTTTTAAATCGTCACGTTTGGCGTCGAGGTCAGTAACAGTTTTGCACTGCACATCGAAATCGCGTGCTTGCCTCGCTGTGTTGCCAATCCTTCCCATTTAGAGGGCTCAATATTGCATCTTTTCATGTGTCGCTTCTGAACATCTTTGTTCAACCTGAAGACTTGACCGCCCTATTTTCGCTTGCCATCCTTCAGTTCAGAATAAAATATGCATTTCGCTATTCTCTCCTCGGACATTAGCGTGTCCACCGAAGTTTTTTTTTTTAATGTATGCATTTAATTATATTTCATTAAAACCGGTCCGTAATAAGTGTATCTGATATACCTACATTACATTACATAAATAAATATATTTTTATGCATCAAAACCGAACAGAAAGTCGTTTTTTTTTTTTATTTATTTATTTACAATGGTTGGCTAACCTGCAGCCTTTCCTGTGTACCATAGACGTTATACTTTTTTTACACCGTTTAACGGCTATGGATACCTTTGAGCCTTATATCCTTTTGAGCCAATTATAATTTAAAGTTCACAAGATTGTATTTGTTTTCATTTCCTCACACTATGCATTGAAAAATGTAGTATGATACACGGGCGTAAAAGCAATAAATTACTCGGTTACGTTTAAAACACTCGCTACGCTCGTGTTTTAAATCGTCCTCGTAATTTATTCCTTTGCGCCCTAGTATTTATTCGTGTAAATTTTTACAGATGATGGGATTAGAAGAGAGTGCAGCCACAGAAGCCATTCGAGCCAGCTTTGCCTTCTTGAATAAATGTCTGGAATTGCAAAAGCAATAAATTACTCGGTTACGTTTAAAACACTCGCTACGCTCGTGTTTTAAATCGTCCTCGTAATTTATTCCTTTGCGCCCTTGTAGCATAAACTACTATTAATTTAATTTAATTTACAAATTTATTCGTGTAAATTTTTACAGATGATGGGATTAGAAGAGAGTGCAGCCACAGAAGCCATTCGAGCCAGCTTTGCCTTCTTGAATAAATGTCTGGAATTGCAACAAGTTATAGATGTCTCAATGCGAAATTACAAGGCTTTCTTCAGGTGGCTCTTTGTGGTAATAGTCCGCCTCCTCGATGAACAAACACCGAGCGAAATTGTAAAAATAACACAACAGGAGTTGACGCATATTGCAGACTTCCTTTACAACTTTTACAATGTCAAAAACGAAGGCGACGAAACCTCTGAAAAACCTGTAAGATTCAACCTCGAAAGACTCGGACAGTACTTACAAAATCAGGGTTTGACAATACTACCAGATGATGAAGAGAACCCATGGCACAAGTTTTTAGCAGAAAACCCTTGCTTACTCAAAGATAATGAAACTATATTTTCAATGCCAGAATTTAAGAACTTTTCTCTTGTGCAGCAGCAACATTATCTAAAGACCACCATAAACAAAGTATTTGATGTCTCCGAAAAAGATATTGGCAAAAACTTTTCGCTCGTATATAACCTGAAATGTTTTGAAGACAGGACTGGTGCCAATTCTATAGATAACTTCAGAGTATCTCAGATATTCGATGCAACTCAACAACGATTTATGGTAGCGTTTATGAACAAGGCCAATGGCAAAGAGGGTGTCTCCTTTATGACTATAAATATAAAGGAAAAAGAGTGCAGCGCTGGTGCTATAAAATATTATTTTTCACCTTGTCTGGTACAAACCTGTAATGAAGATGTAACTAATACTGACCATGATCCAGTTCCTGTATTAGATCTTCAATTTTATTCAGGAGACTACTTATCGGTACTTGTCCGTCATCCCCACGCTGAAGAAAGTAGCATTTTCGTTCAACTGCCTCTAAAAATAGCCATTGACAACTCAAATGAATTTAATATGAAGTCAATATCTTGCATTTTTAACGAAAAAGTCTCCAGAAGAGATATTTCCCCATTGCTGGATCAGGGAGTTTACAAGATCCTGGAGAAAATGGATGGTTATCAGATAGCAGTGTCTGGAGGTCGTAAAGTAGCGGTAGTTCTATCAAAGACTCACCGGAAAGTGAGGGTATTTGAGATGGAAGTCGATGGGGAAGATGATGAGGATGAAACATTAGACACAACACCTCAATCACAAAATACTACACAGATGAGTGATACTAGTCAAAACACTCCAGATAAATCCACTGTACATGCTGAAGATAACATTTTCTTAGAGAAATAAGAATAAAAACAGTAAGTAAAATATAAAGTTGTTGTGTCTATTCCCAAGTATTTTACAAAATCTTTTATGACGTATTATTCAAAAACTATCGATTTTGTACATATTGAATAATGTACATTAGCTTTGTTATCTTAATTTTAGTAATAATTGTCTTGATCTAATCTACTATATACTTATTCACTACAATAATATTTATGTACATTTTTTTAAACTAAATATCTGATATCTACCATGTAAGCAATACCATTAATCAGTTAAAAGCAACATTCTGTAATCTATCTTGTAATAATATGAGTTACATCTAAATCAGACTTCTTTGTGGGGATTTAATCTGAATATTCTCAAACACAGAATTGAAATCCGTATCCAACCCTTGATTATCAATGCCATAGAGCAACTGTTCAGAAGATTGGTTCCGACTGGGTCCTGGCATAGGTTGGGTCATTGGGGTTACAGGTCGAGTGGTAGTGGTGCGGTTGTAGACCTCATCTCCACCGTCATCCTCTTCATCTACTTCATCAACTGGAAGAGACAGAGCAGTTTTGCTCATGAAAACTGCACATTTTTTTTCTAAAGTTCATACTTTTTTAAAATATTTATATAAAATGACCAGTATCAATATGTTTAGTTACACAAAATTTCCAGCGTATCAAAACAGAGTGTCCTGAGTATCAAAATATACATTTGATACCCTAGTTTTTGAAATTACATACTTCACGCCTGTGTCACAGAGAGACTAGATTTCTGTTTGGTACGATCCCAAAAAGGAATTTTCTTGAAATATAACTATGGCATAAATACAAAGACTGTCTTTGTAGGCCTAAAAATTACATTAAAATAACATATATCATCACAACACGTCAAAAACTTGTACACCTACTTTTACCATACTTTTAGTGCAAATATATTTAGGGAATGAAAGTTTTTAGGTTTCCGTAAAAGTGGGTCATTTTGTGTAAAGAACTGGACATTGTGATTCATTTTGGGTATTCATTCAATTTGGGGGGGGCTTCTCTGCAAATGACAGTAATATGATATTCATGAGCATAGATGGCAATAAAGGGGGAGGTCTTGCCAAAAGAAAAAACTATTGTTTAAACAACAATATTGATTTTGTAATATACATAGATAACTAAAATTATGTCAGTTTTGTAAGACGGTGGGGTCATTGGATAATGATGATAAGATGATTGTAGAGGGGCTTGGTTGAAAATCGGCAAAAATCGAGGACATAATACATATATGGACAGCCCTATGTGGAAATTTTGTGTAAGTAGACATTTTCATACACTGGGCTGCTATTCTGGCATTATTTTTCAGTTGCAATATGAGTCGTTTGACTTTTTTTTACAATAAGATTATTATGCCATGCAATGTTAAGTGGAATGACTAAGCCTCATCAAATAGATAGAAACTATGGAATATAAGGAATTCTCACTATATCTGTAGAAAATCTCTTAAAATCACCTGAAATCTGCATTAGCAGTTTTTCTGCACGTGCCAGAATAGCTGACCAGAGGGCCTATTATGTATCTTTAGTTGCCATCTGGACTTGGTGTCTATCATCAAAAACATAGATATACTATCGAATTCCGATTGTCTAAGGATATGTTCGCACTTGAAGTGACGACACAGTTCGTAAATAGTGCCACACCGACTAAAGGCAATTTTGAAACATCCGTTTTTAGCATTGTTTTTGATGATAGGCACCTATTCCAGTTGGCAATTAAAGATACAGAATACAGGGGCAGTCCATCTATTACTTATCTTTAGTTGCCAACTGGATTGGGTGCCTATCATCAAAAATAAATAAAAACTGAACTTTCAAAATTGCCTTTAGTGGGTATTGAACTATTTATGAACTGTGTCATCACTTCAAGTGCGAACATATTCTTAGACAATCTGAATCTTTGTTTTTGATGATAGGCACCCAGTCCAGTTGGCAACTAAAGATACTTAATTGGCCCTCCGTTGGTCATAATGATACACTAATGGATCAAAATAGTCAAATGCAGGAGTTACTATCAAAACAAAAGCTGATAGGTTCAACTTCATGTTGTTTGGGTACTGTCATCATTTATGTTATTGACACTTTGAATGTAATGTTCCAATCATAGTTCCAATAAACTCTAGCTGATTAACAAAAAAATTACCTATGCAAAAGACATCCAAATCCATCCCTTTTTTATCCTGACAGATATTGCTGCTATGAAATGGAAAACTTACTAATATTTTTTGTTCATCACTTTTATAAAATACAAGTACCTGGTACAACTGCTCTCCCATCATATTTGTTCCAATCTTTTCTCAGTCTGTAGTATATCACAGCACAGCCAATAATTACAATGATGGACACAACTATGGCTACCAATTTCACAGCATCTATGGCATTGAAAGTGGAACCCTTGACAATCAAGTCCACTTCACCAACTGTAATGCCTGAACCATCCAGTTTCTTTGACACACATTTGTAGAAACCGGCTTCATCAGGAGAAACATTCTGAGAACAAAATTAGTAATAAATCAAAGTGTTACATAAGGTTGTATGTAGATTTGGAATTCTTTCAACCAGAAATTCAATATAACTTTGTCAATGTTGTAAATGAACTCAAGAATCTGAAGATAATTCATAAAATTTGTGTGTAACATACATCGATGTGCAGCTTTCCAGAAAGAACTTCATATTTGTATTTCCGCTCATCATAGTCATGACCTCCAATACCAATCACTTTGTTTTGATTGAGTAGCCAAAACATAAAATTATGGTTGTAATCATTGCTGTTGCAATTGAGCACAGCTGTTGCACCGACTGGAACCTCCGTCACAACAGAGCTTTTGATTTCCGGCACAATATTTGACATTTCTAAATTATTTACAGCTTCAGAAGGAGTTATATCACCCAAGTGTATGACACATTCACTAAAAACACTGGCTTGTGCAAACACACTCCGTGATTGAGTGTGTGCCAAGTTTAAAATTATCTACAAGATGGATAGTCACATGTTCACTTATGTGTAAGTTTATTATAATTCCTCAGTACTGAGTACCTTTCTGCCACATGTGGATACTTCCAAAATAGAATCAGTATCGACTACTTCCACTGGAGTGCTTTATCAGGTGCATAAATACTTCTACACATAGTACTGGTAGCAGCATCCATATAGGAGTCATGACAACATATATGGGCAAATTGACTTTTGTGTACTCTAGCTTTATGCAGATAATGATCTGTGCTGCCATTTTAAGGCCTATAGCTGCTATGTACCACACATGCTTGTTGATGGTACCTCTGAATCTTTCTATACCATTTCTGCAGTGGGAGATCATATGGAACAATACGTAAATTAATAGAATGCTGTCATAAACCCACATCGGTATGAAAACGATGAACCAATTCCAATGGGTTTTTGATTCTAATCTTAAGCATAGGAGAATTAAGAAAACTAGAAATATGAACCACGTAAAAAGAGCTCGGTGAAGGATAGCCATGATCTCTTCTGATGTTGTAACTTTAAGATTTGTGTCACATAATATAAATATATCGCTAAGATCTTGGTTTAACTATTTTTAGCATTCTTTTACAGTTATAAACACGTAACTTTCCATGCTTTCAAATACAGCTCATTTTCTTTTCGGTAGAAAGAAATGACAGACAAACAGCTGATGAAAAATGACTTTACTTTTTAATCAATGTTGTCATGTCAGTTTACGAGTTCGTTTCAAAACGACCACATCAAACAGTGGAGCGACAAAGTTAGGCTTTTCCTAAAATTTTAATTTGTGAAACTTATCTCGTACATTAATTTAGGAATTGGATCCAAATTGTCCAAAATAAAAGATTTTTATTTTATTTACCAATTTTTTTTTTATTATTAAAACATTTTTTTAAATCAAATACACACGAAAGTTACAAGCGTTTAAAAGTCCAGGCCCGGTATCATAATGTTTAATCGCGCGCGCGTGACGCGGCTTAGTTGAATCACAGGTGCGAGGAGCGTGACGTCACACCTCCGACACTCCATATTAATCGCTCTTGTTATTTACCTACACTCTCGCGCGCGCACTGGCTTGTCTACATACGCTTCCGTGTGTGCGTGAGCCAGTATAGGGCTGGCAGCAATCGTGTGAGCGCAGCAAGGAAGAACTTAAGTCCAAGGGTGACTACAAGTCCTATAAGATTAGTGTTCCAGTTATCCATTATGAGAAGTGTTTTTCGGCTGATATATGGCCTGATAACGCAAGACTCAGAGAGTGGATTCCCTTTCGAGGACAAAAACCCCCAGGATTTCAACAGAACAACTAATCCTTTAACTAGTAATACAGGCTTGTCTCTAAATATCGTTTACCAGAATGTGAGAGGTTTGAATACTAGACTTCGTTTCTTCAAAGAAAATGTAATGCTCTTGAACCAAGACATTGTTGCGGTTGCTGAAACTTTCCTTAGCTCATCAGTAGAAGATGCCGAACTAGTTAGTGGTGATTGGACAATTATACTGCGACGAGATCGACCGAAACCATGTGGCGGAGTACTCCTCGCTGCACGACCTGGCCTTTCTCTACGGCGTCACCAAGAGCTAGAAACTGATGACGGTGAAGACCTTTGGGCATCGTTAACTTTAGGAAAAGTTGAATTTAATATTTGTGTTTTTTATATACCTCCAAAGTCACCTGATGCAGTGTATATGAAATGGTTCCAAATGGTGGAAAGTAAGATAGATAACCTTAAAAATGTTATTATATTAGGTGACCTAAATTTGAATAGTGCATCAACTAATGTAAATTGTTATTATTGTTACTTCTTAAATGTCTGTAGTCTGACAGAGAGGAATGAAATTGTGAATTCGTTTGGAGGTAAGTTAGATGTGGTACTGCTGGCAGATAGTGCGGGTGGGATTACGGTGGAGAAGGCGGAATGCGGAAGTCTGGTGCCAAGAATTGATTCATATCATCCTCCCCTTGACGTTACAGTGCCTCTCAGAGAGCTGCAACATATTCACGGATCTGACCACGTAGATCCCAGTAACATTGATAATAAAAACGACTGGTGTTTTAGTAAGGGTGATTTTGATCTTCTTCATAGTCTTATGACTGAAGCTACCTGGGACGATGTAACTAAATCACGGGATGTTGACGTGGCTAATACATTTTTGTATACCATTATCTATGGCATCTTCGACGTGTCCTTTCCCAAAAAGAGAAGATCAAATACTCGTAAGAGAAGATATCCAGTGTGGTTCACCGCTGATATAATAAGATCCATTGCTTGCAAAGCCTCTTTGCATCGGAAGTGGAAAGCCACAAAAAAACTTGAAGACTACGCCCAGTTTAGTGCACTAAGAGCGAACTTAAAGCTGAGATTGGCTTCGGCCTACGAGATGCACATGCGTCATATAGAAGAAAGCATCAAAGTAAATCCTAAAGCATTCTGGCAGCACATCTCTAGTCTTAAGGCAAAGGGTGGCTTTGAGCCATGCGTAAGCCACGAGGTTAAAGAGTATGTTGGTGGAGATGCAGCTTCTGCACTTGCAGAGTTCTTCTCTAGCGTTTTTCTCCCAGATTCTCCATCTTTGAATGCAGAGACGGCCAGCGGAACCGATAGCACTTCTAATGCAAATTTCGTGCACATAGGTAAAATAACAAGATCTGACATTGAACATGCCTTGAAACGCCTGAAGCCTGGAAGCGCTATCGGTCCTGATGGTATTCCCCCGTACTTCTTGAAAGCATATGCTAAGCAGCTGATAATCCCGCTTGAATTCATATTTAATCTCATTATAAGAACGGGGAAATATCCAACTATTTGGAAACTTTCTCGTGTGACACCCATTCCAAAGACTTCTAATACCTCGGAGGTCTCTGATTACAGACCGATTGCTATTTTGTGTTCCCTAGCTAAAGTGTTTGAGTCTATAGTACACAGGAAAATTTATGCACAGGTTCAGCCATATTTAAGCGACTCGCAACATGGATTTAGAACTCGTCGTTCAGTCAACACTAATCTCCTTACTCTTGTTGACATCGCTTCGGGTTCTATGGATAAGCGAGAACATTTCATTCATTCATTTCATTTATTTAATTCATTAACAAAAATATATTGCATTTGAATATGTAAATTATACTTAATACTACGTACTTATGGGCTAAATTACAACTTATTTATAATTCTAATTACAGATATAAAATATATTAAATAAAACCACAATCTTAATTATATTAAGTTTCAAGCTACCTACATGTCATTCACTGTATAAAAACATTTCTCCAACAAGAACTGTTTCAGCTTATTCTTAAACAAGGCATGACTGGTTATTATTTTAAGGTCTGTAGGCAACTTGTTAAATAAAAAAACGGATTGAAATCTTGTTGCATGATTTGCGATTTGCAACCTGGGTGTAATGGCTGTTTTTATGTCCTTGCGTCGGGAGTCTAGTCGTTTTTTTTGTTCTTCCAGAGTCTCATACTTATTTATGTTTTTGATTAAATTTGAGAGAAGAACCAATATGTACAAACTGGGAGCAGTGAGAATACCTAACTGGATGAAATAATTTCTGCATGACTGTTTGAGGAATTCTAACCATTGTACGGATCGCTCTTTTTTGTAATACGAAGGCTTTATTCATATTATACTGGTATCCATTTCCCCAAAACTGAATGCTATACCTAAGTCGCGATTCTACAAGGGCGTAATATACTGTTTTTAATTCCTTGAGACTAACTTCTTCTCGTAGGCTTCTAAGAGCATAGCATGCTGAGCTAATTGAACTCTCAACTGCACTCAACTCCCGCTTCCAACTTAGCAATGAGTCTATATGGATCCCCAGAAATTTAACATCTTCAACCAGAGTAATTGTATTATTCCCCATCTCAATATTTATGGTATCCTTATTGCCAGAGGTTGATCTAAACAACATTGCACTTGTTTTTGAAGTGTTTAGCTTCATTCCATTAATTTGGAACCAGTTATTAAAAACCATTAATGCCTTATTTGATTTTTTACTAAGATCGTCTAAATCATCAGAGGAAATTACAGCATTTGTGTCATCTGCGAAAACCACGAGTTTGATTTCTGGCACAGACTTCATGATGTGGTTTATTAGGTCGTTAGTGAAAAGAACAAAAAAGATAGGCCCCAAAATGGAACCTTGGGGAACACCCTTAGTAATCATTACCGTCCCTGATTTAATAACCCTTTCTTGCTGATCCTCGATAGTTTTAATCTCAACAAATTGCTTTCTGTTTTCCAAATAAGATGTTATAAGTTTCAAGATATTTCCTCTGATGCCGTAATGCTCCAGTTTGGACAACAGAATCTCATGATCAACTAAATCAAAAGCTGAGCTGAGATCTAGGAACAGAGCTGCCACTTTTTTTTTATTATTAAGACTGCAAACCACGTCATCAACCAGAGCGTCAATAGCGTCCGTGGTTCCTACACCACGTTTATAACCAAATTGCCTCTTACTGATCACTTTATTAAAATTCAAATGTAACATAAGTCTATCCCTAATAAGTTTTTCAAATATTTTTGAAGTAACTGGCAGCAAAGAAACGGCACGGTATTTAGTTGGATCAGTTTTTGGTCCCTTTTTGTGTACAGGTAAGACCTTTGCTATCTTCAGCTGATCGGGAAAAGTATCTGCATCCAAGCACGCATTAAAGAACGTTGCAAGTGGTTCAGCTAGGAGATCAATATTATCTTTAATTATTGTAATGGGTATGCCATCAAAACCACAAGATGTCTTCGCCTCCATTTTATTTACTATTTTTGTAATTTCTACTGCATTAACATATCGACACTCCATATCATGTTCAATCCTTTGAGTATTTTCAGAGAGTAATTTTATTGAAGATATTAAGTCCTTTGATTGAATAGGATTCATTTCATTAAAGGTTTTTGAAAATATGTTTGCAACTTCAGTTGGATCATTTATAACTATGTCATTTACTTTTAGCAACATTTTCTCTCGTAAACTGTTTTTTGTTTTATTTCTGTGCTTGTTTACCACCTTCCATATATGTTTAGAAGAGTTCTTAGCTTTAGTTAGCTCTTTCTGTAGTGTAAGCTTTTTTGCTTGTCTAACTACTATTTTAAAGAGTCGCATGTAAGAGCGCCTGTATTTTATGAAATTTGAGTCACGTATAAAAACAGTTTTGGCGTTAAGAATACGTTTCATTTTACTGGATACCCTTATACCCTTAGTCACCCATTTAATTTTAGCACTTTTTCTCAAGTTTAATATTTTTTTAGTATTTTTAAAACATTTTCTAAATAGTTGATTTAGCTTCATGATGAAACAGTTTATCCCTATGTTTTTCCAATCCCGTTGTTGAAACTCTTGTCTGAAACAGTAATTATTCCTTTCATTATAAGTTCTTCGGTTAACCCGAATAAAGTCCTTATTAGTCACATGAGCATTTGAGTTTTTTACACTAATACAGCACGATATTGCTGCATGACCATCTGCCAACCCATTATGGTCTACTTTCATATTCTCAACACTATCTGTAGTTATGTTTGTTAGTATATTATCAATGCATGACTCAGAGTTATTCCGTATAAAGGTAGTTTCATTAATAAGGCATCTAAAGTTGTAACATTTAAGCAAAGTAGTGAATTCACTTAAGTATTTGTCATTATTAAATAAGTTTATATTAAAATCTCCAAGAATAACACAGTTTTTATCAAAGAAGTGCTGCATCAGTTTCTCTAATTTTTCTATAAATTTATCAAAGTTTTTATCCTCTGGATTCCGATAACAACAAAATATTGCGATATTACTTTCCACGTCTTTGATTCCGCAAATTTCAAAACATTGTGTTTGATAAAGAGATTTACACAGTTTTATTTCCTCTATTTTTCGATCTTTACATCCTAATATTAATGTACCACCCCGTTTTTTTGCCGGCCTCGTGTTATAATTTAATAAGCTATATTTTTCTAAAGTAAGCAATGGAGCAGATTTTTCATTTAGGAAATGTTCACTTATACAAACGAAATGAGGGGATTCATCTAAGCCGTCCAAATATAACTCTAAGATATCTTTTTTGTTACTTATGCCACAGACGTTTTGATGAAAAACATTAACTTTTATGTTTTCAGGTATATTTTTACTGCGTTGATCCCTACAGTTTATATCAGATGTTAAAATAAAATCTGTTTTAGGCTCTTCTCTCTGATTGCTCACGAAAAAACTCTATATCCGACCCCTTTTCGTCTGAAACTGCTGTAACACTTTCTGTTTGTGTGCCTACTTCACAGAGTTTACCGATAGTCTGCTCATTCCTACTTGGTTTCATTAACAAATTATTATGTTTCTTAAAATTATACAAATTGTTCTTGTAGTTTATGTGCAAAATCTCCCTAAGTAACAATCTGCAAGCTTGGATTTTTTTAGAAATATTTTTGCTCTCATAATTTTCGTGGTTAAACAATTCAATGTATAATGCATGTGAAAAGTGAGAAGATACAAATCCTAGTAATTTGTTAACCATGATGTCATTCAAATAATTGTATTTTGGGACATTACCAAGCAGTATATTAGTAACAGGTCGATGTTGCATACTTGGACTTCAAGAAAGCCTTTGACACGGTGGATAACGACGTTCTTCTGATGAAACTGTGCGCTATTGGATTTTCACCTGCCCTTTTAAAATTTTTTGCCAACTACCTAAGTGATCGAAAACAGTTCGTCAAACATGGGTGCTTCGTATCAGAGCCGTATCCAACTCGCTCAGGAGTAAGTTAAGGTTCCATTCTTGGCCCGCTTCTCTTCATACTTATGATTAACGACCTTGAGAACGTATTGTGTCATTCATCTTGCTTGTTATATGCGGATGACCTGAAACTGATTCTTGGAGTGAATCATGAAGATGATTGTAGGCTGTTTCAGCAAGATTTAAACGCAGTATATTTGTGGAGTGTCAGGAATAGGCTTGAGTTTAATCCCGGTAAGTGTTATGTTATGTCCTTTTCTCGGTCTCCTCACCCCATACATATGAACTACACGCTAGGCAATACCGATATAGCAAGGGTATTCTCCATAAAGGATCTTGGTGTCACCTTTGACACGAAACTGACCTTTCATGAACACATAACAAACACTGCGGCTAATTGTTTTAAGAGACTCGGCTTTGTTATCAGAAATAGTAAGGATCTTTACGACGTCAGGATTATACAACTACTGTACACCTCACTTGTAAGGAGTAAACTCGAAGCAAACGCTGTTGTTTGGAATCCTCATGAAAGCCGTTATATTCTGATGATAGAGAAGGTTCAGAAAGCCTTCCTTCGCTATCTTTATAAAAGGAAATTTGGATATTATCCATTTTTATACCCCACGTTTTTCCTTTTAGGAATGTTGGGGTACAACTCTTTGAAAGTTAGGCGAAATACGGAGTTAATGTTACTGGGGTGCCGGATCTTGCGCGGTGAATCTAACTGCCCGCAGCTAGTGAACGCCGTGACCTCGTTGTTCGCACCCGACAAATACACCCGAGCGCGCCATCACCGCCTGCTGCACGAGCCGAAGGTCGCGACCGTGGCGCGGCGTCACTCTCCGCTCCCGCGCGCCCTCTATTACCTGAACGCACTGCTGTCAGCTGAACCACAGAGTGATCTGTTTGCTGATAGCTTAATGAACGTTTATAAGGAGTGTTTAGGGTTCTGTGAGAGTGATGCCTGAATGTTATGTTTTTCTCGTCGATTTAAATTTTTGTTATGTTAATTTTAATATTATTTTTTAAGTTTCTTAATTTGTATAGCGCAAAGGGACTCTGTAATGTTATACAAA
The DNA here is from genome assembly GCA_934047225.1 of Ypsolopha sequella. Taxonomy (NCBI): domain Eukaryota; kingdom Metazoa; phylum Arthropoda; class Insecta; order Lepidoptera; family Ypsolophidae; genus Ypsolopha; species Ypsolopha sequella. The sequence goes on from OW203985.1 coordinate 15,932,289, forward strand.
TTTGTCTGAATAAATAAATAAACTCGCGCGGGGAGGTGAGTGTCGCTTCTTTACGTAATAATACTTTCTCGGCTTAGTTGAATCACAGGTGCGAGGAGCGTGATGTACTGTTTAATCGCAAAAACATCGTGTCCCGCTCCTCGCACTTGTGATTCAACTAAGTGGCGTCGCGCGTGATTAAACACTATGCTACGAGTGCAGGAGTGTAAATTCAATTTTTTATACTTATCAACGCTTGTAACTTTTATGTGTTTTTGATTTTGGTAATTGTTTTAGGTTCCAGTCAGATTATTGTACGACATAAGTTACACAAATTAAAATGTTAGGCATATATTGATAAATAAGGCCATTATCAGCGAAAAGTGCTTATTTTAAGTAAGGGCGAACACTGGCCGGTGCGGTGCGGTACGGCACTACTTGTTCTCATATTGCCGGGCCTTTGATTCACGCACAAAAAACTGATAAAAACATATTTCTAGGTATTGCCTTACCCCTCACCCGACGAGTGGTGAGGGAAGGAGGCAGAGACGTGTGACTGCGTTACTCGCGCTGGTGCTCATCATGCAAACCCATCCCGTTTTTATCGGTTTTTTATGCATGAGTCGAAGACCCGGCAATATGAGAATGAGTAGCCACCGGCCAGAGAGCGACTGCTAGCGAACGCAGCTTTAGGTACCATAATATTCCTGCTATTTTAAGTACATACGTATTTTTGAACGCCACTCAACATAGATGGAGTTATGCATGGGCGTAGCCACGGTGAGGCAGGGTGAGGCGCTTGCCCCACCCTGGCTCTGACATGTAAGGTACCTAACCAAACCTAAAAAACTAAATTATCTAGGTACTAAGAAAGTTCACACTCGACATAAAAAAAATGCGATCAAAACTAAAAGCGCGCGCGCGATTGACCGTACGCACGCAGCGGTCGGTCATGCGTACACAAACGCAATCCTGAAGTTAGAGACACATTTTTGGATGGTAGATTTCGTGGTGTAGGTAGGTGTGCCCCACCCTGAGCCCATGGCTGGCTACGCCCATGAAGTTATGAGATCACAATAAAATAAACCACTATTTACCACCAAAAACACAGATTTAGAGTGCGTTCCGAGTCACGACACTATCGTCATTCCGAGTCATTGAGAGCCCGATAACGATAGCCTTACAATCAAATGGTCTGTATGACCTCATAGATGACATCATTAATGACGCCTTGTTGTGCTGTCATCGCCCATGCCTCAGAGCGTTTGCACTGTGAGCGATCTATGAAAAGTGACAGCCTGCCGGCGGCAATTTCAAAATAGGTTATTCGGAGCATAAAAGTATATGATTAAACCATTATTTAAATGTTGTTATTATTTAAATATTGTTATATTATTAAAATATTGTTAGTTAGAAGAAATCACTTCTTTGACCTAGTAAAGTAGTATACCCTTTGTATTCACGTAACGTAAACAAATCTCTACAAATTCTGACACTTTCAGTGTGTCAACTTCCATGTCGCGTTCAAAAGAGTTCCGAATGGATCATAAGTTTAAGCAGTGACTGTAAGGCACTAAAAAGTGATCTAGTGACTGATAGACGCCATTTTTCATTCTGAACGACTTGATGGGCGTGAGAACCTTGATGGTAGTTTAAGCACTATTAGCGCTTAGAGCCCAAAGCGCCGCGCGCCGTGCGGAAGCGCTATCGCTCACGACCCTCAATAAACGTCAAATCGTTGGGAAAAATTGGCTGTAGTGATGTACCTATTTGATCATTTTAATAATCGACTAATATTGTTAAAATAATCGACATCGATTACTGATCGATTTGGCCCAATTGTGGAATTAGAACTACAAAATATTAAAAACTAGCATTTTGCACGCAGTTTTAACCGCACGGAAATATGTTTTACTTTGTCAAGAAGCAAAAAAAAATCTGTAGTCTCTGCCTACCCCTCTGGGAGATAGGCGTAAGTATATCTATGTATCTATGTACCCAGGGAACTGTCCGTCTCTAGACGGAAAACAAAATTTTTAGTCCTGGCGGCATACAAACAAACATATTCTTTACCCATTTACTAATATATTATAAACCTGATGCTCTCCGAAAAGGAAGTAAAACTGGTAAAGAGTTAAGGTTGGGGGAGGGGGGGCGAACCTAGTTTTTAGAAATATATTATGACATACACGTTATGTACTTTGTTTGCATCCGACTTCGGGAGACGTCTTGCTCCGCTCCGCTTCGCTTGGCTCTGAATCATTTTATTACGTTGAATCCTAACCTAATCTAGTTTTTTAAACATTTATTTGTTTATTTCTCAACTTACACCTACCATTACAGCAATACAACCTAATACGATATATTTCAACCTATACATTATACACCTTTTTGAAAAAGTCTGATCGTTTTTATTATAACAAATGGGCGTTTTTCCCTGTGTCAAATTTAGTCTTTACTAAGATTCCTAGATGGCGCTCCCGTACTTTTTAGCAATATATGAACATACGTCAAAGTCAATAAATGCCATGAAACTTACTTTTCCTTATACTTCTAGAACGAAAACAAATTCATATTTAGCACATAAAAAAAACTTCATGACATTGAATAAATTTATAAATTTGAGGTACTGATTTCAATTAAATTTATGAAAAGGCTATCAGAAACGACATGAAATCGAAAGAAATCCGGTCTCACAGTGTACTGAGCGTGAATTTTAGCCAAAACTAGAAGACACCAAACAATAACAATAGATGGATGGACTTTGCTTATTGACTTAGGCGACAAGAACAGCGCCACCTAAAAACTAAAAAAATAAGAGAAAAATGCTCATTGCATGTTTATAGGAAAGTTGAAATAAAACCACAAATTACAAACTTAATTCTTTTTTAAATTTATTTTTTAAATAATCGAATAATCTCCTTCGACCGGCTGTTCCCGTGACGCTGCTGTATGTGTCCCGTTTGAACTTCTCCACGAAAGCCGAAGACGTCATGAAATATGTCATGCTGAAAATTAAACTCCAACTAAGGGTCCAGCGATTGGAGTCACGCTACAATGCCAATTTTAATTCATTTGTGCTGTGTGTCCAAACCGAACATCTTTCGACCTTTATGAATGAAGAGTTTTAACCGAAAAGTGTCGTGTTTAGTCAATTCCGTGGAAGAATTCTAGACACTGACACTCCGCAAGTGCGTGGTACGTCGCAGGCTATACGTAAATAGTGTTTATTGTTAGTTTCAGTTTTATTTTATTGTTATTTTTATAGTATTATGCACAGAATAACATTTTTATTTGTATTTTATAGCGAATTGGTGTTAACTGTAATGCTGTACAATTTATTTCAATAAATAAATAAAATAAAAATACTGAAGGATGTGCTGACCATAGAGTATATTGCGGACTATCGATTGTGCCGATAGTGTATATACTATCGATTAACTATCGATGATTAACCAACACTAGAACCGTCAGACACTAGACAGCACAGCACAGATGTTTTGTTTCCGTTCTGTCGTGCCGGTAATCTACCCAGGATATTTACTTAAATATTTATAACTAAACGTTATTGAACCATAGAAACTACCAAGAAAATGATTGTCCAGATAGCTTTGATAGTCACCACTATAAAAATACTATTTATTCCTCTTTAGTAAGTTTTTTTCTCAAGTTACTACGTTGCTAATGTTTGCAGTTTTATACTATTTTTCAATGAAATAAATTTCTGAATTTGGTATGTATTGTTTCTTCTAGCTATTCAACGGACTTCGAAGTCCACAGGAACTGGTTGGCAATCACCCACAACCTTTCGAAAGACCAGTGGTACTATGATACCACTTCTGAATGGACACTGGATTATCCTCCTTTCTTTGCCTGGCTAGAATTTGCGCTGTCCCATGTTGCCAAGTATTTTGACCCTAGAATGTTGAATGTCAACAGCCTGAACTATGATTCTAAGATGACTGTCTTGTTTCAACGATTATCAGTAATTTTATTAGACATTATTTACATTTATAGTATAAAGAGGTAAGTTTATTCGGTCAGAGTGTCGGTAAGGGGGCACAATCTTCTGCACTGAAGGATTTCTGGGTTGTCATAAAAAATAACCATGAAGGTTATATATGGTAGTCGCGGAACAACCTTCTAACCTAAGCTACCAGCTCTCTTCTGCGCTGAAGTATTTTTGAAATTTTCCAAGTCTTTCTTCCCATAGTACCCCCTTATCTACACCCCAACCATTATTCTTTTTGTATAAGCATAAAAGAAATCATTTACAGACCGTCGAGATAATTGAAAATATTAATTTCTTTTTCCAGTTGTTCAAATCTCATTGGCAATGGAAAGCTTCTAGTGTTCATTTTACTGATCTCAAATCCAGGGTTGCTGATGATTGATCATATACATTTTCAATATAATGGATTTATGTATGGTATTTTGCTGCTATCAATTTCAAACATGATAAGGGTAAGTCCATTGAATTCAGAGACTAGAAAACAGTTTTTGGTGTCCAGAATTAGAGCCCTAGTGTAAGCACGAATCCAGATACGGTTTGGGGCAGGGGAAATTTAATTTAAGCAACAATGGGAAAGAAATACTTACTATACCATATAGTTTTTATTTTTTTCCCGTCCCGTTTACGTTACGCGCCTGCTCATGCCAGATTTCGGGGGGGGATATGTCCCAACTACTAGTGTAAGTAAATAAAAAGAGTAATGATTTCTTTTTCCACTTTTCAGAATAACTGTATTCAAGCAGCAATATGGTTTGCAATTCTGCTGAACTTCAAGCATATATACTTGTATGTAGCACCAGCATATATAGTGTATTTATTTAGAGCCTACTGCTTCACGGTGCCATCTAAGGATGGAGTACATACTGCTTGGTACTCATTCTCTATTCTTAACTTAATGAAATTGGGTACCACTGTGCTTTTAGTCTTTGGCCTCTCTTTTGGACCGTTTATTGAGCATATACCACAGGTAAGTAGTAATCTATCTCATGTTAATAAAATATTGAAATATGCAAGTGGACTTTAACTAAACATGTTCAAACTATGTATGATTGTAAAACATAATGTTCAGTTAAATTAGTATAGATTTTTTGAAATTTGAATAATTTTTCCTGTCTACAGTCACTTCTCAGAGCGCCATTTTGCCACAGATCAGTTTAAGATTCTGTTAAACGAAGTAAAGCCGTCACGGTATAACATTGAAAATAAATTATAAATTTTATGATTTGTTGCAAAATCCATCACTTTTGGAAACAATTTTTAAGAGTAAATTTAAAGATAGAAAAGTATCAATAAGAATAAATTCTCTGAGAAAATTTATTAAGTAGACATCATAGACGAACACATGGTAGACATGTACGAATTCCAACATTATAAGGATTTTGGTGTAAAACTGTATGTTATAATTTCAATTGTAAAATAATAGTAACAAATAATAATTCAATATAACATAATTCTTAAAGATAATTCTGCAGGCCCACTTATTAAAATAAGATAGCTTTCCTAAACGCCAGGGTAAAGGTAAAAATTAACTGTCACCTATTCCACAACCACCCGGGTGAAAATGAACAGTTTGGAGTCATTCATAAACCTTGTCAGAAATGTAAAATTTACTTTGACAGTTAAATTTTACATTTACCCCGGTGTTTAGGAATGCTACCTAAGAGTGCAAATTGGGTTTTGAGAAAATTCTTTAATTGTCATTATCATCATTACAGGTTATCTCAAGACTGTTTCCTTTTAAAAGAGGACTTTGCCATGCATATTGGGCTCCAAACTTTTGGGCTTTGTACAATGCTGCTGACAAATTCTTGCAACATGCATGTAAGTTGACAAAATTCATTCTTGCAACATGCATGTAAGTTGACTTATTTCAGTGTCCATTTTTTGAGGGACCCCTTTTTTTTGCTTTTCTTTTTTCAACAGTTAAATATAAATACAGAGTTTGGGTCATACAGCACAATTCTTAAATTTTGATGGCAGTGGTGACTTGTGACTGACCTCTATTTGTTTGCTTCATTCAAATCATAAATGACTAATCTGCATGGCTAATCAAAAACCCAAGTTTTACCTTTGACAAGTCAACTATATTGAATCATCATAAAAAGTTAAGCAAGAAAAAATAGGCCAATGTATGATTTATGTAACTGTTAAATTATAGAGGGTTACCATACGGTGAATACTCTGTAGGTAGGTATAATGCCAGATAAACAAATTCAATATAATGTAACAAATTTGATAGTTGAATGAGTTCATCAGTGGGTATGAAATGGAAACACATTAAAATTGTTAACCTGTTGTTTACAAAAAAAAAAAAAAAACTGAAATGTATTTATTGTTACAGTACCCAAAGCTGGCATAAATGTAACAAAAACGGAAGCCTCGATGACGGGAGGTTTAGTGCAAGAGTTTGACCATGCAGTCTTGCCGTCTATTAAACCCATTGTAACATTTGTCTTGACGTTAGTTACAATGCTACCTGCAATATACCATTTATGGAACTTATGTGCTGACAGAAAATATAGAGCTGTGAACTTTGTCAGGTAAATTATATTATATACGTAGGCGGAGTGATAAGTCTGGTAAAAATCTATTTTGGAATAAAATTATCGCAAATTGAATGGAACCTCCTTGTTCACAACTCTTTTGAAGGGCCTAATTAATATTTTCAGCCAGTACCGCCGGTTAGTTTTTTTTTGACAACCATAAAAAAGAAGTAATTGAACACATTTTTGCAAAGATGGAGAAAAGTGAATTTCGTGTCTTGATTAAACATTATTTTTTGCGCAAAAAAACTATTACGGAAACGAAACAAAAACTTGACAAATATTATGGGGACTCTGCTCCGTCGATTAAAATTATTCATAAGTGGTTTACTGATTTTCGGTGTGGTCGTAAAAGTACAAGTGATGCTGTGCGTCTAGGACACCCAGTTGAGGTCACTACTCCAGAGATGATCGCTAAAATCCACGACATAGTGTTGAACGACCGAAGAGTAAAAGTGAGAGAGATAGTCGAGATAGTAGGCATCTCAGACGAACGTGTACGCAATATCTTACACCAACATTTAGAAATGAAGAAGATCTCCGCGCGATGAGTGCCGCGTTTACTGACTGTTGATCAAAAACGCTTGCGTGTGACAACATCGGAGGCAGCTTTGGCGTTGTTTCAACGGGATAAAACTGATTTTTTGCGTCGTTTCATAACAGTAGACGAAACATGGATCCACCACTATACCCCAGAAACTAAGCAACAATCGAAACAGTGGATTGCTACCGGCGAACCTGCTCCGAAGAAGGTCAAAGCAGTTTTATCGGCCAATAAAGTTATGGCTACAGTTTTTTTGGATGCACATTGGGTAATCCATATTGACTACCTAGAGAAGGGTAAAACGATTAATGGCGAGTATTATGTCAATTTATTGGACCAATTTAACAACATTTTACGTGAAAAAAGGCCGCATTTGGCTAAGAAGAAAATCCTCTTCCACCAAGACAATGCACGAGTGCACACCTGTGTGATTGCCATGGCCAAACTTCATGAGTTGCGCTATGGGTTGCTTTTTCACCCACCGTATTCGCCAAATTTAGCCCCTTGCGACTACTTTCTGTTTCCGAATTTTAAAAAATGGCTTGGTGGGAAAAAATTTGGGTCCAACGAAGATATCATGCACGAAACCAATGCCTATTTCGAAGGGTTGCCTAAGTCGTATTTTATGGAAGGGATCGAAAAGCTAGAGAAACGCTGGATGAAGTGCATTGAGTTAGAAGGAAACTACGTTGAAAAATAACTAATAATAATTAAATAAAATTTACTCTTTCTTTAATTTTTACCAGACTTACCACTCCGCCCTCGTTTTTAGCAGTCAGCGTAGGTTAGTTTGTTTATTAAAAATAATCTTTTTTTTTTCAGATGTGTTGTAATTTGTGCAACATGTGCCTTTATGTTCGGCTGGCATGTCCATGAAAAAGCCATATTGATGATCCTAATTCCACTGAGGTATGTTATGTGCTTTTCTGACAGTGAACTAAATTTCCAAATATATGCCAGTGCAAGAAGCTTATAACTATAATAATAAAGCAGATTCTGAAGGCTTTAATTTTAGTTTTAGTGCTGTCAAAACATAAATGTTTGATAAAAACGCTCGTTGCTACCAGAAATTATAGCTTATAAAAAGTGGTAATACTGACTAGTGACGGGCATCGGTGTCACTGGTGCGAGGATTCCATAACCACGCTCAGACACCACTAATTGTATGCTAAAGGGTGATACTTGCAGCTGGAACAGGGGCCCATAAGCTGTCCCAGATTCATAGTATACAAGTATCTTATGATCTATAATATTTAATATAAAATGTCCTACCAGACAGTTGTATGATGACGTCATCCACTGATCATCGCTCGAAGACCCTCCACATGGACTCCAAGGCGTGTCGGTGCCGTGACACGTTGATCACCTTCCACGATGAATCTAAACACAAACCTCCTACCCCAGGATGCATCCGAACCCAGAAATAGTAATTAACAAGTCCACTTGTCGGAAGCCGCGTGGACATAGGTTATGTCACACACACACAGGAAATTCACTAAAAGTTGGCCTTCACGCCAAAATAACGTCAGCCATTGACTGAATACTGTTTCTTACGATGTCCGCACCGATTTACCGTTAATATCCCTTAATAACACATATTAAAATCGTCCGCGATCTATACCAAGAAAATTCCACGTCCCTCGTTTTTGACAGCTCCAAGTCCATAGACAAATTATATAGACCATTGATGGATGCGTTCCGAAATATACATTTTATTCTGAACAGTCCCCCGCTCTGGGCTGAGCAATCAGGCCACTAGCTCATACAACCGGGAGACGGGAGAGAGTTGTCATGGCTCGTCACAAAATCGAACCTTCGACCAACACCTCTGCGACGCGTGGAGTTCCGTCTCCGCCAAAACAACTTTAATATACGGCCCCGGCGCCAAAACAAGGATAGCAAGTTCATATCCTTCCAAAGAATTAAATTTCCTTCCCTAGGATGCTCAGTCCTGTCTGACCACAGAGAGGACGAGAGTTGAGGACCGCTTCCACTTAACAATATACAGTGGCAAGCTCCTCAAAAATTAGGACAGTTTCCCCAATAACGCAGCGGAGGTGGGTCTTCGCCGACTTGACGGCAGCTTCAAAAAATTCCCTCCCCAGTGAGGGCAATTTGGGGGACTGTACCGCCAAGTTACCCCTTTCCGGGCGAAGATTTAACTTAAACTAGCATAGTTATTTACAAAACAAAAAATAACAACATCATTTAGATAGTTAGCAGTACCTTTGTAGTTTGTGCCATTGTCGGAGCGAATAAGTGAAGGTAAACCCTTACGCGACACGAAACGATCCAACGCGGCGACGAAGGCCTCCGTAGTCAAAGCTGATACCACTGCCAAGTGAACGGCCTTGGTGGCCAAGCACACAAATACACAAGGTATGCTTTCACAACCCGAGCGTTGCGATTGCTAAAAACCCCCGTGCGCGTTACGTATGTGTCAATCCGACACCAACAAATTTACCAAAGGTCCGTCTTGGGTAGAAGCAAAGGATGAAGACTTCCGTATGGCAGGTCAGCTCTCCGAAATCAGCCTCCGAAACGCAGAAGTCCTTCATAATCCGTGAAAGGATTCAAACGAGCAACCGCTCACTTCAGCCTGGCGTGATCCTCGCGCAGAACTCGAAGTCTAAACTTGATGAGGTCCGCCTGAAGTACACGTACCGTGTACCAATGCGCTCCAACGCTACTCTGCACTCACGGCTGGGGACAAAATATATGAATATCATTGACTGGTTGGTATTTCAACATAATACCACCATCATATTGGGATCCTCCAAATCTGCAAACAGTATATGTTCATTTGAAAGCCATTTCCTAAGTTCGAACATAATATAGTATCGAATCAAATATCGAATATCCAAAATTGTGGATACCTCCACCAAAAAACCAAATAGGATCCATCCTAACAAATCCGCGCCCAGGAAAACATCGACTGGGGCCGGATGACAAAACGTGGGTCTGCCAGATGCAGACCTGACGTGCATGAGATTATGGACGGAGGAAGGTCCAAAGAAGGCTGCCAGCCGACAATATTGTCTATAACCATGGCTGCAGCCGCTGTTTCAACTCCAGTCCACCAATACCTAGGAGCGGCACCGACGAAACCTCCAGGTTCAAAACTAATCGGTGCGCCACTTGACTTTCCGAGTCGAGGAGGGCGCTTACCCTAACTCAATCCCCCCTGGGGCCCTAGACGCGAGCCATCGCGGTAGGCAACAGAACCGTCCGCGGTTCCGTACTCATGGCTTGAACAAGCTAGTTACAGGCTACCCCACCTGTGGAGTGCAGAACCAGTCCACTGGCAGTAATACGGCTGGCGCGTGCACATCCCCACCATGGGGGGAGCGTAGCCTCCAACTCTCCCTGAGTACGGCGGGTGGTACTCTAACCGCGGGTACTCGCGGTACGGCGGTGAGTAACCCCGTGACTCCGTCCCAACACGGCGCTCCCTGCCAGCTGGCACCAAAACCGGCGCGGGGAGGGGGGGCCTAGCCCTTGCCAACTCCAATTGGCCCCCGCCCGTAGGGGCCCAATTCACAACATGGCCATATGCGTGATAGCCCGTAGGCAAGCCCCCTACGGGTCCACGCGCAGATACATAACTCACCTCCCGGTGAGGGGGCGCGCCTCGCGCCGCAGTCCTCCGTTCCGACGGAGGGGAGTTTTTCCCGACAGCATGAATTCCCTGGACCGAGGGGGGGGAAGTTCTCCCTGACGCACCCCCGTTGTCCAAGGGGGGGGGGAGTTCTCCCTGAAGCACCCCCGCCCGTAGGGCTCCGTCGCTGCGGGACCGGTGAAGCCGCTTCAGATCTGTTGGCACACAACAATAAATGGTGAGGCCCCTCACAAACACTGCAACGTCGTGGCTCGGGACAATTACGTTCAAAATGATTGCCCAAGCAACCGAAACACAGGCCCTTACGCTTCACTATGCGTCGCCTCTCGGTGACGTGCAGGTTTCGCCACTGCTGACATCTCAGCAGGTCATGCCCCGCATGGCCACACTGTAAACAGGTCAATGACCTCTCGACCACGGCGACCCCCGCCAAACGTGTCATATCGCGTCCCCGCGACTGCTGCGGTTGTCTGGGCTCCCCACATTCTACTGAGCCAGCAGACGAAAATGATTGCGCCCCAGATGGCGCCAAGTCCGGTTGTGATGTTTCTGCTACCCTAGCTTCATATTCAAGAAACGTTAATAAGTCCGTAAATTTAGGCACAGTGCTGCCATCTTTTCCTGCGGACACCCGCTCAAAACGTGACCTCACGTCATTAGGCAACCTACCTAAAATAATGTGAACGAGTAAAAACGACCACTCGTCCACCGGTAAACCTAATGTTCTAAGGGCATTACACGCCACAGTGACCGGGGTCAGCAACTGCAACCTTAGTTGGGCCCGGTCAGTTACCCTAGGTAACGTCAACAATTGAGACGCATGCGCATCCGCCAGTAAGCGCATGTTCTGATACCTATCATTTAATAAGCCCCACGCTATATCATAATGATCATCCTCTACCCTGAGGTGCTGGATGAGCGACCTTGCTTCGCCCTCCAATGTGGACATCAAATATGCCATCTTTTGCCCCTTTGATAAATCTACCCTAGAATTTATTAATGACGTAAACATATTCCTATATGAAACCCATTCTTCCATTTTCCCATTGAATTTATTTAGTTTTAAATTAGCCAAACTACTAGACACGCCATCTACCGGTTGAGGCGTGACAACTACAGGACCTCCTGAATTTTGCCTCTTTATATCAGCAATATTATTTGACTTTATAACCAGCGTCTTACCAGTGGCGCCATCTATTGGTCTAGGTGTGCTAACAACCGGGCTGCCCGATTGCCGCCTCTTGATCATGGAGGCCGCCTCTGTTATATCATCATAAATCCCTTTTATCTGAGCTAAATCCGTAACATACCTCTTCAAAGGCTCGTCACTTTCCTGCAGTGCTGCCACAGCCGCCTCTGCATCAGCCAGCCGCTGATGCATCCGCTCGGCTCTCTCCAGGATTGCATTGTCGCGATCCGAACGAGAAAGCAATCCCTGGACGGTTGTAAACCAGCGGAGCTCTTTCGCCAACGCAGCCTTGTGAGACTTGGACATCATGCCGCAATGAACCGGGAAATGTATAAATAAAAACTATTTAGCAAACACCCTGACACGGCACAAAATACAGAAGCACTGCTCAATAGATACCCTACCTATAAATAGAATTTAATTAGCAAAATTAATTCCCAATTACCAATGTATGTACTGTCCGTCAATACTAAACAAACAAATAGGTTACCTACCTATTACAACATTACCAAATTTAAATTATATTTGGTGTATACAATACACACAAACCCGAATGCACATTCCACTATGCAACTGTATACATACTTGTAAGTACATAAATTCAAGCCAAGATAACCGTATATTAGCTAACAAGTTGATTTCCAATCTATAATATAAACCGTTATATGATTATGTTATTGTAGTACAAGAACACCTGATATGTACTAAACTATCAAATTATACTGATATTACTGAACCACATCAATGTGGTACCCTCCGGTAATCAATTATCTACTCAAAGCACTAAACAAATCCAATTTGTAATTGCTACATGTACATGTAAATAGCCTAGCTATGTTAACAGTTCAATGACACTGGGGCCGCCCAGTTCCGCTGTTTATATGTATATAAACCAAAGTTGGGATTAACCACGGACTGGCTACCAAAAAATGTTTGATAAAAACGCTCGTTGCTACCAGAAATTATAGCTTATAAAAAGTGGTAATACTGACTAGTGACGGGCATCGGTGTCACTGGTGCGAGGATTCCATAACCACGCTCAGACACCACTAATTGTATGCTAAAGGGTGATACTTGCAGCTGGAACAGGGGCCCATAAGCTGTCCCAGATTCATAGTATACAAGTATCTTATGATCTATAATATTTAATATAAAATGTCCTACCAGACAGTTGTATGATGACGTCATCCACTGATCATCGCTCGAAGACCCTCCACATGGACTCCAAGGCGTGTCGGTGCCGTGACACGTTGATCACCTTCCACGATGAATCTAAACACAAACCTCCTACCCCAGGATGCATCCGAACCCAGAAATAGTAATTAACAAGTCCACTTGTCGGAAGCCGCGTGGACATAGGTTATGTCACACACACACAGGAAATTCACTAAAAGTTGGCCTTCACGCCAAAATAACGTCAGCCATTGACTGAATACTGTTTCTTACGATGTCCGCACCGATTTACCGTTAATATCCCTTAATAACACATATTAAAATCGTCCGCGATCTATACCAAGAAAATTCCACGTCCCTCGTTTTTGACAGCTCCAAGTCCATAGACAAATTATATAGACCATTGATGGATGCGTTCCGAAATATACATTTTATTCCAAAGCTTCTGTGCCTAATACTTATGAACTCTTTTGCAATGAAGAAAATTTAGTATTGACAGCACTGGAACTAAAATTAAAGCCTTCAGAATCGGCTTTACTGCAGCGCTATCTTTCTACAACAAGGCCTCCCCAAAAAATTTAACCTTTCTCGAGTAAAGAGACATTGGTAGCGACAGAATAGAAAAAAGTTTCATGAGTAATTAAAACGTTTATTAATATATTATATTTAACTTTTACTAGCTTTTCATTAGTAGTGTTATTAAAACAATTTAAAAAAATTTTAACTCGATATATTTCGGCCCTCGGTACGGGGCCGTCATCAGTCGAATGTACCGAGGGCCGAAATATATCGAGTTAAAATTTTTTTAAATTGTTTTAATAACACTACACATGAGTAATTAAGATATAGATAGGCACTTAAAGGTAATTTATTTTATCTTGCGGCTTCCCATGGAAGTGAGCGCTCCAGTCTGATTATAACCTTCTTGGTATAGTGCCTATCTGTAGTTTACCCAAAAAACTAATTATCACCGTTAAAAGGTACAGTGCTAAAAGGATCTTTTGGCGCGTGCATGACAGTGACAAGGGGGCGAAGCTGTGATGTGAAACAAGGGATAGGACAGTAGCGTTAGTTCTGATTTTGACCACGACCAACCCGCGCGCCAAAAGAGCCTTGGATCACTGATACGCGTAGCGCTATCTAGTGAGAAAATAAGGAACTGTACTGGGTGTTAAGATAAAGTTGCGGATGCTGGAAATTGGTGACAGTTTTCGTCCATACGAACAACTTTTACTACTATAATTGAAACGCGAAAAAAAATCGTCTGTTCCATAGAAAATTTACCCGACCAAAATGTATGAGACAACTGCTTTTTTTTTCTCGATTTTTCACGAAAAGTATTTCGTATGGCCCTGTGCTATCGTCAGTTTCCTGCTTCCGCAACTTCACCTTAACACCCTGTCTGTATAGATCGTGTCTATGTCGCGGGCAAATAGTATAATTTTATTCGTCAGTTTCGAAACGGTGTCGTCAGTTTTTAAACGCTCGCTGTTTTGATGCGTCATCCTCGTCATATCGTAGAATTTGGCATAGGTATATTGTAATTCTGTTAGAACTATTGAGGTTCGCCACGCTCCGCCCCGATTCGCTTGGCTCCCAATATGTATTTAGTACATGTAAACCCTACACGCTCATCCTCGCTCCGCTTGTCAACGCACCTATTTTTGACTTTTTGGTGAATGACTTTCGATTTCGGCTTTATAGAAAATAACGAGTATTTTAAACAGCGAGCGTTTAGTATCTGACGACGCCGTTTGTAAACTGACGAATTATACAATTTGCCTGCCACATATACAGGTAGCTTGGTAATTTGACCTATTCCTTTAAAGGGGTTATACTATGGATCATTTCCAACAAATAATGCCTATCAATTAGGGGTCGAAAATGATATATTTTTTTCAAGTAAAACATGTCGATATTTCAAAAATTACAAAAAAGAAGGTTTTCTTTCCACTTAAGACCTTTTAATTCTGAGATTATGGGAATTCAGGGCACGTATTTTTTTATAAATGATCACTTATCTATCATTGATCAGAAATATAATAAATAAGTGCTGAGAAAGGAATAGTTAATTTATAAATTATTTATTTTTGGTTATTAATCTGAAAGTTTGAAAAATAATATAAAAACCTTCGTAACTCTGAGACCATTCATTTTCGACACCTAGTTGATAGGACTTAATTCGTTGGAAATGATCTCTAGTATAACACCTTTCAAGGAATAGGTCAAATTACCAAGATACATGTATATTTATTCAAGCTTTCTGAATATTTATCCTCCCACAAGATTATTAAGCACAACAATGATCCAAATCCTTTCAGTACGTTTTACTCGAATCGCGAGCAAGTAGACCGAAATGTTTTTTAAAGTTTTTTTTTTAAATCATTTTTCATAAGGGAGCCGAAATGTTTGGAAACCCCACCTAAGATCTTATTTAAGTATGGATAATAGAGTGCGTTACAATAAAGAAAACAATTCACCTGAGAGAATTCAATCTCAGAAATTCAAGCCCGAATCTGCATCTCTGATTATCGCTAGCCAGCGGCTTGTCCACTTTGTGCACAAATATCTAAGCTCTTCCAAATTTTATAACTACTTGATACACCAACTAGCAATGCACATATGAACGCTCACATCGGCGTTGTTTTTCTCAGAATTTGTTTCTAATCGATATTTTTATCTTGCGAAGCACTTTTAGATTTTTAAGAGTTTCCAAAGTTTTCTTGATAAAATAATAAAGTGTTAATAATAATAAAAATATTTTCTTTTTTTGCAGTTTCATGTCAGTCTTGGGTGATGTGGACGGAAGATTGTTTCTTATAATATCAACAGTAGGTCACTATTCCCTTTTTCCTTTAATTTATCCGAAAAATTTACTGTCAATCAAAATATTTATGCTGCTGACTCATGCCGCCATAGCATTTACCAACATTCCAACATTGTATGAAAAGCATCCACCTAAAAAGAACAGGAAGCGAGCGTTCTTACGATTACCCATGCTCGGACCATTCGAGTCCATGTATATTTACGGTCTGATGGTGATTTGTATTTATGAAAATGCTGTTCATACAACTCTGGGTTTGAATAAGACACTGCCATTTTTGCCTCTTTTGATAACCTCAGTGTATTGTGCTGTTGGTGTATTGTACTTTTGGGTGTCGTATTATTATTATTTTTTGACATTTAAATTGGGTCCCCCAGAAAGACCTCCTACTAACACCCTCTCAGAACCAAAGAAAGTGAGATAAGTTAGTAAATCTTCTTCGATTATAGCTTGTAAATCAAATGCCTCATTCCATTGTAAGTAATAAGTATAGTTTGCTTTAAGAGACTAAGTAATCACTACGTCATGAAAGGCACCCAGCCCCAAACTCAATTTTCTAGGCATAATATAGATATTTTTCAGTTATGTTCGAAATATCAAAAAGAGCTTATAAGACTGTGACTTGCATTTTACAGTTCACGCTTGGAACACCTCTGACACCCCTTCGGGGATTCATCTCGTGACGATATATTATAAATACAAAAATAGCGTAGGAAACCTTAAGTAAATAAATAATAATAATAGTAGCAGAGGTAGCTAGATAAGTTATAGAAAATATTACAAAGAAAGAAAATATCTTTACTAATCTTTTGAAGACAGGTAACGAGGGAGCACGCCATATGGCTATGGGCTGGAGAGAGGCGTTAGTATAGTGTATTATACATACACTATGCTCATACCTCTCTCTAGAAGGGTAGGCAGACATAGACTACAGATTACCAACTGCTACGATTCTGACACACCTTTCGCTTTAGCCTCTTCCAAATCCATCAATCTAGTCATGTAAACGAAGTCTCCCAGGCCCGGCGCTTATGAAATATATCTCATATTTTTAGTATAAATATGTAATGAAATACCACATATTTTTTATTATCGATATCGATGGCTAAATGTAAGAAATTGCTATTTGTTTAATGGTAGGGGTAATACAAAAGAAACCAAAGCCCAGCGCTAATTATATATCTCAGATTTTAATTATAGTCGTGTAATGAAATACCACATATTTGGCATCATCGATATCGATAGCTAAATGTAAGAAATTACTATTTGTTTAATAGCAGGGGTAATATTGAGGTATCTCAAATAGTATTAAAAAATATTTACAATCAACATGTTAGATAACAAAATAAAGCGCTTTACATTAAAACTGATGGGTGAATGTAAAAAATTGCTATTTATTTTATGGCAGGGGTAACTTATAAGGTACCTAAAATAGTTACAACTGGCATAAAGTGCGTTTAAAGATGATATAATGCACATAGAAATCTATAGTTGAGCAACCGGACGTACCACGTGACCTTGACGTGACGTGACATGAACAGTGGCGAAGATTCCTATGTGCATTATACAAGTTGTCTACATTTACTTACTGGATACTAGATTTTAGTAGCTTCACTGTTAAGAGTAAGGGGGATAGCAGATGTTTGCATAGTCAATGTCAAGGTCTTTATGCCAGTTGTAACTATGTTTAGGTACCTTAAAGTTACCCCTGCCATAAAAAAAATAGCAATTTTTTTACATTCACCCATCAGTTTCAATGTAAAGCGTTTAATTTTATTATCTAAAATGCTGATTGTAAATATTTTTTCATTGCAAGTGCTCGTAAAGGCCCACTTTTTATGCATCAAAACCGAACAGAAAGTCGATTATTTTGCCCTAGGGCTTTATAATTATAATTTTTTTATTTATTTACGAGAGGTTGGCTAACCCGCAACCTTTCCTGTATACCATAAATGTTATACTTTTTTTTACAGTTTAACGGCTCTGGATACAGTCCTTTTGAGCCAATCATTAACTTGCAAAATTGTAACAATTTAACTTTCAACTTTAATAACTAAATTGTTTTCTTTGATTATATTTGTTTTATTTCCTCACACTATGCGTTGAAAAACGTAGTATGATAAACGGGTGTAAGAGCAATAAATTACTCGGTTACGTTTAAAACACTCGCTATGCTCGTGTTTTAAATCATCTTCGTATTTTTTTCCTTTTCGCCCTTGTAGCAAAAACTACTATTAATCACTATTTGAGATATCTCAATAATACCCCTGCCAATAAACAAATAGCAATTTCTTACATTTAGCCATCGATTTTGATGATGCCCCCTATACATTATTTTATCACCCATTACTACGAGTATGAACAATCTGAGTAAAATTTCGTTTGCGCCGGGCCTGGGTTTTTTCTCCATACTTTGTGAGCATTCTCCTTTGTTTCTGTCATAGTTTCGATAAGAGTAATGTGTATTCTTCACTACCCGATGCTGTAACAGGTGACGGTAGGGCATAATGGTATTTGACTAGCTTTGAATACACTAGCGTCCTCTAGGCGCCAAGTGGCCCACTGTAAAGTGGGTATCTATAAATATAATTGCAGTATGGGAAAGCACATCGGTAAATTCACGAGTTGTGTTGAGACCTGGATAGCTCAGTGATTAGAGCAATCGCCCGGTAAGCGAGAGGTCCCGGGTTGGTATCCTGGTTCAGAGCTCTTCACATCCAGATTTACTTTTATTTCTGCGTTTCTGTACTGCAATGATATAATGTTAAGGATTTAACTTTTGTTGTCATATCTAGGAGTAGTTCTGGTTATATTTTGGACTTGGTGTTTTCACTCGTGAGTTTGTGTTCCACAAGCATGTCTTTTTACCTGATACTTTGGGGTTCTCCTAATTTTGTTTCTTTTCAAACTCATTTTAAACCATGAAATAGTGACTATAAAATTTTGAAAAAAATATAGGTAAGTACCTATGTCATATATTACTCTTTGATCTTAATATTTCGGCCGTTCCATACGCATTACTTGCATTTCCCTGCATCCAATAAAATCGCAAAGATAGGCCTAAACCATGATGTAAATATAATTTTATTTGAGTTATATTAGGTTTTGGACAAAAAAACTTATACCAAAATGAACGTGGTACAAAATGAGATATAAAACTGCCGTCATAACCCATCCTTCTCATTCCAAATTAATAAATAAAAACACTGAAATCGTGAGATTTCTGAGCGGCCCGCTTCTACTGAGCGGGATAGACAAGTGTAAAATGAAGACGTTGGAACAGGATCGATTTCTCCGGATACCCTCGCCTTAACCTTCAAAGTAACCAGCAAAACTACTGTACTGCACCTTTAAATTAGATGATAATTCTGAAAAACATTAAATCACGTGCAAAATATTAAATAAAGTAACCAGGAAATAAATTAGGAAAAAATAAAACTTGAAATTTATAGAGACATCTAGGAAATTGAGTTTGGGTTGTATAAAGTACTCGTATACTTATAAAATCTTGCACAAATAAACGTCAAATAACTCCGTTAATGAACGCTGGGGTTGGAAAATGGTTGTATCAGGATTTTTGACAATAAACACGTAGGTACTCAGAGTCCTCGGACCTACGACAAGTGGTGCTAGAGGTGGGGAGGGGTTTAAGAATGTCCCGGTTTGTGGTTCTTTTCTACAAGATTACTCTTACACTTTATAGCCTTCTACCAAACTCAGCTTTTACGTAAAGCTTACATGCTTTTTTTCCATTGGAGCCAAAAACCCCGAATGAAACCAAAAATTTTGATCCAACCATTCTATTCCCACTACTACCCGTTTGATCTAAGTTTGGCGATACGTGGAATGCGCGCCATTAGTAGAGAATTATACTGTGGCACCGCTCTGTCACAGTAGAGAAAAGTAACAGTATTACGTCTGGGCAATGTCCTTGAAATAACGCTCGGGAGACGAGACGCACGCATTACCCCTCGGCCACAGCTTCAGGCTTCGAGAGGCGCGCTAAGCTGTTCTTGCGACGGCGCCGGCGGAGAGAACAAATGTATGAAGTTGTATAGAGGCGACCATAGGTCGCCGCTCGCGCGTCTTGTCCGGCTTCGAGTGACTTGCGCTCTCGGGACGGCGGTGTGCGGGGAGGCGGGCGGTTGAAACAGTGATCGAGCGCACTGGACGAACCTAGAGTCGAGCGCTTTGAGCGAGCGAGCGCGCTATACATCCGATGCGGTGGAAGGCGCCGACGGGTGTCGTGGCAGAGCAAAGCCCGTCGCAAAAACCGCCTGGAAGCGCAGCAAGAAACGCCGCCAGAAGCCTGGAGCTGTTGCCCTGGCGTTAGGGCTGCCCACATAAATGTGCGGGAGTCGGGTGGCATGGCGTCTCACACTCTCCGTGTCCGTACTTAACTGCGGCGCACCCCTTCTACCATGGTATGCCGAGATTTGGAAGCGCCCGTTTCGTCCATTTTATTTGAAGACATAATACTGTTACTTTTCTATACTGTGGTTCTGTGTCGCCCTCACAGCGACGCGAAGTGAGTGAGTGAGTGAGTGAGCGAGCGAACGAGCGAACGAGCGAGTGAGCGACGGTAAGCGACGACACGGCGTCAGCGGCAAACCTAGCGTGTACGGATACCATAGTACAGTGTTTTTCAATATTTTTTATGGCTGCGCCTTAGTACAAAACATTAGAGATGAAACGGATAGTGATTTGGCCGGATACCGGATACCGGATATCCGGCTAGGCTCTAGGCCGGATAGCCGGATATCCGGCGGCCGAATATCCGGCTCAAGATATGCGATAAATATTACGCATTTGTGCATTTTCTAAATGTCTAAATAATCGTATCACAATCATACAAATGCTGGTCTGCAAACGCGAATTTTTTTCGATCCTAGCGAAATTCGTGAATATGTATATTTTGTCTACTTGCAGCGGTGTATACTATATGTAAATGGACAGATATATTTAAATGAAATCAAGTAATTTACTGTTCATACTGAACAAATTTTCCCAAAGTAACATATTGCAAAAAAAATAGAACCTGTTGGCCCAGTGCCCTTTCAAAATGAGTAAGGAAATATGAAAATATTTTTCATTTCCACAAGTATGTTTCTTTGGAAAAGTTGTTCAGTATGATTCTTAGACCATGTGTTTTTATTAAAAGATACCTGTTGAGTAACATCGGGTATATTGTGAGAGCAAAAGAAGCTGGTGTAATGTATGAAGAAAAGCACAAACGTTTATTCCCAACAATTGCTGTAAAGCTTGTCTTTATCTACCATAGCTCAACTCTTTTATGTATTAGAATTTAGATTAAAAAATCAATTTATTTTAGATTTAAACGACTTTTTGTATCTTGAGTTAAGTATCTGGTATCCGGCCGGATATTGGTTACTATCCGGCCGGATACCGGATACCATAAATATGGCCGGATAGGCCGGATACCGGATAGTAACCGGATATCCGTTTCATCTCTACAAAACATATTTCGCGACTCCCTACCCTCCGCTGTTTCTAGCTTATGTTTTTTGTTGACTAGAAATAGGCGAAACCATCACATTAGGTGCCCCTAAATATTACATTTTGAACTAGAATGGTTTTCTGCGACCCCTTAAAGAGGCTTCGTGACCCCCCAGGGGGTCGTGACCCACAGTTTGAAAAACACTGCCTTATGTTTCATTGGCAGAATTAAAGTAAAGATTCCTCGGAAGCAAATGTTTAGTTGAGTAAGAAACGTAAAAATAAATTATGGTTCATTCTTTTGCTTCGTTGACGATAATAAAAATAACGTATAACTTTGTTTGGAACTTTGTATTGTAATAATAGTTGTATAACCCGGTCACATTATCTGTTCACCTGGCCATATCGCTCTCTTTCGCCTCGTGTAAAGGGGCATCGCATTCCAACGATGTGCACAGATAATGTGACCGGGTTGTACTTATTTTTTTATGTTATATATTTTCATGTTTACTGTCTTTTTATATTTTGATAATTGAAAATACGTTTGGCTGTATGTGATAATGATAAGCTGATGTTATAATAAGTGCCGAGCTTTATTATTCGCACATTTTGTGATCAAATGAAAACTTAATAATATATTATGCTGCTTTGTTTTTGTTATATTTTTGTATTCAATTCTGATCCATACCTAATGATCCCTATATCACTAAGTTCCATTTATACGTGATATAAGTGTAAACGATTTAAAAACACCTAAGTACATTTGCATTGTGTAAATACTTTTAAACAAGATGTAGTAATTAATCCCTAACACCATTGACGTACTAACAAGTAGACATCCGATCTGCGCTCAAAGTGTCCGAACCAAAAGAGTGTCAAAACCATTGAAAACTAAAAAAGCGTGTCAATCACACGTCAATCAAAATTGACATACGATTCAAATTAAAATGGTTTGTTTCTTAATATTTTGACACTTCACTAAGGACACTTTTTTCGTAAATCTTGTACCAGACCCAAGGACCATGGTTTGTATGTCAATGGCTAAAACATAGTAAACCGACTCGTTTGTTCTATGGTTTATATGACCATAGATAAATAAAGGAAGGATATGACTGACTTTACGTTTTTGCCCGCTGCATGACCGCGCCTATTAGAATCTGTCCTACGCAGCGTTTTTTCTCCGCCTTGTTTTACAACATACCGTTCCGACATAATATATCCCCTAGCTGTATGTTTACTACATGTTTTGGGTCGCAGCACGTCATCACAACAGGCGCGTGCCCAGCTTTCCAAACAGGGCGGGATCATCGGGGGAGTATTTCTTTTAATTATATGGAAAAATGTTATATTTAAAAAATTTAAATTAATTTTTTTTGCGATCGTGCTAAGGCTTTTTGGGGGGGTCATGACCGCCTGACCCCTCCCCCCCGGGCACGCGCCGCCTGTACGTCACTGACCTTACCTAAAGAAAAAAAAAACAATGTACTTACTGGCAAAAAAGTAGATACCTAAACTTATCACCACTTTTAGAATCTTGGACCTCTGCTTTCTTAGAAGACTCGTTTTTAATTAAAGTAAGTAGTTATAAGTATATTTGTTAAGAGTAAAGGCGGAAGATCCGGTATTTGCTAAATACAAGGTGCGCTCGGCGGGACACGTACACGTGTTTGCAGGGTATAAGGAGAAGACGTCGATCTCGTTATGAATATTCAGCAGGGCAAAGGCAGTACGGGCTGCGTTCGGATATTACCACCCCTGTCGATGTCGCAAGGACCCGTTTGCTGTACTATAAATAACTCTAAAAGTTCTGACCCGACTATTTGCTGCACGTGGATGAAATTGTTTAGAAAAAATTAAGGTACATTTTCAAAATACATTTGTGACATCAAATGTTGTTCTGGTTCTAATGCTGGTTCTAATGTTCTGGTTCTATATTTATATAACCAATTAAACAAATAAATGTATCTATAAAGTTTACTTATTCATAGAATAGTTTATTTCGACTTCGGTACATCCAAAAAGGGGTAAGTTCAATTAGAAGTTGAGAGACGTCGTTACGCGCAGACCTCTATACAAACGCTATCACCATATTGCGGGGTGTCTATGGAATGTAATTATAATATTTTGGGCTGAGTCCATTAACATTATCTAGATCTATGTATAAGTGGGATTAAAAACGTGAAATCTGAGCAATATCTTAACAACAAACCCCTAAAATTTATTTATTTATTTTTATTTATTTATTTATTTCTTTATTAAGGAAACTTACAGCTGATCTTAACTAAACACTTACATCTAAGTATAATTGTACATAATTTCAGCCAATGACAAGTTTCAACAACTAATCTATTTTTGAGTAAACAAAGTATTGCAGTGACAAAAGGTTACGTGAGTACAAAATTCTTATGCTAGGGATAATACTAATTGAATTTACTAATTTACATTTAAATAATAATAAAAAGAGGAAGTAGAAAATTTACTTGAGTTATTCTGTGAGACCTATGGAGGGGAGGTAAAAGTGTTATGGTGTGTTGTGTACGTGGGAGGGAGGGTGTGTTTGTGTGTGTCTATCCCAGTCAGTTTACGCATTACAGCATGCTTGAAGCTTCTTCTAGAGAGAAAATAGAGGTCCTGATCAGCGAACAAGTCGTTATATTCTTTAACTAGCCGCACTAGTGGTGAGTTTCGTGCGTAGTTTGTTTTTACCCGTGGTACATAAAACAAAGGTGGTGCACGAATATTATGTTTAAAAGATCGCAGAGCCAATGAGCCAACTAAATACTTAAATTTAACGGTTTTTTTACCAAAAGTGTAGCCGAATGTGCTTTTATTGTTTTAGGTAATATAAAAAATTAATACGGGTCACACATCGAAAATTTTATCTAGATTAATAATAACCAAAAATAATTTTTGAAAACTTCCACAGTCTTGTCAAAATGTGGTTACTACAGAAACAAGTTTTCAATTTGGCGCCGGCGACGTAATCGGCAAGATTGTATTGTCCTCGCAAGTTTCATGGATCGTGCACCTTATAGCGAAATGAAACGGCACGACTTTGGGCTGCGCCCACAACTGAGTTGGTCGCGTCTTGACATTGAAGCCCATCCTTAAGGTCCGGCCAAACCTGCGCGAACAAAGCGACTGCGAAGCGGGAGCGTCTGCCGCGCGGCGGACGCTGCCCATACTACATCTATGGCGCTTTGCACACCTACGCGACCACATCGCGGGACGGCCGCGTCGGTTGAGCGGGATGCACGCGTCTAGTGGTCAGACGTATGTAACTACGTGCGAGAAAGCTAATAAACTTCCACAGAGCCTAAAAGATCTTCCTCCCACCTTGTTCAAATCTAAATTAAGAAAATGGTTATTAAATCAACAATTTTATAGTATTCAAGAATTTCTTGACACAAAAATGTTTAACGCTAGGTAAATAGATGTGTATAAGTTGACATATTTATTAAATTTAAGTTTAATTTCTATTGGATGCTATATAATATAATGCATGAATGATTGTTTGACTATTATGTTCTTGTTTTGTGAATGTTTCTTTTACTGATGTCCAATATTTCTTTTGTACCAAAATTTGCATGCTACATTAAAACTAGCTAATAAGGAGCTCTTTTGCATGTACCTACTATACACCTAGTACTATCTACCCTTGTTAAAGCAAATAAAGATATTCTTATTCTTATTCTTATTTATTGTTTACACGATGGCTACAACAGAAGACAATACAGAACTTTTTATAGAAACAGTGAGAGGCTATGCAATTTTATATGATTTAAAAAACAAAGATTACAAGAATATAAGAAAAAAGGATAAAATATGGGATTCGATTGGTCCCGAATTTCAAATGGATGGTAAGTAAATAATATTTATCTGTTTTATAATGAGAGGCAATTAAAACATCAGTAAGTACTTATACTTTTCATATGTGTGAGGAGATAATAGACTTCATTGTAATTATAGTCTGTATGTTTGTTGGATTCTCCGACAGTTGCAGTGCAAAACCAGATAAAGATGCGCAGCCTCGGTGACTGTTCATTAGCAAATGAAGTTCGCGGTTCGCGCCGGAGTCGCGCAGGTGTGCACGTTAAAATTTCGCGTCACAGACGCTCCCGCGTCGCGTCCCGCTTTCGCGTTACTGACGCGCAGGTTTGGCCGGACCTTTAAGGTCAGCCCACGTAAAGAGCGATATCTACGGCAGTGTAGTGCGGAATCATCGAAATGGAGGGATTTTTGAAGTTTGCTTGGTTATAATATAATATAAATATAAAGGATTTTGCAACCTGAAAAATTTTTTTTATTGGCGTCTTGTCTACGCCGTTCTTTAGTCATGCTGCGGCCAGACAGATCTGCATAGGTGGAGAGACTTCGAGGTAATAGTTTATATTCTTTGCCGAGGCTGTGCATCATCTGGTGATAAGCCGCCCTGCATCAAGGCGATAAACTTCGGAGTATTGCACACGCACAGTAAGGATTTCCGTGTTTTAAAGTTAAGTGTCAAATTCCGAACACCCCTAGGGTGATTATTCGCAGATTTACCTCGGGCGGGGGAGGGGTGTCATTAACCGTTAACCGTTCACAACTTCCCTCAAATTGTCACGGCAATGACAGCTGCTTTTACAGCCACGCAACGCAAACTGGGGTAATTGATCGCTATCATCTTTCGCACAATTTTTTTTATAATGATTGAAATAATTTCGTGTGGGTGTTAAGATGATGTTGTGGAAGCCGTAAACTGGCGATAGTACTTGCCCATATGAACAGCATTTTGTAAAAAAAAACGAGAAATCGTGGAAAAAAGTCAAGACAATTATTTCATACATTTTGGTCGAGTAGATAATTGTGCCGATTCAGCGTAAACAGGACTAACCTTATTTTAAGCATCCTGTATTTTGCTTTCTTTATCGAAAAGAGACAAAGACAGAGCGCTTAAATTAAGTTTAGTCCTGTCAAATAAGATGTGCTACACCGAATCGACACCAATATATGTAGTATTTTTTTCGCGATTTGTGGGTTGGTTCCTTATTAAAAGCTGTTCGTGGACGAGTACTATAGCTAGTTTCCTGCTTCATCAACATCATCTTAACACCCAGTATAGGACATTTTTGTATTATGCCATATAAATAAAATACTAAATGACATCAAAAAATCGTTTTACTAATGAAATGAGTTGGTACTAAATTAAATATACTTAATTAATTTTCTTGTGACTTATGCAAAATCTAGACTTATATATAAAGGAAACAAGTTGCTTGAGCTATAAAATCAATAACAACTAATAAGAAGGAAGTATTTTCCTTTGGAAGCTAATAGGTTCAGTCGTCCAAGCCATCGGGCTGGAAGTTGGAAAATAAAAGTGAAATGTCCCGGAAGAAATGGTTCAATCAGAATCGTGATTCAGCAGTTTATTAACTCTGATAGAAATAATAAAACCATGCGTCAGGCTACCTGTGGAGGATTTTGTTTGTTTTAGGGGAATTGCTGATAATGACTGAAACAACATACTTTACAGATCATGCCGAACAAACAAAAACTTCTGAAGAAAAAATATCGCGCTACTTATGGAATTTTAGTTTTAGTATTTTACGTGTATATTTGTTTATTTATTTAGCCGTATTGTGGTGAATTATACATCATATACTTTTTCACTATAAATATACACAAATTATTATTTTAAAAATCAAGATATATTTAGAGCCCCACTGGGCCCGGCATCAGTTGAAATAATAATAATGATTTCAACTAAAAATAATAATTATTTCAACTGATGCCGGGCCCAGTGAGGCCCGAAATATATGTATTTTGATTTTTAAAGTGTAGGTACCTATATAATATTGTGTGTTACTTGTGTGCAATAATAATAATTAAAAATATACCTAAAAAGGCTATAAAGTTCAATATAAATTTGTTTAACATTATGTATTGCATATTTATATATGTTATATTATTATTAATAAGTTAAAATAAAAATGTTGCATCAATGAATGATCGACGCCGACGACGCGACGACGGCTTTCAAGTGTAGGTAGTTTTTGTCACTTAGATGCATCTTCGTAATTCAGAAAGTGACCACAAGTTCTATATACAAGATGCCTTGATGAATTTTATTGATAACTAGATGTGCCCGCGGCTCTGCCCGCTTTGAAAATACAATAATTATTAATAATAAAAAAAAACCTTGAAACACCTTGAATCATAGAGAAGAGATGTTTGTGAATGACGTTGGATGTAGGAGATAATCTCTGGAATTAATTAATTAATATAAAATTAATTCTGTGGAAAAATAACTTGATGTTCAATTTGCGTTTAAGGTTGCGTTGTATGATGTTACGTTTTTGCAAACCCAAAACAGTATGAACGGCCGTTTAGAAATGTCATACAGATCTGACGTTTCTGAAACGCGGAACATTTTGATTTCATGATTTTATTCTTTTATCCAAACCCGTAATGTTTACTATACCGTTAATCATTGTCACAATCCAAGGAATCGAATTGCATTATTTTTTTTTGCGATTTTGGCGTACGTATGACTGATACGCGCACATAAAGGTGTGTAGAGCGCCATCTCACTCTTTACCGTGAATTTTGTCTCTTTCTAGCTTTTCGATTTTATTTAATAGATATATTATTATAATGAATATATCAAAACGACTTTTGCATCGGCATACCTTTGTCTAAATTACCGATGGTAATTTTGGGTGCCAACGCAAGATCAGCAGTTGTAGGTTAACCGTCGTCTAGGTAAATCACAGGTTAATATGATAACAACTTGATTAAGTAGCCGTCCTACGTATGTATTGTAACATATAGCTAGGCAATATGTTAGGTTTAGGTAAGGCTAGGTTTTATAGGTAGATTAAAGGACTATTTGTTCGTGTTTAGTTGGCAATCGATAACCTTTATGGATCGACATACGTCGCATTGACTGAATTATTTCGTGTTTTCCAAAAATAAATACAGATCGAGTATAAAAGATCTTTCAGACAAAACACGAGCAAGATTCCTCAGAGAGTCCGATTAGTGCGGATGTGCTTCTCCATCCATAAATTATTGAAGAAATATAAGAAGCGAGTGCTCTACCAAATTTGGAGCTCCCCTCCCTTAATGCTCAATTGTTAACTAGGCTGTATAAAATTAAAAAAGAAAATATAAGAGAAGATAAACTGAAAAATAAAGTGGTGTGATTCAGAAATATCCCTATAAGATCCCGAGTACACGGTGTGCGCACCACAGTATATAACCGTTAATTATTACGTGAGAATGCATTGCTTAATGCGACTACATGATATACGATCCACAATTTCATGTATTATTGTAGTTGTAATAGCGGCGGCGGTAGCTCAGTGGTAGAATGCTGGCATCTCAATCTTGAGATCCAGGTTCGATCCCCAGTCGGGCATGAAACCTTTGCACCGAGATAGATTAGGACCCCGGCCAACAGATAGGCTATTTATATCCCGGTAAATTGGTTAGTTTCCCAGGAACAAGATAAAAAAAAAGTTTGCGTATTTGGTACTGTTCTAATTGTGATAACTTTTAAAGAACGCCTAACTGCATTTGTTAATAACAAGGGAATAGGGATTCAATAATTTATTTATGCAATACAATGGTACTTACCATAATAATATACCTTGTTACAAGTAAATTTTAATGTTACAGTGAAACTAAGTGAAACTTGTGCTATAAAAAATTATACGAAACTCGTGCGAGAAACTTTTTCTCGACTCGTGTGATTGCAGCACTCGCCTTCGGCTCGTGCCGCAAACTCATACTCGTCAGAAAACGTTTCATCGCTCTCGTATCGTAATGTACTAATATAAGTAGCGGTAGCTCAGGGGCAAAACGCTGGCCTCCCAATCTTGAGATCCAGGTTCACTCCCCGGTCGGGCATACACCAATGAGTTTTTCGGAATTTATGTGCATAGTATTTGTTCTTACTTACCACTTGCTCAACGGTGAAGGAAAACGTCGTAAGGAAACATGCACGCCCTAAAAAGCGTGTATTTGTGCCCGAAGTACGGCGATAGGGCTCACCCCAAGTAACAAAAGGTTGTCCTTACTTTGACTATAGGATATGTTTACACCAAAACCTTAAATCTAATTGACTTAAGAAAGTGATCTATAAGTCAACCTGTACATTTCTGGTATACAGAGTTTTTGCCTAAAAGCAAGTATAAGGAGGTAGGGTGCAGTAATCTACAGGATATCATGTAGTCTGAATTAAGAACTTAAGTTCTTAATTCAGACTACATGATATCCTGTAGATTACTGCACCCTACCTCCTTATACTTGCAAAATAAACTTTAGTCTGTTTTCATACGTTACTTAGGCTTAGTAATTACTAAGCCTAAGTAACGTATGAAAACAGACTAAAGTTTATTTTGCAACTGTTGGATCTAATTTCGGAATACATGATGGTAATCTTCTAACACTATATTAACGTACTTTTAAATTTGTCCGGTCCCGTGTATGTTACCCTAGATTTCGGGGGGGGGGGATACATCCCAACTATCTCCCCCTTGAGTAGGTGCTTGCAGGAAACCACAAATACTTCTTACCATACGCAAAAACCTTCCTAAAGAAACATACCAGGGGTGAGAATATTAATTACTTTAAATACCTAGTCCTCAATGGCCCACGGATGGACGATGGTGGGTTGATGGAGTCGCAAGCCGGTTACTCTGTCTCCAATTATACCCATTGGCCTCCAGTACGTGTCTTACGTGGGTAAATTCAGCATCCACATACTGTGGGTCACATAATAAATCGAGCGTTGCGGTTATGTGACCCACAGTATGTGGATGCTGAATTGACCCACGTAAGACACGTACTGGAGGCCAATGGGTATAATTGGAGACAGAGTAACCGGCTTGCGACTCCATCAACCCACCATCGTTGTTGAGAGGGCTCCGATCTACTTGCCCTTTGTGAGAGGCGTAACTGATAGGATTAGACACCTGCTTCGCCGGTAGTACAGTGTGAAGACTATCTTCCGAGCCCCCACCAAACTACGGAACTGGCTGAGATCCCCAAAGGACCGAGACCCTCTCAACACACCTGGAGTTTGTAAAGTCCCGTGCGATTGTGGAAAAAGCTACATAGGAGAAACCAAGCGCAACGTGTCCACAAGACTGTCTGAACATATTCGATCCATGAAGAAACTGGACATTAACGGGTCAGCAGTAGCAGAACATACACTAAGTTCGGATACGACCCACTTCATCCGTTTCGACAAGGCTACAGTATTAGTGAAGGAGAAATATACCATTCCTCGCAAAATACACGAAGCCATCGAGATAAGTCGTAATCCCAACTTCAACAGGGATCATGGTTGGCAGCTGGCTCCGTCTTGGAAACCGGTTCTCGATGGATCGAGCAACTTTAGGACAGTGCCCAGTGACAATGACGATGTTGTGAGTTCGTTTTGTTTAATAACCGCCCCTAATAACAAACAATTGGAACAATTAAAAGAATCAAGTGCATCCACCATCCCACCCCCCTCGACGACGCAGCCAACGCTCAGCGCACGAGCAATGCGTGCAGCTCGCCGATCGGCGGCTGCCAGTGCCCGTTTGACAACGACGGTGAACGCTGCGTCCTCGTCCTAACAACGACACTCGCCTTGATAATGCCGAAATTGTATCGGTGAAACGGTTGGCATATAGTCAACAACAATCACACGTGAGTGTTCAAGCCGTATGTAATAATAATTTAGTATGTCAGCTCACGCGAGTTTTAATAATATTATATATCATAATACTATGATTAGGGGCGTGTGATGTTTTGCATTAGAACCACGGGACGCGTGGCGTGTGCCAATATGCCTCATGGGTAGTTATTTGTAATTTTGCACCTTTACATTTATTAAATATTTAAGCATGCATACTTTGGAACTTTGAACTCGCAACTATACATAAGTATATATGTATTTACGTAAATGAAGATGGAATGGCACTTTTAATGATAAAAGTAATGGCCAGTGCATACGTCCGTGGGATGTTATCTTTTAATTAATGAATAATGGATCTCTGAATCCCATCTCAGTTTCCACTCTGCTCGAAGTGTGGAATGAAATACTGCGGAACATTCGATACCAAGCTGGGAATGTGAAGCACGTTGTGTTTGTTTTGTACAATAGACAGACAACTTACCACGGAATATAAGAAATATTACACTTTCTAAGAAACTACTTACTTAAGAAACTACTACTTACTTTCTAAGAAACTAACTACTTCCGTACCCAAAGGGTAACCAACGGGACCCTATTACTATGACTCCGCTGTCCGTCTGTAAGACACCGTGATAGTAAGACAGTTGAAATTTTCACAGATGAAGTATTTCTATTGCCGGTATAACAACAAATACTAAAAAACAGAATAAATAAATATTTAAGGGGGTTCCCATACAACAGACAAGTTTTTTTTGCCGTTTTTATGGATAATGGTACGGAACCCTTCGTGCGCGAGTCCGACTAGCACTTGGCCGTTTTTTTTTAAATAACGTTAGAAATGGACTTCTGCAGTCTGCTTGTCAATCCGCAGTATGACTCAAAAATAAGCGCATAAAAAGTATGAGTAAAATTGTGGACTCAAAATAATATATTTCTTCTATTTTTAAAGGAGTATTATTAGATATGGACTAGTAGTATGGAGGAACTACAACCAAATTAAGGATATTTATATTTTACAAAAAAAAAAGTTGTGCGTAATCGATAGTGTCAAATTCCGGGAACATTGTAAAATTATATTCATAAAGCATACAATACTAACGGTTATATTTTTTATATAATATACTTAATATCAATTACATAACATTTTTAAATCGTTAACTGTCTACAAAAAAGTTTGTGACACTAAACCAATTTCTTAAGAAATACTGATAATTTAGTTTTGCCTCACTCAAATTATGGTGTATTCCAACAAATTACTAACTACTCAGGGCCGCGTTCATAAACTAGGGGTCGCGATAGGGGTTCTAATGCCATCTCTGTCGCACGCGTTGAAAATTGTATACGCTGTCCTGTTGTCAGTGTTGGAACCTGACGAAAGTTTTAATTTATGAACGGCTATCAAGACTGAACATTTTTAAAACTATAAAAGATACTAATAATGTAACGAACTCTCAAGAAAGCTTAAAATGTATTTACTGGATGGGCCTTTTTATAGTTTGTCTGTATACTTTAAATGTAAGAATTAATTCGTTATTTTAGTAAATATCTGACATTGTGATCTCTAAATTTAAATCATAAATAATATTTTATGTTAAATAATATTTAATTCTAAATAATATTGAGATGCAGCATGAGAAGCCGTACCGGGAGAATGGCTATAATACTCTAAACCAGTGGTTCCTAAACTTAAATGAACCGCGACCCACTAAAAAAACACAGATATTTAGGGCCCACTAAGAGTTTGTGATATAAAAAAGAGGTTTAGGATATTTATCTTTGATTTAGAATAACCGTGTGGCTAAACGTCCGCGGGCGGCTTCACGTCGTATGTTGGCCTGAATTTAAATTTTGTTCACGACCCACAGAAACCTGCTTGCGACCGACCACTGCGTCGCGATCCACACTATGGGAAATGCTGCTCTAAACTTGTAGATACTTTCTGGGTGAGCGCCTTCATCATCAATACTTTCAATAAGCTGCGCGGCGAGTTATAGCAGTGTTTCCAAATGCTCTGTAATTACCAGTGATCGGAATAGGTGGAGGTTCTAGCCTAAACTTCTTGGAACATAGTCATAATATGACTAAATTTTCTTTTTATTTTTCAATCTGGATTTGTATTTAGAAAAATTGTAAAGACTCAATTTTGTCAACTCAAGACTCAAAATTGTTTAGTCCTTATAATTTTTGTAGAAAAATTGAAAACAACGGGGCTTTCATATTTGACATCAGAGCTTTCATAAAAACACTGTATTTTTTAGAAATTTTTGATTATTTTGTATGGGGATAACGTAATTTTCAAGCTATGCATCTGGCACTGGTAAAAAAGCAGTACGCATGAAGAACTATCAAAGAAAATCACTGTGGGCGGAAATTTATTAGATGGTATGAACTTCCATAATATAACGAATATTAGATACGCACGCAAGTGGCTAAAGGTTTGCCAGATAGGTAACTACATAGGGAAGGGATTGCCTTTATCTTTTATTATGTTCATACGGTACACCGACCAAGCAGGTGATCAAAGGCACAAATATAAGCGTTCCCAACCCTGAACGGGAGCTCCCGCGATCAATGCTGATGCAGGAATTTAATATTATTTATTTCTGTTTTGCACAAAAATTCAATTTGTATCCAGATGAAAATACTTACCAGCTAACCTTTGGAAATTATTGGGTAGTATAGTGTTTTAAAGTTTACAACACAAGGGATATCGCTGAGATACTACCTTTTCCCTGCTTTTCCCTAATGGTCATGCATGCGTCGTAATAGATAGTGTTTGTTATACTTCAGTAGTCGGTGGATGTAGTTAATCGATAATAACACCGATTCGGCGCAACACAACTTGACTTAATTGACAGGACTAAATTTAATTTAAGTGTTCTATCCTTTTCTTTCTGTATCGAAAAGACAAAGACGGGACGCTCAAAATAAGGTTAGTCTTGTCAGTTGTGTTGCGCCGAATCGATACCATTATATAATTTTTAAATATAACTACGAAAATTGCATTTTTTGCCTACATCCAAACAAATTTCAAAGTTATTCATAGTTTCTTGAAAAATATCAATAGTTATCGAGCTTACAAACTATATTGATGTTTGAGGTACACTATCTTGTTTGTATGTTGACTGACCGGCCCCCTTATTGTCACACATCATTTTTGCAAATCACGATACATTTGAAAGCGATAACAATAAATGTTAAAGTTACACAATAAAGCCCCGGGTCTTTGCAGAGTATATATAAACAAACTACTTATTACATACGAAAATTAGGTAGATACTTGTATAAGTTGGGTTGGGAAGGAAGGATTAAGATTATTTTTAATTGAATCATTTTCGTGTAATAAATAAGTTCATCCCTGCAAAAGAGGTGGCGCTCAAGTATAGCAACTGAACAGAGCGTTTTATTCGCGTGGACTATACACCTACAAACTTATTTTAGCAGTCGAATCGTTGAAAAATAGCGTGAATTCTTAAAGCGATAAGATCTATAAGAACGCAAGGACATGTTTGTTGTGATATAATCTGATCACACGGGGTGATGAGCACTAGTAGCTCACTTCAGGGCATAGTGGGAAATTGCAGGTGATATTCATACATTATGTATGCTTGATGTGGCTTGCTTCGCACACATGATGTAGCTTTGAATGGTCTTCGAGTATTCGAGTCTAACTGTCACTTAAACTTGCCACAAATTGGTGGATGTACTTTTATGGGGGCCTTTATTAATAAAGCTTTTTTAAAGACAGAAGAGCCCCTTGACTTGGCATAAATGAGTAGGACGTGGAACCCTTAAAGATCGAGTGTTCTTTCATCTCTTTTATCTTGAACTGCTTGTCAAGACTTCAAAATAAAAGTTTCAACCGGTTCTTGTACATCTGTGGTCAACATAATTAATTTAATAATTATGTTTGTCATTTAATAATTTAATTAATAATTTCTTCGGGTTCGGGATAAGAGTTACAGAGGACGTCCTTTCACAACCTAGAGTTGATATTGGCGGTCCACTATAACTTAAAGTAAAAAGTGACGGTTCGTCTTTATTACTTTGTGCTGTTTGAGCACATTTAAGCGGTTCATTTTCTTACACTGTGTTTTCATTGTATATTTATATATTCCTCTTCTTCTGAGTCAGTACACTCTTGACAGAGTGGCTGTGGTCGTCAGTTAAGAGGCAGTTCGTTGCTGAGTGACCCGCCTCGTCACTAACACTCGTCTCTAACAGTCGCTCTTCTTGTGCACTCATGTAAGGGATCGTTCATAGCAGCTTTGATTTGGTCCGCCCATCATCGGTGCTCTACTGCGTGCTCCGGTGCCTTCAATTCTTCCCTGCACAACTTGGCGTTCAATGGATTCACTACGCCGAGATACGTGACCAAAGAAGGTGGGCATACGTGGTTGGACTAAGGAAGATAAGCGTTGCTTGATGCCGAGTTCTTCAGGTATGGACACGTCACACAAACGTTAATTTTGATTTAAACTCAAAAAAGACAAAATTTATAAAATTCAAGTTACCGAATGTAATTTAAGTAGATGTTAATTTGCTTTCGCATGGGTCCAAGCTGGAGTTGGTTAACGAAACTAAGTTTTTAGCCATTAGACTCTCGTCTTCAATGGAGTCCCTATTGTGGGGTAGAGCCGCGGATACAGACGTAGTCTTGTTTTGCGTACGGGGGGGGGGGGGGGCTATGGGGGCCATGGCCCCTTCCAAGACGCCCAGGAATTCTATATAATTTATAATATGAAGCACCGGGATTCATGAAGAGAAAAATTCAAAGAAATTAATATATTAACGGTTGTTTTTGACTTTTATTTACCAAGTTCTTAGATATGTCAGAAAAAATGTTGAGTCTTTCCCAAGGCTTGGTGAGGAATACTGTAAAGAAACCAGAAATAAGCTGGCTGGTTTTTCCAAAAACTAGAGTTGCCACGGTAGGTAGCTCTTTCGTAGGGCGCGGTATAAGATTTTACAATAAATTTCCAAAGAAGGTCCTTACTTTGTCAGGGAATAAGTGGGCTTATTGAAGACGGCATATTATAAAATAAATGATTACATACTTGACGATAATAAAGCATGGGGTTATGAAAGTGATCTATGTTATATAAGTAGTAAGTATCATTTCCTATCTTATGTCATGATTCCTCTAGAGTTAAAGTTAATTAGTTAATAAATGAAATTATTGTAAAAGCAGGTAGACAAAGGTATTATATTTTTTCTGCCTTCATTGTATTTTTTATATCTTAATTCAATTAAATTATATGCTCACTTTTTACATTTATTAGTTTGTAACCAATATTACGATAAGAAAAAGACATGATCTTGCTAAGTTTGTTCCCCTTCTTTTTAGCAAGACTAATCGAATAGGCGGAGTTAGGCATACATTTATTATACATATTGCATATATTTATAATATTATTTAGTCCTTGTTCCTATATTTTTTATTTTATTAAACTTTATAATTTCTTTGTGTATTTCCCCATATTATTATAAATAGACTAGGTAATAGTTTCATAGAAGAAGACTATAAACGTTACTACAAATTAATTCAATATACCCACATTACATAAATAAATATATTTAATTTCATTTCAGACATCGCACGTGCCTACACGCGTTTGTTGGTGTAACTATTCTATTATATAAGTAACTTTGCTTGAATTTCCTAATGAGTCCATTATCAAATACATTAATTAATTGTTAACTACATTAATTAATCTATGATTATGAAGACCATATCAGCAAAACTAATTTGCAGATGGAGTTATTGAAAGGCTTAGTGTTGGTACATTGCGAATGATTAATCAGTGTTAAAATAATAGACCACAATTAAATTTGATAAATATTTTGTTGCTTGGAATGAGAGATGGATATTTCTCGTAGTTTGAAGAAGTTTAGGAGGCTTTTTACTTAGTAAATGAATTTAGGGTGAGGAGGATTCAATAAAATTTCTATTTTCTCAGTCATATATCTAAGACGTAAGTCATGAAATTTAGGAGTTCAGGTTGAGTGGCAGGCAATGGTCACAAACTTGGGTCTTTATTTTAAAAGAACACGTTTTACCACTTCGCTGTGGTACATTAGGCGGGAGCAGAGTTACTTGAGAGGAAAATTGTCCGCCATAACACGAAACAACAATTTTATGAGTCTTCTAAAATTTTGCCAGTTCTGGAGTTCGCGCCCTGTCTGCACATAAGTAGATAAATAATGCATTCGTCTAAATAAAAGCCGCTTGTGTTGGTAAAGATGGAGGCTTAGTTGGGAGCAGAGTCGCAATAGAGCAAACATTAGAGTTGAATGTTACGTCGAGACGTCGAGACCACACTACGGTTTATATGTCCAAACCATAAATATAGTAACTCATATATTTATAAAGCCAAGAAAACACGATGTTACCAAAATCGAGTGCCGATGTGTGTAACACATGCTTATGTGTGTGTAATTGTGGGTACCCTAAATATTATAGAATTAAATGAGACTTGAGGATAATTCACGATTTATATAAAAACGGCATAACGTCGTCGCGTAAACGTCTTCACTCGCCCAGATGAAGGCAGTCTAAAAATGCTGAAACTGGTCGGCTTTCCCGATCATAACACGTATTGAGGTAAACCGTTTTTATATAAATTACCCTAAATATGTTAAAAACAAGCTGTCGATAAAGGGGATTGTCATGAAAACCAACACGTTCACCAAATTAAACAAACCGGAATTGACATCGTGACCGACCACTGATTTGTCAAATTGCAAATTTTGTTCTTTTGGTTGAAGACTCGAACAGAACACGTTTTTCGGAACATCGGAAATTATAATATATTTTTTATACCCCTCATATTTCGGTAGGTTGTCGTTGTCGATAGAATAATGAAGTAATGGTACGCCCCTAGTGTAAACCCAACAACTCTTTTCGTACGTAAGAAAATCTTTAAAATTAAATGTTTTAGAAAAAAAAAATTGCACTTCACTAACAGAAACAATCATAATTTTCAACTAAATACTCTATTTATGCCATTTTTTGCAGTTTTAGATGGATAAATATGTGCATCAAACTTTGTATAGCTTATCCGTATTTACCTGTGAAATGGATGTTTCCCATAATTTTTTAGGTGACTGTTCGGACATTTCGGTATAGAACAAGTTACCATTTCGATGGAATGTTAGAATATGCCGTTGTTAACTATTTAATTTCAATATTTTGTTAAATTTTAATATTGCCGCTTTTTGCTCTCAGCCAGGGCGGGAAACTTTACAACATTTGACGTTCCATACGGCCAAAGAGCCCTTTATCAGTCTAGCTCAGGGGCATAGATAATACACCCAGGGGTGTCCAACATAATTCTATGGTGAGCCAAATTACGTATTTTTAATATCGTGGGGCGGGCCAATATATATATTTTGTCTTTGAGAAATGCAGGAGAGCAGAACAGAACACTTTCGAATTAATGACTGCGTAGGTAGGTAGAGAGAATGCTACGGAAATACGGAGTACGTGTACGTGTAACATTAAATGACAGAATAATATTTTATATAGAGTCAAGAGTGTATGAATACAACTGCGTTAGCGGGCCGGATTGAGGGTGTCCGCGGGCAGAGAATATAAAGTGCCGCGGGCCACACTGTGGCCTGGGGGGTCGTATGTTGGACGGGCCTGGGTCTAGTTAAAGAAAAAAAAGTATTCTATGTCTGTGGTTCAAACAATCAATTATATAAAATCGAAAAGCTAGAAAGGGACAAAATTCATGGAAAAGGGTGAGTGGCGCTTTACACACCTTTGTGTGCGCGAAAAAAATTATGCAATTCGATTCCTTGGATTGTGACAATCATGAACGGCATAAACAATATGGGTTTGGATACGTCATCGCTTAATAATTAAAGAATAAAATTATGAAATCAAAATGTTCCGCGTTTCAGAAACTTCAGATCTGTCTGTCATGTCTAAACGGCCGTTCATACTGTTTGGGGTTTGCAATAACGTAACATCATGCAACGCAACTTTAAACGCAAATTGAATATTTATTATATTTTCAACGCGGGCGGAACCGCAGGCACATCTAGTTTATGACAATTTTTGTAGAAAAATTAAACGGTTTAAGAAAAAGGGTATTTTCACCCGTATTGCTATGGAAACAGCAGAATTTTTGCAATGTTTCGATGTTTCATATTAAAAATGCAAATCATGATCATGTGCCACAAGCTGAAAGCCACAGGTTCACCTAAAAACTACAGTGCCGCTATTTATATGGCTATGTAGCTCTAGTTTTATACTGTCACCTCTATGTTGCAGACATACTTTAAACTGGCAGACGCCAATATCAGAGTCAAATAATGCCGTTTAAGTGTAAATATAAAACAACTATTTGACTTTAGTGCTAACTAAGTGGCCGTTTCAGTGAAAATGCTTTCTGTACGAGCAAATATAGACGCAAATTCATTTTTCGGATACATAAAGGGTGCACGAAAACAAAGGTTGGGAAGTTGGTTCAGTGAGTTAGAAATATGTTCTTGCTCAGTCACGCGTTTGGATGAACTTTACACAGAAATAAAATGTTAAACGATACCTGCTCTTTTTTGTGCAATATTATTTCTACGGTACGGTAAATAATTTACGTATCTTATTTGCTATAGCAATTTATTTCAGTAGCATATTTGCTACGGGTCGTAGCATTTCTTAAGCAGATAACGTGCAGAAAGTTATATTTTAAACTTCAGAAGTAAGATTACTAAATTTTGCTCCGAGGCCTCCGAAAAAATGTAAAAATAAATATTTTATGAAGAATAGGCGTCTAAGTACCTAAATTGATTAGTTAATTTTAGGCTCGACGCGTAGCGGCTATACAGGATGTAACTTAAATCAGACCAAAATCTAAAAAGATTACTCTTCTACCTAACTAGATCCACAATTTTAGATTTAAGAAACAAAAAGCTTTTCCGAGTAATCAACAAGTAAAAAAAAACAGGCCAAGTACGAGTCGGACTCGCGCACGAATGGTTCCGTACCATTATCCATAAAAACGGCAAAAAACATGTCTGTTGTATGGGAGCCACCTTAAATATTTATTTTATTCTGTTTTTTAGTATTTGTTGTTATAGCGGCAACAGAAATACATCATCTGTGAAAATTTTAACTGTCTAACACGGTTCATGAGATGCAGCCTGGTGACAGATGAACAGACGAACAGACAGACGGACAGACAGATGGACAGACAGACGCACAGTGGATTCTTAGGAATAGGGTCCCGTTGGTTACCCTTTGGATACGAAACCCTAAAAATCGAATAGAAATATATAGAATAAATGAAATTTAGATTAATGTTTTTCCTCTATGAGGTAGGTACATCATATACACGCCAATTTTAAGGTAAAAAAAAAAAACAATTGAATTACTATCCATTCAAGGAGCGGTTTTTGATAGGTACCTGGGTGCGATAGCAACGCTGTCACTCACGCACTTCCGTCATTCCGTCAGTATTAAAAGGCAAAAAACATAGCTAGACTTTTTGTTGAAGTATATACTTTTTTGTTTGCATTTCGTATATTAAAAAAACTTATATGTTAAAAACTTGTACGTCACTTCCAGAAAGACTTTTTTCAATGAAGGATAATTTGATTTCTGGTTAAAGATAATAAAGTATTTTAATCATTCATTAAATTATTCAAATTTTTATTATTCCGATTATTATTACTTGACCGGAATAATAAAAATGTTGAAATGACCTCGTAAGCGAACGCGCCGCTATTGACACGAGTGATTTTATTCTCCTTGGTCGTTGATTCCTTCTCAGAGCAATCATATTCTGAGGATTGTATGTAAAAATATTGTTTAAACTTATTTTCTGAGAAAAATCTCATTCTTTAATTTCTTGTAAAATCTTATACCATGTCCTACGAAAGAGGTACTTACTTTGGCAAGTTTGACTTCAGGGTGATGAGACACTGAGAGTGGGTAACTACCTTATACCCATTTGCGGAGCCTTTGGCTTTAAAACGTTATCTTGTCAAAACTCAATACTGGGTGTTAAGATGATATCCCTGAATAGCGAAGTACAGTTACATAGCAACCCGACCGAAATGTATGAAACAACAGATTTTTTTTCTCGATTTATCCAGTTTTTTCACTCAAAGTTGTTCGTATGGGCTAGTACTATCGCCAGTTTTCGGCTTTTGCAAGGTTGTACTCGTAAATTGAACTTAACCATAGGAACTACTCATTTGAAAAAAAAAATCACAAAGTAGCATACAACATCTTATAACAAAAATGATGGTTCTATTAAAAAAAAAGTATAAAATCTGTAAATTTCATTTGGACAAGCCAATTTTTTCATTTCTGCGTGTACGATTTTATTGGGTATTTAGTTTTTCAGGATGATTTGCAGAGTATCTTTCATTAAATGATTTAGGTTTGTTTACACCCCGTATATGTGTATACGAATATTATTCTATAGCCGCCTAGAGACTCCACTTTATTTAATTATGGGCTTTTCACGGATAAATACCTATTTCTTAAGAAATTGACCTTTCAACTTACTTTTCTACTTATAGGTCGGGAGATATTAAAAATTCCTTTCTTTTATGTTTTTTGGTTAGCTACATAACTAGGACACTTAATTTCTTACCATTCGTACATTTGTTTTTGGCGTGGTTAAGCCACAAGGAGCTAGCTACAAACGGACATACAGAATGGATTTAGGGTTCTGTAATAGTAGAAGATTATTAAGAATTTAAAAGACTTTTGGTTATAATAGAGATTTGCCATTTTCTCCGTCTGCTTGGATTGTCTAGTGTGATCGGAGATCTGTCAAGATAATTATATTTATTTAGAGAAATCCTGACTCACTCACTGACTGACCAAATCGGTCAAACCCAGCCCAAATTCTTAGACCTAGAAAGCTCAAATTTTGCATAGACAAGGAAATGTAGACAAGGAAAAAGGCCGGAATTTTCGAAAATAGAAACGGGATCCACGCGGGCAGCGTCGCGGGGCGTCCGCTAGTAAATTATAAAATAGGGCGCGTAAAATCCTTAATCCAAATAAAATCATTGCAGAAATCTATATATCGTCGTCATGTCGCAGAATTTGGCTTTTGCTTAGGCGTATGGTAATTCTGTTAAAACTACCGAGGGTCGCCTCGCTTCGCTTGGTTCCCAAAATATTCTTACATGTAAACCTAACGCGCTCCTCCTCGCTTCGCTCGTCGTCGTACGTATTTTTTACCTTTTGGTGAAGTATTTTCGGTTTCATACTGAAACACTCCCATCATACATACATAAATAAATATATATATATACTATACTATAGCCTATATAATACCCAATATATATATACACCCTATATATATATAATACCCTATATACCCTACTCTCTCACTACCTACCTATCTACTATCTATTAACTATTGCTACTAGTATTACTAACATATCCCTACCTAACTAAAATTAACTAAGCCTAAATAAATCTGCCTGAGTCTGCCTAACTCCCCTAAGCTACTATATTCGAAAACAAAACCAGATAAATAAAATATATAAATTGATATGAAGAGTTCCAAGTTAGTATAGGCCATGATGTGATCGTCTAGTCTTTGGTTAGGACCCGTAAGTTACGTTGTGTGTAGTAATCCTGGTTCTTTGAGCATGAATAGCGATGGACCGAGTCTACGTTAAAATATATGTTGAAACCAAAAATCAAAAGAAACTTTTAAATAAATAGCAAACTAAAAATGTTAATTGTTAGATCTCTCAACCTTATAATATTACCATGAACGCTTAAACTAAATACTCTGAAATGGAATATGTTTTGAACTGTGAAGGGGTCTATTCCGACTAAAATTTTCAAAGACGGTAATTGAATGAAAAGAACATATGTATTAAAAACTAAGTCTTAGTTACTTAAGTTAGGTTTTATAATATGATCCAATCAAACTGGAAGAGATGAAAAATATCAGGATTTCGATAGGTTATCAAATTATCTTATAGTTGGAAATTAGTTGCTATTACAAAGCATATCGAGAATCAAAACTGATAAAAGTACTGCATAACCTTTAGAGATGCTATGTGGGATTTGGAATGGAAAACAGCACCTCCGCGCCGTTCCAAAGAGTTCCGTCTGTACTAAAATCTATCACCTTAACCAAAACAACCACTACCCCATTGCTCAAACTGAACTCCGTCGAATCCTCCCAATAACAACCCACTTATAACCTACATAGCTTAACGCCTGGTGCCTAATAGAAATGATTTCAATGGATATATGGCCAAAGTGTGATCGTCGGATTAGAACCTTACGTCGCGCCTTAAGTAATAACCTAAATCTTTCACGTGCTAAATAAATTGGACATAAAATAATTAAAACCGAATTCGTAGGTTTAGATAGTAAAATGTTCCGATTAGAAATTTCACTGTTTGTCAGTTAAGCTAATATATGAAATTCATCAATATTACAAATAATAAAAAGGTGAATTAAATCTCTGTAGCTATTCTGCGCCAGTCAGCTTCTTAAGAGGCTATACAACCGTGAATTTACTACGTTAAACTAACCCGCTACTTGAAACGATACTTCACACCAAGTTCTGTAAATACTCTGTTTGACCACGTTAAGAACAAAATATATATATATTTTTTTTTTAATAACCACTACCAATAATTGGGGATGGATGAGATGAGGTATTTCTGAGTTTGAAACTTAATAATTTATTGATGATCAAAGCTGAATAATATTTTAACAGCTGACCTTTATGAATGTCGTAAAACCTATTATTCGTTAGATATTTCTATACGAAAAATAACTTATTTAGTCGGCAATCTTCAAGTAAGACATAGGACAGTAAGTAAAATTCTTACATCTGTGATTATCTTTTCATAAAATAGAGATTCAAAGTAAGCCATTTCAGCAACTTCTCAGAAGTACCTTCCCTTGGATGTGGAATACCCCCTTGACTTTTTTTAGTGTATACTTTTTTTTTGAATTCTAAATTTAAGATTTATTTATTTATTTTTAAATTTACGCGCCTATGTTGGTTCCCTGACTACACAACTCTGGTAAAGAACCAACAAGAAATCCAGAGCGTCCCTAAACATTGAAATCACTCGTGTTGCACCATGGTCCATTCAATGATTCAGCCTCTTAACAAATCTACTCAAATAGTGACTAGCTGTTTCAGTTAAAATTATTTTATTAGATACTGCTTGTAGTACTCAATTTAAAGTTGCTAGGTCAAAATGACAAAACTGTCAAGTAAAACTTGGACTTTCATATTCAGCGTACAGTCATTCTGTTTACTATTCAATAGAGAACTTCTATCTAGTCAAAATTGTAAAAACTTCCGTAATACATTCGTCTTTGTTATATTTAAGACAAGTCAGATAAGTACCAATATCTACATTAGAATTTTATCCATATTCTAAAAATCTCTCAAATAAACTTAGATATAAAAATGGTTTCCATGATTTCGGATTTAGAATAATATTTAAGGCTATGTCTGTGCCGGATATTATATTGACTAAAATAGCAACATGAACATTTTATTCGTTCACTTATACAAAAAAGAAGTAGGTAAGTCTTATAATGTTGTATGGCATTTTTACCAAAAAAGTAGCTTCTCACTATTTATCTGACCCAGATCCATAGTATGGGTTAAGTAGATACTCAACTAGACCAAGTTCTGGACTATTTCTGTTGAACCAAGACTTGTACTACTTGTCTTGAAATTTATAAAAGCTTGAAGATGTCCTTTATTTTTAGAAACAACCTTCAGCAAATCAATTTATAAAAGCTTGAAGATGTCCTTTATTTTTAGAAACAAACTTCAGCAATAAAATT
Source organism: Ypsolopha sequella (assembly GCA_934047225.1). NCBI lineage: Eukaryota > Metazoa > Arthropoda > Insecta > Lepidoptera > Ypsolophidae > Ypsolopha > Ypsolopha sequella. The sequence continues at coordinate 15,977,115 of OW203985.1, forward strand.
ATGCGATTTACATACTTCCTGGATTCGGAATAATTTTCAACGTTATTAAGGCTATCTCTCGGCCATTTATGATTTTACTATATGACGAACAAATAAATGAATCTACACACACCTGACGAAGTATAGACGCCTTAACCATTTCAGTATAAGGTTGACTATAGTAGTACTGCTTTGCTTGACTACAGAGGAGCTATATTCTAGTCTCCTGGCGAATATAAATTCATTTTTACTAATATACCTTTATTTTCAGGTAAAGTAATTTATAAATCGAAAACATTCCTTCTCCAAAAAGCTGCAAACTCGCAATAACCAAACCTTTTTCCAATATATTTATATAATTGAAATCTTTCCTATTTATAGGGAAATTTATGATTCCAAAATTATTTAAACTAAGCTATGTACATATGTACTGAAGCTTTATTTATTTTAAAATAAAATGCTTTATCTGAATCTATGAAATTCACAATTTCGATATCAAAATCACCAACTTTATTTAAGGCTGATCATGTGATTTTTCTCATTGAACACTTTATCATGGAAACCACTCTAAATGGATTAAAATATGAACTTGAAGTCTGCCCTAATTGATAAATGAGTAACTATGGACCCGAAACTATTCTTTCTAGTTGCAAATTCAATACTAGATAATTTCACTGGATGCAAGACTTTACCAAAATAAACCATTTTTATGAAAGGTTACTGCAAAATTGATCAAACAATTATTACAGAATTCGAAACACTTTCTTAGTAATATTATATGGAAATATCTCTGATTTTTATTGAGAGAATATTACTTCCAAATTAATCATTCTATTTACAAACCCACATAGATTTTACTCGGATTTTCACAACAAAAGCACTCACTTCAAACACATCACTTACCCTACATAAAGGTCAAACTTAGTTTTCTAAGAAATAATTCTTCACTTCACAAACCTATAGTCAAGAGATTGTTTCTGATCAATTCCAGATTCTCTCGGTCACTAACCTAAATAATAATCTAGAATTTTCAATATTTCTAGTAACCTGACTGCTCAACCATTTTCCTACCTACTTCTCTAACACAAAATGTTACAGGCAACAATATTGGAACCTTCTGGAGTTCTGTCCTACCCACTCAACTTCTCACTCTTTCCCGCGTTCTTTTCTATCCCGTAAATAAATTACCACCCTACATCGAAGCATGATAATACTTACTTATTAGTAAGTATAACCTTGAAACTGAAAAATACCAATAATAGATTACCTACCTATGATTTTACCTGCCTATCATGTCCTAAAACAAATATCCCTAAGCTGTTGGGTGTGTGAATATTTCAAAACTAGAGGAAATTCCTCACATTTACATTTAATTGCGTATGTCAACAGACTCGGGGTGCAATGAGTTCTGGCCTATCCTAGCTAATATTTGATGAAGCGAGGTGAGTTAGTCCTCTAAATGTGCCTAAAAACCTATTACTCCCTAGCCTATCCCTATATGGGTGCAATATGTACATATATAGATAACAAGGATACTTGTGGCCAAAGAACCTACAACCACAAGCGGATAGGAAGGAAAATAAGGTACCCTGCCAAGTGCAATGCAGGAGGAAAGATTTTCTCTCGTGTACAAGCCAGTCTCAACAGGTACAATTAAGGCGCATCTAGCGGACCTCGCCCGAGAGAGGGAATCACTGAAATCGGAAAAACACTCCCGGCGATACCCTACATTATTTGTCCTATACAATTTCAAGGTAATTCCTCGCCATACCAGCTCGAGAAACACCCATGCTACCCACCCCAGCAACCCCAAACTAGCTACGGATCCTATATTTAATTTACTGAAAGCTACGGTACGACTTTAATACTTTATCAACAAATCGCGATTCAAAAAGAAACTTGCCTCATAACTTCCCCTGGCCAGCCAAACCTCACGCCGAAGCGATCATCAGTTTCAAGCCTTCGCGACCAAAACATCCGGCAATACCTACATAAGGTAGCCCAGAATTCTTAGGAAATCATAAGACAAGCCCACTTTGAATATCTAATAAACTATTGATTATGCGCCCGTGACTCTAAATTTTGTACATCAAAACCGAAAATTAAACATTTAGGCTAAACGAGTGCCGTAAAACGAGTAAAAAAAAATACCTTTGGCAAATACGTCTGCATTGCCCAAGAAGAGTCTGCTAATTCCTCGTAAAAGCGCGCGCAATGGCCTTATAAAACCTTCTCTCCTACTCCTGTTCGACGCCCACGCAACCTTTCTAGATGTCTTTCTATTGGCTAGCCGTCGCCGCTCCAAATCGTACGATATTACGTCACACTAACCATCTCACTGCCTTCCTACAACAAACTTGTTTTAACCAGTTCTTCTATCATCAATTGCTGAATATATTTTAGCCTCTTTCCCCCTTAACCCAAGGTTCAATTTTAGTTACAATTTGTTTTCGCGCCTACAAATCCGATTTCTCCACCGCGGTTTGAACACGCCACGTGTAGTTCTGATAATTTTTGAATCTTTCAAGAACATTCGAATTCCAGCCGCCATATTGTTTGCTACACAACAATACTATGCTTTTTAAGATCTTAATGAAATAATGAGCAGCATGAACATTTTGTCACAATGATGTTTAGAGTTACAAGGGAAGGTGAAACCCTTAATGGTTCAATCATTCAATATTTCCTTTACTTTAAGTTGATTATTCATCTAAGCACATGAGTTTTGGTGGACCCTTCGACCTGTGGTTGGTTCCTTTTCAGTTTGGAATGTTGCCACTTTACCGAAACTTCCAAGTATTAAGGTTCATACATCATCTGTATGTTTATTATGAATAAGTACATAATAATTGTCCATTTTAGTGATACCCAATGACAGCATACCATGTGGAATGTTACAATACTTTACAATTTGCCGGATCCTACAAAATGACGACGGCATATATAAATTGTCTATACATTAGACAGGTCTCCAAAAACATTACTACTTACAACAACAATATCTGGAACTATTATACAATAAGTTATACATTTACATATATACCTACCTACTTATTTACCTCATTCTTTATTCAAAGTTTCACTCCCATTTTAATTCTGTAAAAACGAATTTCGTTGATTTGTTTTCATCTGGGAATCTCAATAGATATCTGTGACTAGACTATCTACTATCGAAGAAAATTCCACTGCAACAATTTCTTCAATACCAGTTTGTTTATTGAAATTAGCTCACTGAAGCTAATAGCCTAATAGACGGAGCGTACAGTCGGTAACCTTATGTATCGAGTAACAAGATGGGACCAATTTGTAGTTGTGTAGAAAAAAAACTACAATACTATCAAAATACAAGGTGAATTTGCGAACATCGTCCAAATTCATACTTGAGCCTTGGTAAGTGATCAGCATCATGAACCATAACGATTTTTGTGAAATTCATGAAATGATATTTCCACTCCCCATAGTGATTCACTCAGTACTGGGAGTGAATTACTATGGGAAGTCGAAATTTCATTATACGAATTTCATAAATTTTTTTATCGATTCATGATGCTGATCACTTACCAAGCCTCCAATATGAATTTGGACGATGATCAAAAAGTCACCGTGTATATGTAAGGTTCACTGGTTGCAACGTAGAGTTTTTTTTTCTGACTGTACAAAATGCTCCAGGTTGCAGCCAGCCACTCTGTTTATTTTAATGTATTTTTGTTTCTACACATCTCCGAATTGGTCCCATCTTGTTACTCGATACATAGGGTTACCCACGGTACGCCCGTAGTTTAAAAGTAGATGGCAAGCCTACACGATATTTAGATAATTTTTAATTGTGAAGAAGTGCATGAAGCGTTAACCCTTCGGTTCCCTTCGGCAGGGGTTATTTGATCTCACAGTAGGTCGAACACGATCAAAGCCTACCTGCGGGTGCGATCGCTTCAAACCAATTCACTGGATTAACACACCTGACACATTTGCTCTACTCAAATTGGTTTCCATCTTGGTTGTTATTGGAGGTTGCTTACGCTGGGACTGTCATTTCTTTGTCTAAGGCTTGATTATGGCTTAAAATGGCAGTAAATCTGGATGTCCTCTAGGCGCCAAGTGGCTCACTATAAAGTGGGTATCTATAAATAACATTGCAGTATGGGAAAGCACATCGGTAAATTCACGAGTTGTGTTGAGACCTGGATAGCTCAGAGGTTAGAGCAATCGCCCGGCAAGCGAGAGGTCCCGGGTTCGATTCCCGGTTCAGAGCTCCTCACATCCAGATTTACTTTTATTTCTGCGTTTCTATACTGCAATGATATAATGTTAATTTATATCTCCTTGCGATGGATAAATCGCCAAGTGTTCAAACATAGAAATTTATTTCTGTCATAGTTTCGATAAGAGAAATGTGTATTCTTCACTACCCGATACTGTAACAGGTGACGGTAGGGCATAATGGTCTTTGACTAGCTTTGAATACACTATCGTCCTCTAGGCGCCAAGTGGCTCACTATAAAGTGGGTGTCTATAAATAACATTGCAGTATGGGAAAGCACATCGGTAAATTCACGAGTTGTGTTGAAACCTGGATAGCTCAGAAGTTAGAGCAATCGCCCGGCAAGCGAGAGGTCCCGGGTTAGATTCCCGGTTCAGAGCTCCTCACATCCAGATTAACTTTTATTTCTGCGTTTCTATACTGCAATGATATAATATTAATTGATTAATTAATCATAGCAAAGCACAAAACTTTCTGAATTTTTGAAAAATTCCTATTAATACCGAAGTTAACGATAGCGATACTTATAAATTTTTAGTATGAAATCGTTTCAGGTGACGTCACGTGACATGCCGTTAAGCTCACTTTGCCAATTACTTCGTCATTTTTTGAGATATCGAAAAAATAAATTTTCGACTGTTTTTGCTTTACGCAATTGATTTACATAAAATCTTAATGCAGGACACGGGTTCATTGTTAATAGGCAGGGATCTTTTCGAAATGAACTTTTGTCAGTGTATGGTTGGGAAAAAAGGAAGAAGAAAGGTATGCCTTTTATGACAGACTTCGTAATTTTCAAACTAAACTCCAGTTACAATTCAATGATTATTATCAAATCAAGTACATAACATCGTGATTAATATGTGAAGTAAGTAAAATACCATTTTATTTTTTCATTATTCGACTTATACGACGATTGGTTTTTTTGTTTATCTACCTATATAAAAATGCATTTATAATGTAGAGCCATTTAAAATTATGTAAAAATGTATTTATCTCATTTAATAAACATATTTAAGTGAAATCTTCAGTGCAAACTTGAAATTAGACAGGCAGGTTCCTTATAAATACGACGAAGGTACCCTCTGAGGAAGGCCATTCGAAAATAAAATTATAAACGCAGATTTTTCAAGTCTGTTAGTCCCTTAGCACGGGCTGAGCCTCGGGAAAAATACTTGTAATCTTGTATTATGACTAGTTGATGCTTGTGATTGTCGGCAGTTTGTGGACCTTATTATTACAAAGATCGACCGTTAGTTTGGAGCCCAAGCGCAAGCGAAGTCTCTTAATGCGTATTTATGGGAAATTACAAATCATGTCATGCGAGTTTAATAAAGTGAGGTGCTATTGTGTAAGGAAATCGTATTCATTTAACAACTTAAAAATTATTTCATTTGTCAAATGGCTCATTCGATTTGTGTAAGGGTTTCATTGATGCTTTACGATTTGGATCTTGGTTTCCCTCCAACCAAACTAAGAATAAATATAGTTAAAATATCTTGTTGCTCGTATCAAGTTGCAAGTAATATTTAAAGTTACATAATTTGGTTCTTGACCTACCATACGTGGTGTTCCATTTTTTTATTATATTTTAAAATGCAGAATTTGACAATCAATATCTTTATTAATTCCGGTGTATAGTCGAACGAAGAGTCGAAATTAGCAAATAAATGCAAAACACCGTTTGTAGAAAATTTAATCAGCTATAATATTTACGCATAAGTTTATTTATTCTAGGATGTTTATTTTTCGAGATAATGACAAAAAAACAAAAAATGGCACTTTACACCTCCCACCCCCAAAAGCACGCGGCCCCCAGCTGGGGACTTTTAGTATGTTATACCTGTAGTTTACCCCTACCACTTGAAAAATTAAACCAGACTACACGATTTGTTGTTTTTATTTTTCCCTCATTGATTGAATTAGTGACACTCCACTCAATGACAAATATTAATTAATTGAATAATCGGCTCAGCAGATTTTAGATTCAGCCGTAGATTGAAAGATACATAGGCTTCCATAGAGTGAGTCGAAATATATTTAGTCATTATACAAAGTTTGATGTAAATGCTTTTTGGATATTTCGTATTCACGTAATAGATAGCGTCCGTCACGAAGTGTGAATAATTGAAACACTTTACAAGTTCTGCACTCCACTTGCTACATTATCATAATTTTATATTCAGTCGCGTCGAAACCAACTTATATACTTACTGGTGACATCGTAAATTCTACTGAAGTTACAAACACGCTCTATGGAAATTCCGATTCGCGAGTTACGTCCATCCGTGAATTATTGTATGAATGGAAATACTTTATGTAGACATTGTGGCACGCGGCGGGGCGGTGCTGAGGCAACGACTAAAGTTTATTATGTGTGCCATTTTGTTGAGAATTTGATTGAAAACCCATTTCCCTGATGGGGCAGTTCACTTGGCATATTCGCATATTTGGCTGAATATTTGCAAATTTCACAAACATTATGCCATCCACACATGGACTGAACCAGAGTACCATACACTCAAAGGCATAAAATATAGTCCAAAGGTCTGGACCTCCTACATCCGTACACTGAATAGCTGCTAGCAGGCGTGATTACAATAGCCTGTTGATTTTGGTTAGGTACTTTCAGGCTTTTAAAGTAGGCACCCTCGCTTTAATCCCCAGTGTGTTTGGGCCAGTCAAGGGACCGAAATCAACAGGCAATTAAAGTCGCCGTTTTACATGCCTGAAAGGCGGTCAGCGGGAGGTTTTATTGATGTAAGAAAACAATCACTTATGCAATTTTTGTAAATTTAATGTAAGGCACATCAAATCAAGTCTAAGTAGTGTATTCACATTAGGGACAAAAAAAAATCTGCTCTCAAATCTATATGCAAGTAATTATTTTAGTTTTCACTTTTTTACTGTAGGCCGGCCAGTACTTAAATTATGAAAAATGGTTTCTGGGACCTGCTGTACAGATTTAGGGTATACGAGTATATCTAAATTATCGATGGCTTCACACTATCAATCGTAAATATGACGTATTTAAAAAAAAACTTCCAGTATTTTAGAGCTAATTTTGCAAATAACTTTTGTTTCTACAGCAAAGTAACATAATATTAATATTATAGACCGAAAAAAAAGTTTTTAGTCTACAGAAAAAAAACAAGCTCAAATAACAGATTAACAAATAATAAAAATAATAATTCATGTCGTATATATATTAGCTTTTGCCCGTGGCTTCACCCGCGCTGATTTCTTTTACACTTTCCCGGGATAAAAAGTAGCCTATGTCACTCTCCGGCCCATGATCTCTATGCAAAAAATCACGTCGATCCGTTGCTCCGTTGCTGCGTGAAACAAGGACAAACCAACAAACACACTTTCGTATTTATAATGGGGGTACGGACTATATGTTAAAAATTGGTTGAATATACATATTATATGAAATATTCAGTAAAGTTAAGTTTTAACAAAAAAATGTATTGTAATAAGATGTTATTTAAGTAGTTTACGCTAAGTTTCTTGATTTTGTTGTAATGTTAAATTTAATCTCGCTGGCAGAATGGGGGTACCTGAAAACCAGCGCTATCAAAAAAATGTTCTTTGATACCATATAAAGCTGAGCTACACCATGTACCAGGTTACATTTGTTTATTTTTAGCTTCTTTACTTCTGAATTTTTATTTTATGTGTATCGTATTATGTATATTATATTTTGAATATAGTTTTTAAAGTTTCCACTAAGTTTTTTTGTTGTCTTTTTAGCGTACGGGCTATGCGTGTCTACATATAAAAAGGTATTGCCTCCGACCGAAAATTATTCTATATTAGAAAACATGTTGTATTATATTAGTAAATAAAAAAATAATTTTTGATGGAAATTGTATACAGAGTGTTAAGATGCCGAGTTAAGTTCAGGATGCCGGAAACTGGCGATAGCACTTGCCCACACGAACATTCTTGAAATAAAGTGGGAATACTCGCAAAACTTAATTATCTAACTAATAATATTTGTAAAAATTATCAACCTGCTTTTGATAATACTACACATAAATAAATATTCGTAAAAAAAAAACAAAGCCCATACATATTTTTAACCTAATGACATTTAAAAATAACAAATGGCGCATTATTGCATTCCATAATAAAAGTTCTATTTTCTATAATAAATAAATAAAAAGTATAGGTTTTTTTCCAGGTGTAACACGTTGGTAATCCAGTAATGAGTGAGGATGATGATGGAGACAGCTTCTTTGGGGGGTTATATGAGAACGGACATTGGGTCTGGAATGAAGTTACAAATGAAATTGAATTTCAAAGGTAGTATAAGTTTCTTACCTAATAAACTAACTATTTACCTACTAATTAGGTGCCTCAGAATTACTAATTCCACTCTTACAACTTTGTTGTTCGTCCGCTTTTATGTCAAGATCCTTTCTTAGACAAATTGAATACTAACAAATAAGTTCTAAATTTTCAAATCAAGAATTTCCTATTCACTTATATATAAGAGTCGATTCCTCCGATTTGTAACAAAATATTAAGAAATACTTTTAACGCCCAAAATACAACTTTTGAGTCGTCATAAATAAAACAGTATGAAAATTTCAAGTGTTTTTTTTTTCATTGATTTCGATCCACCAGGTTTACATTGAAAGTGGAAATATGATGGATCCAAGATTACTTTCGTTCAAAATATACTTGACACGATTTATTTACTACTTTACAAGTAGCTTTTGCCCGCGACTTCGTCCGCGTCGTGTGAAACATGTGACTCAATGTATAGCGCCAAAGCGCCATCTACTAAATTATCCCATAATAAACCATTAGCACATTGTACTAAGTTTGTTGTAGGTACTTAACGCTATATAGTAGGGAAAAAAGAACTATACTGATCTGATGAATGTTTTCATTTAATTTAGGACATTCAGCTACATAATAGTGAAAACACCATCCAAATACGTTCAGTGGTCTTCCGTGAATCGCATGATTCAGATTGATATTTTTAAATACTTTGACGGGTCTAAGAGGGCCCCAAGAAATCAACTTTGACGGGTCTAAGGGGCTGCAAGAAATCCACTTTGACGGGTCTAAGGAGGCCCCAAGAAATCAACTTTGACGGGTCTAAGGGGCCCCAAGAAATCCACTTTGACGGGTCTAAGGAGGCCATAAGAAATCAACTGACGGGTCTAAGAGGGCCCCAAGAAATCAACTTTGACGGGTCTAAGGGGCTGCAAGAAATCCACTTTGACGGGTCTAAGGAGGCCCCAAGAAATCAACTTTGACGGGTCTAAGGGGCCCCAAGAAATCCACTTTGACGGGTCTAAGGAGGCCATAAGAAATCAACTGACGGGTCTAAGAGGGCCCCAAGAAATCAACTTTGACGGGTCTAAGGGGCCCCAAGGAATCCACTTTGACGGATCTAAGGAGGCCCCAAGAAATCAACTTTGACGGGTCTAAGGGGCCCCAAGGAATCCACTTTGACGGGTCTAAGGGGGCCCCAAGAAATCAACATTGACGGGTCTAACGGGGCCGCAAGGAGTCCACTTTTAATTTCATTTCCCCTGTACTTGCCAAGCTCTGCTTACTTATACGATTGTAAAATTTCATAATGACGTAAATTATTCCATCAAGCACTGATGTAAAGTTGATATTGCAGTGATCTTCCGCCAGTAACAGTTGAAGCTATTACGATTCCAAAAAAAATAATGACTGGTACCATTGAATTTCGAGATGATGTTGATGTATTGGAACAGGTACTTGTTTATTATTATCAACTAGCCTTTTAAAAAGCCATCATAACTTGTCCCACGTCCAGAAGGGACTTATCTATGTAGTTTAAGTAATATAGTTTAAGCTAAAACTTTAATGCTCGATATCGTATCAGGATAGTTTAAAGCTCAAGTTACTCTTAGGATACTAAGCTATATAACGCTATATAAGCTATATAAATTTGAAACCCCTATCAAAATCCATTCATTAGCATTTTCGTGAATCACAAACATGCAGAGAGACACAGGCGGACAAACCTTTGTAATATCTTCATCTCTCGAAAATTGACAAATGTGAAACATCATAAAGGTCACTTTCAAGCAGGTTGCATCTACACTGACGGAACCCAAATATCGTGTACGACTCGGACTTGATCGGAAGATTGTTTTTTATTTCAAAACTCGTTGAAAATTGTAGAACCATTATTCACGTACTCGTAAAGCGATGAAAGTTGGGAAAAACGTTTGTAACATAGTAATATATAACAATGTAAATAGAATAAAGTTCAATAAAGTTAAAGTTAACATGTATGTAAGTTTTTTTATTTTTTATTTTTATTATTATAATATCCAATGACCTCCATGTTTCTTTATTCTATATTCTTTAATGTACACAGAAAAGCAGTTAAGACAAATAATACATTAAAAGATATGTACATATGTGTTTGAGTAAAATAATTTCTATTTAATAATAAAATTGTAAATATTTGCATGCCTTCTTAAGGTGAAATATGTTGGACATTTTAAATTTAACAACTGTACTGTACCATAGTCGACGCAAATAAAATTATCTTTATTGGACTTTTTCAGTATTTAATTAAGTTGATATTTATTAAATATTTAATTGTGCGTTGTTCTGAAAATAAGTATTACTGAACAATTAAAACCCATAAATAATGAAATGGTAGATTTTATATACTTAAATTGTCTCAGATAAGATTTCGGCGGCGGTATCAAAGAAAATTGAAACCTGGAGAACCCGAAATAATAACTTTGCAAGTAAGTTTTTAAATAACAAAATTATTCACGTCAACTTGAAGACTAACCTTCAGACTGTGACTAATGTTTACTCAATATTGTTCTCGGGTGGAGGTAGGCATGTATTTATATATGTATGTAGTATATAGGGTGGGATTTGGTCGGCCGCCTGGATTCGTGCTGGGGGCTCGGTTGATGATCATTGGACCATGTTACTGGTCCCTGGCCGGGTCTCCGGTATGGGTTCGGGCGGTTGATTAGATTTCACCTTGTATAATTATAGATTTTACCTATCATTTGAATCGTATATATATTGCTACATAAATTAAATAAACCTTTAATTCAGTTCATGTACATTCATTATTTTGTTACATATATTTTTACAAGATTAAATTTGACTCGTATAACGTGTATTATGTGTACTTACTTTACAAAATAAACTATTTGAATTTGAATTTGAATTTTCTCTTATTAAAATAGGTAGGTACTCATAGAGAAATTATTTATGGTGATTAGAATATTTTGAAATTTCGTGAACAGTTTTTTCTTGTAAAAGACATCAACGCGTTTTAAGCGTTATGTCGATGATCTGTTTTCGAGATTTTTGTCTGTGATCATGGTTGCATTAGTACGTACGTATTTATATGAAGGCGGCGTTAAAGTTTTACATTTTATTTGATCTAAATTTTAGATCCTTGTCGCACTGTAACACAATACCAATATCAAACCTTTTAAAAAGTTCTTAACCCTTTTAATGACCGTGATTCGACTCGGTTCTGATCCATCTTACAGGTTAATTTAAAAACCAGCTCCGAGAGGACATATCATTGATCTGTGGGCAATTATTTCAGGATGTGAAAGATATAGCTCTGTTCACGGCTCCCGCCAACATCCTGAGTCCCATGCTCATCAACCTGCTGCACCTTCCCACTACGGAAAGGTTTCTAAGAGCTCTGATTCTGTGTTGCCAGTATTATTTACAAGTTAGTTCCTTCCTTTTCAAGCCGGCGCGAGACACAAAAAAAAACACACATAAACAAATGATCACGACATTATATCTCAAAGGGGGCGTCAGAGATGTTTCCAAGTCTGGGATTGTCCTTCAACAGTAAACACTTGTACACCCTCTTATCGCTGACGATTTTTAAGTTCCGACGTGATTATATATTTTTTTATATAATTATACTCTTTTCTTTTTGTTTGAATTATACCATCAATACGAAAATCTTGTTTATTATAGCTTCTAAAAAGAAAAAATACATTAATAAGTCTTGGTGATTTTAATACAAACTATTTATATTAAATACAGTTAAACCACGAATACACTGTCGCAGCTAAATTGTCAACGTTGTGAAATTTTAATTTCATTGGGTTAGGTTAGTTAGATTATAAAAAGCCTACCGTGAAATTATAATCTCACGGTTCTGACAATTTACCTGCGACATATCTAAAAATAAATTTTCAAAATTAATTTAGGCAACATTAATCAACAAAACAAAAACAAACAAATAAAAAGTCTTCACTGTACAGAAACTGTAAAAAAATAATTGAAAAAAATCAAAAAATATAAAAAACAAAAATACGTATTTTTCAAAAACATATTTGAGGCACATTTGCTTTAGACTAAAATCATCATCTACCCCTTCTGGTTACAGGTTTCTGATGAAATGGCAATACGCATGCTGGAACTAGAACATAAAATTCGGACACCAGATTGTGACATTATCGAACAAGAGTATCGAGACAATCTATCCGACCTCAAACTGGTAGTCGCTAAGGAATATTGTACTATGCTCATTGGTAATTCCTATAGCTTACATCCTAAAAGATTTTTTAAAAATATTTTTTCAGAGAATATACGTCATTTCAGGACATAGTTTTCATTATTTTGGTAAATAAATTATCCATTATTTTTTAAAGAATTGCCCGATATGACGTCGGAGTGCGGGTTGGGTCACGCGCTGTCAGCGGCGTGCACAGAACTTTTTGCTGGAAAAGCAAGCAATTGGTCAAGAATAACAATAAAAAAATATGAAAAAATTTTAATATCACTTTGAAAAAAAAAAGTTTGTATAGGAAATTTTCACTCTAGGTTAGACATCTACCCTGGCGTCATACAATATTTTTTTCAAAGTGTTATTTAAATTGTTTTTTTTTTTTTTGTTTTTGACCAATTAATTGCTTGCTTTTCCAGCAAAAAGTTCTGTGCACGCCACTGCGCGCTGTGTAGGTTTCTGTAGTTGCCCTACACAATATGCGGACTTCATCTCCAAGTACATTTTATAAGTTTGTCGACTAAAACAGATCGTGCCAAACTTCTAGTCCGCTCGGAGGTTGCTCTTCCGAAGAACGGCCGATACATTTTATTCCTGCCGATGCGAAAGGCCCCGTGTTTAGAGGGGACTAAAAGTTTGGCGCGATCTGTACTCGTTAACTTGTAAAGCCTTCTTAGCTGTGATATTTTTTTTTTAACTTCGTTATATATACTACTACCGTGAATTTTTCCACATATTCAAAAACAACTGTTTAGCTGGCAGAGGGGGGACAATTGACTCTAACAAAAATTTGCACTTTAAACTTTTGCAAACGGATTCCTGAATCGAAAAATGGTTTTCACACACCCACAACATTTTTGAACTACCTATCCATGATATCTGACACCATGGGATAGACGAGAAAAAAATTCACCTCACTTTGCGTGTAGGGGAGGTACAATATTTTTTTTTTCAAGATTTTACTTTACCACTTAGTTGGCGTGATTAAGAGGATGGCATACCCTAGCAACTTTTTTTACTATCCGTCCGACACAATAAGTCTAATGGCAAAAACCTTATTCGCTTTTCATAGAGGCGATTATATGTTGGCTCTTTGGCCTCTTGTTCTTGGACGCGTAATACTAGTGATCACGCAGCGAAATAACAAATTGGTGTGTTTTTAGCTAATACTGAAATATTTTGTAGGGAAAAAAATATTGGATTTAGGTAACATCCCTTCATATTTTTATTGCCTATTTTATCAAAAAAAATCAAGTTGATATCTTAACCGCGTTTTTGAAACGAACGTTTGAAAACCAAAAAAAAGAGGATGGAAAACGTTTTTTTTTTTTGCCAAAGTACAAATCTTAGAACATTGTTTATAGGTGGAATCCCTAGATAAAAAATCAATAAATCAAATATATTTTTTCAATATGAGGAGAGACCTAGCTTCTTCCAATGAACCCTTGAAAACCTGGTGTTGTTGATGTTCTAGCGTCAGGTGTCCCGTTAATATATATACCCATGCCACATGACATCTTTTTAGTACTAAGAGTCTCTGAGCTTAGCCGCGGACAGACAGACAGACGGACATGGCGAAACTATAAGGGTTAATTGCTGACTACGGAACCCTAAAACTCAAACTCAAAAGAACTGTTTAATCAAACATGAGCATTACAACATTGTTCCCTACTCATTAAGCTAGTTTATCACTGTTTTGAAATGAGTAGTTCTCAGCCTATTAAATGTTATTTAGTTTGACTTAGAAGTTACTTTTATTTACTTAATCTTAAACCTTAACAATACTAAACAATACTTCCCACATCACTTCATTGTTCAATCTTAAGTAAAGACTCCAATTCCTCAGCCGATAAGCCCACCAGCCACTTTTTGAGATACTTATTAAAACGGTTATGAATATATTGGTTAATTCTTCATTCCGAGTCAATTTTCTGAACAAAAGTAGTCCTTGCTTTAGGTACTTCAAAGACACCTTTAACTATATTTCTAGCATTCAAATTTGAAGACTTTATGTTAAGTAGATGTCTATTTTTATTATAATATAGGAGAAGGTTCCTGACAAACAATCTTCTTACATTAAGCAATTTACATTCATCGAATAGATTATCTGTGGGATAACGGTATGGTTTAAAATACATTGTCTTCAATATGGCTCTTTGAGCCCTTTCTAATAAATATGAGTCTTACAGGTGCCACCCCAGACATTAATACAATAGGTAATAATTGATTGACACATACCAAAAGGCTTACATGGATTATATCGCGATACGCAACATGTTCCAAATTCATTCCGAATTCGTTTTCAAGCGAGCGAGTGTCTGTCGTCCTTTGACTAAAGCATGCCGTAGACATGGTACCGGGCCTCGATAAGTGGCAGAGCAAAACTAACACAAATCGTAGCAGTTCGCTCTACTCGCTCGCGGAACGTCTTGGAGGATAGCTGTGCATTATACCCGAGTGATTATTGTAGTTTTCGCTGAAAATGCCTAGATGCGCTTTTGATAAGTGCAAAACTTACTACTCGAAATGTAAAAAACATGATGGAGTCACATATCATGCGTAAGTATTGCTTTTAATTATTTTTACTTAAAAGCAGAATATTTTACGGAGATCGACCCGAGAGCGGCCATTTCAAAACATGACCAGTTGAATGGTCCGAATTATTCTAGTACACTCCCCGCGGTGGCCTATTATATTAGTTCAGCAGGAGAGGGGGGCGGGGTAGCGTTCTACGCGATACGTATATTGGCCGACACCAACAAAGCTCATCGCAGGTATTCGCGCCGTTTTTGAGTTGAGGTTTGTGTGACGGTAGCCGGTCTTCCTTTATGCTTTAGTCAAAGCTGTCGTCCATTCCACTCGCTTGAAAACTAATTAGAAACATGTCAAAACATGAGATAATTCATGTGAGTCTATCCGTTTTTAAATAATGAATTAGCAATGTATTAGTATTTTTAATTATGTTTCTCAGGTGGAGGAGATACGCGCAAGTACCACCACATGGGGCCGCAGAAGAAAAGGAAATCATTGTCTGACAAGGATGCAAGACTTTTTGAAACCTTATTACGGATGTGCGTGCAAATCGTTTGGTTGGCCCTGGGTCGCTTAAGTTTCAATCAAATAGGTGACGTCATATTGTTTTTAATTAAAATCTCTATCTAAAAGTTAATCAGGTTTTCCAAGTGACGATACGTATTTTCCTGCCCATCCATCCATCTATCAGCCTGCCTCGTTCACTGCTGAGTATAGGCCTTTTCAAGATTTCACTATTCTTGGTGGTCTTCCGAGCAGTGATGCCCATACTCAGACACCCTGGGCAGGCGTTGGTGAACGCGGTGCCGAAACCCTCACACCAGTGACGCCACGGCCCATTATTAGGCTTATACAGGGTGTTAAGATGAAGTTTTCGGAAGCCGAAAAGGAACGCCGGAAGGCGTTAGTACTAGACAATACGAACAACTTACCGTGAAAAAGAAATGAGGAATCGAGAAAAAAAAACTGTTGTTTCATACATTGTGTAACTTTTTTATGGAACAGCTGATTTTTTTTCGCGATTCGAGGATTTGTATGGACGAGTACTATCGCCAGTTTTCGTCTTCCACAACTTCATCTTAACACCCTGTATAAGGGCCGCTATTGGGGATGGAGATAAAAAATAAATAATAATAAAAGATAATTTATTTATCTTACAAATGTGCTAACATACAAAATACAATAGATACATAAGCTCGGCATACATGCAGACAGCCGCCGATTTTCAGCTCAACCTTGTAATACTACATGATGAAACATATATTAGTTTAAATTAAAGTAACCGCAATAAATATTAACTACAAAATAAATTGACAAAAAAAGCCTACAAAGTTTTATGAAACCAAAAAAACCAAAATAAAAATAAAAAAAGAATCTAGAAAATAATAATAATTTTAGGAGGGAACACGTAGAGCCTGAGACTGCTTCAAGTGTAGCCATCTGCTACACGTAGTGCGGAAAGAGCCTTGACTTGACATTTAATACTGGTGGTGGCAGCACATTCCAACATTTAGATGCAACTATCTTGAAGCAGCCCCTGGTATTGGCAAGAGTAGTTTTAGGGGTCTTGAATATGTTTCTACGAGATGTAAATAACCATCCTAATTTCTTATATAAGTATGAAGGAGTTTTAGTTTTTAATAGGTTAAACAAAAAACATGATAGTTTTAATGCTCTTGTATTATTCAAGATACCTTTAGCCTGTAGATGGGGTGAAATGTGGTCCCTCCTAGGAATATTATTGCAAAATCGCATACAAGCATTCTGGACTCGCTGTATAGCTTTAACTGTTTTTTGGAATAGACATGGACCATATTCAATATCACAATAGCTTAGATGTCGATGTAATAGATATCGTGGGCAGATCGTAAAGTATGAAATCGAAAATCTTTCACCAAAAGTCAAAAATACGTGCGACGACGAGCGGAGCGTGTTAGGTATACATGTAAATAAATTTGGGAACCCGAGCGAAGCGGAGTGGAGCGAGAAAAACCCTCTAGTTTTACCAGAAATATGATATGCCTAGCCTAGGCAGATCACGATATGCCCAATTCTCCGATGTACCGACGACAGATATACCACCATCAATTGGTCCCAAGCATGGTAAGTGGTCCCAGGCAAGCAGCAGCACCCGTAGCACAGAGTATAATCGCGCGCGACGCGACTTAGTGCCAGGAGTGTGACACGATGTTTTTGCGATTAAACAGTATGTCACGCTCCTCGCACTTGTGATTCCACTAAGCCGCGTCGCGCGCGATTAAACACTATGCTGCAGGTGCTGGTTGTGCTTGTTTAAGAGCAACCAACATTTTCCTCCCCATGAGGAATTTATACCATGATATGCTGATTCAAAAACTGTCTCCGGTTAAATTCATTATAAACACAAAAAGTATTTATTTTTCAATTTGAAGCATACACATTATATCGTCGTGTTGCATTTTTTTTTACAATTTCATGTTTATTGACAAATTTGACAATTCATGTTTTGTTAGGCAAAACGGTTTCTTTGGCGGTAAAATATCAAAAAAGTATAATATTACATCAACAAGGATGAAACTTCTTTACATACGTTGGCTAATATTTTTTGCAATAAGGTAGTAAAATGTTTTTTCATATACAAAAACTAGGTACTTAATTGATTCTATCTAAGACTCACGAATAACGTTAAAAACTCCCAAAACTAATAAAAAAACTGGCCAAGTGCGAGTCGGACTCGCGCACGAAGGGTTCCGTACCATTATCTATAAAAACGGCAAAAAAACATGTCTGTTGTATGGGAGCCCCCTTAAATATTTACTTTATTCTGTTTTTTAGTATTTGTTGTTATAGCGGCAACAAAAAATACATCATCTGTGAAAATTTCAACTGTCTAACTATCACGGTTCAGACAGACGCACAGCGGAGTCTTAGTAATAGGGTCCCGTTGGTTATCCTTTGGGTACGAAACCCTAAAAGGTAAGAAAATGTTGACTCCATACTTATTATTAAATACTTTGCAAATATATTAAATTTCTTTCTTTTACAAGCCATCACATTCCCCGCGAGAAACAATATCCTCACCAGTATCTTCTTGGTCTTCATTCCTCAGAGCTGGAAGTGAACCGAATATTTAAGTCAGAGACGTTCAACTGCGTGGAACACACGCTCAAGACTGGCTACATCAATAAGATGTCCAAGGAAGAACGCAACGTACTCCAGGGACATTGCTTGAAGCATGACAAGAAGCTGAACTCCTGTTCTCCACTCATGAACGAGGTGCACTGCCATCGACCCATCGACTACCGGATGATGGGGCTTGGGGTAATAGACTACACCCAGTGAGTTGTGAAGCTGTCAAACCGCAACAGCAGTTTTTATTACATTACCTTCTTCTTGTTCTCTTTTCTTTCTTTATAATAGGTCTTTACCTATGAAATTGCTGAAATTTTCTTACAGTTTACTATTACCTCACTATTACTATCCCTGTAATTCAATAGCTATTTCAATTACTTGTTTTCTGTTTGAAAGTTGATTTCAAGTATTAAATTTTGTTTTTATATTCAGTTTGATTATAAAAATTTTATATTCAAAAACAGTTCGTCCTAAATGCCATCCATTTCCATGATAAGATTCGTAATAATTTTTTACATCTGAGACTTTTCAAAAATTCATTTAATTTTGCTGTTAGCTTAATGTTGTCTCATTCATACACAAAAGAAATGACATAATTTGGATTCGTCATTCCTAAAAAAATTGCACATATGTAAAAATGCTAGTACCGAAAATTGAGTTTCCTTCAAATTCTCTATAGAAAACGGCAATTTCATATGTAAAGACATAATACATATAAACTGCAACGTCTGTTATTCTCTGCATATTATTATGTTCAACTATAACCAGAGATGAAAGAAGAGTGACGAAAGAAATAGTGTAAGGTAAAGCTCGACCGAGCCGCCGTAGAAGGACGTATTGTTACCAAATTGGTGATATACTGGAGAAGGGCCGAAACAAAAGTAACCTGAATAGGAGAGCTTGTGTGACTATATTGTGATTGATGAATATGGAAGAGCCAAAAAAGGGGGGTCAGGAAAGTAGCTATAGAAATCTGTGTTGTCTCGATGCGGTATTCTCAAAGATCTGGAAGGTTTGATACGAAGGTTTCAATATGCCTAATGCGAACTTGGGTTTACAATAACTTTGTATATAATATTGTGAATTCGCTTTTAACTTGAGAATCACAAGATGGGTTTTATTGTTTTCGTTATCACGTGTTATGTCTTATATTCTTATTTGGATCGTCAGAAAAAAGTTGCCTAAAGCCACTATAATAGTAATAAAAATAATAAATGTAATGATATTGCTTATTATGAGTTAAAATAATAGGTTATTGTTATTAAATTAAAAACTAGAGTATTGAGTTAATAAATGTATTCGTTA
This sequence comes from Ypsolopha sequella, assembly GCA_934047225.1. Taxonomy (NCBI): domain Eukaryota; kingdom Metazoa; phylum Arthropoda; class Insecta; order Lepidoptera; family Ypsolophidae; genus Ypsolopha; species Ypsolopha sequella. The sequence goes on from OW203985.1 coordinate 15,996,815, forward strand.
AAGATAAGTATGATTTTAATATATTCAAATTAAGTAAGTTAAATCCATAGATTAAGAATGTACAAGATAAACAATGTAGTAGAGAAAATGATATCAAAAAATTACTGTGACATTATTATTACATTTACTATTTTACTTAATATTTTGGACACCCTGCATATAACTACTAATAGTGGAGCGCCTGGGGGTTTTGACCTCGGAAAATTGCTACAGTGAATGAATTTTTTTGGTTGAGGTGGCATTTTCTTTCTTATACTATATCTTGCAAAGTTTACCAAAAAATTTTTTGTGCTTTCAATTTTTTCACTTTTTAATTGAAAAAAGATAAAAAATTAATATTCCAGCATATAATTTAATTTCAGATAGCATTTTTTTTTATGTACACGTAGAATTTGTCTCGAATAGGTATAGAATATCATCTTTTAGAGATACCTATGTTTATGAAGGGTCGTAGAGACCTTGGACAGGTGACCGAGAAGTGAACGAGAAGAAGAGAGGGAAGGTTGAAGGGACAGCAGCTGTAACGTACAACTAAGCGGACGTTTTCTGGATAGTTTAGTTATAAATGACACGTGTCCTGTATATGTTGTGTATTTAAAAGTGAAAATTGTGTGATTTGAAAATTTGCTATATGTTAATAACGGCAGTTTTATTGGAGACTATTTTTTGCTGTTGAACTTCTGCTCAAGACTTTTCATTTTTTCGTGTAAAAAGGTAATTTGATTTAAAAACTGCAATGAATTAGTAGATAAAGAATTGAATAATTAGCAAATGATTGAATGTAAATTAAAGAATAAAAAATTATAAAAATGAATAAAACGCAATCAATTTTGTTACTTTTTTTTATTACAGTTTAAAAAAAATTGATGAACCATGTACCAGTATCATGGCTCATGAGCATAGTTGCATACTATGTGAAAAATTAGGTTCATCATCTGAAATGAACTCAGATTTAGGTGACATTATAAAAATAAGCAGAGGAATAAGCAGAGGAATAAGAAGGAGCAAAATGAAACTTCATGTTCACCTCCGAAAAAAAAGCTTCGAAGTAGCACTGATGTATTGAACTTTGATTGGGAAACAAATTGTATCTTTTGTGGCCAAGAAGCTGATAAAGCAAAAGAAGCAAAATTGAATAAACATCGGCGAAGACAAATTTCACACATCAATACTGCAACTTTGAGTGACTCCATTCTGAATTTTATAGCCGTACAGAAAAATGACTATTATCGCGAAATCCATAAAAGAATTGCTAGCATAACAGATTTACAGGCACTCGAAGCAAAATATCATGTAGATTGTTATAATTCGATTAAAAATTCTATGCACCTGATTAACGTTGAAAAGAAAATTAGTCCGAGAATTGTGATGATCGATACTGCAATGGAGCAAATATATAAAAACATAGAAGAGAATGACGACTGCCAATTCACCATGCAAGAGTTAAAAAATGTTATAACTACAGATCATATCCCGGATGAAAAGACTATTAAAAAACGACTTGTAGACCGCTATCACGATGACATTGTCATTTCGCCTAAATTTGGATCTAATACCATCATATGTTTTAAAAATATTAACCACGATATATTAACAGAAAATTGGTACAATCAAAAACACAATAATAAAAAAGAAGAGGAATTTCACATATTAAAAGCGGCCAGCGAAATTTTTAGAAGGGACATAAGAGCTCAAGTTTACGATAATGAAAATTACACAGCAAGTGACAAAATGCTTGAAGATATTGATGAGACAATTCCGCAATCTTTAAAGTTTTTATTGTCAGAAATAATTATAAAAAATAAAAAAAATAAGGACACAATTCCTGCTTATGAAAAAAAATGTAAATCTATCGTGCATGCTATAATATCTGCTGTACGACCAAGATCATTTCTATCACCTTTGCATATTAAATATTTAAAAACATAAATGAAGACTTCAGTAATATATTTCAAGCAGGTGTAGCATGTATTTTGGCTTTATATGGAGCTCCGGCAAAAATCAAAGACTTGAATACATTGAGATACAATTTTTTCATTAAAGCTACAACCAAAAATACAAGTGTTATTCTGTCATCATTACCACCTACAACTGATGCCGCAATTGAACATCTGAAAAGAGTGTACCTGCAAACCCAGATGGTTAGGAAACGACATAAATATTGGAGATTGGGGGTGGAAGTATCTCAATAACATGTTCATCCCAATAACCATGAACCAATTACCAGCACCGGATAATCTACTGCAAATGTAATTTTGCAATTGCAAAAAGGGGTGTGGAGCTGCTTGTGGATGTCGGAAGAGTGGTTTATATTGTAGTGTAGCATGTTTACAGTGTAACGGAAATAGCTGCCTTAATACTTTACCTACCATTAAAATGTCTGAAGTGGAAGAGAATATTTGATATAGATCAATAATGTAAAATGCCTTAATAAACAAAAATTTTATTTTAAATGTTACCTTTTTTTCGATTTTCCTTGAATTACTACATTTACCCACTTATTATGCATATATAAAACTATACCTCAACTTCATTTTCATATACAACATCATTTTACAGAATAATATGCCTCATACTATTTGAATTATTATAATTATCCATTTTTTTATTTTAAAATCAAAAGCACAAATTTTCAATAGGTAAACTTTTTTATTTATGGTATTAGCTAAACATTCCAATTTTTTTTTTTTTTTCATCCACTGTAACGGAAGTCTGAGGTTTCTATGATTTTGACGCTCCAGGCGCTCCACTATAAATACAACAAAGAAAATCAATAAGTTACTGTAAAATCTTTTTTTAGGCCGATTAATACAAGAAATTGGGCAAAATGCGGTTAAAAATATTCTAATGAGAAAATCATATTTACCTGTGAAATGTGTAATTATTTGGGTTAATTCTCCTTGTCACACACATCACAAATTACTCACTGCACAAGATAAACCAATCACTTTTTATCAATTTAGTTACGTATTATTTAAATATTATTACAAAATCCACAATCACACCAAAGCAAGCGGGACGCTATGGCCACTTACTTGAAAAAATATTGACATATCTGTTCTTTGTTGTGCATCTCTTTCTCTCTTGCGAGGTGTTAATAAAGGTAGGACATCTCTTTTACACGCTATGGACGTCTTTTAAGCGCAGCGAATCCTATGTCTATGGTTAAATCTGTAACATATAGAATAATTAAAAAAATATAATACCCTGAAAATTTGTGTGTCATGCAAGCATTTGAGTATGAAGAAAGGACGGCGTGGATTCATGTCAAGTGGGACGTAAACGACTTGTTACAACGACGACGTCGTTATCTAACTGTAGCCTCATATCAAATAAAAAAAATTTGGTCTGAGCCTGTAGCATGGTAATTTAATATCTGATTTGTAACTTACAGAAGAACTCCTCGATTAAGCTACATACTGCATGCTATAGCAGGCCCAGAAGAGAAATTGAGTGAATTCGACGTTCCACTAGGAATCATAGGGATGCCGCGATCACTCTTCGACTCCATGTTGCGTCCTATACTCACGGTGATACCGTCTTCAGAATCTGGAAAATCTAAGTCCTTAACATTGTTCGTAATAAAATCTACTTGTTGTACTTATTATAGATGCGTTATAATCGTCATATATGTCACTGCCGGATGGTTAAATCAGCTGCCAAATTGGACGAATTAAAGTAAATTAAATGATGACATGGGGCATAAAATTGTGATATTTTATGTCTGAAAAAAATATCGGTGTAACCACAAAACGGTGTTTAACTTTAGACAGTGTTTAAATTTGTTGCTGTCACTCTTTTACAATATGAAAGAAAAGGCGACAACAACAGATTTAAACACTGTCTAAAGTTAAACACCGTTTTGTAGTAACACGGTATATGTTTTAGATACATCTTTTTTGTAGATTTTTTCGCGGTTCAAAACGCGGCATGTATACTTCGCTTGATAGGAAAAAAACTGTAACTTGGTCGATTTTTAATGTTTTTTTTTTCGTTTTATCAAATTGTATGGAAATTACAGGATATTAAAGAGAAAGTAATATAGAAAGTACTTTTGCGATACGTTTTTCAGTATTTCACTGCAAACATGCTTTTTTAAGTGAAAAACGCGTTTTTTGGAAGCCCGCAATGTTTCGGTTGTCACCGAAAACCATGTCGTAATAGCCACGGGTCAAAGCGCGCTATTTTAAACGATAATGAAACGTCATATATTTTAGTAAATATATAAACCCCCCCTTGAGCTAATAAAGCCTGTATTAGGTGTGACCGCTCTTCCTTATTGTTATATGGTTCTTGTGCTGTTAGTAGGTAGGTTAGTGAAACATTTTATATTTGTTGATATTGCGTTTTAGTAAAATTATCAATTATTTATTTAAGGAGCGTACAGCCATCACAAGTTACCGGCAAGAGTCGATCTTCAAAAAGCACCTCGGCTTCTGCAAAGAGTGTTAAAATTAAGAAAAAGCTCTATGGGAACGTTGCTCTGCCTGCAATAAGTTCAGAAAAGTAAGACGATTTCTACTATATATCTTCCTCTTAATATCCGTCAATCTTCCTCTATCTCTACCTTCAAAACCAGAGTCTATCAACGCTATCTACAGCTACAGATCTCCAAACTTGTAATTTTCACATATCCCCCTGAGTAATTGTAATCACCAATGTATTGTTATGCATATATGTACCTTTATAATATGTATATTATTGTATTTATGAGTAGATTACATATGTATGTACAATTTCTTAACTATATGTAAGTATATATGATATGTTATTATATACTCGTAGTATCTATGACATATATGACGATATGATTTCTTTATCGAATTGATTATACTAGTAATCTACTTATCTGGCACAACCTTTAAAACTTTCCACATCACCAAATGTTAACTGGCAGAGAATTCTAATTAGCATTAAGTTCAGCAATATAGTATTCACAAACATATACAACGTGTAACAGAAAGGTGTAACCATATTTGAAGAGCTTATACAGTCAATGGTATAGAACAACTTTTACTATGGAGCCAAGCCCGATATCTCAAAAAAAAAATCTGTCCTTCCATACATTCCGGCCGAGCGGCATTGCATTTTTCTATGAAACAGTAAAAATTTTTTTTCGAGATACATATTTTGTTCCATAGTAAAAGTTGTTCTATACCATTGACTGAATAAGCTCTTCAAATATGGTTACACCTTTCTGTTACACGTTGTATACAATACAGATTGTTGTTTTGTCACGCAACTTCCATCACAGCGGTGTAATGTACGCCATGATTCTTTAAAAAACAAACAAATCAACAACGTAGCATAACAAATCAAATAATTGGAAATGGAGATGTGTCTTGTTTAATTTGTTTTCCAATTTTCTTGGAGTGTGGCTCAGGCACTGGCGCAAAAGGCAAATAAAGATCTGTACTAATAAATAATAATATTATTAAAAAATTCATGTTTGTACATTGAATATTTTTGCGAAACTTAAAATAAATTATTAGTATTGTACTGAGGCCAAAACTACAACTTTTTAAATTTTGGCCCGTCTGTATGTTCCAATGACTGTTAATAAAAGCCGAAAAATGTTAATACTACTCGAATTCCACCTAAATTTTATCTTACGCACAAATTAAACATACATTTATTGAAATAGTGGAGGTGTCCACCCAAGCGCAGCCACGGGCAAAAGCTAGTATGTAGTAACTCGTCTTTCCGACCTGCACCGCCACTCCACACTCCAATTGTTGGTTCCAACTCCAAGGTTTGAGCTTCGAAGTTGAAGGTAAACTTGGCACCATTATCGTATTAATACATATTACTACAGGTAAAATTTTCTGGAAATTGCTGTTTAGACGACAATTGGCATTCATGAAATTTTTAAAAAAGCTTTGTTTGGCAATAAACTTTAAAGAAGATTGAATTAAGAATAAAAAAGGTTTATTGCCAAAAAATACTTAAAACTAAACACATTAAAATTATACATAGGTTAAAATAGAAGAAAACAAGTTTTAGACATTTCTGGCAAATGGTAGCATGCTCAGCAAAGCTGCCGATCTCATAGAAATTGAGCAGCGCTGATTTTCAGCATACCCCAGACATAGGACATAATTTAGAAAAAAATTAAATAATAATAATTTAAATCCGATGAGTCCCTAAATAAAAAAAATCAAAAGATACTTAGAAACATGAAGTCAACTTCTAACTGTGTTAAAAATATCATGGGATAGATGAAAGTAAGGAATAGTTTTTATTCAGCCACGTTCATTTAAAAAAAAAAACAAAAATTCAAAATTCGTTTATTGTTTACAATTCACAATTTACATGATTAGGGACTCCCCTTTTAAGTTTAGTAACCTGTAATAAGAGAGGTCCGCTCTTTCTATGGATATGAATTTAAACATTTGTAAACTAAGCAAAAAATGTGAAAAATATAATTTAGAAGAAATTAAGACGAACGGTATATACTTAACTAATTGTTGTATAAGAATAACTATATAATCATTTCAATTCATTAGGATTGTTGTCCCCATGTATGTTTGAAAAGATCTGTCCTTATGTTATGAAACCAGAATATACAATTTGTTCCATTTTTCAGGGTGTACTTCCCATCATCATTTCCGAGCACTCCTGCAGAGATCAGGCCCTGCAGCGAGGTTCAGCGACAAAGATGGCGGAACCGTGTGCAGCGCCTAATGCACCCACAGCTTCCTGTTAAAAGCTAAACATGGTTTATCAACCTGGGGAAAATGTGAGTATCAGCTTCGGCCAAACTTATTTTGGTCGAAGAGTATCAGCAAGCTTTTGATAATGCTTTTTGGAGGCGAATAGTTTCGTTTTGTTTTTTAGATTTTTAGGCACTTATTTGTGAATTCTGACTACATTTTATACAATTATTTTACTTTTATATGTGCTTATTAAATAAATAGTATACTATAAAACCTGGTTTTATTAAAATGTATCTAAACCAAATTGCAATATAAATAGTAGAGCTACTATATATGTCGTAGGCAAATAGTAAAATTCGGCATTTTACAAATGGCGTCGTCAGTTTCTAAACGCTCGCTATTTGACGAATCTTTGTCATATAGTAGAATTCAGCATTATATAATTTGCCTTCTGTTAGAACTATTGAGGGTCGCCTCATTCCGCTTCGCTCGGCTCCCAATTGTTTAGATGTAAACCTAACACGCTCCTCTTCGTTTCGCTCGTTGTCGCACTTATTTTTTACTATTTGGTGAAATAATTTCGATTGCGGTTTTTTAGAAATAGACGACCTCATTTTACAAACAGCGGGCATTTAACAATTTGCCGGACGGCAAAGTGCAAAACAGCGAGCGTTTAGAATCTGACGACGCCGCTGTTTGTAAAACGCCAAATTTATTTTATAATTTGCCTGCCACATATACACCAAGTCTCCGGAATGCTGTGAATGATAGTAGGATAGGTAAATAAATAAAGTCATATCGGTTACAGTGTTTAGGTTATTTCTATGGCTCACCTGAAAGCGTAATTGCCTCAGGAAGTTATGATGCGCCTCTGAACTTGTCGGGCATTACCGATATGTCGTGTAAAGTATGAAATCGAAAATCTTTCACCAAATTTTCGACAATAGGTGCGACGACGAGTGGAGCGAGAAGGGGTGTTTTAGGTTTACATGTAAGTAAATTTCAGGAGCCGAGCGAAACGGAGCGGAGTGTGGCGACCCTCCTGCTTTAACAGAAATATGATATGCCTTGGCAGATTATTATATGTCCAATTCGACAAGGCACGGACATTCACGCTTTATTGCGCGCGTTACGTTATATATAAGAAGACACCGGTTATTTTCCCGGCATTCCCGCTTCGCAAACCTCGTCATCAAGACCACGTTCGGCATTTAGCGTGTCTTTTGGATGTGAATCCTGGACTATATCAAAATCGGCCTATTCCGCTGGCTAGAGTGTCTCAGGTTATACTGACCCACCCATAACATTATTAAAAAATCAGTGTCTCAGGTCATATTAAATCTTAATAACCAGCCCAATTTTTTTTTTTGCTAGTAGCTTCCACTTTGAATATTCTTTGGTGAAAACTGCTTTTCTTTTGTGGCAAAACAAAGGGCTTATGTTCTAAGGGCTTATTCTTAGGAAATGTCAATTTATTTTTACCTTGCCCTTATTTTTTTACTGCAGTATATAGTTAAGTTTATAAGTAGGAATACGAGAATTTTATATGCAGATCGTGTAGGTAAATAAATTACGTCATAATTGTAAGCAAATTAATTGTAAATTTCATAGAAATAAAATAAATAAATAGTTTTATATAATTTTATAAATTATATAAAAAACAGACTCTATAAATTTTTCGAATAAAGTTTGTTATCGCTAATTCGATTCAACCATTTTTGGTACTGAGCTTGATTGCAGACGTGTTGTGACTTCATCTTCATTGAAAATTCTTCCAGTGCACGCTCACTGAGAACAAATAATATAAAGCTATTAAAAACTATTTTAAACAGTTTACAAAATACCCCCAACACAGCTTTTGGTAAGATAAATAAGATCCCACCAGAAATTTTCATGTAAAAATCAAATAAATACAAACAGTTCAAGTTAATTCATCCACTAGGAAGGGATTTCAGGGAATTCCCACAGGATCGGGAATAACGGGATCCACCCGAGCAACGCTGCTAGTTTGAAATTAATTTGAATGAAATGAAATGAATTTCTACCAACAGGTATACCGATTAAATAATAAAATAACACATATACAAGTTTAAATATATGTTCACGCCACAAGCGTGACGCATGCATGAGTAATCTCGCACCACAGCGCCTGGCGCTAACTCACTCGTGCGCCGGCGCTTGCTTTTTCTCTTCCGCGGCGGACGTCTTCCGAAACGCACGTGTGTACACTCGCGCCGCGACACGCCGATAAATCTCGTTTACCTACGCTCATACCAGTGTCGTGTTCACATTACTCCACCAACCAATACATCCTGCTCATCCCTGCTCAAGACCAGCTCGATCAGCCCAACAAGAAGGGACGCCACGCGGCGCATTCGCCGGCAACCATCCAGAACAAAGGTTAGTTCACTCACAATCTTTTCTGCTCATATCCTCAAATCCCATCTGCTCTGCATTTCATGTACTAGCGTGTACACTATAATCAATAAATAAAATAAAATTTTGTACTTGAAATATATTTCGGCCCTTAGTAGGCCGTCATCAGTCAAGAATACTTGCTAAATAAATAAATACTTGAAAAAGCTAATAGAGGCATATATTTATTAAAGGATTAAATAATAAAAAACATAATCCGTTATGGGGACTGCCGACAGAAGTGAACATTATACTGTCCAAAAAAACAAGGATTTTCCTCAAACAAAAAATGACTTCAAAAATATAATAAATAACTTCGTTATAAAGCGTTAATTGCTGAATAACTAAGATAAGAATAAACAAAGCTCTTTAGAGCATGTCGCGTTGAAGATTATAGTAGTTGTACCACATAATAAATAAATATATCGATAATGATCTGTAAAATCATAAAATGTATATGCTGGGAGTCGGGACACTAAGTCCTTGTGAGCACCACGCGGGTCCTGAAGAAGGTCACTCTTAAGTTTGACCGAAACGTCGAGTTATTCGAGTTATTATTTAATTAAAATTAAAGTGAGCTGTAATATCTAATTCGTTAAAAATACACTTATACTTGTAGTTTATATTTAGCACTTTCGGTAGCACTATATCCGGGTATATATTTTTTCTTTCTAAACCCTTTTGCGTTGCACTATTCGCAGACAATCTTGATTTTGACCTGAAAACAAAAATGACGTACATTATTTATAATATTTATATTTATACATTATTTATTAAAAAAGTGACTAGTTAATTATACCTTCGATTTAGTTCGCGTACTTACTTGTATTAAGTATTTTATTAAATACATAATAAAAAATATAAAAATATATCGTCACGATATGAATCCCCGAGAGGGCATTAGAGGAGTTCCAAATGGCAAATGTGAAATGTGAAATGATAATCCACACTCGGTACACCCGCGTTTCACCGACGGTTATTACGTCCCAACGTGATGAGTGGTGAACCCTATCGCCGTTCTTCGGGCACAACTACACGCTTTTTAGAGCATGCAGGTTTCCTTACGATTGTTTCCTTCACCGTTCAGCAAGTGGTAAGTAAGACAAATACTATGCACATACATTTCGACAAACTCATTGGTGTATGCCCGACCGGGGATTGAACCTGGATCTCAAGATTGGGAGGCCAGCGTTTTGCCCCTGAGCTACCACTGCTTATATAAATATTTAAATAATAAAACTATTATAGGTTAGCCCAAATAGTAGTTTTATTATTATTAGAACAAATTTCCGTTAAATTTAGTTTCCCTGTAACAATAAAATTTATTTGTAACAAGGTATATTATTATGGTACCATTGTATTTCATAAATAAATTATTGAATCCCTATGCCCTTGTTATTAACAAATACATCCGATTCGAAAGTTTTTCTATAAGTGCAGTTAAGCGTTCTTTGAAAGTTATCACAATTAGAACAATACCAAAAACCGACAAAGGTTTTTATTTCATCTTGTTCCTGGGAAACAAAACCGATTTACCGGGATATAAATAGCCTATCTGTTGGCCGGGGTCCTAATCTATCTCGGTGCAAAGGTTTCATCTCGATCGATTTATTAGTTAGTTACCAGTGATCGCATTTATGTGCTCACTCGTTAGTTACAAACAAATGAAGTTTAGGGTTAGGACTGCTTCTACCGAGTTTTAACAGTAGTTACAGTATACAGGGTGTGAAAGCAACGGCAAGAATCCTTTAAGGGTATATGTTAGTGTGACTCGTAAATATTAAAAAAAAATAGTGGCAACTATAAATAATGTACCAGTACCACACAATAACACGATTAGTTAAACTTAAAATACACTAATATCGTGGACACTCACGCTGGTCGTTGACCTCTGATAGCGTCAGTAGCACAGAACACAATTACTCAATGTGATCGGTCAAGACCGGACTGCGGGGTGAATATATACTATGTAGTTTACAATTATTTACATATTATGTAGTTTACAATAAAGATATTCCATAATTTCCATAACGTCACAACTTACCTTCATAAAAATCCCACAGCATGCTCCTCAACTAATATTATTGCAACGCGCAATCTTACTTGGCCTGAAGCATAGACTTAGGATATATACTACATACTTTTATATCCTAAGTCTATGGTTTGAAGTTAGGCCCCTAGCTCTCTCTCGCTCTTCCTAAAAACCACATCTGCGCGAGAGTGAGAGCCTCACTTCAGACCTCCTGTAATCAAAGTTTACCTTAAATTAATGATGGAGGTGCTCTTGCTAGATGAGCTGGTTCGCTTGATGTCCCGCAGCATTACGGTGAAGCGGTCACGAGGTAGACCTAAGATGCCGACCGATACGCCGAGCTCTGACAGCTGCTCCTCGGGTGCTGATATGGCTTGCTCCAAGTATGTCAACCGAGGGGTTAAACTGGAAGAAGTAATTGAAATGACACAACTTGTAAGTCACGACGAAACCATGACTCCAAGCGATTCGTCGTGTTCAGGCATCAATCGAAAAAATCAAAAATGTTTTTATTTCATAACTTAAATCTTATCATAATACAAGGTTGAGGCCTCCTATTAAGTATAAAAATACCTGTACCAGGAAGTCTCGCTCTCCATAACAAAATTTTTCATTAATTTGTCATGAAAATAAACTAAATAAAATAAATTTAGGCAAAAACTCAAAAAAAAAAAGTAAATTATATAATATCTAGAGAGGGTGAGGGTGTGTTAATGTGTGAGAGAGGGTGTGTATGTGTGTATGTGTGGTTGAGTGTGCGTGACAAGAGGTGTATTTTTAGGTCATATACTGCAATAGTTCTTTTGTACTTTCATAGTTGAGTGTCTTGATCCAGGTATTAATTAGTTTTTTTGTTTCATAAAATGTTTTAGGGTATATATGTAGTATTTTATTTACTTGATTATATAAATGGGAGGACTGGGCAGCAAACTGTTGCCCAGCAAACACAGTGTTGGTATGAGCATGAGATGTTAAGAGATTTGATTGACATTAATGTTATACAAAAATGACAATCAACAACTTTGAGAGCCAGTCGCTAACTGCACTAGATGGCATTATCAAAATGACTTAATTCAATTGTTTACTTTTTTTTAATACCTATGTCCAAACCTCTTCATACAAGCGCAACATAGCGCCGCAATTACTTATATGCAAAGCTTAAGATAGACACCATATTCTAAAATATTTTTATTGAACTGGTCAAGTAACGTCACCCGTCATCACTCTTTTTAAGTACTGCTTAGAAGCTAAGCAACTAAATCGCTAATTACTTCCAAAGCCTAAGATCGATAGAAAGAAAAACAAATTGCCGTTTTTTTGTCTATTAAATCCTGGTTTTTCTTAAAATGAGCACCTTTGGTGCACCAAGTCTGTTGGGGGCATTTCTGGCAATTTATAAGATGGTTTCAATAAAAAATACCACATCTTGAAACGAGGCCGGAATCAGAAGATTTTTCTATGATGTGCTTGTCCCCATACGAAAAAAATGGTTTTTATTAAATATCTCCACAGATATCAACGTTATAAAAAATGTCAATCAACAACTTTGAGAGTCAATCATTAACTGCACTAGATGGCATTATCAAAATTATTTAATTCAGTTGTTTACTTTTTTCAATCCCTAAATCCAAACCTCTCCATACACTCGCGCAACTGTGAGGCGTACGCTCACATAGACGCGTACTCGGTAAGTCGGTCGAATGCCAAAATACGAAATTCTGCCGAGATCATCATACGTACGCGTCTATGCATGTGTGCGTCTGTTTTCGCTCATTTTATGGAGTCGGACTTCTGGTAGTATATATTTTGTAGTATGACGTTCCCTTGAAAGACATTTACGAATCGACATCGTAGCAAAAGACGCGTAGCAAATGTAGATGCGTAGCAAATGTAGATGCGTAGCAAATGTAGACGCATATCAAATGTAGGCGCGTAGCAAATTAAGAAAATATAAAGATTGACACCAAATAACGTCAAATGTAGAATACCAACCTAGGATATTTTATAACTCCTAGACCAAACATTCTGTAGTCTTTTTTGTTCTTGCCAATCACTTCATCCATCAAAGGTGATCGAATTTTTAATTTGGACTGATTCGTTGGTCTATCCCCTTGAAGCACGATCTTTTCTTCTGGTGAGAATTCTTGGAACTTATCACTCTCCTTCCATTCAGACGGAATGAATACTTCTGACCTGAATAGTCGGTGCACTTCGGACCCTTAAATATTTAGACATAATGTAAGGTCATTTCTTTCTCAATTTCTTAAAGCGATTGACAACTACAAAGTTGAAGACATCGCTTTTAGTTTTAAGTCCGTCTTTGTTCAACAAGTTCTATTCATTAAATTTAATGTATTTTTCATTTGTATTTGCTCTTTCTTAATGAAGGTTAAACGTCAGTCGCTTAGCGCAAAGTGCATTTTCTTGTTTAGAAGTTAAAAATTGAAAAACATTTTGGTATGTGGCAGTTGACGCCAATAGTTCAGTACTAGTGAGGTTTATAAAGCAAAAGTTTGAAATTGCATACACAATTAATCATGAACTTGCCAAAACCAACTTAAAATGCTGTTTTAACTTTGTTTGGACAAGATCATGACTAATTGTGGATTAAATTTCAAATTCATGCTTTATAAACTTCACTAATACTGAGTTATTGGCGTCAATTGCCACAGATCAAAATGTTTTTTATATTTTAGCTCCTAAACAAGAAAAACAAAGTTAAGTTATGCAATTTTCCCTAAGCGACTGATTAGAAGCTTCTGACTGACGGACAGAGTCATCATATTATGGACTAGGAGCGTTTCCTCAGTAACACATGGTGGTCTCAAAAAAAAAAAAAAAATTATTTGCTTGTTCTGGTAAGCCCGTTATAGTAGTTTATGCTACAAGGGCGAAAAGGAATAAATTACGAGGACGATTTAAAACACGAGCGTAGCGAGTGTATTAAATGTAACCGAGTAATCGTACTACGTTTTTCAATGCATAGTGTGAGGAAATAAAACAAATATAATCTTGTGAACTTTAAATTATGATTGCCTCAACAGGACTGTATCCAGAGCCGTTGAACAGTGGAAAAAAAGTATAACATTTATGATACACAGGAAATGTTGCAGGTTAGTCAACCATTGTAAATAAATTAAAAAATAATAGTAATAAAGCCCTAGGGCAAAATAATCGACTTTCTGTTCGGTTTTTATGCATAAAAAGTGGGCCTTTACGAGCACTTGCATTGAAAAATAAAATACGGTTTGCATAGAACTAAAGGAAGGAGCAGTTCGATCGACAAAATTCGTTGAGAATGGTGATCAAAGTGCTATGCCGATTGTGAACCCAATCGTTGCTAATACTTTCAAAAGGATAATAATAGGTTGAAAAACCTAAAAACCAAAAACCTAAAAATACTAAATAAGCGTCTAAATTACTAAGTTGGTATATTATAGTTTAATTAAACCTAGATCGTGTAGAGCTATAATATTATTGGATTAGGGTCACTTGCCGATAATATTAAAAGATGTCCGACCCAAAGCAACCCATACAATCTGGATACAAATGGAAGTCAGTATTGTGACCCAGCAGGTCTCCCTACGTGTCATAGATCGACTTTTCTTGTGTGAGCCCAAATGGTGATACTTCGCCAATTTGCCAGTACCTGCGTAGTATGAGTAGAAGAGAACTTTAAAGAAACATTATATTTCCATGGTATTATACTCGTATATCAACATGCCACTAGGTGTAAATGCCACCATACTTTACAATGACTTTTGATTTTGTTCATTATTATGATCATATTGATCATATCATACATATTTTATAGTATGTATGTGGTAATGTTACCTGACTATATATACTGGTGTGAGTGTATTACTGACGCATTGACACAAAGCCGTCAAGGAAATGTCCTGATTAGTTGATTTTGTATAGAAAAAACGGTCAAGTACGAATGGAACCCAAGTGCCGAGCGCTATCTAGTTTTGAAAGTGGAAGCAAATGAATTGTGTTTTTTTTATTAATCTAGCCAAAAATGTCTCCACCGCATTATTGTTATTTTCATGGTTCAAGAAGCTTAAAACCATAGTTTAAACCCCAGTCTTCTTGATATGGTTGATATTTTCAAAATTCGAACATTTCTCGTCCATACGAACATTTACTATGGAGCCAACCGTCGAATCGCGAGAAAAAGCTGTACTATAGAAAAGTTACAGACCAGACCAAAATGTACGAAACAACAGTTTTTTTTCTCTATTTCTCAATTTTTTTACGGATGGTTGTTCGTATGGACGAGTACTATCGTCAGTTTTCATCTTAACACCCTGTATTTGATAGTAAATATAGACAAAAAATCGGTGTGACCTTTAAATAAAACCACATAATTTACTGGTCAACAACTTTCTCAAGAAAAATACTCGCGCAAATCTTCAGAGAAGAATTATTCAACTGTAACTTGAAGACTTTATCTCTTAGGAGGAACTGAATATGTTTCATTTAAAGGTAGCAGTCTATTTAAAAATTTTTCCTCTATGCTAAAAACATCTCAACAAAATATCAAGCTGGACCCCATGTTTAGCTTACCAGCATCTATATTTTGTGTTTTGCTTTTTACGAGTATCTGCACCTTTGAAATCAAATCTATTGATGGTTTTTACCAGTGAGCATGAAGCAGTATTCTTTCGCGATGAGCAAACGCAAGGTGGCCAGATTGTTCTTTAGTTCCATTTCCACGGCTACACTTATTGCGGTGCGGATTTTATTTCGACTTTCTACTTTGCGACGTGCCATTTCCTCTGAAACCTTTTTGGTATTTAATGTACGTTGCAATATTTAACTTAGTGTTTGCTGTATAACTTTTTGTTTTCTGTAGGCTCACTTTGTTTTTAAACTTATACATATAAACAGTTGCGCAAGTTAGCGAAAAGCAGTTTTCTTTTGGTTAAAATATCAATTAAAACTTTACATTATTTTTGTTTTCTGCATATCAGTAACTTTATATACGATTCTAAAAACGAAGTGGGCCATACAGGTTGTCGATTTGGTCTTCAGCTTCCATCACAGGGGCGTTAAGGCTGCGCCGAGCGTAGAACGATTAGACACCTCGCTTGTTCTCTCGTGGTCGTTTTTATCCTAGTCGTATTTATTGAATTTAACAGAAAAAAATCATATTTAATTTCCCAGACAAAATTTAAAAAATGTGAAACGGCCCAATTGTATTTTATAACGTTTGTTATTGTCTTGAATTGTGGTTGAGACAAAATTAAACAGTTAAGTTATTGAAATGACTAAAACCCCAATACCTTTTTTATATTTTGGGCCTACTTTAGATAGATTTGTTTCTTAGACCATAAGTTATTTTTAATATTCGCTGCGGCGGAAGTGTAGATACATTCTCTGTGATATTAAATATATATTTTATTTATTTATCATTGAAATATTATTCAATAAATCAATTTAACAGTGACTGTCGTTTTAGATTATTTTGCTCGGCGCCCTCTTAACATTTGGCGATATAAATTAAATGTTAAAAAGCTGTAAGTATTATATAAAAGACATGATGTCCATGGGGATGGCTGTCATATTTTAATATCATAGGTTTAGTAACAGATTCAAGTTGTAATGTTTCGTTATGGGTCCAGTTTTGTGATGGATGAGTATTCCATAATGTTAGTACCTGTTTTAAATGCTTATGTACCTATAGATGCAGTGATTTAAGTAAACATAACAGTTCAAAATACCTGTAAGTAATAGTGGCAGAAGAGAATCAGGGCTCGTAGAAATCTTTCAGTCTGCGACAGATGCAAAATATCAACGATTTCTTTGATTATCATAGCTTTGGGCGCAGTGAACAAAACCACATCCTTTATGTCCTGCCAATAAAGTAATTTGTCGTCAAACTGTAGATCTCGTGTCTGCGTAATCATCGGTCACCTTAGTAAAAGAGAAGTTGAAATTGTGTCGCCATTTTCTAAATGTTGGTCTGGCCCCTGATTACGTCATGTGTGCGCCGCTGTCAGGATTTTTGCTCACCTATCCGTCTACATCTTAGACCAGTTAACCAACTTTTTTGCATAGAATTTAGTACTCGTGAGTACTCCTATTGGTTTAATACTCAAAAGTGTACATCATCGCTAGCTTAGTTCCTTCTATACTTGCTATTTACAGATTTACATCAGCCATTCGTGTTCTGGTCCAGTCACGATCAATCCGTTTTGCGACCCTTAATTTCTGTTGTTCAGTTAGTGGCTAAGTTTGGAAACCGTATAAGTCAGAAAAGGGAATGTATTAAAGAAAGTTACCCTTCTTGAGCCCTTCAATGGAAACTACAAATGTAGTAGGATACTTACAGGCGCAATCTACGTCTTGATTTTCTTATCGCCAGATAACGGAGCAAACTATACAGGTTGGAAAAAATGTAAGGGCGCTGGAGGGGAACTACCTTAAATCCTTTAATTAGCTAATTTTTTGAAAGGAAACATTCCTTTGTGTTTTAAAAGAAACAAAACTGCATTCAAAGATCTTCTTAAATTTGCTTGTCTCACCCGGGAATCGAACCAACTAAAAATAAAAAAAATAAACCCTCACTATGTTATTATACGAATTGGTAGGATTATTGTTCAGGATAAAATTTGTTTTATAAACATTTGGTCTTACACTCATCTGTTGTACGAGATACCTATGAAATTGAATATTTATTACAAGTTCTTTATTAACAATATCTAGTACTAGACAAGCGAATTTCAGAAGGTCTTTGAATGAAGTTTTGTTTCTTTTAAAAAATAAAGGAATGTTTCCTTTCAGTAAAATGAGCTAACTAAAGTATTTAGGGTAGTTCCCCTCCAGGGCCCTTGAATTTTTTCCACCCTGTATATATGATCCATATTGGAGTCGACCTATCTAAACGTTTCATACTGCTTGTCTTTTTACAGTTGCTTGGACTAATTTATTTTAAGCCTAAACTCAAGGCCTAATTGCTGATATGCTTAGCTGTTAAAGCATGTGTTCCAGCTCGACGCTAATGATGATTTGATGAACAAGGTGATGTGAAGGAGGTTCTACTGTCTGCCACGTTAAGGTGAGGCATCGAGTTTTCAACGGGCAGTGTCGCTCCAAGCGGAAAAACGCATAGTGCGAGAGGGACCGATTCAGGGAGAAAGACCAAAAAAATTGCTTTTTTATTTATATAAAAAAATGGCTAGAAAAATTTACAATTACCAAAATGTAGGTATTGTTAAAACCCATGTAATAAAATATGTTTGGGGTCTGTACATGATAATTATTTGTCAAACTATAAGAAAGCGTGTGTTTGACGACCTCATTTTAATAATTATTACTATCGAGTGAATGATTTTTAATCGCGTTTCTGTATTACAGAAATCTAGAAAAAGGTTCCGAAAATGTTATACTAATTTATCAAACTAGTAGTTTTTTACTGAAAGTAGTAAAACGACTCCAAAAAGTGCCAATTCTTCGTGGCATCGCCTTAACGCCGTAGTTCAATAGGTCCAGCAATGTCATTCTAAAGATTTCCTCAAATGTGCCGCTGCTACACAACTTTGGTACTTGCCAAAAAAGCTGCTTTGTTTCGTATGTCATTTACCTGAAGAGTTACAATATTCGGTTCATCAGAAGTCGTTTTCCTTTGATACCTTCTTTTGAATCGTTCCTGTAAAATGAAATTATATTTTTATTATGCCCGCTATTTACAAAAAATAATCAATAATAGTTTTAATTTACTTGCTCTCGAAGATCTACGTCTTCTTTGAAAATTATTTGACCAATGGAAGTTTGGGGACTGGCTAAAATAGAAGACAAACTTCCCCTAGGTCGAAAACTAGAACAAATAATGCATTAAGCGCTTGCGCACGTTACATACGATATAATACAAGCTTCTGACGCTGGTAACGGAAGCATAATGGTATTGCTGGATTTCTCCCGCGCGTTCGATTGTATAAACACCGAGCTGCTATTGGCTAAGATGAGTTACTGTGGCTTTTCTCAGTCGACATGGTTTGGTTCCTATCTCAATAATAGATGCCAATTCGTGCAGCTGACGACTGCTGAAGGCAACCAAGTAAGTTCAACAGTAGAAGCAGTTAAACGCGGTTGTCCTCAAAGCTCTTTTTTGAGCCCACTTTTATTTATTTTATATACCACAGACCTAATTAAAAATGTCAGTTTCTGTAAAATCCACGTCTACGCAGATGACAGAGGGTGTATTTTTCGTTTAGAAGGATACAGTTGAAGCTGTCGAGAAAATTTATAAGGATCTGAATACAATTTCTGTTTGGGCTCAAACAAATAATTTGGTCAAATCGAAGTTTATGATTTTAGGGACGCGGCACCAATGTGTGTCATTTGCAGAAATGAAACCTCACATTGAAATAGGTAATTATATTGTAGATAGAGTTTTAAAAGCGCGTAATTTATGTTTAATTTTAGATGGTGAACTTCGCTATATGGAGCAAATTAACATCAACATAAGAAACGCTTTCTTTACGCTGAAGGTTTTATACCAAAACAGTGAATTTTTAACGGAGAAAGTTCACATTTTGATAACAGAGTCTCTGGTTTTGTCACTCTTAAATTTCTGTGATGTAGTCTATGGGCCGAGATTGTTCGCTAAAACTGAGCGCGCAATCCAGGCTGGATTATCCAGCGTGTACAAAATGCATGTGCACGATTTTGTTTTGTTATTCCGAAGCGAGGTCATATGACGCCCTTTTTAAACCAAAAAGGTATTATAAAGATGTCAGCCCGCAGGAAATTACACCTGGCTTGTTTAGTGCTGACTTACGTTTATTCGAAATTTATTTGGAAGAGAGATTTTCATACACATGTTTATACTCGAAGTAGGGAAACAAGTAAAATTATTATACCTAGACACAGAACCAGGGTTATTAAGGTTGTTTTAAATATGCGGCGTCCAAGATCTGGAACGATCTACCTCCACCGTTGCATGAAGAGATGAAAACTAAGAACTTTAAAATACACGTAAAAAAAATTTACTTTGATTTACAAAATCTCACTTAGTATAGCAGCCGCTTAATAGAAACCCTTTAACGTTATAATTCGCCATAAATTTTATGAATTTAGTTAAATTTTAAATGAAATGAAATTATTGGCCATTTTATTTTTGTTTATAGATTAATATTTATTGATGATGGTGTACTAGCTACCTGCAAAAGAAAAGTTTTATGTTTATGTTTAGTGCATGTACAGGTACAGGCCAAAAACCAGCGCTGTGTTGCTGCTCGACAGCTCACAGTAGATGCTGAGTCTTCCCCTTTTCGTCACATTTTGTAGTATGTTATGAATTTGTTTTTGTAGTATGTTATTTTTATTGTAAGAATTTTTCGTGTTTTTATTTGAGATGAAAAAATTTCATTTTTTGATTTTTCATTCATGATCAGCCAAATAAAGGGATTTGGGGCAGAAAAAAATCATGACAAAACGAGTTCTAGGGATGATTCTTTTCATTTCTTAAGAGGCTATGCGAATTTTATTTTTGTCACTGTCACTCCAAGCGAAAAATCGCGCAGTGGGAGAGGGGCGGATTCAGGGCAAAAGGGAAAAAAGTTGGTTCTATATTTTTATTAAAAAAACTAAAATAGCTAGCAAAATTTCAAATATCAAATCTCTAGATATTGCTGAAACACACATCATAAAATATGTTTGAGTTGTGTATTTGGTTCCTATACGTCAAACGAGGAGAAAAAGTGTGTTTGAAGACCTCATTTCAACAATTATTTCTATCGAGGAAAATTTATCCAAACATGTTTTCCAATTTCAAAACCCTAGTATATATAGTCAAAATGCATATACCAGAAATTTATTACAATTTTCCGTGTATTTCATGAAATACACAGAAAAGAATCACCCGTATTTTTTTCGCATATCGCCTTAAAATTGACCTTGTCACTTGTATATATTAAATGTACATGATGTACCTTTGCAAAGATTAGAATTTATTGACTTTTGAGTATAATATGCAATTGTGCACTATCAGCTAAGTTACGAATACCTTATAAAAACAAGTTCATTTGTCTCTTCATCCCATTTCCACTGGCCCTCGATACATGATTGCAGTGAATCATCGTCATCCATAGCGAAAAATGTAGACTATATCTATTCAATGTAAATAAAATAAACATACAAACAACAAAAAGAAAAACAATTTAAAATTTATAAATGAATATTAAATTTTTAAATTATTTACCATAATTTATAAAAACTACGGCATGTCAAAATCTATCTGGCTGATTATTTATTTTACTTGTATAGAAAACAATCGCTTGACCACCAATAAATCACTACCTATAAGAGTTCATTTTATACGAAAGATACTAATTCGCGTTTCGTTCCATCCATCCATCCATTAGCCTAGTTCGTCCACTGCTGGGCATAAGCCTTTCCAGGACTTTGCCACTCCCGGCGGTCATCCTGGAAGAATTGCCCATACTCACACACGCTAGGCAGGCGGGTTGGTGAGTGTGGTGCCGGAACCCTCGCACCAGTGACTCCGCTGCCCGTCACCAGTCTGTTCCATAATATAAGGTACGGCTATTAGAGATGGATATACCGCCATCTATCGGTCCCAGGCATGGTGGGCCTCCTGGTTTTTTGGCTGTGAGCTGTCCTCTTTCCCCGAAAGGAGAGTTGCTCTGGCGTTTCCTTATTTTGAACAAATTTTTGTATGTGTTTTTTTAAAATACAGGTTGTTTAGATGTAGTGGCGGAAGCCGGAAAATGGTGATAGTACTGGTGCATATGAACAACTTTTACTATGGAGCCACCCCCCAAATCTCGAAAAAAAAATGTTAAAGGTAGATGAGTCCTAGGATTAAGTGCACTTGCCCAGAAGGTACCTATTTACTCTTTTTTTGAAGGAAAGGAAAGAATAAGAAGACAGCTCTCAAACAGGCATAAAACCGGGTAGCCTAGCATACCTGGGACCGATTGATGACGATATATCCATCCCCAATTGCCGGCCCTCATATAAAACATACTGGTGATGGGCAGCGGCGTTACTAGTGTGAGGGCTTCGGCACCGCACTGACCAACCCGGCTGCCCTGCGTGTGTGAGTATGGGCATTTCTTCCAGGAGGACCGCCATTAGTGACGAAATCTTGGAAAAGCCTATGTCCAGCAGTGGATGAACTAATGAGTTATAACTATCCGGAAATACGGACGCTGGCAGCTGAACGGATCATGAACGAAGATCTGAAACGTTGCATTCGAAATACTGACTAAAATTCCTGTTGTAGAGTTTGTGGGAATTACAGTAGAGCCACTGAGTGATGGCGCCTATGACGTTTAAATGCCTACAAAGTATCGTAATTATTTATAAGCAAGTGTGAATTAAAAATGTAATACTTCATTGTTGATAGTGATGTACTACTTGTTTCGGTTATTATATTTCGATTTGAATGTTGCTTTATTGTGCAATAGAATTCGTAAAGAAACAAAGATTTTTTTTAAAAAAAGTTTCTCATGATTTATAGGTCGTGTTTGAGTTCTCCAAGTTAAGCAATAATATTTAATTAAAAACAAAACAATCACGAAGTTAAACTAAACGAAAATAAATTATAGTAAAATACTTTTTTTCGATTTAGATATTTAAAAATTTCTTGGGGGCCCCGGGGCACTACACCGCATAGCCCTCCGATAACTACGCCACTGGTTTTGGCACATTTTCCTTTTGTATCATTATGTTGAATGTTGAATGACGTGTCTAATGTTGAGTAAACTCACACTTGATTTTTATTTTTAACCGAAATTTAAAATGTACCTCATCACTAAATGCAGCTGTCATAAGTGCCATCACTCAGTGGCTCTACTTTAGATAGTTTAATTCCTCTCCAAAATATAGCCTAAAAAAAAAACCGAGGGGCAAGCAATTTTTCAACGGTTTTCAGGGTATTCAGCACCCATAACCGATTTATCGTCAACGAGTCTTATTACGCGGCGCTCAATCGAATCCAGGGCAGCTAGCTGCTACTTGGTAGAGTTGTCCCAAAGGTGGAATTACTCGCAAATAGAGAGGCGAATAGTCAGCCTTCTCTATCGCGGAATGAGCAAGTGATCCGTTTACATAGACATTTTCTTCTATGCCCGTTTGGCTCGAGCAGAGCTGGTATAGCGTTGGACGGCAAAAGTGTGATTGTCTGAAATGTTACCATGAATATTTTAGTTATTGAGTGTATTTTTAAGGATATAGGCGATATTAATAATTAAATGTCTGAAAAATATTTTTTTTTTCAAAATGACCTTTATTTGTACAGTACAACCCAGGAAAATTCGTATGGTTGGATAAAATAAGAAATGGTTTACATTTACACAACGATCATTTTTCCTTATTTATTTACTTGTGTTCCTCGCTTTTTTCTTACCTTCAATTAAATAAGTTTCTGGCAAAAAATACATTCGAACAACTTTCAGACCCACCAGTTTTTTTTAACAGACTAAAGAACAATTAATTATAAAGAGAATTCAACTATAGTATTAGAATTTTCAAAATGCAAAATTGACTAACTTACTGAATTATTATGTACCTATATATACAAAATATAATTGTTTCAGACTGCTTTACCTACATTCGATTACAATAATATTTGGTGCTACTAATACTAATACTTACGCAAAAAGGAAATTTCTATTTCGGTTCTTGGGAAATCCATGGCCCCCTCCCTAGCTCCCCCGTGGAATTATCATAGATGTTTTGATTAAAACATACTTACCTGTTGAACTTTAAAATGTACTAGGTTAGGTACCTATATTGAATGTGGTAGATACAGATTGAGGGCATATCATGCGAGTAGATTCCGCTCCAAGCCACGCTTTGAGACCGGTCAGCTCGGGAACTGATGTGTGCCGCACTGCTCACTGGCTCGTGCCTTCATCCCCCAGGCTTGCTGATCAAACAACATTTTTTAAAAGCTTTTTAAACAATTACTTGATTGTGAACCTGAGCCATGTCGCTTTTGCAACTGACGCTCACGTCGCACGTCTATACTGCAGTAACATACTTATAAAGAGACCTTATAAGACCTTTTAAACACACATACTATAGAAAAAGTGTCGTGAAGGTTGAAGGCTTACACTTTTTTCGGCCTAGCTCTTATTTGCCAAGTGTCTGGAGTGTAACTGTTACACATTTTACACTGTAACTTGCTATAAGTAACTTCGTTGTAAGAGAACAGCTCTCAAACAGGCACAACCAGGTGGCCCATTATGCATGGAACCTCAGAACATCATGGAACCGATTGGTGGCGGTATATTTGTGGCAGGCAAATTGTACTACAATTCATCAGTTTACAAACAGCGCCGTCAGTCGCTGTTTTGCAGTTTGCCGAAGCCAAATTGTAAAATGCTTTGTCATTTTCTAAAAAGCAGAGTATGTTGACGTATGTTTTACAAAAATTCCTTCAGCCGTTTTCTGCCTGGAGAAGCCAAAACTTGGTATGTTATGTTTTGTTATATTTTGTTTGTATGTTATGTATGTTATGTTGTTTGTATGTTATGTTTTATGTAATGTTTATGTTTAGAAAATGTTTTTTTGTTTTGTAGAAAACGAGTGGCTGAAATATAATTATGTAGCACATTTTTACAATCAGCTTTCATTTGATACCCCACACTACGCGATAGGTCAAATTAAAATTCAAAATTCATATTCAAATAGTTTAATTTGCAATGTTGGTATATAATACACTTTTACAAGTCAAATTTAATGTTATAAAAATATATGTAATAAAATAATAAATCTCCATGAATTAAATTAATTAAATTAATTTAATTTATGCAGCAATATATATGCAATTATAATGTTTTCAATGATCACCAACCGAGCCGCCAGCACGAATTCAGGCGGCCGGCCAAAAAACAATACATTCGTCAGCGATCATAGCTTTAGGGCAAAGTGGCATATGACCACGGCTATCCTCTGAACATCACTATGAATATTTATTAAATACATTCAAATGTATTACGTGTAAGTTGTTTATTTAATAGACGATAAATATTGATTTGTTTGTACATAACAATTTCAAATGAGAATATTGTCTTGTTTCATACTTTTTAGAGCGTGATATTACAGTAGTCGGGTTTTAGTTTTTGAACGAATTTTTTACTTTATAATATGCATTTTTCAGTTGGCCCTGCTTAATATACAGTTTAAACTTATTCTCCGACAAAGTAAGGACCTCCGAAGTTTATTGTAAAGTCTTATACCATGGCCTACGAAAGAGGTACTCACCTTGGCAAGTCTGATTTTTGGAAAAGCAAGTTTATGTTTATTTCTGATTTCTTTACAGTTTTGCTCGCCAATCCTCGGGAAAGACTCAATATTTTTTCTGACATATCTAAGAACTTGGTAAATAAATTCACACGGAACAGTTAATATATGAATTTCTTTGAATTTTTCTCTTAACGAATCCCGGTGCTACATATTATAAATTACTCGAATTGCTCTATATTGCAAAACAAAGACTGCGTCTATATCCGCGGCTCTACCCCACAACAGCATACCGTATGACATGATGCTGTGAAAGTAACTAAAATAGACTATTCTAGCAGTACCTACGTCAGTAATTTGCCTTATGCGTCTTACAGCGTATGCGGCTGAACGCCCATATGCCCATATCTCCAAAATTGTGGGACCGAAATATGAAAAAAAAAAATCGTGACAAAGTAAAATTTTTCAACCATGATACGTAGTGAAATTATAATTTCGCGGCTTTGACAATTTACCTGCGACATATACAACACAACAACAGGTATAATTTCCATGAAGCCATTAATTTAGTCCACAACGTCTTAGAAATCGGGTAAATTATTCATTGATCGGCTCTCGAAGCTCTTCGGTTGAATGTGCGATTGTTGTTCCTAAACAGTCTCGACTAGGCTCGAGCTAGCTCGAGGCTGAAGCAAATACGATCTGAGGGCGACTATTCTGAAGTTATTTCGAAGTCTTCAGACTTTTCGAATACCTAGCCTTTTGCCAGCGATTCCACTCGCGTTGGAGTCACAAATTTGAACACTTTGTACTAGGGTTGCCAGGTGAATGGGTCCAGGATTGTCCCGGAATACGAAAGTGTGCCCGAGTCCATGGTTTTCCAAAATTGTGCTAAAGTCATCAAAATCGCTAATAAGGTAGGAATGCTGTTTGAGAACTCCGTATAACAGTCCTAAAGGAGGTCTTATCAAAAGAAGTCCCAAGTTAAATAAATTAGTATAAAAATTTTGGGACCTTTTTCTATATTTTGGACTATCAGAAATAATTATTGAAATGAGGTCAAAATTTACACTTTTTTTGATATTCTGACAAATTGGAAAAGCATACAGACTTCAAAAATATTTATTTGGATGGGTTTAATAATACCTAAATTACTAGTTATGGAAATTTTCATAGCTATTTTCGTTAATTTCGTATTAATTTAAAACCGACTTTTCGTCAATTTTCCCCGATTCTATCCCTCTCGCACTGCGGGACCTCCGCCTCCGCCTGAAGTAACGGAGACCTTTGCACGGACGATATATTATCACCTTAAGGGTGCATATAAAGTCAGATTGAGTTTACTTTTAGTTTAAAATAGCGTGCTCTAAGCCGTGGCTGTTACGACCACCAAGACACAGGTGCTCATGAAAAACTCGTTTTTTTATTACTCTACCCAATAGGTCCCGGTCAATTTACATATTGCCTGGTCAATTTAATAATTTCAAACGTTATTATCACATTGCCCTGTCGTTTTAGGGAATTTTTATTCTGCCCGGGCCATTGATATTTTAAATAAACTATTAAAACATCATTGTGAAACGTCAAAATACGATAGAAATAAACTATTGACACATGGCTATTTTTCCATCGCAAGGAAATATAAATTATTTAACGCCTGTAATTGCGGTAAAGATACGCAGAAGCAAGATAAGTAGATATCAAAAGCTTTCAGGTTTTTGTGACGGGTTTGTTTCAGTCTTGTATGCAATATTTATTTTCAGAATAGGCCCGCTATCCCTTTGAATAGACTGTTTAGACTGCCTGCTATTCAAAGTAAATGGTAGGATGGTTTACTGCCGATACATCGCGGAATCGATTACATTGCAACGTTGCGATTTCTATGAACGACCAGTGTAAACATCCCTTTCACGCAACTTGCCTGATTTTGTAAACAAACAATATGTATATTTATGACGTGATGTGAAAATCATTGCAATTAAATAAATACACGCCGGATATTTGAACGATTTAAAAGGCGAAGTTGATAGTCTATCCACGGAAAAGAAACACGTGAGGTCTTTCTACCGAATTAACTACGGGAATATATTTTTACTTAACCTAACCTCAGTTTACCTAGATCTAGATAAACAAGTAAATCAGGTCATCAGAGACATAAGTCTCTGCAGGTCATAGATAGAATTACCACAGTCTAGAATTAACACAACGTTTTACTGTTGAAATTGCTATCGTTACCTACTTAATGCTATTGGATTCCAGATTAGACGCTAGGATTGAGAAGCTAGATAAACTCAGTGCTATTTTTCTCTTTTCCAATAACATTGATCTCATATACCTTATATTACTCGTATACTTCTAATATTAGCAGAACCAAACGTGCTTCAGTATTGAAATCTTAAGCAATCGTGTAGTGGCACATGACATCCAGCCACAGACCAAGTACTAAAATCCAGCATTCGGTCACAGACTGCAGGCGTGTGAGATGAAGGTTGCGGGGCGCGCGGGGCTAGGAACCCGAACTCAAGACGTGA
The DNA here is from genome assembly GCA_934047225.1 of Ypsolopha sequella. Taxonomy (NCBI): domain Eukaryota; kingdom Metazoa; phylum Arthropoda; class Insecta; order Lepidoptera; family Ypsolophidae; genus Ypsolopha; species Ypsolopha sequella. Next base: position 16,024,669 of record OW203985.1, read on the forward strand.
CGGGAGGAAATTGCTTCTTTTTCCCGCAAAAGCCACATGACGAAGAAAATCACCGTTACTTCGAGTACTGGACCTGAAAATATCATGTTGGCCTACATATTGCTCAGATAATACGAGTATAACGTATACAAATCAGGCCTGTCTTCCAGTGGGGTTAGGATACGTTGCTATAATACTGCTACGATTTAATAGTCTATGAAACTTTGTACGTTTTAAGGATTCCGTAGTACCTATTATAAAAAAGAACCATTATGGTGAGACTCCGTTGTCTTTGCGTCCGTATGTCACAAAATGGCACAACACTTTTGCATCGTTAAAAATAACATTAATTTGCTCACATAATATGGTGTATTAAAAAATTTAAAGTAATAAAATTGTTCAAAATACTGCCACTACAAAAGAGAGAAAAAAATTCTACAGATAGAGTAATTTTTGAAAAAACTCAAAAAATTGTTTCCCCACCTTTAACTCCGAAACTAGAGGACCGAAAAAAAATAAAAAAGTTATTGTGATTGATTGATAACGTAAAGTTTACAGGAAAAATATAACGGTTAAAAAAATTACGAAACAGAGAAAATTAAAAAAATATATTAAAGTTATTCTTACTAAATGTAACCACGGTATAAATGTACCTTTTCCAATTATTTGGTCCATTCAATTCTTTTTTTTTTTAATAGTCATGAATAAAACAATTATGGGCAAAATTTTAAATAGCGTTTTCCTGACATTCCACAAAACTGAGGTGGGGGATCTGTCCCTCGTCATTGTTAACTCCAGCCAGCCAACAAAGGCAAGCCGAAGATGAGGAACAGGGCGTTCCTCTGGGAGCACATTCGGGTCCGTGGGGTCGCTACTGCCCAACAGCCTGCCTAAAGCTGCCCTGCGTTATGCCATTGCCCTGTTAGCCGTGTAAGTTTTGTACACGTTGCCCGCCTCTCACGGACGGAAAGATAATATTTATGGTGCGCAATTCGCAAGTAAATATGCAAAAATATAATTCAAATATATTTTAGTTAAAATTTTGTTAACTGCAACTTTTTACCTATATTTTAGTTCAAATTTTGTTAATTGCAAACTTTTAGCTATATTTTAGTTCACATTTTATTAACTGCAACCTTTTAGCTACATTTTTGTTTTGCGATTAGGCTGATCGGCTTGCCCTGGGAGGATGTATGCCAATCAAATTGGCGACATACTCAAAAGGGGAAAACTCAAAAGTACCCGGAATAGAAGAGCTTGTACCACTAGATTGATATCAGGATCGTCGTAAAAGGAAATCTGTAGTCTCTGCCTACCTCTCTGGGAGACAGGCGTGAATATATATACGTGTTTTGCTCTAATGTTATCGTGAAAAACAAATTTTTAACGAAAAAATAGGAATGTTATAATGCCCCGTAATCAGCACCCTAACACAAACTGCTGTTAAGGAGTTTTATGTTGATGAAGCCAGCTTCGAAGGTCAGGTGGGTATTCTGATAATTTGTAAGTAATGCCTTGCAATCAGCACCCTAATACAGTTGCCGTAATCTTGAGTTATGTGCTCTCACCCGTTAAGGAGCTCTATGGTAATGAGGCCAGGGTCGAAGGTCAGGTGGAGAAATGATAATTTCCAAGTAATACTGAAATCAGCATTCTAGACAGTCTAGTACAAAGCGATTATCTCATTCCCGAGTGGTATGATGTCATTTTCTAAGGAGTTCCACTGCCTATCTCTGAAAACATTTATCAGATCATGGCCAAACTTAAATCGATACCTCCTTGAAACCACAATATTCCAAACAAAAAAAATATTTATCATTCAAATCGGTTTATAAATGACGGAGTTTAGAGACATACCAAAAAAAAACAGTCGAATTGAGAACCTCCTCCTTTTTGAAGGCGGTTAAAAATAATTAAAAGGTAAAGAATACGCAATTTAAAATAATTTACAGTGTAAATGATACAACCTAAGTTTGAAACAGTCAGTAGGTACCCGTAGGCAACGAAAAGGGCCCATGTAAGTTATAAATATTTCAATCGAATATTGAAAACCTCTCTAAAAGTTAATAAAGTTTAGTTAGAGATTCTTATTTCGTGAGAAAGTCGTCGTCTCGAAGTTTGTTATTTTCGATGATTTAATTTAATTTTGTTATCACTGTATTTCGATCTTTGAAGAGTTCCAAGCCGCTTTGCACACAAAAAGAGAAATTCGAATTCAAAATTTCAGATATTCGAAAATGAAATAAATCTCTCTTTAAACGTATCGCGTATGTTTGCATCTTGCTCTAACTGTCGGTGTTTCCTATGATTGCATTATACTGGATGGTAAGATGAAATTGCGGAAGCCGGAAACTGGTGATATTACTCGTGCATACAAACAACTTTTACTGTGGGGCCAACCCTCGAACCGCGAGAAAAAAATCAGCTGTTCCTTCAAAAAGTTACATAACTTCCCGACCAAAATGTATGGGACAACGGTTTTTTTTTCTCGATTTCTTCGTAAAAATATAAAGTTTAGCTATATTTAATTGCATCTATTTCGAGAAATCCTTGAAAAACCATAAAAAATGTATGCCCCCCCTTATCTATAAAACTGGTGGACCGAAAAATATGAAAGAAATCATGGTTATATGTGTTTACGTAAAGATTACAGGAAAAAGAAAGTGGTTGGGAAATTCTCGAAAAAAAATGACAAAATTATTGTATTGTATTGTATAATTATTGTATTAAAAGTACGCGAGTCTGACTAGCAATTGACCGGTTTTTTTTAAGCAATCGCACGTCACATTCAGTATAATGTCTAAAATTCTCAAGTGTCGTCATATCCGACAATTCTTTAAAAAATCATTAAAACATAATGGTTAATTTATATGCCATAATAAAAAAATTACGTCTTAAAACGGCGTATATTCTATGAAAAAAAAAATAAAAAAAAAACTTAGAAATTAAGCTATGGGAATTGTGCGTGGAACTTCTTTCTCAGTGATGACAACGCGGTACCGCCTGTATTTCGCAGTAAAGAGCGGTATACGGTATATAAGAGCGAAAAGTTTGCGAAAATTGACGTGGGACAGAATTTTATAAAATTTATATTATTAATATATATATTAGAAATTTATAATATTAATTTATATTCGTGCATAATATTTAAAGTCGCACCCATATAAAAATATTATAGAAAGAAACTGGCATGGAGAAAAATTAAACAAAAGATTGGATGGTAATTAAAGTCTTTTTCAATGCATGTGCTCGTAAAGACCCACTTTTTATGCATCAAAACCGAACAGAAAGTCGATTATTTTGCCCTAGGGCTTTAATATAATTTTTTTTAAATTTATTTACAATGGTTCGCTAACCTGCAGCCTTTCCTGTGTACCATAGACGTTATACTTTTTTTACACCGTTTAACGGCTATGGATACAGTCCTTTTGAGGCAATTATAATTTAAAGTTCACAAGATTATATTTGTTATCATTTCTTCACACTATGCATTGAAAAATGTAGTATGATACACGGGCGTAAAAGCAATAAATTACTCGGTTACGTTTAAAACACTCGCTACGCTCGTGTTTTAAATCGTCCTCGTAATTTATTCCTTTGCGCCCTTGTAGCATAAACTACTATTATTGTTATAAACAGGTGATATATCTGATGCCGGGCTCGACTGTGAATGTACCTGCACCATCTTACTTGGGGACCCCCTCGAAGTAATTCGGGGGAGAGTAAGAGGACAGCTCACAGGCAAAAAACCAGGATCTTGAATTAAATTATTTAAAAAATTATATAAATTATATTAAAAAAAAAAAAAAAAATCCAGCGTGCTTCGATACAATACAACGTGAAATTTAAGTCATTTTGTTAACGAAAACCGATGATAGTATTCGTCCTTAAGAACAACTTTTACTATGAAGCCAACCATGAAATCGTGAAAAGAAAATCAGCTGTTTCATACATTTGGGTCGAGTAGGTATTTAACTTTTCTATGAAACAGCTGATATTTTTTTCACGATTTCGGGGTTGGCTCCGTAGTAAAAGTTGTTTATATGGACAAGTACAAAATGCCCTGAAAATGGATATATGGACAAGTGAAAATGACTTCAATTTCACGTTGTATACTTTGGAGTGGCCGTTTTTAGATCCCATGAATGAGAATGAGAAAATTATTTCATAAAAAGTACATAATAAACATATCAAGCATTACAAGAAAAAAATAACGTATGGCTAGTGTTATGGTAACATGTTATTGTAAATTTTAAATTTCATGTACATGCCTCCGGAATTTAAAACAAGGGCCAAAGAACACTTTGATACAATGATTTTCAAACTTTCGGACCAACGTTATAATATGCATGATTTCAACTCATGTTAGTTAACTCATGTTATTCAGCATAATGATTCTGTTTTTACGTTTTGACTATGGAACCTTAAGGTTAAAAGTCAGTAACTTAGCGCAAAGTGCATAACTTAACTTTGTTTTTCTTGTTTAGAAATTTAAAATTGAAAAGCATTTTGTCCGTGCCATTTGACACCAATAGTTCAGTATTAGTGAGGTTTATAAAGCAAGAGTTTAAAACGTATACACAATAGTCATGATCTTCTCAAAACCAACTTAAAATGCTATTTTACTTTTCAAATTTAATTAATTTCAAACTTATGCTTTATAAACCTCACTAATACTATTGGCGTCAACAGCCACATACCGAAAATATTTAAAATTTTTAACTTCTAAACACAAAATACAATTATGCACTTTGCGCTAAGCGACTGACGTTTAACCTTACGCGTGTTAGGTTAGGTTATATACTAGACTAGATAAGGTGACATAATTTATTCAGCCAAATTAATACTGAAGACTCGGTAAGTAGTCGGTGGTAGCAAGGTTCAATGACCCTTGATTTTTTTTTTCTGTTCCCTGCAGACGCAAGCTCAGCCAAAATTATTTTTTTCTGATTTCGCATAACATGTTATTGATCCGTAATACTGATGTGATCACCTCATTACTTACCAAGCCTACAGAATGAATTTAATTTAATTTAATTTCGTAATTTGTTATTTAGGTAAGGTACACGTATGTATGTCTACTTATTTATTATGATTTTTATTTATCAAAGGGGTTTGCTGGAAGATGTCTCTACTAAGAGAAAAGCTCGGTTATGTACATGTTATTTCTAAGTGGAATATTTATTATGTGTGTACAATAAAGAATAACGAATATGAATCAGGACTGTGATCAGGTTTGCTGATGGATGGCAGAAAATATTGTCAGAGTGTTTGTGTTTTTGTGACAGGGACTGTTTCTGACTTTATGTATTATTCTTATTTATTTCAGTTTATTGTACCGTTTTGTTTTTGTGTTACTATCTTTAATTATTGTAATTGGTTTGTCCGTTTTAATTAAAGTAAATAGATAAATAAATAAATATATGAATTTGGCTACATAAATTAATGTTACCTTGTAATATACGAGTACGGCGAGTACCACAGTTCCCAGGAAAATAGTCCTTTAATTAATTCGCACCTGTTTGTGTCTATTTGTGGAACAGGAAGGTTTGTTAATTACCAGAGAAACTGGAATGTAGGTTATTCATCAAATATTTTTCAATTTATTTTTCCCGAGATATCGTTTAGTCGAAATTCATAAATTTTCCCGAAAAGAATAGTTACAATTTTAGACAAAGATTCGTTACATTAACCCACCTAAACATTGTGCGGGATATATTTATATCCCAGTTCTTCCACCCTACATTGTGTCCTCACAATGCGCCAATGTAGCGTAATCGCTGAAAATAAAATGGCTATTGGTATAGCAACTGCAGACTGCAATCGGTGCGCCATTGTACGTCTAAATACAGCATAAAAGACATTGAGTTTTAGTGAAAAGATTCCATTCGAGCGAAGAATCCTTTACTGTCTGGAATTTCAGCAAAATTAGTATTTTTGGGTTTCAAATGAGCATTCGATTATCAAACTGTACTTTATACTCGTAGAAATGTTTTTTTTTCCGTTCTCGTACGGAAACTCCTATAGCGAATCTTCAGCGTTTTGGCGTTAGGTCACAGAAGAAAAAGTAGTATTACGTTAGGTGGGGAACTATTCTAGGATTATGGCAAAAACACAGAAACATCGATTAGAATTTTGACCCCTTTTGATGGGTTATCTAGGGAACCGTTTTTAGGGTTCCGTAGTACCTAAAAGGTACAAAAGGAACCTTTATGGTGAGACTCCGTTGTCCGTCCGTCCGTCCGTATGTCACAGCCTCGTAACTTTAGCACCGATAAAGTTAAAGACATGAAATTTGGCACAAAAATAGAATTAATTTGCCAACATATCACGGTGTAAAAAATATATGAAAATTTTGAAATTCTTCAAAATATGTCCAAAACAAAAGTGAGAAAAATAAAAAATATTATCCTAAAAATACAATATGAGTATGAAATTGTAGGTATTAAAAAGCTGATTGTAAAAATATATAGTTATACTATATTTAATTGCATCTATTTCAAGAAATCCTTAAAAATGTATGTCCCCCCCCTTATCTCCAAAACTGACTGACCGAAAAATATAAAAAAATCATGGTAATATGTGTTTACGTAAAGATTACAGGAAACGTAAAGCGGTTGAGAAATTAACGAAAAATAATGACGAGATTATTTTTTTTTTCATCCACAACACGGAACCCTAGGTACGCGAGTCTGACTCGCACTTGGCCGTTTATTCTCATGATTTCGAAAAAAAGGCGTCATTGAACCTTGTTCCTAATCACTAACCGAGTATCCAGTATGAATTCGGGCGGTTGATTAAATTTCACCTTAATATAATACTGAATACAACATTTTATGAAAAAAAAAAACAAGGGAAAAAGTTACCTAGGGTAGAGTAGAGATTACTTTTACTTATTGTACCTAGGGAGTAAGAACTCTCTTATATCAGGAAATACATATTTCAGAGTATTGGTGATTTGTGTCTTAAAATTTTATTACCGTATAAACTACAGAACGGATTTTGATGGGGTTTTCACTTGTTGTATAGCGTCGTGTTGTGGGTTACTCCCACGTAGAAAGGTTTATTTTTAGGACAATAATTTACATAATTATAGTTCCATCTTTTACTAATAGATGTCAAGATGATTGATTTATGTTACGTGTAAGTAAGTACATGCAAATATATTTTATACAATGTTAATTGCGGGTGATCTAGGTGATCAAAATTCATTTAAATATATTTTTTTTATGGTTTTTAAAGAATTTCTGGAAATAGATGCAAATCAATATAGCCAAACTATTTAAAGATTCCTCGAAATCAGTGCCAGTAAATATTAAATTTTTAATATCTACAATTTGATACCCATATTGTATTTTTAGGATAATATTTTTTATTTTTCTCACTTTTGTTTTGGATGTATTTTGAACAATTTCAATTTTTTCATATTTTTTTTACACCGTGATACGTGTGCTAAATACGTGTGCATTTTTGTGCTAAATTTCATGTCAGCTATGGGGCTGTGACATACGGACGGACGGACAACGGGGTCTCAACATAAAGGTACCTTTTGTACCTTTTAGAGTACTACGGAAGCCTAAAAATTTGTTTCCATACGAACTTTACTAGTTCACATACAATAATTCCCAAGACAAGCAGTACGGGAGCAAAACTTTTTTTTTTCTTTAAACATTTGTTCCTGATCACTAACCGAGGCTCCAGTATGAATTCGGGCATTGATTAAATTTCACCTTATACTATAGGTTACCATACCATCCAATATTGCGTCGACTTATAGAGAACAATGTTTTACAAGTGAAAAAGTTTCTCAAAGGATTATTTTTAGTTTTATATTAAGATGAGTTTCGTGTATGGTCTCTTAACACTTGAACTCTTTTTTTGTCAGGTGAAATGAAAATTACCATGATAGACTGTCGTATCACCACATTTTCCGTTACAGGCAGTGTTGCCAGCTCGGATTTTGAAAATAACGTAGGTCAGAATTGAAAATTACGTAGATTTAGTAAAAGGTGCACATGAAAAGTTCGTACATCTACGTACTTATTTAAAATCAAGGTTTAATGAATATAATAACTCAATAAAACAAGTGATTTTATGAATTTTTTGATGTATACATAATACATTTATAGAAAAATATTGGTATTTAGTAGACAGACAGATTTAACAGAATACGTTTCGTTTCAGATACGATCATACAACCACAAGTAGCTATATGAGTAATACAGGATTCGTTGCGTGCCGTGCTTTAGTATAAAACGGAACGTTCATAAACTTTTTATCGGAGACCCTTAACTCATTCAGACTATTAATTTCATTAATTTTGCTAATTTTAATATTTGATAGAAAGTACGTAGATTCAGGGACTAAAGTTCGTAGATTCACGGGAAACGCCCAAAGTACGTAGATCTACGTAAAAAGACGTAGGGTTGGCAACATTGGTTTCAGGGTAGTTACCTGATATAGTTTTAATTAGTTAGTAAATAGTAAGAGGGTTTCGTTTCATCTCCTTGCTGCATAAATGATGCATCGACCACCGACCACCACAGGGTCTTAGGCCTTGTTTATCTTCATTACCGTGTTGCTACACAAGTTTAGTACTCACAACTTGTACAATGAATGGCTTATTAATCTTATTATGTCCTGGTCCTCTAAAAAGGCCGCTTTGGATGAATCATATTATGATTCTGTTCTAATGCCGCCTCTTTTGCACGCGTGAAAAAGCTCTGACTCCATCCTACTTTCAAATCATTTTATAATTCACCCAAGTCGGCCTTTTTAGATCCCCTGGTACTTCTAGGAATGAATTTTACTAGAGGATATTGTAACCAGATTGACCAACCCAACATGCACTGTCTGCGGTAAATCTAAACAAGGTTTCTATCCCATTTTACGAGGATAGCTACAGAGCCAATAGTAAAATTGAGGGATAGAATAAAGTGCATGCACTGTAGTTACATAGTAAATAATTCTAGTGAGAGCTCGCCATCCGCACTTGCAATAAAACCAACAATGCAATTTAGCTAGTGCTGCATTCACGCTATATCCACCGCCAACGCCGTCGCTACAGTTTTGGTTACTACACACTCGTCGATTACCACGGCTCTCTGCCTGACATAAAATAAAAATAACATGAATCACAACGCCGCAACATATTAGGGTCAGGTGCAGTTATAACAGAATGAATTGCTGCACAAAAACACGCGTTATGTCCACATATGCTCGCTTTGCGCCAAATATTTTTTTTGTGCCGTTGCATCCCGTGTGCATATTGAAAGATGTCGCTTCGGTCTGTTTGAGCTTCGTGTCCATTGAATTTATTGTTGTTTTCCTAAAATATTTTTTGCTTTTGGAACCATTTTAATTGTCACCTAAAAATATTACCTGCACCTCTAACATCGAACGCAGTAAGATGGAACATTTTTAAAATAACTGCCTGAGTACGTGCCTGGACTGCAGCACCCCACGACACGGTTCCTCATAAAACGTGGCGCGGTCCGATTTGTTGGAATAGCATATAAAAATTTAAAGGAGATTATACGTGAACCGAGCATCGGCCACATCACTCGCCGCTGCATAAACCATGCAAATTGAACCTCCACTGTGGCCTAAGTTTACTCGCTTTTGCACTTTTGTGTAAAATTGGGCCCATTAGTCATGTAAATATTGTTAAACGTGGCTTCGGCGCACCTACACTCCACTGTGCTGTATTTAAATTGAGTTTTATAATTTATGCGTATGATCTTGCACCATCATTTTTGACGTAAAGTTACATGCATGAGCAGTGTGAATATATGAGTGTATTTTTAAATTCATAACTTTGTTATCGCTATAATTGATGCAAAAAGCGGTTAAAGATTTTAATTGGCACAGAGGTGCAAAAAATACAAATCCATTATTAGTTGCGAGAGTAACAATGGCGTCTAATGATGGAGGATGGCCTGTTGTGAGAATGAATGGCGACCGTTCAGCGCAATAATGCTGTCTAAATTATATTTAATGAGTTCTCTCTTAGAATTAACTATTCACACACAAAGCCTTTCAATTTCTAAGCAGATTGCAGTAAGAAATCTGAAGATTTTAACTGGTAAACTGTGTATCAAGACAGGTCGCAATTATATTTAACGACCGCAATCACAAACAATTGATTTGACTTTTAGATATCGTTCTGGTTTCATTCACAGCGCAGTATTCCTGTAGACCTACAGTTTTGAAATTCGCTTCTAATTCTAGAAACTTAAAGAGGTCACCTTTTTGCGCCATCGCTGGAGGGTAGATAAAGTTTGTCCTGTCGAAGGTGGCGGGTTGAGATTAACCGCCACGAGGTCTCGTCGACTTCATCAATTATCCCGTCGCTTCCTCGCGGCACACACCCCCTCTCTCCTCTTGATGAAACCCTGCAGGACCCAAACCGCCTCCTGACATCTGCTTTGACACGAGACCTTTTGCACTTTGCCAATGATTGATCTTACCACAATACGTATAGTACCATTCGAAGTGCTGATTAGTTCTCGACGAATTTTCATCAAAAAGATTTCCATCACAGCGATTCAAATGAAAAATGTTACAGTTAATTTTCAAATAACTAGTAGTGGATGAGAAGTGTAAATAATTCTGCACAATGGCAGCACCTCGCGTACTGGCTCGCCGCTAAAAACCTGAAAAAGAACAATGAGATTTGTGGTAAAGCCACGTCCACATGCAATGCAACGGGAGTACGGACTCAACGTTAAAAGGAATGAAAAAGAAGGAATAACTAGCAGGTGGTAGAAAGCTTCTAAGATTAAAAGCAAAAAATCTTCATCCACACGTTCTTGTTACACAGAAATGGCATGGCTTTAAAATGTGATTGGGCTGTATCTGGCCAGATGCAGAACGGAGTGTTATTACGAGTGCTCGAAATGTATTTGGTAGCGATCATTGTTGCATTGTTTACCGTTGTACAATTATGAGGGTAGTTTCCGAAGCTCGCCGCTGAAAACAAATTGAATGTATTACGTTTACCGCCGTTGCCCAGAGTTGGTAGTTTGTTCGAAGCGGTTTTTACGATAGAGCCGTGGTATTTTCTGCTATGAGGGAATTACTCGTATATTGCGGTATACAACGTGCACAATTATGAAAGTTCAAAGAGTCTTTTGATTGAATATTTTATAATACTGCAAGCCATGATTTTATAAAGTCTTTTTAACAAAGGATAAAGAAAAATAGTATGCATTTTTCATTTGCGCATGTTTGCTTATTAAGTTTGTTTTGTATTATCTTTACATTACGTATGGTTTCAGTATATATATTATTATTTAGTCTATATATTATTTAGTTAATTCAATTGGATTGTCACAAATAAAAATCAGCTAATTAAATCATAAGTGGTAGGTACTAAAACCGGCCATAAGCACTGGAAAAGATCGGCCAAGTGAGAATATTTTGTAAAATGAACTGGTGTACTTTACATTTGAAATATTATTAGTAATTGGACAGCTTAGCATAATATTGGGTCGAGAGGGCGGTGAAGGGCCGACCATTTCACCTCTAATGGATACCGAAAACCTTCTTCGCTTTTACGCGGAAAATCTTTTGAAAAAATAAATGAGTCCATACCGTATGTAAATCGGACGCCGTCGAAAGTTTTTATTGAAAAACTTAAGGAACTGATGAAAATGGGGGCTGCGACGTTAAAGATCTCTCTCTCTCTCTGTGCTTCTTATAAAATATTTACTTTTGAAATGTGATATTGACTTTCAAATTTAGTTTTCTTTAGAAGGTTTCTTTTGTCCTAATGGGATTGTGTTATCTATTCAATGAAATTGAATTTGAATGCGCTAACTAGAGTGAAGCAATGATTTGATTTATACAGGATGTAAAAGCAAAGGCAAGAATCCTTCTAGGGTAAGTTAGTATGAATCATACAGTGTTTAAAAAAAATAGCGGCAATTTTTTTTTATGGAGAAGTACCACATAATAACACGATTTGTTAAACTTGAAATACTCTAATCCGGTGGACACTCCCGCTGGTCGTTGACCTCTGATAGCGTCAGTAGCACAGAACATAATTACTCAATGTGATTGGTCGTTACCGCACTACGGGGTGAATGAACTGCATTGATAAGAGTGCGTAGCTGGATCTTAGAAAAACAATATAATTTTTGGTAAAAATTTAAGGTATACTTTTTTATCGTAATCGTATCAGTATCGTGTATACTTTCAAACACTAAAGGGATTCTTGGTTTTGCATTTACACCCTGTATAAGCAGGAATTATGTAGGTGCACTTTTTGTTAATTATAATTATTAATCGCCATTAAAAATCGCAATTCGGAAAAAGACTACTGTTCTTATTCTGCGTGAATGAATACCCAAGCTTTACAGAAAAGAAGACCAACGAGGACATAATATCGTTTTCAATGCAAGTGCTCGTAAAGGCCCACTTTTTATGCATCAAAACCGAACAGAAAGTCGATTATTTTGCCCTAGGGCTTTATTATTATTATTATTATTATTATTTTTAATTTATTTACAATGTTTGGCTAACCTGTAATCTTTCCTGTGTACCATAAATTTTATACTTTTTTTTCCACTGTTTAACGGCTCTGGATACAGTCCTTTTGAGCCAATCATAATTTAAAGTTCACAAGATTATATTTGTTTTATTTCCTCACACTATGCATTGAAAAACGTAGTATGATACACGGGCGTAAGAGCAATAAATTACTCGGTTACGTTAAAATTAAATCGTCCTCGTAATTTATTCCTTTTCGCCCTAGTAGCATAAATTACTATAATGTACACCAATAGACGACAAAATATGTAATTGAATGATTTTATTGACAAAAAGCAATTTGGAAACCTTTTCCACGATAAGTGCACTACTTGAGTTAGTATTGAAACGCATGGTATCAGCCAGTTACAGGTATCTAACCATCAAAATACAATGAGCGAGGGTTTGAAACGGAAAAATTTCAAGACCCTTCTTTTTAAAATGAAGGTGACTTTTTGATCATCGTCCAAATTCATACTAGAGGCTTGGTAAGTGATCAGCATAATGAACCAATAACATTTTTTTTATCGTATAATGAATTTTCGACTTCCCATTGTAATTCACTCCCAGTCCTGAGTGAATCACTATGGCGAGTCAAAATTTATTTTATGAATTCAACAAAAAATGTATTGGTTCATGATTCTGATCACTTACCAAGGCTCAAGTATACGCGAAAATATTAGCTACATTCGTGGCTATTTTTTGATCTGAGGTCATGCAAGCATTATAATAACCACAAAGATAACGCGGGTTTCGTTATACGATAGTCAATTTAAAATAGTCATATTTATGTCACACAACAGTATACCATTTCTTTTTAATTATATTTTTTAACTATATAAATATAAATTTATATAATAAACCTACTTTTTATGGGAAAACCAATTATTAAATATTTATTTATATAATAGCCAATTAGTCATAGACACGGCCTGTATCACCTGTATGCCATATTTTGTGTTATATTTATGGTTCCGTATGCTAATAGCTACAATTAAGAAAACATTATTTTATGTTTTATATACGCTCCGCAGCGTTGCTCGCATGGGTACCGTTTCTCCAAATCCCGTGAAAATTTCCTAAAATCCCTTCTTAGCGGATATAAAAGGAACCTGCAGGCCAAATTTCATGTTCCTAGGTCCAGTCGTTTGGTGTGGCTGAATATTGATAGATCAGTTAGTCAGTAAGTCAGTCAATCAGTTAAGGGTCTGGCTGGACATTGATAGATCAGTTAGTCAGTAAGTCAATCAATCAGTTAAGGGTCTGGCTGGACATTGATAGATCAGTTAGTCAGTAAGTCAGTCAATCAGTTAAGGGTTTGGCTGGACACTGGTAGATCAGTTAGTCAGTAAGTCAGTCAATCAGTCAAGGGTATTCTTAATAGATTTCGAACTGACATTTAACCAATAATAAAACGGCAAATAACCGATGATTATTGATTTTCTCTTACCAAAATTCCAAATTAAGAACAAAATCCTGATGAAAATGAATAAAAAGTCAAGCCGAAGTTTATTTAAATTTTAATACGAACCTTCCTACCCATTTATGAAGGGCTGCATTTAATTAATCTTATCGAATTATGATTAAAGGGTCGCTGTTGTCATAATTATTAAAGATTATAAAGCAGAGCCAAATGGATATACTCAAAGTTGCTGCTGGGTTTGGGCCCGTAGACACCTTGACGATTGCATGACCTGCCAAGATGGAAATTTCCTAGTAACTTATCTACTATCATTATGCCTTTGACACAGTTGGATATCGCTATTAACTTTAATTTCAATAAATATTTTTTTCATTATAATCTTTCCATCAATATTTATACGTCGTGTTGCTAATTTAGGGTGGGTATGCATGCATGCACCTTAACATAAGAATATAAATAAATATATATATAAATATATATTATGATAAAGTATAATAAACAAGGGACACTGTTCAGTGACAGTCCAAACTCGGAAACATCTCTGACCACCCCTAGGGGAATAAATTCTTGACGATATGTTTTATGTATGTTATTTTGTCTTTGTCTGTCTATAGCTCCAAGATCTATAGTATCCGGAACGTAGGCACGTAGAACGGGCACTTTTTGGTGTCCATAATTACCATGGTAAGACCCTTTGATCAACAAGTTGTCAATGTTGATCGAAGGTAAGACCCAAGTCTCTTTCTTAATGTGTGAAAATCACGAAAGTTTAAAGTTTACTACCATTAGAAAGAAAGTTAATAAAATTGTACACGGGTGTAAAGTATCCAACTTTAAGGAACCAACGGGTCTAGGGCATTTAGAATACTCTCGGACTGCGTTAAGGGTTGGGGCAGAGAGGTTAAGTAATTGATAAAGCTAACCCAGCCGTCTTTAATCATGGCCGGCTTAACCAAGCTTGCCGACAAGTTTGTGGACAACTTAATAAATAGATTAGTCGTTACTATGAAAACACAATTAAAGTAGCTTTAACACTTTAGTGACCTCAGCTGTGATGCTGAATTGCAGTAAGCAGTCGGTTTGCGCACTGACAAAATTTAATTATGTTAATTTTAATTGTGAAGAAATTATTTAATACCGCTGTGGAATATTAAACTATGAAATATAAAACACAGGTCAAAAGCGATTCGGGCTCGCACAATTAGGGTTTTGTTCTAATATTCCAGCAAGCAATAAATAAACAAAATTATACTTTTCTTTTCATCAATTTTTTTTTTATTAATACTGTCGAAAAAATCTGCAGTTTTTCGGTTATTATGACTTAAAATCTAAAACCCTGTTAAAATCAAAATTTTAGCTTTAGAAACCTAAAAGATCGGTCAACGGGAACGTCGAGAACGGTCATTTTTAGTAAACTTTGAGCGGTAACAACAAAAATATTTTTTTTTGAATCTTCAAATGATACCTCATAATTACATAACATAAGACATATTAATTTTAAGCCAACTGGCAACTTGATCAAAAAAAAACTGTTCTTTCACTGGCTATATATATTATTACTTGTGCCAAAATTTAAAATCCTACGTTACGTAGTTTTCAAAATAGTCTCTGTGACTGATGTGATGATCATGTCGTGATGGATACACGTAAAATACATTTTTACCTATAAAAAAGATCTGTTTGTCAATAAGTGAGTTACCTGGGCGACAGCTCTGCTTGATCAAAATATTTTGAGGACAAATACGTACACGTAACAAAAAAAGCCGTGATAAATCTGGCATAAATAGGAAAAGAAAAAAAAGAAAATGGCTTTTACTTTGGTGTGTTCAGATGTTCTACCAACTGAGCTACTGACGATTGAGCGTTTTTCTCGTTGCTTTTTTTCTCACTTTTTACCATTCCTCCCTGATATCACTATACAGAGTGTAATCGTTAAGTGTGACCAGGCGATTTTTCCGTAACTATTACAGATATCAAAAATTTTTAAACTGATATCGAAAGTACGTTACCTAATCAGTAAAATGACACCAATAACTTTTTGAAAATCAAATAAAAAGTATCCAAAATTTTGACATTAAACATTCCCATACATTGTATTGTATCGCACAACAAGGACGTCACCTTGAACATCTGCTTTGAATACAAAATTTTGTACTTACTAAGAAATAAATATTATTCAATTAGAAGATAGTTTTACTTTAATACCAGTACTAAGCTAAAATAACCTTTTAAAATAAGGAAACTAAAACCTTTCTACTAATCTCATACTAAATGTATGGGAATGTTTAATGTCAAAATTTTGCATAATTTTTGTTTGATTTTCAAGAAGTTCAAGAAGATCACTACCAAGTTTCCAATATAAATTTGGCTGAATAAATAAATGTCACCTTGTATAAGTATATATATTATTAATATTATTATAAATAAACGTTATTAATTGACAAGTTTGTATTTAAATGTAATTTATTATATATTATTATATTATATTATATATTATATATTAATACACTAAATAAAAGAAAATGCAAGTTACTGTGAGATATATTTCGGGCCCTATCCTGGATCCGGCATCAGTCACAATATATATATATATCTATATATATATATATATATATATATATATAGATATATATATATATTGTGACTGATGCCGATGTGATTGATTGTGATTGATGATCAATATATATATATATATATATATATTACAATAATATTATTATACATACATGTAAATATTGCTCGTTTAACCTATGTTGGGATAACAACTTCATAAATTGCATTTATGTATACAAACACAGGGTTTTCGTCACAGGGTGTTAATAATTTACACGATACTCATAACAAAAATAACGGTAAGTTTTTATTAGTATGACGATTTTTTTTGTTATATGTTGAGGAAATAACAGGAAAAGTGGAAGAGGCAGACCTTCAAGTTCTATGAACATCAGTCACACGTCACCAAGAACGGAAGGATTTGACTCTGGAAACAGAATGGTGTTCCACTTTGGATGAATGGTGCTTTGTGAAATTGTGATTTGTGTAACAGTTGCAAATCAAATAAACAACCTAACTATATACAGGGTGCTTTGAAATTCAACCTATTCCTTGAAAGGGGTTATACTAGAGATCATTTCCAACAAATAATGCCTGTCAACTAGAGGTCAAAAATCATAAATTTTTTCGAGTAAAACACGTCGATATTTCAAAAATTACAAAATCAAAATAGTTTTCTTTCCACTCAAGACCTTTTATTTCTGAGATTATGGGAATTCTTTGCATGTGTATTTTTTTATAAATGATGATTCATTTATCATTAATCAGAATAATAACAAATAAGTGCCCAGAGAGGAATAATTATTTTTGAATAATTTGTTTTTCGTTAACAGTCTGAAAACTTGAAAAATATCTTAAAAACCTTCGTAACTAGGAGACCATTTATTTTCGACGACTAGTTGATAGGACTTAATCTGTTGGAAATATGATCTCTAGTATAACTCCTTTCAAGGAATAGGTCGAATTTCAGAGCAGCCTGTATACATATATTACACAGGAATCCCGACAAAATACGGAAATGTTCGATAATGCCTGATAACACTTAAATTCAAAATTCACTCAATAGTTAATCAACAAAACCCTTTTTACATATTGTAGCGTTTCTTTTTAAATGATTAGTTTTAGCTACTTCATAATCACGAACGTAATTTCGTCGGTTCGACCTAAATTTGGACTGCCACCAGGCAAGCCTGGTGACAGCCAAAAAAAGAGGTAAATCTGGATAAAGAAACTGTATAATTTAACTTTAAATGAACTAAAAATAACAAAACTGAAGTAAAAAATATGGTATAAAACACAATAATATCTGTAGAGTATTGGGTACTAAGGAATCTATAAAATCAACACAAAAATTATGCCTAATTCGTCTTATTTAGGATTTTGTTTTCCTTTAGCTTAAACGACGCATTTGTTCACAAAATAATGGATTTAAATTTGGATATCGAAACTAGTTTATAGGATCCCAGAAACTACGATTTCATGGAAGTTTTAATAACTTCTAATCCGGAAGAAAACGTAATATTAAGGTGTTAAGAGCAATCGTTATCTAGCTTTACACTAAGGAAAAAAAATAATTGATGCTGGATATCCAGACAACTGGATGTTAGGCTACGGATACAAAAACCTGGTAAGGGTGTCTTCGTGACTTAGGTGTTTCCAGTCTTCCTGGGAGTAGTCGATCAAGCCAAGCCGACTTCTGTTTTAATACCGGAAGCTTACTCCACCAGGGTACGTGGTCCGTATATCCGGCCTCAATAGGTACAACCGTACGAGATGGCGGGAGGAATTGAAGAAGAAATGGGGAAAACCCTTAAAAAACCCGAAGGGTCGCTGTAAAGAAATAAAACAACAGTGTCAAGATATGCTTATGAAATCTGGGAAAGGAAATTAACGTATTGGAAACGGGACAAAAGGGATTTTCAGAGAATGAAACCAAAATTACACAAAACTTACCAGGAAATGCAGAAAAAACTGGCTTTCACAATATTTAGAGCCAATGTGCTCTGTTTCAAGCATCCAAATAGATATCAAATTTTAAATTTCATATTTTTGTAGCAAATTTGTCTTCCTTGTACCACGATACTCTTTCATATGAGAAAAATAACAAAAAAATCTGACAAGATATTCCAAATTTTCGAATTTGAAAATTCAGTAAAGCAATCAACGATAAAAAAAGACTAAAAATATATGAAAAAGGTTGAATACCTGTAGCGAATGCTACAATATGTATTGTGTATGCTGCCATCGCAACGTTTCCAATGGTTTCTGTAAATTAGTTTCTTTTTTTAATCAGAATTTTTGAAATTATAATTTACAAAAACTAATGGAATCTTTGAGATGGCAGCATAAACAATACATAGGACATAGGTGATAAGGTTTTGTTGAATAGCTATTGAGTAAATTTTAAATTTATGAATTAGAAAAAGGCGGGTATTTCACAATCCGGCTGCGATACCGCTCTTAACATTTATTAGTTTTTTTTGTCGGTAAACGTATTCTGCTCGTACAATAAAAGGAACACGTCCATTATTATTATCCACTTCTATTTCCCTTAGACCCTTAGATCAATTTGTTGGTCTTTTCCTTTTATTAAGTAATTAAGAATTAGAAAATCTAGTGAAATTGTTTCATTTTCATTATAAACTTAATTATATGTACCTACTTAATATATAATATTAAAATAATAATTGTCAGTTAATCTAACATAAATAAGTTATGCGATAAGATAATATTATGATGTGATATTATTTAAGAATTAATTTGCTTTAATTTGCTATGCCCTTACAGGGTCATGTTTGATACCACTTATGTATATTGTAACATCCTATATTGTACAACATGAATGCAATAAATATTTTAATTTGAAATTGAACTTCATGTATGACGACGACACCCGTACTTTTTTTGCCAACACAAAACTTTAATCGATCAAACAAAATTCATTCATTCTATGATACTTCTTCATCAGTGAAACACATCGCAACGCCTTGTTTAGAAATTCCATCTGTAATTTACGACGGACACAACTGTCATGCACGTGACTCATTCTTACTCCACAGGCATTATTAATAAACATATACAAAGAAAAAATAAACTGCCGACTTCCTTTTGCGTGCTTACGGACATAAAACTTCCTCGTGCGTATCCTAACGAAAACATAAATTAGGGAAATTTACTACGTTTTATAGAGAGCATCCCCTTCGTTACAATATGTTCCTAACGACCTGGGGTCAACGAAGTCGTATCTCCCCCACGATTTTGAAGCGGATCGGCGAAATTATCAAAACTTTTTAACTTACAACTTTTCGTTATGTCTTACCGTATCGTATAGAATAAGCTTTCGTAGCGCTCGGAGCTTTTCGTGTGCTTTCGTCTCTGTCTGGCGCAGCTGGGGGCTTCGGGGCAGAGTGGAGCAAGCGTGTTGTTCATGTCAGCCGGTTCAAGTCAAGTCAGTTCGTCGGTTGAGAGACTGGTTGGTCGGCGGTCGACCGACGTCAGTTTGTGTCCCTGCGATGTTGGTCGCGCACGTCGCTACGGCCCGCCGCCGAGTCACGCTCGTTACGACGAGACTTTCATAAATCACAAACAACCAACTTTACTCTCAGATCGCAATCGGATATTCAACTCGTTATGACTGTGAATAAATATTGAATCACCGTTAGTGTCTGAGCGGAAGCTGACTCGAAGCTCACGTGGAATGTAAACAGATAAACTTAGCAGTTTCAAACCGAGTTGGATCTGAGATGTCGGGTGATGTAGGTGTGTAGTGGTAGACCCAGGATGCTTCGAGGAGGCTTGTTGGCGCCGGCCTGCCTATGGGCTCTGCTGGCTGCAGCCCTGGCCGACGCTTGGATCGCCTACCAGGAGCAGCCCTGCTGCAGGCCAGCTTCGCACCATCGGGTTAGACACCATAGAGGTGAGAACTATTAAAGGCATTATTTTATAGTTCAATATGCTCGAAATGTCATACAACAATATAGATAAACACAGTAAATAAAGTATAAGCAGCACATATCATATTATGACTGTGACGATAACGATATAAGTAGGTAATTACACATTACTAACAGAATGATAATGGCGTATGTAGATTAGATTATTAGGGGATATCGTACAGCTTCCGTCTATAAGTATACCATAGCTAAGAAACTTAGCCAATTCAAATTTCAAAATTCACAATGATTTTGAAGGTTCTAAAATTAAATGATGGATAAGCGTCAAGACTTTAAATCATGCAAGGTGATTATAACTTCAATTATGAACAAGTTTATGACACTACTATTTTTATATTATTCATTAGGAAGTTTGTTTAGTACATGATTGAAAGAAAATTATAATTAAATGTTACCTGTCCGTCCAATAACACCCGGTACCTATAACTATGTATACGTAGGTATAAGTAGGTACAGTCATCGTAACAGATACGTTACCAGGCCCAGTGCAAACACTAGATTAGTGTCAGATAAAATGAGAAATAGGTAGGTACTTGGTCAATATACAAACGCACAAAAATCAAGTCATCTCTATTAGTCGTCAATGAGTCTTAGCATCAAAGGTGATGCCCTATCTCCCCAAGTTCCAAGTAACCCAAAGCTTTCATTTTTGACTGAAAGTTGTACGACTCTGTCTTGACCGAAATCGTGAATGGTACAGTCGCCGAAACAATGCTTACGTACTCTTGAAACGAGGTCCACGTTTTTAACCTATAAATTTACAATAAAAATGTAGGCTATATTAATGTAGGATGTGTTTACTTATAATTTTCCTGAGTTACAGAATTGGTTGCTGGATGCACCTCTAAAACACCCTAGATTCTTCCCTAACACTACATTTTTCTCCAGAACAACCTGGATTCATTCCTGACTTACCCTGGATACATCCCTAACACACCCTAGATATAGTTATATATATATCTCTCAGTGGCGTGCACAGAACTTTTTGCTGGAAAAGCAAACAATTGGTCAAGAACAACAATAAAAAAAATATGAATAAATTTAAATATCACTTTGAAAAAAAAAAAGTTTGTATAGGAAATTTTCACTCTAGGGTAGACATTGTCTACCCTGGCGGCATACATTTTTTTTTTTTTCAAAGTGATATTTAAATTTATTCATATTTTTTTTATTGTTGTTCTTGACCAATTGTTTGCTTTTCCAGCAAAAAGTTCTGTGCACGCCACTGAATATCTCTAAAACACATACTTAGCACAAATTGTACTTACATACTTACATGTTTGTGAGAGGGACTGTTTCTGACTTTATGTGTTATTCTTATTTATTTTAGTTGATTGTACCGTTTTGTGTTTGTGTTACTAGCTTTAATTATTGTAATTGGTTTGTCCGTTTTAATTAAAGTAAATAAATAAATAAATAGGTACATAACGAAAACATATATTCTAAAATAAGGTTAATTTTAAATAGGTAGTGATTTTATTTTATTCTTACACTTTTAGACACGTGAGTACGAGGATCGGTCAAGTGTGAATTTTAAAAATAATTTCATTTTATATTTTAGGGACGTTGGAAATTGAAAAAAAATAATTTTGGGAAACTAGGAACTTGGGGAGATAGGGCATCACCCAAAGTGTTTGCTCGGCCTAGTTACATCTATTTTGGAGACCATACGAAAATAATATTTAATATATCTACATATAACAAATATTTATTAAAGGGGTGCCTGAATTTATGGAACCAGTGCTTAACAAGAAAAAATAATTCTTTGAAATCCGGCTTCATAATAAAAACTCCCTATATTTTTATTAAAATAGGTATTACATGTTTCATACACCTGTCCAGATTAAAACTAAGAAGATATTTCAAACCCTATAGTCGTACAGCATGGAAGTATTTAAACATCGCCCAAAATTCCAAATATTTAAGTTAAAGTACTACTTACATAAAATAAAGTACTTACTTATAAGCTATATAAGCTTACATAAAATTAAGTGCTTACTTATAATCATACAATTAATTTGGGCACTTACTTAAAGTACAAATACAATTTTATCTGATTTATATGCCATACTAAAAATTATAAATAGGTACAATATGTTTAATTCTCGTAAAAACGCTTCCGTACCCCAAAAACTCAACAATATATGAAGCCTAATACTTAGAAAGTAATCCAAATAAAAATAATAGGGCCTTAAAGTAAATAAGAATGCCATTATCCGTATGAGCGTTGTACACGATAGCAGTACCAGAGCAACACGCGAAGTTTTCTCTACATCTATACAAATAAAATCATACTTAGTCAAAATATCGTGTCTGTACATTGAATATTTTTGCGCAATTTTAAATGAAATGGGTATACAAGGTGATTTTTTGATCATCGTCCAAATTCATACTGGTGGCTTGGTAAGTGATCAGTATCATGGATTAATAACAATTATTGTAAAATTCGTAAAATGAAATTTCGACTCCCCATAGTGATTCACTCGGAACTGGAAGTGAATTTCTATGGGAAGCCGAAACTTCATTTTACAAATTTCACAAAAATTGTTATTGATCCAAGATACTGATCACTTATCAAGCCTCCAGTATGAATTTGGACGATGATCAAATAGTATTGTACTGATATTTATGGTTATTAACACCGATTCGGTGTAACACGCTTTAACTTATTTGACAGCAGTGGCGTGCACAGGACGTTTTGCTGGAAAAGCAAGCAATTGATCAAGAATAACAATAAAAAAAATATGAAATTTCATATTTTTTTTATTGTTATTCTTGACCAATTGCTTGCTTTTCCAGCAAAAAGTTCTGTGCACGCCACTGTTTGACAGGACTAAACTTAATTTAAACGTTCTGTCTTTTTCTTTCTGTATCGAAAAGACAAAGACAGGACGCTCAAAATAAGGTTAGTCCTGTCAGTTTCGCCGAATCAACACTATGGTATGGTTTATCCACACAATACGGGTACGGAACCCTAAAAACATGTTAAATTACAACAATATAGATGTCATAAAAACATTAAGATGACACAAACAAGCCGCTAAAATAGTAGCGCCTGAAAAACAGTTCGCGGCTCCCGCTGAGAACCGTACCCGCTATTTATGTTTCCTGTAATCTATACGTACGTTACCATGATTTTTTAAATATTTTTCGGTCCTCTCGTTTCGGAGATAAGGGGGAGGGAAGACATGATAACATAAAAAATTCTACATTTTTAAGGTATTTTATATGGCCTCCCCCACCTGAATTTTTGTTTTTTTTTTATATAGAAGCCGTAGTAACACGTATTGTATGAAAATTTCAAGTGGCCACTGTGACAGACGGACGGATGGACGGACAGACAGACAGACAGCGGAGGCTTAGTAATGGGGTCCCATTTGGCACCCTTCAGATACGAAACCCTAACCCTAAATGTGTGGATAAAATAACGGCCAAGCCGAAAACTAACGCTAATGGAAAAATACTTTCACACGAGCGGAGCCGCTGGCAAAAGCTAGTTTTGTGTATTTTTGTTTATTCCTGTCGAAGTAAGGACCGGAACATCCAAAACGAGGGGCACGCACGAACCCTGAATGTGAACAGCAACTTATTAACCACCCTATAACTCATAGTTACCCTATCTTTGTTTCTAGTGCTTTTATCTGTGAAATTAGGGGAATTCTTGGTGATTTGATAAACAATACTCATTATCTTATCAGGGAATAAACTTGGCTTTTTTCTCTGTTCTGTCTGTTGATAGTACCTCTTGTAAAATTTACTGTTTACTGGCGGTCATCCATTCTTCATGTCGATGTGTTTGGTTATATCTCGGAAAACTCTACCTGAGCGATAATAGTTATTTGTGCAATAAGAGATCATACTTAGTTATTTTTGTTGTAAGTGCCGAGTTTGAATCCCGAGCAAGCGAAGGATTCTATAATCTAATCACGAGCGTAGCGAGTGATTCTTGGTTAGAATCCTGAGCGTGGTGAGGGATTCAAATGAAAATGAAAATAAAATTGACATAGGTTTGGTCACAAAGGAACGAGGAACAAAATAAATTTGCTCTCGTGTGTGTGACACATACAACTTTTCACTTTACTAGCGAGAAAACACAAGACGTAAAGACTTATTAAAGATTATAAGATTCAAATGTTTTTTTTCTTTAAATATACACCATCTAAAAATATTGCACATGAAAAAAAATTCAAGGAATGTTAATTGAATACCAAAAGCCGTCAAAAATCGGAAAATCTCTGATAAAGCGATCGAAAACGCAAATCAACACAATCATCATGCGGGCGTTTTACTCTATCCGTTATACGAAGTCCATAGTCTATGGTACAGATTCCATACACGCTGGGAGGCTATACACAGACATACGAAAAGTTTACCTTGTCTATGGTATCTGATAAGTTGCAGGGCTGTGTATAGCATCCTAATGTAGAAGCTATACACAGGATTGCGAGAAGTTTACCATGTCTATGGTATCCGACAAGCTTCAGGGCTGTGTATAGCCTCCCAATGTGTATGGAATCCTTATAGAGTTAAAGAGATAGCCACCATGCTTATGTTTGCTATCACTTTTTCCCTTGAGCAGTGAGCCAATGAAATACGAAATGTCAATTCATTTTTCCTCACTAAGTGGGCAGAAGTGACTTGCTCACTGATTTTAAGCAACAAAGGTGCACTTTTCGAGCTAGTGAGGTGAAAAACATGTACATAATGTAATGTAACAAAATGTACATATTCTTTCATTTTTGATTTAATTTTTTACGTGTACAATGAGCTTTTTAGCTCTTTTTAACTCTTAAGTATCATCCGTAAAAACAACAATTAAAATTATAACCAAAATTACACAGACTTTACAGAAAATAGATCTAAGCGATTTGTAACAAAGAAATATAATTTTTTTCAACTTCTTTATTTTTTCACAAGCTCAAGAAGCTTTTCGACGCTATCTAACTTTGTAATTTATCTCATCAGTCTAAATCGCCTGACTTCTAGAGATGATGCGAAAGAAAATAAAGAAGGCAGCAAGTCTCAGTACTACCAACCACACGAAATGAAAGATCTAATTTAAAAATTTTTGTTCGTGTCAGTATTGTGTGTATTTTACTGTCGTTAAATGGAAGCTGCGTTTTAATTACGTTTAGGCATACAGACTGAAGTGAAGATTTCCGTTTTCTTGATAGATCCTTAAGGCGATATGCGAAAAAATACGGATGTTTCTTTTCTGTGTAATTCATGAAATACACGGAAAATTTTAATAAATTTCTGGTATATGCATTTTGACCATATAATCTAGGGTTTTGAAATTGAAAAACATGTTTGGATAAATTTTCCTCGATAGAAATAATTGTTGAAATGAGGTCTTCAGACACACTTTTTCTCCTCGTTTGACGAATAGGAACCATATACAGAACATATTTTATTAGGTGTGTTTCCACAATATCTAGAGATTTGATATTTGCAATTTTGCTAGCTATTTTAGTTTTTTTATAAACATTATAAAACCAACATTTTTCACTTTCGCCCTGAATCCGCCCCTCTCGCACTGAGCGTGTTTTCGCTTGGAGTGACAGTGACAAAAATAAAATTCGCATAGCCTCAGTATTGTATTATATTGTAGTATATGTAATTGTTATTATTTATTTATTAGTATTATTGTAGTGTAATCTCAATTCACTTGCTACCTGGGTTCAAGTGTATGGAAAGAATTTCAGGACCATTCCATGTACAGGACGCTCAACCCACGCAACACCATAAAGGAGTTCAGCGCTTTTGTCGAAACGACAAAGTTTTCTATTGTCGACATAGCATTGTATCCTCATAAAACCCCGGTAATGGCCCAGAGCTATGGCAAATATTCTGAACTGACACATGCCACGATTCATCGTAGTATTTCTGCATCTACCTTAACCACATTTTCATGTCTGATTATTTAATTTTGGGAGGGAAATAGCTTGACCCGAATTCCGACAAACGACTTTAAGCGTGAAGACGACAATTTAGCATCATTAGTCTGTAACAAGCATTCCCTCATGGCGTTCTGACAAAAAAACGCTCATATTAAATGCTTGGCCGCATTATCATACAGCCATTCCGAGAAATGTGACTTAAGTGCGGTATTGTCTTTAAACAATGGCGATTTTGTGAATTAAATAAGCGTTTACAGTTGTTGCTGAACATCAAAGATAGAGCCATTTGCTTAGTGAATTGACTGTCTGCTTGTCAAAGTTTTGGAATATAATGACATCGGTTGACTGACGCGTTTGATTAGAGAAATTGTTTCAACTGTTGTTCCATTCTTACTTCAGAAACGAATATGAGAAATTCCTGCACAGTAGCCTAAGCATGAAAACATCTCCGTATAGTTGCGTTTCAAACTACATCAAAATCGTATGGAATCTGGGAAACCGCTCCAAGCGGACAGTAGCGGAATTAACAGCTACGTATGGCAACCTAAGTTAGTTTCAAACGCAACTATACGCATACGGAGATGTTTTCATTCTTAAGCTACTGATGAACTGGTCCTACTTAGATGATAATTGCTTTATAAAGATAAATAAGACAGCCGTAACGTTAAAAGTGTTATCGCTATCAGGATCTAGCTAGATGAAGATATTTTTATATACGCCTCCAATTAACCACTCAGGGCGATTAGCATAAATATACAGTAAGGGATTATTTATTGTTTTTTCGATATTCTCCGCCCGAGTTGAATTATCCCGTCTGTTTTGTATAACAAGGTTTCCTTGAGAAGCCTGTCTTGCAAACGAGTTGGGAGTAAAAAAAAGCGGCGTCGGGTGCCAGTATCATGGAAGGGGAAAGAGATGAGGAAGGAGGGGAAGGCGAGGGATCTCTTGCAAACCGGCTCGTGCGCCGCGGCGCAGGTAGACTTTGGCAAGCTTATAATAAATAGGGGCAAAACTCTTCTTCCATTGAACTAAGGACTATTTTACTTGAGCTCGGTTTTAGATAGGTTGGTTTGTCTGTAATTGACTCACGATCGCCTCGGTTAAATTAAGCTATAAACAAGCTAGTGTTATCGAACTATGGCTATGGTCGTTTATAGCTGGTGCTTCATCATGCGCTTGGCATCTTCTTAATGGTTTCGACGATTAGACACGCATGTCTTGTTTGACGGGGTCTATCGCGGTATCACGATCTGACGCTACTCAATCAAAGGCGTCTAGAGTTCTAGACGTAATTATTAGGTCATTCACTGTTTTCACAAACACGAGTAAGTACATGTAAAATATACATACATACAATATACATACCTATAGAGTAAGTTCATTACGTCTCGTCATTAGTTAGAGACTTAGATTAGTTTTAGAAGTTTGATTCCGTACGTACCAACGTCTACGGTTTCAGAAAATTATGGATAGGTACTTAGTGGGAAGAAAAGGTGAAGGTGTTAGGTAAGTATGACGAAACAGAGAACTTTCATTATCAAGAAACTTTTTCATTTCCAGCTGCCAAAACAAAATGTGTTTCGATTGATTGGATATTTATGTACATATGTACATATTAAGTATTATTTTATTTTGCTTACAAAAATAACAAGTATTTTATTATTTTACATACGGCTTGAACACTCACGTGTGATTTTTGTTGACTATTAGTATATGCCAACCGTTCCACCGATACAATTTCGGCATTAACAAGGCGAGTGTCGTTCTTGGTTGGCATATAGTCAACAACAATCACACGTGAGTGTTCAAGCCGTATGTAATAATAATCAAGTATTTAATAGTTTAGTGAATAGCGAGTTTTAATAATAACAAGTATGTTTTTAGAATAAACACTTCTGAACCTTTTTTCCTATAACTAAGCTGGGAAATTTATTTGTCAGTCATAAAACATCAGGTATTTTGTCAAACACTAAAAGAGTTGTTTCACGCCTGTTCCTTGATTAGCAAGCTGTCAACAGTAATGCTCACACCATATCCGTTACATACACCAGCCCTCCAGGGTAACAAGACAACTTAGCCACTCCAAATGCATCTCTATTACCAGTAAATAAATGGTATGCTACCAGACCCAAGCGTGGTAGGATGGTGAGTGGCCGATGACACTACATTTTTCACGGTTTGTCACCCGTTTAATTTACGTCTGTCCATCATTCGCCGTTAAAACTGAAAAGGACCTGATGACTAATAACATTTTTTGAACAAAAATTGGTTGTAAAAATATCTACAAAAATGGGAAGCGGACTGAGTAAAGAAAGATAATAAGTAGGGGTTCCCCAAAAGTATCAAAAAATCATGATATCTTGAACTCACACCAATTTTAGGCTGTAGCATAATTTAAGAAAATAGTATTTTGTGCAACTGTAAGGTATTATAGGTATTCTAGTTTTTTAATGTTATTTAAGTTTTACTCTGTAAGATAATGTGAGACATAGGGATAAGAGTACACGAGTGCTTGTTTACGAAACGAACGAAGTGAGTTTTTCGTTCGTTTCGTAATAGATTTGCACGAGTGTCCAAATGTCTAATTATGTCCAGTTACACTCAATAATTTATCTACGACCATCAAATAGTATATTTCGTGACAAGTATAAAATGGCGGATTTTCTTACCAGAGGAATGAAAGCTTACATTCCGAGGGTAAGAAAACCCATTTTCACTCACTGATTTCACTGATTTATATATTTAAATATTTAATTGAATTTTCCCTTTCAAATTAAATGTATTTTATGACTTTGCAAAGCGCGGCGCGGTTTTTACCTTTTTTTTTCAGTTTTCGGCCGGCAGCTTTTAGTTGTGGCCAGTATCATTTTGCGAAAAAAGAGTGTCAGACGCGATATAATCGATTATGTCGTGAATCGGAACGCAGGGAATTTCGATTGTAAAGACAAACTAAGGACGTTAAAAAGAACCTAATTTAGCATGAAATGAAGACAAACGTCAAAAAGAACCTAATTTTGCAATAAATGAAATTTCAATACGATATTTCAAACTGACCTGATAGTCATTCCACAACGGGGCCCGGAAAGTTCGATTTTCAAAACAAATTTCGAGTATTAAATGGAACTTTTTCATAAAGGTAGAAGAAAAAACAATTTTTCGAAAAATGAGAAAAAGAACACTCGTCACGATACAGTAACTGTCGTGCATGATACTCGTCATGATGGAATTAGTATGTAGTGCCTTAACCAACCAGAACCGAGAAGAGTAAAGGGGCGTGGCTTAAGAAATTAAGACAGACCGTGATTGCTTGTGATTGGTTTTCTAGCGATGTTATAATAAATCTGGCCAATCGCAGCGCAGAATTGCAGTGTTGTAATGTAATACATATTATAACGTCGAGGTATTTATACAATCGCTTTTGATGTTGCGATCACCTTATTGCAGTATTGGAGTAGTTAAAAAACCATTAAAGGTAGTATAATACATTACGTGTACGTGTACAAAATTAATGCTAAATAAATATAATTATGTTGTAATTTTACCATCGAGAAATTAAATTCGTTTGCATTAGCAGTCCGTCATTTACGAGTACTAACATATCCCGGCTACGCAAGCAATCACAGATAAAATACTTATTGAATTTAATAATTAACCAACCAGACCTAATTAGTTAAAAGTGGTGCAACGTTGACCACATTTTAGTGCGTTTAGTATGCTGAATATTAATTACACTTAGTGAATAAATTGTCCACTGGAACGGATTTGTAGTAATCCTCTCATGTTATTTTTATTTGCTGTTATTATTCTAGTATTTTATCTGATCTCACTCGTATATGGGAAATAGGATAAACATAAAGCCCTTCTAATGATCAAATTTATTTCTATTCTTTGCGGCGGTAAAGTAAACAAATCTGAGCGCTCTACAGTCTACATCGACGTTGCGCCACCAAAGAAGCAAGTCATACAAGTGAATTACTTTTGGGGTTCTCATACAAATAATTATTATTTGTATAATAAGTTTTCACAAGTACATAGATTTAAGGATTTTTGATTGTTGCTGACACTTGGGACATCTCTGACAATCCCCTCGGGCATATGTGTCGTGCAGTCATGAGGATATGAAACGTCGCCTGTCTCCACATATTATTACCACAATATAGCCGGTTCTGGTTGAGTATAAATAAATGGTTAAAAATTGAGTTTATTGAAGTCTTACATGTTAGTTTTATGTTTTTATTTTTATTTGCTGGCCAGCCAGCTTGTGATGATGATATATAATTAACTCAAAATGAAAGGGTCGGTGTAAATTCATTCTATTTTCTATATTTGGGTAAATTCATCCCATTTGACTCAAGCAGGGTAAATTAGTCCCAAAACTCATAATATACATAACCGTTAGGTACTTAAACATAATCCTTAAACTACACTACAGTATCTAAAATCTTATGTATAAAAATAATATAGTATCTAAATATAAATCTTAATCTAAATCTTAATATATATATAATATAATAATAAAATAAAATAATATAACATCTATGCCAATATATTATTTATCTAAAAACTACTAAAATCTTAAAAATACTCACACAATTACTAACAAAATAAAAAACATGTTCCAGTTTAAAAACTTTTATTTTAGTTTTAAACAGATGCCTATACTTATAGAAAAAACATTTAATTAAATATATCTCACAAATATTTAGTAAAATTTGTTTACTATAAGTATATCTTTTTTTAAACTATTTATAAAAGACAATATAGTCAAAATAAAATATTTATTTAAATTAACAAACTCCAAACTTAAAATTACAAGGCGAAATTTAATCAATCACACGAATTTATACTGGAGACTCGGTTAGTGATCAGAAACAATGTTTAATTTTCGTACTGCCTATACTAGGAATTATATTTGAACTAGTCCAGTTCGTAAGGGAACAAAGTATTTTTTTATGATTTCGAAAAGATGATCATTGAACCTTGTTGCTGATCACTCACAGAGTCTCTAGTATGAATTCGGCCGGTTGATTGAATTTCACCTTGTGTTTTTCTTATAACTTTTGTGCACATACATAAAATAAATAGAAGCTTAGGTAAAAAATTCATTGTCAAGACGAATGGGATGAATTTACACTCAAAAATAGAAGAAATCTACGCCTTATGAATATATTTTTTGACAAAGGATGAATTTATATCAAAAATAAATACTTTTTGGATGAATTTCTATAGTATGAATATACACCGACCCAAATATAATGTGTATCGAAACAGCGCGGCCACTATCGTAATCATTTTATTGCAATTTTGGGTAAAATCCATCACTTTCGTACTTTCCATGTCAAACAGGATAAACCAAATTTGTATTTTATAAATAGGCGTCTTGATTTTTGTGAAATAAAGTGTTTATTCAACCATTCATTCAGTCTCAATTTATAACTTTTAACAAATCAGTTATTTGTGCAACGCTCTAAAAATGTTGAGAAGATATTAAGAATTCAATAGAAAATTATCCTAAGAGTACTTATATTTTAAAAACGCTGAGCAGCTGCTAAAAAACTTCTGGAGTAAAAGTGACGACATCCCAATCCCATGCAGTTGTCACTCTTTGTAGCACCCATTATTAAAAATACTCCCGTGGTTATAAGACTACATGTTTATTTAGTAAATCAGTTATTTCTATATCCAAGTTCCTCGACAGCCAGCAAGAAAGTACTAGTTCGAGTTGGCGTGTGGTCTCCAACCGAGAGGCCGTGAGCAATCGTTCTGACAGCGGGCCATGAGCCGCTGCTGATCTTATCGCGATTTAATATACCTGTACTTCAAATACTACGGAACCCGTTCAAATACCGCTAGTTGGGTGGCTAGCTAGATCGCATCTTTAGAAAAAGTCAAGGCGGAAAAGATTTAGTAGACGACAGAATATAAAGACATCGAGAGATCTTTATATGTGGTTGAGCTATTTATGAAAGAGAGACATAATCAGATCACTCACGCACATATAGTACGGAACCCAAAAAACATTATTGCATATAACAACAATATACATAGATACCAAAGTAACACCAGGGCGACAAAAACAAGGCAAGGTTTTTTGTTTGCAGACCCCCTTGGGTTTCAATTTTTTTAATATTTTTATTTGCCGTGATAAAAGCCTTAGTAACACGTATTCTGTGACCATTTCAACTGCCTACCCATTACGGCTGAAGCTGTAGACCCCTGTGACAAACGGACGGACGGACGGACGGACAGCGGAGGTTTAGTAATTCACTTAGATTAAATTATGTTTAGGTGTGTTCATTCGAATACCATTTCGAGATTTAGATTTAATAAGCCTTATTTTCGAACTTGTGGTCTAAAAAACCTCATGATGATGGATATTTTTACGAAAAAGCTGCAACTTCTATTTGCCTTTGTGTGACGTCACTTGAGAAATAGAAATGTGTCCTTTGATTTCAAGATAAATTAATTAATTAAATTAAATAATATAATTTAATAATTTGCTGCCGACTGATTTGACAGAGACAGACCACTTTTTTATAAGCAATCGCATATCACAATCAGTATAATGTACAAAATTCTCAAGCGACGTCAAAACCGACAATTCTTTAAAAATATCATATAAAGATAATGGTTAATTTATATATCAAAATAATGAAAACTTTGTTCTAAAATGGCGCATAATATCTGAAAAAAACTTTTTGAATAGTTATGGGAATTCATTCTGACAGACAATTCTGATAAATCACAAAGTAAAATAAAAGTAAGTCACAGGCCAGGTATTCAAAGAAATAAAAGTAAGTCACAGGCCAGGTATTCAAAGAAATAAAAGTAAGTCACAGGCCAGGTATTCAAAGAAATAAAAGTAAGTCACAGGCCAGGTATTCAAAGAAATAAAAGTAAGTCACAGGCCAGGTATTCAAAGAAATAAAAGTAAGTCACAGGCCAGGTATTCAAAGAAATCACTCCTGCCCAACGCTTTAATTTTACTGTTCAGTTGAAGCGGGCCGCTAAAAGAAAACTCGCGATTTTGAGTTGTTTTTATTTATTAATTTGGAATTTAAGGGTTTTTTTCTATATAACGGCCGTTTATTGTGGTAAAAGTTTTATTGTCTAAAATCTCATGTAATATAAAACAAATGAAATGACATTTATATCAAACCTTTACCTACCTTTGCGATTTTATTGGATGTAGGAAAATGCAAGTAATCGTGTATCGAACGGCTGAAATATTAAGATCAAAGTATGAAATATAAGATATAACATATTATTATATTTTCTTCGAAATTTAAATCTTTATTGTTTACAAATAAAACACAAAAGAAAACACGAATACCTTCGCCTTAAGTATTGAGGCGCTTTTGGCAAACCTATGTACCTTAGTTTATATATAGGTACTTATGCTGTGTTAAAGTGCACCCGAATCAAATCGAAAAATCCATTAAAATCAAAATTCAAGAAACCTGTACTTGTTACCACTTTATACCTATATACGTAGAGTGCTATCATACAATCACTTAAATTTGCAACTAGTTTATCTTACCTCCATGATCTTACTAAAATTATTAAATTCTATCCACCTATATATTACCTATCTACTAATAGTATACTTTTACCAGTAGATGTTGTTTTATAAAGCTCATAAATTGCCTAGAATTGTAGTTTTATAGTGATTGCTCGAGACAACACACGCAATGCGGCTTCTTTGAGGATCCAATGGAAACGCTAACGATTGCAGTCAGCCAAGAAATTCCTGCTGCATTTGAGAAGCAGCTTAGGATTGACACTCGATTGCATGGCACCAGCATGGCACTATAACACTTGGACTCAATTCGCACTTCACTTTGTCGTCTACGATCGGAGCCGTGTGATATGCGTTTCCAACTATGTTGTTGGTACAGAGGCTCAGGAGATTTTAAAATTAAATACATGTTATGCACTGATTATATTAATATCAGGTGCCAGAGTCACAAAAAAAAAACAGGACTAGTATTGGTTGATTTTTCTATTTCAGGAAAACGTAAAGAAAACGTAGGATTTGAGAGAGAGAGGGTCCTTGGGATGCTTACTAGTTTTACTTGTGCATAATGTTCTTTTAAAAAGTGATAACTTGTTACTTTTCATATTCTTAAAAGCAATGGTAGCTCGATCAGTACTATGGTAGGACGGACTCGTTGGAAATAAGTCCTGCTCCAACGTTTTTGCTTTTTAACTGTCTATCTTGCTCTTGTCAACTGCTGCGCACGGAAAACCTCAGATATTTTTGATATTTTTTGCAGAATGTTTGCGTAGTGTAGAAAAAATTAAAATCGTATGGGAGAACTGATTTTTTTATAATGTTGTTTAATGTGTTATTATATTTGTGAAATATATTTTGGCATCAGTCTTGTTAATAATCATATATGTAGACTGATGCCGAACAATAAAGTTCGAAATACATATCTAAATGTGTTTTTTTAATATATATAAATATAAATATATAAATAATAATAAAAAATATAATAAATATACATAAATATTAAATCTTAATAATGACAAATAAGTCTTTACTCTTTAATTTTTAGTGTGAAATATATTTTGTAATTTTTATGTCTCTAATGCGGCAATGCTGTTCGAGAGTTTTTCTTGAAATTCCTGATTTTGTCTGAAGTCACTACGAAAATTTACAGCAATTGTTTTTAATGATCTTACTCTTCATTTTATAGCGTAGAAAGTGGTTTCTATTTTGATATGAAATTTTAATATTTACTATCATCTGAAGTGATAATGCCGAAGTCTGTTTTTGCCCGATTGACGAACCTTTAATCCTGAGACCTGCGTTTGAATTCGGTCAAAACCAATGAGTTTTTCGGAATGCATGTGCATATTATGTAGTTTTTGTATACTTCCCACTTGCTGACAGTTAAGGAAAACACTCTGAGGTAAACCTGCATGCCCTAAAAAGCGTTATGCTCGAAGAATGGCAATAAGAGGGTGTTACAATTGTGGACTGTTTTTTTTTGTTACATTCTCAAAATTAAAACAAACATGAGACCGATTCATTATTTTCTTGGCCCAAGATACTCTTGTTGCAAAACTACTTATTATAAGTCCTGACATCTGACCGTTGTTTTATGGAGATGTACTCATAAAGGTGTAAATGTAATGAGTCTCAATAAAACGTTTGCAGCAGAGAAGTATATCTAGGGTTGCCAGATGTCCGGTTTTGGACCGGACAGTACGGTTTTTTGAACGGCTGTCCGGTCTAGAAAATTATGGAAAACCGGACAACAGAATGTCCGTTTTTTTTTTAAATACGCGATATATTTACCTCGCTCACAAGATGAGATGGTACAATATGTGTGCAGTGTTCCTGTCTCCAATGCCTTCGTAGAAGGAGTTTTTAGCGTATTGGACTGACGATAGAATTCGACTAGGTGTGAATACCGTAAAAAGCGAATTATGTGTTTTCAATTGCATTGAATTTAAAGAAACATTTTCAGGCAATAAACGTTTATTAAAAGCAGTAGCATCTAGTGCCAAATATGTTAAAAAGTGATTTTTTGCTCACCAACAGCAATAATAAATATAAATTTTTAATGTTTACTAAGTGTTTCATTATTTCATTGTGTTCACCCTCAGTAATTTCCGGTAATTATTTTCGACAAATTTTATTTAAAAAAAAAATATATATAACTTTTGATAAAAAATGTTCGGTTTTTTTATCTGGACCATCTGGCAACCCTAAGTATATCGCAGTATTCATAGTTAGTTACTGTACGCCGCCGGCCGCCACCGTAGCTCGGTGTCAGCCGTTCTTGGTAGTCTTGCCAATAGAACGTAAGATTGACGGGTATCGTTTTGCCTTATTATTACTTGCTATTGTTCCTGATATTAGATACATATATAGGTGGTATTTTGACCTGTGATTTTACAATGGTATTTTGTGCAACTGTCACATAATTAGAGCCATTGGTACATGAATTTGATATCGTCTTCGCTTGACATTGTAATATTTTCAATTAACAATTTCATGAAAAAAAAAAGAAAGCACAGCGCGTGTTTATTTTTTTTTGGCCCTTTAATCCTAGGCAAGGATATTAGCGTTGTCTAAATTGTCAGTAATTTGCGGACTAGGGTAGGGATTGAGGGTGTTCTATGGGAGCATTCGAGGCTGTATGGCAGAGACACTAAGAAACTAGCTAGACCAAAGAAAAAAAATAGTAAATGATTGGTAGTATTAAGCGGTGTTATAATAAATTATACTTTAAAGAGCAGAAACGCGGTGTTATAATATTATATATACACTAACTATTATAAATGAATATATATACAGTATCATCGGCTTTTGCGATATTGAATAACAACGTAGGTAATTGTTAAACCGTTTTTGATGTTGGGAGTATATAAAGGTATTTATAGATTTACTTTGTTGTAAATAGCAAAATTTATAGTAAGACAATATCATTGAGTAAGACACTCGTTAATTGATCACTGAAATTGGAAATAAGAAATTTAAAAGTTTTGCTGGTAAACAGAGAATCAGTCTAGCCATACAATCCGGGGGGTAATGCTGCCAGCCTGCAGGGTACTCTCCCACACGACCTTCCCAATTTGTTTTATTTTGTTTTTTTATATTTATTTTTAGGTCTTTACTTTAAGTTTACAGTAATTATAGGATTATTTAGTTTTAATGTTAGGTATATGTATATATTTATTTTTTGTAATGTAATTACTTATTGTGTTTAATCAAAGTTAGGCTGACTTATGTAAATCCACTGGTAAACTTACTGGTTTATTTGTACTGCTACTGTGGGTCTCAGAAGAAAACGAATTTTATAAATAAGTTTCCAGTATGAAATTGGTTGTATCAATCAAAGTCACCTTAAATAACGCCATTGAGTTGTAGAGTCTCGAATTTAGAACTTTCTCCAAGAATATCTGATGGTTCTGGTTAAGATTATTTCCTCCAATTAGAGGATTTCAGGAACATGCAAACCAATTCCAACATTTCATCGAACGTTTTGACTAATTTCGGGCCGTCTTTGTCAGTAGTATATTGGACCTTGTCGCTCGTATAACTCAAACCCGAGCTGACATGGCAGCTCCTTCCTGACGCGCCTCGCACCGCTTTATCTGAAGTAAATCGCTCGAGGAACAACAACCTGACGCATATTCGACGATAATTGGGGACATGTCCTCGATAATTGGTTGAGTTATAGCCCGTTTGTTATAGAGGGACAACTAACA
Organism: Ypsolopha sequella; assembly: GCA_934047225.1. Taxonomy (NCBI): domain Eukaryota; kingdom Metazoa; phylum Arthropoda; class Insecta; order Lepidoptera; family Ypsolophidae; genus Ypsolopha; species Ypsolopha sequella. The sequence continues at coordinate 16,062,234 of OW203985.1, forward strand.
ACGGGTAACTGGTTTTCTTAGTTTTTTCTAAGGCTTAAAGTTTTGTGGTTTTCTCACTTCGCTGCGTTTAGTTTATATTCTTTACGCCTTTTGTTGTGCATATTTTATGTTTGGGTTGAAAGTTTAAATACAAGGTATCCTAAAACAAGTAAATCAAACTTTAATGGTAGTTAGCTTTGGTTATTATTACTCAAGTTACTTTCTATTGAAGTTTGATTCGTTAGTTTTGGGACATACTGTATAAACCCTGAATTTTAAGTGGTTTTGGCAATGAAAACTAATGACGTGCTCGTTCACGATATTAACGTTTATAAACAGCGTATAATGGAATCTACAGTTTCCACATAAAATGCATGGATGAATCTATACCAGAGAACACAAGACGATGCAATAAATACAACTAACATACTCGTAAACATCTAACTAAACGACAATAAATGGCTGTTCCAGTAACAAGGCACAGTATTGACTGTTGTGTTCAAATATTGGCTACGTTATCTATACTAGATAAGGAGAACACGGCGTGCCGAGTACGTTCCCTTGTCGAACACGGGACGTTACTCAGTTAGGTCTGTTCTACACGTAATATTCCGAACACTGGAATCTTATTAACAAAAGTCGAATCTAATTCTAGATATTGAGGTTCGGAATTGGACTGAGCTTTCCTGAGCGGTTTTCCTATTTTATATATAGGTAGACTATTTTGGGACCAAAATAAAGGTTCGACCGACACGGCTGTGACGTGAAGACGGAAGCGAACGCCACAAGATAAGCGTTACCCGTTACCTTTCGGTCCGAAAACACTAAAAAGCAGTCAAATGCGAATCGAGTTTACGCGCCAAAGGTTTCATGAATAAATTCAGGAGCCGCTGCATTTTCTTCAGTCGTTTCACCTGTCTATCCTTCAATTGAATTCAGTGAATTTGTTTCCTCCTTGCCGCATTATCATTTCGTGGAACCGGTGCCTGTGTCTATGAAAGACAGGCGGACAGGTCGACATTTGGTTGATAGCTGTAACGAGCGTGGTATAGAATATAACGGTTATGGACTGAATTATTCACTAGAATATTGTGCTCACATGTAGCGGTATCCTTCAAAACTACGTGGATCACGCCCTGTCTAATCTAAATGATATGGATACTTTCGGAATTAAATTAATTGAATATTTTCCCCAATTCAAAAAAAAGTTTGCTGCCAAGGAAGCGTGCACTATCACAAAAGATGGATTTCGACGTCTTTCGAAAACCCTCATGTATTTTCAAAATATTGTAAGTATATGACGTAGTCGAAACTTTTCCGTATTTTCTTGGGAGCCCGATGTACATAATTCTGCAACTAGATAACAAAATTAAGTTTAATCGCTCAAACCGTTTTTGAGTTTCAATGCGGACTACAGACAACCTAAAAAGCGTCACTAAACCTGTTTTACGAATAGTTTCGTGACATTTGTATGTATTACTGACGCTTTGTGTTTCGAAAATCATTTGTGCGAGAACCGTAAACTTGTCCGGTCCGTGTCGTAGTAAACACGTCGTTATCTCACTTTAGTTTCTCAGTTACTGTTTGGTTTGTGTTTCGACGTTGGCAGGTTGTAAACTCTCTGAAATTGTATGTTCGTTTTTGTTTTATTGTCTAGACATAAACGCAATTTAGTTGCTTCACAAAAACGTAGAAAACATCATCAGTGGCCATAAATTCTACTAAAAAGCCGTTGTAGTCCCAATTGTATAAACACGTAAAAAAAGCCATTTCTTACGCTAACCTAAATTGGATTACAGTATGCGTGAAAGCAACATAAGCAATAAATTGGCAATTATTTCCAATTTTTTGTGCAATTCATACTCCGGGTTGTGTTTATGGAAACGCTTAGTTGAGTGGAATGATTGTGTAAAAGTTTGGAGCCGATCCAACGAGAGCCCGCGGTGCCGCCCGCCCTCGCCACCGCCAACGCCGCCCGCCGCGCGAAACAAACGGCGTACAAATAAAGTCAAATAAGTGAACCTACTGTTGCCAAACGTGAAGGAACTGGGTAGAACTAGTAAATGCTAGGTTTATTTAACTGGAGCTGATATTTATACGAACGCATTTGATGGTAAATAAAGTTTGCTGACGATACATTAAAGCTTATTTACGTCCTGGCGAGATTAGAATTAGGGTAATTGTAATTAAAGTATGTTATAAAAAAGCATATTGTCACGACATTTTTGCCCGAGGGGATATCAGAGGTGTTTCCGTGTTTAGACTGTCACTAGAACAATTAACCTTACACACAATGTTTACCTTCACCGTTCAACACGGGTAAATACACAAATTCTATATATGGTCATAAATTTCGAAAAAATTATTGGTTTATGCTAGTCTGACAGGATTCCAACCTGGGTCACAAGATTGAGAGTCCTGATTAATTTATCACAGCGTAACTGCGTAGCCTAATATGATCGAAATTTAACCCTTTATGTTGCGACGATGACGTATAGTGAAAATTTACGTGCCAGTTTTGCTCGGTAGTTGGAGGTAAACAATATATCAACAAAGAGAATTTCAGTTAATAATAATACACAGACGTTATCGGCTTAAATAATCGAATCATTTGATGACTAATTAATATTTTCAAAACTTAATATAGTTAGTTTGGATTATCTAGGGCGGATTTAACTGAAAAACATGCAAATACTAGAAAAAATACAAGGGAACTTATAATATTATATAGAAAAAACCTTTCACGATGTAAAATCAAAAATGAAATTTTTGGACCTCAAATAAATTGTATTTTAGAACTCATATATAAAAAAGTCTGTCTGTACATAGGTACGACGTAAACTTGACAGACTTTTTTATATCTTTTTGAATATATTAACATCATACGACTTCATTCTATTGTTATTATTGATCCTGTTGATATTTCTTTAGAATTAACTAGCAAATGAATTAATGAATGAATGAATATGTTTATTAGTTTCACTTATAACTTAATCTAAATACATCCCACGAAACCAAGTAGAAATTTGTTTTGTCTGTGGGGAGGGAGTCGCACTTCTTTTTCTATAATTAGTTAGTTACTAAATTATAAGTAGGTAGGTACATTAATAGTAAATAATAAAATGCTATGTTAATCTGTCAATGTTTTCATGTTTTGTAAAAGGTAAGTTTTATACAACTTCGCGAATTTATTTTTGCCCCGCTGCGTTTCTGGTGTGGATTCACGTTTCTCTCGATCCTGTGGGGATCAAAGATTTCAAAAGTAAAGATAAGCCCTTACCGTACTATGACAGCACCAAAATGTTTCCACCTTTAAATGGGTGACGCTCATACGTTTGGAATCAGTGCTCATCTGAACACAGTGATAGTTGAACGCCTTAAGTGCACTAAAAGTTAATCATTTTAACAACTTTAGTAGTCTGATCAGTTTGCTGACCGTAGGTAGACAAATTGTGCACTCATAACGCGCTCATTCAAACGCGCACTCATTCAAAAACAATGCAACAGATTTTAGGTGCCAGGGCTCATATAAACTTTTGAAATCTTTGGTGGAGATATCCTAAAATCCTTTCTTAGCCTTAGACATCCGTCTACAAAGAACCTACAGTCCAACATGTTCCTAGATCTGTGAAAGATTAGTCAGTCGGTGTTTTTATTGTCTGTTTTATGGACTCCAATAAGTACTGTTTTCTCTCCGAATATCAAAGTCAAACGTTTCAATAACCAGAAAATAGGTTAAATCGAACAGTATGTTTTGAAATGGCAAAGCCGTTACATCACTTACTCTATTGGGTTCATTCCAGGCGGAGTTTGTTCCACTCCAACAGATGGCATGTTGACAATATGGGACATGTGTGCAGCATTTTATAATAACGGTATTTCTGGCACCCTGGTAATGAAGGTAACGGGAATTTGAAAATTCCTTGTTAATTACTTAAACATAAGTAACTGTAATTGTTTATTTTCAATTTTGGACTCCATACTATAATACAATATGTGGTTTTCTGTGTTAAATCTAGTTAACCTTAACTTAAGTAATGTTACATCACAGCATGGTCAATAAATAAATAAAATACCACATAATTGGTACCTTTTGACGTAGACGCCCACACATCGTTTTACTATACTTTTTAATTGTTATTAATTTTAATATTACATTTAATTAAAAACGCGTAGGCAAAGACTATAAATTAAAAACCGCTAAAATTATTAGCTGCAGGCATATAGTGTAGTACATGTTTAAAAGGCAGTAGAGCGCTGGCGCGCTTCCAGTCGTTTCAATTTTATTCCGCGAAGCTTTCAGTAAACATATCCAAATGATAAACGCACAGTTTAACGCCACGACTAAATATGAAAAAATGTACATTTTATTTCAAAGTTCAAAGTATGTTTATTTGTTGAACCAAGGCAGGATAAGGTGTTACAATATTGATGCATGTTTCACCTCAGCATAGAATAAACAATTTTATATACCTACTTCCATACTGCAATAAGGTATATACAATATCAAAAGCAGTTTTGTAAGTACCTACAATGTTGGACCGATGTTATAATATTACTTTATAACACCGCAATTCTGCACTGTGATTGGCCAAATTTATTACAACATCGCTAGAGAATCAATCACAAGCAATAACGGTCTGTGTTAATTGCTTAAGCCATGCCCCTTTACTTTTATGAAAATCCAGTGTTGAGACAATAAAAACTGAAAAATAATACAACAAGTTACATGCCTACATAACCTGGCTTATGATAACGGTCTGTCTTAATTGCTTAAGCCATGCCCCTTTACTTTTATGAAAATCCAGTGTTGAGTCAATAAAAACTGAAACATAATACAACAAGTTACATGCCTACATAACCTGACCCATGACATAACCACAAAATAACTAATAGTAATAACACCAGAAAAGTTACAAGTAGTAACGTATATCAGAAAATCGAGAATGTCTCGTTGATTTTATAATGTTGATGTTGATATTATAAGTACATTTATGTATTACCGAAATTCGTCAGATAAAAAGTGATTAAAGTTATAAAAGGCTTTGTCAATTAATATTTATTTTAATGTAAACTTAAACCTACGTAAATTATCAATTTGTCTGACTTTGTTGTGTTGTTATAAATACAAGGACCCATATCTAAAATAAAGTGCCCGTGCTCCATGCTGCCATGTTTTAAAGATTTTTGAAAACTGTTTGTTTCATCCATTTCGAAAATTCATTGAAGTATTAGATATAGATCTATATAGATGTAGTAGTGGACTACTGGCTATTGATTGCAATACTCGTACAAATTTACGTTACTTTATACGTAGAAATACTTTATGTTCTCTGACGTTACTATGATATTGGGTTATTAATTCTATTGATTTGATTTATTTTCTTCTTCAGTCTGTTTGTATGCCTTCTTATAAATAACCACCAAAAATATGTTGATATTCACTGCTACTTGGTGGGTTTCTTGAATAGGTTTTACTGTATGTATCGTTACATTATGAGTAACTGGAGTTGAGTAGTGAGCATTTTAGCCATTTATTATTAGAGTGTATAACGAACTAGAAATCATTAAGAAACTAATTTCAAGTAATCAAATATTTTGAAAAAATTACTTCCATGCTTCAGGCACGCTACCAAGAGCGCCACCGAGGTTCTCATCTGGACCAACGTATTTTACCGCCATACCTGTGTAACGATTTTTTTAACTTCTTTATATACCAGCCAGTAATGCACATACTGAACGCTCACGAGGGCGTTATGTGATTTCAGGTCTTGTTCATTCCGAACATTTAAATTTGTTTCTGAATGATTTCTCGTTTGTAATCCACTCTAATATGATAATTAGAGAATCCAAAGCGATTGATTTCGCTACAAAAACATACAATTTTAGATAAATTCAGATTAATTTTTAAACAGACGAGGAGTTGAGCCGGACTTAAAAAATAAGTAGTTAATACAAAAATTGCCTTCTCTATTAGTCTATAAACTTGAGATTACTTCATAATTGAAAACTACACTTGATTACGACGCCTCTCTTCCATAAAGCAAGATAATAGCCACATTTTTATAGGCGTTGCTTTTATGAACTTTTTCATGCCGTTAAAAGGTTATTAAATCTAAAATGTGGTATAAAGAGTTTTGGTTCCTGATGCAACATAAAGTATTCAGACTATCCCACAAAGGGTAATAAATCTCTGAAGAACAAGAGCACTATCAAGTGCTACATGAAAGAGTGCAGTTCTATAGCGGAGAGGTTATCAAATTTTCCGTCGGTTGTTGTCAGGTCTTTTGACAAGAAGAATACCGGGTAAAATGCAATTCGCACGGCAACAATGCGGTCGCCGGGGCAGGGCGGAGCGCCGATAGCATCTCGGCCTTCGTCGCCGCACCACATAAATCTGGCTTTGATACATTTTGGTAAGAAGCCAACTACGGTGCAGTCCGCACTGTGAGAGCATTGCAAAATAATATACAACGCTTTTTGTGAGAGTTATGTCTTTATTCTATCCATCGGTCTATGTGCGCCCGGCTTTATTGCCTGCAGACTGGCAAATCCAGGAAATATGGCAATGGCTATTGCTAAATCATGTCATGTGCAAGTGACATCGGACACTTTGAATTTAGGGGATTGAGTTTTGTATCGACTGAACTCTACCCAACTTTTGCACAGAAACAATACTATGCGTATGTCAAAGGATGTCATTGTTTGTCCGCTAAGTGATGCCAATGATAAAGCTGTTTGCACAAAAAGTTCATGTTATACGTCCATTTACAATAGAAACTCTCATTGAATTACAACACAATACAGCAAATGTAATCATTCAACGGAAATTAGTCGACTACAATGCTGACTGTACCGAAATACTCGTTGAGTCACACTGTGTTGTTCACTCGATATTCATATTAAACAAATCCGATTGTTATTGTAGAGATTTATCTTGCAATAAAGGCATTGTGGCCGGAGCGTATTCGTGCGCATTCACGTTGAAATAAAGACATTACATGACTGTATTGACCGCGATTTTGTTCGTAATTTTACTGTTACTTAGTAACAATGTGTTACTTTATTTAGATTTAATTTAGTTTCTTCAATGTCCGCCTACTGGCATGGGAATTAAGAGCCTGCTGGTGCCTAAAATGTAGGTTTTCCGCCTACTTAGGTACCAGACTGACAAAGATTGTAAGTAACTCCTCTGGTTAAAAATTGTACCTATTTGTGAGAAATAAACTTATTTTATTATTATTATTATATTATGGAACTATTTATGTTTACGTACAAATGCATTACGAAATTAATGCAAATCTGTCTTGCAAGCACATTTCCAAGCAATATTCTTTTGAGTTGTCTCATTCTCATCTTCTATTTTTACAACTTTTTCTTTCTTCATCCCATTTTAGGGTTCCATATCTAAAGGGCAAAAGAGCTCTATTAATGTCACTATGCTGTCTGTTTGTTTGTCCCTTAGTTTGTCTGTATGTCACAGAAATTTGGGTATTTTATTTATTTGACCTAAAACCGAATATTGAATTGCAAAGTTAATAAAAAGCAGTAACAATATTTTCAATATTTTAAAATAAATACTCGTATATTACACAGTGAACCATGACATGAGTAAATATTATCCTAATGAGGTGATAGAAGCAGCATTTTATGTCCTTTATTTGATTTTCTAGGAGATTTTTCTTCATGTGTTTCGACGACGACGAGTGGTTTCAGATCGTTCCAAATTTAATTTTATTTGAAGGGTACGGAACCCTCAGGGTGCGAGTTCTACTTGCATTTGACCGATTTTCAGGGTTCCGTGGTACCTAAAAGGTACAAAAGGAACCTTTATCGTGAGACTCCATTATCCGTCCGTCCGTTCATATATCACAGCCTCATAATTTTATCACCCTTAAAAATAAAGACTTGAAATTTGTAACAATATAGCATTTATCTGGCCATATACAACGGGGTGAAAAAAAAATGAAAAATTTCAAATTGATCAAAATATTTTAATATATAAAAAAATTAAAATGTCCTAAAAATACAATATGGGTATCAAATTGTAAATATTAAAGAGCTGATTGTAAAAATATGTACCGTAATTATATTTCCTGGCACTGATTTCGGGTAATCTTTGAAAAACCACAACAATATGTTATAGTTATTAGTTTTAATTTTAGTAGGATCCAGCAGAATACCAGCGCTGTGGCTTCGGCTGTGGCATTAAGCTGAGCTGGACTCCTTTTTCATAAACACAGAATATGGCTATTTCGTTTTTAATTTGTTTTATTTTTTGTTTTGTTTTCTGTGGTGTCTGAAATAAAGCTCTTTTCTTTCTTCTTTCTTTCTATGTCCCCCTCTTATCTCCTAAAATGGTGGACCGAAAAATATTAAATAAATGTCGATTATCATAAATCATACAGATTATGATATTGTTATACATGACTAGTCAATTACAGGAAAACCATACCGATTAAAAAAAGTTTAATACAAATGAGAAATATAAAAAAAAGGAAAACAAATAAAAAAAAAATGCATTTTATAAAATTACACTATAGATATCAAATTGTAGATATTAAAGAGCTGATTGTAAAAATATATTGTTTGGCTATATTTACATGCATCTATTTTGAGAAATCCTCGAAAAACCACAAAAAATGTATGTCCTCCCCTATCTCCAAAAGTGGTGGACCGAAAAATAGGAAAAAAAAAACATGGTAATTAATATGTGCATAGATTATGTTTATTTTTGCGAAATCCATCGCTATGAATACTCTAAATATTATTAGAGTGCAATACAAACTAGAAAATATCAATCAGAAACAAACCCAAAGACAAGAATATGAAAAAATTCCCCGGGCCAGGATTCGAACCTGCGACCTCTTGTTATCAAGACAAGCGCGCTACTAATTGCGCCACCGAGGTTCCTACCCGGACCGGTGAATTATTCCATCATACTTGTCCACTGTTATTTTTTGCTTCTGCCTGATATACTAGCTTGTACAACACATATAGAACGCTCACGAGGGCGTTTTGTGATTTCACGCCTTGTTCTTAGAAACAGATGGCGCTGTCGTCGCTACAATATTGTTGCTTCAGACAGTTAAGAAATTCACAGTTCTCATTAACTAAGATTATGTTTATTTTTGCGAAATCCATCGCTATGAATACTCTAAATATTATTAGAGTGCAATACAAACTAGAAAATATCAATCAGAAACAAACCCAAAGACAAGAATATGAAAAAATTCCCCGGGCCAGGATTCGAACCTGCGACCTCTTGTTATCAAGACAAGCGCGCTACCAATTGCGCCACCGAGGTTTCTACCCGGACCGGACAAGTATGATGGAAGAATTCACCGGTCCGGGTAGGAACCTCGGTGGCGCAATTGGTAGCGCGCTTGTCTTTTTTTTTTCATATTTCTTTGGGTTTGTTTCTGATTGATATTTTCTAGTTTGTATTGCACTCTAATAATATTTAGAATATGTGCATACGTATAGATTGCAGGAAAATTAATAGAGGTTAAGAAATCCACGAAAAATAAATGACAAAATAAATTTTTTCATCCACTACGGAACCCTAGGTACGCGAGTCTGACTTGCACTTGACCGTTTTTTTTATTAATTATTTATTGTAATGGCAGTACATTATTTTTTTGTAGATTATGTGTGTAATTATGAAACTGAAATAACGATAAAAAACGTTTATTTATACATTTTGTCTATGATTTGTAGTTTTGTACATTGCACATATGCTTATCTGGAACTGACGGATGTATGTTATATAACATGTTATATGTTTTTAAAGCTGCATCATTTAATGGTGATGTAGGAAGGCCGTTGGCTGGATTCATAATGAATCATGGACCCAAGAAACCGATACCATCTGCGGCGGCCCTCTTGTCTATTACTAGAGAAGAACCTTCCATGCCCTTTCTATATTGCAGAGGTTTATGGAGTTTGTTATTTATGCGCAATGTTCAAGAGATATGGAGAATAGAAATAATGTATAAAAAATAATTTAAAACATTGTATTGGTTTTGTTTTAATTAGGCTAAAAGGATTGCCAGCTCGTGCAGCTAAAAGTAAGTTATTAGAGAGTTTTCCCGCCACTTAAACAGAGGATTTTGTTAGGTAATAGGGTCCATTTTCGTGTGACGATATCCAGCTCGTTAATCAACCCGCTTGGGCCGCTTCCGTCGCCGCGTGCCCCGGAACACACAGCTTATTTTTGATTGTTTTTGATAAATTAAACAAAGACAAATGATTAAGCCGAGTCGTTAATCATGTAGTGTGTAGTTTACCGTACTTCCTTCTGTAGGATTTCTTAAGATGTTATATTTATAATTTATTGCATTCGCTCTGGCTCACGCTACGCGCTGTTTTACACGATTTTGTAGTTAGCCTCTAAGATTTGAGAAATAAACCACATCGATCGTAAAATATGAAATGTAAGGGAAGTATCCTCATACATTGTGCAGGACGGTCTTTTTGTCAGAGAAGAATTGAGTTATCCACGTATACAGGGTGTAATCGTTAAGTGTGACCAGGCGATTATTCCGTAACTATAAAAGATGTCAAAAAAATTTAAACTGATATCGAAACTACGTTACCTAATCAGTAAAATGACATCAATAACTTTTTGAAAATCAAACGAGAAGTATCCAAAATTTTGACTTTAAACATTCCCATACATTTAGTATGAGATTAGTAGGTATTTTACCTTAATCTCATTTTATGATTACGTATGATATGATAATAATGATTTTCAAGTAGATACACGTGTAGATTAATTACGTTACCACTTCAAATTAGTAATAAACCTTGTTTCAATATCGCATTAATTTGAACTGACTGAAAAAAAAAAGATACTCTTTGGTGTTCGTTCTAAATTCAAAACCTTTATCGCGGGTTGTCATCCACGCCAATTGTTAATAATCGTGATTGTTTCATTTATTGATTGGAAAATGGCATATTCCAATATTCTACTAATCTCATACTAAATGTATGGGAATGTTTAATGTCAAAATTTTGGATACTTCTCGTTTGATTTTCAAAAAAGTTATTGATGTCATTTTACCGATTAGGTAACGTACTTTCGATATCAGTTTAAATTTTTTTGATATCTGTTTTAGTTACGGAATAATCGCCTGGTCACACTTAACGATTACATCCTGTATATGGAAAGGTTAGGTATCGCGGCCAGTAACACGGTTGGGCGGTCGCTGGGCGGGCGGGTTATGAAAAAGCTATCAGCGTCGAGTCTGTGCTGGTCGCACCCGTTACCAAATTAATGTGTCACGAACTGTATCCTACTAGATATTGATGTTGAAAAATGACGCGTTCTCGGCGCTTGATTGCAATCGTAAATCTATAACGGACCGAATCGGGGCGGTTTTATCAAGCATATCTCTCATATTAGGTCTTTACATATGAAATTGCCGTTTTCTATAGAGAATTTGAAGGAAATTCAATTTTCAGTATACTAACATTTTTGCATTTTTTTAGGATCGACAAATCCTAATTATGTTTTTTCTTTTGTGTATGAATGACACAACATTAAGCTAACAGCAACATTAATTTAATTTTTGAAAAGTGTCAGCTGTAAAAAATTATTACGAATCTTATCATGGAAATGGATGGCATTTAGGATAAACAGTTTTTCAACATTTAATTTTGGTTATCAAACTGACAATAAAAACAACATTTAATACGTAGATGTAAAACATTGAAATCGACTTTCAATCAAAAAACAAATAATGGAAATTATTATTAATTACAGGAATTATGAACTCATGAATCTGTAAGAAAATTTCGGCAATTTCACATGTAAAGACCTATTATTAGATCCTCTTTATTCACCGACAATAACTACGTACTTCGCTTCACAACAGTGCTTCGATCTTCGCTGCTATTACAGAGAAATAATATCGCCGATATTTCTTTTAAATGATACTTATCCGCCCGTTAGGAATAGTTTTCATAAAAATAAATGTCGGAGAAAACAGTCCCGGCATCTGGTTCTGCGAAGTCAATAAACCGGGTCATAGAGATAAAATATAGTGTTAGATAGCGATGCGCGACTGCGAATGATTTGGTCATTCGACTTCAAGTCGACAACTAATCTTCCAATTCGATTATAAGAATAGTAAACTACTAATGGTGAAAGTCGAATGATGACTACTAATATTAGTAAGTAATCAAAAAACCAAAATATCATTAATCGCAAAGAAAATAAGAACCAATTTCCAATGCTTATTGCAAAATGCATTAAATTGTAAGATTAGTCACTAATCCGACTTGGAGCGACTCGGTTTTTATGGGCCGACTCGGTTCTTTCTTTCAAGGCGACTCGGGTTAGTCGTATGTTCAAAGTAGATTAGTTACTAATTATCGGTAGTCATTCGAATGATTCGAATGATCACTTTATTCGAATGATTAGATTAGCATCATTCAAAATCGCGCATCCCTAGTGTTAGATATGATTAATAGTTGTAGTTTTAGTCCGGTGATTCTGAGCTACCCACAAGATCATAATGATTATCGTGCGCTTCACGGTTGGTTGGGCTTAGCACAAATTAATTTAGGTCTAAGATGGTTACTTTGGTTACTGTATCGGAGGTGCGGTTACTTGTGTTTAGAAGACGACTTTGCATAACTCTCGAATCAGCTAAGGCGTCATTGGTCTGTGTAATTGATTCCCATTCGGCACTGACTGATTTATTGAGGTTGTAGTGACGAGCGGTCCTAGTTCGGCTCTGTGGTGCCTATTTGCTTCTGATGTAAATCCTCAAAGCGCTTTATTTAACATGTTATCAGGCCCGATACAAAATTATTTAAGTACCCACCTTATAATTTCATGAGGATTGGTCTGGAATCAATGAACGCAAACGGTACATGTATCTAGAAACGCTAATTTTTCTTTACAGTTTTGTGCGTTCAGTTTAAGATATTGCCCCTGCGGTTTTTCCAATAATAATCGGGTTCAAAAACTAGCTCATATGTATGTTTTACTCCGAATCACTACCTCTTATACAGGAAAGGTTTCTGCGTCAGCGGTTAATTGTAGAGTTATGAAAACAAACTATATAACATTCAACTCCATTACCTCGCACCATTATTAATGTGTTCCTCATGCAGTACACAGACAATGCAACGCGCTAGCTCTATAAAATAGAGAAATACTATAAAATAGTAAAAATACTCCTTTACCTTAAAAGGAATATTTAAATTTTAATTTGTTACGTGATTAACATAGTCTTGCTAAGTCTCTTGCCCTTCTTCTTAGCATGACTAAACGTATGGATGGAGTTGGGCATGTATTTTTATCTATATTAATATTGTTATTTTTTCCTATATTTTTTATTTTATTTAAGTGTATTATTTTATTAAATTTAAGTAACCCTAAACTTTATATGTTTGTGTATTTCCCCATATTATTTACTTATTATTTAAAACTTAGACATACAATTTTTTTAAATTATATTACATTAAAACTGACCTGTAATAAGTGTATTTGATGTATACCTTCATTACATAAAAAAAAAATTCACTTAATAAATATTTTTATTTTATTTCATTTCATATTTTATTTAATTTCATATTTCATTTCATGTTTAATTTAATTTCATATTTCATTTTATTTTATATCTAATTTAAATTCATATTTCATTTATTTCGTATTTCATTTCATATCATATTTCATTTCATAGTTCATTTCATTTCATTTTATTATCACTTCATCGCGGCCCTTATAAGAGATGTCATGGTAAGCCGTGACATGTTTGAGACGTGCACTGTTTACAAATGTGTTAAAAGTATAGATATCGTAATACCTACTATTGTTCCAATATATCAGTGGTTAAACGTAACTGAATATGACGATTAGGACGAATTTATATCAATATCAACCTCCATTATTCCCCTGCATATTTCCCCATATTATTATCTATGACATAAAACTATTACACATAGATTATTTAATTACTCATATTACATTAAAACTGACCTGTAATAAGTGTATCTGTTATACGTACATTACATAAATAAATATATTTCATTTCATTTAATTTCATATCCAGATTGACTGGTGTTAAAAATGTGAAAGTCGTTAATACGAATAGAGATTATTTATGTGCTATTTTTGCAATACCCAATAAATTCTGAAATACAATAAAACGATACACATACTCGTAAATAAAGAACACATAGTACGTAGACACAAATTAATTTTTAATCAAATCAAATGCATTACCCAGATGGCGCTGACAGCGATGTATTTCAATAAAGCTGATATACTTAATTAGATCCATATTTCACGGCATGTTGAAGCATAAATTTCGTTAATCGTGCCGAAAATTATTATGTTTCGATTCGAGATCTTGTGTGAATAACATCAGAGTTGTCATGTCATAGACAAACAATGCGTGGGTGTGTGAAGTAAAAAGGTATCTATCATAAAAACAAACGTTGTACAAGTAAATATTTGTTTCGTGATTGTATAAACAAGAGAAAGCTTTGTATTGTTTGATTGACTTCAATACAATCCAGCATCTACGAGGGGTTGTGGAGTTAAATAAAATACTCCTTTATTCTTGTAAGATATAAAGCATTTTTCTGAATCGCCCTTCACCACTGATCGATCATACTTCACAATTTAAATACCTTTAGTTTCTTTTTTATACTTTTCTTTATCTGGGTAAATCGGTGGCGCGCACATTAAACCTTTTTGTGTACATTCCCATTTTTAAATTTTATTTAGGGAGTATACGCCATTTTCGGACCTACTTTTCATTATTTTGGTATATAAATTAACCATTATCTTTTTTGGTCTGTTAAAGAATTGTCGGTTATAACGACACTTGAGAATTTTAGACATTATACTGATTGTGATGTGTGATTGCTTATAAAAAGTGGTCTGTCTCTGTCTTTTTACTCATCTGTCATCCATCGTCAAATCAGCGGCAGGCAGCCTATTTTTATAAATTTATCTTGATAGCAAAGGACACGTTTCTAAACAGCCATTTCTCAAGTGACGTCACACGAAGGCAAATGGAAGTTACAGCTTTTTCGTAAAAATATGCATCACCATAAGGTTTTTTAGACCATAAGTTCAAAAATACGGCTCATTAACCCTAAAACTCGAAATGGTTTTCGAATTAACACACGTTAACATAATTTAGTCTAAGCAAATTATCTTATACTCAGCCTCTGCGGCTGAGTGGTAGAGCGCTTGCCTGCCAACCAAGAGGTTGTAGGTTCAATTCCCGCGGTACACTTTGTGTTCGGTCTGCGTGCTTCGTTGCCCTAAGTACAGCGATAGGGATCACCACCCATTTAGTGTGTAATAATTGTCGGTTTTTGGACTGCGACTTGCATTTCACAGTTCATATCATCTTATCACCTTAATGCAAGCATAGTAAGAACATGATCTTGAAATAATGAACTTTTTTTTGGAGTAGAAATAAGAATATCAGTTTAACATTCTTCTTACTTAAAAAAATCAAATAAACGAAATTAACAAAAAAAATATAATAATATTTTTTGATGGGCGGACGCCATGAAATCTGGCCGGCCACCAGCAACAAAGCAACTGCAAAAAGATCCCTGTCAGACAACTGAAACAACAACAACAACATAAGGAAAAAAAGAAAAACTTAAGAAAACTTTTACAGGAAAAAAAAACAAATTACTATTAATTGTAATTCAATTTATTTAAACAAAAAATTCTCGCTAAGTTCCAGATTTGGATTTACATAAACTGCCATGGGATACACAACTTTAGACTGGTATACACAAAATATAATTGACACACTGGCATCTTTTGCATTTGAACACATTTATCCCAATTTTTTCGCATGTACTAGGTATGATGTTGAGTATGATGAAATGAGTTTGATTTTGTTTAATGAATTTCGTTTGCATTCTTTTGGGATAAAAAGTAGCCTTGTCACTCTCCAGCCCATAAACTATCTCTATGCAAAAAATCACGTCGCGTTGATCCATTGCTCCGTTGCTACGTGAAAGAAGGACAAACCAACAACTAACAAACACACAAACATTCGTCCAAGCCACAAACACACTTTCGCATTTATAGTAGGGGTACGGTACCCTCCATTTTTGTCATGATAGTGTCCACTGTTTATATGGGAGTGCATTAAAAATACCACAGCAAGTTTTTTTCCATCACACGCTCTATATTTATAATCCTTCTCTTGTTAACCCAATTTTCATGAAAATCATAATTAATCAAGCTTCAAGCAATTAATATTCGACGTGTAGTGTCACGAAACGTTGTTGTCCTCATTAATGCATGAAACTTATACCGTATTTGCTCAATAAACGACAAACAAGCTTTTGACAATGCCGGTAATTAGGTCATAATTGAATATTAACTATGACCTCGGATTGACTGCCTGTCAGTGTTATTTACTTGGAATTCTATCACGTAGGTATTATTTAGTTAATTGCACATATTGTATCGACGACAGCGTCACTCTGCTCCATAGAACAATACACAACGACCGCGTGAGCGTTTTTATTTATATACAGGGTGTAATCGTTAAGTGTGACCAGGCGATTATTCCTTAACTATTATAGATATCAAAACCTTTTTAACTGATATCGATAGTACGTTACCTAATCAGTAAAATGACATCAATAACTTTTTGAAAATCAAACGAGAAGTATCCAAAATTTTGTCATTAAACATTCCCATACATTTAGTATGAGATTAGTAGAAAGGTTTTAGTTTCCTTATTTTAAAAGGTTATTTTAGCTTAATACTGATATTGAAGGAAACTGTTTATTAACCTAACATAGTAATAAAACTATATTTTTAATTGTATAACATTTATTTCAAAGCAGATGTTCGAAGTGACGTCCTTGTTGTGCGACACAATGTATGGGAATGTTTAATGTCAAAATTTTGGATACTTCTCGTTTGATTTTCAAAAAGTTATTGATGTCATTTTACTGATTAGGTAACGTACTTTCGATGTCAGTTTAAATTTTTTTGATAGCTGTAATAGTTACGGTCACACTTAACGATTACACCCTGTATATATGCATAACTAGTTGGTATATCAAGTATAAGCGCGATGACACAAGCACAGCTGTAATTCAGAACTGTTTTTTTTCCAGTCTAGACATTTTACAAGTCAAAGTATAAAAAAAAACTCACCTACGAGTTGTTTGCTTTTTCGTCTAATCCCCGAAAATTCTCAACAAATATCTCACTAACCATTTGCCAAGCATACTGTTTTACAATTTTGTTTTTGTTGCGTTTATTTTTATAAACATGGATTTGATTCTACCGCTTCGATCAACGTAACAATGTTGATTCGATATATGGCAGTCCAAAAGCGCAAAGAAGTAACAAAGGAAGCGACGATCCCCTATCCTATGAGATAAACATTCAACTGAGAATTCCGGACGGACATTTGCGCATATGCCTATACTTTCATAGTGTTCGGGACCAGCCCCCCTATTCTGTATCTTTAGTTGCCAACTGTACCAGGTGCCTATCATCAAAAACATAGATAAAAACTGAAATTTCAAAATTGCCTTTAGTGGATATTGAACTATTAACAATATGTGTCGTCACTTGAAGTGCGAACATATCCTTAGGAAATCGGAATTCGTTCCGGTGGTGTCCATTTTATCCACCCGGTCTTCTACAGGAATCGGTTTGCGTTTAACAGCGCGCATTTATAACTTCATGCAAATTAGCGCCGTCCAAAATATCTATTCCGGGTGGAAATTCAGGTACACGTGTGTTATCATCACGCTCAGCTCACGCTAGTCCAGAGCACCGAAAATCGGCGCGTTTGTGTTTACAGTCCGTTTTCCGCCCGAAAATCGTCCGAAATTACCGGTGCATGTGTCATCGCGCAGCGACAGCGTCTTATTAAATTTTTGCATCGAGTTGTACTTCGAATTTTGTAACTATAACATGGCAGAATTATCTCGGCACCTCGAAAGTATTCGCTTTTCCCGCCCCCGCTTCGCACTTCACCCCAGTCTCGCCCCGTCAATATCGAGACCGGGGTGAAGTACGACGCGGGGCGGAGGAAGCGCATTCTTTCGATTTGCCGAGATATTTCCGACGTTTTATACTCATAGTTACAAAATTCGAAGTACAACTCGGTGAAAAAATTGGATAAGGCGCTGTCCCGCGATACGAAAATTTTATTTTATTAAAGATTTTCCTTCCTTTCCATGATAACCGTAAACTTCTCCACATGCGATATTTTAGCTTATTTCATCTCAACGACGGACAGATAGACAGAAATCAAGGTTCCATTAATTAAACAAAACCGAAAATCTCTTTAAATTATTTAAATATTTGTAAAACATCGGACCTTCATTTATTAAGGTATTTGAAATTTTTATATATGAAAATATAAAAGTCCAAAAGATTTACTTTTAAACAGGCTCAAAACCCCAACTTTGCAGCTGATATGCAGCTCTAATTACGTCAATTCGAGTATTTAATTAACTTAACTGAATAATTGGTATTAATGATGCGCATTACATTATATAATAATATTATTGAAACAGATCAAAGCATTTCCTCTGTCACGGCAGGTAACTCTCCATAGATTGAATGACACGCTCGGTGGGTCGCAATCGCAATCAAGTATGCAAATTATTCATCCCGTCAATAGATAGACACGGGTGATATCTGTCACGTCCATTTACAATGTGTGTAAACCCTGGAAACACATACGTGCTATTGTGTAGTCGCTGTGTAAGCGAAGCCTAACAGGTAGCCAATATCAATAACCACGACCTTTAACTGAAGAGGGTCAGATTTTGATGCCATACAAAAAGCTTTCCCGTCTTATTCGCATAAAATATTATAAAAATTTAAGGTGATTAGTGTCACCAAATTAGCAGCTTATTTTTTGTCGGTACGAATATCGACGGAAACAACTTTGAAATAACGTTCATACCAGCGTGCAATACATAGTGGCTGTTACGACGCTCGGTGCGTCCTTAATAGGGCGAAATAGGAGAAAATAATACTTTTCACATGGACGTGATTGTTAGATTGAATAATCCTATGTTATCTTTATAGCTATCAAGTTTATCTATTTATCAAATCATAAATGAATTAAATCGACCAAGCCGCTTAGGAGCAGTAGGGAATTCAAGCCGAAAAACACCATTCGGTTAAATTTTGTTTTCATACAGAAGTTTTGGTAGTATGAAAAAGGAAAATGTTGCATTGTCTTAGTCTTGGTAATTCATAAAGCATTTTTTCAATATTTTTGGTTTGGCCATAAACGAGGAGTAGGCTTTCGAAAGTATCCATTTGTCGATACTAAGCCCCTTAAAAAAATTTATCTGTCGCTTATCCGTCTTAAAATTTCGGGTAATCAACATGTTTAAAAAATACAACTAAGTACTCAGAAATCTTGTATTTTAAGCTCCGAAACGTTCCAATTTGACATAGATTTTTTTAAAATACAATCGTATTTTTCTTGAATTTGAAAACAAACCACGTGGTAGTTAACAAATATTTGACAAATACAGTAGTTTGGTATGAACGATATTTTTGAATTTTGCAGCTGGATTGTGAAAAACCCGCCTTTTTCTAATTAATTGCAACTAAACAGTTAAATTCAAAATTCACTCAATAGTTATTCACCAAACCTTATGACATATGTATTGTGTATGCTGCCATCGCAAAGATGCTATTGGTTACTGTAAATTAGAATTTCATAATTTATTAAATTCTAATTTCCAGAAACCAATGGATACTTTGCTAAGGCAACATACATAATATGTAGGTAATGTTTTAATAAGGTTTTGTTGAATAACTATTGAGTAAATTTTGTATTTAATTGTTCTGTTTCGATTAATTAGAAAAAGGCGGGTTTTTCACAATCCGGCTGCAAAACCGCTCATGCTGTTGGTCTATTTGTGCTCGAAGTACGGCGGCGGTAGAGCTCACCAACCATCTTGTTTGGAATGTAACAATCTTCGGGTGTACCAAGTGCGGACTGTGACTTACATTTCACAGTTAGCACTTAGGAACACCTCTAACGCCCCCTCGGGGATTCATGTCCTGATCATCATATAATTTTTGTGCATTTTTTTAAATGGGGTTGTTAATAAAATAACCGATTCTCAAATTAGAAATACGACTGAATTAGAAATACACTGGTTAAGCCGAGACAAGTTTGCCAAAGACACATTGTGTAAAATGACAATACTCAAGAACCGCAGTTGAAAAGAAAGCAGTTTCTCCTATAGTTTATTTTGTACATGTCGGAGGCTACATCGTGGATGTCGATGGAATACAGATCACATTTCGGCTCAATTTTGAAACAATGAGGTGGGAAATTGCTTCTCGAGTATATACAATGCACAGAAAGTATCTGTAGACTAAACTTGTTTGCCTACAACAAGCGTTCTATATAAATATATTATCACATCCTTACTACGGCGTAGCAACATTGCTACGCGGAATAAAACACGGAGTCACTGCTAATGAGTCTAATTCAGAGCCTGTAGTAGACGGGGTCTAATATTCTTTTTTTGAATTTTTTATTTGAGCTTTTTCTAAATCGCTTCAAAGTAATTCCACTAGTAACATAAAAAAATCGAAAAAAGTGGATTTTCAGCCCACCCTATACCACAGCGGGTATGGTGTAGCGCCGTAGCCATATTATGTAGTCAGGTGGAGGGAGTCACCAGCGCTCGTAGCACAGTGTTTAAGGCACCACGGAAAAAAATTGACACTTTAAGAACTTGCATATCTACTTCAGTAAATAATGTATTATTTAGATAAAACAGTATATTATTTTTGGAATCTTTTTCTAGGGATCTGTTAAAACAGAAACGCGATTGGAGAAATTCGGCACGATAGAAATATTTATTGAAATGAGGTCGTTTTCGACACCAATTCACCTGGTTTGACGATTTAGAATGACATATGGACTGCAGTTATATTTTATTAGATGGGTTTTAACGTTATCTAGGACCTGCGGGCCTATTGTGTATCTCTAGTTGCCTTCTGGACTGGGTGTCTATCATCAAAAACATAGATATACTATCGAATTCCGATGTCCTAAGGATATTTTCGCACTTGAAGTGACGACACAGATTGTTAATAGTTCAATACCCACTAAAGGCAATTTTGAAATTTCAGTTTTTAGCTATGTTTTTGATGATAGGCACCTCGGGCAGTTGGCAACTAAAGATACACAATAGGGGGGCTGGTTAAACGAAATTTTGATAGCAACTTTAGTACATTTTATATTAGTAAAAAACCGACTTTTTGCTACTTTTCCACGAATCCGTCCCTCTCGCACTGAGGGTTTTTTCGCATATGGAGTAACAGGGACGCTAAAACTTTTACATATCGCCTAAATCGCGAATCACTTAGTTGAATCACAAGTGCGAGGAGAGTGACACAATATTTTTTGCAATTAAACAGTACGTCACGCTCCTCGCACCTGTGATTCAACTAAGTGGCATCGCGCGCGATTAAACACTGTGCTACGAGTGCAGGAAGTGTCAGTTCTTTTTTGTTACTTTATATAGATAATTTTAGTTGTTTTACGGCTCCTTTTCTAGATATTTTGCACTGAAATAATCACTGCTCAGTTCCCTTTAGATAGAGCGCAATGGTACATACCCTTGAACTTTTGTAAAGTATTGCGCACTATTTTTCTACAACGAGACGAAAGAAAAGTATTTAAACAGCTGAAATCCAGGTCATCTCACTTACGATACTTACAATTGCACCAGCAATAATAATCAGCATAATGGTCTTTGACTACTTTAATCACTTAACAAGCTATGTAAGCCACTTGCTCACATCATGATCCGGGAGTACCTACTTATTATTGCGGTGTGAGAAGAAATTAAGGAACTGAATGAGTTGGTAGAATTGGTCAGATGGTAATCGAGAGATCCGGGGTTTGAATCCTTGTTTAGAGCTCTTCACATTCGGATTTACTTTACTTCTACATTTCTATACATTTGTATTTCTTCAAAAACTGTCAAATGCTATATATGTGTAGATATTTGTATCAGTTCCGATACAAGTATCGTTTATTCTTTATTACCCGATGCTTAAAGAGTTGACGGGAGCGCATAATGGCCTTTGCCCAGGTTTGAATAACTATACTAGCGGCCTTAAGAGTCTGTGCAAATTTTATTTTCGTCACTGTCACTCCGAGCGAAAAATCGCGCAGTGCGAGAGGGGCGGATTCATGGCAAAAGGGAAAAAAGTTGGTTTTATATTTTTATTAAAAAAACTAAAATAGCTAGCAAAATTTCAAATATCAAATCTCTAGATATTGTTGAAACACACCTATATATTTGAGTTCTGTATATGGTTCCTATTCGTCAAACAAGGAGAAAAAGTGTGTTTGAAGACCTCATTTCAACAATTATTTCTATCGAGGAAAATTTATCCAAACATGTTTTCCAATTTCAAATCCCTGGATTATATAGTCAAAATGCATATACCAGAAATGTTTTAAAATTTTCCGTGTATTTCATGAAATACACAGAAAAAAAACACCCGTACTTTTTTCGCATATCGTCTAGTGACTCATTATTACGTAAGTGAGTACCTACTAATATCATCGCGGTATGAAAAGGCACATGGGTGAATTCGCAAGTTGTGTTGTGATTTGGTTGGATAGCTCAGTTGGTAGAGCCACCAAACAATAAGCGGAGGTCCTGTTAATTTCTTAGAATTCGCATTTCGTTCTTACAGAAAGATATACATGAGAAAGATTTACAGTTATGTAGCATTCCGCTGTGTTTGAAAGGAACTGAGTAGTAACCATCTTGAAACATGCATGAAACTTGTTGTAGAAAAGCAGCCGCGGGCGCTTGTTTAAAATATACGAGTATATTATTATTTCTTATCCACGCGCGCAACTAAATAGGGCATAATACTGGTGATACATACTAGCCCCGCGTTCCGAAATAGAATTATTTCGCTAAAATCGATTACGAATGAATGAGGTGAATGGCTAATAATCCATGAGTGAAGCAAATGCGTTCATTCATTCGTATGACTTTCATGGCTCATGCGACGGAGGTGAGGCGATGTGAGCGTTGAACGGAATGGAATGTCAAAAATTGTTTTCGCTCCATTATTTCAGCAGTTCAGATCAGACAAACCATAGTATATGTTTTATTCGGCCATGAGAGAAACAAATAAAAAGTCGTGTGGAACTTTTCGTCGAAAAGGAAGAATTTATATGTATATATATTTTTTCGACGCTATCTGAGTCTACGTTAAAGAACAGTGCTACAAACTCTTCTTGTTCCATCACGAATCACGGCACTTTGACGAAATAAAATCAAATAATCGTATTGTATTCTGTGATAAGAGGTTATGGTTAAGATGTATCTTTTTTAATGCGGTCCGAATCATAAGCTATCTTTCACATCGTTTGCTAGCTCACAAATTACGGACCAGTCATCGCTCACACTTTAATTCATTCATAGCTTTTATCTATGTAATTATATTACGGACCGCAGGGGAGAAAGTGGCAGGCAAAAAGTAAAATTCCGCCGTTTATAAACGGCGCCTTCGTCAGTCTTTCACCAAAAAGTGGAAAAATAGGTGTGACGACGAGTGGAGTGGGGAGGAGCGTGTTAGGTTTATATTGGGAGCTGAGCGAAGCGGAGCGGAGCGAGGCGACCCTCAATACTTCTAACAGAAGATTCGAGGATAACGAAGATTCGTCAAATAGCAAAATAGCGAGCGTTTAGAAACTCACGACACCGTTTGTAAACGGCGAAATTTTACTATTTGCCTTCGACACACATCAGATAAAGCAATTAACGCCCTACGTAGGTTTAAATAACTATTATAATTCTGTTAAAATTAAGCTACAGAAAAGTTTATTTTATGAGCATGTCATTTAATATTGTATAGGGAGTTGTCCATATAAAGAAGTAATGACTATCTGTCAGTGGCGTGCGCAGAACTTTTTGCTGGAAAAGCAAGCAATTGGTCAAGAATAACAATAAAAAAAATATGAAAAAATTTAAATATCACTTTGAAAAAAAAAGTTTGTGTAGGAAATTTTCACTCTAGGGTAGACATTGTCTACCTTGGCGTCATACAAATTTTTTTTTTTCAAAGTGATATTTAAATTTTTTCATATTTTTTTTATTGTTGTTCTTGAACCGTTGTTTGCTTTTCCAGCAAAAAGTTCTATGCACGCCACTGCTATCTGTTAGGGACTTTTATTTCTGGATTAGTGTACATTTTATTTCTTTAAGAAAAATACATACTTTTTATTATTAAAGACTTTACCTTCAAATCAGTATGGATTTATTAAACTGTAATATTAATTAATGTTAACTATAGAAGCAAATTAATCTTCATCCAAATTCATGTCTGTAATCTATGGTTTTGTATTTAGATGTAATTACGGCGCAAAGTCAGGTTTTGACCATAAAACCCATATAGAGGTGTCTGAACAACACTATTAAGTGTACACCTTACTGTTGGACCATAAATATTGGTCAGGAATGCACCCATAAATCGGCTATCCATAGTTTACGACGCTTTCTCAGAGGAACTCGATGGCCTGTGTCCCCAAGTGGGGACAGCACTTGATCTTCGACTACATTCACATAAACTTAGATCAGATTTATTATGAGGTTGCAGTTGAAACTAGATGGGATATATCATGGGAATGACAGTAGCAGGATTTATATGGTGGGAAAATAGTTTGTGATGCCCTTAACAAAAATTCCATAAAAATTAAAATTGGGTCAGCAATGTTTTTCGGCTTGATTGAAGTAGGCATCGTTACTTTCGCAAGCCCATCCACAGAGTATGAATTTTTAAAACCTAATTTGCTATATTCCGTTAAAGTGAATATTTATGTTGCTGTAATTCCGCAAAGTGTCCTATCTAAATTTACAAATCATTTGTTTCTTGACATAGGTCATTCTCCGAATATCCCTGCAGAGCGTGTCCCGTTCAAACTGCTAATTAAAACAAGCCCACAGGAATGTAAATTTCATGCCATTTAACGTCCCGCAAGCCAGCGTCCCAAGGTGCCCTCTTCATTAAGAATACATTAGTTTATTAAAGCTTTTTACACTACATTCCTTTAAATACCAGAGGGCATTTCTTTGTCCTCGCCTTTTTAAAATATTCGCGGTTATCTTGTAGCGGCACGGGAGAAGAGTTGCGAATGGCTCTAATTAATTCCAGTAAATAAATTTGCCCTTTCTTTATTTTAACTCCCAGGACTTTGACATTCATCCTATCTACATTTAGGTAGATACTTTTGTTTGAAATACTGCGACGCTGAAGTACAATTTCAAGAATTTCAAGGCACGAGGCTTATAAAGCATTTTATTGCCTTGTATTTATCTAGTAACAAGATCTCAAGTCCTTTATTTCTCTGCAGTAGTAGAGTTCTTTTTGTCCCATTTGGAAAGTCAAGAAAATTACGCAAGGAAGGCCGAGTTGGACACTGAGCGCTGTTTTTGGAACGTTTCTGGATTTAATTAACTACAGATAAGGGCTGACGGTCATTATGAAGAAGCAAATAGCGAGGTGTGCGATCTTTATGAATCCTAAACAGGCTCAAATAATTTCCACGAGACTGAATCGATCAAGAAGTGACGAGTACTGAAGGCGGGAAGCGTTTTTATAAACCCCGCCCAGATTTATACCCAGTTGTAATAATTACTAAAATTAATATATTTACTTGTCATTAAAAACAATTACTTGTCATTAAAAAAAAGCAGCGGGTTGTGTCAGAGATACAACCGTGAATGATTTAAGTGGATACTTTTTACGCCGCCTCTTTACTCCAATCACATAGTAAGAAATCAATGATCAAGAATATTGTGTCAATGGCGGCGTATTCGCTCACAAGCTAATTTCAACACTTTTATCTTTTTTATTATGATCATCAATTTGTTTATTGTATATTCCGTTTCAGTTTAAGGTGACTACATTGGAAAAAAATTGCAACCCGATTCGTGGTGGTTGAAATTTTAAACAAAATCATATTAAAATAAAGCTCTTATAGCTCGCACTGTTACGTTAATCGCTGCGGTTGACAAGTGCAAAAATAGTGTTTTTAATTTAAATAAAATAAATTTCCAAAATATAAGAAACCTTAAACATTTTATATTATTTTATCTGAAAGTTTACAAAATTTAGAACTGTTTCGATAAAAACTACATCAGTATTATTGTAACAATATAACATTGTAACAACAGTAAACAAAAATAAGGGTGAATTAAAAGAAATCACCCGTATTAGATATTTATTTGGTGGTAGAGGATCTTACTTGGAGATCCCCTCGAAGTAATTCGGGGGAGGGTAAGAGGACAGCTCACAGGCAAAAAACCAAGAGGCCCACCGATGGATGGCGGTATATCCATCCCTAATAGCCGGGCCTTATATGGAACAGACTGGTCACTGGTACGAGGGTTCCGGCACCGCGCTCACCAACCCGCCTGCCCAGCGTGTGTGAGTATGGGCAATTCTTCCAGGATGACCGCCGGGAGTGGCAAAGTCCTGGAAAGGCTTATGTCCAGCAATGGATGAACTAGGCTGATGGACGGATGGAGATAATTATTTCTTCACTTCAATATATTAAAATAAAAAAAACCACAACACTTTTCGTATTATGTAAATTACCAATAATTTTACTTCTTTAAAAAAAATGCTATAGTTACCATATAAAATGGTTATAAAGTCACCCAGTTCAAGGTCGTTGGCGTACGAAGAAGCCTTAAACTAAGATATTTTTTTTTGGAAAAGTTACGTATTTTTTGATGGCATGTTATATGTAAATGGCTTGGGCCATATCAAAGGTTATTTTTATAGATTCATAGTTAGGATACTAAGAAAACTAGAGACTTAGCCTGCATTGTAAAATAAGTACTTTTTTGTTGTTTCTCATTATAGTTCATAAGGGTTAATCTTCGCCATAATTTTTGGATTTTTTAATTATAATAACTAGAAAGAAGTTCAATTTAAGTTATATTAGAGTGCATTACAAACTAGAAAAGATAAATAAGAAACAAATTTCAAGTAAGTAAACAAATATTTTGAATAAAATCCTCGGGCCAGGATTCGAACCGGTGACCTCTTTCTTTCACGACCAGACTGCGTTGACTGAATTTTGATGCAGTCTAATGTATTAATATTAAGAGTATCCAAAGCGATGGATGTCACTAGAAAAACATTACGTCTTGGAAAGAACTCACACACCCTTCTACACCTTCTCACACACCCTTGTTTGCTGAATCCTAGATGTGAGGCGTTTGATTTACACCCGGTGTAGTACCCAAAAGCGAGACCTCAGTGATCTATGCATATTTTTTACTACTTATACATTGTTTAAGCTTGCCTAGTGTTTTCTCACTCTAACTGTCTATTCCATGTATATCTATCACGTTTACAACGAAAGATATAAGTGAAAAGGTAAAAGTGCTAACACACCCAAACCCGAGGCGTGCACAATTGCGAGACTCCGCCTCACATTTATGTGTTTAAACATACGGTGTTTGTAAACCGCCTCGGTTTTGAGTGTGTGAATACGACTCGGTTTTGGTATTGCCAAAATCACAAAATCGAGACCGCTTCATTTTAAGCTATTGTTGTGTGTAAGGAGACTCGGTTTTGATAATGTCAAAAGCATAAATATGAGGCCGTCTCTTAATTATGATACGGTTGTATGTTAAGTGTGTACTATATTCCAAAACGCCAAAAGAAATGATTATTCACACCAGTTTGTTCACAGAACATATTTTTTGTTCTTAGAGTTTGTTGCTATTCAAGATTCAACATTCATTTATTTTTATCACATAAATAGGTATTTTAAAAAAGCACTTTATTAAGTTATACATTTCAATTAATAATGTCTAAATTAAAAATGAAATTATATTATGCAAATGTCAGGAAATTTTTTCAGGAAAAACTCTGCCCGATATAGCATTCAACACTTAGCACCCGGACAACGTAAAAATAAATAAAAAAGTATATATGAAAATAAAAAAAAATATTTAAAAATATAATTATTTTTTATATTTTTAAATATTAGGCAATTTATAAAAAAAACATTTTTTTTCGTTAACTATTAGTTTATTAATAACAGTGTGGGGCGGAAAGCCGTCAATTTTAGAGTACGATAATGATGTTGCCGAAACCGGAAATCTACACGTCCATGCAAATATTTTTATATAAATCTAAAAGTAAAAAAAAAAAACTATTGTTTCATACATTTTGGTCGAGTAGCTATGAAACTTTTCTATAGAGCAAATTTTTTCTCGCGATTTGAGGTTTAGTTTCAACTACAAACTAGGTTTTTTGCTCTCAGGATATGTTTAAGTGTTTCAATTACGTATGTTTTTAATTTTATGTTCTTTTTCGGAACATATTTCAACAGCTTGGTGCAAATAGCACTAGTTTCACTTTTTAAATTTATTAAATACTAGCTTTTGCCGGCGGCTTCACCCGCAGATTTTGTTTTTGTGTACTACTTTTTATAGAACGTATCTGGTTTAAATCTGGTTTGGAGTGCTTTTGGTACAATTATTTTATCTCCAGGTAAAGTCTCTTTGGCGGGGCCTATTACCTATTAGTTTTTTTTAATTCATACTTAAAGTACCTCTTTATATACCACATTAGAAGTTTTGCCCTCAGCTGTTAACACGACCAGGCTGCTAGGTGAGCTCACTCTCGAGCAGGCTACGTAAAACTGGCCGTGCGAAAAGCAGTCCTCTCTAAGATCAATTCCTGCTGTTTTCAGTGACTGACCCTGAGACTTATTAATCGTCATTGCGAAAAGGAAAAAAATGGAACCCTAATAGGATCACTTGTATGGCTGTCTATCTGTCCATCTGTTACAGCCGATTTGCTCTGGCACACACACTTTCAAGAATTTTCATTTCCACTATATTTAATGTCAAAATCGATGCCATTTTCATAATTAACGTCCAAAAAAACCATTTAACGATACCCGTATTGATATTTACACATTTTAACATTTCAACCCCATCGCACCCCAACAGGAGATAATAGTATTTCCCGTCCACAACGTTGGATTTAGAAATCATTGTTGGTTTGAAACACATGTTTACTCATTTATAGATAGGAGTACTCCTGTGATATCTCGAATAAAATAGTCTAACTAATATTGTTTTCCCATACAAACTCTGGACCCCCGTTTCACCCCCTTAGAGGTGGAATTTCGAAAAATCCTTTCTAATTCCTTGTTTACATTACAAGAAAAAGCTTTTTGCAAAATTTCAGTTTTCTAGGTCCAAGGATTTGGGCTGTGCGTTGATGAGTCAGTGAATGAGTGAGTCAGTCAGGACTTCTCTTTTTATATATATGATGATGATGATGATGATGATGATGATGATGATGATGATGATGATGATGATGATGATGATGATGATGATGATGATGATGATGATGATGATGGTGATGATGATGATGATGATGATGATGATGATGATGATGATGATGATGATGATGATGATGATGTTGTGAAAGCCGGAAACTGGCAATATTACTCGTCTATGCTTATAACTTTTACAATGGAACTAAATCTCAAACCGCGAAAAAAAAAATTTGCACTATAGAAACGTTTCATACCTACTCGACCAAAATGTATGAAACAATAGTTTCTTTTTAGATTTATTTTAAAAAAATATTATTCAGCCATAAGCAACTTGAAAAGTAGAACATTTTCTGAGATCAAAATAAGAACATTTTCTGAGATCAAAATACTAAGTAAAAACAATATAATTAAATAATAATCATTCAAACGGTAACACCAATATACAATAATACGCAATGTCATGCAATATACAGACCGCGCTTAATTTCTAGTCCACTCTGAATTTGATGCGATTCAACTAGATGTTTAGCGCGATCTGTACACTTATTTAACGGCATCTTCAAATGAGTGTAAATATTCGATACACAGACATAGACGTGTTTTAAATTCCGAGGCGCTTTCGTTTTTACACCGATTTCACACAACAGCCTCAGAATTAGGATCAGAACTTACACTCTTGTGACTCTTATGCCACCTAGCGGGCACACCCTGGTACTACCTATTTTGGGATTTTTTTATAAACACACACACCACCTATCAAAGTTACCAAAAGCGAGGCGAAAATTTCAATGCCTCTGATTTGGTCGTCAAAAGTATGTTTTTGACCAATCAAAGGCCGTAGATTTTGAAAATAAAGTCAGATTATCCATGAAAAAATGTGAGACCGCCTCGCTTTGACAGGGCCTCACTTTTGGGTCTGTAGACGGACAAAACGTCTCACATTTAGGACCACACAAACACACTTCTACACACCCTCACACACACCCTCACAATAAAACAAACATATGTTAACTTAATATTGTAGTGTTTTATTTAGAGTAAGATTTATCAATTATTTAAGTTCAAATATTAATTGTCTTGGTGGTAGAGCGGGGCACCCAGTAAATCAGGTCTTTCAGGTCTAGTACAGGGGCCCTTGCAACTTGTGTTAATGCTCTGTTTTTGAACAATAAAGCTATTTTATTTTATTTATTTAGTACCATAGTATTAACCTATTTTCCGCATAGAATGTGTACCGATAGTTTCCTATTTTCATTAGCCTCCGACGGCGTGCAATATGATAGGAACGTCACCTCCTACAGCAAACAGATCAGCGCGTAATACAATACCACGAGTGTTTGCGTTTAATCCGGGTTGGTATTTACGCGTCCCGGCGCCTCGGCCCGCCTCACCCGCCTCATTGAAATGCAAGAGATCCATTTATTACTTCGCATTCGATTTATGAAGCCTCTGTTTCCTCAGGAGAAGTGTTAATGAAAACCTTGACGTTTATTGAGGGTATTTTGGTAGCTTTGGTCTACGTGACCTGGAAAAACGGAGGAATATTCTTTGTACCTTTTGTCTTGTGCCTACTAATTCTAAGCTAAAACGAAAAGTTAGTATCTCGTATTTTTTTTACTGTAAAAATTTCATTAATAAGAAACTTAAATAACATAAATAATACTAAATTATAAATAATACTTAAAATAGATACTAACTACAAGGAATAAAAAATAAAAATAGACTAAACTAAATATAAAATTGTGTTTATTTACAAAAAAGTTAAATAATTATTCAGCTTCGTTTTCGTGTATTTACATACATACATAATTATATTCTCGCCTCTCGCCCCGAGGGGAAGGCAGAGACCACAGATTTCCATCTGCTTCAATACGGACACATCTCCTTATACAAGCTCTTCCATTCCGATTGCCTCTGACTTGATCCATCTTCTACGTTTCTTACGGCTCCCGGTCGAGCTTTACCTTCCACTTACGCACCATTTATATTTGATATAATCTTCTTTCATTTGTCCTTTTGTTAAGGCCAGCGTATTCACAAAAAATCAATCCTGCCCCAACGCAGGGCAGCTATCTAGCATTAATTTCGCCTTATGTACAAGTTTTATGTGCAATATTTTTTTAATTATTATTATTAATATGTCGCCAATTTAGTCAGCATACGTCCTTTTAGGCCGAGCTCTACCTTCGACTAGCGCACCATACATTTCTTTTATAAGTCTACTTTAAGTCGTCCTCTTTACATATCCGAACTAAATAAAATATTATAATAAATTATGGGCTAGATTAAAAATATAAAATAATTAAATAAAAATGTAAATTTAACTTTTTTTATATTAATTTATTAATTTTGGATAAGGAAAACTGTACTAGGCATTATATTATTACTGTAAATAAAATCAAGGCTGACTGATCTCGTACCGTCCAAATAATATTGATCTAAACGTATAGAAGTTATAATTATGCAAAAATTTTAATATCATTTTATAATTACAAACACAAAAAAACAACAGTTTTAAGCACTTTCGAGATATATTTCGGCCCACTTTGGGGCCGTCATCATCAAATAATTTTTTAAAGTAAATGAAAAGCTTAATATAGGCAAATATAAATATTTATTTAAAAATTTTAATCCAAATTTAATTTTTAATTAAAAAGTTATGTTATTTTTTAATAATATTTTATTTTTTATATATTCGTTCCCATTAGGAGAAAATAAATGACATGGTAGTAAGCACACGTAGGTAAACATTCTATATTTTTGGCAAACACATGGATTTTTTTGCAAAGCTTTGTGCATTTGTTGATAAATGGATAAATACGAGCCTTTATTAATTAAATATTTAATTAAGTAGGTATAAGGTGGTATAAGCAACAGCAACTTTCAAATAAACAATAGACAAAATCTGGTTTTACCAAACTGTAAAATGCAACCGGCTATGTCACAACCAAAATTTCATTGCACAAAATGTGTCTCCATTGCGAAGCGAATAAAAAATATAAAACCCACGTGACCACAGCTAGAGCTATATTGCACGTCTCTTTATAAAACGGGTACCACTGTGTTTAATCCTGGAGAGTAAATAAACTGGTGCCCTAAATATCACAGCGGATCCTCGAGGCAAATGTTAAATGTGCGACAACTCTGTGGAGTAGCTTTGCTAGAATTCATTATGTTTTCTCGTAGAAACGCATATAATAATGTATGTAGGTTTGGGCTTAAGGGGCATGCATCCGCCAACGACCTTGAGTCGACCTGTGTCGGTACGAATATCGACAAAAACTATATAGAAATAACGTTAATATCAGCCAGCGCGCATTGCATTAGACGGTTCCTGTCTCTCCGGATAGCGCAAAATAGGAGAAAATTATACATTTCACAAGGACGCGATCGACAGAAAAAAAAATTAAACAATAATTTTGTAGATCTAAAAATTGTCTATAATTTTGTGAAAGAATAATTTTAATCGCTCTAGGCATTCGGAAGAAGTAAGAGAACTCTTGCGAAAATTATATAAAACTTTCTATAACATTTGATTTTTTTTTCAAATGTTAAACTTAAAATTTATTTTTGACTTTGTCATGCCCATCATATATTATTTTAAAAGTTTTTGGACTATCCTTGTGAGAAGAGTAGGCCTTCAAATACAGGTCCAAATTGCAGTTGGGCGAAGGTATTCGTTTTTTCCCGGATAAACGTCGTATTCTTTTGTGTTTTACTTGTAAATAACAGAGATTTAAATTTAAAAATGTATTAAATTTAAATTCAAACTATTACTAAAATTTCAATTTTTGTGTCGTTTCAACTCTTGATCTTAATATTTCGGCCGTTCTATGCACGATTATTTGCATTTTCTTGCATCCAATAAAATCGCAAAGGTAGGCCTAAACTATGATTTATGTATCATTTGATTCGCGTTATATTAGGTTTGGAGAACAAAACTGATACCAAAATAAACTTTGTAAAAAATGTGTCATAAAATAGCCATCATTATTAAAAACCCATTAATAACAAAATAATAAATAAAAATACTTCAAAATCGCAAGTTTTTGAGCGGCCGGCTTCCATTGAGCCGGATAGACTAGTGTAAAATTTTCATTTCATTAATATGAAAATTCAACATTTTGGCTGAGTTTAATCTAACTACGAGTAGTTTCTACTTAGGAACTTAGAAGCGAGAGTGAAGTTTGTATGTACAAACTTAGAGAAATAACTTGAGAGGCTTGAAGAACTTACATTATATATTACAAAATATTACAGTATTTAACATTTGGACAATAGATCTTAAAGTTGAATTACTACTGGCATATGAGGACAATGTACTTTTTAATCCAAACTGTTAAATATCACTGGAAATAGCAACAGAGAACTAGTCTAAACAGTGAGTGGAAGCTTGTCAAAAGTTTCGCAAACAATTTGTTGAAGTTCAGCGTTTCTGGATTCCGAGGATTCTCTCCTAGCCTGGCCACTGTCAGGACGAGACAGGCTATAAATTTCCACAACAATCGGACGGCATACCTTTACGAGTTCTGTCCGTCCCGTCGGTCTAACTGCAACTATTTTATGACTTAAGCTTCGGTTAAGTATGCCAAGTCTGTAAAGTTAATTTGGGTATTCGCAATAGCTTTTACGGAATCAGTCATTGTTATGTGAACTGATTGACATAATAAATCATTGAGATAGCTATTTTAGTACTACAGCTACAAAGCCATACAAACAGGCTGATACCCAGTGGCGTGCACAGAACTTTTTGCTGGAAAAGCAAGCAATTGGTCAAGAATAACAATAAAAAAATTATGAAAAAATGTAAATAACACTTTGAAAAAAAAAATTGTTTGACGCCAGGGTAGACAATGACTCTACCCTAGAGTGAAAATTTCTAATACAAACTTTTTTTTTCAAATTTTTTCATATTTTTTTATTGTTTTTATTGACCAATTGCTTCCTTTTCCAGCAAAAAGTTCTGTGCACGCCAATGCTGGTACCAATGTTCCATACAATGTCAGGTTTAGTTTCGGGCATATCATGATCTGCCTAGGCATACCTATAATATTTGTGTAAAAATTAGGAGGTTTGGCTCCATTGCCTCACTTCGCTTGGTTCACCAAACGTATTTACATGTAAAAATAGCACGCTCCGCTCGTCGTTGCAATTATTTTTGACTTTTGGTGATAGATTTTTGATTTCATACTTTACGATCTGCCTAATTCTACGATCTGTCCACGATATACAGAGTGAATTTTTGAGACGGGACAGTAAGGGCAGGTACCTTAACCGTTATAGTTACAGGAAAACGCTTTTAGAAGACTATCCATAAATTTTTAAGATATTCTGAACTGCATTTACAGATTTTGGAAAAAATGTACAGTCAGCAAGAAAATAGTCATTTTAAACAAAAACTTTTTTTGATGCAAATCGATCCTGTTTCTTATAAGAATCAAAAGTCTCTATTGGACCGACTGAGGTTTGAGTACTAGAAATGTCAGAAATCGCAAAAAATGTTTCTCATACATTTCGGAAAAAGAGTCAAACCTCTAAATTAGCCAAACTTTTTGTTATGGGTAGATCTGCCATAATCCGCTATAAAGAATACTGGCTGAAAAAGTAGGTAAGTAAAAAAAAGTTATAATTTCAAACTTCGAATTCGATTATTTTTTCTTGGGTTATTTCAGGTCATTCTTATGTTTGTGCTGAGAAAATTCTAGATTGTTAGTTGTAATTTATGTACTTCTTGTTAAAAAATGTCTTTAAATCGTAAACGTTTGGACTTAATTGAAGCGTATTTTGTAAATAATAGGAACACGGAATCTGCATTGGTGTGGTACGCGAATAAGTATCCATTTGAAGAACAAACCTTTTGAAGAATCTCAAAGAATATGGTTCATACAAAAAGAAGTTAGTGCGGCAGCCTCGTGTACTGGACATAGACACGGAGATTGCTATTTTAACCTAAGTGGAATCTGATCCAGAGATATCGTCCAGATATGTCGCTCTTGAAGTGGGTGTTTCCCAGTCACTTGTATTAAAGACTATGAAAAAACATGAAAAGTTTTTTGCGATTTCTGACAT
Source organism: Ypsolopha sequella (assembly GCA_934047225.1). Taxonomy (NCBI): domain Eukaryota; kingdom Metazoa; phylum Arthropoda; class Insecta; order Lepidoptera; family Ypsolophidae; genus Ypsolopha; species Ypsolopha sequella. Next base: position 16,097,639 of record OW203985.1, read on the forward strand.
TTCTAGTACTTAAACGTCAGTCGGTTCAGTAGAGACTTTTGATCCTTATAAGAAACAGGATCGATTGGCATCAAAAAAAGTTTTTGTTTAAAATGACCATTTTCTTGCTGGCTGTACATTTTTTCCAAAATCTGTAAATGCAGTTCAGAATATCTTAAAAAATTATGGATAGTCTCCTAAAAGTGTTTTCCTGTAACTATAACGGTTAAGGTACCTGCCCTTACTGTCCCGTCTCAAAAATTCACCCTGTATATATATATATATATATATATATATTTATGTACAAGTTCTTAGTACCTATACAAAGTACAATTTTATATCTGTTTTCAAACTTTTTGCTTTGCTTTTGTTAAGTGATATGATACTCCAGCCAAAATAAGAGTGTCAGAACGAAACGGAAATGGATTAAAACCTCAATAAAATTTAATTGGATGCCCATCAAAACGTCAGGCGGGACCCGATAAGAGAGCTTCAAAACCGATCAGTTTGGAGATGAAAAATGGGCCAGGCAGAACTTTAATCCGAGGTGGCAATTCTCAAACTATGTATATCGAGCTATGTATTTATCGGCATAGAAAAACCTCGCTTAGAAAATGAAATTAATTTTGAATGTAAATCAAAATACTTGACACACAGTTCCGCAAATAGGTTTGTGGATTTGTGGTACTAAGTATTTTTGTTTACATTTATCATCATCTCAAGAGAGAATGATCCATCAACTAGATAGAATTTTGCTCTATTATTTTGTAAATTCTGTGCGTCGAGCTTTCCTCGTATAAATTAAAGTGAGTCTTAGCTGCAATACATCTCTTAGGTACGATTTTAATAATCGTATTTGTGAATATACTCAGCTGACAATTTAATCCGTTCTTAAAACGTAAATACACGTTGAATAAAAAGTTTAAAGAATATTTATTAGAGCTAAGTAAAGATGATTTTGGAGAACTCTGGCACAAACTGCTCGACTAAAAGCGCTCTGTGTGGGCAAAAAAAAACAACATACACATTATTGATTTTTACACAATGACTGTCTTTTGTGTGAAAATGTGTTGTTAATTATGAATGTAAATGTACCTCTACAAAAAGTGTAATAAAATAAAAAAAATAAAAAGAAACATATTTTAAATGCGGTTTATATATCTATATATATTATAAGTATATAACAAAATATAAAAAGTCTGTTCCGTATTTAATTAATTCACTTTTAGCAACATTGTAACATTCTGAAGTAAATAATATGTTCATTAAATTTACCTAATTTGCATGATGCAGTTATTGCACTTTAGTTGATTGTTTTTTGCTTTTTACATTTAGTTTTTCCAGTCCAACTCACTCTCATTGACTAATAAGTATGATTCACTAATACTCGTAATTTAAATTGATAGCCCTAACAGGCCTTTGGCCCATTAGGGCTATCACAGCCAATACATTTGTCATAAACACGAATAATTACGTAATTTTTTTTCTTAAATAAATAAATACAAATACTTCAGTAGCTAAAAAAATATGTTTTAACAGTAATGTTAAAAAAAAACATTTCTATTTGAACTAGGTTAGGAAAAATTGTAATTAGATACTTTAATAATGAGTGTCGTCGTAGTTATATATTATTATATAAGAGTAGGTTAAAAGGTTATGTTTGACAAATTTTATTCGGATCAATTCTTTCAATGTTGAAGCATTTATTTTTTAAATACATTTTGCAATGGAAACAAAAAAAGGTGATTTGAATGAGATGCATAAAAACTATTTACTGGAGAATAGGGCCCCAGCCAACAATAGTAATGTTTGTAGAGTAGCTAATAGAAGAGGCTATTGGATGTAAAGCAAGCAATAACATCGGAGTAAGTCTAATAAATCTCTAGTTTTATGTCGAGAGATAAGAGTGCACTTGCATTTAAATGATTGATCTGAATACATGAGAAGTAATAAAGTTTGTTATAAAACAGTTATTGACGGTTTTAATTAAAGCATATATCTTTATTACAGTTAATGAAGTCAGTAAACATAAAACGAGAGGTCATCAACGTGAATCTAGTTAAAATTAAAATGCATTACCGAACATGATCAATAACGGCCGGGTTTTATAAATTTTGCAGTTTTGTTTTAAACAATTTGTAGGTAGTGATAAGTTTGTAATTTATGTTCAAATTATTTAAGTATATTAACCTATTCAAATGGCAGGGACGGAACCCTCAGGGTGGAGGTCCTACTCGCACTTGACCGATTTTTTATTTATGAAGCTGTATAATTCCGTATGTCTTACAAAACTGCATTGACCAACATTTCTCTTAAAAATACATTTCTTTTGTTTTAGGTAAGAATTCCTTCAAGGCCCGTAACGAGTAAGATAAAGGTTTGATTAAGTGACATATACTATGATCTACTACTAATTTAAGACCCGTAACGAGTAAGATGAAGGTTTGATTAAGTGACATCTACTATGATCTACTACTAATTAGAGACCCGTAACGAGTAAGATAAAGGTTTGATTAAGTGACATCTACTATGATCTACTACTAATTTCAGACCCGTAACGAGTAAGATGAAGGTTTGATTAAGTGACATCTACTATGATCTACTACTAATTTAAGACCCGTAACGAGTAAGATGAAGGTTTGATTAAGTGACATCTACTATGATCTACTACTAATTAGAGACCCGTAACGAGTAAGATAAAGGTTTGATTAAGTGACATCTACTATGATCTTACTACTAATTTACGATGTTGTTGGTAAGTGACAATCACGTTTCGATAGACCAAACATTACCAGGGAGCAACTACTGTTTTGATGCTAATTTCTGCTGAATTCTAAATTCTAATGATGCTTAATTCTATTTATGGTAATTTACCAAGTTAGAAAAGTATAATAGAAAGAAAGAAAGAAAATATTTATTTCAGACCGAAATCCATATCTTAGTTACTAACACTATATGCTTAAAAACTATGTTAGTATCCTTATCTACACACAAAAATAAACACACAGAAAGGCAGCAGAAGTCGCTGTTGCAGACATCACACAACTAAATTGACTCCATGTGAACCCTGTTCTAGAATCCCAGAACGGGAGTGTCCCAACGATCAACAATGCCCTCCAAGATGCTATTGGAGCTGCCCCTTAAACGACTCATAAGGGAAGCCACACGTTTTCGGACTATTGCTGTGAAGCTATCAGTCTGTGCCTCCGCGAACATTCCTGATGCGCTGCAGTATCGTGGCAGCCCCAACAGCACCCTGAACGCATTGTTGTATTGGACGCTCAGGGTATTGAATGATTTCTGCGTATATCTGGTCCATTATCTGGTAATTCAAAGTTAATATTTTTGTTTTCTATCTCGTTTACCCTTCTTTAAATCTCCGAATCAAAGAAACCGTTTGCTTTCCAATCTGTCCATTAGATGTAATGAAATGTTTTGTAAACACCATTAACCTTCGTTGTGTTCTTTTCATGGAACTGTTCTATTGGTCTTCTGATATCTAGTTGGATTCAGATAAGATATCCGATTACAATGAATAATAAACGACGGATTGTTTCCGGAACATCCAGCATCGCTAATGCACAATCTATTCATAGATTTCTACTAGATAATGACGGTATTGGAGTATGGACATTTATTATGGTGATAAAGTTGGTTTTAAAAGACCATTGAAGTGTCACTGGGTAAGATTGTGATCAAACTGTTTCTAACAGATATAATAAGAATATATTTATGAGTTTCCCGCTGCTGTGGTCAAATATATTCGAATGGGAGGTGTATGACGGTTTTGAAAATCAAACTTCAGGGTATAATTAAAACATAGATAGTAAATGAAACAGTAAAATAAAAAACTAAAATGTTTTTATTTCATAACTTAAATCTTATCATAATACAAGGTTGAGGCCTCCTATTAAGTATAAAAATACCTGTACCAGGAAGTCTCGCTCTCCATAACAAAAATTTTCATTAATTTGTCATGAAAATATCCTAAATAAAATAAATTTAGGCAAAAAACTTAAAGAGTAGATCGAAACTTTGTAGTAGATGTACCAACAGCTGATTGGAATGAAACTATAAGAAACAGTTAGGTATATTTATATAAAAGGCTAGAATTTAAACATTGAAATACAAAATAAAAACAAAAATGTAACAACAAAATAAGACAGAAAATTATTATTTATTCTGAAAAAAATTCTTTAACTTTTTTGCGAAAATATATTCATTGTTAATTTTAGTCGGTAGTTTATTATTATTGCTGTAGTATAGAAATGTGTTGCAGTTTAAGCGTTAGTTGCGCTTATTGCCACCATAAATGAATGTAAGACATTAAAGTTTTATTAGGTAGTATTTGTAAGAAAAGAATAACAAAATACAATTCAGAAGAAGAATGCCACTAAAATTCAGGCAATCTTTTTTTTTTGGATCTGCCATAACAAAACATTTTTTGTAAATCTTGCCAATCGAATTGACCGTAATCTTGAGTTGCAGCCCTGATTCAACATAACCGATAAGGTAACCGTTAGTTTGACAAGTTACCACTGTTAGATCATCAGTAGCACAAAATCAGCAGTGAGACATGGAATAGAAAGAAAGAAGGAAGGGAGATCACTGTTCAACAACTAATTATGCAACTTAAAATGTGGGATACTTTTTATTGCGGGATTCTCAAGGGATTACACTGTGGCTGCATTATCTTTATCCACGCGGACGAAGTCGCGGGCAACAGCTATACTACAATAATACGAATACTTTAAACATACCGGGTGTTCAGAAAATTAAAACAGACCAGATGTTCAGGAAATTAATACATACCGGGTCACCGGGTGCTCAAAATATGAAAACATACCGGGTGTTCAGAAAATTAAAACAGACCAGATGTTCAGGAAATTAATACATACCGGGTCACCGGGTGCTCAAAATATGAAAACATACCGGGTGTTCAGAAAATTAAAATAGACCGGGGCTGCTCAGAAAACTAAAACATAACGGGTGCTCAAAAAATTTAAACATACCGGGTGCTCAGAAAATTTAAACATACCGGGTGCTCAGAAAATTAAAACATACCGGGTGCTCAGAAAATTTAAACATACCGGGTGCTCAGAAAATTAAAACATACCGGGTGCTCAGAAAATTAAAACATACCGGATGCTCAGAAAATTAAATACATATGAAATTAAATATGCTCTACTGATAATACTGAATTGATTCCATAGCAAAACTTTTGAAGCAAAGCGAATAACAAATAATTATGTAAGTGTTTGCAAGAGTCATATAAGGTGACATTCATTTATTCAGCCAAATTCATACCGGAGGCTTATTAAGTGATCAGTATCACGGATCAATAACAGATTTTGCTAATATCGCACTTACTGAGTCTTCAGTATGAATTTGGCTACATAAATAAATATCATCTTGTATATAAATAAACAAAATACAGTACAACATGTTTATATGGATCTTTGATCTGAAATAAATACATTTGATTTGATTTGATAAGCAAAGAGCATTGCGGTTTAATTTTCTGAGCACTTCATTAATTAATACAACCTGCATATATTAAAAAAAAAAAAAACTCATTGGTGCATGTTCGACCGGCAGGGCTCGAAGTAGATTCGAATTATCTAAATCTGATTGTTTAAAGCTGATTGTTTTAAGTTGAGATGACATTGATTAACTGTTGGACTAAAGATTGAAGGTTGATTTAATAACTTTTTAAAGTAATTTTTTTCATCTAAGTAAAAAATACGGACAAATTAAAAATCCGCACAAAGTATGGACGGTATATACAGGACAAACGTTCAGATATATCCGGACAAATCCGAACAGATGGTATATCGGGGATATGCTTTTGTAAGTAATTATTGTCGATACAGACAACTTTTTCTTTTTCTCGGTGTAAACCTTCGTGAGGAAGGCTGGTAGGGCGGGCGGTAGGGTCGTGTGCATCGCGTGACTGGACTCGGACGGGTGCTACCGCTGCGTTGGCGCCATGACGTCGACGCCTCCGTTTGTTCCCTCGTTGCTTTCATTAAAGATACATTACTCCTTTTATTCTTGTTTAGATTGCAAATTCTCTCACAGTCCTTTGTCTCATTTAGCATTTATTTACGGCGTATTCAATTTAAATACTGCTCCTTTCGCGTTTTATCGCTCTAGAAATTGCTCGAAGCGGACCTGGCCGCTGTTTTATTTGTTTGTCGGTTTCGCTCTCGTGTCGGAGCTACTCTTCCATTTTACTTTCAGATTTACGTTTTGTACAATAATCTTGAAACAAAGTTGCTAAATAAATTTTCATTTTACGATGACGACTCCATACTAAAATAAAAAATGACCATAAAGTGTACACGATACGTCTTGCTTATTGTACGGGTTCCCTTTATTCCCTTTATTTCAAAAGAAAGTTCATTACCATAGATTTACGTTTTCAGACATTTTCCGAAAGCCAGCAAAGTTAATTACTTTAAAATTATATCATTGCAGTATAGAAACGCAGAAATAAAGTAAATCTAGATGTGAAGAGTTCTGAACCGGGATTCTTACAGCAGCTTGCAGTATTAAAAAATATAGAAATTTATTTCTATCATATTTTCCAAATCTACATGTTTTATAGACCGACAGAAAAATACATAATTTCTTAAATGTGTTTTATTTGGAAACGGACCGCGAATGTATAATTTTGTGGGTATAATAAGCGGGAAAGATTTTCGTAAAGTGACGCTCGCGGTGGGCCCAAGTTTCCAGAGGCGTAATTAAAACTTAAACTTCTATTATACCAGTGGAGTGTGGCGGGAATTAGAACTGTGCCAAGTGTCGGATTTCGGACGTGCCCTGCATCCGCTATGTACTTACTGTGTCACTCGCGGGACTCCTGGCTCACAGTCCCGTTCCACGAAATCCCAAGACTCTTCAACCTATGCTTATAGAGGTGACTATTCCTCAGCAAGTAAGACTATTTAAGGCGGGTGGTTCTGTATACGACCCCGGCTGCTGCGGCGGTTTTTGCTAATCCTTCCGCATATTTTTCGAGCAGCCAAGTAGGGCATCTGCTGGCTTTAGGATATTAGCTAAATGTATGCAGTTCCCATGTTTGTTTCCTTATAGAATTTTGCTTTTCTCTTTTTCCTTTTAGGACTTACAATGGATAACTCTGCACGCATTTAATACGAGGCAACATTTTATTGCAGCGCGCTTTTATAGTCAGGAATTCAGGGACTAAATCTCGTCGACTATTTGTATTTCCAGACTGCCGGCCATAAACTTATAGTACACTACCTTTAGTATACTTTGAGCTAAGTGGATCCTGTAGGGAAAGCAAAGTTTTTATGGCTGGACATTAAAAATGAACAAAAGTAGCTGTATTCATCTCGCTTGGTCGGTTGGCTGAATCATAAAGTTATATCTTGAAGGGTGTACAGAAAAGTCCTGAGAGATTAAAACGTGGGCGCGGTGACGGCTGGGGGCGAAGGCCTAATTAAAAGCAAGGCAAGTGAGCGTCCCGACTTCACGAGACCAATTCGCGATTGTTCGTATTAAAAATTCAAAAAAATTTAAAAATTCTTTATTTACATTACAAAATGTAGGTTTTGAGGGGGAGGGAATCCCCTTTTAAGTTTTACAACCTGTTTTAAGGGAGACCCGCTCTTTCTACAGATCTTATTTTACAAATTTGTATTAAAATTAGGTTTGCTTAATACATAATGATAAGTTTAAAATCTTTTTATTTGAATAAGTGTAGGTATTTATATAAAGAAAAAATGTGTGTGTATGAGGGTTTATGTTATGAGATAATATAATAATATAACTACAAGAGAGTGTGTGTCTTGTGTGTGTGTGTGTGTGTACATGTATTGTGTAAATAAAAGAAAGGGTATGTGTGTGTTATTTAAGGTGGTTCCCTAGCCCTACGACCGTAGGCTCGGGATATATTGTTTATCACTCTAGGGGGGGAAGGGGGGTATATTCATGGTGATATCATAAAGTAAAAAAGATATTTAAGAAAAAAGTATTTGAAACCATGATAATAAACATTGTTTTTTTTTATAACCTTATTTTTTATTTTGCTTATATATGACTTTTAATGCAACCCCATAAGAGATTGTAGAAGAATATAAACTTGTTTCATAATAAATTAATAACCTTACAAAATTAACTTCATTAATTTAAAACAAAGTTAGGGCCGCTTAAATATTTCCGTAAGATCTAAAGAAATCATGGTCACCTTAACAGAAAAGACAATTTAGATCACGTGGAGTTATTTTTATTGTTGATTCCTCTATTTTGAACTATTTTGAACTTGTTTCGTATGGAAATGGCTAGATTATATTTCCAAGTTACATTTTTTACATTTAAAATGTGTTCTAGAATGTTTCTTAATAATCTCTAAAATTATTGGGGTTTGCATAAAAGTTACTAATTTTTTATGTATTAAAACATAAATAAAAAACGGAAAAGATGTGTATGTAAGTATGTATTTCGACCAGCTTGGAGTCGTCATTGCCGATGCAAAGTGGGTCGAAATAATAGCTAAAAATATTTAATACATATAAATATATCTATTTAAAACATCCTATCTCGGTGTTGTAATGATTCAGATATGGGTCATTCATAATTTAGTAGCTAATTTTATATCAAATCTATGCGTCAGGTTGGAATTATATTTTATTGGCAGCAAATTTGTGAAAAATCGCCTATAGTAAATCTTGATGCCCAGGTTGACAGTAGAAAAGTTAACACTGACGTATCGCAGGTCCTTTATGTAAAATCGAAAAGCTAGAAAGGGCCAGAATTCACGGGAAAGAGTGAGATTGTACGCATCACTCACACGAACCCCAAAATCGTTAAACGTTTTTTTCGTTGTTTTTTTTTTCTGAGTTCTTGACTTTCCGCCAGATGTCGGTGTCCATGTCACCATGGATAAAATATGTTCCGTAGCAATCAATGTCAAAGTGGTTTCTGGTTTGTTCGGAATCTGTGCACATTTTTTCTTTGATTCTGTTGCTAAAGTATGTGACAGTGCCATCTAGGAATCTTATTTAACACTAAATTTGACACAAGGAAAAACGCTCATTCTATTCCTTGGATTGTGACAATGATGAACGGCATAAACAATATGAGTTTGGATACGTCATCGCTTAATAATTTAAGAATGAAATTATGAAATCAAAATGTTCCGCGTTTCAGAAATGTCAGATCTGTATGGCGTATGGCATGTTTAAACGGCCGTTCATGCTGTTTTGGGTTTTTAAAAACGTAACATCATACAACGCAACTTTAAACGCAAATTGATTATTTATTATATTTTCAACGCGGGTGGAGCCGTGGGCACATCTAGTTTATTATATTATTTTGCTAACTCCAGAGGCTTTGAAATATATCATACTTTTGTGTATTATTTATTTTACTTTATTACATAATATTATCAAGAAAAGTCGAATAGTTATATATATAATTTATTATTTTATTATGTGCGTCATTTTGAAACATTCCTCTTTAGGCAATAACCGTTAATCGAATCTTATCAAAACATAAAAAAAGGTTTTAATAGGTAGTGTTTACTTGATCTTGATTAATCTAACAATTCCATTACCCCGTGAGCAGGAGTCCCATTTCAACTGCATTAAATTGGACTACACTTTTATCGTTTAAAAACATCTATTCTTCCAGTTATCTATTACTTTACTTACAAACAGACATTCGGGAAAATGTTTTGTATTTTTCTACGCTTCTTAAGTAAATTAAAAGAATAACAGAATTTCACATACAAAGGTGTGTTGAGTGAGTGAAACATAAATAAGTACCACAAAGAGCGCCCCGAATAGGAGAGCTGTAAAACTAGGTTCATGGATGCGCAAGAGATGAAAAAGGTGGGTCAAAATCGTAACAGATAGAATTCTGTGGTTGTGGTCTACCCGCTAGGGGACAGGCTTGAGAATATGTATGTATGTATTAAAACCACAATAAAACAAACTCATGATGTTTCAAGATCGGTCATTCAGTCCATTATCAAACAGTTGATAACTCCTTCATTGCATGGAAAGTACCTTCGAGGAAAAAATTACATGATTCGTTACGTTTATCGTTGAATCTGTTTGTTATTGTTTTTGTTGCCTCTATTTGTTGTTTTGTTGATTTAATTTGTTAAAGTTTTGTTGATTTAGTTTGTTACAGTTTATTGTTGTTGTTATGCCTCGCGGACGTTATAGCGTTTTAAGGCGACAATGGTGTTGATCCGGCTAAACACAACTTAACTAATTTGACAGGACTAACCTTATTTTAAGCGTTCTGTCTTTGTCTTTTCGATACGGAAAGAAAAAGACAGAAGGCTCGAATTAAGTTTAGTTCTGTCAAATAAGTTAAGTCGTGTTGCGCTGAATCGACACAATTGTAGGAAAATGGTGTTTATATTAATGCGTTTTATTTATATAGTTAAGATTGCACCTAAATAATAAATAAATAATTAAATAGGTAGGTTCAACAAGTACACCTTCCCACTTATAGTAAACATTTAATAATCAACCGTTAATATGATTGTTTCCTTGACTGCAACTGCGCAAGCTTGCACTGTAACTCATTCAGAGGCGACTAAAAGATTGGCGCGCACTGTACGTAAATATTAAAAGAAAAGTAAGTATAGCGGTTAAGATATACAAGGTGACTTTTTGATCATCGTCCAAATTCATATTGGAGGCTTTGTAAGTGATCAGCATCATGAATCGATAACAATTTTTGTGAAATTCGTATAATGAAATTTCGACTTCTCATAGTAATTCACTCCCAGTCCTGAGTGAATCACTATGGGGAGTCGAAATTTAGTTTCATGAATTTTACAAAAATCGTTATTCGTTCATGATGCTGATCACTTACCAAGGCTCAAGTATGAATTTGGACGATGTTCGCAAATTCACCTTGTATATCGCACTCAGAGGGTGCCGAATTGTTTGCCAGGCGCTGCTATTGTAGCGGCTTGTTTTTGTCCCCTTAATGTTGATATGGTCATCTAAATTGTTATTATTTGCTTTAATATTTTTAGGGTGCCGTACGTACGGAACAAGCTACTGACAATAGTAACTATTAAAGGGATTACTGCAGTTACGCGTAAAATACAGGGGCAAGGCTTGAACATTTCCCATAGCTTAATTTATAAAACACTTTTTAAATTATTTCTCAAAGAAAATACATCATTTTAGGACATAGTTTTCATTGTTTTGGTATATAAATTTATAAAATTAACCATTATTTTTTATGATTTTTTAAAGAATTCGCTTAGATTAAATTATAATTCGAAAATCATTTCGAGATTTAGGTTTCATAAGCCGCATTTTAGAACTGGTGGTCTTAAAAACTTCATGATGGTGAATATTTTTATGATATTATATACCAAAATAATGAAAATTATGTCCTAAAATAATTTATATTCTCTGAAAAAATAAAATATAAAAATCTTTTAAAAATTAAGCTATAGGAATTGTCCTTGAGAACCTTAGACATTATAACTGATTGTGATGTGTGATTGCTTATAAAAAAAGTGGTCTGTCTCTGTCTGTCTATTCATCTGTCATCCAGGTGTCAAATCAGTCGGAAGCAAATTATTATAAAAACAGCCATTTCTCAAGTGACGTCACACGAAAGCAAATGGAAGTTGTAGCTTTTTCGTAAAAATATTTATCATCATGAGGTTTTTAGACCACAAGTTCTAAAATACGGCTTATTAAACCTAAATCTTAAAATGGTTTTCGAATTAACATACCTTAACATAATTTAATCTAATCGAAATTTGCTTAGATTCATACCTTTTAGGCTACAAAATAATGCTATAAGAGGTCCTAACATAGCTGTACACGTTTGTGTCCCAGCAGAAGGGTAGACCAACCACTGATCTTCATCTGCAACGATACTGACGCAGTTTTAAAATCAATTTAGTCCTGCAATCTTTTCTGGTGGTTTCACTGTGCGCTTTTTTGGTGGTTTCACTGTGCGCTTTTCTGGTGGTTTCACTGTGCGCTTTTCTGGTGGTTTCACTGTGCGCTTTTCTGGTGGTTTCACTGTGCGCTTTTCTGGTGGTTTCACTGTGCGCTTTTCCCGTATATCGTCAGTTTAGTCTGTTAAATCAATTACGTCTTCCTCTAGGGGTGGCTCGGTCGATCCTACCTTTCAAGTCCGCTCGATGTATTTATAAAGTCATTTAATTTCATCCAACTTCCGCTCCAGATAGTAACTGAAATTATTTAAAGGTCAGAGCATAGTCATTAATGGTGAAATTCTTATAGATCATAACCAAATATGGTCATTATCATTACAGGTTTTGTTTTGGCAAGATTTATATAACTTACCTATACTTTGAACAGTACAAGTTAGTGATTCAAAAGAAAAAAAGAAAATATAGCCTATATGTTAATTTAGCACCTTCTCTATAAGACAGTGAAAGTTTCATGTCGATTCATCAAGTTTTTCGAGATCTTAGGTAACAAATTAATAAAGTCTAATTTACCACATTCCACACTCAAAATTTTCTACAACGCCCCAGGTTAACTGGAAGAAAATTCTAAATAGCATTAAGTTCGCCTCAGTACAGATATAACTTGTTATTGTGCAATAAAGTATTTTTATTGTTAATTTTTATGTATTAGTAGAATAGGATAGGAAAGGGTAGTATGAAGTAGGATTGGTGTATAATTTCTAATTCAATATTCGGATTTTGGTCAACATTCTACTCAAAATATGCAAATTTTAAGTCCATAACATGTCAATATCTGTAACTCCTTTCATCTAGGAATTAGACCCGTGACATACGGTCTGAGCGACAAGACAGAGGGACAGTCACCAAAGTAACAATGATAGGGCTCCGTTTTGTCCTTTGGTTACGGAACCCTAAAGAATGGACATAATTTACAAAATGCATTTAGCTCTATTACTATTTGCTGTACTCATAAAACTCATAATTATGCTAAAATGGAAATAGCTTAAATATGAGAACTGACTACATTATTCAGATCACGTAAGAAGTTTAATTAATAAACTACTCTAATAACAGCAGCCACATAGCATATGGAAATACGTACCCACTTAAATGTTATACAGGTTGTTGATAAAATAACCATCTTTCCGTTAACTAACAATTAACAATTTACAATTAATAGGTAACAATAATTTTGAACATTATGTATTAATTTGAATAATAAGGTATTCACTCAAATTGCGCATATCGTAAATTCAATGGTGTTTATACTATGACTAGGTAACGGGAAAACGGTTATTATATGAACACACAGCATAATACAATTTTATGCCACACCCAAGACCGGATCACGTACTATGTCGCCGGAGACGGCTGACACCAAAATGTTCGTACCTATTTATAATTTTAATTAAAATGTCACAACTTTGCCACCCCATAATAGAATAATCGTTATTGCGGCATTTGGAACTTATTAAATGCTGTTTTATAGCAGCTTTTGGTTTTGATTTATCGTTACACTTCCGGGTATAATTATTTAGCTATTGATGCAATTTAAAGGCATTTCGGACGTGAATGTTTGCTTAATTTTTAAAAGACCGAAGTTTAATTATAATTATCAAATTTTTTATGCGGTTTTCCGCATATCGTGGAAATTTATAAATAGCGCATTAATGAAAAAATTCATTCTATAATAGAGCAAATAAAAAAAAACGTAGGCGGTCATGGGGACTGCCATAGTCATAGTATGTCGGTGACGCGAACCCATAAGATTTTCCCCTACCAAAAATTTTCACTGCAAAAAGGTTTAATATATTTAAAAAAACAAATCAAATATTACTACGACGAAATACGAAACAAAGTACGCTAGGAAGCACGAGATTAGGTTTATACTCGCCAGTGTACAAAATAAATGAATTTCCCAAATGAGGACTATAGCAGATAGAGTTTTATACAAACCCTGTCCCAGGAGGCTGGTCGGACTGTCCCGTGGAACAGGAGTCCGCTACCACTCCGAGTACCAACAAAATAAATATATTTCGCTGATTCGAGACGAAATTTGCAAGTCTGCCAAGAATATTCGTACCAAATCGTTTTCCTATAATTGGAGTACATGTGAATTTGTATTCAGTAGCGCATCCACCGCGGATGGAATTCCGCCATTTCGCGCAACCTCGCCCTCCATCATGCGTACTTATTGAAGTAATTTCTGTAACCCTCGCATTATGCCACGGAATATTTTAACCTTACGTCGGATTGAGCGTCTCTGCGATATTTACCGCCGGCATCCATAAGTCTTGAATGGCGGTAACGAGCATAATCATTATTTTTGTAGCAGCGTGTCTCGTGACCTCCATACCGGTAGCAGAATTTATTGTTCAAAACTCCCATTCAGAAGTTTGTCCTCTAGAGTGTTTTTCAGTTATCATCTTTTATGAGCGGCACGAGTTGTGGATTGTTTATTTATTAAAGTGTAAATGGAAGCTCGTTGTTTTCCACAAACTGGATTTTTGTCGCCACAAAGCCGACATCTATAGATAGTAGAATTAGTAGGTATACGTATGTATATGCGAACAACTTTTACTATGGAGACAACACAAAAATAGCAAAAAAAACAGCTGTTTCTTTCTACACCTGTTGACCGAAATGTATGGAATAGCTGTCATTTTTGCGATTTCTGGGTTGGCTCCAGAGTAAAAGCTGTTCATATATAGACGAGTACTATAAATTTTCGGTTTTTTAGTGATTAAAAATCCAGCCTTAATATTTCAGAGCGTAGGTTTCGCTTCTGTGACGTATTTAGCGGGCTAGGTTGCGGGTGGTAAGCGGTAATGTATGCAACATTTGCACAAAGAATGGCCGCGCCTCGGCGCAGAGACAGCTTCGGAAGCCGTCGTACAGCTATCAGACTCACGGTTGGCTGATCTTCCAGAGATCGTGTCACGACAGAAGATCCGTAGGTTTAGATATTTTCGACCTAATTACGATGCTATAAAGACTCTGAAAAGGGACTTTAACTACGAGGAGAACTTTTGCTACCGCTTCCTCGTTTCACTCGTGTGTGTTCCACAGTGCATCATCGCATGTTTATACTCGTAGATGTATAACCAACAAATTGTTTTGATATATTCAGCTGGGTATTTCTACTTTATGAGTTTGGAATAGTATAGCTTTAATAGTACATTTTGGTTTATCTTTGATAATAGAGCCTTAATTAGTTCATGACACTGCTATATTCTATGTACCAATAAAATGTGTTTGATGTTTACAATGCCAAGTAATTGTGAGTACGAGGTATCCCCGTAATTCTTAGAAACTGGAAAAAAGGATCGTCTTCAGGGATCTCATAAAATGCAAATATCTATGTTAGGAGTATCCTAGTAAGAGTATGATTTTTATCTTTAGCTTTACATACTTACAGTGTACATTTTTATGAACAGTGGGTATTCCGAAAATATTACTTTTGTTTGGGTAACCTTCTTTGTTTTTCTGTGTTGGTCGTATTAGAACATTAAATACTGACCTTTTTAACCCGCCTGAATTAAGGCGATATGTTTTAGCGTCCCTTTTACTCCATATGCGAAAAAACCCTCAGTGCGAGAGGGACGGATTCGTGGAAAAGTAGCAAAAAGTCGGTTTTTTATTAATATAAAATGTACTAAAAATGCAATCAAAATTTCGTTTTACCAGGTCTTAGATACTGTTAAAACCCATCTAATAAAATATAATTGCAATCCATATGTCATTCTAAATTGTCAAACCAGGAGAATTGGTGTCGATAAAGACCTCATTTCAATCAATATTTTTATCGAGCCGAAATTCTCCAATCGCGTTTCTGTTTTAACAGATCCCTAGAAAAAGATTCCAAAAATAATATACAATTTTTTCAAAATTATAAATTAATTACCGAAGTAGATATAGAAGTTCTAAAAGTGTCAATTTTTTTCCGTAGCGCCTTAATGTAGTTACATTTTTTGCTAAAATTTTCTACTCTCCCACTTTCTGGGAGAGCGGTCTCATCGAAGCTTTCCATCAGGCGCGGAAGTATCCAAGCTTAAGCACAATGAGTATTTATGTATGTATATACGAATATACTAGGTGAATCTTGAGTTAAAAGCATTTGTACAGTAGTTTCACTTTATTTATGTTTTCTCCCAACCGGTTTCGGATTTTACACCATTTTCAAGGGAAGATGTTAATTAAAATACATTTAATTGACTCCAGGCACTAGCTAATGAAATGTATTTTAATTAAAATCTTCCCTTGAAGATGGTGTAAAATCTGAAACTGGTTGGGAGAAAACATAAATAAAGTGAAACTACTGTACAAGTGCTTTTAACTCAAGATGTGTTTCAAGTTTTACCAAGTGCCGACAATCGCAAGTATAAATTTTAATACAAGGTGAAATTTAATCAACCGCTCGAATTAATACTGGAGACTCGGTTAGTGATAAGGAACAAAATGATCCTGTTTTTCGAAATAAAAAAAAAGTTGTTGTTATAAAAACTGGACTAGTTCAAATACAATTCCTAGTATAGGTAGTACGGAAGCAAAATCATTTTTTTCCATATCATCTGAAGAGTCATTAAACTTTGTTTCTGATCACTAACCGAGTCTCCAGTATGAGTTCAGGCGGGTTGATTAAATTTCACCATATACAAGGTGACTTTTTGATCATCGTCCAAATTCATACTGGAGGCCTGATGAGTGATCAGCTGATCAGTATCTTGGATCAGTAACAATTTTTGTGAAATTCGTAAAATGAAATTTCGGCTTCCCATAGAAATTCAGTTCCAGTCCCGAGTGAATCACTATGGGAAGTCGAAATTTCATTTTACGAATTTCACCAAAATTGTTATTGATCCATGATACTGATCACTTACCAAGCCACCAGTATGAATTTGGACGATGATCAAAAAGTCACCTTGTATATAAAATCTACATGCGTAGTTTATCGTACTTGCTACGTCCCGTAGCAAGCATTAAAACTATAGTTTTCCCGCTACGCCGTAGAACGAATTTTCAGCAAGCAATTGAACGTGTAGGTAAATCAGTAGACTTTGACGTTTACCTACTTATGAATTATATTGAAGTCCAAGGTTAAAATTGACCCTTGCATCGTGATATGGTGTGAATAATTATTGCCTATTTATCAAGCGTTTTAGGTTGCACATGACTTTGTTTAACTAAATGAGCACTTTTTGCGTAATTTCTATAGAATGTGGTGCCGCTGCCTGGTGTCGGCAAGCACAAAGCTCATTTCACGCCGCCCGCCTCCATATTTTACACTATCTGAAGAACACAAGCTAGAAAGAACACTTACGCATAAACAACCTTAATCCCAGGTGTTAGAGCTTGGTTCCGCGATAAAACTATAATATTCGGTGAGATGCACTTACAACGTAATGTATGCCCGCTATAAGCCATGAAGAACAAAGAATGAGCTTCATGTATTAAAGTCGTTATTCTTTATAATTCATTCATGTCGAACTTAGTTATATTTTTGCCTTGGAAAGTGCTCTCAGGATCGATTGCTGCTTATCCTTCTCTGTATTGTGAAAATAATGTTTATCGAGTCCTTAAATTATCTTTTATATCCATACGCCTTTTAAAAATGCGAAAGTGTGTTGTTGGTTTTTTGGTTTGTCCTTCTTTCACGCAGCAACGAAGCTATGGATCAATGTGATTTTTTGTATAGAGATAGTTTATGGGCAGGAGAGTGACATAGGCTACTTTTTTATCGCAGAAAAATACAAACGAAATCAGCGCGGACGAAGCTGCGTGCAAAAGCTAGTATAAAATATAATTAAATAATAATATAATAGATATGAGTTTGAGTTGATTCGAATTTGCTTAGAAGATAAGGGTACAAGCCATATATTATATTAATATATTGTACTATAACTGGATAGATCAGAGCAAAATATGTAAAATCTAAAAACATTTTTCAGACATTTTTTTTATATTTTACTATAACCGTAGCTTTCCCAACTTGTCGCCTTCAAAAGAATTTTTATGTCACCAGAGAATATGAGTAATCGGATTTGGTTTCCCTGCCCGATCCCAAATAGCCCTGTATAGAGTGCTTCCCGACATAACGGTAGATTTAAAGCCTCGAAAATCGTGCATCGCCGGCCCCGCCATGTTAGAGAGTGCACTAAAACCACCTTATCTCCCCTCACTTGTTTAGATAGATGGATGGCAACTTCTTCCGTAGGATGCATCTTTTAGGAACTAAAAGATAAGATTTTATGTAGAGTAAGCTTCTCGGGTCAAATGACTTGGGGGAGTAAGGATATAAAATAGCAGATGTAAATTTCAATATTAGTCGGGGTTTCTTTGTGAAAAGTTTGCGAAGTCTCAAAGCACTTCATCTAGACATTTCTATTTCTTTGCAATTTATTATTGTCGGTCGAAGGAGTTTCTTATTGTGAAAAGTAGTAAACATAGAACTTAAAGTTCTGTTTTCGCCGCATACGTGCTTATTTTCTGAAACGAAAACTTAAATCTTATATAAATGTATCTGAAGTTGTATCAATCAATAGAAAAGACATCTTGTTCTATCGTAGCTTAAAGAAATATGTGTCGAAACACTGCAGATTCGAATGTAATGAGTACGTATCTTCATATATTATACAAAATTTTATGTAAAACAAGAGATGCAACCCCGAATCGTCTTGAACAGAAAACAGCAGAAATGTGTAAAAAAAAATGTAAATAGCTAAACGATAACCACGTTATGATCAGTGGCGGCGTTAGGGAAGGGCGTGGTTGGGCGACCGCCCAGGGCGCCAGACATCAAGGGGCGCCAGCGCCCCCTCGTCAGTATGGATCACGGGATGGCGCGGTAAAATTTTGTTAAATTATGTTAAAATAATTGGTCATGATTGAAGATTGAAATAATCTTTTCAATGTTTTTTTTTTTCCTTTTTTGCACATGAATAATTTAGGAAACAGATAGGGGGCGCCGTAGAATTCTCGCCCAGGGCCCCGTTAATGCTAAAACCGGCACTGGTTATGATAGCATGTTAACCATGTCGCGTCACCCAGTTACGAACCCTGAGCTCATCAATCACTCGTATGATCGCGTATGTGATCGACTGATCTGATCACCGAGCGATCACTAGTCGTTGACATGTCAGAGAATGATTCGGAATGAGAGGTCATCGTATTAATTTGTTTTATTTGTCTTTTTGGATCATCGATCATCTTCTGTGATTATGACAATACGTACTGACTGAATAATAATAAAATAATAAACTTTTAACAAAAAAATAGTAGCCGACTTCAAATTTAACAGAAAATAATCACTAACAAGTTCAAAATAATTCTTATAATGACCGGTGGTACCGAAATAACATTCTGCTAACTTTTTTTTTTCTTGATGGACTTTTTTATGAAATCACGGATTGGTGTCAGTATCTATTAATCGGTGAATAATTAAATTGAACTCCCAAATTAGTTCACCGCACAAAGTATTAAAAAATCTTTGCAGCGGTAGCTCAGTCAGTTAGAAGACTCAATCTCAAGACCCGCGTTTAAATCCTGCCGCTCGAGCACGCACCAATAAGTATTTCGGAATTGACGTGCATCGTATTTGTGTACTTACCACTTGCTGACGGTGAAGGTGACCTTAAGGAGCAGGTAGTCGCCAACGACCTTGAGTCGACCTCTGTCGGTACAAATATCGACAGAAACTATATTGAAATAACGTTCATATCAGCGCGCACTGCATAACGACGTCACTGCTGGCTCTTCGGATATCGCAAAATAGGAGAAAATAATACTTTGCACATACGCGATAGACGGAAAAAAAATTCCATAAATAATTTTTCTAAGGAATATTCTTTTTATTTTAGTGCAAAAAGCATACAAATATCATCAGCGGTTTTAAAGAAATAACCAATTTTAACCAACCAACTCGCACACCCGTACAAGAGTTACTGTTCTTAACACCTCTTACCCTCCTTCGCGATATAATTACATGCCGTGACGCGGTGACGATGTCATATTTCATATGATGTATTTTTTCTTTTAAAAACACTTGAAATAAAAGTTCATAAATATATTATATTTAACTTTTGCGAGCTTTTGATTATTTATTATTATTAAAACAATTAAAAAAATATATAACTCGATATATTTCGGCCCTCGGTATGGGGCCGTCATCAGTCGGATTATATTTTTTTAATTGTTGAAATAAAAGTGTCATCCAATTTTCTTGGAAAAGGATTGCCTATTGCTGTGCACTAACCTCTACTGTCACGTTGGCATTGTTTGTGTTAATCCAACAGCTAAAGAAACTCGCCTCTATAAACCTCACAGATGTTCCATGCACAATTGCACACAGGCCAGCAATATCGTCAAAGTCAACCTAGATTCGAGTTGTTCTGATCAGTGCTACGTTTAGTTCTAGTGAGCTCTTGTCATGCTCATGACGCGATAACTGTGTCGGATCCCTGTGCGAACACATCAATCAATCCATGTGATCGTGGGATCGATCTACCATTACATGGGCGTTATTCGGAACGACGACGTAAGGATAAACTGCAGTTAAACTAAGTAAATTTTATGTTGTACCAGGCTCGATAATATTTGCATATTGCTGTCAATTTCCCAAATATGACGTTAGCCGTGTTTCCAGATTGAGTTCATCAATCAAACCGTATGCGATGTGTGTAATCCCTTGTCATCGCCATGTGAGTTGGAGGGCAATTCGGAACGACAGGTCGCGGTGCTCGTCTTGTCACGGCGCGTTTCGTATTTGGGCGCCAAGACTTTGACCCTCGCCTTTTTAAGTTTTAATTATTGACTCTAAAATTTAGTGTTCCAAATTATTGAAAGTAATCAATATCAAGTAGTAGATAATTTTATGCAAGTAAGTACCAGTCTAAATGTATTAAATATAATCTTAATTGATGCCAGAGTACGATTTTAATAGGAAATCGGAAGTGTGTTTTTCCTTTAAAATGTAATTTTTTGCCGACTTTCACCGTATCTAGCTTATATTCGTAGCGAACTGTGCATTCGAACTTCAGCACTAGTCCAAATGCCGCGCCTCGACCCGGAACGAATCCTCGTCGCAGGTCCACTCCAGTGACCTACATCCGCTTTGGCACCGCTCACAATCGTTGCTTCAACTTAATTGTCCCGACACTTCGCTCTCTACTAACGACTGTGCGGCAATCGCCGATTTAAGGGGAGCGACTGAATAGGTGACACTGCGACCGAGCCGACCCCACGCTTTGCGGCGGTGCTCTCAAGATCGGGTCAAAAGGTGAATTGTTCCGTTATTCGCTCTGGAGTTAAGTGTGGTATCTCTAGTTCGTCGTGAGAATGGTAAACTAGTCATTGTGATCTGTTTCGTCTCAAAGGTCGAGATGATAATATAAAGCTAAAATTATATAATTTTGTACACACGAAAGCAGTTAAAAGGCTCTGACATATTTTATTCAACACAAAAGACAACAAAAGGATACACACAAAAATGCATCGCTGTGCAGCCAGTGTTAAGCGCATGTTGTGAAAAGAGTGGAGCAAAAATTCTACACACACGCTGACTAGATGTCGTGTCACGTACATATAATGGAGGAGGGGGATTACAATTTGCCTTTGTGACGGTGGCGTCGTCCAATTACATTAATCTGGCGCACTCGTGCCGAGGCGCCAGCAACGCCACAAGCAACTTGATTAAAAATTCTATTAGTTAAAAGGCACAGACATCCCCTTAATAGATAAAGTGCGCGACGCTAGTTTGCTGAAGTTACGGTCTGCGCGATTTTTGCGGGATTTCGGAATAGTGGCACCTTATAGCAGTATTTACATCAGAATATCGGCGGTAGCTCAGGGGTAGAAAAAGCGGCAAAAGCTCAGGGGTAGATCGGTGGCCTCTCAATATTGAGATCCAGGTTCAATTCCCGGTGGTAATTTGTGTGCATATTATATAATACTTACCAATTGCTAAAAACGGCGGGGGAATACATCGTGACGAAAAGTGGCTCACGAATTCAGTGGCGTGCATAGAACTTTTTGCTGGAAAAGCAAGCAATTGGTCAAGAACAACAATAAAAAAATATGAAAAAATTTAAATACAGTTTGAAAAAAAATATTTTGTATGACGCCAGGGTAGACAATGTCTACCCTAGAGTGAAAATTTCCTATACAAACTTTTTTTTTTCAAAGTGATATTTAAACTTTTCATATTTTTTTTATTGTTATTCTTGACGAATTGCTTGCTTTTCCAGCAAAAAGTTCTGTGCACGCCACTGCAGTCACGATAGGGCTCACGTTGTGACGTAATAACCGTCGTTGAAACGCAGGTGTACTGAGTGTGGACTGTTACTTGCATTTCACAGTTCACACTCGGAACACTTCTGACTCACCCTCAGGGATTAATGTCGTGACGATGTATAAGGTTAAATAGTATTAGTTGGCGAAACTCAAAACATTGATAGTACTAGTCTATATGAACAACTGTTTGTATGGGAGCTAAGCGAAATTCGCAACTTTTTTTCTCTGCCTCCCATACAAATTGCCCCGATCAGCTGACTGGTCCAGTATGGAAAGGTGAAAACAAATTTTAAGAATTTCGCTTTGCTCCCATACAAACAATTGTTCATATAGACTAGTACTATCCATGTTTTGAGTTTCGCCAACTAATACTATTTAACCTTATATAATCAGAATAATAACTGGCAGCGTACCTCATTGACATTGTAACATTGACTAGAGAATTATTTTTTATGCATGCATGTTAATAGATTTTTCAATGTCACAGTTACATACAAGTAAGTTTCTCCCGTTTGTATTTTTTATTTCCTTACTAAGCACATGCCATTAAGGCGATTACCGTCGCCAAATTAGCAGTTCAATTTTTGTCTGTATGAATATCGACGGAAACGACATTGAAATAACTTTCAAATCAGTGCACAATGCGTGGTGGCTGTTACGACGCTCGCTGCGTCCTTGAAAGAGCAAAATAAGAGAAAATAATACTTTTCACATGGGCGTCATTGTTCGATTGAATAATTCTATGTTATATTTATAGCTATCAAGTTTATCTATTTATCAAAGCATAAAAGAATTAAACCACCTAAGTCGCTTAGGAGTTTAGGAGCAGTAGGAAATTCAAGCCAAAAAACAACATTCAGTTGAAACAATTTTTCATTTAGAAGTTTTGGTGGTACGAAAAAGAAAAATGTTGCATATGTTGTCCTAGAATTGATAATCCATAATACATTTGTAACCGCTGGCTACAGGAATGCAGGGCTGATGGGATTTGACACGGGAGAATTGTGGAAAACAATGTGGGTGCACTGACCTGGTTGGAATGTTGATAGGCGAGCCGACGAATGCGCTGACAATGTGCCGCGTGGTGTACTCCTTGTCGGGCTGATGATGACAGGGCTGATCTTGGACAGGGATGTGCAGAATGTCTTGGAGTAATACACAGCACTGATATGATCACAAGATACGGTAGATACGCGAGATTGGTTGTGGCGTCGCGGATGTGTGCACACACGTATCGTTCGGTCGACGGTTGCGGCGAAACAGCCGGCTGCGCGCGCGCGCAGACGTGCGCCTCGGTTGGCGGCGCGAGCCGAACAGAGCGAGCGAGCGGCGCTCCGCGCGCGACTCGATTCTGTCGCGAGTTACTTTCTGCGCATGCGCTGAAATGCGCATACCGTCACGCTGTAGCGTGAACATCCTGGGGGGGCCGGGGCTGCGACTCCTCTTGAGCTGAATCCAACAGCAGCCTGGCTATCTTGAACACAGGTCGTCGCAGATTTCCATGAGCTGTGTCCAGATCCACAACTTGGATCACTCCATCCTTGCCAGGTATCGTGCGGAGAATTCTCCCAACTTCCATTGGAGCGGAGGCAGGTCATCCTCTTGATGAGGACCAGTTCACCCACTTGAGGAGGGGAAGAAGGGGAGAGCCAATTGGAGCGGGTTTGCAGGGTATGGAGGTAGGATCTGGACCAGAGAGTCCAAAAGCGCTGAGAGAGCGCTTGAATGAGTTGAAACCGTTTAAGAGCAGATATGGGTCTGTCGTCAAAAGACTGCTCAGGTAGAGCGGTGAGCGGACGACCAATAATGAAATGTCCGGCCGTGAGAGGTTCAAAGTCCGTAGGGTCGGATGAAATCGGGCAGAGGGGTCTTGAGTTGAGTATTATTTCGTGCAGAGCGCCGAACCAAGTTATGTGCTGATTCGCGAGCTTGTGAGTGATTGCATCATAGTTTGTGCCGCAGTCTGAGCGAATGAGAACTGGAGTACCGCGACGTGAGATAAAACCTAACAGGGCTCGTGCTGAGTGAAATTGAGTGTGATTGAGTGAATGTACGTCTGCTATTTCAAGTGATACGGTTGGCAACAAAATTGGTGTGTTAGTGACGTTCACTACACGTTGTGCGGAGTTACAAGAATTCTCTGTTGGAGTTGAAGTCATTGAGTGAAAATGAACTGAGTGTGTATGTGATGAGTGTGTGTGTGATGAGTGTGCTGAGTGCGCTGAGTGCTGGTTTCATTGAGTGAAAATGAGCTGAATGTGTATGTGATGAGTGAGTGTGTGAGTGAAAATGAGCTGAGTGTGTATGTGCTGATTGAATGTGTGAGTGAAAATGAGCTGAGTGTGGATGTGCTGATTGAATGTGTGATGAATGTGACTATATGTGAAAATGAGTTATTAAAACTTGAGCGCTACCAACTCCAACGTGCGGATAGCTTGTAACTTGCGCGGGCCGAAATAACAAAGGCTATGTTCAAACGGAACACGGAAAATAAACACGATAGAGAGAAAAAAAAAAAAAAATTTTTTTTTTAAAAAACAACCTGTATATGAGCTGAACCAACGTGGAACACCCTATATGTGTACCATTAACAATAAGATCAGAGATGAGATGAAAAAACAAATTGTTTACTATATTTGTGCTATATATATATATACCCGGGTAAAAAAAGCAGACAATAACACAAATAAACGGTCCGGCAATATATTACTGTAACACAAGATTACCGTAACATAAAATATCGGAAAGGGCTGAACTTGTTCACTAATTTAAACAACACTTGTAAAAATACAAACAGCTATGTATGCACTTTTCACTTTTATGTTATTTGCCTTGAAATCATGTGCCGACAATACGCGTTGGTTCGTCGTCAAAAATTCTATTTATAGAATAAAATACCTACCTACTGCTTTGAGAGCGTAAACAAACAAATAATGTATTTACCTAGCCGAAATCGGATCTAAATGAGCGGACAATCCAATGATGCTAATCAAGCTTTAATCAACGTAATAATACGTAACCGTAATAACGTGTGTACTTATGTACTCAACACACGTAACTTACGTATATATGTGACGTATATAAGTGCACGAAATAAAGCAAATTTATACTCGCACCGAAAAAATATCTCGCAAGATAAGAAACCTATCTTGACAATGGTCAGATGTACACCTCTCCGCGGGCAAAAATTGG
Source organism: Ypsolopha sequella (assembly GCA_934047225.1). NCBI lineage: Eukaryota > Metazoa > Arthropoda > Insecta > Lepidoptera > Ypsolophidae > Ypsolopha > Ypsolopha sequella. Next base: position 16,123,053 of record OW203985.1, read on the forward strand.
GTAAAAATAGGTAAATTGGGTCGGGTCGGGTCGAGGGGTTTAATAAAGAAATATAGTGGACTGTAATAAACAATTGGGCTGAATGGATGGGCCGGTTCTATACCGATAAATGGAATGTTCTAGGCGGCAGCGGTTCTAATTACCTACCCGCAATAGGTATTCGAGACCACAAAATATTTTTTGCCGGGAAAGGGGGCAAAATATGTAACCGGGTGAAAATGGACTGTAGTAAATCGACGGGGGCTGGTTCAAACAAAGTTACGGGCCGGCGGGGGATAGGCGGGGGGTGATATAAACCAAAAATTTTCTTGGATTGAAAATGGACTGTAATAAACCGACGGGGGCTGGTTCAGTAACGGTTCGAAGGGCCAAAATTCGATCCGGCCGAAGAACCAAAATGTAACCGCTGGCTACAGGAATGCAGGGCTGATGGGATTTGACACGGGAGAATTGTGGAAAACAATGTGGGTGCACTGACCTGGTTGGAATGTTGATAGGCGAGCCGACGAATGCGCTGACAATGTGCCGCGTGGTGTACTCCTTGTCGGGCTGATGATGACAGGGCTGATCTTGGACAGGGATGTGCAGATTGTCTTGGAGTAATACACAGCACTGATATGATCACAAGATACGGTAGATACGCGAGATTGGTTGTGGCGTCGCGGATGTGTGCACACACGTATCGTTCGGTCGACGGTTGCGGCGAAACAGCCAGCTGCGCGAGCGCGCAGACGTGCGCCTCGGGAGGCGTCTCGAGCCGAACAGAGCGAGCGAGCGGCGCTCCGCGCGCGACTCGATTCTGTCGCGAGTTACTTTCTGCGCATGCGCTGAAATGCGCATACCGTCACGCTGTAGCGTGAACAACATTTTTTCTATATGTTTGGTTTGGCCATAAAAGAGGAGTAGGCTTTAGAAAGTACCCATTTGGCGGTATTAAGGGCCTTAAGTATCAAACATAAAAAGAAGTGGCGGAGGAAGGCATGTATTTATTTAATTAACGTTCAGAGTGTTTAATGTTTATAATATTTATTGTCCATCCATATTACCCAATTTTATTGTATTGTATTTCCCTCTATTATATGGAGTTAAATTTTTACAATAACGATGTACCTACCTATATTGCATAAATAAATCAATTTCTATTTTTCTATTTTTTCATCCACCTTCCATTAAAAACAAGACAAAATAAGTATCGAATAAAAATATACCTATATGAGTATAGAATATACAATCAGTATCATTTTAAAATCCCCCTCACTAAAAACAAATTTACCCTAAACCTTGCTGTAACTTAACTTCAGCCCGTGCGCGTCTGTCCACCCCGTCCAGCCCCCCTATTCTGTATATTTGGTTGCCAATAGGACTGGGTGCCTATCATCAAAAATATATATAAAAACTGAACTTTCAAAATTGCTTTTAGTGGGTATTGAACTATTCACGAACTGTGTTGTCACTTCAAGTGCGAACATATCCTTAGACAATCGGAATTCGATAGTATATCTGTTTTTGATGATAGTCATCCAGTACAGTTGGCAACTAGAGATACATAAATAGGCCCTCAGCCCCCCTATTCTGTATCTTTGGTTGCCAACTGAACTAAGTGCCTATCATCAAAAATATAGATAAAAACTGAAATTTCTAAATTGCCTTTAGTGGGTATTGAACTATTAACAATCTGTGTCGTCACTTCAAGTGCGAAAATATCCTTAGGACATCGGAATTCGATAGTATCGTATATCTATGTTTTTGATGATAGAAACCCAGTCCAGTTGGCAACTAGAGATACATAATAGGCCCGCTGGACGACCGCCGCGTAACGGTAATAGCATTGCTTTTAATTTTCAGTTAATCAGTAAAAACTTGTATACGAGTACCTATACATGTATTCGTTTTAAAAGTTTTGATTCGAGGAACTTAAGTGAGAAGTTTCAAGGCCCCAAAGCCAAACGTTTATTTTGTCTAGAAATAACATAAATACATTCTCTAACAACACATAATTAATAAAATATATGTGTGATTATTATATTTAAACATTAGTTATATATGTCATCTTATACTTATCACGTAATTTAATCTTAATATACAAAATAATAGCTGTCAGGATAGTTTATACACCTTTCTATAAATAAACAATTACCGTTTCATGGAAAACCATTTTTACCTGAAACCATTTGACAAATTCGGCGCATTTTGAACGGGTCGGAGTGTGGGGGGAGGGGAGAGAAACATGTATAAAGATGTGTGCAAAGTTTCATTGAGATCAAGGCCATCAGGACGTCACAAACACCTAAAGCATTTATATGGCAGCTGAGCGGGATGGCTCACCTTAAGGGCGCGTTTGGACAATTTAGCATATTAAAACAAAATATTTTTAACAAATAATATTTGTGTAGGTACTACTAGATAGTTAAGGAGTTGAACTACATTATTATTTTTCAGATTTGACACAAGTATCACAATCATCGAGAAAAAAAATCGGAAAGATCAGTAAAATCACGGAAAACGTAATTTAATAATAAAATATTTCCAGACATAAAATGCTTAAAAAAGCGGAATGAGCATAATGCATCCGCAGCATCAAAGTTGGTAGTTGTCACCTCGTTGTAGTTTTGTTTTCTCTGGTCTAAACAAGAAACCAGTAAGACTTGGCCCAGTCCGTAATGAGCGCCCGGCGCAACACTTACACCAGGGGCCTAGCACGCGCCGTCGATTAAGTGTCTTTCCATCATACTTGCACTCCCGTACATTGATAAACGCGGTTTGCTTGAGAGCGCGATTAGGTTACACAGACGCTGTATCTCTGGCGCGTGCTAGCCACACAGCACGGTATAATAGACCGTTACAATGAAACGCGTACTTATACCACGGGTTATTGACGGAGTAAAAAAAAACAGTCAAGTCTCCGAGACCAAAGCGTCTGAATCGCGGGTAACAGCTAGTATCCAATATTATTCTAAATAATAGGACCCGGACTCAACAGACAGCACAGACAGACTCGACCGACTGACCTTATCAGCTAGTAATCCCTTCCAAACAGCTTTTTTTATTTTACTTCTTTTTCATTTTTTTCTTTCGTTTTTTTATTTTTATAAATATGTAGTTCCTACCATAGCCCATTCAGAATGTATCAAATTTGTTTCATATAAATATTTTTTAATTTTTTTACACCTGTCAATCATTCGACTGATGACGGCCTCACTGATGAGGTCGAAATATATCGAAAAATATAAAGTTTAATTTTTTTCATTAATATCTAATATCTAAAACTGTAAGAAAAAGGCTAATATAGCTAAAATTACATTTATTCACATTCTAAATATAGTTTTCGTAAATCTTTGCGATACAAAATTGTTGCATATTTTGTTGTACCTTGACATTTTCTAAAATTTTCTCTCAAGCTCAGCGTTTTTCCGCCACTAGTTTATTCCGGCTACGCGACAGGTTGCCCGCTTTCATTTCCTGCTTTACATCAGCTGAATACGTCTTGGAAAAATAGGTAATGCTCATGTTTTGGTTTAAACTAAATATTCATTGCACTGAAATGGTACGTAAAATTTATGGGAGAAAATAAAGAAGTCACAAAGAAAACAGCATGGTGTCCGAGCTCTTTCCGAGCTGGCTATCTGCGGCTAGCGGCCGGAGAGATTTACGCGACGACACACCGCCGGTTATCTCTCAAACCATATCTCTTACGAACGAACACTCACAGCGTGACTATTTCCTAGCACCAAAATAGGGGCCAAGTGCGAGTTCAACTCGCAGAATGAGCGACTTGGCAAAGAGAAAAATCTATGTAGACCTTTATGGACTCTTGGACAGTATTTATTGAGAAAACAGACAAGTAACTGAGAAAATAATATGTGTCCATGTGACAATCCTTTCCGGATTCGGATATTTGTGGATGGTCGGTGGAGGCGATTAAAGATAGAGCTACACTGAGCATTTCCGCTGTAGCGAAAAAGAGTTTTCTTTTATTTTCCTTGAATTTAACGCGTCTTTAAGTTAATAGGTTTTTTGTTTTTAGATCGTTAGACAAGTGATCTCGAAATTACGACAGTTTTTTTTCATTAGGTTTTATTTTCAGTAACAATAACCTTAATTGCTTTTTTGTGACTGTTAGATAGAGCTCGTCAACTAAGCTCTTCAAGTGTGATTGGAAATAATTTTGGAAATAAAATAATCATCGCAAATAGGTATATTAAAATATTTACTTTTCAATATACTAGTAGATACATGGCTCAGTCCTTCCGCCATCCTAAACATGATTTTTGATTGATTTTACAAAATTTTATAAAACCGTATTTTTCTGTAGTTTCTTTTTTATAATTGTACAAACTAACAGTATGACACCGAGGCCTGAGGGATTTAGTTTTTGAACAAACCGTACAGAAAAAACTATTTTAATAGCCAGCCATTTTATGTGTGCACAAAAGTGGGATTTTATAATGCTTTTAAAAGCTTATTATTTCAAGTAGAACCTCTTTTCCTTCGTAGAAATATCTTCAAGTGTCGGAACCTAAAAAGAGAAATCTAAACCACTGGAACGTTTAGCTAACACCGAGAATTGTTCTTTCTTTTAAAGCTTCGGTCAGCTCTTTGTGCAGACGCTCCGCAGCCGGCGAGCCGCTCCGCTGACGGCGGCGGCTGTCGAGCTCTTTGTAAATATTCCTGTTAACTTTATTTGAGTCTCACGCAGATATTAGAACAAGCTTCAAGTATTTACTTTGAGGTTACCCTATTTTGTTCTTTGTTTGTTGTACAGTTTACACATTGGGAATAAATGTACCTTCTATTTTGTAGACAGAGGTAGGTAGTGCAAACATGTCAGTTGATATTTTTGGAATTAGAAAAAAGCTTTGACTATTATTATTTTTATTGTACAGTGGAGACCGCATCAGGTAAGACACATTGGACTTTGCAAGTTTGCACCTATCTTATATTCTTCTCTATAGGGGCTATTGTCGTACTGCAAGTGTATAGCTTGATGTGGTTTCTACTGTACATGCTGGATTTTTTCGGCTTTTCAGAGACTAAAAAGCAGCGGCAGGCGGTAACTAGAACACTGGCTACTCAATCTACCGCAGTACGGGCTCACCACGATTCACACTGTGACGTAATAATAGACAGTGAAACGTAGGTGTACGAGTGTGGACTGTGACTTGCATTTCAAAGTCCCACGGAGCAATTAAGGTTTCTCCCAACGCCAACGACCTTGAACTGAGTAACTTTATAACCATTTTATACGGTAACTATAGCATTTTTTAATATAAGAAAAATACATAGAAATCTACATGATACAAATAGTGATGTGGTTTTTCCTGAATTTTATTTTAATATACAGTAGTGAAGCAAGAAAATTCTAAGTTGACCCTTATTTCTCCATTTTTGTCCACTTGTAACAATATAACTGGTACAGTTTTTATCGAAACAGTATAAAAATGTATAAACTTCTAGACAAAATAATATTAAATGATATGGTTTTCTCAGTTCTTGGAAATTCATTTTATTTTAGATAAAATAAATTAAAAACACATATTTTCGCACTTGTCAGCCGCAGCGAATGACGTAACAGCCATGTTGCAGTGCGAGCGGATAAGAACTTTATTTTAATATGGTTCGAAATTTCAGCCACCACGAATCGAGTAGCTAATTTTTCCGACGGAGCCACCTTAAGAAGAGGTGTTGCCAATAGTTCATTTCTCTAGAGAAAATTGTGTGACACTGCGCTGGGTCTAAAGCAGAGTTATGGGGAAGGTTGGCGCCGCCGTTTCATCAATCACAGAGCACATGCCACCAATCGCAATCACCCTCTTTTCTTACGTTATGACACCATATAAATATATAATGTATAAACACATCGACATGTATATCCACACATGGAATAAACCACATAGTTTCTACGTAGATTAGTATTCTTAAACCATCTGCCGGGTACATCGTACTATTCAACAATGTAACCCATTTGCATATCAGTATGAAGCTCCTAATAGTTCGATCTCAGTACAGAGGTTCGCCTTCGTTTTTGTTACACATGTAGCAAAGAGGTCGTATTCAAAACATTGAAACAAATACACGAAAAGCGTCTGGCGGGACGGGACTCGTGCGTGGGAATGGAACAAAACGAAAATAAATATGTCGGCAGCGAGCCTGAGTTGCTAGCACTAAAAGGATTTCCTGGGTTTTGGGTCTTTATGCCTAAAATAAAGTTCTACTAATATTAGTGTAAATTTAACATTGTTCTTCTTTTATTCTGTGTGCTAATTTCAACGAGAAAAGTGATTTTTTTTTCTTCTTTTTCATTTAATAATAGCGGTAAGTTAGGTCAGCTAATTGCCTATGTGAGTTCAAATTTTGAGGATGAAAAAGCTTTTTTCATGCTTAAAATACTTTGAGCTCAATTCCAGACGATGCAGCTCGAAGCCCCATTTTTAGGGTTCCGTAGACAACAAAGAACCCTTATAGTTTCCTTGGCTTAGCTCAGGTACTCTTAGTACTATAAAGCTCTAATTTGGCACCGGTATACATAATAATTACGCCGACATATTGGTAAAATAAAATCTAGACTACTTTTAGGGTACCTCTCCTACAGTGGCTATACAGTTTTTTTTCTCGTCTATCCCATTGTGTGAGGTGTCGTTATTTCAAAATCGGTATTTCAAAAATATTGTGAGTATGAGAAACACATTTTTCGATTTAGGGATCCGTTTGCGAAATATTAAGCTTTAAGGCGTCACAACATGCGAAAGTGCTGCCACTTTAGAAGAAAAAAAAAACAGTTTTTACTTGCTAGAACATTTATTGAAAATCTGCTTAAGAACAACCGGTTTTATGGTGCCTCGGCTTATCAATAGCTTACCCACCGATCTTTGCAACAGTTTAACTCCTATTAATATTAAGGCTAAATTAAAAAAACTTTTTCTTGATTCAAATAATTCATCATAACTATCTACGTTTTTATTAAATTTTTTCGCTTACCTAGCTCCAGTAAAAGATAACAAATTACTATGTATACATTTATAATTTTAGCTGTTTATTATAAGCAAAGTGCCAAATTATTATTTTGCTCTCGTAGCTAAGTGTAACGTGGCTCACGATAGCACAAGTTTAAATCTTTGTGGCTTTTAGCTGCTATTATTATTTTCTGTTATGATTTTGTGTAAATAGTAAATAAATAAAAAAAAATAAAAAAAAAAGTAAATAGAAATATCAATGAACTATTTTTACATAGTATAGTTTTCATTGAAAACGTCTTCGATGAGATAAAATTAAAATTTTTGCTAAAAGCCGCTGCTTTTGGCATAAGTTAAAATTTAGCAATAAAAAGATGTTGTTTATGAAAACTTTGCTTTGTAAAAATAGTTCATTGCTATTTCTGAACATTTACTTGAGCAGATTTTCAATTATGATTCTCGCAAGTAAAAAAAATTTTTTTTTCTGAAGTGGCAGTACTTTTGCATGTTAAAGTGATAATTTTTGTTAGAGTCAAGTGTCCCCCTCGCTGCCAGCTAAATTATTGTTTTTAGATATATTAAAAGGAAAACTATCACAGCTAAGTAGCTAACGAATAATAGACGACCAACTTAAAATGAAAATTTCATACAAATTCCATTGAAAATTACTTATATAAAGTTGTTAATTGTGTAAAACAGGTAGTAAATTTAAGTTTATGAACCTTCTAAGTTTATATTGTGACGTGCAACTACACTTTGCGTGGCCCGACACGCACTTGACCGGTTTTTAGGGTAGCCTTATCATACCCTTATCATTTCGTAATTTCTGTTATTTATTATTAGACTACATTACAAATTAGAAATCGGTCAGAAACTTTTTCTTCTAGATTTAAGGTGAATACATACTCCAGCTGCAATTTGGACCTGTCTTTGAAGGCCTACTCCTCCCACACGGGTAGTCCAAAACCTTTAAAAAATAATACATTGTAGGCAAAATGAATTCAAAAAAAAATTTTAAGCTTAACATTTTATTTCTTGTTGGTATTTTTGACAAAAAAAAATCGAAAGTTATCATTAGTTTCATTCAGTTTTTTTTTGTTAGTTTTTCGTAATAATTCTCTTACCCTTCATTTTTAATGATTCTTTAACCACATTATAGAAAATTTTTAGATATAAAAAATTATTGCATAAAAAATTTTTCCCTTCATCGCGTCTTAGTGAAAAGTATAATTATCTTCTATTTTGCCCAATCCAGAAACGCACCGATCGTCTAATGCAATGCGAGCTGATAGAAACGTTATTTCAATACGGTTTTGGTCGATGTTTGTACCGACAACAGTCGACTCAAGGTCGTTGGCGGATGCATGCTCCTTAATTAACTTATTCTACAGTGTCATCCCAGAGAAATATCTTGCTTAACTGCGAAACTAGAAAACCCATGTCGGGCAATACCAAGAACGCAGCTGCTACACCCGGTACAAGTAAAACGTTGGATAACACCGGATTCGTCTTTTTGTACGTTCCGGCATTCCGGGAGAGTTGGCAGGCAAGTCCGATACACCCTGTGTACCATTTTCGGAGTTCTGTTCAACTGGTTTACACAGTTACTTGTACACTACAATGGGAGTTATTGGAATAATACGTTCATTTAAAAAATGTAAAAATTGTTATAATTTCTGCACCTGCAAAAAAAAAAAAACAGTTTATAATAAGAGCATACTTAGACTTTAGAAAGTACAGCAGAGAGTAGTAGGAACATCACCAATTAAGTAATTTTACGGTCCAAAATACGCAATATTTATAAAAAAATTAAGGACACCAAAAGCCACAAACTAAACAAATGAAAATTAATTAAAAGTAGGTTCTGTTTGTTTCCCGCACGGTTGGCTTCAGTTTACTTGTTGCCATTGTATTTACCGGCCCATCTCATCTGCATAATGACGTCACAAAACGACGCCAAACTTCACTCGTTATTACAGATTATCATTTAACTACCCAAACATTTATATATTTAACCGGAACCGGAACTCATTATGTTTGGCATCGTTTGCTAAATACCGATTTACCTTATTATATTGAAACGCTAGCTTATTACATAAGTGGGTAAGGTTTGTACAAGCTTTGGTCGGATAAATCGTTGTACACAGTTCGTTAGATATTCAAACAATGAGTTCATTAGCGCTGTAATCGGTGTGGTTGTGGACCGCCGTACGTGGACATTGGTGCGCAATATATACATGAATTCAGGACTCGATGGAGCGAGCCGGCACGAGTTATTGGTCGCAACGGTCATTTTTTTCAGCGCCTTTACCCTTCATTAATTACCTGTGAAAGTAAATTTTTGTTAAAGTAATTAACATCGTTTCCGTAAAAATGTAAAGCCTGTTTCCGAAAAATCGCAACATGTATTATATTTACGAGCATGGTTATGTAGGGGTTGTTTAATGGCTGCGTTGAACATTTTGTCTCATATAATTTATTTTGTTTGGTACCCATCTGACAAAACAGGAACTTTGATGCCTGTATTCACAGTTTAAAAGAAGCAACATTAAACATTCTTTTTAATATATTTTAAATAGGTTAGATGTAAATAGTCTTTATTTTGAATTTTTAAATTTTTTACCTATGTATTATATTTTTCTCTTACTTCATTGTGACTGATGCCGGGCCCGAATGGCTCGAAATATATCTCACTAAAATTTTATTTTACTTTGTTTTATGTTATTCTTATCATTTATAAAGACAAAAAAGTCAGTATTTAATATTTATTTACAGTTTAAAACTCGTAATTTTTGCACCAGTTTTTGCACATTTTTGCTATGACTTTCAAAGCGAACAGTTTTTAATAAAATATAAATTTGACTCTACTTTTCTTTGCGATTAAATATTGAAGAAAGAAAAGCTTTGTCCTAAAAGTTTTCTATTCCCATCACTCAGAAAACGTAAATGTTTTGGAAAGTAATAAGTCTATATGGTGACTTATGTTTATGTAACCAAATTCATACTGTAGACTCGGTAAGTGGTCAGGAGTAGGACCAAGGTCCAAAATGATGAAAAAAAATTATAATTTACGAACAACTCCGAGTCAGTTAGTATAGGAAGCCTAAATTTTATTTTGTGTGATTCACAAAAAGGGTCCTGCAACTTTGGTCCCCTGACCACTTACCGAGTATTCAGTATGAATTTGGCTATATAAACAAAAGTCACCTTAAACAATACTTAATTTTGGTTACCAAACGTCTACAATAAGTAGAAAATACCCTCGCACCCTTCAGGTTTTATGGCTACATTAGTTGCGCGAAGGTCATTTGAGGACGTGAAGTCGCTTCAGTATATAGTCAGTGGTTACAGCAGTCATTATAAGCTATTCGCAGGTACAGTTTAATATGTTAAAGTGGCGGTAGTTGTAAACATTATATTGGCGTGGATTCGCTGACGTCACGTGAAGTTGCGTGCTGTGAGCAGGACAACTTGACAATAATCGGGGGCTATTGTAAAACGCGCCTTTATTATTTACATCTATCCGTCTTATTGGACGATAGCTTTAACCCGAATTTTATGGGTTGTTTTAGGAAAGTTTGTTTTCTTAATTAGATGCTATTAGAATTTTATTTCCTAGAAATGCTGAAAAAGCTTTTGAATATCTAGAACGCGTTTCAAATTTCACTGTAAAATCTTTCAAAGAGATTTAATCAAACTTACTTTGAGTAAAATATGGTTTGTGTGAAAATCAACTGTCTCAGTCTGATTTCTCTTTGCCATGGAAATACTTAAAAGCTTATAAGGTACACACTCTTTCACTTTTTGCAGGTTCAGAGTTCAGTCCCTCGTTGACATATTTATTTAGGCCTAAGATTGTTATTTTCTTTTCAGATCACATACGGGAGTTTTCCTGCGGTAATCTCTTCTACCGCACCCTGTATATGAATGAAGAGAGAGATACGCTTTATGTCGGTGCTATGTAAGTACATATGTATAATAGACAAGTATATCCTGGTCCTCTAAAAAGGCCGCTTTGGATGAATCATATTATGATTCCGTTCTAATGCCGTCTCTTTTGGATGCGTGAAAAAACTCTGATTCCATCCTACTTTCACATCATTATGATTCACCCAAGTCGGCCTTTTTAGATCCCTTGCCCTCTTTTTTTTCTGTTATCTCATCATTGGTAAAAATGCACATTTTTAAGTGTGGTAATATGGTGCCTTGAATATAGAAATTATAACATGGTTAAGAAAGAAGTATATACTCTTGAAATTCTATTATCCTTTTAATTACCTATTCCGTTAGATTCATAACATTTTTGCTCCCAGTACATATAAAATGCAAGGACAAAATACACGAAAGAGCGAAATTCTTGTTCGAATTCTAAGTTCTGTAAAACAGCTAGGGGGGTGCGTGCGGGGCCACAAAAAACATATTATTGTTTGCGTGGAATTCCACAAAACGATTCAAAAATTGCAAAATAAAATCATTTGAACACGCCTATCACTAAGTACCTGTTACATAGGTATAGAAACGATTTTTCCAACATTTTCTGCATCGGTAGCACAGTTGGTTTAAGGCCACCAGACTCTGAATCTTGAGACCCAGGTTCAAATCCTGCCAGTCGAGCATATGCACCAATGAGTTTTTGGAATTTACATAGTATTTGTATACCTACTTAAAACTCACTGATGATAATGGAAAACATTGTGAGGTAAACCCCTAAAAAGCATGTATCTGTGTCCGAAGAATGACGATAAAGGCTCACCCCATATCATGTGGGATGTTAAGATCGTCGGTGAATAGAGGGTGTCAGAAATACCTCTGAGATCTCGGTAATAAATGTCGTGACGACACGTTAGTTTGTTTGTTGGTTTCTCAAATGTTATAAAAGCTCAATAGTAATTTTGACGAACCATTTTGTTTTGATGTAACGTAAATATAAATAATATAAATATACTGATAAATAAGATATACAAATATAAGGAAATCTCAAGATATATTTCGGGTCCGACCTGGACCCGGCATCAGTTGAGTATCTTAATTAAAATAAATAGACTTTGACATAATATAATAAAAGTACTTAGGTATATTATATATATTATTATGTATAGTACTTAGGTACTTTTATTATATATATGTCAATGTCTATTTATTTTAATTAAGATACTCAACTGATGCCGGGTCCAGGTCGGACCCGAAACATATCTTGAGATTTCCTTATATTTGTATATCTTATTTATCAGTATATTTATATATTTTTAAAAATCTTTAAAAGCTGTTATAGCGTATATAATTTAAAAAAATATAAATAATGTACACTGAGCATTAAGATGCCTGTATTTATTAACTTCACGAAACATATTATTATCCCAAAGCAAATGTACTGATTCAGTGTATTCGGGTCAATGCTAGAATTGGCATTAAAGTATGTTATTTGGAGGATAAGTATGTGTTACCATACAACCTTCGGAGCTCAAAAATCCTTCAAGTTCCAAGAAATAAAAATGCAAAGGTTGGAAGCAAAAGAAACAAAGTTGCAGTAACACGTTATTTATGAATCATGATTGCCTACCTCTACCTATAAGTAGCCGTTATCAGTAAATAATAATTTCGAGGACAAACTACGTCGATTTACCGGCGTCGAATGGTAGAACGACATGAAAGGCAATTTCATCTATTATTTCTGCAAACTTGATTCCCTTTCTTTTCCTTTTCTTTGACTGATTAGCCGTGATTTTCTAGAGTTTGCTGAAACGGCCAACAATAATCCAGTTCCCAAGAAACTTTTGGAGGACAAAGGTTTTCCTTCGGGCATTGTCAAATATTCCCGAATAAAATTCGAAATATCTCGACCGTAGAAACAAAAACTATTCACACCGTCTGGCTTATAAAAGTCCCAACATGAAGACAATGTTATGGCTTATTCCACAAGAGGTCATAAAAACCTATTTTACTCCAATAGGCATAGTTTCGAGCATATTCTACCTTTCAAGGGTCTTTCAGTGCGGCTATAAGGCCAACTTTTTTCCGCGCTAAAGAATTCTGAACTCCATGCGGGCAAGCGATTCCAAGTTATTTATACGGCTCGTTGACTAGCGACTTGAACAAAATAAAATAAAAGAATCATTGCGTTCTGCCTTTATTCAGAATATTTAAATACGTTTTCTGAGAGCGATAAAAACATGGTTCTGTATTCATTTGCTCGATTTCGGTATGAATTTTGGAGCTAAGTAAATGTACTAAAAGAAATAAGGTAGTTGTTTGCTTCATCGTGGTTGATGAATTCGGAATTTGAAGCATGTTGTAATTATTAAACCTGACTATAGTCTCGGAGAAAATATTTCTCCTTGGGCTCTTTGATGATTGAAGCATTGGAGAGGTGTCAATGGCTTCGTTATAAGTTGTAGAATGGTGATATTGCTTAGAGATCCATCCATCCATAAAAATTAAAAATGAATCTCAAAATGGACCATGGATCAAACGGGCACTGGCAGCCGCCGATCGGCGAGCTGCACGCGTTTGACAACGACGGTGAACGCCGCGTCATCGTCTAAAGAACGACACTCGCCTTGATAATGCTGAAATTGCACCGGTGAAACGGTTGGCATATAGTCAACAACAATCACACCTGAGTGTTAAAGCCCTATGTAATAATAATTTAACATCACTATTGAATTATTATTCTACAACTTATAACAATATTCTAAAGCTTATAACGAAGCCATTGATACCTCTTCCAAGCTTCATTCATCGAGGAGCCTACGGGATCTGAATTTTTCAACACCTGCACCCAGATTACTAGGTATCTATTTTCTTTAGAAATGTGTACCTACGATAACATACGAAATATATACCTACGACAACATACGCAAGAATACTTTGTCTGCACAAAGATTAATGATTGCAGATGAATTATTGTGTGACGTCCCAGATAAATAGATTTTCTTTGTGGTTCATGATAGAGTATTGATGGAGCTCCCCAAGATTTTAATGTAATATCTGTGTAATCATATAATATACTAGCTTTTGCCCGCGAATTTGTCAAACATTGATTTAATTTGTTGAGTTCTCGTTCTCGCTAAAACAATAATTAAACAACAGATAGCAGGCAAGTTCGTGGCTCAAATCCATCAAGTAAATCAACGACCATACTTTGACGCACGTCCAGAAGGGGCTTCTAAACTCGCGGGGGGAGGTGAAGAGTGTTGCTTCTTTACCCCTCGGCCACTGCTTCAGGCTTCGAGAGGCGCGTCAAGTGGTTCTTTTTGCGACGGCGCCGGTGGAGAGAACAAATGTATGAAGTTGTATAGAGCCAGCCATGGGTCGCCGCTCGCGCGTCTTGTCCTGCTTCGAGTGACTTGCGCTCTCGCGACGGCGGTGTGCGGGGAGGCGGGCGATTGAAACAGTGATCGAGCACACAGGACGAACCTAGTGTCGAGCGCTTTGAGCAGGGCAAAGCCCGTCGCAAAAACCGTCTGGAAGCGCAGCAAGAAGCGCCGCCAGAAGCCTGAAGCTGTGGCCCTGGCGTTACGGAGTAATCCCATCCCAATGCGAAAGTTTGGATAGATTATGGATGTAGTATGTTTGTTACTCTTTCACGCCGTAAGTACTAAACGGATTGGGTTGAAACTTTGCACAAATGTAGTTCTAAACCTGGAATAGGACAAAGGCTACTTTTTATCCTATAAAATAGTCCCAATGAGATAGCAATGGGATGTCAAGTTTCTATAAAAAAGTGATGTGTTACTCCTCCACGCCGTACCTACTGAAGCACTTGTACTGTTTCACACATTATTTCACTATTGCTCAACTTGTTTCGCCTTATCAATAGTGTGTGATTACACATCTGTGTAGCCCTATCCTTTCACACTAAATGGTGCTACGTGTATTTAAATTATGATATCTACTTTTACAATAGGTAATATATTATTATTGAGTCAGGTGAGTGCAGACAAAGTCGCGGGCAAAAGCCGGGGGACAGATAGATACTCTTTTAATTATTTTTCTGGTTGTAAAAATGGACTTCAATTCCATTCGTATCGGACGCTTGTAAGGACCCGAAGGCTGGCGCGTATCTTGGCCAGAGAAAATGTCTGGCCATTCAAAGGGGAAACGCTGCTAGCCTTCTAGGTACCCTTCCACATGACTGTGTCGATCTAGATAGGAATTTTTATTTAGTTTACTAGTTTATTTTTATTATAGGTTTTCAGTTTAGTGTTGCATTTTTTGTTTAAGATAAGTTTTATTTTATAAGTAGGTTTTCAATGTTATTAAAGTTTCATTTTGTTTCAATAAGATAATATGTAAATCTCTAACCTCTTTTGTTACAGGGATCGGGTATTCAGACTCAATATGACTGATATTAGTCAATCACATTGTGAGGTAAGTTATCAAAGATATAAGCTTATAGTAACTTAATTAACAAAATAGTGTTTTAAAAGTGCTATGTTTAGGTATATCTAACATCCGACCATTTCTACTTCCTCCTAAGATTTTCTGCTTCCTCCTAAAAAGTTCCGAGCTTCAATAATTTATTCAAGGCAAAAAAAAAAATTCTATCACAACTTTTTAATAAAATAAACTCAGTAAAACTCAACATTTTGAAAAATCCAAATAGTTATGATATTGTATCAGAAAAAAAAAATTCTATTACAACTTTTTTTTCTGATACATTATAATAACCATTTGGATTTTTCAAAATGTTGAGTTTTACTGAGTTTATTTTATTCCAATAATTTTGTTTTAACAGTTTTATAATGGTAAAAAAATGTGTATACACGAATGAGAATTTTATTTTCTGCTATAATAGATGGCGCCACTTATTTAAAAATAAGTTAAAGCATCTGCAGAACAAACAGCTGCAAAACGATTTCAATTATTGAGATAGGTATCTATTTTACATACATACATAAACTCACGCCTGTCTCCCAGAGGGGTAGGCAGAGACTACGAATTTTCATCTGCTACGATCAAGACACACCTCTTACACCTCTTCCACATCCACCAATCTAGTCATACAAGCTCTTCTATTCCGGGTACTTTTATTTCCAAGAAAATCTCTAACGAGGGCGGCGGAGCCCCGGGAAGAAGCTATTATATAATATACGAAAGAATATTAAGTCATTGTACATTATATATAAACAAGACTACAATAGTTATTTGTGTTACATGAGGCCCAAGTAAAGTTTTGTACGTCGAGGGAGTTACTTTGAATTCAGAGCAAAGCGAAGGATTTTATAGTAGAATTCTGAGCGCAGCGAGGGATTCTGAAGTAGAATTCTGAGCGTAGCGAGGAATTCCATGTACGCCGCCCGAGAACAAAATAACTGGGCCCCGAGTGAGAAATACACACTATTTTTCATCGCTACCTGTAAAAGAAAACGCTATGAGTACCTGTTATTTTGTGGTAATAATTGTTGCACCACATGAGCTGCATCATTTACTATGTTTTCAGAATATATCACTATCACTAAACGAACTAATTTTTAATTATCATTTGCACTAACTTAGCGAAGACTAGTGAGAAAGTTTCTGAGAAAAAAGAAATGAAAAGAAAGAAGAATAAACTGAAAGTTTTATTTTTCAGTGCGCATTGCCGCTTAACTTATTCGTAGTTTATGCGTTCGACCTCTTTGGTTATATGACGTTAATCTATCAAAAGCACAAATGCGGACCAATCAGAAGGGAGAAAGCGCAAACTCCCATGGGAATAAAATTGACTTTGGCTGCCGCTATCCTCTAAAGTCGTTTTTCGAATAGGTGTGATGAAAATACATTTATAATACAAATACGCGTATTATAAGTTTGATAAAAATATAGTTGAGCAATGTTGATGCAGTTTAAATTATTGGCTTCCAGATTTTCTTTGTTATAAGACGTACACATTTGAAACGTTATTTCATGAAAAATTGAATTAATTTTTGGTAGCTATCTTTAAATATGTATACACTTATTTATTTCACAATAAAACATAAGTAGGTAAATACCTGTCATTTAAAACATTATCATTATTGTCAATTACGTGTTATTATTTACTATAAAAAAATTAATGTGATTCAATAGATTTCTTTTTTCGAAATTGAAGCCGTCTCTATTCCTAAGGAATTAAACATTTGCTGCATCGAGTGAAATCGCATATTTTGGTCCCTACTACCACGCTTCCATCACAAAGTGCAATTTCATATTCATAATGATTTTGAAATTTTGAAATAATTTCCTTATGAAATTTAGAAATAATTTCCTTATGAAGTTTAGAAATAAATTAATCCTTAAAATAATAAATCTTTTCTTTCATATTAGTCACTGACGATATTTCAAAACGTGCTTGCGGCTTCCAACCGCAAGTCAAATTCCTGCCAACCAAGCGTTCTATAGCTAAATTAATTGTTGCAGCGGGATGCGTTATTGCTAGAAGCGAGTAACGTGGCTAGATGCGTCAGCAAGGGCAAGTCTGAACCGTTTGAATGCCGCAACCACATCCGTGTGCTGCAGTCGCTAGGAGATGGTGAGCGCCTCTACGTGTGCGGCACTAACGCGCACAGCCCTAAAGACTGGGTCGTCTATGTAAGTTCACATGTCAACCAATGCCACTGACCTCCATACCTCCTCCATATTACCACTGGACAGGCTGCCAAATATTTTTTGTGATTATTTGATTTACGCCATTTTGGCATTGTACGCAGCTACGATGTTCCATGGAACTGAAATTTTAGTGATGTGCGCAAGTCGACGGTGATGTGAATGTCAATAAAAAAAGAAGACGCTTTTTGCATTAAACGTTGAAAATGGTTCATGGGAACTTTGCCGGTGGCACTTCAAATCGGCACAGTTTATTAACTGTCATTTGTACCGGACACCCAGTAGTGGTAATAAGTAATATGGATGTCTATTAACGGAGCAAAGCTATTTAATAATTGACAGTCATTCCTTCGCAATAAATTGACGTCATTTTGTTACATACTTGAATTCAAAATAAATTTTGACTCGAAATTCAGTCTATCCTGTGGTCTCTGTAAATTAAAAGGAATTTGTATCTATTTTGAGATCATGATATAATTTTAAAATGTCTCATTGTTCAATTAGGGGCAAGCAATTAGTTTTATAAGCTTTAATTTGTCAACAGTTAAACCTAACTCATCTGCCGAGGCATGAGTACATCCCCGGAGTCGGCCTTGGGGTGGCAAAATGTCCTTACGACCCCGCGGACAACAGCACAGCGGTTTGGGTGACTCACGGGAACCCAGGTGAACTCCCAGCTCTCTACGCGGGAACCAACGCAGAGTTTACCAAAGCGGACCCCGTCATCTTTCGAAACGATCTCTTCGATTTTCGAACGGGTCAAAAGAAGTTCAATTTCAAGAGAACACTGAAATATGACTCCAAGTGGTTGGACAGTAAGTTCCGTTTTCAAATGAACTTTAACTTGTTAACTTTTTATTCAGCTGATTAACTGTCTTTCTTGTTTTTTTGTAGAAACGAACTTCGTTGGCTCCTTCGACGTCGGGGAGTACGTGCTATTTTTTTTCCGGGAAACCGCAGTGGAGTTTATGAATTGCGGTAAAGCGGTTTACTCAAGAGTGGCCAGAGTGTGCAAACAAGACACGGGCGGAAAGCACATCTTGAGCCAAAACTGGGCCACGTATTTGAAGGCCCGCCTCAATTGCAGTATCCCGGGAGAGTTTCCCTTTTATTTTGATGAAATTCGTAAGTACTATAATGATAAAACAGCTTGTTTCTCAAATATACCAATACATACTCGTAGTTGATGCCTGTATCATCTGTCCCTATGGTGCACAGAGAGCGTTTACCAAATGCCCGGCGACTCGAGTCGGTTCTACGCCGCGTTCACAACGGGCGCAAGCGACGGACTAGTGGGCTCAGCCATCTGCACTTACACTATGGAAGACATTCACGAAGCCTTTGCCGGACGGTTCAAGGAACAGGTATGTGGAAACACAATATCCATGAGCAAAAGTAATAGTACATTGTTCACCAAAGGAAGAACGGGGACGATTACCAACGAGGAGCCTCAATACACATGGGTTGGGAATCGCACTTTCTCCCGAGTGATACATAGTGCTTTATACTACACCTGCGAGGAAATAGTATAATTTAACTTTTACTCAAGATACAATAAAAGAAACCGACTGACTCGCGTGCGATTGTCACTTTTTATTTCCTTCTTATTTTTAATTATGTACAGGAAAAGCAAGTGGCCAGTATAATTTTTCGAGTTTTATGTAAGAGTTCACAAAATAATACTGGCCACTTGGCCACTTGCTCATTCTTTATGTTATTAAAAAAAAAAACAGCACGTTAACAATGGATTTGCATATACTTTTTCTGCCCGCTCAAGCACGTTAACAATGAATTTTCATACACTTTTTCCGCCCGCATATTGACATATATGACATAATGACGCATATGACAGTAATGACGTATTTTCTGCATCGTTTTCAAAAAGTAAGAAGGTACTTTCCGAGTAGGTGTAGTATAAAATTATAAACGAGAGGGACGGAATAAAAGTATAAACTGCTGAGTAAACTATGAAAATACCAGTTAACATTTTGATGACAGGCAACTTCGAGCTCGGCGTGGCTGCCAGTGTTAAGAGCGCGCGTGCCAGAGCCGAGACCTGGCACTTGTGTCAACAACACAGAAGCGCTTCCTGATAACGTCCTCAACTTTATAAGGTAACTTCGCTATTACACTTCACGTCAATCCGAAAATTAGTTTAATACTCGACACAAACCAGTGTATTGACGAGGTCAATCTCATATAAGCCCAGGGCCGTCTTTGGCCATGCAGGGGCTCGGGGCAAACTGAGTTTGAGGGGCCCTTTTGATGAAAACATCATTGTGGTGTGTTTTTGTTGGTTATATTTAATGAAAATATAAGCTAAGCTATGTGTA
Organism: Ypsolopha sequella; assembly: GCA_934047225.1. Taxonomy (NCBI): domain Eukaryota; kingdom Metazoa; phylum Arthropoda; class Insecta; order Lepidoptera; family Ypsolophidae; genus Ypsolopha; species Ypsolopha sequella. Next base: position 16,142,902 of record OW203985.1, read on the forward strand.
AATTTAAAATATTGATGGAACCGTAAATAATGGTGTCGATTCGGCGCAACACAACTGACAAGACTAACCATATTTTGAGCGTCCCGTCTTTGTCTTTTCGATACAGAAAGAAAAGGACAGAACGCTTAAATTAAGTTTAGTCTTGTCAATTAAGTCAAGTTGTGTTGCGCCGAATCGGTGTTAATATGAACTTAAATTGCGCAAATATAATGAAAAACAAATTGTTGCAAGACCATCCGAACGAAAACGTTAAATAGATGTGGCTATTTTATTTCTATGTATTTGTGCATGTTGTTTATTTCTGCCTTATTTGGTGTAAATATATGAAAATTATCATTTAATAATGTTGAAACTCTGAGGGCCCGTCAAACCGGGGGCCCTGGGCTAGTGCCCCCTGTGCCCTTCTGGAAAAGACAGAACTGTATAAGCCAACTATGTCACAAAATGTTCATGAAGTTTCCATAAGACATTCGCTTTATTGGAAAATGTGGATTGATTCATCTTCCATTCCCCTCGAGAAAGCTTTAATCTTAACAAGCCGTGTGACCTCACATTAGTTGTCGCGAGCGAGCGTCTCGGCGCGCCGCGTGCGTTCCTTAATTGGGTCACATGCCTTAATTGACGACGCGGTGCGAAATTCGTACTAAATTTCCTTTAGCCCCATCTCTATCCCACCTACAAGTAAAGCTCTCAATCTCATTGAGTAATTGTAACATAGAGCGGAATTGCTTCCTTGTAATTTAACGGAGCTTGTTTATCGCTAATTTAAACTGCTTGATACTTTAACGTGAAATCTGGTTGCCAGGTCTCATCCACTCATGGATTCTGCGGTGCGACAGGAAGGCGATGCGCCGGTCTTCTATCGGCGAGATTTGGTACTCACCACTCTGGTAGTGGACAAGCAATTTGTGGATATGTTGGGTGCTGATATCACTTACACAGTCCTATATGCCGGCACTAGTAAGATTATTTTGTTATTGTCCTAACTTATATTTTAAACAAGGAAATTAATGTACACTTTTTAATACTTGTACTGTAGAGATGACATTAAGCTATTTTAGTAGTACTAAATTAATCCCTATAGTTAAGATAGGTACAAAGTCCTATGTGTATAGGTTGATGTGATTTATAGTGTACAATGTTATACATGACATCTCATCTCATCTAATTGATTATTTGTTTGTTTATTTATTTACATCACTGTTACTCTATAGCGTAGTCAAATTCTAGGCTTTATTATTATTAACATTGCAAAGTATTGCCATTATCTATCATTCTTATTGTTTAATATTTAGTTAAGGGGGTATATAGTCAAAATTGACACTTTTTTAAGGTGAATAACTGTTGTTCAAAAGAAGTCCAAAGTTAAATAAAGTATAACAATTTTGGGACCTATTTCTAGATTTTGGGCTATCAGAAACGCAATTGGAGGAATTTCACTCGATAGAAATAATTATTGAAATGAGGTAAATTTTCCCCGATTCCGTCCCCCTCGCAATGCGGGTCTTTCCGCCTGGAGTAACGGGGACCTTTGCACGGTCGATATATCACCTTAAGGGCATGGGTGTCGCGAGATTAAGCACTTCATTTTACATCAAGTAGAACTGAACTCTCTGATGTTTCACGCTCTGAGTCAACCGACCACCGAAATATCAGAGTTTCTCTCGAAAAGCTGAGTTTTCATTAAATAACTCTGCTTCAAGTTGAAATAAAACACGATTTCATCGAACTAGCTAGACATCTTTCAAACAATTTTTATTAAGATACAACCAACTAAATTTTGAAATTGATACTCAAGAAATATCAATAAGAATTCTAAACTTGAGTAAAATAGAGGGTTACAAAAGATTTTATTTACAGTAACAGATTAATCAATTGACGAGGTTTGTTCAAACTTACTTCATAAACGTTACAAGTTTTTTATTATCTTCTTGCAACTAAATCATCCAAAGTCTGTCATTTTACTTCTATTTGCGTCATATGAATTAAGCACGTCATTTTGCATTAAGTAGAAGTGAACTATATGACATTTCATTATAAATATAGCGCGCTCTCAAAAAGCGCGTGTTCAACTTAATTTTTTTTTGCACTTTTCAAATGTTAAACATTCTGGGTGTGCTTTATACTAAAATCACTTATTTTATCATGCAAAGTTTCATGATCTAATTAAAAGTTTTAAATGAATACTGGCTGATGCAGTATTGTTGATATAACACAAGATCATAAGAAGCAATGTGAGGTAATATAAACTCGTGGAAAACCGGCTTCAGCTAAAAACGGCGGCGCACGCAGTAAACTTTTGCATCATGTTTTCACTACCGCCACTGTACTTCGCTAGTTTACTTAGTCTGTGTTTTCTAATTCAAACATGTTTTTCGTGATAAGTGTGTTAGTCATTGTTGTTGTGTCTAATGTATTTCTAATTTTAAAAAAAATGGGCCATAAATGATTAATATTTGTTTAGGTGAAGGTGAAGTATACAAGATAGTGCAATGGCCGGGCGGGGGCGCGCGTGTAGCTGACGTGTGGCATGCTGCCGACGGGGAAGGCGTGCGTGCTTTAGCCATTTCCCGCAAAACACACGCTCTGTACGTGGCCACAGACAATCGGTTGAGACAGCTGCCTTTACGTGCTTGCTCACATAGGTAAGGCGTTTGCGATAAAATTTATATTAAACAGCTTTAGCTTTTTTTATCTATACTCAGTATAATTACAGAATCGAAAACCATTTCTATATGATAAATGTATATATAGGTACCTACAACATATATACCTATACAAGGTGACTTTTTGATCATCGTCCAAATTCATACTGGTGGCTTAGTAAGTGATCAGTATCATGGATCAATAACAATTTTTGTAAAATTCGTAAAATGAAATTTCGACTCCCCATAGTGATTCACTCGGAACTGCGGGCCTATTATGTATCTCAAGTTGCCTTCTGTACTGGGTGCCTATCATCAAAAACATAGATATACCATCGAATTCCAATTTTCTAAGGATATGTTCACACTTCAAGTGACGACACAGATTGTTAATAGTTCAATACCCACTAAAGGCAATTTTGAAATTTCAGTTTTTATCTATGTTTTTGATGATAGGCACCTAGAACAGTTGGCAACTAAAGATATAGAATAGGAAGTGAATTTCTATGGGAAGCCGAAATTTCATTTTACAAATTTCACAAAAATTGTTATTAATTCAAGATACTGATCACTTATCAAGCCTCCAGTATGAATTTGGACGATGATCAAAAAGTCACCTTGTATATGGGCCTGACCCCCCGTCGCACCTCCCTAGTAAATAGTTGATTTTTTTTTCGTGATTCTATGGTTGGCTCCATAGTAAAAGTCGTTCGTATATTCGAGTACTCTATCACTAGTTTCCGGCTTCCGCAACTTCATCTTAACGCCCAGTATAGTATCAAAAAACAATGAAATAATATGCATAATCTCGTCGTTTTTTCTGCGTTCTGATTGGTTGAATTTCATTTTGTAATTTTTTTCTGATCAATAAGCGGTTGATACTTTTTCGAGGCTGGTCAATCAAAATAGAAATACACGAGTGTCTTAATGGTTAAATAAGCGCAGTTGCATACAATATCAATCTACGATCCATGAAATATATCTTTATGTCGCAGATAAATTGTCAAATCCGTGAAATTATAATTTCACTAGGTTAGGTTAGATTAAAAAAACGTAACCTAAAAATACCGTGAAAACTAACTTTTTATAACCTATATATAAAATAAATATTGAAGATAACTTATTTGTTTTTTATTCAGTTTATATTATATATTTATATAAAAACACTTATTAGAATAATAGTTCCAGATATATTTCGACAAATAGTCGGCTTCAGTGGAATTTTATACAATTAAATATTATTTTAAAATGTCATAAAATGAAGTCATTTTATGACATTTTAAAATAATATTTAATGAAGTCATTTTATGACATTTTAAAATAATATTTAATTGTATAAAATTCCACTGAAGCCGACTATTTGTCGAAATATATCTGGAACTATTATTCTAATAAGTGTTTTTATATAAATATATAATATAAACTATATATAAAATACAGACACATAACTTTCTCGATTTCATGATTTTTGTGCAACCGATTTCACGAGTTTTTCAGCAATAAGTTATTGATTGCTTTATTATATAGGCACTTACGAGTGTATATTTTACATATTTTACAAAATGTATAGTTTATTATTAGTAAAGGTGTTCTGTAAAAACGTTAAGGGGAAACGATTCGTTTTAAGTTTATTTGCCCATTTATTTACAACGTAATGCATATAATAGCAATATTTTGCTGGAAAAGCCCAACTGACATCGCGAAATGCCATAAATCAAATTTGCAAAGTTATTTGTGCACTTTGTACCCAGCGACTGATGTTTAACCTTAAACACACTGTCGTCCAGGGTTTGCGTAATAACAGAAGTACGTGCTACGATCCCATAGTTTTCCCGCTTTGTAGATTCGTAAAGCTGTAGTCTGAATGAAAACGCGTCTGGGCATTTTGTGTTAAAAATCAGTGTTGCAGAAGAGAGAGGTTTTATTTTAGTTACTTAAAAAGCAATAAATAAAATACTTATTCCGTAAATTTAGAGTGTGGAATTTAAGGCGATATGCAAAAAAATACGGGTGTTTCTTTTCTGTGTATTTCATGAAATACACGGAAAAATGTAATAAATTTCTGGTATATGCATTTTGACTATATAATCTAGGGTTTTGAAATTGGAAAATATGTTTGGATAAATTTTCCCCGATAGAAATTATTGTTGAAATGAGGTCTTCAAACACACTTTTTCTCCTCGTTTGACGAATAGGAACCATATACAGAAATCAAACATATTTTATTAGGTGTGTTTCAACAACATCTAGAGATTTGATATTTGAAATTTTGCTAGCTATTTTAGTTTTTTTAATAAAAATATAAAACCAACTTTTTTCCCTTTTGCCCTGAATCCTTCACTCTCGCACTGCGCGATTTTTCGCTTGGAGTGACAGTGACAAAAATAAAATTCGCATAGCCTCTTAATGTTTCCACAACAATATTCTTTATATAATTTGATGATACTTTTAAGGCTTTTATATTTTTTCAAATCGACATTTAGATCTTGCATACCTGCGTCAGTAAATAAGCTATTATTTTGATGAAATAGTATATTATCTGTTTAACAAAAACGCGAATAGAGAAATTTGGCTCGATAAAAATATTTATTGAAATGAAGCCCTTTTCGACACCTTTTATCCTGGTTTGACAATTTGGAATTACATATGGACTGCGATTATATTTTTTTTGATGGATTTTAACAGTACCTAGGGGCCCTATTATATATCTTTAGTTGCCAACAAGACTGGGTGCCTATCATTAAAAACATAGATATACTATCGAATTCCGATTGTCTAAGGATATGTTCGCACTTACAGTGACGATACAGTTTGTAAAATAGTTCAATACGTTACGCACTAAAAGCTATTTTGAAAGTTCAGTTTTCATCTATGTTTTTGAAGAAAGGTAGCCAGTCCAGTTTGCAACCAAAGAAACATAATAGCGGGGCTGGTTAAATGATATTTAAAATGTACATTAAAATGTACTTCAGTACATTAAAAACCGACTTTTTGCTACTCTTACCCGCATCCGTCCCTCTCGCACTGAGGGTTTTTTCGCATATAGAGTAAGAGGGACGCTAAAACATTTACATATCACCTTAATAGCTTTGTAAGGCTTTAAACCTACCTATATTTACGTTCTACACGTTGAAGGTCTTATCCATGCACACGTCACGTAAAAATAATGACAAAATCATGAAATTTATTCAGATATCATTTATTCTCAAATCTTCTACAATAATCTTATCTGGTTAAATTTTGTGAAATGATTTTATTTTGTTTTTGAAAGTAGTTACAATTTTATGATGTCGTCTAAAATACTTTACTAGAAAATCATCGTTTAGCGTAGTCAAACTTAAACAACTTAGAAAAGAACTATTAATCAGTCAAATAATAAAAAACTGTATTTAAAAATTATTGTTAACATATATCAAATCGTAACTTATCGAAGAAATTTTTCGACGAATTTATCGGAAATTTTGACGTGTCTTTTATTTTAAACTCTCGATAAGTTTCGATTTGATAAATGTACTTCAAATATTTTTTTTATAAAGTTTTCTTATTATTTGACATATTAATAGTTTTGTTAAGTGGTTTAAGTTTGACAACGACACGACGACATTTTTGTAGAAAAAATATATTTTAGAGGTGGTCGAAAGTCGAAATAATACAATTGTTTACGTAAATAAGTGTTTAAACACTTTAAATAAGAAAAAAGTAACCAGACAAGTTTTGAGAATAAATGATATCTGAATAAATTTCGTGATTTTATCATTTTTAGGGTTCCGTAGTACCTAAAAGGTACAAAAGGAACCTTATGGTGAGACTCCGTTGTCCGTCCGTCCGTCCGTATGTCACAGCCTCATAACTTTAGCACCGTTAAAGATAAGTACATAAAATTTGGCACAAAAATAGCATTAATTTTCCTACATATTAGGGTGTAAAAATATATGAAAAATTTTAGATCGTTCAAAATATTTCCAAAACAAAAGTGAGAAAAATAAAAAATATTAGCCTAAAAACACAATATGGGTATCAAATTGTAGATATTAAAAAGTTGATTGTAAAAATATATACTTATACTATACTTACTGGCACTGGTTTCGAGAAATCTTGAAAAAAACAAAAATATGTATGCCCCCCCCCCCCCCCCCGTTATCTCCGAAATTGGTAGACAGAAAATTATAAAAAAAATGTCAATTGTAGATCATAACTGGCCAATTACAGGAAAATTATAGCGATAAGAAAAAAAACAGCACTAATGAGAAATATAAAAAAAGAAGTAAAATAAATAAAACAGATATTTATAAAAATACAATATGGGTATCAAATTGTAGACATTAAAAAGTTGATTGTAAAAATATATAGTTTGGCTATATTTAATTGCATCTATTTCGAGAAATCCTTGAAAAACCATAAAAAATTGTATGTCCCCCCCCTTGTCTCCAAAACTGGTGGACCAAAAAATAAGAAAAAAATTATGATAATATGTGTTTACGTAAAGATTACAGGAAAAATAAAGCGGTCGAGAAATTCACAAAAAAAGGGTAAAATTATATTTATAATCCACAATACGGACTCGCGTACCTAGGAGTCTGACTCGCACTTGGCCGGTTTTTTTCGAGACCGTCAACGTATAGAACGTAAATATAGGTGGGTATATATTAAAAGTAGCATCAAAGTAAATAAAAAAAAAATGTTTCGGAAACCTCAAACTCTTCACTCTCAATCAACGTAAAATGTATTTTATTTATTGCTTTTTAAATACCTAACTAAAATAAAATCTTTCTTTTCTGCAAGAACACTGATTTTTAGGAGACCGGCGGCAGCGCCTGACGAATCATTTACAGTGACAAAAACTGTGGACTTTTTTATGACAGTTACATAAAATATAGATATAGATAGATATAGATCTAGATAGATATAGATAGAGAAATGTATATTGATGGAATAATTTACAGGTACGATAGTTGCGTTCGTTGCGTTCTTGATCCATACTGCGGTTGGGACAAAGAAGTCGGTGCGTGCCGTCCATATACGCCAGGGCTTCTTCACGACGCAACCAATTCGACTCCAGCGTTGTGCGAAGCCAGCGCACCTCAAAGAACGATCAGAGCCGGGTATGGCCAGAGCGTCCATTTGGCTGCTTTTGCGAGAACGCCCGAAGCGCTGAAAGATCAGCACGCAGTTTGGTATCATCATTCGAGGGAAAAGGGACGTTACAAGATTAACGTCAAGTAAGTTTCATTTCAATATCAGGTTTTAGCTACATTTGTGTTAAGGGTTTCTAATAGAGTTTTATGTGTTTAGTTCAGAACATGTGCTGCAGACATCTGAGCGAGGGTTGGTCCTTCTGTCGGTAACAGAGTCGGACAGTGGGCGGTACGAGTGCTATTTTGGCCCCACCCTCCTCGCGTCCTACAATTTAGAGATAGACACACACAGGTTAGTTCCACCGCCAGTAACAATATATTGGACAAATTTAATTTCCTGATCATGTAAACATCTTTTCACAGATGTTGTAGAGTGCAGGCCGTTATACCGTCATTTCATACTAGGGCGTGTAAATACGGTCAGATTGATGGGCCCATTACTCACTATGATATTGTTTGCAGATGTACCCAGCCGAGCAAGTCTCAGGAGTACAAGCAGGTGTACTCGGACTGGTGCCACGAGTTCGAAAAGTACAAGAATGCCATGAAGGCGTGGGAGTCCAGACAAATGGTGAGTTTGTGGGCCCCATTTATGACACGATTCACGATTCGTTATGACGAAAAAAGAACAAATACTTAAATATTTGATGTCGTGATTATTTATAATAGTAGGTGAAAATGTCGAAAAACGCTGGTGTTAAAGATACGTAACTACCGAAAACTTTTAAATGACCGCTTATTATTTTCCGGGCGAGGAATATAATTAATTGTCTTTCTTGTAATCCTATTAAATTATTCAGTAATGGAATTAGCATTGCGGATAAAAAAAAACATAAAAAAGCGTTTTAATTTGATTTGATTTGATTTTTTCTTAAGCCTAAGAAGCTACGATCATATTGATTGCCGTTAGTTCAAGAAAAATAAAAATAACCCCCGAAATTTTAGCAAATTTATTCTCGTCTTGTCAGTGAAATTCAGCCGGCACTACGGCCTTCATTTTTATAACTTCCATTCATTACGTCCTCTTCTTTTCGATCTCTGGATTGAAACAAATGGTTATGCTAATTCTGATCGTGAACTTTCAGCAATGCTCCAAGAGCCTGAACTCCTCGAGTCAACAGAACGCGATGCCGAACGAGATCGTCGCCTCACTGCGGTGATAGAGCACAGCTCCTAGTGATTAATGAAAGATTATACAGACCCCGCTTTTCATCCATAAACTATCCGATATTTAGGGTGCGACCGCCTTGCTCTTTTCGTGATGACTGTTACGTTTTGTCATGGTATAAAAAAAGTGATTGGTAACTCAGTTTTTTGAAGTACACTGAAAACAAATATGGTTGAAAAAATGAAACGGCACTTCTAGCATTTATACGCGGCAGCAAGACTAATATCCGTTCTTTAACAATCCGTTTCTTATTTTAAAATCAGCAGAGCAGTACGAATTTTTTTTTATTCTCTTTTACGGATGACGGACTCGACGGGAAGTGCCCATGTTTTGCTGAGGGGTAATCGGGTACGGAACGGGGATAGATAATGCACTGAAGGGATGATCTGTTATAATACATTTGTTGCCCGTTCACGTCGTTTCATCGTAATGGATGACTGACTTTGCTTCTACTTTCTTTGCTGACTGTACGGTTCATTTGAAACTTTGTGCAAGTTCTGTTTTTGTTTGTAGGCAATCAGGAATATCGGATAGTTTTGAGGGAGCGCATATTGTTTAGCTGTTGTTTTCAAAAGTGACTGAAATGTTCTGATATTTTTGTTTGTGTAGATTTTGGATTTGAAGTTTCAACGTTATAATCTGAATGCCGATTTTTGTGTAATTATATGTTTAGAGGAGAGAGTTATGTTTAAATGTTTATAGATATTAATTAATTGCAAATCCCGCCTCATTGCGATTGTCTTGACTATGGACGTGACTCCACAAATACAAAATGCTGTGATACCAGTTTATTGTTGGTCTTTATTGTGCTGTCGAGATATTGTATGGGAAAAAAACGTCCTATATCTCATGCTCGAGAATTTATAATGAGTAATAAAAGGAGGTCATTAAAAATCGTAGCTCGTAGCGACGCAATAATTAAATAAAATGTAAATACTTAATCACAATTAATGAGATATAAAAATGCATTATATAAAGACACATATAATTAATATTGTATAGTCGTATATACGGATTCTGAGAGCTCATTAAAGTTAATGTTAACCTACATAATATGTCATGAGTTTTAATGACCCCGGCTTGAGCATTACTTATGTCAGTGTTTTTCAAACCCTTAGGGGTTCGCCAGTTGATCGTAGGGGATTCGCGAAAAGATATGCGTTATGCTGGCTGACTGGCTAGCTCGTGCTTACAACACATCTTATGTGCAAGTGGGTTTTCACACTTGCATGATAAAAACAAATGCTGAGTCTGAATTAAGATTAAAACTGAGCAAATTTGCTCCTAAACTCGACTCAATTTGCAACAAGAAACAAGCCCATCTATCACATTAATTCATTAACAATATAATCCTCTTTAATTAAAATCAGGGTGAGTTGACATCATAAATATTTTGAAAACGGTGTAAAGGTTTAAGTGAATGAAATCAGTTTTTTAAATATTTATATTGCTCTTTGTGACGTATTATCTTTTATTTAAATATAAAGCCTTCTACGGTGAGTTTTTTTTTAAAGGGGTTCGCAGTCGTCTTGGAAATATAGAGGTATGTGGGGCTACAAGTTTGAGAAACCCTGAGTTAGATAATAAATTACTGAGCAATACAAATGCCAATTTAGCTCTAAGCATATTTTTATTGAAGTTGCTTATTTTTATTATGACAGGACTTTTATCGTAAATCATTGATTGAAGAAAATTTTGTTAAAACAGTAATTTTTAGTGATTTGGGAGTTTTAAGTATGTGTAATAAATGTAAGTCCAATATCATTGCTGGTCGTTTTTACATTTTGGTATTTAACATAAGTGTAATTTAGGGTTAAATGTCAGTCGCTCGGCACAAAGTGCACAATTTTACTTTGTTTTTCTTTTTAAGAAGTTAAAAGTGAAAAACATATTGGTCTATGGCAATTCACGCCAATAGTTCAGTATATGTAAGGTTTATGAATGAACAGCTTAAAATTTAATGCACAGTTAGCCATGATTTGGTCGAAACAAACTTAAAATAGCATTTTAAGCTTGGTTGGACAAAATCGTGACGAATTGTGCATTTTATTTTAAACTGTTGATTTATAAACCTAACGTATACTGAGCTATTAGCGTGAATTCCACAAACCAATATTTATTTCACTTTTAACTTCTAAATAAAAAAAAAAACAAAGTTAAGTTGTGCACTATGTACCGAACGACTGACGTTTATCCTTAATTTAAAATTCAAGCTTGCATAAATAATCTTACCAGTTTTAAATTTTACTTATTATCTAATTAAAGAAAAAAAACACAATTTCCGTTATTGAAACTAAAGAGTTAACTGTCTCAGACATTTAAAAAAATTCGTCCACAGCTGATGTCTGTGGTTTACAGTTATAATATAAACGCCAGGGTTCCGTGTTAATTACGATATTTTAAATAAAAAAACTGGCCAAGTGCGAGTCGGACTCGCGCACGAAGGGTTCCGTACCATTATCTATAAAAACGGCAAAAAAATCACGTTTATTGTATTCGGAGTCCCCTTAAATATTTATTTTATTCTGTTTTTTAGTATTTGTTGTTATAGCGCCAACAGAAATACATCATCTGTGAAAATTCCAACTGTCGAACTATCACGGTTCATGAGATCCTGGTGACAGACGGACAGCGAAGTCTTAGTAATAGGGTCCCGTTGGTTTGCCTTTAGGTACGGAACCCTAAAAACAATTAAACTAAACCATCATGGAGAGTGAGACTTTAGATCTATCATCAAGTGCTGTGGACGGATTCTATAATGTATAATTGCACATTGCAACCAGTTACTACAGGATAGACATGTAAAACGATGTATTTGGTCTATCAAAAAGCAGCTATAACAATAAAGATGACCGAAATATAATGCAAAAATTGCGATGAGATTAAATCTTGAATTAAATGCACTTGTACCAGTTAGTTTCACTATTTATTTTCACATATTTTTTTCCCAACCGGTTTCGGTTACCAATTTAAGAGGAGGCCTTCCTTTTTCAACAGTTTTTGAATCTACCACACTGAATCTACCACAGACGCAATCAATATGAAACTTATATATATGTTTTTTCAAATCTTTATCTTTACGTTGTACGTAGCGTTACCTAATTGATAAACTTTCGCTCGATAGATTTTATTTTTGAAATTAGTCTCTTTTTGAGTGTTTTTTTGGTTTTGTGTTTAATCCATTCGATTTTTATGTGTCACATTTTACTATCAATACGAAAATCTTGTTTATTAACCAACGTATGTTCAGAAATTACTTAAATGCGATATTGTAATTTTAGTCGATTTTAATCTTAAAATTAGACTCGTTCTGAATCGTTCCGCGTGCATTTTGGCGCACGCGATTTTTAACTTTATGGACGTTAGTCTACGGGTTATAATTGCAAATCCGCTGTGTGGAAGGAAGGCCTCGTCTTAACCATTATTACAGATGTTACGGAAAATATACATTTATATTTTATGAATTTGCATATAATTCAAGATGTGTTTCCAGTTTCACCAAGTACCGACAATCGCAAGTATAAATTTTGTTATGAGATAAAATTTTAGGGTCACTTTCGGATGTCGAACCCGAATTTAGCAGAGGTTCTTTGTTAGTGAGGCATTTGATTGGTTTATGTTTTGGAAATCTCGCTAGTATAGTGCCTTGTGAAGCAAGCTTACGGTATGATAAATTGTAAAAGAAATTATTTATTTATATTTGTGTAACATAGGGAGTCTTGGAAATAACACAAATAAATAGTTTTATTGAAATTTAAGGAGTTCATTGATTTGATATATCAAAGCAATACTAATTCATTAAAATATTATAAAACAGTATTATATAAAATATATTTTGCAAAATGTAGCTAAATAGTGCAAAATATTTGACGATCGAATACGATCTCTCTCGTATAAATTTCGAATTATGCACCGAAACCAATATTTGTGTGACTTTTATTTTTAATTTAAATTGTAATTACGTACTCCTCTTTCTCCACAATCCGTTGTAAGTATAAAAGACTGTAAATAATTAAAAAGGAAAATATTCGTAGAAAATACGCATGTTTATTGTAAATGAACTATGTAAGCTAGATATGTAAGCGATTGTTTTATAAACGAAACACAAAAATAAAATAAATTATTTTAGAGCTACTGGTTTTTTTTAACACAATTAATACAACAACAACTTTAGAAGTTTGGAAATTGTTTTATCTTGAAAATCATTATAAGTATATTTAACTCAATTTCAATAAAGACAAGTAGAGCCGGTTAAATCTACACAATAGACAATAATAAGATCAAATTAATTGCCTATTTTTAAGGTTTTCAAACATTCTTTAAAGATACTAGAATTTTTTAAATAAAATTCTCTTCTACTGTAATTTTTTATTCCGGTAAAACAATAAATACCTACTTATGAAAATGTTCTGGTACTGGTAAAACATGTTGATTACGTCATTTTCATAAATCCTTTTGGACATTAGAATAAAATCATACAGATGGGTAGCTAAAAGACGAATTTGAGACTTATTACATTTTTTATAGGACCAGCCGCCATCTATTTTTATTGCCGCCGACATCCTTATACATGCGAGTATAACGTACGAGCAATTTTGCAATTATCGCAGATTCGAGAGCAAATTTTGTCACTTCTCGATCACAAGAGGCTGAGTTTTAAAATTTAGTCACATCTACACCAAAACAACACAATCAAAGCTGTGGCTCAAAAGCTAAAAGGCCATACATCAGCCTCGTGACAACTCATACCTTTTTTTTAGCCATTACTTACAGTAAACATTCCAAAGGTTTCCGCACAGAGACAAAGAAAAAGATTAAAACAGTGTTGATGGTGTGTCACTCGCAGTGATCCCTCAGGACAAAATTAGACATCTCCACAGTGAAACCTTTATTCGACTAATAGCATTTTAATTTTCCCCTTAATTTCAACATTAACTGTTCACAATAGCGCTTCTTTATATCTTTTTACGAGCAATGAAAACGCAATTTCGGTATCGCGAGTTGCGGATGACTTAAGTCGGAGAACATCTCGAATTTAATTACTAAAGGGTGTCTTAAATTGGTGACTTCGTTATAATGGCCATAGTTAATTCGCAAATTAATAGAAATGTCGTTAACGTATATATTTGATTCGGTAAAGAAAGATATTAACAAAATCACATTCCACATTGCAAAGAAACTAGAGTCAGGATTGTGTTTAGCGAGCCGATGTGTCCTGTCGATGAAGTATAGTTTAGCTATCCTTTTTTAATCGAGTTTATCACAGTGTAATTAGAGCTGCACTAGCTCGTGTCAACTGCCATGAATCATGCTCCATACACGGGTGTAGGCAGGGTTGCCAGATTGATCGGAAAATCCGGGAATGCCTCGGAATTTTGCGTCCAGTTCAGTGTCCATAATTACAGTTAAGTGTCCAGAAATTCCCAAATACTAGCTTTTTTTCAGAACAAACAATAATAATTCTATTGTTATTGCAAATCTGAAGAAAATAGTTGGTTATGTTTTGTCAATTATCATCAGTCAACTCAACTGCATATTCGTATCAATTTTGAACAGTCTTGCTCAGAAATTTTATCAATTTTACAAAGCAATGACGGAGAAAATTTTGTAAAAATGGCAAATTTTAGCGTTAAACATTTAATAAAAGTAGTTGAATAATATTTAATTTAATTGCTATTTCTATGATACAATTTTTAGAGAGTAATTTTCATATTATTTTTCTCTTTGAAATTACCGAGTAATTTTTTAAATGTTATTGTATCATCCGATCAATAGTTTGAGCTTTGGAACTTGGAGTCCACCAACCAACTCAGAAAATAAACCTCTATCTGGCAAGCCTAGGTGTAGATCTATCTAGGGCAGGGTGTAGGAGTTTGGAAAATGTGACCAAAACTGAATCTGATGCGTAAATTATACAACATCAAATGAGTAAATTGATTTCAATAAATTTATGATACCAAATTTAATGGTGTAATATCGTTTATTACATCCCCCAAAAAATCATGAGCCACTTGAAATAAGGTGCCGCCTAATGGGGGGATGGGTTAAATGCGCCAATATGTTGTTATTTTTGCCTTACATTTCTTAAAAAATGATATGTTTGTCAAATTTATTAGATGCTTATGGATGATGGTTAGGTGATTTAAGTATAAAAAGATGCGTGATCCTATGGACTATACTATTTTTGGTGGGATGCAATGGTGGTATAAAACGCAAAAAAGTAGGTGGATATATGGTGGATATTTAGCAGCTGAAAAGCTGAAAATCAGAGGTACTCATCTTAACGAATAAGTCTTATCAATGACGGAAACGTGAAAAAGGAACATCTATTATGATACTTTGGTGTTATTTATATATTTTTTAAGCTCAGAACCTGGATGGTTTCGATAAAAGAATTTGCGTTTTTTTTACTTTATTTTAGTTATCTACTTCTGTTATCTAATTATGTTAATATTTCATAAATTAAATATTTATAATGAAGTAAAGCTTAGGGCAACAGCGCTTCTTGCTAATCTCACTGAAAATGATAGGTACAATTATTAAGTTGAGTTAGATCAATGTGCAAATTTCGAAATAGCTTTCGCTGAATCAAATACACTGGTGGATATTTAAATCAGTATCGATGTGTGGTTGAACTAGATAATAATGGAAATAGATTGTGACTGCATGAATATAATAACGATAGGAAATTTAAGGCAGCACAACGGACCATTTTATATATTGTCACGACAGGAATCCCCGAGGGGGTGTCTGAGGTGTTCAGAGTGTGAACTAAAGTCGCATGCCATACTCGGTACATCCGCGTTTCACCGACGATTATTACGTCCCAATGTGATGGGTTTGTACTTCGGGCACAAATACACGTTTTTAAGGCCATTCAGGTTTGCTTACGATGTTTTCCTGCACTATTCAGCAAGTGGTAAGTAACAAGAAATACAGTACTCCCAAAGTAATAATGCGCATACAAATCTTCGCCACTGTTCGGCAAAGTTCGTATTTCCTTACACTTTCTATACAAGCAATAAGGTCACGTGGTACATCTGGTCGCTCGGCTATAGATTTGTATGCGCATTATTACTTTGGGGACAATGTATGTACTATGCACATTGCAAATTCAATAAGTGAAAAAAGACAAGTGAAATAATGTAAATCATATACTCTACTGATAATACTGAACAAGGGAAGATATACATATACATACACATACCCAATGAAACAAAATAAAGTTTTTAAATTTCCAAGGATAAGTAAAGATTTCTTCTCAAAAATACATTGCAATGTTATTATTTCTTACCGTAAAGACAAGCCAGCAAGTACCTCATCATGGAGAGTTATTTCATGTCTCCAGTAAGTGGCTCAATAAGTATCCAGTGAATTCTGGACAAAACATAAAACGTTAAACTGTCAAACGAAAATTTGCGCTAATATAAGCAACGTGATTAGTTAATTTAATTTAATAGTCTCCTAATATTTTATACCTACTATAAAATGTCTCATTTTATTTTTGAGAACAGCTCTATACATGCTTTGACCATTAAGTAGCCCTCCTGGACTCGTATATGAAAGTCCTCGCCCTGTGGGCTCGGACTTTTAACTTACTCACCCAGGAGAGCTTACTGGTCTCTGCAGTAATATACTATTTTTATATATCGATCAGGAAACTTCTATGTGGAAACGTTGTTCAGTATGATAAGTCCTTTATGTAGTTTCATTTAAAGTTACCTGTTTATTTACACCCGGTATAATACATACATATACGACATAATGTAAATAAATAGTGTCACATTCAGTACACATTATGCTTATTTTTCTAAAATTGTTACCTGGGGCCGCAGCACAAATCAATAGACATATTGCCAGACTGGCAATGCCAGAACATCTAATTCTAAGTTACCAGCTCTGTAATTTTAGGTCACAGTAATTGAGATCTGGCCGTCAGTTATAATTTAGGTTTCGATCATAGGTCCGTGCTCAAAAATAGACTACACAGACCTATTAAGTATTACGGAATAACTATACAATATTATTTTTTGCAACAGTAACATAATGTGAAACACACAAGAACGAAGTGAGTTTCGTAAAAGACTTGCACGAGTGTCCTAATGTCTAATTATGTTCAGTTGCACACAATACTTTATTTACGACCATAAAACACAATTTCACAAAAACGAGAAAAAGAACACTTGTCGTGGTGTTGTAATAATAATCTGAGCCCATAAGATGTATGTAGCTGCCTGAGACCTCCATCCATCATCCATCCACCAGCCTAGTTCGTCCACTGGTGGACATAAGCCTTTCCAGGACTTTGCCACTCCCGGCGGTCATCCTGGAAGAATTGCCCATACTCGCTGGGCAGGTGGGTTGGTTAGCGCGGTTCCGGAACCCTCGCACCAGTGACGCCGCTGCCCGTCACCAGTCTGTTCCATATAAGGCCTGGCTATTAGGGATGGATATACCGCCATCCATCGGTCCCAGGCATGGTGGGCCTCCTGGTTTTTTGCCTGTGAGCTGTCCTCTTATTCTCCCCCGAATTACTTCGAGGGATCTCCAAGTAAGATGGTGGTACCTCCACAGTCGAGCCCGGCATCAGCTTTACCAGCTCTACCTGAGACCTCAGAACATTTAAATTAATGTTCTGTGCCAGAGACCAATCAGAAGCGAGAGAATAAAGAGGACGTGGCTTGACAAATTATCGCTTGTGATTGGTTCTCTAGCGGTGTTATAAAAATTTAGCCAATCACAGTGCAGAATTGCGGTGTTATAATGTAATATTGTAACATTGGTCAAACAATGTAGATACCTATTAAACCGCTTTTGATGTTGTTGTTACCTTATTGCAGTATGGAAGTAGATACAGTTGTTTTTTTACATAGATTTTGTATTTTACTGTGTCGTCAAACAAATTGCTGTTCACTCACTTTTTGCTCTTAGAACTGCAATAAGGATACTCGTAAAAAGTTTCAACAAATAAACGACCGTTCGCTAGATTTAACAAATTTAGCAAAAAGTTTCCATAGTTGTTAATTAAGTTGAATAAAAATAAAACGAAAAAAACTAAATGAATAAAAAGTCATCCATAATTATCCATGTTTTCTGACTTAGATTGGACGCTCAAGGAGGTCTGGACGAAAAGGAATGACCGATGAAAATATGACTCCTCAAAAACTCGACCTATAAATTCAACAATAAATCAAAAGGCATCTTCTTATAAGGGGATAGCTTTCTACATCTTCCCTACAAATAAAAAATATCTGCTGCTGCTGCTCTGCTGTCTGTGTGACGAATTTTCATATTATCTGACAAATTTCTCGATGAAGTTACAAAAAAATTGACTTTTAGATAAATAATAAAAATAAACCAAAATTAACCGATCACATCTACCTAACGGAAATACTATGCATTGTATATGCATACTATTCATTAGTATACAACGTGTAACAGAAAGGTGTAACCATATTTGAAGAGCTTATTTAGTCAATGGTATAGAACAACTTTTACTTTTACCACAACCGACATACGGGGTGTTTGCGGCCTCAAAGTAGATGAAGTGACTAGAATAGAAAAAGAAATACTTCGATGGTTTGGAAATGTAAAGAGGATGAATGAAAGCAGAGTGACGAAAGAAATTTATCGTGCGCAAGTCGAAGGTAGAGCTCGACCGGGTCGCCCTAGAAAGACGTATGCTGATCAAATTTTCGACATATTGAAGAAGACCAATGTCAGGAGTACCCGGAATAGAAGAGCTTGTTTGACTAGAGATATGGACGTGGAAGAAGTAAAAGAGGTGTGCAGGATTGTAGCAAATGGAAATCTATAGTCTCTGTCTGCCTTTTTCTAATTAATCGAAACAAAACACTTAAATTCAAAATTCATTCAATAGCTATTCAACAAAACCTTATTACCTATGCATTTTTTATGCTATCATCGCAATTTTTCCATTGGTTTCTCTAAATTAGAATTTCAAAAATTTGGAATTTAAAGAAATTCCAATATAAAGAAACCAATAGAAATTTTGCGATGGCAACATACACAATACATAGGTAATAACGTTTTGTTGAATAACTATTGAATGAATTTTGAATTTAAGTGTTCTGTTTCGATTAATTAGAAAAAGGCGGGTTTTTCACAATCCGGCTGCGATACCGCTCTTAAGATTTAAGATCGATTTAAACGAGAAAAAACTAAATTTTCTTCATTGCAGAATAGTCTTTAAGTAATTGAATTAAGTAAACAGAAACTAAATTATTTTGACAGCACTCAAACTAAAATAAAGCCTTCAGAATTTACTGTCTGCTGTTATTGCAATTGGCAGCCTCGTCAAGTATTCTTCGTATATAATTGTCTGCGGAACCATTCCACTACCGCTTGCTCTAGTTCCCAACTACACAAATCTTTTTTTTTTACAGAAAAAATATTACATCGGCTATGCACTGCTATTCAGAGTTAGTCGGTCAAGGGCAAAAGGATGAGTTCTGTCAATTTTAACGTAACCTGCTTGTCAAAAAAATTCTGTTGACATCGACGTGAATTCCAAATTTTTTTATAAACTTTACATCATCAACTCTTGTTTCCGTATTTTTCCGGCTCTCTTTCATCTTTTAGCTCAACTGGCTCAATTTTTCTGAAACCAAAACTTCACTTTATATTACCGGGTTTGTAAACCCGAAAATCTTTATCTACACTTTAGCTACGCCTTTTATACAATTAAATCAGTACTCACTCAACCGTAAAATACACGTGTAAACTTCACATGCCTCTAAAATTATTGTTTTAACATGACTGCCACTTAGCAGACGTGATCGATCATCCGTCTCGGTGCCCTCAGCAACGTTTTAGCGGCCCTTCCTGCTCCATCGTTCGAATAAATCTTACACCCTATAGGTCCTTTCCTTAATTCGATTACTTGCAACGAAATCGAGAGCTCGAAGCCCAGTCGAGCTTTGGAAACGGAGGTGGGGTGGAAACTCAAAGGATAATCGAAATAACGTCTCCAAGGTTGACTTAAATGAAATTATACTTTCATGATTATGGATCCGAGCCCAGAAGGCTTTTTAGTAAAATACCTAGTTTTCTGAACCACTTTTTACTTAAATCAAAAGCTGAAATTTTAGCACTAACACTTATTTGCACTGAAGGAACTAATTACAAGTTTACTTATGAAGAAGAGCCGAGTTATGTGTTGCATTTGTAGGATACAAAGAACGGATTGCGAATAAATTATAATACATTAAAATAGAACCTAGGCGGAGAACTTTAATGCAAGAACTTTAATAATTTACTTCCACATTGCAAATAGAAACGTGTTGACAGGATTGAAATAATTATTATTCCTACGTTGGTACTAAGTGGCATCTGTAAAAACCTACGTCAAATTGGATTTTCTTGATCTTCTCATGAGGGAATGCTTTAAGAAAGTCTACAAAATATAGTTTAAAAGTTAAAACATGCGTTCGAAATAAAACTGTTAGATTGGAATCAATTTGACAATTTTGCAAACCTTACGACATACCGATTCCTGTTTTATTCGTCCAAGACCGATTTAGATCCTCTTTAACCTTTAAAGTGGCGTTAGCCATAATCATGGCATCAATCTATTGTAAATCAATTACATATACTGGTTGTTCAAATAAAGTTGCGGAAGCCGGGAACTGGGCGATAGTAATTGTCCATACAGACAACTTTTACTATGGAGCCAGCCCTCGAATCACGATACACATCATACTATCGTCAGTTTTCGGCTTCCGCAATCGGTAACTTTTTACCGCGAATTCGTATCCTAGCTCTTAACGTTTTATTGCTATCCTATTTAGCATACATACCAAACTACTGCATTCTTCAAATATTTATGAACTACCAAGGGGTCAGTTTGTATTCAAATTCTTAAAAAAAATGTGTTATTATTGCTACGAGTATCCTATTTAGCCTACATACCAAACTAGGTACTGCATTCTTCAAATATTTATGATCTACCAAGGGGTCAGTTTGTATTCAAATTCTTAAAAAAAATGTGTTATTTAAGAAAAATCTGTGTGGAAATAGGACGTTTTGGAGCACAAAATACAAGATTTCGGAGTACTTTGTTGTATTTTTGAAACATGTTGTTTACCTAAAATTTTAAAACAGATAGGAAGTATAGGTTGGGCGATAGATAAAGTTTATTTTAATTTTTATTCGATTTTGTGCATTAGCGTACAACTGAGACGACAATTCTTTTTGTACGGCATCAAAATATGATCCTCTTCCCTTAACACCCTGTGTATCGTCACGACATGAATCATCGCCGTTCTTCGGGCACAAAACATGATAGTCTTTTTGTGACCCGAAGACAATAATAATATAGTGTCAATTCGTTGTAACAGCTTTAACTTATTTGAAAGGACTAATTTTAATTTAATCGTTCTGTCTTTTTCTTTCTTTATCGAAAAGACAAAGAAAGGGCGCATGAAATAAGGTCAGTCCTGTCCATAGAGGAAAATGGTCGTGTGAAATAAATAAGTTAGGTCGTGTTACACCGTTGTCAAAACTAAAACGTTGGATGCAATGGAGTCATCATTTACTACTCGTAATGTTCAAGTTCCATCGGAATATACTATAAAATATTTAAAAACACGCTACAAACTGAAATCCGACACAAGCCCAGAATATTTTTAAATTGTACGTAATCCGAAGTTTTTCCGTGATTTTCACAGCGACCCTAATTAATTCCCCAAATATATGCACAATTTTCCGTGACTTTCCCGGGGCTAGATTCATTTTCCAAATACATGCCAAATTTCCGATTAATCAGCGTAGCTTGATTCTGCATAAAGATAGATAGTGTAATATGCACACAGTCTACTCGGGATCTTGTAGGCATTTTGCTGAATTGTACCACTTTGAATTTACTTTGACTTCTTGTATTATTTCTTTTTTTCCCTTTGTTCCTAATTATCATATATACATCAAGGGAGGGGAGCTCTGAATCTCGTAGAGCACTCTCTTATCGTACTTCGTCAAAACTCTAGAAGGAATATTTATTTATGGAGTGCCACCTCACACCGATGGGACTCTCTAAGGAATCTTCTTTTATGGAGAGCCACCTTCACACCGATGGGACTCTCTAAGGATTCTTGCTCGTGTTTTTTCTGAACATCTGTATTTGTATTTATTACTTTGTAAATTAAATCTGTATTTGTATTTGTACTGGAACTGTATTTATTTTTTGGAAAACACGAAATAAATCAGTCAATGCGACGCATGTCGATCCATAAAGGTTATCGATTGCCAATTAAACACGAACAAATAGTCCTTTAACCTACCTATAAAACCTAGCCTTACCTAAACCTAACATATTTCCTAGCTATATGTTACAATAGATACTATAGAGATACGGTTTTAATGTTTTGTTGAAATCCTAAGAATAACATTTACAAAAGAATACACTCAAAGTTCCAAGTTATAAATGAAGTTAAGGCATGCATGTTGTATGTATCGATGGAAGCCAGCTCTGTGTGTGCACGCCAGTCACCTGTCTCCACAAGACCGAGCCGAAGCCTCGCTGTCTAGCAATCAAACCTGCCGCCGACCATCACACTCTTAATACCCAGAGTAACTGACACTTTGGACACCTTCTGATGTTGCGAGCCGCGCAGTATTACTAGGTGCTATCGGAGGTCGTGCTGCTGGCGCACTTTTCGCTCTTAGCACCATTACTATTAGAGTGAAATATGCTTAAACGAATGTTTCTTTTTCATATGTAAATTGTGTAAGATATGTTCTGGTTTTGTGAGTAGCAGTAATTTACAACACTCATCTTAAAATATACAACCAGTGCGTCCTTCCAGTGATGACGTACGGCGCTGAGACGTATTCTCTTACCAAAGGCTTGATCCGCAGATTTAAGGTCGCTGAACGAGCTATGCAGCGGGCTATGCTTGGGATATCTCTGATGGATAAAATCCAAAACGAAGATATCTGTAAGAGACCGCAAGTGACCGACATAGCCTGCCGAATCAGTAAGTTGAAGTGGCAGTGGACTGGCCATATTTGTCGCTGATGTGATAACCTTTGGGGCCGTAAGGCATTGGAATGGAGACCACGTACAGCAAAGCGTAGCGTAGGCCGCCCTCATGCCCGCTGGTCTGACGATCTGAAGGACGTTGCGGGTGGCAGCTGGATGAGGATGACTGAGGACCGCCAAGAGTGGCGTAATATTGGGGAGGCCAGCAGTGGACGAATACATGATGGATGGATGGATCTTAAGATGCCGGCGGAGGATGCATAGTTCATACAAACGGAATACCAAAATCATTTGTAAATTATACATATTCTTAATGTAGTACTATATTAATTCCGATTGAATTACGGAACATCTAGGTTCCCAAATATATATTTTATAAGAACACTGATTTAAACATGAAATATGAGAAAAATAAGTTAGTATGAAAATTTTTAATTCTTTAGATTTCGTCTTTAAATCATGTTCATATAAAATATACATTCGGGAACCTAAATATTCTGTAATCCAATCGGAACAAGTATACATTACCTTAAAACTATGTATAATTTACAAATGGTTTTGGTTTTCCGTTTGTATGAACTATGCATCTTCCGCCGGCTTCTTAAGACCCCGTTTCATATCCTGCTTGCTCATACCCTAAAAAGCATGCATTTGTCTCCGAAGTATGGCAATAAGAATGACGAATGTTTAAAGTTTATATTAATATATAAACTTTAAACACTATGCTATTACGCTCCTATCTTAATTGGGAAGCTGAAATCGTCGGTAATAAGAGGGTGTTAGTTACGAGTCGTGATTGGTGCTGACCACCACCACCAGTCCAGTCAACTTAAGAATGTTTGTATGGAGTAGGTTGTATTAAATGTACAATGGGTGAAAATTGGAAATATATATCACTAAACTAACTGAAAAATTTAAATTCTAAAGAATCCCTGATAAATATTTTTTAAACACACCACATTAATTAGACCATGGCTAATATGACCTAGACCAATGTTAGTAAGATCAGGAGCCTACTTATTTTGGTAACTAATATAAAAAAAAATCTTCCGGGAGGGGGGCGGGGCAATACTATAGTGTCAATACTATGAGAACACTATTATTTCGAAGTAATTTTACTAGTGTATCCTTAATTCGACCTTAAATATTTCATTTACTGGACTAAGACGAGGATAGCATAACCCAAGAAAGTATGTCTAAGGACGACTTAATACACTATAGTTTCTAATATTTATTAGTATAATTTTTTCTACATATTAAAGCTTAGTGGAAAAAAAACAAACCAACATAAAAGCCATCGATATAAAAATTTCCGGCGTTATATCCAAGATGAAGTGCCTTAGATTATATAAAGTAACGAACTACCTTAACTTTAATTCCCTGGTGCATTTATCTCCCAGTCTCTATTCGAACGGTGGATATTTGAAAGTCTACGACGACCGACGTCGCCGTGTCGACACATGTGTACACTCTTAAATTCTTTTATTTTGCTCTCGGTTCAGCCAGCCGCATAAATTACCGCTTTTCTGCGTTTCAGTAAAAGTTTCTTTACTTTTTTTTGTTGGTGTCCGGGTGGACTTAATTTATGATACTTCAGAATGTACCAATAAAACTAAAAAAAATCTCTGAAATGTGACTACTTAGATGTTTGTAATGTTTTGCCCTGCGTGGTTAAACGTCACCTTTTATTCTTGACAACGTATTCACGGAAAGTCAGTTTTTGAATTTGACATTTGACATAGTTTTATGTTAATAAGCCTAGAGCATGAACAACGCCAGACTTTCGAAGATTCGTTTGAAGAAATTCGGACTCTCCTTGTATTGAAAAAAAGTATATTTGATTTAATTATTATTATTAGAGTGCATTACCAGCTAGAACTGAATCAGAAACAAATTTAAAAGCACAAATATTTTTGAAAAAATTCCTTGGGCCAGGATTTGAACCTGCTACCTCCTGCTTACATGACAGGCGCGCTACCGACTACGCTACCGAGGTTTGTATCTGGAACGACGAATTTTTCCACCATATCTGTACACTGAATTTTTGTAACTTCTTGATATACCAGCTTGTAATGCACATACTGAACGCTCACGAGGGCTTTATGTGATTTCACGCCTTGCTCATTCTGAACACAAGGCGCTGTCGTCACTACAATATCTGTTGCACTGTTAACTAAGATTACATGTTTTTATTGCGAAATCCATCGCTTTTAATTATTATTAGAGTGCATTACCAGCTAGAACTCAATCAGAAACAAATTTAAATTGATGATTGAGTTCTAGCTGGTGATGCACTCTAATAATAATTAGAGTATTCAAAGCGATGGATTTCGCAATAAACACATATAATTCTATATTTGATTTATTGATCTTTTATCTAGGGATTCTACTTATAAAAAATGTATAAAGATCTATACTTTTGTCAAAAAAAATGCATTCCACCCTCTTGTTTTGGTTTTGTCTTTATTTCGCTGCATAGTATTACGCGTCCAAGAAAAAAAGGCCAATGAGCCAACATATAATCGCCTCTGTAAAAAGTAAATAAGATCTTTGCCATTTGAGTTATTGTGCTGGACGGGTAAAAAAAAGTTGACAGGGTAGGCCATCCCTAGTTAGGGTTCCGTCCTAGCAATCGTTAAACCCATTTACTCGATGTCTACTGTCCGCCCGTCTCTACAAACCAGCGTAGCACCAGAGAATATAAAGTATTACTACGTAAAGAAGCGACACTCACCTCCCCGCGCGAATTTAACGTCGCCCGCGGTCCCCCGCAAGTTAGTGGAAATCTGGAGGCAGGCAGAGCTCGAGTAGCACTCGTTCGCTGCGCGCGTATTATGTTTTGTTTTCTTGATTTTGAACACAAACACTTGTACTATTTGTTTCATAACATAAAACAAATGTTAGGAAACAAATAGTACAAGTTTTTGTGTTCAAAATCGAGATGCTTTTTATGTTTCATCAAGTGCCGACAATCGCAAGTATAAATCTTGTTTTGTTTTATTACGATACTGATTTTTAATCAATATGGTTCGTTATTGTGGTATATATGAATGTCTAGAAAACGGAGCAACCAATAAAGAACGGAGATTTTTCAAATTTGCTTCCTTCCGATGAACTAAGCCATTTTCTTTTATGTTAATTTATTTTTAAAGTTATGAAAAAGCGGCGGTAACTCAGGGGTAGAACGCTGGCCTCTCAATCTTGAGATCCAGGTTCAATCCGCGGTTGGGCATGCACCAATGATTTTTCAGAATTTACATGATGCGTTTACATGAACCTTTACATGAACCAGAACTAGGACCTAGAGATTAACCACGCAAAAATTTAGGAAGAGAATCATATAAGTTGCTGACTATAAATGTTGTCCCTCTCGATCGACGACGCTCACACGCTTGCTGCCAGCCCTAGACTAGCTCACGCACACACACAAGCATGTGCGGACAAGCCAGATGCGCGCGTGAGAGTGTAGGTAAATAACTTGAGCGTGGACTATGAAGTGTCGGGTGTGTGGTAGCACAGTGTTTAATCGCGCGCCACGCCACTTAGTTGAATCAAAAGTGCGAGGAGCGTGACACGGTGTTTCACGCTCCTTGCATTTGCGATTCAATTAGGGGCGTCGCGCGCGATTAAAGACTATGCTACACCGCCTGATATGATTAGAAAACACCTGGTCCTGTAACATAGTGATTAATCGCGCGCGAAGCCACTAGTTGAATCACAAGTGCAAGGAGCGTTACGTACAGTTTAATCGCAAAAACACCGTGTCACGCTCCTCGCACTTGTGATTCAACTAAGTCGCATCGCGCGCGATAAAACACTGTACTACGGCTGCTGGGCTAGTCAAACTGAAATGGGAATATGAATATGTCAAAATGTGACTTTTATTCAGTTTTATCGTGTTTTAGAGCAGATTACCGATACATTATTGGAACCCATTGAAAAGCTAGCCCCGAGAAGGTAAATGCCGTACCTTCCTGTTTCGACAACTAATCAGTTTCTTTGCATAGACTTGACTATATGCATCTCACTCCCACTTACTGGGAATTCTCTATTATATTTTATTTTATTGGGTCTTGGATACATTTCTATTATTTAGTTTAACCTAACTGTTTAATGTAATTTGTTTTCTTTATTCCGTATTTTATTTGGATCTTGTTTATGTTTATTTTTTTTTATTTTTATTGTGTCGCTAGTTAGTCTACTTGCAATTGTCGTGTTTCGTGTTTTGTATGAAAAGGGACAAGCTGAAAACCAGCGTTGTGCTGCTGCCTTAGCTCAGAACAAATGCTAAGCTTATTCCTTTTTGCCATTTAGCAATTGTTAAATTTGTTTAATATTGAGATTGTTAATTTTGTGGCAAAATAAGCGTATTTTCTTTCTTTCTATTTCTAGTCAGAGCGCGTGAAAGTTGACAGAATTTATTTCGAACAAAGTGTCATAGGCGTTGGAATCCCATACATTAATATGTTTAAAGATTCAACACATTTATTTTTAAATCATTACATGAAATAATGTAAATGTACCTAATAATTATCGAATTTTATGAAACTTGAGGATAAAACATGATTATTGCAAAACGATTAACCTCAATAACTATTTTTGATCGGGATAGCCGACCGTCGTCGTCGTCGCGGAAGCGTCTTTATTCGCCCAGAAGAAGGTAGTCTGAATCTGCTGAAACCGGTCGGCTATCCCGATCAAAAATATATAATGTACCTAATACTTTATAATAAACCTGTATTTGTAAACGAATTAATTGGGTTGAGTAATTAATTAAATCAACATAAAGTTAAGCTAACTAAGTAAAAAGTTTCTGAGTATATACAGGGTGGAAAAAATGAAAGGGCCCTGGAGGGGAACTACCTTAAATCCTTTAGTTAGCTCATTTTACGGAAAGGAAACATTCCTTTATTTTTTAAAAGACACAAAACTGCATTCAAAGATCTTCTAAAATTTGCTTGTCTCACCCGGGAACTGAACCAACTAAAAATTAAAAAAATAAACCCTCACTATTTTATTATACGAATCGGTAGGATTATTGTTCAGGATAAAATTTGTCTACTAAACTAAAGTCTGACACTCATCTGTTGTACGAGATACCCATGAAATTGAATATTTATTACAAGTTCTTTATTAACAATACCTAGTACTGTTCACTGGTAAAGTAATAATTATACGCCTTTATTACACAATGACAGCACGGAATGAAAGCAAAACAAAACAAAATTTTAATTTCGAACGAAATTTATGGTTCGAACTTCAAATTTGTTGCTCCGCGTTGCAAAAAAAATACATTCCTTTTTTAAACTTTTCGTCAGTACGCCTAGTGCAAGAAGTAATTGTGCTCTGCATACATTTATTATTACCATTTAACAATTTTCTTATTGAAGTCTTCAACAAGGTACTTAAGATAAATAACATTAGCAAGCTTGTACTTCATACGATGTCTTTGGATGTAAGAGAGATAAGAAAATTAGAACGTTTCATTTACTTGTTACAAGTGAACAGTACTAGGTATTGTTAACAAAGAACTTGTAATAAATATTTAATTTCATGAGTATCTCATACAACAGATGAGTGTAAGACCAAATGTTTATTAGACAAATTTTATTCTGAACAATAATCCTACCGATTCGTATGATAAAATAGCGAGGGTTTATTTTTTTAATTTGTAGTTGGTTCGATTCCCGGGTGAGACAAGCGAATTTCAGAATATCTTTGAATGCAGTTTTGTTTCTTTTAAAAAATAAAGGAATGTTTCCTTTCAGTAAAATGAGCTAACTAAACGATTTAAGGTAGCTCCCCTCCAGGGCCCTTAAATTTTTTCCACCCTGTATACTCGTACTTTTCTGAGTAATATTTGTTACTCGGAAAGCTCAAAAATCATACCTACATACCAAAACCCTGAAGAACAGCTTCCCAGTCTCCTGCTTATGCGGAATTATCACGGAATAGAAATAAGCCTTCGCAAATCCGTGCTAATAGTAAAGGCTCAAGGGTTATGTTATCATAACAAAATGCAAATTGACATGAATTTAATCCGGTCTTATTTGGGACGAGCCCAATAGCTGTTAATAATCCTCCGGGCGGCAATGTCCCACCCGTATTTCAGCTAAGTATCTAATCTGTATTTGCAGTTCCATACAGTTTGTTATATAATTAAACGATTAAACAAATGGTGTCAGCTTCTCTAGTTGTGTTCAGTTTAGTTTGTTTAGACATAATACACGATGTTAAGATTATGCTGCGCAAATCGGAAACTGGCGATTATTACTCATCCATAAGTACAACATTTCGTGAAAAAAATAATTAAATTGATAAAACGTTAAAAAACCAGATGTTTCATACATTTTGGTCGAGTAGGTATGTACATTTTCTATGGAGTAGCTGTTTTTTTAGTGATTTGACGATTGGTTTCATAGTAAAAGTTGTTATGGACGAGTACTAACGCCAGTTTTCGGCTTCCACAACATCATCTTAACACCCAGCGTACTTCGGTTCCGTTGATTCAAGAACAAATATTTTACATCTAGTTTATTTTGGGCAAAAGTAAAGTATGACTTTCTGTTCTCAGAATTTATTTGAAGTAAACTTTAATAAACAAGTAACTTTTAAATAAATAAAGACTTAATAAGCTTTTTTGCTCACCATTTAATGATAGTTACGGTAAAATCTGCAATTATGGGAGAATATCTTCAAAAGATGGTACGGCTGATGCTGGGTTCGACTGTGGCGGTGTCTCTTACTCGCAAACCCTCCCGTTAAAGTTATTCGGGAGAGAGTACGAGGACAGCTCCCAAACAGATTGATTGATTGATTGATGGTGGTATATCCATCCCCTATATAAAACAGACTGGCGGCGTTACTGGTGCGAGGGTTACGGCACCGCGCTCTCTGACCCGCCCGCCCAGCGTGTGTGGGCATTTTTTTCCAGGAGGACGGCCAAGAGTGACAACATCTTGGAGTAGAATATGTCTAGCAGTGGACGAACCAGACTGATGGATGTATGGATGTACGGATCTTCAAAAGATCTATTTACCAATTAATAATATCACACCTACAAATGTACAGTCAGTCGGTTAACTCTAGCAAACCCTACCAATTCCCATGGCTTAATTTTTAAAAGAATTTTTTTTAGATTATTTACGTAATTTTAGGACATAGTTTTCATTATTTTGGTATATAAATTAACCATTATTTTTTATGATTTTTTAAAGAGTTGTCCGATATGACGTCAGTCATTAGACATTACACTGATTGTGATGTGTGATTGCTTATAAAAGAGTGGTCTGTTTCTGTCTGTCTACTTATATGTCGTCTAGCTGTCAAATCAGTCTGAAGCAAATTATTATAACTTTATCTTGATAGCAGAGGACACATTTTTAAACAGCCATTTCTCAAGTGACGTCACACGAAGGCAAATGAGGTTGTAGCTTTTTCGTAAATATATTCATCATCATTAAATTTTTTAGACCACAAATTATAAAATACGGCTTATTAAACCTAAATCATAACATCATAATCATAAAATTCTTTATCGTGATAAATCAGTATACAAATAACATACATAGGTAATTAAACTTAGATAACTTGAACATTTTATGTATCATTTAAACAAAGAAATTTGACCTGAATATTGTATGTTAAATAACATTTAAATTAATCGTTGGTAACTGTTATACGAGTAGTTATATAACTGTAAAAACAGTCACCAACGCCTTCCTGATATATGAGCAAATAAACAAGTTTTTTACGTGTCTCTAGGTGACATAGTACTTTGGACAAGAATAATTACATTATGGTTTCAATATTTTAACTATTCACATATAAACATTTAAAATAAAATCTCGAAATTGTTTTCGAATTAACACACCTTTTGACTGTTATAGTAACTGTTATAGTTATATAACTGTAAAAACAGTCACCAACGCTTCCCTGTATATAAGCAAATAATAAAAAAAGTCTTTTATACTACACCTGCTCGGAAAGTACCTTCTTTCTTTGTTGAAAACGATGCAGAAAATATGTCATTACTGTCATACAAATATGCGGGCGGAAAAAGTGTATGAAAATTCATTGTTAACGTGCTTGAGCGGGCAGAAAAAGTATATGCAAATCCATTGTTAACGTGCTGTTTTTTTTTAAATAACATAAAGAATGAGCAGGTGGCCAAGTGGCCAGTATTATTTTGCGAACTCGTACATAAAACTCGAAAAATGATACTGGCCACTTGCTTTTCCTGTACATAATAAAAAAATAAGAAGGAAATCAAAAAGTGACAATCGCACGCGAGTCAGTCGGTTTCTTTTATTGTATCTTGATTAAAAGTAAAATTATACTATTTCCTCGCAGGTGTAGTATTGCGAAGGCAGAAAGCGGGTGATTTTTAGAAGCTAATTGTACAGAAACGTATCAAGATATTAAAATGAAAACCTTTTGACCATATTCATAACATGTTTTAGATGTCTTTTAAACAGTTTTACTTAGTAGAATTATCATTATAGGGCATTTATCACGCGATTAACAAAGTCGCCAAAGCCTGGGCGGCTATTCTCGCAACATTTTTCAGACGCTTTATGTTTCATACGACTTTGTTACTCGCGATATGAATGCCGTGTGATGATAATTTTATGAAGTAAAACTCCTTATAAGACATGTAAAACATGTTATGAATCCGCGCAAAAGGTTTTTATCTTGTTACGTTTCTGTACAAAGAGCTTTTTAAAATCACCCGCTTTCGCCCCTCGCAAATTGTAGCATGTGCCAGAATTGCCGTCCTGTTGAGTAAACCCAAACTACAAGAATAAGAAAATATTTTGGACAAAATTGTCACCAAATCTAACCGGTCTAAATATTAGCGGGTAAATACGGTATTAGGGAGGGTCGGAATAATGAAATGTAAATTAATACGTAATCAGGGATAGGATAAGGCTACATAATCCTATTAAACAGACTTCTTGTTAATGAAAGACCTGCATTCTGCATTGCTGAAGGATTGTTGGTTGGTTTTATTTATACAACAACGAGCTGTATTTATATTTTATATAAATATAAATAATAAAAATTAAAGAGTAAAGACTTATTTGTCGTTATTAAGATTATAATATTTATATATATTTAGGTTTTATATATATTTATTATTATTTACACATTTATATTTATATATATTTAAAAAAACACTTTTAAAGAGATATATTTCGAACTATTGTTCGGCATCAGTCTTGTAAATAATTATGTACTATAAGAAAAATTTTTGACAGATATCCTGACAGACAGAATGATGGATTATAAAAATAAAAAATAAATGGTCAAAAAGTATTCATTAATGATGAGGCCTTTCGTGCTTGTATCCATAGATACCTGGTTAGTGTAATGATTTAGCGTTGTTTGTTCAAACCGGGGCCGTAGTGGGCATCAGGATATCTGTCAAAAATTTTTCTTATACATAATTATTTACAAGACTGATGCCGAACAATAGTTCGAAATATATCTCTTTAAAAGTGTTTTTTTAAATATATATAAATATAAATGTGTAAATAATAATAAATATATATAAAACCTAAATATATATAAATATTATAAATATAATATAATATAAATAATAATTTATTAAATAATTTAAATAAATAATTATTCATAAAATATTAAATATTAATTTCATTAAATTTCATTCATTAAATCTTAATAATTATTCAATATAATTTAATCGATTGAATAAATAATCTAATAAACCATACGGATGAATTAGATTTTTGCATACAAATAATGTCAAAAATAAAAGCTTTTTTTTTGTTTGCACTACTATGCCCCGATTTTACATTTGTGAGAAGCGGTAGCTTAGGGGTAGAACGCTGGCCTCTCAATCTTGAGATCCAGGTTCGATCCCCGCGGTCGGACATGCATGATTGAGTTTTTCGGAATTTTAGTGAAAGGTGAAGGAAAACATCTTAAGAAAATCTGCATGCCCTAAAAAGCGTGTATTTGTGCCCGAAGAACAGCGATAAGGTTCACCACTCATCACGTTTAGGACGTAATAATCGTCGTTGAAACACGGGTGTAGTGTGGATTGTGGCTTGCATTTCACTGTTCACACTCGGAACTTCTCTGACATCCCCTCGGGCATTAATGTAGTGACAATATATGTATTTTTATATTTTATATTCACATTTGTCAAATTAAAGTTAATTGGTGGCTAACTATGAAATGTAATGCTGTGATTGATTGAAAGTAAACTCCACGAAAGTTCCTTCTCGTATTAAGGATTTTTGTCACTATAAGCATAGTAAGCTATGCTATAAGCCAATACAAAAGGCAACAAACGTGGAACAGTATAAAGACCTTCGTCCTATCGTTTTTGCCGGTAATGTAAAAAATTACTGAAGAGATCGTAACGAGACAGTTAACGAATTTCCTGGAAACCGAGAAATTGCTACCTGAGATGCAATCTGCCTTCCGTAGAGGCCACAGCACACAGCTACAGCAATTGCTGAAGTTACAGATGACATAATTTCTGCTTCTGATAAGGGAAAGGGTAGTGCCTTGGTAGTGCTTGATTTCTCTCAAACATTTTATTGTTTAAATACTGAGTTATTGCTAGCCAAGATTTCGTACTATGGCGTAGCCTCTGACGCATATGAGTGGTTTTGCTCCTACTTAAGGCGCTACGGAAAAAAATCGTCACTTTTAGAACCTCTATATCTACTTCGGTAAATAATGTATAAATTTGAAAAAATAGTATATTATTTTTGGAATCTTTTAAAGGGATCTGTTAAAACAAAAACGCGATTGGAGAATTTTGGCTCGATAGAAATATTTATTGAAATGAGGTCTTTATCGACGCCAATTCTCCTGGTTTGACAATTTAGAATGACATATGGACTGCAATTATATTTTATTAGATGGGTTTTAACAGTATCTAGAACCCGGTTAAACGAAATTTTGATAGCATTTTTATTACATTTTATATTAATAAAAAACCGACTTTTTGCTACTTTTCCACGAATCCGTCCCTCTCGCACTGAGGGTTTTTTCGCATATGGAGTTACAGAGACGCTAAAACTTTTAGATATCGCCTTAATAGAGGACAGTATGTTGTGGTTGAAAGTGATAAAGGTGAAGAGTGCTCGCGAGTAAAATCTGTCACCCGAGGTACCCCCCAGGGATCTATAATCAGCCCTTTGCTTTTTATTTTATTCACTGCCGATTTGCCATCCAAACTGAAATATTGTGAGGTTTAAGCCTTATGACACCAATCATGAATGTATAAATAATGATTTGACCACAATATTTCTCTGTTCAAATGATAATACTCTCGTGTTCAATCCGAAAAAAACAAAAATAATGCTTTTAGGAACTAAACATCAAAAACAATGCATTTTGAAAAAAAACAGATATCAAAATTAACAATTTAACCGATTGGAAAGACAGAAGTAGCCAAGAACTTAGGAATTCAAATAGATGGAGAGTTGCGCTACGTAGATTACATTAACACCATAAGAAATGCCTTCTTTAGGCTGAAAGTACTATACGGCATTAGAAATTACTTATCAGAAAAAGTAAGGCACGTGCTAACTGAATCCTTGGTTCTGTCTCTCTTCAATTACCGTAATTGTGTACGGTCTCAGACTTTATGAAAAAGATCTAGGGCTATTGAAGGGTGTACAAAATGCTTGCAATTTAGGAGCTAAATTTGGCAAGTTTCGTCTATAAGTTTGGATTAAATCAGAGGACGAATATCTCTATAATAAATGTAGGTGGTCAAAAGATGCACATAGCCGCGATTTGCTTGGTCTGTAACACTAAATACAACGACGATACCATTACATAAGACATAGTTCTGTGCTTAAGACTAACTTAAAAAGGTGGATTCAAGTACGCTGCTTCAAAGGAATGACTTACCCTGCCACTACCCAATTTAAAAATGTCCCAGATAACTTTTGAAAGGAATCATTTGACAAACAATTATATGCCGAAAGTATGTTAAAGCTAAAAGCAGCTAAAAATTTTAATCTCATGTTTTGCAAATAAGTACTAATATATATACAGGATGTTAACATGAAGTTGCGAAAGCTGAAAACAGGCGATAGTACTTGTCCATACGAACAACTTACTGTTAAAAAAATCTGTTGTTTCATACATTTTGGTCGGGTAGCTATGCAACTTTTCTAAGAAATAGTTAAATTTTTTTTTGCGATTGGATAGTTGGCTCCATAGTGAAAGTCGTATGGACGAGTTCTATCGCCGATTTCCGGCTTCCGTAAGGTTTAACGTCAGTCGCTTAATGCAAAGTGCATAACTTAACTTTGCTTTTCTTGTTTGGAAGTTAAAAATTGAAAAACCTTTTGCTATGTATGAGTTTGAAATTTAATGCACAATTAGTCATGATCTAGTCCAAACAATGTTAAAACATCATTTTAAGTTGGTTTTGAAAAGATCATGACTAATCATGTATATACTCGTAGGTACAATTTCAAATTCTTGTTTTATAAACCTCACTAATACTGAACTATTGGCATCAATTGCCCCATACCAAAATGCTTTTCAATTTTTTATTTCCTAACAAGAAAAACAGCAACTGACGTTTAACCTTAAGAGGATGGCCTACCCTAGCAACTTTTTGTATTACCCGTCCAGCACAATGAGTTCAATAGCAAAGACCTTATTTGCTTTTAATAGAGGCGGCCTCTTTTTTTTGGACGCGTAATACTAATGGTCATGCAACGAAGCAATAAATTGGTGTGTTTTAGCTAACACTGAAATATTTTGTAGGCAATAAAATAATTTTATAAAAAAAAATATCAATTTGATATCTTAACCGCTTTCTTGAAACAAACGTTTGAAAACCAAAACAAACCCACTTTTGTTTTTCCACCAAAACTACTAAAACAACATTTTTTTTTTGACAAAAGTATAAATCCTAATACATTGTTTATAAGTAGAGTCCCTAGAAAAAATTAAATAAATCAAATATATTTTTTTCAATACAAGGAGAGTCCGGATTTCTTCAAACGAATCCTCGAAAGACTGGCGTTGTTCATGCTCTAGGCTCATGTACAGTCTTAACACCCAGTATATAACTATATGTGGCAGGCAAATATTAAAATTCCGCCGTTTACAAACGGCGTCGTCAGTTTCTAAACGCCCGCGGTTTGGCAGTTTGTCGTTCGGCGCACAGATTTGGTACCATACAATATAACATGATGGAGTCCTGAGCCTGTCGAGATCGCGTCCTCAATTTTAAGGGGTTCCGGCGAAGCCCGTGATAAGCTCCAGACTCGAGACAGAGAGAATTTGTTCGAGTAATTTACTCCCCAACTTCTGAAGACAATAAAACTTGGAGGCGCTACGGAGCAGATTTGTTTCGTTATTTGATGAAGATTTACTCCTTCATTTGTTAACACATTTTCTTCTCGGACGATGAGTAGCTGAGCGATGTTCTGGTTGAAGTCTACTTATTTTTTTGTCGTTTATTTACTTTGTCGTTTTGTTTACTTATTTTTATTTTCTTAAACCTATTTAAATAATAGGAAACTTGTAGGGTAATATTAGACCATTTTAGCCCGAGGTATAAAATTGACAACCAGTTTTTGATACTTCGAGTATTAGTACTAACAAAGGTAAATAATACAAACCATTTAAAAACTAATTCAGTTTAAATAAAAGAAAAAAACGAAAAAAAAGGCACGTACAAATAAAAAAAAACAATCATAACTAATGAAAAAACACAAGACAAAAACTGAAATGAAATAAAAATCTCATAAATAGAATGATACAATTATTTGATTTTTTTTTGTCTTTGCTCCTTTATTTATTGAAAAGGAAATACGAGTAACATAAGCTTCAATTTCTGAAATGAAGAATAGTACCAAAAACATAAATTTTAACAAACATAAACAACGTGTACCTACATGGCTTGTAAATCTGATATTAAATCTTGAATTAACAAGATATGTAGTCATCGAATATCGAATCAGTATTATTTATTGTGCACAATTTCAGACATACACCAAAATTATTCCCTAATTGTTTAATTTTTTTACTGAACCCTTAAAACCAAAACATTTGTGTATCAGTAGATAATAATGTGGTTTTGAAAGAAATGACAAAGTCAAAAATATAAATACATAACGACAAAAAGTACTAACTCCTACACACGATTGCGTTTATTCTATCAAAGATATTTCCCTAAACAATATCAGACACATTTAAACGAATCGGGCACCGTCAGCGCAACAAACTAATTTCAAAGTGTCACGGAACAGTTATATTGGCCCGAAAATAGCTAAGTTCTATTTATGCCCCTGATTTATAGATCTAATTAAATACCTGTGCGAGTCATGAATTGTCTCAGAATCCCAGGAATCTTCAGCAATGTGGATGCTTCAGGCAATTATACCATTGTTACATTATGTTCTGTCGCTACGTCTGATTTACCTTGGTAAGAGTACTGATTCCAAAGTATATTTGTGACAAACATTCAGGGTATTCTCATCCTTAGTAGATTTTTGCTTACAGCTAAAATGGCTCCCTATTCGTTTTTGTAGAAATGCTTATGCCCTTTCTCTTTTCTTCAGTGTTACCTACACCTAAATGTATGGGAAATAGACGGTGTCGTTTTAGTTTCCTTTCTAATTGAGGCAGATTGCAATGCTCAACCAGAGAAACTTATGCTAAACATAGAACCAGTTATAACTCTGACTCTTTTTCTTTCCATGCTGCTCACTCGACTGTGGAAACGTCTAATTACATCCGTGTAAAACTGTCGTACTTCCTTACTCAGGTATCATTTTATTCATATACATTTCATCAAAAATAATGAATGATTTAGGTATGTATTTTATACATAGTGTAAATTTATGTTTTTATATTTATAGCAGTATATTTATTCTTTATAATTTAATTTGTGTATGTTTATGTATTGGTTTATAAATAGCGTTAGTAATCCCTCATTAAGAAGTCTTAGTTTACTTTAGTTATTTTTTTACGTTTACTTGCTCCCCTCTATTATAACTTATTTTTTATTTAAAGGTTGCCTGGATGATATTGCTATTAGCAATAAGTGCCACCTTTGTACACTATAACATATTTATATTATTTATATCTGTTTCATGTTTTTGTGCAAATGTACATGTCGTCGGCACATCGTCGAATTGGGCATATCATATTTCTGTAAAAATTACAAGGGCCGCCTCGCTCCGCTCCGCTTCGCTCGGTTCCCCAAATATATTTACATGTGAACCTAATACGCTCCTCCTTGCACTGCTCGACGTCATAGCTATTTTTGACTTTTGGTGAAAGATTTTGGATTTCATACTTTACGATCTGCACACGACATAAATAAAGTGTAAGCAATTAATAAATAATGCCTTAATTAGGAAAAGCGTGTCACAATTTACAATGAAAACGGTTGACAGTGGTTTGAATTTTAGAAGGAATTGTAAGGCTTAAGATAATCTAGATCTATGTTCAACTCGAACTAAAAATCGTGAAATTTGTGTAATATCTTAACAACAAACCCGTTAAATATAACGTTTTTTTTTACAAGGAATGTGCTTTTATTGTTTTAGATAAAATCAAAAAGTTAATACAAATTGAAAATGTTATCTAGATTAATAAAAACCAAAAATAATGTTTGAAAGTGTCCATAATCTTACCAAAATGTGGTTTTTCCTAAAACAAGTTTTCAACTTTGTGCCCGCGACGAAATCGGCACGCCAAGACGAGCCAAAGGAAGCGGGGCATTTGTATTGTCCTCGCAAGTTTCATGGAGCGTGCACCTTATAGCGAAATGAAACAGCATGACATTTGGCCACGCCCACAACTGTATGATACATGCATCTATGTATGTAGATAAACACATATACGAGTAAATAAACGTGCACGCTTGATAATAAAAAGCTGAAAAGAGGGCTAAATTAAGAAAATTAAATTTCTGAGGTTATTTCATTTTTATAAATTTCACATGAGGCCTTTAACTCGAATATTGATGAAAACACACGTTCATTGACACTATTGCCAGACACTTTGCAATTTATGTACTTTTAGGGGCGAAACAATGTATTTTTCAATTTCTCTATTTCTATTGAAATTGCTAATGTCTATTTTAAACTTCATACTGTACCGTAGAGAAAATTTGGTCTAAGCGTATAAGTGTCCATTCAATCAGGGTCCAGCACTTGTCAAATAAAATCCGCTGTGACAGTCGAAATAACACGGTGAGACGTATCAAGTTGCTGCCAGTGCCGATCTAGGACAGATATATCTACGTCAGCATTTAAGGCTGCGTATAAACCTGAACAAATTAGTGCTTTTGCCCCCGCATCCCCGCACCTCAACTGTTTGCGCGACCGGCCGTCACCGGCCGCGAGCGCTATTTCTTAGCTCCCACGAGCGGTGTGGATCCGCGGTCATTAACCCGTGCACGTGCTAGTTTTCAATAATAAGTATAATGCATCTACGATGTATAAAATTTAACCCAGTTGACAAAACGGTTTGTTCGCAATGGCATTTTTTTGCGTAATTGTGTTTGCATCTAATTTTTATATTTCAAAATTTTATTTTTCGAAAGTCATACTTGCAAAGATAATGATAACGATGATGATACAACGATACGTCGATACAACGATACGTCAATACAACGATACGTCGATACGCCGATACGTCGATACGCCGATACGTCGATACGACGATACGTCGATACGGGGATACGTCGATACAACGATACGTCAATACACCGATACGTCGATACGGGGATACGTCGATACAACGATACGTCGATACGTCGATACGGGGATACGTAGATACAACGATACGTCGATACGACGATACGTCGATACGGGGATACGTCGATACAACGATACGTCGATACGCCGATACGTCGATACGCCTATACGTCGATACGACGATACGTCAATACGGGGATACGTCGATACAACAATACGTCAATACGCCGATACGTCGATACGTCGATACGGGGATACGTCGATACGCCGATACGTCGATACGTCGATATGTCGATACGGGGATACGTCGATACAACGATACGTCAATACGCCGATACGTCGATACAACGATTCGTCGATACGCCGATACGTCGATACGTCAATACGTCGATACGGGGATACGTCGATACAACGATACGTCAATACGACGATACGTCGATACGGGGATACAACGATACGTCGATACGCCGATACGTCGATACGCCGATACGTCGATACGACGATACGTCGATACGGGGATACGTCGATACAACAATACGTCAATACGCCAATACATCGATACGTCGATACGGGGATACGTCGATACGCCGATACGTCGATACGTCGATATGTCGATACGGGGATACGTCGATACAACGATACGTCAATACGCCGATACGTCGATACAACGATTCGTCGATACGCCGATACGTCGATACGTCAATACGTCGATACGGGGATACGTCGATACAACGATACGTCAATACGACGATACGTCGATACGGGGATACAACGATACGTCGATACGCCGATACGTCGATACGACGATACGTCGATACGGGGATACGTCGATACAACGATACGTCAATACGCCGATACGTCGATACGACGATACGTCGATACGAGGATACGTCGATACGCCGATACGTCGATACGACGATACGTCGATACGAGGATACGACGATACGAGGATACGACGATACAACGATACGTCGATACAACGATACGTCGATACGCCGATACGTCGATACGGGGATACGTCGATACAACGATACGTCAATACACCGATACGTCGATACGGGGATACGTCGATACAACGATACGTCGATACGCCGATACGTCGATACGCCGATACGTCGATACGCCGATACGTCGATACGACGATACAACGATACGTCGATACAACGATACGTCGATACGCCGATACGTCGATACGTCGATACGTCGATACGTCGATACAACGATACGTCAATACGCCGATACGTCGATACGTCGATACGTCGATACGTCGATACGGGGATACGTCGATACGCCGATACGTCGATACGTCGATATGTCGATACGACGATACGGGGATACGTCGATACGTCGATACGTCGATACAACGATACGTCAATACGCCGATACGTCGATACGTCGATACGTCGATACGGGGATACGTCGATACGCCGATACGTCGATACGTCGATATGTCGATACGACGATACGGGGATACGTCGATACAACGATACGGCAATACGTCGATACTATCTATCTATCTATATCGTCTCCCAGAGGGGTAGGCAGCTAGGCAGAGACTACAGATTTCCATCTGCTACGATCCAGACACAACTCTTTCGCCTCTTCCACATCCATCAACCATATTTATTGTGATATTAAATTGTAAGCTAAAAAAAATACCTCAGACGAAAAACATAGCGATATTCATTGGTCCATTGAGACAACCTTTAGTTCAACATCTTTAATAAAACATGACCTATCTACTTATTTTGTTAAGTAATGGCGTACCTTTGCATTACTTTCATCCACTGCTTTATTTTCACTCGTAAAACATTTTTTACATTGGTTGCATTTATTTCCCATGTTTCAAATTACGAGATTTATTTAAATTACGAAACCGGGACGTCGAGAGCGCAAAAACGTAGCCCTCCCGTCTCAACGGAGCGATCACAACTGACCGACGGGTGAGTGACGAAACAAAGCATTGAACAAAAAGCGCGTGCGACCGAGATATCTTGTCGCCGCCTTGTCTCAGAATAAATCGACGTAAGCGCCAATTCTTAGATGTTAAATTAAATGAAAACGAAACAGAATTATTCAAAATCCCCGTGCAATTATACGGGGTCATTTGTTTTCTTATTTTTAATACAAATTTCAAGGCAAACTGGTTTAAGAAAGGTCCTTTAACACTCGAAAAACATGAAATATAGAGGTAACTTCGTAATTTTTTTCTATCGAGCGAACTTAAAGCTTTTGCGTTTTTGCTTCTGCACGAATATCAGCCCTATAGTCTATTATCTATATTATTTTTATTAAACCGATTGACCAAGTTACACAATGTTTTATGCTCATTTGAAATTGTGCATCTGACATTATACCGACCCTTAAGTATGTGCGTCACGAAGTACGTCCCTGTCACCCTGACTCATCCATCAACCCTTGCTGCCTGACCGACGGTACTGGATACTATAACTTTTACTAATGCAATGTTTCAGAACTTTTTTAGGGCTCTAGGGTTCTGACTAAAGTCTGAAAATTGCTCAAAGACTACTGGGCCGATTAAACTGAAACTATAGCGAATTTAGACTGCGATGATGTCATTATAAATAACAAAATAAAATAAAATAAAATGAAAATATTTTATTATTTCAGACAACTTTGAATCCATATTAGTAGACTTAATAATAGGTTAGTAACTAGAAAAAAAATAAAATATAAACACAACACCCTAACAATACTTAATAACTATACAAAAACACAATGAAAAACTAAACAAAAACACTATGAAAATTTCACGAAGAGCGATCAAGGAGATGAGCAGCGGGTCTACCGCGTATTTCTCATTTTCATCAACATCAACTTGAGATTGAAATTTGACGTGCGTGCGACGACGCCCGCCTAACTTGCTATCTCTTTTGCACGCGTTGAATTTCGCATGCATTTGCTTGAAGTTGATACAAATGAGAATTACGCGGTAGAGCCCCAGGTCTCCATGATCACTCTCCGGACAATTTAAAATTGTTTTAGGTAAAAATTCAAGATTACATTTATGTTGAAAGAACCCGTACATACGAATACGTTGCCGTCTTTCTAAATTTTATTTTCTCCGAAAGGTCGACGAGGAAAAAATATTTCAGTCTCTTTAACTGAATTATGCTGATTACTTCGCCTTTTACCAAAATGATTACTACAAGACAAACGTCAAATATGTTAAACATAGTTGCGACATTAAGGTTAAACGTAAGTCGCTAATTGCAAAGTGCAGAACTTAACTTTGTTTTTCTTGTTTAGAACTTAAAAATTGAAAAACCTTTTGGTATGTGGCAATTGACACCAATAGTTCAGTATTAGTGAGGTTTATAAAACATGAGTTTGAAATTTAATGCGCAATTAGTCATGATCTTGTCCAAACAAAGTTAAAACAGTATTTTAAGTTGGTTTTGAAAAGATCATGACTTAGTGTGTATACAATTTCAAACTCTTGCTTTATAAACCTCACTAATACTGAGTTATTGGCGTCAATTGCCTCAGACCAAAATGCTTTTAAATTTTTTATTTCTTTCAACTGTCTAACTATCACGGTTCATGAGATACAGCCTGGTGACAGACGGACAGACGGGCAGCGGAGTCTTAGTAATAGGGTCCCTTTGGTTACCCTTTGGGTACGGAACCTTAAAAAGTTAAGTTATGCACTTTGCGCTTAGAGACTGTCGTCGACTTTTTTACTAAATGAAGGTCCATGAGTGCTAAATTTGTACAGGCTCGAAATAAAACAAAGTCCCGAATAG
Source organism: Ypsolopha sequella (assembly GCA_934047225.1). NCBI lineage: Eukaryota > Metazoa > Arthropoda > Insecta > Lepidoptera > Ypsolophidae > Ypsolopha > Ypsolopha sequella. The sequence continues at coordinate 16,186,337 of OW203985.1, forward strand.
GAAACTTTAAACAAGGAGATTCAAAGAAGCGTAGAACTGTCATTTTCCTTAAGGTGGATGGTCCAAGGTAGTTTTTATAAAAAACTTGTGAGAACCAATAACGACAGAAGTATTATTATTTACTTCTGTTACCTTTTTCCACACGTTCCATCAACTTTACACCCGCGAATATTCAGTTTTTCTTAAAAACAAAATGTTTTAACAGTCTAATTTTGCAATTTAAAACTTTCATACATTGGATTACAAAAGTTTTATATAATAAAATTAGATTCTAAAAAAGTTTGTTTGTATAAAAACTGATTATTAGCGGGTGTAAAGTTGATGGAACGTGGGGAAAAAGGTAACAGAATTAAATAATAATACTTCTGTCGTCGTTATTGGTTCCCACAAGTTTGTATGAAGATTGACTTGGACCATCCACCTTAAACGGTTGCTACTTCGGACTAACTCTACTGTAACAGCTATGTCTCTTTACTTGGTATTTTGTAATTAAATTGTATTGAATTTTTCTTTTTTGTTCCTAACAAGCGTGGTCTATTTATAAAATTATATATATTTTTATCTATGCTAACAAAGCAGGAAAGTTTTGGGAGAAATTATCACAGGATTGCAATAATTTACAAAATATCCCTCAAAGATACTTGTTCATATTTTTATTATTTATGTCAGATTGCAAACTACGCGGTGGCAAGTCTAAAAGCGAAAAAGGAAAAAAAAAACGGTCAAGTGCAAGTCAGACTCGCGTACCTAGGGTTTCGTAATGCGGATGAAAAATTCAATTTTATCATTTTGTTTTCATGAATTTCTCAATTTCTCAATCGCTATATTTTCCTGCAATCTTTACGTAAGCATATATTACCATGATTTTTTTCATATTTTTGGGCCAACAGTTTTGGAGATAAGGGGAGGACATACATTTTTTTGTGGTTTTTGAGGATTTCCCAAAATAGATGCAAGTAAATATAGTTAAAGTATATATTTTTACAATCAGCTTTTTAATACCTACAGTTTGATACCCATATTGTATCTTTAGGACTTTTTATTTTTCTTTGTCTTTTTCGTATTCGTAATATTTCGAACAAATTCAAATTTTTCAAACTTTTTTTTACGATGTGTTACGTGGGCAAAGCAATACTATTTTTGTGCCAAATTTACAGTCTTCTTTTACGGTGCTAAAGTTATGAGGCTGTGACATACGGGCGGACGGACGGACGGACAACGGAGTCCCACCATAAAGTTCCTTTTGTACCTTTTAGGTACTACGGAACCCTAAAAAAATACTCAAATTTTATGTACCTTAAAATTTAATATCTCCAACAAGGTGTGAAATAACTTAAACTTAACAAAAAAATGGTTAGAATGTTTGCGTATATATTAATTATTCCTTACGTTGAAGGCTAAATTATTTGTAACTACCTACTTAGAGAAAAATTAAACATGAGGAGCCACGATGTACTCACAGTTGTTTTATTTTTATTTTAAAGTATATGCATTGATGCATCGAAATAAATAAGAAAGGGAATATAAACGCGCTTGAAAATTGACGCCACTAAATAATTGCCACGGTGAGCATGTGCTTAGTTATAAGTGCCGCACATCGAGCAGTCTCGTGACAGCTGTGCGTGAACTAAGTCGTCGAGTTTATACATGTAACGTTTAAAAAAAAACCACAATATGCCTAGTTTATTGGCATTGATGTATTAGTTTTTTTTTGTATACTCTTTCTAAAATTATATTGTTATGTTACCACGCTCCAGAGCCTCGTGAGACCGAATAAGGGGTCAATTATAATTTTTTTTCTCGTTTTAGTGTCGGTTCCCAACCGAAACTATTATTATTATACTGATTAACTTAAAGCAATCTGGCCTATTTATTACCGCCCAACCGTAGAATGAGATAGGTACTTTCGCTGTCAAACAGAACGTTGCCCATTTAATAAAAAGTAAGTATTTATTACCGCGCATCCGTAGAATGAGAGAATTTCTTACATAAAAGAAGTGAGAGGTTTCGCTGTCAAACAGAACGTTACCCATTCAATGAAATGTTGGTATTTATTACCGCGAATCCGTAGAATGAGAGATTTTCTTACATAAAAGAAGTGAGAGGTTTCGCTGTCAAACAGAACGTTACCCATTCAATGAAATGTTGGTATTTATTACCGCGCATCCGTAGAATGAGAGACTTTCTTACATAAAAGAAGTGAGAGGTTTCGCTGTCAAACAGAACGTTACCCATTCAATGAAATGTTGGTATTTATTACCGCGAATCCGTAGAATGAGAGATTTTCTTTCATAAAAGAAGGGAGAGGTTTCGCTGTCAAACAGAACGTTACCCATTCAATTAAATGTTGGTATTTATTACCGCGCATCCGTAGAATGAGATACTGTCTTACATAAAAGAAGTGAGAGGTTTCGCTGTCAAACAGAACGTTACCCATTCAATGAAATGTTGGTATTTATTACCGCGAATCCGTAGAATGAGAGATTTTCTTTCATAAAAGAAGGGAGAGGTTTCGCTGTCAAACAGAACGTTACCCATTCAATGAAATGTTGGTATTTATTACCGCGCATCCGTAGAATGAGAGACTTTCTTACATAAAAGAAGTGAGAGGTTTCGCTGTCAAACAGAACGTTACCCATTCAATGAAATGTTGGTATTTATTACCGCGAATCCGTAGAATGAGAGATTTTCTTTCATAAAAGAAGGGAGAGGTTTCGCTGTCAAACAGAACGTTACCCATTCAATGAAATGTTGGTATTTATTACCGCGCATCCGTAGAATGAGAGATTTTCTTACATAAAAGAAGTGAGAGGTTTCGCTGTCAAACAGAACTTTGCCCATTCAATAAAATGTTGGCAATGTTCTGCATCGATATGAATTTATAAATTTATTTAAATAAGCTAATTTTTATATTTTTATTTTCTCTTATTTTATTATTGTCTTAACGGCAGCTGTGTAAACTTTTTGTAATTTAATTGTATTGACTGTGTATCGTTATTTATCATGTTGAATTTTTATGGAACCCAGTTCTGAAATAAATGATTTTTATTTATTTTTATTTTTATGAATGTCTGTCCCGATCGGGCGACCTAGCACTCAGCCGTAGTCGGCTTTCCATGTCCCGATCCGGCGACGTAGAATTCCAAGGGTTAATTGGCTAATACAATGTTTCTACTTAAAACCTTAAATACGCCATAACTTCAAAACACTATTTCCACTCCGACTTCATTCTGTTCTAGCTTACTCAGCCAGGCTGAGCAAATACGCATTTTGCTCCCACTCTACTGGTCCACAATGACACTTTCTCAGTAGATGAAGGGAAAATAATATTTTTGCTCTTACCAATATAACGCTAACTCTCGAGGTATTTTTGATAAAACAATTAAATATTGGAAGTACTTAGCATGACCTTCACATATTTTAAGCACTACTTTTATCTACATTTTTGTCGGGGTATTTCTTTGTTACATTTTCGTCTCAAAGATAGTATTTCATCATAACAGAAATATAAAACGTATGCATTTTGCCCTCAGTTCTGGCAAATAGTTTGTCAGAATATAATCGCAACAATGTAGCGCGGATGGTGGATAGCATTCAGATTGACTGACGCCAGCGGCGACGCTGCGTCAAACAGACCGAAATGGGGCTCTTTTGTCGATCATAGCGGCAGGTACAGACACTTTAATGTATATTTAAGGCGACATGTTAATGTTTTAGCGTCCCTGTTACTCCATATGCGAAAAAACCCTCAGTGCAAGAAGGACAGATTCGACGAGAAGTAGCAAAAAGTCGGTTTTTTATTAATATAAAATGTACTATAGTGGCAATGAAAATTTCATTTCAACAGGTCCTAGATACTGTTAAAACCCATCTAATAAAATACAATTGCAGTCCATATGTCATTCCAAATTGTCATACCAGGAGAATTGGTGTCAAAAAAGACTTCATTTCAATAAATATTTTTATCGAGCCGAATTTCTCCAATCGCGTTTCTGTTTAACAGATCCCTAGGAAAAGATTACAAAAATAATGTACTATTTTACAAAAATAACACCTTCTTTACTGAAGTAGATATGCAAGTACTGAAAGTGTCGATTTTTTTCCGTAGCGCCTTTAGGCCGGTACACACCGGATGCGCACGCGTGACATTTTGTGTGGCAGCTCATGTTTTATTATTGTATTGCGTGCACAATGCGTCAGTCCACCAACAACTGGTGCTGCCACGCACAACGCCACGCGTACGCATCCTATCATTTATGCGTCAAAATTTTGTACAAAGGTTTATCTGTCGTCGTCAATATATTTCTGTAAAATCAAATTTGAATTATTACAATTTTTTGAGGTACATCACGATAAGACAGACATACACCAAAGGTTTCCACAATTTTCCGTTTTTGGAATCAAATTCCTACTCCAATATATCACTCGAGGTTGATGAGTGGGATGAAGGTTTCTAGTACGTTTTAATGCCCATTAACTTAGAAATCCTACGCTAGTACGTCACCATCTGTGACGTATTGAAACAGCATTTTCGCGTGTTTATCGCCTGAAACAACTGGGAATGCTAACTCAGCTCGTCTCCGCCTAAGTGGACGTATTAAACTAGTATTTCTGTATACGCAACCGGATGTAGATGGATTGGTATCAGAAACCACATATATACTCTGCCGATGATACTGAAAAACTTTTCTAAAGAAACATATCCGCGAAAATAAATGTTAGTTTATTCAAAATTTACTGATGACGGCCGTACCCTGGGCCGAAATATATCGAGTACCTATTTTTATTGCTTTACTATTAATAAATAAGGAACAGAAATAAATAAAGCTTGAAAAGCTCTATATAATATACTTATTGATTATGAGATATTTAATTATAATCATTGAAAAAGGTAGGTTTATATGCATGGTTTATAAGAACAGATATATATATATGAGTTATAATTAGTTTTGGGTAAGATTTTACTTATCATTTTCCTGATTTTCCTTAAAACTGACGAAACACGGAATCGTATCTATATTGCCTTTAATTTATTTCATGTACATTTATTATTTTATTATGTAAATAAATATTGAATATTGACTTTTTGTCTTTTTAAAAGAATATAATTTTACATAAAAAACAGTTAAATAAAAATTTTTGTGAGATAAATTTCGGGCCATTCGGGCCCGGCATCGTCACAATTTACATATATTTTTATAAGATTAAATTTGACTGGTAAAAAGTGTATAATGTATACCTACTTTACAAAACAAACTATTTGAATTTGAATTTGACCTTAGGTCTGCACTCGCACTTGACTGGGTTTTTTCATTTGCGCGATTTGTTTTTTGGGAAAATTATTCAGTAGAGTATTGGGTTTCAATTAAAGATAACTGTCCTTTTACACCTGGTATACCAATCAAGAATATTTTGCAGGATTGAGCTGCAGTATCTTCTTTACACTAGGATAGTGCTGATGCTATGCTGATTCATACAACTCTGTCCTACCCTCCTCGATCAAATTCAAATAGAGATTGAAGGTGTATATGACGTTATTTACTGATATTTTATACTTGGTTCTAAAGTATCAAAGTCCTTAAAAAACGTCTGAAAAGTAGACTTTGTTAATTTTGTTTGACTTATAGCGTGTAATAAAATACATATGTAAATAACTATGATATAATAAATTTCTATTTTTGAATACATGGCGATTTATCCAACGCAAGGAGTTATAATTTAGCATTACAGTATAGAAACGCAGAAAAAAAAGTAAATCTGGATGTGAGGAGCTGTCAACCGGGATTCAAGCCCGGGACCTCTCGCTTGCCGGGCGATTGCTCTAACCTCTGAGCTATTCAGGTCTCAACACAACTCGCGAATTTACCCATGCGCTTTCCCATACTGCAATAACATCTATAGATACCCACCTTACAGTTACCATCCAGGTCTCCAGGTTATCCAGGTCTCAAGCCTAATTTGGCTTGAGACCTGGATAGCTCAGTTGGTAGAGCAATCGCCCCGTTAGCGAGAGGTCCCGGCTTCGAATCTCAGCTCAGAGCTCCTCACATCCAGATTTACTTTTTTTGTTTCCATACGGCAATGATATGATGTTAATTGATAAATATGTAAGCAATAATGTCATAATTTGAAGACGTTGTAAGCGTTACTGAGTTTCTAAAATATGATAAAGCCAAAGAACATTTATTTTTTTTATTGGACTTCTCTTCATATGATACGTATACAGTGGCATTTTGCACGTAATGGGGTATGTTTTACATAATCGAAGAACAATTTTTGTGTTCTAAGTTCTAGGTACCTACATTACATAGCTAGATTAGTTTCAATATTATTCATTCATTGAGAATTATTTTGTATACTTTTTGGTGCTTCATGGCTTGGATTTGATGTAAACAAACTTATTATTTGTACTTAACAAAAAATATTTATGACTTCATAAAAAAACGTAATAGCAGATTAAAAGCAAAATATGTATATAAAATGTATCTTCTCTATCTTGGATAAAAAGCACTTATTGTTTTCCCCCAAACAAGACACCACGTCCACTTAGGCAAGTCGTCTTGGTTCAAGCGACAAGGATAATTACAAGCTTTTAGGAACACTCCCCTTTCGATTTTAATATTTTTGCTCATTATCACTTCATTTATCAATGAAACGTCTTGAACAATGAGAAAATAAATAGGTAGAGAAAGTTCTTGTTTCTGATTGCGGTTTTAGGGGAGATTAAGAGCACTCCATTTTGAACGCAAAGTTGTACTCGTCTTAACCTTTATTTATTTACGAGTGCCTTTTTGGTGTTTTTTACATTTTTATTGCTGCTTTTTAAATTCATACATTAATTCTTGTTTTTACTATTTCAAGATAATATTTTCTATTTGAGTTTACTATGCTAAGTGTAATAAACTAAATTTTGCTTGAATTCGTAGTTAGATGTAAATATAATTTGGTGACTTCGTCGTCTTTCATGAATTCTTTACTAACTTACTTACATAATTTATGAAAATACTTAAATTAAAAAAGAAAAGTAAAATACTATTTTATAAAAATATATAAACAATGTTTAACAAACGAATATAAAGTTAGTCTAGGTCATTTCTGTAAGTAACAGTATTGACGTCAAAGCAGTCGCTACGTAGTCACGTGATATGCCGTGTGTTAGTCCTCGGATAACTGCCAATAATCAGCTACCGTCTGTACGCGCTACCCCGTCATTACGCCCTCACTTCACCACCCTAAGCCTTCGAATGCTGCAACTGCGACCGCATTTATTTAAAATAACCACTTTACCCCCACATAATAATCGTCCACCATGCACGACAACTCCGAAAACGATTGTTTATGCAATTTCAATAATGGCTTTCCGTAATATTAACTAAGAAGGGAATAAAAAGTTAAACAGCCGTAAAAATGTTTGTATCTCGCCAGAATTTAGAAGTATCGGCGGGAAATAAAATATAGGTTTGGTCGTAAAGGAGCGAGTGTTTCGACAGGCAGAAGCGAATGTTTGTATGTAGTTGGTACCGCTTTCCGCAATAAATCAGTTGCGAGCGCGGGAAAGAGTTAAATCGGAAGACACGAGATCTTCGAGTGGGCAGCCACGATACCGCGACCCTCCCCGCCCCTCTTCTTCCCTTCTTACGAAAATATATTGCGGAACACGAAATAGGGATTTTATAATAAACAATATTAACCAGCTAAATTTAAAAGTAATTCTTACGGTACCTAGTGACAACACTCGAGCTTTAATCAGAAGCGATCCCTAATTTTTATTTCTCAAGTGCGCTTGGCCCAAGAGCCTACTTGAGGCGGAGGGTACCAAAATGAATTATTATTCTGTCCCATGAAAAAATCACTTCTCCAAGTAATGAAAACTGGGGGCTGATGCGCTGGAGAGGTAGAGTTCCCGTCCGGCGGATATTACGGCAATATATTTCAATTACACATAAGAAAAAGAACAAGTCGTTTGAAGTAGCTGAAAGGCCAGATTACAGTCCTGGAGGAAATAATAAGAAAGGCCCGTAACGAGCTGGGGACGACGGCAACTTTTAGAAAAGAAAACGTGTGGGGAGAGAAAGATGGCTTTTCAAGAGTGATTAAATTCAATGTTATTTTTTCGAAGAAGCTGTCTTGATAAACTTTTGCTCAGTTCAAATTTTCTGAATGTACGCAAATTGGATTTGGAATTCTTTTTTTTTATATTTGCTCGTTGAGGTGAGTTTTTGATATGTTTAAGTGCTTAGGAGGGTCGAGTTGGAGTGGGGGCAAAGATTTGTGCGATTCAATGGAATTTAATTACTCGGCGAATGAGCCCGAGCGTAACGACGCAAAAATATTTACGTTTATTGTCGACGCGACGCCTCAATGTGACCACACATGGCCGCCGGTCGTGCCCGCATCATCCGCGTTTCCAACCCGCGTTCTGGGGTCGATTGGAACTTTGAAAATATATTGCCGGTTTATATTTTTGCCCAACTTCCTAAATAAGCTATCAGCCAATCAGCCTGCTTTAATTCTGAAATAAACCGTGACTTTATTCAAGAACTCAACTTCATCTCAACTAGTCCTTAAGATAGTAGCATTAAGAATGAATGTAATTGATATCTAAAAACATGCCTTATTTTGTTATTCTGCATTCCAAACAGTATTCAACTGTGTTACTTAGTGGTGTGCAGTTCTAACCTCGATTTTGTTTTTGTGTTTAATGAGCTAAGTTGATCAATTTTATTTAAGTAGCTAGGAGACAGTCAGTCGAAATAATGATATAAGACGAATCTTGAAAATAAATAAACCTTAAAAGGTTTCCGATACACCTTTATGTACCTATATAATATTTATGTTTCTTTGAAATAAATAAATAAATAACAGCAAAAGGCTCAGTCGCTAGGATGTTAAACTCTTATTCTTTAGATCCGGATTCAAAACCTGCCTGATGAGCGAGCACCAATGAGTTTTTCGGAATATAAGTGCAAGTACTTACCACTTGCTGAACGGTGAAGAAAAAACTGTGAGGTAAACCTGCATGCCCTAAAAAGCGTGTGTTTGTGTATCAGTGTACGGCGACAAGGCAAAATGCACATCACGTTGGGACGTTATAATCGTCGGTGAAAAGAGACTGTAACGACTGTTGACTGTTCTAGTTCTAGTTCAAAATCGAAAACACATCTTATAGCTCCTCAGGGATATAATTGTTGTTTTGTTCATTTCTGCAACAGTTCGCAAAAAGTTCTATTTAAAACAGCAATAGTCGAAGCAAAGGCGTGCGAACGAACCTTCACCCAAACGACTCAAGAAGCCATAAAGCCAGATTCATACGAACCTGAGTTCAATTTATTTGCAACGTTTTCATAACGGTCAATTCGAGTCGAGTGTGACGTTTCCAGTCCATTTCTCGTAACTGCTCGCTGCTTTATAACCGACGCGTAATGAAACTCGTTTAAATATCACAAAAGTGGTCGGATTACGGCGGCCGAGCATTTTATACTGTTTAATTACTGACTGCGACAGAAATAATTGGGCACTTGGGGATTACAACCGGACTTTACGGCCGAATTAAAGATTTTTGTAGCAAAATATAAAACTGGGCTTAAACTTCGACCGCTTCGCAATTATTTAGGATAGAAATTCGACTTCATCCTTATTTATTTCAAGGGATTTGAATGACTTTTTGGTTCTGTTGCGAAGGCACCGGCTTTATTAATATCCTACGAGACAGGTACGGGCCCAGCTTGAAGTCTTGGAGGGATGGGGTGTCATTGGCTTTTAGAACAACAGTTTTATTATTTTATGTAGTCCAGTATTTTTCTAAATATCAATTGACCAATTATATGTTTTTATTTGATATTAAAAGTGGAATGCGAAAACAACCGATGAAAGAAATACACTATTAGGATTAAAAAACTTAAATAAACGAACTATAAATAATATACCTATACATCTTAAAATAACATGAAAAAAGTAATTCTAAAATAAAATTCAAACAAAGGTACTTACAATAATTATAAAAAGAAGATTGCCGCCCTAGATCACTGCTCTGCAGGAGAGTGTCCAAAATACCAATTATTTGATTTGTTAATTTTATTTACTTATAAATAATAGTTTATGAAACTGGCACATAAAGGGTTATTAAAACACGAGTATGAGTTTAAAAAACTAGCCATAGGCGAGTTTAATAATAGTATACACCAGTGTTTTAATACCCAGTAATGTCTAGATTCATACTCTACTTTATCTACACTCATGCAATAGGTTACCTACCCATTTTCCAATCCATAAGATCTTGGTTACAATTATTGTCGTAAGCTTTTCTTGATTTTGCTGGTTTGTTTTGATTGTTTGTCATTTTTGTTTCCCAGTATATGATATCAGATATTTTTTCCCAGAATTAAACTTTTAATAAACAAAAAAGCAATAAATATTAAATTAGGATTATGTTTATTTTGCGGAATCCATCTCTATGAATACTTAAATATTATTATAAATTATAATAAACTGCCTGAAGCAACAATATTGTAGTGACGACAGCGCCATCTGTTTTTAAGAACAATGCGTGAAATCACACAACGCCCTCGTGAGCGTTCTGTATGTGCAGTACAAGCTAGTCTTGTCTAGCGCGCTTGTCTTGATAACAAGAGGTCGCAAGTTCGAATCCTGGCCCGGGGATTTTTTTCAAATTCTAGTCTTTGGATTTATTTCTGATTGATATTTTCTAGTTTGTTATGCACTCTAATAATATTTAAAGTATTAAATTAATAAATAACGCATAAAATATATCTAACAGTTCAACGCGCGTGTGAGACAAGGGTCCCGTCACAAATTCTACCATCATTAAAATCAATTGTAGTCCACAGCGCATGGGTTTGGTCATAAGTATGTACATCATTCAAACCGTTCCCTATTAAAACCTCAGACATGGCTGCATGGACTAAGTTTCCTTTGCTTTCCAACTTCGTGTAACTGTACTTTTATAGCAAAAAAAGTTATTTAAAAGCATTATTATATTAAGAAAACTGTTCTTCTAAACAACTTTTTTCGGTCTAAGAGAAGTTCGTAAGAAAAATTGTCATTATGCACTATTTTTGAGTTCATAATCAGGATTTTACGACATTTACTATATCGATATTTACAAAACTTAATTTACTATCTAGGGGGGGCATAATCCCCTTGACCCCCCCTCCTGCGTCCTCACAAGTTAGAAACATTGAAATTTTACTTTCAATAATTGTAAGTATCTTAAATCTTTATAACTTGATTTGGGCATCAAATCATCATAACAAAACTGTGTTGTTCTAGCTGCCCATAATGCTAAATTTTAATTACATCAAAAATAGTTTTAGCGTTTTATCATCAAATTCAGCGAGTTTCAGACCAGGAAGCGATTACTCTTGATATAATAATGCTAAACTGACCAAATCAATCTATCAGACAGATTGTACATCAACGGGCATTGTCTGTCAGCTGAATGGGCACAAATGAGTCCTGATTTAGGAGAAATGTCCATATTGCCTCTGTTATCTGAATATTGGATCACATCGGCGTTCGTGCTCGTTGCGTTACGCACCAATAAACTTTATACTGCGATAAGCTTTTGTTTTCATAAGAGATTATTGGCCAATGAATAAGCCTGGACTGAGGGTGTGGCCACAGTGATTGGTCTATTTATTCCAGATCTATATCATAAACGCTCTTAGTCGATTAATCCAGTTGCATCTATGCGATTAAGGTAAAGGTATAATATAATATGCTTTATTAGACAGAGATAACAGGTGATAGGTGAAGAAAACGCCATATAGGTATTAACAAAAACCGAAAATGTATACTGATACCTTAAATAATAATTAAATTTTTCTAACTTTACTCTTAAGGAAAATCCAATCCAAAAAAATACGTTTATGCATATAGTAAACTATTGATATACATTACATTTAGCTAAACGTTGTATTTTTGTCACTATAATTATTTCTTAATATTTTGTTATAAATCTGGAGAATCACTATACATATACATATATGTATAGTGATTTTCTCTAAATTAGCTGGCCTGATACTCAGTCGGTATGCTGTAAGAAATTTTTTACGGAGAGACAAGCTTGATCGCTACTGTACTCAAAATAAAATTTTAATGAAATTTTAATGCCTGTTAAAACCTTTTTCGTGTACAATAAAGAATAATAATAAGAAAAAATATCGTAATGTATAAATGACTGCTAACTACGTTAAATAAGTAGGTGCTCCGCCTACGTCCGCGTAGTCGGCGTAGCACGTAGCAGACAGAATTAATCGTAGTTTCTAATGAAAAGTAGAGATCATTATACTAGTTACTAGCGGATATGGCACTTTCAATGTTTAAATGCCTACCAATACCAAGTTTCGTAATTATTTATGAGTTACTAGCTTTTACCCGCGGTTTCGCTCGCGTTTATTAAGGTTTTGTGTAGTCCTATCTAATTTGTCAATATTTACCTATATACTCAAGCACAGATTCTATGACAGCATCGAATTGTCATGGGAGCTGATTAATGGGATAAAAAGTAGCCCATGCCCAATAGTAAAGTTTTTTTTCAATCGGTTTAGTAGGTATGGTGTGAAGGAGTAAAACAACACGTTTCTATTGTTACAAAAATAAGAAATAGTTGACGGTGAATGTTGTTGCTTCTTGATGGAACGTCATCTTGCAATATAAATAAAACTCCTTGGTACTCGGTTCCACAAATATAATTATGTTTAATTAGCTTTTAAGGGTTTGCTACCGGTTTCGTCGTTTTACGACATCATCAGGCACTGTATTTGAGGTGTTAAGAATCTTAATAGGTAATTAAACATAATTATATTTGTGGAACCGAGTACCAAGGAGTTTTATTTAATTGAAAAATAAGAAAAATAAAAAATATTATCCTAAAAATCCAATATGGATATCAAATTGTAGAGAATAAAAAGTTTATTGTAAAAATATATACTTTAACTTTATTTACTGGCACTGGTTTCGAGAAATCTTAAAAAAAAAACAAAAATTGTATGCCCCTCCCCACTTATCTCCGAAACTGGTAGACCGAAAAATATGAAAAAAAACCGATTATAGATCATAGCCGGCCAATAAAAGGAAAACTATAGTGATTTAAAAAACTTGAGCAGAAATGAGAAATATAAAAAAAGAAAAATTAATTTAAAAAAAATTATAATATACAAAAGCTAATTGTAAAAATACATAGTTTGGTTTTATTTAATTGCAATTATTTCAAGAAAACCTTGAAAAACCATAAAAAATTGGAGGTCCCTCCCCTTATCTCCAAAACTCGAAGACTAAACAATATGAAAAAAAAAAATGGTAATATGTGTTTAAGTAAAGACTACAGGAAAAATAAAGCGGTTGAGAAATTCACGAAAAAAAATGACAAAATTAAATTTATCATGCACAATACGGAACCCTAGGTACGCGAGTCTGACTCGCACTTGGCTGGTTTTTTTTTAGATATGTTCACGTACACAAAAAATATATATCAGAAATTCAGGCGGGAAATTTACGTGACGTCAGAAGACGTATGCTTACCGAGCTAATCAGAGAGCTCATTCGATTATTATCAGGCAGCTGATTTGACAGAGAAGTTATAGGACGTGCATCCGCGCATTTTCTTATTCAGCAATCGCCTTTGATTTAAATAGTTTGTGTGAGACCTATAAAATACTTTGCTAAGAATAGGTATATACAGATAAATGCTTTCTAATTTCAAATTTGTATGCACATTTAAGAGGCTGCACAATCCTAAAATTCAGTCCTGCTCTAACCCTTTTGTTTTTTTAATTGTCTATCCTGCTCTAATCAGATGCCGCGCACGCAAAAATTCTGTTATTTTGAAATCGCGGCTACATTAGGATATTACCTATAATTTCTTTATGTAATAAAGATGGTTTTTTTCTAGTAAGTATCTACGTGTGCTGGTTTCGTTTCAACAGGTTTTGAATTATGGAAATATCACTTTTTTCGTGAAATTCATTCTTTTTAAAAATATTATAATTAAAAGAAGATTGAAGGTATGTTTATTTTAAAAATGTAATTAATAATTGTCTTGAGTCAAAAATATGCTATATTTTTTTCAAATTTTTGCCATATAGATGGCATACCATAAAATGGTATGGAATGTCATTGATCTATATAGACAAAACTGAATCAAATGTAAAACTGATGTTTAGCATTGTAAAGATGTGGAGCCCCTTAAGGTTCAAAACCTGACAAAGATAAGGCTATTGTCTTGTCTTCTATTTAGTGTGTTCTGTTTTCAGAGTTATTTTGGTTCACGTAATATCAGTTCTGCTGCTCCTAAAACACTGATTCATTAAAACTTACAAACAAACTCAATTAGATCCATACGTTACTGACCGAGCAAAGTTTTAAGCTACGTACATACTAGTAGAAATCCTGGGATTGGAATTGAATATTCTCGGGTTCTAGCACGAATACAGTAGAACATGAAGTGAATCTGCACACCGAAACTGTGAGCAACATGAAGCTTCAAATGCGTCTTGAATATCTTTAATATATATAATATATATAATATATATATATATATTAAAGATATTCAAGACGCATTTGATTTTTTGATTTTGTTTCTTGGCGACGGCTGCTATTTTAAGCGCCACTTTTTGCCAGTGTCAATTTTGATTTCTTGTTCGCGTGTTTTTTACGAGATAAGATAGTTAATGAAAAATCATTAATCAGCTTTTGTTCAGTTAGTTGATCTTATCTGTTATGCTATATTTTGTGCTGTGGATTTTTGTATAAATTGTGAAAAGAAAATAAAAATAACTTATCTTGAATTAAAGTCGCTTAGAGCCTGTGCCTGGAATCTATGAAGTGTATTTAAATTAACATCTTACCTTGAAAATGGTGTAAAATCCGAAATCGGTTGGGAGAAAACAAAAATAAATAGTATAAAACTACTGTACAAGTGCTTTTAACTCAAGATGTGTTTCAAGTTTCACCAAATGCCGACAATCGCAAGTGTAAAAATAACTTCGCTTTCTTTGAAACCTGCATCTTTAGTGTGCCGAAGTCCAAAGTACGGCAAAGCTAACTGATTAATTCTCGGCCACCGGACCGGCAGAAATATTAGCTCTTCGGATATGCGATTGCTAATTCCACTAATGCTTCGAACAAATACAGACAGATTCGCTTCTCCTGCTAAATATCACTGAGGATGATTTTGTTTGGTTGTTCTGGCCGAACACATCGCATATTGTGCCGATGACGCATAATAGAATCAATATTGTTTATATGTACAGTATAGATATTCTTTCCATTACTAATAAAACCGGTCAAGTGCGAGTCTGGCCAAGTGTGAGTCGATAAGACCAAATCACTTTGTTTTTTTACTGGTTTTGGTTACACCTTATAAACTAGATATACGACTATATTCGATAAATTCGATTGAGGGTTCTTGGTGGAATATCATCTACAATAAATTGTACACAAAATTCTTGTATTTTTATTCAATAAATTTATTATAATTTATAATTTGTTATAAATCGGCGTTTTCCGTATTTGTTGTTTTTGAGAAAGATTCTTGAACAAAAATATTTAGAACTGACAATATTGACGGCAAGCAATTTTTATTTTTGAAAATTAAAAATTAAATGTATAAGCTAAAAAAAAGTACAGTTTACTCATTTTTAATGTATGGGACCCCTATGAAAATAATTTTATTGAATTTCTAATTCAGTATTCGGTTTTGGATCAACATTTAACACAAAATATCCAAATTTAAGATCTATAACACATACTGCCTACGAGCTAGAAACCCGTGACATACGGACGGCCAGATATACAGACGGGCAGACAGCAGAGTGATGTAATTAGAATTAGGGTTCCGTTTTGCCCTTACTTTTACGAGTATGTATAAGGCGTTTTCGGTCTTTTCTTGAGATAAAGTTATGAAAAGATTTTGCTTGTTGTTAAAGCCTGTTTTGGCAATAGCGATACTAGAAATTTGGCGTAATTAAAATATAAATATTTTAAATTAATTATTTCATTTCGATTGCATCTCAACATTTTAGTTCTTGTAAACATATTACTTAGTTAAGTGTTCAGTAGTATTCCTATCTAATTTATCGTATCTATAACGACAAACCTCGGTAGCGTAGTCGCTAGCGCGCCTGTCATAAATGCAGGAGGTCGCAGGTTCAAATACTCACCCGACAAATTGTTCAAAAATGTTCGTGCTCTTAAATTTGTTTCTGATTGATTTCTAGTTTGTAATTCACTCTTAATAAGAGTATTCACAGCGATGGATTTCGCAATAAAAAATAAATAAAAAGAAAAACAGTAAATTAGTATTCCTCTCTTTATGTATTGTTCCTATATTGCTCAATCATGCTGAAATATGCAATGAAATCCACTAAGCGGCTTACACTTTTACCGGAAAAGTTTCATAAAATAACCTCGTAATTTTTTGAAATAATAATTGCTGTAACAACTTTGTGACAAGGCTAACAACTTATAAATTTGTCGAACTTAAAGCGCGACGTCCACTCGATGTTTTCTAGATGTTTTATATAACTTCTTTTTCGTACTTTATTAACAGAAACATAAAAACTTAAATAACATGATATTATATTATATAAATAAATATTTTATATAATATCTATAAATAATGATATTATATAGTAGTAATGTAACCTAATTGTTTATAAACTTTGGCTTACTTCATTATATTACATTACATTCCATTAATTCCTCATTATTAAAGTTAAACTTCTGCTTTACCTTTGTAGCCTTTTGTCTACGGCTCCGACTGCGCTGAAGTAGTAAATCACACCTTTATAATTTTGATTCGGTAAAATCTAAACACTTACTATCAGTGAATGGCTAAGTCTTTGTAACACACCGGTGTTAATGCTTGCGTCAAATTAGGAACCTAGCTGTCAAATTATCAAGTTTGTAAGCCCTATAACCATAATTAATCTTGTGATGAGTGAGTTCGTGGTAATTCTGTCGTTGGCATATCGTAGAATTGGGCATATCATGATGTAGCTGGGAAGATAAAATAAAAAAAATATAAAAAAAATATATGTTTATTTGCAACCAAAAAGATATGTATACAAAAATATTTTATGCACTATTTCTATATTATTTGACAAGTGTGTCTTTTATAAACTCTAATCCCCACATTAGGATTCCCTGGGTTGTGGGAAATTAGACCCTTCCTGGTGAGTCTGACGATAATAAATTTATAAAATATTTAAAAGTAACATAACATTAAAAAGTAAAAAGTAACAGAAGAGACAAAATAAAACTAGTTGAGTAATGAATGACGTGTGAGTGATGATTGTATGTGGAATGTTATTAGAGTGTGTGTGAATGGGTGAGTAAAATAGAGTGTGTTATATGAAAGTGTATGCCTGAGTTTTGAAATACTTGATACTCACAGACCGGTACATGTGTGTAAGGATTTATGTGTCAATTTTAAGGATATCCTCGGTTTGTTCGTAATCTAAGGGGGAGAGCCAATCGTCTAGATTTTTTTTGCATGGGTAACGTGTTAGATGAAGAAGGGATAGGGTATTATTTGTCCTTGAATATAGAAAGGGACCTAAGAAAGGGGAAAATTTTTGAGCAAAGCTTGTATTCGTTACGGGAGTTCTCCATGTGACACGGCGGGAGTCATGAACACTTTTATAGGTTGTAACTAAAGCGGTTTTATGAAACTTTAAGACTACTGCTATGATGTATAGCTGCCGAACCCGCAAGAGCTTGGATTCATGATACAGTGAGTTAGTTGCATAGCGGAAAGGTTTGTTGAAAGCAACTTTTAGGAGGGCTCGCTGTGCACGTTCTACTGTGATAAAGTGAGTTTTACAGGCTCCTCCCCAAACAGTCAAACAGTATCTTAAAATGGATTGGCAAAGCGCTGTTTACACAAATATCTTCGTTTTGTCATCAGCAGCCCGTCGCAACTTTTTGAAAATGTGCATTAGCTTTCTCACCCTGCCACTGATCACCTCAATCTGTTTTTTCCACGATAGTTTCTCGTCGATCATAATGCCAAGGTATTTTACAAAAGGAACTTGTTCAAGAGTTGGGCAATCACATGGTAAATTGTTTTGGGAGATACAAGAGTGCAGCCTGATTTTGACAATTTCTTTGGGAGCAGTTCGTTGAGTAATTCGGAAGCAAATTATTTTTGTTTTGGAGGCATTTAAGGTCAATAAGTTTTGTCGAAGCCATGACGCAACTATCCGTAAACCCTCCTGGGCCACATCAATGACCGATGCCCAACTGTTACTGTAGAAGACTATTGCAGTATCATCAGCAAATGCAAAGAGCTCTGCTTGTATCAAGTTAACGTGACACAGATCATTGATGTAGACCAGAAAGAGTGTAGGGCCTAAAACGCTACCCTGTGGGACCCCATTATGAATGTTAGCGTAGTCACTATGGCTATCGTTGACTCTGATTCTTTGTCGGCGGCCAGAAAGGTAAGACTGGAACCAAATAAGGGGCAGACCACGTATGCCTAGCTGTTCCAATTTTTTAAGGAGGATTGGTCGCGACACTGTGTCGAAAGCTTTCGCAAGGTCCAGAAAAGCACCAACACATCTATAACCCTTGTCAAGCTTATCTGCGACAGTATTAGCTAGCATGGCGATGGCATCCTCAGTGGACTTGCCATGTCTGAAACCGAATTGATTCGAGGCTAAAAGATTTCGTGATTACAAGAATACGAGAAGTCTTTTATTTACTATCTTCTCTAGAATTTTTGGAAAGACAGCTAAGAAGTGAGATAGGTCTGTAGTTAGACGGGTCTAAAGGGTCACCACCCTTAAGAATGGGGCAAACATCAGCGATTTTGAAACTATCTGGCACCGTGCCAGTGATTATGCTAAGGTTACATATGTATGTGATGGGATTAAGTAGCTCAAGTTTTCCTTTCTTGAGGATGTCTTTAGTGATATTGTCACTGCCAGGAGCGGAGCAGGATTTCAGGCTACTGATAATTTTAAGGATTTCTATCTCATCCGTCGGCGTAATAAAAAAGGAATTAGTAGGCTCATTGCTAGTTTCTGGGAGATCATCAGCTAGTTGTTGTTCCGTCATGTTAATGGAATCTAGTATTTTGTTTGCGAACGTATCGCCTATAGTTGTAAAATAACTATTCACCTTATTAAGGGATTCAGTAGGATTGGTTTCGGCTTTGAGTAGCTCGGAATTATCTGTCTTTATGCCCTTCAGATTACAGACGTTTTTAATCGCATCCCACAGTTGCTTACTACCTTGGCTATTCTGTAATAGTTGTCTGTCATACTCATCATTTACATTTTTGAGAATGTTATTACAGTGATTACGATATAATTTGTACTTGCGCTGCAATACATGGTCATGTGGGTATTTCTTAGCTTTCATGTGCAGTTTATCTCGGCGCCTTATACACTTAAGGAGACCCGGCGTGATCCAGGGCTTTATGATAAAATCTGCATTACGTGGCACATAAGTTGTTTGGTGTTTTGACAAGGTATTACCAAGTGTTTCAGTAAAAAAAGCAACAGCGACGTTCACGTCATTCTGAGAGTAAAGTTCTGACCAGTCGAGTAACCTCAAACTCTCTAGAAACTCCTTGTAGTCAATTTTTACACGCTGTTTCTTTGTGGGCTCATTTGTAGGAGGAGCTATTTCAATTCCGAGAAGCACTGAGGCATGATCGGTTATATCAGAGTAACAAACCACTGTACGAGCTTGAAAATGTGATTTAACTAGGCAATGATCTAGACAACTGGGACCTCTAGTTGGATAAAGATATCCTGGAACAAATCCCATATGGGAGATAAGATTAAGGTATTCTTGTGTTTTTTTGTCAGTGTTACCGTTCGCTATATTTATATTGATGTCACCGATTATGACACACCTATTTGTGTTACAACCACTGACTACATGTTCAAGGGAGCTGAAAAAATTGGCGTAATTTTCCTTTCTGTTTAAAGAAGGCGATCGATAAATTGCTAGGATAGAAAGTTGGTTTTCCAATTCGATGCGAAGACAGTTTGCGTCCGTAAATAGTGGTTCAGTAACTGCTACTTTGAGACCGACCTTTGCAAAGACAACTAAACCATCATTTTGGTTGAGGTAATGTTTAGAAAAGTGGCAAGTGTAATGATCTAGCTGCATGCCTACAAAAGATTCATCCAAACGGCATTTTGTTAGAATAATAAGATCAGGTTTGAATTGTAATCTATGGAGCAGTAAAAGAAAAGTGTTGAAGTTTTTGTTTAAACTGCGTATATTTTGTGTGACAACAGTGATATGTTTTGATACATCTCCTAAATGTTGTTTGCAATCTTCTGGATGATAAACTTTTTCAGACTGAATTAATGTAGTACTATCAATATCATTTATTAATAATTAATATTTCTGCTAAAACCAGGAGGGTCACCTCGCTCTGCTCCGCTTAGCTCGGCTCCCCGAATTTATATACATGTTAATCTAACACGCTCCGCTCGTCGTAGCACCTTATTTATAAAAAAAAAGCAATATTCAATGTTTTTTTCAACCAGGCCGACCCACATTTTAAAAGATCCAAACATCGAAACCATAAACTTCATAAAAATTAAAATGTATGTACACGCACTACGAAATACATACTTGTATAATTATCACTTTTACGCAGACGTAAAGTAAAAGCAGCCAACTGCGAGGCGGACTTGTGCACGAACGGTTCCGTACCATTATCTATAAAAACAGCAAAAAAAACATGTCTGTTGTATAGGAGCCCCCTTAAATATTTATTTTATTATATTTTTTAGTATTTGTTGTTATAGCGGCAACAGAAATACATCATCTGTGAAAATTTCAACTGTCTTACTATCACGGTTCATGAGATACAGCCTGGTGACAGACGGACAGACAGACGGAAAGCAGAGTCTTTCATACCCTGTGGGTACGGAACCCTAAAAACTGCCATTGTATACCTCGACGTTTTGGAAAATGTACTCATAGATATCACAAGTACATAGCTGTTTGTAAATTTTTTCTTAGTAGACGTCCAATAAGCGCCAAGTCTCAGGAAAGTATCGTAAAAAAAGAAAGGCGAACTGGCGTGACATAGGTAGAACTGCAGACATTCGTGCTTGACGCGTGGCCCTGAGACAACTCTATTTTACGTTAATAAAGTAAGAATAGAACTTCGTATTTTATGTTCCGTAGAATTTAAGTTATATTTATAGAAAGAAAGCTCAAGAACCAAGAAAGTGCATGGAGAGGACTCCACCGACAAGAGCACAGCTCTTAAATTAAAATGCATGAAGAAATAAAGCTGATAATAATGCAAGTGATTGTTTGCAATCGCACTGTTTGCAACAGTTTTCGTGTTTTGAAAAGTTGTGAGAAATAATTTCGTGACAGAGTTTTATTCTATATTGGTACGTTTTTAGGGTTCCACACCTCAAATAGCAAATAAAATAAACTCTTGTAGGATAAATTTGTTGTCCGACTGAAATCAGAAAATTACAAATATTTACAACTGCCTCTTTAAACATTAAAAGTATTTATTAGACTGTCCAAACTTATTTCAAAACGCAGTCGCAACAGCTACTCTGAAGATTTAACTGTTGTGTTGATTAGGCTGCCAAAACTAATCTTATAACACAACCACAAAAGCCCCTTTAATCTGTACCTAAGAATAAATTCAAGCCAAGATCTGGACTGCAATCTATTTGTTTTTTACTCTTCTAGGGATAACAAGAATTAAGAGGACTCTAGATTAAAAAGTGTTATATACACAGGTTGAACCAAACGAATGCCGCCTAGGGACAGTACCCTAAATATTGAAGACAGCAAATTTTACTTAAAGGAACCTTAATTTTTTTTCAAGTAAAGAAAATCTGTATATAGGTAACATATAATCTATATATAGGTAGGCCAAAAACATAAGAAGACAATTAAAAAAAAAAGTCTAGGTCGTTCTTTCGCCGTAATAAAATAAAATCTGGCCAGACTCAGCCCGCAACACATCTCGGACTGGGTGGTTCTTAATCGTGTTGCCAAACTTTGCCTGCGTACTAATGTGTTATTCAGAGGCCATGGAATAAAGAAAACTCATTTAACATGTACAAGTTTTAATAAAGATCAACATCATGCTGTTGTCTTGAATATTGAAATGTGTGACTCATGTTTTTACCGACAGGGATCGAGATTTATGAATCGTCTTTGACGCGATTTCTACAAGCAGTAAATCTTTTTCACAATTCATTTTTTTCTCTGTATATAAGGTGACTTCGATTAAATATTCTGAACCAACATAAAATTGCCCCTTTTGTGTAAGTTGAAAACATTAATGAAGTGTGTTAGGGCGTTTGGATTGATTAATTAGTTTAGATAAGTTTAGATAAGTATCTTCTAAACGAAATACAAACGAAATAAATTGCTATATGTATCCTTATTTCATGCTTATTTGACATAAAAGCACGCCACTGAACATAACTCCATATTATTAAGTTTTCTTTGTACCCATTAGGAATAAATAATGAAATTAATTTAATAATTTTAAATATCCATCCATCCATCCATCCATCAGCCTAGTTCGTCCACTGCTGGACATAAGCCTTTCCAGGACTTTGCCACTCCCGGCGGTCATCCTGTAAGAATTGCCGATACTCACACACGCTGAGCAGGCGGGTTGGTGAGCGCGGTGCCGGAACCCTAGCACCAGTGACGCCGCAGCCCGTCACCAATCTGTTAATAAACAAGGTTTGATTATAATAATGTTATATTTTATAATGTTAAGAGATTGATCTTCGATAACTTTTCAAATTTAAAACGTTATTTTAAGGTACTAGCTGCATCACTCTAGTCACGTTATAAATGTTTATACCAGCTGAGTAAACAAATTACATTAATTTATTAGTACAGTCAAATAAATACTGGAAACTCAGTAATGTGAACAGAACCAAGGTTAAAAGAGCATATTTGTGAAATTTTAAAAATGTGCATTGATCACATACTGAGTGTTCAAAATAAATTTGGTTATATTCTGTATGTGTATTTTTATTTTGTAGAATATGTACATTCCATCCATCAATAAGCCTGTCCTTCGGCTGCTGGACAAAGGCCTTTCTAAGATTTCACCACTTTGGCGGTCCTCCTGGAAGAAATGCCTACACGCTGGGCAGCCGGGTTGGTGAGCGCGGTCCTGTAACCCTCGCGCCATTGTGACGACGCCATCAATCGGACCCAGGCATGGTGGGCCACCTGTTTGTGATTGTTTGAGATCTGCCCTCTTACTCCCCCCCCCCCCCCCGGAATAACTTCGGGGGCCTAGATCAAAATTATTTTACATCAAAATTTATAAACAAACCTACGCTTTATTATGTATGTTATGTTATGCTTAGCTATGTGCCGAGATAATTATGAATAACCTCGAAAATTACATTCTTTTTCGTAGAAAGTATAAAAACCACATCACTTATTGGTATATACATATATGTTGATGATGACCTAATTTGTTTGAGGACTGAGGACAAATTGAATAATTTCCTGATATTTATAAACTCTCTTAAAAATTATTTTGAATTTACATTAGAATTGGGACCTTATTAATTGAACTTTTTGCATATTAATATCATATTGATTCAGGAAGATATATTTTTTAAATTTACAGAAAACCTACATGTAGCGATAAAAATAACTTTAAACCTGTCCACTTCTGCAATAAAGGAACGAGAATGGATACCCTAGAGGCACTTAAAATAAATAAATTGATCCACCAACCCACGAAAACCTCCTGAACGACCAGACATGAAATGAAAAAAAAAACGTTATTCATAAACCTCTCCCCCATAAATACAATAAATATTCGAATATCTGCTCTGGTGGTAGACTAGTAACTTAGTTTTGTTAAACGACCACTAGTGGTAGGATTTTCTTTTTTGCTAGACGACCACCGGTGGCAGAATAAGATGCTTAGTCTTGTTAAACGACCACTAGTGGAAGGATTTTATTTTCTGCTAGACGGCCACTTGTGGCAGGCTAGACACTTCCAATATTAATTTTGTAGTTGCAACCAACCAGAGAGCCGATGGGAACATTTAGACCAGCCCATCTATTCTGTATCATTAGTTGCCAACTGGACTAGGTGTCTATCATCAAAAACATAGCTAAAAACAGAACTTTTAAAATTGCTTGTGGGTATGGAACTATTTACGAACTGTTTACGAACTTCAAGTGCGAACATATCCTTAGACAATCGGAATTCGATAGTATATCTATGTTTTTGATGATAGGCACCCCGTTCAAATGGCAACTAAAGATACATAATAGGCCCTCTGGTCCGCTGCAACTCACAACCGACCAGTGAGCCGATGGGAACATTTAGACCTACTCTAAATGTTGCCTCGAAGATATTGCTATGAGCAATAAGTGCCGCCTTGTACACAATATTTGTTTTTTTATAAGTTTAGTTTTATCTTTGTTTAAATTTAAATGTACAAAATTGTAATAAATAAATACAATAAAATTCGAAACTTTTATATATCCTGAGATGACGGTCTACTCAGGTAACTAAGGACGATAACCATGGCAAATCTGGATTTGCCTAGACTTAACCACATTTTTAAAGTTAATCAGCTCTCATGCTATTGGACGTTTCACAAAGAGTTTGCGTGCGCCACCTTTATCTGTACAAACAAAAACGTTTACCAACACCTGAATAACTGCAGTATATGAATATGTATTATTAAAATTTTAATTTCATTTAGTCTTGTCATTTTAAGTAGGAGTAACAAAATTGCATTAAAATCACTAACGTGTGTAAGTTTAATACGTTAGGTACCTATTCCTATATTTTTCATCATGGGACCGAATAGTAAACAGGTTTGAAATTTTATATTCACTATTCATAAGATTATAAAATATCGAATATTTGTATGTAAACAAATACACGTAGCTAATTCCATAAAACTGATAAATAAATGATAATATTGAATTTTACATAGTTCTTATATATTCATACAGGCTGGCCTTTTATTAACGTCCATTTATTTTTTAGTTTGTTTTCATTTGAATAGCCACATTTTGTTGAAATTTATTTGAGCAAAATATTATAGTTTAGAATGTATGACTTTTTGTGCTTTATCGAAAATTTGCTACTATTTACACATAAACCACAAATATAAATACAAAATACAAATGTGAAAACTGTTGCATGGATTTAAATAAAATTTGGCATTAAGGTGTACTACCGTACAATGAGCCATTTCTGTAGATATTACTCTGATCAAACTTTTAAAAAGGTAACATATATTCTTGGGTATAAATTTTTGCTGCTTAATTTGTTTTGCAACTTTATTGGCTCTATGAGAAACGGTGGAAAACGATCATCCCAAGTAAGAATTTATAAAACTTACAGTCATGGATCCTGCTAGGAATCACTCTAAGTCATATTGGGTACGGAATGGTGCTTGCCTATCCTTACTCTCTGCTACCAGCGTTGATGGCTTCAGACTCACCCATTATGATTGATTTGGAAACCGGATCTTGGTTAGGTAACTATTATATTGTAACATGATGAAAAGTTGTATATTGTTTTGTGTTTTTAGCACTGTCTTATGAAAAAAAATGTTTACCTATTTTTATAATTTAATATTATATAACTGTATTAGTCACTTTGTATGTATAATATGTAACTTGAATGAACTTGTATAGTATAACCTGAAATATTAATAAAATTACTGGTATATTTTCCAGCGTCATCCACATCGATTACCACAGTAATTGGACTCATAGCAGGATCATGGATAATGGAAAGTTTTGGACGAAAATTGGCGCATATTATTGTCGTTTTAACCAGCATTTTAGCGTGGATTCTTATTTATTTTGCAACAAATGTGACAGTACTCATGATCGGAAGAGCTATTCTAGGAATCGGACTAGCATCCCTTTATGTTGGGTGTACGGTTTTGGGTGAGTGTATAAGCCCAGAAAATAGAGGCATCTTTTTAGGGGCAAAATCTGTATCGTTTTGCCTAGGAGTAGGCTTAACTCATGTTTTATCTAACTATTTTGATTGGAGGTCTATGGCATTATGGAGTATGGCTCCTTTAGTTTTAGTTGTATTCAACACTTTGACATGGTCAGAAAGTCCTTCATGGTTGGCTACTAAAGGTAGATTTAAGGAATGCGAAAAATCTTTTTTTGAATTGAGAGGGACAAATGAAAGATCAGTTAAAGAATTTGAAGCTTTGATTTTATCACAAAAAGAAAAGATATCAAATGGAAGTGAAAAAGAGTCTGTTCAAAAGAAAATACTAGAATTCCTACATAAGATCACAAGAAAAAATTTTGTAAAGCCAACGTTGGTAATAACTGTCAGTTTCATACTACTGGAGGCCAGTGGCAGGCATACTTTTCCAGCGTATGCTCAAGACATAATCGGTGGAGTTAATGGAAATATAAAATCTCAGTCATTTCACATAACACTAGCTGTGGATGTTTTATCTATAGTCAGCGCATTGACTTCATGTCTTTTGTGCAAATATTTTGGAAGAAGGACTTTATTGTTCTTTAGTGGAATATTTTGTTTAGTGTTATTAGGAATAATATGTCCATACCTTTACCTCGTATCTATAGAAACAATATCCAATGACAAAACTTGGTTACCACTTTCTTTGTTCGTATTGTATTTCACAGTTTCATTTTTAGGCTGTGGTACTTTACCAGTAACTTTGATTGGAGAACTATTTCCTATGGAACACAAAGGCGTTGCAATCACTTTAAGTGGTATTTTGTGTTCAATCTCATTATTTATATTTTTAAAAACAACCCCTATAATGTTAGCATCTATAAAAGTTTATGGCACATTTGTAGTTACTGGTGGTGTTATGGCCTTCTCAATGCTGTACTTGTATTTTACTTTACCGGAGACTAGAGATAGGACGTTACAAGAGATTGAAGATTTCTTCAACAATGGAAATTTTATTGATAATAAGTTTAAAGATCATGATGAAAGGGAAGAAATGTTTAATCCTTAACTTGAAAAAAATTCGTGTAATTAAGAAATAATAAATTGTTCATACATTTGAATTAGTGTCGTACTTGCAGCTCTAAGGGCTTGACAGTTAGAGTGCTACAAGCACAGGTTTTGGTATTAAAAGTCTGTGGCTACAAGGCATTTTTGGCGCGTGGATTGGTTGTGTCCCGCTTCCATACCTCTTGTTTCACAGCTGCGCTCCAAAATTTCTTATAGAACTGTACATTAGTTATGTAAGCAATTAACTTTTGTTTTGTGTTTTTTATTAGGTTTTTGTTTTGATACCTATATAATAATAATGTTATACTATTTAAACTTCTGTCTATAATTTTTTTCATTCTTCTTTTAGTGAACTGGCGGTAGTGTGGTTCTTGCTGACTTGAGCTTAAGTTAGTTAATTTTTAATTTAAAGGTTATATTATTTATATATTATACTTTTATTTATATAACCTATTTATGTATAGTATTTTATGCATCTTACACACAACTCAAACTTATTCTATTCATCTGATTCTGAAGACCCATTTGCTGTTGCTCTGAATGATTCCGTGACATTTGGTGTCCATCTTAGTAAATAGCTTTATAATTCTCTCTCTCCTCATAAAAATGATAAAAAATATGTTCCATGTCAATGCTCAAAGCATTTCTGCTCATCACAAAGAATTTTCGGTATCATTTTCAAGCAATCATGACCTTCTGCTTATGCTGACTTATCTTCAGAGTAATTTCACAAGAATAGACAAGGAAAATCTATTGACTGATACAAACAAGGTAGATTGGTCTCAGTTGGAGGGTTTTGATACCATCAATGATAAGGTAAACCAATTTAATAAATTGATTACCGAACTTTTCGATGTACATTCTCCAATTCGTCCAGTAGGTATGCATCAAACATGGTCCAGTTCCATAGCTCTCCGATAATATTCCTAAACTTACGGCGCACAGGGATAGAGTTCGGTGTAGACGTAAAGAAGACCCGACAGAAAGTGAACTGGAGCAAGTTCAAAGCTGCAAGAAATCGCTTCAACCAGGTAATAAGACAAGACAAACGGTTTACACCAATGTTTCTCCAATAATCTTTTTTTTACGAACCTTGAGATTTGGTAAAAGTCACCAAGAGCTGAACTGTTCTCTAGACATTAGTGATCTGAACCGTCAATTCTCTTTTCCTCCTCTACTATCGACCCACCGCTGAAACAATCAACAATAACACCTCTTCTTGCCTCACCTCCTATAAATGACAACGTCATCCAAGTCTCAGCATACACTATTGAAATAGTTATCACGTCGATCCCGAGTAAAACAGTGGGTTATGATGGCTTACGCCATAATTTACTTACTTTTAGCCTTACCTATTCTCAAAACCATTCTTCCGCCTCACTTAATTAACTTTTCACATTCATCTAGCAGTTTCCATTCGTTATGAAAAATGGCGTTTATGGTGCCTTTACCAAATTATTTCAATCTCAGTACTTTCAAAGATTGTCGCCCGATATCGATTTTACCTTTTCCAAGGTACTTGAAAGAGTGGTCAATCACCAATTTTTTAACCTTTTAAATCCATTTCAATCGGGATTTCGTTCATCTCATAGTCTTGTTCTGCCCTTGTCAAAATAACTGATAATTGCCGTGATGCCATGGATGGCATACATGGGATACTCAGATAATTTTGCGAAGGTAATAATGTTTTACGGTGTACAGTTTTATTGTTAGATATTTTCAAAGAACTCTCTACCAGCATCTATGCAAAGTTTCATGCGTTTAAACCAATTTTCGAAACACTTTTTCCAGTCCGCCTCAGGCACCTCTTCTACGGCCTTCTCAAACGCTGGTAGTGCATCTTCTGGCGATGAAAACTGTATCCCTTTGAGTTGATTTTTTATTTCAGGGAATAAAAAGAAGTAACACGGTGCTAAATCAGGACTATAAGAAGGGTGACCCACAAGTTTAACGGGTGTGCTGTCCAGAAAGTCCCTCGTTTTGAGCGCTGAGTGGGCTGGCGCGTTGTCATTGTGAAACAGTAGCCCGCGGAGCTCCGTGTTTGGTCGCTTGTTGCACACAACAGTGAAAACTTCTGTCAAGCATTTGGTAGTATAACATTCGGCATTGATGCTATTTTGATGTGCTTCTCAATCGTTTCACTTTGGCAGGCGTTGTTTCGTTTTCAAACAGCGAAACTGTCGACTGGAGCTTTGTTTCTGGATCGTATTGATAAATTCAAGATTCATTACCTGTAATAATGTTGCAAACACGCCGAGACGAGCCTGCTTCAAATTTACCAATCATGGCACTGGACCATTCCACGCGGGGCTGCTTCTCAGCAGCGGTGAGGTTGTGCGGCACCCAGCGTGAAACTATCCTCCTGACGCGAAGGTGTTCGTGTAGAATCTCGTGAATTCTTCCTGATCCAATCTCAAATATGTGCTGAATCTATTCTTATATAATTCGCCTATTATCTTGAATAATATTCTATTGAATAAATTGCTTTCTTTATCCCTCAAAGTTAGTCGACCGCGCTCAATTCTGTTATACCAGCGGTACAAGGTTGCCTCAAAAGGGCTTTTATCCATAAATACGATCTGCAGTGTATTATAAGATTCGTCCAGATTAAGCCTACATTTGAAATAAAAAAAAAAATCATCGCGCGAAAATGTTCCTGACGCAGATTTATTTCGGTATTTCAATTTTATTTAGATCGTAAAAAATGTGTAGTGAAATTTTGAAGTTCGAACATTCGTATTTTTACTTTTAAAATATTTGTATTTTCAAAATAAATTATAACTGGCCCATATATGAAAACATTTTTTCACAAAACATATTGCGTGGCCTGGTATTATAAACTATAGCTCTACTTGAAATGTTTATTAGGATGAAGTCTAGCTATTTCAACGACTTATTTATAGTAGTTTATAAAACTGGCACATAAATAGGTTATTAAAACACGACTGTGAGTTTAACTGTAGGCGAGTTTTTTAATGGTATACACGAGTGTTTTAATACCTAGTTATGTGCAGTTTACACCCATGCCAAAGTTACCTGTTCCCAGTCCAAAAATTATTAATAACATCAAGCTGTTTTTGTTTTTTCTGGTAAATATGGTTCGTCCTTTTAACTGTTTTCAGAATTTCAAGTTTAGTCAAATTATCATTGTTACCATAACATATCTAAACCATGGCACCAACGTGCCAATCAACCAAAATGCACAAGTCCTGCCTTTCCATCCGTACCCCTATTATAAATGCGAAAGTGTGTTTGTTGGTTGTTGGTTTGTTGGTTTGTTGGTTTATCCTTCTTTCATGCAACAACTGAGCAACGGATCAACGTTTCTTGCATAGAGATAGTTTACGGGCCGAAGAGTAACATATGCTACTTTTTATCCCGGGAAAATACAAACGAAAACAGCGCGGGCAAAGCCGCGGGCAAAAGCTAGTAGATAATATATGGCCGAAAATAAATTGAAATGCAACCTCCTTACAACCTAACCTCCTAACCTCGTCTAACTACTTAAAGTGCTACAAGGATCTGATGGCGCGTGGATGACAGTGACAGGGGGGCGCAGGTGTGAAACAAGGAGTATGGTAGCCTCATGGTAGCGGCGATAGTTCTGATTTTAGACACAACCAACCCACGCGCCATATATCCTCTTGGCACTGTACTTTTTTGTACGCAGATAAATTTACCTGTTTCGTTTAATAACAAAACCTCAGATAATATCTGATTGAAAGCGGTACCGATAATAATAACGTTTATTTCATAACTTTCTTAATATTAATACAGAACATGGTTGAGACCACCTATATAAGAATACCTGTAGCAGACGGTCTCGCTCTTTATAGCGAACAATTCATTTTCTTGTCCTCTAAAAAGGCCGCTTTGGATGAATCATGTTATGATTCTGTTTTAATGCTATCTCTTTTGCACGCATGAAGAAACTCTGACTTTGTCCTACTTTCAAATCATTTCACGATTCACCCAAGTTGGCCTTTTTAGGTCCCCTTATCAGTTTAGAATAAACTTTAAACCTAAAGACTAATAAAGTGAAGGACAGACATGTCCTGAACTTAACAATTTGTGTTTGAGAGAGAGTGTTTATGAGTTGAGTGCGTGCGTGTATGTGTTGTGTGTGTGTATAAGTGGGGAAGAGAGTACGGGAGTAAGTATAGATATATAATTAGTTAATACCTATAAAATTACCGAAATTAATAGCGGTAGCCCTTATAGAACCTTTTTGAATCCTGTACCATCATTACACCATTTTCCAGTTTCGGTACCGATTTATAAACGATTCAGTGCGTGGCGGGTATTAGAGGGCAAAGCGAGGGGGTGAGACGAAAGTACGATGCGCGTCACGCGGGCGGCATTTGAAAGAAAATTCGTATTCTCAATCGGTTTTAAGCGGTTTTAGATGTTGATTTTATGGGTTATTCAATCCTTCCTCTACTGCACTAAAAACCTGTAATTTGACATTAGTATACATACGACAAAGTGGTAAAATAAAACGTTGAAAAAAAATGTTGTTGGTACCTCCCCTACACTTAAAGTGGGGATGAATTTTTCTTTTCTCGTCTATCTCATAGTGTAGGGTGTCGTCGGATAGTCCGTTCAAAAATATTGCAGGTTTTCGATGCGGGATCCGTTTGCGAAATATTAAATTTTAATGTGCTAATTTTTGTTAGAGTCAAGTGTCTCCTCGCCCCCTAGGGAAAAAAAATTTTGTTTTTGGATATGTGAAAAAATTCACGATAATTTTAAATTTTAAAATTCCATTTTACAGAAACCAATGGGAAATTTACGATGATAGGTTTTGTAAGACATCTATTGAGTAAATTAACGTAAATTAACAACTAGTAAAAATTCAAAAAATCTAATTAAGGTGCTACGTAAAAGTTTTAGCGTCCCTGTTACTCCATATGCGAAAAAACCCTCAGTGCGAGTGGGACAGATTCGTGGAAAAGTAGCAAAAAGTCGGTTTTTTATTAATATAAAATGTACGAAGCAATTTTGTCATAAAGATTTTCAAGGAGACTTTACAAATACATATCTCATTTTGAATGCAATTTCCCAATTAAATTAGTTAGGATTTCAGAATTACAGGAAAAATAAAACAATTTAGAGGTCTTTTCGGAATTAAATTCTATCGAGAAAATTTCATCCAATCGCGTTTTCCTTCAGTGAGAATCTTAATCAAATACTCACTAAACATTTACCCAAAAATTACATACGTAGATGATATATTAGTTATAGTGGAGTAAATGGATTCGAAAAAACGCCATTTTTTTTTTGGTATCGCCTTAACATGTGCCTTTTTGTTTTATATTCAAAAATTGTATTCGTTGCTCGTAAACTTATATTGCCACTTAGTGTTATTCTAAGCCATGTAAATAGGCATACATCAACCCTTTATAGCGCACTTTTTGTTTTTTGAGCTCCAAGCGCCAAACTTGATCATAATTTTTACTGGTATACTGTCAATTACTGTCAATTTGTTTTTTCTTATGAAACATATGTTTTCTTCATTAAACAAAATAAAGCTAATTGTACCACTAGTAAGTGTCCTAGTTTGTGTAAGTGTGCAGTGGTATATTCATCTACCACTAAGTTTCGCTCGCTTCGTTCCGAAATACGAAAAAATTGCATTGAGCGGTATATTAACACTACAGTAGGCGCGCCCTAATTGACTCCTATAACGGTCGCGCGGGGTACATCTGTAGCCCATTTTGAATGCAAATATTGTGGGTCATATTTAAGAAGAATGAAAAAGATTTTAATTTTATGAATAAACATCTTTATTTTTATAAATATATAATATTGCCTTTATTAGCCTTTTATTTGCAATTATACATATATTACTTTAAATATAATTAATAAATAAAATGATTTTTTTAGCTCGAAATATATTTCGGCCCTTAGTGGGCCGTCATCAGTCAAGTATTAAAAAAAAATCGCGTCATTAAATCATTTCACCCTCCACTAACTGACATTGACCTTAGGACCTGGGAGTCGTCCTACATCTGGTCACTTGGTGCCCACTACAACCATGGACTGAACAGAAAACACTAACTGACAGACAAACTAAACCACCCTCTCATCACTTCCATCACGCTCTTCCACACATACCCTGAATACCCCACCAACTACAGAAAACTCTCTGTCCCTTTCAGGGAACACATATACCAGAATTGGGATGGCATGAGAAGAATTGATGGTGGTGATTGTTGGCACTTGAAGGGCTTGTACCTGTCCACAAAATTTCAAAATTTTATAATTTTATTATTTGATATAAAAATTTGTGGACCAATACAAATAGGTTAGGTTAGTTAAGAAAAATATTGTCTTTTTTATTTCTTTTCCTGTTTTTATTACTATGGTACATCTTTATTTTTATCGTTTAATAATAAAAAAATAAAAATCATAAATTTTTTAGGTAGTTTTTAACGAAACAACAGAAATTTTGGAAAAATCAACATGAGACGCAGACGCCGCCATGATTTCCTAAAAAGATATTAATAATAAGTATATTTGTTATAAAACAGTATTAAAAATGCAAAAATTACACTGAAATAAAGTACCCTTAAAATATTAGTACAATCTTTGCATAAATAATAGGGATTTATCCCATTCCCTGAAAGGTCGCGCGGGCTACATACGCAGCCCATCCACTTTATTAGTCGTTCTGTTCTGAAGCCCGTGTGCTGAGGGTAGCGACACGCTGCTGAGCGACGCGGGGGTCCATAGTCGAGGAATACACGGAAAAACAGCGCAGTAGTGTGACGCGTTTGAGAAAGAGGTACGAATAATATACCCTGGTCTACACCTGTAGCCCACGCGTCCACTCTAGTGTTAAGTTACCACCGCACGGTATGCTCATGTAAATAAGGTTTAGTATTAGAACAAAACTTCATGAGATATCGACCTTATTGTGAGTGGTATATTATCATCGTAAATAAAAAACTTTCCTAAAGAAAGACACACACGGAAATAAAAAAAAAACCTGTTTCGCTTTCTAATTTTGAAAACCTATATGTATTTTTGTACCTATATATTTAGCATGGGCGACAGATCCATTTCTTTTTTCATTTTTTTTTTCATTGAGATGTTCAGTATGATCAGTAGATTATATAGTTTGATTTAAAGATTTACATTTTACATTTACACCAGGGATTCAACTGCTTCTAATAATTTTGCTTGAAATCGCAGAACAAAATCACGAAACAAATTCAACCCCCATTATTTTTCGTGAGCAAAGTGAAAAGGCATCGATCATACAAAAAGAACGTACGCGCAAGTGCAACCCATTCATTTGCCGGATGGATTAATTTCCGTAGTCAGATCGGTCTAAAGGGAAATGTGATTGGCACAAAGTGTACGCGACGCGCCCCTTAAAGTGTTGCCAGTGCTTCAAGTTTTGAATAATTAGGAATTTTATTCCAGTTTTCGTCTCATTCAGGCACAGAGGAACTAACTCGGTTTGTTCGAAATAAATTTCGCCAACTTTTGTGGCGCTTTAATGCATTCTGATTGGAGTAGGCTTAGCCGCTAGACCAATGCTAGGCGGTGATAGCATCTCTCGAGGCTAGTTGCTCGATGCATTCTGGGCTATGCAGTACGAAGAGATGAAGACCACGTTACGCAATAGACGCTGAAACATTATATAAAATCGAAAAGCTAGAAGGGAAAAAATTCACGGGAAAGAGTAAGATGGCGCTCTAAACACTTTTGTATGCGCGTATTAATCACACGAACGCCAAAATCTCGAAAAAAATAATTATGCAATTTGATTCCTTAGATTGTGACAATGATAAACGGTATAAACAATATGAGTTTGGATCAAATATTTCAAAAGTTTAGATGAGCCCTGGCACCTAAAATCTAATGCGTTGTTCTTGAATGTGTTTCGAATGTGAGATGTCACACTTTTGGCTTTATTCGTATTTCTTGAAATGTTAGTGCACTTTAAAAATGCACACGACGGCATATTGAGACCCTTTTCTCGTAAAAATTCATTAAAGCGTCCAACTATCACTGTGTTCAGATGAGCAGTGGTTACAAACGTGTGAGCGTCACCCATTTAAAGGTGAAAACATTTTGGTGCTATCATACTACGGTAAGGGCTTATCTTTACTTTTGAAATCTTTGGTTTGGATACGTGATCGCTTGATAATTAAAGAATAAAATTATATAATCAAAATGTTCCGCATTTCAGAAAGGTCAGATCTGTATAGCATGTCTAAACGACCGTTCATACTGGTTTGGGTTTGCAAAAACGTAACATCGTACAACGCAACTTTAAACGCAAATTGAACAACTAATAATTTTTCCAGAGAATTAATTTTATATTAATTAATTAATTCCAGAGATTATCTCCCACATTTAACGTCGCTCACAAACATCTCCTCTCTATGGTTTCAAGGTTTCAAGGTTTCCTTTTTAATAATAAGGCGGGCACATCTAGTACGGTCAACAAAAGAGATAGGTGACCAGAACCAGGCCCAACACAAACACATTGATCCTAAGACCGGTCAGTGACAGATGAGATGATGAATGATTGGTTGATGCATACACACATGCACTTTCATCCCATCAATCACTCGTCAGTGGGTCTTAGAATTAAAGTTTTACTCTGGGACTGGTTACCTATCTCTTTTGTTGACTGTACATAATTAATTTATTTATTTATTTATTTACTTTAATTATAATATGCAAGAAGAAAGATAGTAAGATCTAAGAAGCGACGGAGTTTGGTAACAACAACATTAAACAGCCTTAGGACATAAAAAGTAGCATAACAAAAGTTTTTAAAAACATTAAAATTGGGCTTATACTTGACCACTATAGTACTAAGACCTAGGATAAAGAGAAGAGTATTTCCAGGGTCTTCAGCAAATTCTGCGAAAGTCAGTTACGGACAATAAGACTACGGCTTTTTATTAGGGTTCCGTACACAAAGGGCAAATCGGAGCCGTATTAATGTCCCTCCGCTGTCCGTCTGTCTGTCCGTCTGTCACTAAGCTCTATCTCATGAACCGTGATAGTTAGACAGTTGAAATCTTCACAGATGATGTTTTTCTGTTGCCGCTATAACAATAAATACTAAAAAACAGAATAAAATAAATATTTAAGGGGGCTCCCATACAATAGACATGTTTTTTTTGCCGTTTTTATAGATAATGGTACGGAACCCTTCGTGCGCGAGTGCGACTCGCACTTGGCCGGTTTTTTTTCTCTATATTTTTGACATATCACATGTATCAACATTTTTTCCTTTTTATTTAATTTGTTATTTCGATGTAGAAACACCGATCAGGAGGGTCCAGCCGATATTTCATTTAACGCCCATTTGTCTCTCAAAGGGGTTGAATGGAAACTATAGAAAAACCTTTGCTACTAACATCAATTCTCAAAACTATGCTTAATTGAAAATAGCGCTCCGAAAATTCCCCCTTTTATTGACATTAACGAAGGGTTTATTTAATTAATTAATCAGTCAATGTTTTACATAAGTCCATCAAAAGTCAGAAATTATAAGCATTCATTTGAAAAGAAAACCATATCAAAGGAAAGTCAAAGGAAGGAAATCCGTTCGTTTACCTATACAAAGCGATGCCGTGCAATTTGTTACAAGTATTTCTCTTTTTCGTCTTGTACAAAATGAGAGAGAATTAGAATCAATGAGAGAGAATAAATACTTTATTTTGCAATGTAGGTACATAATAAACTCCTATCACACGTTAATTAAATTTAAAATGAAATTACATGAATAAAATTATGATTTGGGCTTACTCATATAATTTATTAAAAATTAAATACACTAACCTAATTTAAAGAGATGTTTAATGCATAGACAAAATGTCTATGGTTTAATGTAAATACGGAACATCATACACATGATAATTGATGGAATTCACTCTCGAGAAGAGTTCTCTTTGAGTGGTTTAATTCTAACTTGTGCTTCCACAGGGCTTAGAAACTCTGATCAGAATATAGCATAGCATACATAGTTAGGGTGGTTCAATTTGTTACTTTTTCGTATTTTAGTTTCGAGCCAGTACGGAAAATATGCTTTAGGAGAAGATATCGGAGAGGCCTATGTCCAGCAGTGGACAAACACAGGCTGATGGATGGATGTATGGATGATAAAAACTTGTATGCTTTTTCCATATTATTTGAGTAAATACTGCCCCAAGGCGGTTGAAAAAATATCTGAATAAAACTGCATTTTTATAAAATTTCAAAACTAAAATAAAACTGTCATTTTCCTCTATATTTAAGTCAAATTGACCAATTGATTTTTTTTAAAAAAGTGGATATGGTCACCAAATAATGCTTGCTTTGTAGTAAACTTGACTTTTTCTGTATTCTTTTTATTCCGTGGATACGAAAATTGCAAAATTATAGGTTCAAATATGACTTCTAGCACTTTTATTTGCTTTTTTAGGGTTCCATAGTACCTAAAAGGTACAAAAGGAATGGTGAGACTCCGTTGTCCGTCCATCCGTCTGTTCGTCCGTCCGTATGTACGTGAGTCTGACTCGCACTTGGCCGGTTTTTTTTTCATCTTTTTCAGTCTACCAGTTTCGGAGGTAAGGGGGAGGACATACTTATTTTTGTGGTTTTTTAAAGATTTCTCGAAACCAGTGCCAGTAAATATAGTAAAAGTATATTTTTTTACATTTAAATTTTTAATATCTACAATTTGATACCCATATTGTATTTTTAGAATAATATTTATAATTTTTCCCATTTTTGTTTTGGATATGTTGAACAATTTGAAATTTTCATATTTTTTTACACCGTGATATGTGTGCAAATTAATGCTATTTTTGTGCCAAATTTCATGTCTTTATCTTGAACGGTGCTAAAGTTATGAGGCTGTGACATGCGGACGGACGGACGGACGGACAATGGAGTCTCACCATAAAGGTTCCTTTTGTACCTTTTAGGTACGGAACCCTAATAATGACGATTATAGATCATGACTGGTCAATTACAGGAAAACTATAGCAATTTAAAAAAGGTTGAGCACAAATGAGAAATATAAAAAAAGTAAAATAAATGAAAAAAATATTTCATAAAAAATACAATATGATTATCAAATTGTACGTATTAAAAAGCTGATTGTAAAAGTATAAAATTTGGCTATATTTAATTGCATCTATTTCGAGAAATCCTTGAAAAACCTTAAAAATGACCCCCCTTATCTCCAAAACTGGTGGACCGAAAAATATGAAAAAAAAATCATGGTAACGTGTTTACGTAAAGATTACAGGAAAAATAAAGCGGTTGAGAAATTCACAAAAAAGATGACAAAAAAAAGTTTCATGTAAGTTTTTGACAGAAGAAAAAAAATGCTAGAAGTTAATAAAACTACAATGTTGCAATTTTCGTCTTCACGGAAAAAAACCGAGTACAGAAAAGTCAAGTTTACTACTACAAAGGAGCAATATTTATCAATAATGTCCATATCACTTTTTTTATTCAGTTGGTCAGTTTGAATGAAATAAAAGTTTTATTTTTGCTTTGAAATTTCATAAAATGCAGTTTTACACAGATAGTTTTTCTAACTTCAACCGCCTTGGGGCAGTATCTACTCAAAATATATGAAAAAACTATCATACATTTTTTAAATCCTCTTCTCCTTAAACATTTTTCCGCACGGGCCCGAAACGAAATTACGAAAAAGTAAAAAATCGAGCCAACCCTCAAACTAGCATCCAACTATTCATATGACTGAGGTTGTTGTAGATGCATTTACTCTTGCACCCAGTGATTCAACATCATTACATGGTGTTCAGTTGTTCAGCTTATTTTCCATTGGAGTCCAGCCGCTCGCGTCCGTTGAGATTTTACTTTATTGCATCGCAGGCAGAATGCCAACGCGCTCTTCTGTTGTAGATCCTTTGCAAATATTTTTAATTCTTCGCCGGCAGTAAAATTGTAAGTTATCTGCTCTAGGT
Source organism: Ypsolopha sequella (assembly GCA_934047225.1). NCBI lineage: Eukaryota > Metazoa > Arthropoda > Insecta > Lepidoptera > Ypsolophidae > Ypsolopha > Ypsolopha sequella. The sequence continues at coordinate 16,225,292 of OW203985.1, forward strand.
CTACGAATTCGGGGATTCTGCAATGTTTGTATGTTTCAGCAAGAATTTTCCCCGCAATTCAGCCTTCGATTTTTGTAAATTTATGTGAGAGTTTATAGCACTTTTACGATGACCTTTCGGTCAACACGCCACTGTTACGTTTATAGTCCTAACGCTGAGTTTATAACGCAAAATAAAACATACATAATTTCCCCAAATAAAATGTTTTTGGGTACTTTACTATCTCAGATATTTTAGGGTCTAGAAGAACCAAACAAAAAAGAAACGTTGCGATGCTTGGGTTTTGGTTTGTTGTATACGGACAATGAGACTTGCAATAGTAGTTTATGCTACAAGGGAAAAAAGGAATAAACCACGAGGACGATTTAAAACACGAGCGTAGCGAGTGTTTTAAATAAAACCGAGTAATTTATTGCTCTTACGCCCGTGTATCATACTACGTTTTTCAATGCATAGTGTGAGGAAATAAAACAAATATAATCTTGTGAAGTTTAAATTATGATTGGCTCAAAAGGACTGTATCCAGAGCCGTTAAACAGTGGAAAAAAAGTATAACATTTATGGTACACAGGAAAGTTGCAGGTTAGCCAACTTCTCGTAAAAAAATAATAATAATAAAGCCCTAGGGCAAAATAATCGACTTTCTGTTCGGTTTTGATGCATAAAAAGTGAGCCTTTACGAGCAATTGCATTGAAAAAAAATTATATTAATATACTTAGATATTTTATAGTGTACATAAATGCTGATCTCCTTTTTATAACACAATGGTCCTCCAAACAGTCCTTAGGACAAAAAACCGGCCAAGTGCGAGTCAGACTCGAGCACAAAGGGTTCCGTACCACCACAAAATACGGGTACGGAACCCTAAAACATTATGGTAAATAATTCCACTTATGCTGTTATGGATGATCAACTTAACTTGATACTTACGATCTACTAAACTCTATGTATCTAAAGGGCTTCATCAAGTTGGTCTGAATTAATAAATAATTAAATATTTTTAATTTTCATTTTTTTTTCTGTCTACCTGCCAGTAAACAAAATTTCAAGTTTCTAAGTCAACTGGAAGTTTCCTATAGCTTTTCCTGGTTAGGAAATTTTTTATGAAATTAATTAGGTAAATAAAAAAAAAATCGTGTCGAGATAAAAGCTTGTTTTTTTATATTACCATGAGGCCGTAGACTTCCTTAGGAGGTATCAGTTTCAACTTGATATCTCATACGGGGCCCTAGCATAAGGGTCTTGTTTGACAGACAGACGGACAACAAAGTGATCCTATAGGGTTCCATTTTTTCATTTTGCGGTACGGAACCCTAAAAAGGGCAATAAGAGGTCCATAGTAGCCGCAGACTCACATTTTGCTCTTATTTCCATCGCCATAAAAGCGAAAAGTGTGCTTACGGATTGTCCTACCTGGAATGTACCAAACGATATAACATGATCTCTATACAAGGTGAATTTGTGAACATCGTCCAAATTCATTCTTGAGCCTTGGTAAGTGATCAGCATCATGAACCAATAACGATTTTGTTAAAATTCATAAAATGAAATTTCGACTCCCCATAGTGATTCACTCAGGGCTGAGAGTGGATTACTATGGAAAGTCGAAATTTCATTATACAAATTTCACAAAAATTGGTATCGATTCATGATCCTGATCACTTACCAAGTCTCCAGTATGAATTTGGACGATGATCAAAAAGTCACCTTGTATATTCTTCCAAAAAAACACTACTTAGTAAAAGTATATTGGGAATGGCACCAAAAATATTTAATAAATTGCCTGCGGATCTGAGAAGCGCCAAAAACAAAAGAGTTATTGATACACAAGACCTAGTATAGTACTACAGAACACCTAGAAGATTGTGGAATGGAATGATGTTCTGAATGTTTTTTGCAAGCTCGGAAACAGGACCGGTTTTTATGGTAGATCATTTAATCCGTAATTCCCAGAGCTTAATTTTTAAAAGATTTTATTTTTAATTTTTTTCGGAGAATTTACGTCATTTTAGGACATGATTTGCATTATTTTGCTACCTTGTCACTTGAGAATTTTAGACATTATACTGATTGTGATGTGTGATTGCTTATAAAAAAAGTGGTCTGTCTCTGTCTGTCTACTCATCTGTCATCTTGCTGTCGTCAAATTAGTCTGAAGCAAATTATTATAAATTTATCTTGATAGCAAAGGACACATTTCTAAACAGCCATTAATCAAGTGACGTCACACAAGGGCAAATGTAAGTTGCAGCCTTTTCGTAAAAATATTCATCATCTTGAGGTTTTTTTAACCAAAACTTCGAAAATACGGCTTATTAAACCTAAATCTCGAAATGGTTTTCGAATTAACACACCTTAAAATAATTTAATAGATTAATGCCAATTGACATTTTTATTTGATTGTTTTATTATTATACATTATTTGTTATACATTATGATTTATTATTTGAATGTCTCTCTTTAATTGATTGTTTATTGTTGTGAAATGTGTTCTTTATTGTAATATGCTATTTTTTGTGTATCTTCTGTGTTCAAATTTCGTGTATCCTGTAATTTTAAGTCTTTTTAAATATTTGTATGCCTTTACGGCGGAACATAGCGCACTACTTTTGTAAAACCATCTTTTTCTTACCTATGTTGGACAAATAAATGCTTTGATTTGTTTTGATAAGATTATTTTTCTTCAATAAGTCGGCACCTGGCAGGATGTTTAACAGTATTTTTTTATACGGGCTATATTTTTCAGACGTTACATACAATCTTCCCCTCATGCACGTAATTCCCATAGCTTAATGTCTAAAAGGTTTATTTTTTTATTTTTTCAGAATATTTACGTCATTTTAGGACATAGTTTTTACATTACATTATTTGTTATGTTAATTAACCATTCTTTTTTTATATTTTTTTAAAGAATTGTCCTATATGACGTCAATTGAGAATTTTAGATAATATACTGATTGTGATGTGTACTTACTTATAAAAAAAAGTGGTCTGTCTCTGTCTGTCTACTCATCTGTCATCTAGCTGTCAAATCAGTCGGAAGCAAATTATTACAAATTTATCTTGATAGCAAAGGACACATTTCTAAACAGCCATTTCTCAAGTGACGTCACATAAAGGCAAAGGGAAGTTGCAGCTTTTTCGCAAAAATATTCATCATCATGAGGTTTTTTAGACCACAAGTTCGAAAATACGGCTTATGAAACCTAAATCTCGAAATGGTTTTCGAATTAACACACCTTAACTTAATTTAATCCAAGCGAATTGATGAATTTATATTTGATAAAATATGTAGGTGTGTACAACCCGCATATATAAAATATGTAGGTGTGTACAACCCACATATATAAAATATGTAGGTATGTATACAACCCGCATATATAAAATATGCAGGTATGTACTACGCGCATATATAAAAAAAAACTATTAAACATCCTCATCGCGCCCCGTGCCGTAGTAACATCAACAGTTCTGGAATTGTACTTATAATAACTTACGCAGAGTTTCTTTAATGGAGAAAGTTCCAAAAGTATTTACGCAAGTATACGTCTATTAGAATGTTAGAATGGTGTAAACATAATTTGTGGACGAAGTTCACAGTGTAATGTTCGTAATGTTTTGTTCAACTTGTAATATTTGTTGCCGAAACAACTGTTGGATTTAATTAAACTCCCCCTCTCTCTCACTTCTGGTTCATATTTCATTTACAAGTATTCATATTCATATTTATGCATATTATTTATTCTACACAAAAAACTAAATGTTTACACACAGTATTGACACATTGTACTTTGAGATATCATGTACACAGGCGAGCTTATCTCTAATAAGAGATTTCTTCCAGCAAACCCGGATTGATAAATAGAAGTGTAAACTTCAGGCGGCTGATGGAGTGCAGATCTTTGCACAAAATAAAAGACAACTGTGATTTAATCATTTCAGCACAAAATTACCAAACATAATGCCGCGCGCCGCTCAGTTACAGCCTTTTATATCCACCGTGCGCGCGCAGTCGTCGATGACTCAAACTGTTGCCACGCTCGTCCGGCAGGGGCGCTCCGTCGTCTTGTGTTGCTAACAGAAGTCATAGTTAAAAAGTAGACATACATGCGTTTACACTAAACTATTTTAATATACTTACACCCTATGATTATAAATAACTACAATATACCTTTATAAATAATAATTAAGTAACTACTTAAACAATAAACATAATATTTATAATAAATAAGATAAAAATACATAAAAATTGTGCTATCTACAGATACTCATGAAATTGAAAGGTACTCTTTCACTCTGTTTTTAAAAATACCGTCGTAATAAAAATCTCTGATGTTATGGGAAAGCGAATTGAATAATCTGATGGCCATGACGGTGCAGGACTGGCCGAATGCTCTGTTAGAGAAATACTGTCTCTCTTCTTAAAACCACGATTTGTGTAGAAGAAGAGAGACGGTACGTGCACGAGCCGGCTTGTCCCTAGAAGACAACAAAAATTTTCATCGTTCACGAAGATAAGAATTAAAAAGATTACGGAGAGTCCTGTAAAGTTTTGTAAGGATATGAAAATGACGCCGCTGACGGACAGGGAGCCATTTAAGCTCTTTGCGAAAACATGGTTCATGGTCGAATTTACGTTAGCCATAGATGAAACGAATAGCTAGATTTTGAAGGCGCTCAAGATTATTCAGCAACTCTTCATTGTCATCAAGAAAACAGACATCGGCATAATCGATCAAGGGAAAAAGAAAAGTAGGTATCTAACAAAGGAATGTCAAATTGTTTATTTATTTATTTGTATATTATTATTTTTTATTATTTATTCTTATTGCACACAGAAAACTTAATTCTAAATTACATGATAAAAGTTATATTATCCCAATAATGAGATTTTTTCCAGCAAAACAATCCTTAATATTTGCTATAAATAAGATATTCATAACGTGCACGATAATACTTATATAGAAACAAGAATACATAATAGTTAAAAATATATTAAATAACTACATAAAATTTACATGCAAATGCCTACATAGTATAAATAAATATAAAAATACATATGCAGTAAATAAATATATAATTATATATGTATATACCTAATATACCTACATATATATACATATACCTACATGATAGGTTGTCGAAGATAGTGCTCTTTTATTTTCCTTTTGAATATACCAATTAAGGGGCTATCCCTGATAGTGTGAGGAAAGGAGTTTCACAGTTTGATGGACATAACTGTAAAATTAACAGTTTGATATTACAAAAGTAAAAAAATAAAAAAAAAAAAAACAGAAAAAAAGCAACATTACATTTTTGATTGTTTCCGCCAAAGTTTAAAAAAGTTTATTGGCAGATGTTACTCTCTTAACTTAACTACTAGCCGACTAATACTACAAAAGAAAAATTTCTTATAAATAAAGTTACACAGATTTTAATTTTTTTTTTAATTTTAGTTGTGTAGCCATCCAAAAGATGACTATAAACATATTTTTTATAAGTACGCTTAGTTACATTTTTTTCCTTGCTTCTTATGGTTACAGGCATTTCGTTCAAAATGTTAGGTAATAAAAATTTTCTTGTACGCTCACCATAATAATTATTTATTTTTGGGGTACAAAGCCTCTTGTTTATGATATTTCTGGTTATAATTTTATTATAATACTATATATAAGTTACTATCTAGCTCTATAAAGGTGCATCAAAAACCTGTAAGGGTTAATATGTACACCATGTTCCTTTTAAGTAAATAAAGTAACTACATTTCGTAGGTTATACTTACATGAACGCGCCAAACTTGTAGTCCGCACGGAACACGGAACACGCATGAAAAGCGGACTAGATGTTTGGCGCGATTTACATAAATTACATGTTACATTTGTAGCTTTTAGGACTTAGTTAAACTTGAATACGTGTTTATATTTTAAAACAGTAACATAATTTTACTACCGAAAGATTCGTGGTTTAGATTAATAAGAATATTCATCGTGTTTGCCTCCGAAGAAACTGTACGATTACATTGAAACCATAGTCAGGCGAAATCTGACTAACTACCTATTAAACAAGGTGACATTTATTTATGCAGCCAAATTCATATAGAAAACTCGGTAAGTGCTCAATATGAAGCTTCTGTGACTGTTTCTGTTAAAATCGTAAAATATTTTTTTTGTGTTCCCTACAAACGTAAACCCAGCCCTATTACTAATGCAGCTTCACACTATACTATAATTAATTAAGAATTTTGTACCTACTAACATACCAATGACAGGAGGTACCACCATCTTACTTGCAGACCCTCTCGAAGTAATTGGGGGGAGAGTAAGAGAACAGCTCACAGGCATAAAACCAGGAGGCTCACCATGCCTGGGACCGATGGATGGCGGTATATCCATCAAAGTCCAAAGTCAGAGTGGCAAAGTCCTGGAAAGGTTTATGTCCAGCAGTGGACGAACTACGCTGATGGATGAATGGATGAACATACCAATTAAGTTACTGTTACTAATACTCTATAGACATTTGTCTGAAATAAAAATATTGAATTGAATTGAATTGAAAATGGGAGGTCAACATTTTATTTTGCGGAATTAGCAAAAAGTGTTATCCGTGATCCTGATCACTTACCGAGACTCCAGTATGAATTTGGCTACATAAATAGACTCTGAATGTCACCTTGTATATCGTCAGTAGCGGCTTCGTCTGCGTTTTTTTAGTTTTTTGGTAGTCCTATCGAATATTTCAATATTTTTCGCACCAATAATTTTATAGTACGTCACTTTGACTTTTAGTTTTCATGGAAATTATTGTATATGTCTGAACCTATGTCTATGTCCCTAGGGAACTGCTCGTCCATAGGGAACATACTATGTCTAAGTGAAAAGTCAAACCATTACAACATTGAAAGAATTTTCAAAATTGATTACGTAGTTATTAATGAAACTGCCCGTCCCCGGGGCAAAAAACTATCGCCTATAACACTTTATTATTACGTGCGGCTTTAACACTCACGTGTGATTGTTGTTGACTATATGCCAACCATTTCACCGATACAATTTCGGCATTACCAAGGCATGTGTCGCTCTTAGGACGATGACAACGGCGTTTACCGTCGTTGTCAAACGGGCACTGGCAACTGCGAATCGGCGAGTTGCGCGCGCGGCTCGTGCGCTGAGCGTCGCGTCGGCTACATCGTCGATGGAGGTGGGATGGTGGATGCACTTGATTCGTTTAAGGCCCTTGATACCGCCAAGTGGGTACTTTCTAAAGCCTACTCCTTTTTTATGGCCAAACCAAAAATATTGAAAAAATGTATTATGGATTATCAACGCTAGGACAAAATATGCAACATTTTTCTTTTTCGTACCACCAAAACTTCTATATGAAAAATTGTTTCAACTGAATGGTGTTTTTTGGCTTGAATTTCCTACTGCTCCTAAGCGGCTTAGGTGATTTAATTCATTTATGCTTTGATAAATAGATAAACTTGATAGCTATAAATATAACATAGAATTATTCAATCGAACAATGACGCCCATGTGAAAAGTATTATTTTCTCCTATTTTGCCCTTTCAAGGACGCAGCGAGCGTCGTACTAGCCACCACGCATTGTGCACTGATTTGAACGTTATTTCAATGTCGTTTCCGTCGATATTCATACAGACAAACATCGAGCTGCTAATTTGGCGACGGTAATCGCCTTAATTGTTCCAATTGTTCAAAATTAGGGGCGGTTATTAAATAGACCGTGCTCACAACGTCGTCACTGTCATTGGGCACTGTCCTAAAGTTGCTCGATCCTTCGAGAACCGGTTTCCAAGGTGGAGCCAAATGCCAACCATAATCCCTGTTGAAGTTGGGATGACGACTTATCTTGATGGCATCATATATTATATTTTGCGAGGAATGGTAAATTTCTCCTTCACTAATACTGTAGTCTTGTCAATACGGATTTAGTGGGTCGTATCCGTACTTAGTGCATGTTTTGCTACTGCCGACCCGTTAAGGCGATTACCGTCGCCAAATTAGCAGCTCGATGTTTGTCTGTATGAATATCGACGGAAACGACATTGAAATAACGTTCAAATCAGTGCACAACGCGTGGTGGCTGTTACGACGCTCGCTGCGTCCTTGAAAGGGCAAAATAGGAGAAAATAATACTTTTCACATGGGCGTCATTGTTCCATTGAATAATTCTATGTTATATTTATAGCTATCAAGTTTATCTATTTATCAAAGCATAAATGAATTAAATCACCTAAGCCGCTTAGGAGCAGTAGGAAATTCAAGCCAAAAAAACACCATTCAGTTGAAACAATTTTTCATATAGAAGTTTTGGTGGTACGAAAAAGAAAAATGTTGCAAATGTCATCCTAGAGTTGATAATCCATAATACATTTTTTCAATGTTTTTGGTTTGGCCATAAAAGAGGAGTAGGCTTTAGAAAGTACCCATTTGGCGATATTAAGGGCCTTAATGTCCAGTTTCTTCATGGACCGAATATGTTCGGTCAGTAGTGTGAACACGTTCCACTTGGTCTCTTCTATGTAGCTCTTGCCACAATCGCACGGCACTTTATATTTGTAGCTTATGCTACGACTCATTAAAGAAACTATCTGAAACTATTTTGCTTAAGATGGCAGCAATATAAAAAGAGTGACAGGCAGCAAAATGCTACCTTTAGCGTAATTTTCATACCATTGTAGCTTTTTTTCTATACCTGCTATTTTCACTTAAACTGTTCTATATTGTTTCTTCGATAGATTTTAAAGCACATAAATAAAATTAAAGTAATAAAAAGCATAAAAAGTTACCAGACCTCAAAAACTGCAATCTTTTCCAAAATACATCAAAAAATACCATAATACTGAACAATTATCGTATGAAAAGAAGTAAGATTTCAGGAAAAAATATGTTTTTTATATTTGTTTGTCCCTTCCCATGAAATGCGAGTTGCAAATAAATAAAATTATGTTTTGGAATTTCATGTTTTTAGGGTTCCGATCCTCAAAATAAAAAAACGATCCTTATAGGATCATGCACTTTGTTGTCCGTCTGTCAAACCCCTTTTGCTCAGCCCCCGTATGAGATATCATGTTGAAACTTGTATCTCTAACAGAAATTTACAATTTCATGGTTCTGTAAAAAAATCAAGCTTTTAGCATGACGCGAAAAAAAGTTATTGCACCTTATATAATCAATTTCATACAAATGTTTGACACTCGCAAGGGAATCGAAACCTATAGGGCACTTCCAGTTGACTTAAAAACTTAAAATTTCGTTTTCATATTAACAAATAAACTAAAAACAACAAGTATGATTTCATGAATATGAGTATTTAATTATTTAGGAAGTTATCTAAGACCAAATTTATTAGATCCATTAGATACAATAGAGTTTAATAAATCGTAAGTGATAAGTTAATTAGATCCATTAGATACAATAGAGTTTAATAAATCGTAAGTGTTAAGTTAATTAGATACAATAGAGTTTAATAAATCGTAAGTGTTAAGTTAATTAGATACAATAGAGTTTAATAAATCGTAAGTGTTAAGTTAATTAGATCCATTAGATACAATAGAGTTTAATAAATCGTAAGTGTTAAGTTAATTAGATCCATTAGATACAATAGAGTTTAATAAATCGTAAGTGTTAAGTTAATTAGATACAATAGAGTTTAATAAATCGTAAGTGTTAAGTTAATTAGATACAATAGAGTTTAATAAATCGTAAGTGTTAAGTTAATTAGATCCATTAGATACAATAGAGTTTAATAAATCGTAAGTGTTAAGTTAATTAGATCCATTAGATACAATAGAGTTTAATAAATCGTAAGTGTTAAGTTAATTAGAGCCATTAGATAGAATAGAGTTTAATAAATCGTAAGTGTCAAGTTAAGTTGGACCTCATAACTGCAAGTAGAATTATTTACCATGTTTTTAGGGTTCCGTACCCATATTGCGTGGTGGTACGGAACACTTTGTGCGCGAGTCCGACTGTTTTATTTTTCAACTTCAACCCCCTTGGGGCAGTATGAAACATAAATATAGCTTTTATTAAAAAAAAATTCGTTAATCTGTTTACTTGTTGCAACTATGCCGCACTGTGCCCAAATAAAAATCCGATAAATGCAAAATTCGCTCCACCTACTTCACCCGTTACATGGAATAAACTACGGTTTGATTTTTATTTGTTGCGACTTCCAGACTCTGCTACATACGTTTTTCGTGTTTAAACACTGTTCCGGATCGCATTAAACATTAAATTATAATAGATATTGGCGTGCTCAATCCCAGGAGCTGCATTGGACACGGTATTCCGGCTAAAAGTCGCCATACATCTGATAAATGGTACTTTCAACAGATGGAGTCGGCCCCAAGAGTGCTTTTTGCTTCGCGCTGTTGAACGAGTGCCAATGAGAGCCAATCTTGGACTAGATTTGTGAAAAAATTCGCTCCACGACAAAATTCCTTGACGAGCAGTCTTTTAATAGCAGATTTGAGACTACTTTGTGTTCCATCAAGGTAAATAAAGCGTGATCGAATCGCTTAGTAGTAAAGTAAATTCTATGATATGATATAAAAATAGTAACAAGTAAATCCGATTACTTGTTAAATAGCTTATTATTTTAAGGTGGGCAGTCCCGCTCAACTGCCATATAAGTGCTTTAGGTGTTTGTGGCGTTCTGATGCCTGTGATCTCAATGAAACTTTGCAAAAATCTTTGCACAAAGCAAGTGTATGAAAAGATTTGTAGCTAAAATTCTTCAAAAATAATCAAAAAAAACTCAGGTTGCTATAATTTGACTAAGTTTCAATTTGTTTCTTTGCTTACTTAATTTGTTAAGTCGGACTTTAGTACTAAATTGGAGCCTGTTTTGGTATTTATTTTGTTAAATTTATAGATGAAAATATAAAATTATAATCAATGCACATCATTCAACATACTTTGTAGTATATCATGTATGTATATTTTTTACTAAATTAACATCTGAGTAAAACCCGACCTTAATTGTGGCTTTCTCGGTCACCAAAAGCTATAGTACCACCATTAAACAACAGTAAAACTATCATCTAACACAGCGTTTCTTAACCTGCGGTCCGCGGACCTCTGGAGGTCCCCGAGCATATGTATGGGGGTCCGCAGCATAATCTATGGACTGAGACATTTACTGCTTTTCTCAACGACATACCTCTGTCACACCCCCGACACTGCATAGTCATCGCTCAAGTTATTTACCTACACTCTCACGCGCGCATCTGGCTTGTCCGCACAAGCTTGTGTGTGTGCGTGAGCTAGTCTAAGGCTGGCAGCAAGCATGTGAGCGTCGTCGATCGAAAGGGACAACATTTATAGTCAGCAACTTATATGATTCTCTTCCTACATTTTAGCGTGGTTAATCCCTAGGTCCTAGTTCTGGTTCCCCATGGATAAATTTGTATTAAAAATATATATATCGTCATGACCTGAATGCGCGAGAGGGTGTCAGAGGTGTTCCGAGTGTGAACTTTGAAATACAAGTCACAGTTCACACTCGGTACACCAGCGTTTCACCTACAAATGTTACGTCCCAACGTGGCGGGAGGTGAGCCCTATCGCCGTAAGTACTTCGGGCATAAACACACAATTTTTAGGATATACGGGTTTCCTCACTATGTTTTCCTTTACCGTTCAGAAAGTGGGAAGTACTTACCTATAAGCAAACACGATGCGCATTATGTAAATTCCGAAAAACTCATTGGTGCATGCCCAACCGTGCATTGAACCTGGATCTCAAGATTGAGAGGCCAGCGTTCTACCCCTGAGTTACCGCCACTTTTTCATAATTTTAAGTCCAAACGCAGGGGTCAATGTTCCAGCAGCCTGCCTTCCGTATTTGCTTTAGTCAAAACCGCCTTCCCTTTATGATGCCGCAACGGCGGTGATCGTTCGATAGCGCGCTGATAGCTATGAGTAAAATTTAAACATCGTCACGTCACGACACAAATCCTTTCAGAGGAGTCAAAGGTGTTTTTTACGTACATAAAAGAAAATGGCTTAGTTCATCGGAAGGAAGTAAATTTGAAAAATCTCCGTTCTTTATTGGTTGCTCCGTTTTCTAGACATTCATATATACCACAATAACTAACCATATTGATTAAAAATCAGTATCGTAATAAAACAAAACAAGATTTATACTTGCGATTGTCGGCACTTGATTAAACATAAAAAGCATCTCGATTTTGAACACAAACACTTTTACTATTTGTTTCATAACATTTGTTTTCAAAATCAAGAAAACAAAACAAAATACGCGCGCAGCGAACGAGTGCTACTCGAGTTCTGCCTGCCTCCAGATTTGCCACTAACTTGCGGGGGACCGCGGGGGACGTTAAATTTGCGCGGGGAGGTGAGTTTCGCTTCTTTACGTAGTAATACTTAATATTCTCTATACTTTATATTCTCTGCCTCTGTGAAAAGGCATTCTCTGCTCTTATGTATACTAAAAACAAATACAGAAATAGATTAAAAGTGGAATCCGATTTGAGACTACAACTCAGTAATAATATAAACCGAAATATCACTAATTTAGTTGCAAAAAAAGCAGCACCAACCTTCTCATTAACGTATTTTATATGAAAAAGTATATATTTTTTGTAATTTGTAGAACTGAAATAAATGGTCAGAAATGTATTGCTGCTTTTTTATTATTGTGCTTGATTCCCTAAGGGGTCCGTAGACAAAAAAGATTAAGAAACGCTGTAACAGATTAAAATTTAATATGTTACAGCGTTTCTTAATCTTTTTTATGTTTATCATTTAATGGCGTTACAAATTTTATATTATTAGTGTTTTAAGTGAAGCTTCTTATTATAATTGCACATTTTTAGTTTTAACTTATATGTATACGTATATATATAAGGTGACTTTGATTGACAAAGCCAAATTTATACTTGAAACTCGGTAAGTGGTCAGAACCAGCGTTAAATAACCCGTTTTTGCAAAATACGAAAACTATTATTTGTGCCCTATACTGCTTAACAATAATGAAAAAATCATTGAACCTTGTTACTGATCACTTAAGAAGTCTCCAGTATGATTATGGTAATAAAATAAAAATGATTCACAGCTGATACATTATTTTATATTCCAAAGAAGTGTTTTTTATTTTGCACATTGCTTAATACAAATCATAAAACAATAACTTCACTTTTTTCCCAAGAAACGGGGACATCCTGTAAAATGCAAAATGAACAGAGAGTTAGTACCCACCTAAAGAAAACTTTTCAACTGTGCCTAATATAGAATACTCTTAGGAATGCTTTGAAGAAGACGAGTGACAAAAGAACATCGTGGACCTAGATCAGCCTGAGTTAAAAGGATGGCCTACCCTAGCAACTTCTTTTATTACCCGTCCAGCACAATAAGTCCAATGGCAAAGACCTTATTTGCTTTTGGTAGAGGCAATTATGTGTTGGCTCATTGACCTCTTTTTCTTGGACACGTAATACTAATTGATCACGCGGCGAAACAACATATTGGTGTGGTTTAGCTAATACTGAAATATTTTGTAGGGAAAAAATATTGGATCTAAGTAGAATCCCTTCATATTTCTATTACTTATTTTATGAAAAAAATATATATATCAGGTTGATTTCTTAACCGCGTTCGTGAAACGTACGTTTGAAAACCAAAAGTTTTTTTTTGACAAGAGTATAAATCTTAATACATTGTTCATAAATAGAATCCTTAGATAAAAAATCAACAAATATATATATTTTTTTTTTCAATGCAAGGAGAGTCCTTGAAAATCTGGCGTTTTTCATGCTCTAGGCTCATGTAGTCATATTATGTAGACCAAGAAGCATGTGTTGAGAAGTTAGAAAAGTTGTCAGGTTTAATACGAAGCAGGTAAAAATATTATGGCTGTCCTTTCCCATTTAAAAGACGTTCATTAGAATCAGTATTAACTGTTTCTTTATTTTATTATTTAAACTTCCTGTGCAAGACAGAAGTTTTGCAAAACACGAATATCAAAGCTTACCTTTTCAATCTCTTCCGTACCAAAAATGTCATCGTTGGTATCGCCTGACTGATTCAAAAGTTGGAATTTGTTTTCATAATGCTTGACTAGCTTCATCATACGGGCATCTTGTAAAACTGACTTTTGATTTTGTAACATTCCCTGGGAAAAATACATATCTTCAAAATTTTATGGTTTATGGGGCAATTTTAAGAAATTTTACTTACTTTCTTGAATTTTGCATATTTCCTTCGCTTTTTCATTTCGTTAATATCTTTTAGGGTTTTGACAGATTTCTTATCCTCGAGTATTTTTCGGCCTTTGAAAACCGTAGTATTTAAAGTTTGCAAGAAATCAACAAACTCTCTAGGAAACATAATTAAACTTTGAGCAGTTTTGTTGCCAGTTTTCGAAATTTTTGGCTGTAACAGATACGATGGTATAAGTTTGAGTAACTAATTAATTGGAAAATATGGTTGTTTATTAGTTATGTATTTTTTGTCGATTCATGTTTTTGATGATAGACTGGTTTCTTTATCAACAGGTAAGCGCTATCTAGGAAATATGTTTAAAATGAAATAAATAAACGAGAGCTTAACACGTTGATGGACACATTAATCCATTGGTTTACCCTGCTGTGACCGGCGAATGAAAAAAACATGGAAGACACATTTCTAACAAAATGTAATTTGAAAATGGCACCAGAGACTGAAAAGAGCAAAAGGCTCATGATTGCTTCATGCTGTTGTCATGCGATACTAGGCTAGCCGAGATTGGCCGACTCAAAGATACAGTGAATGTTATTGGAGCATTCGCCATACAATACTGTGTTTAGCACACTTCATAGTGGAGTTATTTTTCAGCTCTAATCGGACTTCTATGTTTTTTTGTTCACTGGCTGTGACACTATTGATTTTCATACATTGTCTATAGGCGTACTATCACAACGCATAAAATATCTAAGTTAATCTTTTGTAAACTTATGTACTATAAGAACTTTTGTTTTGATTGCATTCAAATCACTTCTGCGGTAACAGTACTTATGCTGTCTCTTATGCCAATAAAGAAAAACGATCGCCATGAGACATTCTGTATTTATGCGAAAACGATCGTTGATTGCCGTGACGTCTGTGTGTGTGTGTGGAAGGACACCTATGGTAGCTCATCCTTTAACAGTGACAGAATTTCGGTCTCAAGAAACATTGATTCGATTTTGATTTGCTTGATTACCTACATATTATCACAGTACATATCCCCGAAAAAGTGTCAAAAGTGCATCCTAGTATATCACTAATACAGTAACACTCGTACGTACATCCTCTTTGTACCGAAGATGTTTACGTCCTAACGTGACAGCTAGCGGTATTAGCTTTAAGTACTTCGGGCACAAACTAGGTACACTCTTTTAAGAGTATGACATAGCCAAAACAAAAACCATTTCCGGGCGTGGCTTATTCTATTTTACGATAGCGCGCGGGGGGAAATTCGTCCCGGTCTCTAAGCTCGCGTCACCATAGCAAAAATACGAATAGAGTGGACGAGGCAGGGTCAAAAGTAATACGTATTTTATTTTATCTTATTTATTAGTGTATTTCGATCATCGTCACACGGCATTGATCCTAGTTGCTATCACGTCGGGACGTAAATTTATTATGGTCGGCTAAAAGTGGTTTTTTGAGTGTTTGATTTATCAGTTGACCCTCAGAACATTTCAGACACTCCTTTAGAGATACATAATAATATTGTGATGGTTGATTGTCACCATTACCCATTCTTTAAATATGTTTCGCCCGTTGAGCTGGTTTTACACTTGCGGGAAAATAAATTGGACCAAAAATTTCTTTACAAAAAATTTTTACTAAAGTTGTTATTACAAAAAGTGGAAACTAACAAATATTCTCAGAAGGAATGCACCACGTCACTATCTATCTCACTGTAGCCTATATCAATTATGCCTCTCTCATTCAACCACGTTTAACACGTACATCGCCGTGGTGGGTCAAAATGACCGGCACCTCAACTACCTATTGGGGCCGTGGGGGGTCAAAATGACCGGCACGACACACCTAATTTTGCGATGCCCGTTTACGCCGCAGTTGGCATACGCGACTTATTTAGCCATATAACATGACCGGCGCGGCCCTAATGAACTTCTATTACTACTTGGTTTTTAGGATTTTTGATGGCATGCCTACTTTTCCGGACACAGAAGAAAAAAAAAAAGATTTCTAATGAAAAAACAAAAACTTTAATTTCAAGCTCAATTAAAAGTCGCAGGTATTCCAAAATAAGCAAAAACAATATTAATGTGAAATGTCAATTTAAAATCAAACTAAATGTCTCATTTTCGTTTTATATTACTAATAAAATTGTTAAACAAAAACAAACATAATCAGTGGCATTTTTTAAAACATTGTCGACATAAATGGGGATTGCCGGGACAAACAGTGCAAAACCAAGAAACTTTTTTTTGTTTTTACCCCATTTCTACCACGTAATTGAATATTTGTTTTATAACAATCACGACAAAATTTTCTTGTTGACGCTACTGAACCTTTCTTCTTCTTCAACTCGTACTTTGTCTTTTTGGACGTGATGTGATCGTTTCTGTGTTTTTCTGACAAAATTAACAAAGAGATTTTTTTATTTGGTGGTATTCTGGTAAAGTACTCTCGTATTTACTACTGCGGTATTGAGTAACAATTCGATAACCAGTTTCTTGTACCACTTTAGTGTCTTTCTCAGGGGACTTGAATAAGCACTCATTTGATTGGACAAATCAACGGCAGCCTTAGCATTATTGCGATTGTCAATTACGATTTTTGGCTTGATTTCTTCTATTCCTCTTTTGTTCAAAAAAAACAACAAAACAGTCAATTTTCGCAATAAAAACGATACTTTTTTACCAACGCCGCCGCAGTCAATTAGCAAAATAAGAGTGAAATGGCGTGGTGTAAACTTATCCGTATTGGTAAACGCGAAGGGAGGAAGTGTAAATGGTGGAGTGCAGCCAGCAAGCTACTGCCTGGATTAGAGATGATGAATATAACCATCAACCAGTAAATTTAACGAATATTAAAAATTAGCCATGATATTCAATAAACAAAATTAACATTATCGAATAAAAAGATCATACCAACTTCTACGGCAGAAAATTGGCAATGTTGAACGTGGAGCTGCAACGTGGTGTTGTGTTGCATCCAGCGAGTAATTAAAATATTCAGTCCATAAGTGCATTCAATTGTATGCTCTATTTCTCTTACGATAAAACGCATTTACTGTTTGGGATATCTTGTTCATAGCAAAAGAAAGTAACATTATTAACACATAGTTTCATTGGTTATTGGTTGATTATTAGGTAGTTTTATTGTGTTGCTTGAAAATTTGAAATTCGCATCGTCGCGTTGTTGTTGTTTTCCGTTAAATGGAAAGATTGTGAAGTTGTTTTGCAAAATAACCTACTTGGAAACATTTCGATATGTGTGTGGGAGTGGAAAAAATTTAGAGTATTTGTTTATTGGTTGAAAATATTCGTTAATATTTTTATTTAATGGTCGCATTTATTAAAATAGTCACGAATATTTTCAACCAATGAAATTATCGATATTTTTTTTCAATTAAATATTAACCAATAAACAATTTCGACCATTATTGACATCTCTAGCCTAGACGGTGTGCTTTCGCGCTGCTCACTACTTGCGTACTCTGCCCGGCGTTATGACCGACGCGGCCTAAACGTAATAATTATTCCGTTTAGGCCGCGCCGGGTTGAAATGCCCGGCACTAAAAAAAAAACCAAAATAGAGCCAAATAATCAAATATCGCGAAAAATCTTATATAAGTGTAGCGGTTATCTACAATTTATTACATATATAACATACAATATACATACATAACTAAACTAAGTAAGTAAGTATAAAAGTATTATAAATAATATTATATTCAATACATAAATATACAAGTAATTATATTTAATAAACAATATAAACTATAAATACATAAGTAATAATATAAGATCAACAATATATAATTAATAATATAATATCAACAATATATAAGTAATTATAGCTAAAACAGGACGGACTGACTTACCCTTCACGCCGCAGAAGTCGTGATGCTCCGTTCCTGAGTACATACCTAGCTGCAGCGTCCACTAGCCGAACACGCTGCCAGCCGCGTGACCAGGGGGGCGCCGCCGCACGGACCGCGTAACAAATATACTTCGCGAACCCTCGGCCGCCGCCTCGCCTACCTGTTGCTTGGTGTGCACGCGCACCCCCCTACCGCAGGAGTCCGCGGGGCCAGGCATGCACCAGCGTGCGCTTGGACTGCAACGAGCGATGCACCGCGCACGGGCCGCGGACCTGCAGTCTCGCCTCCAGCTTCTGCCGTCGTAGACACGTACTTACTTGCCTGCCGCCGCTAGCTTTGCTTTGCTTTGTTACGTGCTTAAAATTATTGTTTACTCCTTCTTATAGTTAGGTGTTTTATTGTGTGGACTTATAACAAGTTTGTGGAACCTCAGAATAGACATTTTACCTGAACTGTTAAGTGGTTTCATTGTGAAATATAGTTATCACCACCAACACTAAACCTACACTGGTGACCCCGTACACTGGACAAAAGTACGTACCTATTTACTGTTTTTGGAAGTAAGATGGCCGGAGACAATGTCGATCCAACGATTAAACGCAGTGCAGACACAGAGCGCAACTCCACTGCACCATCTCATACGCCAGCGGAAGTGTACAGAGTTGGAGTACGTGTCCCGCCGTTTTGGCCGGAAAAGCCCCATATATGGTTTGCACAACTTGAGGCGCAATTCATAATTTCCGGTATTAAATCCGACGATACCAAATTCTACCAGGTGACGTCACAGCTTGAGCCGCGGTATGCTAACATGATTGACGACCTGATTAGCAATCCCCCAGACACAAACAAGTACGTCACATTGAAGGACGAGCTAATCAAGCGTGTGTCGGCCACTAACCAGGAAAAGGTCGAGCAGCTGATGAAGCATGAAGAGCTTGGTGATAGGAAACCATCACAGTTCCTACGTCAACTGCAACACCTAGCAGGACCAGGTATGCCCGACCACTTTATTAAAACTGTGTGGACAAGCAGACTGCCAAGTAGCATTCAAACAATTGTTGCTTCACAAGCGAAAGCTACCTTGACAGAGCTCGCTGAACTAGCAGACCGGATCCACGACATTGTGCCCAATAACCCAAGAGTGGCAGCCATTTCACATGCAACACCTGGAAGCTCATTTGACGTCATGTCAAGACAAATATCGGAACTTACCATGCAAGTGCAAAACCTCACTACTAAAGTAGACACAATGGCTTCATCATCAAGATCCCGATCCAGATCCAGAGGCAGACCGCAAAACCGCAACCGCTCAGCATCAAACAGATCGCAGTCAAGCTACAGGAAGTTCCCGCAGTGCTGGTACCATTCTAAATTTGGCAGCCGGGCGAATAAATGCGTCAAACCTTGCGACTACAGTTCGGAAAACTTTCAGGGCGGTCGATAATGGCGACTAACGATTGCCCCAACAATTCATCTGGTCGCTTGTTTGTCACAGACCATACTTCCAAAATGCAGTTTCTCGTTGATACTGGTAGCGATCTCTGCGTTTTTCCTCGGTCTGCTCTTCGAGAACGTCGTCCCAAGACGAACTACCAACTCTCAGCGGCAAACGGTTCGACCATTGACACCTATGGATACGCACACCTGGTACTAAACCTCGGGTTGCGTCGTGAGTTCACCTGGCGTTTCATCGTGGCTGACGTCACGAAGGCTATAATCGGTGTCGACTTCTTGTCATATTACAACCTTATCGTCGACTGCAGACACCAACGCCTTATTGACAATACCACGACACTCACAACACATGCTACGCTAGCACGTCACTCGGACAACATATCTTCAGTGAAGATATTGACCGGAGACTCCAAGTATCACGACATCTTGAAGGATTTTCCTGATATCACCCGTCCATCAGGTACGCAGCGTGTCATAAAACACAATACAGTTCATCATATCCGTACAACACCAGGCCCTCCTGTATTTTGTAATCCACGACGCCTAGCTCCTGATAAGTTGAAAATTGCTAAAGCCGAATTTCAAGTTATGTTGCAGAACGGTACAGCACGACCTTCAAAGAGCCCATGGGCATCCCCTCTTCACCTCGCGCCAAAGAAGGACAACGAATGGCGTCCTTGTGGAGACTACCGGATGTTGAATGCTCGCAGCGTGCCAGACAGGTACCCAATTCGTCACATTCACGATGTTACCCATAATATAGCTGGCAACACCGTCTTTTCTAAGATAGATTTGGTAAAAGCATTTAACCAAATTCCTGTAAATCCTGAAGATATACCGAAGACAGCGATTACCACACCATTCGGACTCTTTGAATTCCCATTTATGACGTTTGGATTACGCAATGCAGGTCAATCATTCCAGAGATTCGTAGATGAGTTGACAAGAGGTCTAGACTTCTGTTACACTTACCTGGACGATTTTTTAATCTACTCTCCCGACGAAAATACACACATTGAACACCTCCGGATTCTTTTTTCAAAAATGTCAGAGTATGGAATCGTCATAAATGTGTCGAAATGTATTTTTGGAGTGTCAGAAGTCGAGTTTCTAGGCTACAGCATATCAGCCAAGGGAACTAAGCCATTACAGACGAAGGTTCAAGCAATTAGAGATTTCCCAGCACCCAAAAACGTCAAGCAGTTAAGAAGATTCCTGGGTATGCTTAATTTTTATCGGAGATTTATTCCACATGCTGCCCAACTTCAAGCACCACTCAATGCTCTATTAACTGGTTCAGTCAAAGGCAATCACCCGGTTGATTTGACAGGAACAGCTTTACAAGCGTTTGAAGACTGTAAGCAGAGTTTATGCGACGCCGCTCTTCTTGTACATCCAGACTGTCAAAGCAAGCTATCTTTAGTCACTGATGCGAGTGACACAGCTCTGGGCGCGGTACTTCAGCTATGGAAAGATGATGGGTGGCAACCTCTTGCATTCTACTCTCATAAGTTGAGTCCATCACAGCAAAAATACTCACCTTATGATCGAGAACTCCTTGCAATCTACGAAGCCATCAAGTATTTCAGACACATGGTGGAAGCAAGAGACTTCGTCATCTATACAGATCACAAACCCATCTGTTTTGCATTTCACGGACAGAAAGAAAACTGTTCACCAAGACAATTCAGACACTTAGATTTCATTTCTCAGTTTACCACAGACATACGCCATATTTCAGGCAAAGACAATGTTGTGGCTGATACTTTGTCGCGTGTTGATGAATTGACCGCTCCGATTGACCTCAACGCACTCGCAAAGTCTCAAACTTCTGACCAGGAACTCAAACAGTTTCTAGAAGGACAAACTTCGCTTCGCTTGGAGATAATACGACTACCTGGAAGCAAAACAGATGTTTATTGCGACGTCAGCACTCACACTCCCAGACCGTTCATCACTAAGCCAATGCGACGTCAAGTTTTTAATACACTCCACTCTCTTAGCCATCCTGGAGCCAAGGCATCTGCAAGGTTAGTAGCAGAACGCTACGTTTGGCCAGGAATTCGCAAAGATTGCAAAGAATGGTCACGTTCATGCCTTCAGTGTCAACGCGCAAAGATTTCTCGACATGTTTCCGCACCAATGGGAACTTTCGAGTTGCCTCGCGCTCGTTTCATGAACATTCACATAGATCTTATTGGACCTCTAGTTACCTCTCAGGGTAATAGATATTGTCTTACCGTCATCGACAGATTCACGCGATGGCCTGAGGCTATCCCCATACCCGACATCACAGCAGAAACTGTTGCAAAGGCACTCCTGTCAGGCTGGATATCACGTTTTGGAACACCGTTTTCCATCGTGACAGACAGAGGACGACAATTTGAGTCGAATCTTTTTGAAGAGCTTTCCAAAATAGCAGGATTCCAGCACAAACGAACAACAGCCTATCATCCTGCCTGCAATGGACTTATTGAGCGTTTTCACAGACAGCTAAAAGCAGCAATCGTTTGTCACGCAAATAGCAGCTGGACAGAATCACTCCCTTTAGTTTTGCTCGGAATAAGAAGCGCCTACAAAGAAGACATACAAGCATCAGCCGCTGAACTAGTTTATGGCGAACCCCTTCGGTTACCTGGCGAATTTTTCAGCCCAGACTACCGTAGCACAGCTGATATGTCAGAGTACACGACACGACTAAGATCGTTTGCCGAAAAACTCCAGCCATCACCAGCATCACGCCATAGACAGAATAAGATATTCATATTTAAAGATTTGTCTACATCTCAGCATGTTTTCGTAAGGGATGACGCCTTACGTGGCACCTTACAGCCTGCTTATACTGGGCCTTATGAAGTCCTGGAACGAGGAGACAAGGTCTACAAGATTAAAATAAAAGGGAAACCGACGACAGTATCTGTAGACCGCCTAAAACCAGCATATATACTCAGCAGTGCGGAGGAACCCTGTGAAAATAATAAACCCAAAGATGTGGAGAGAGATGAAAGAAGTCCTGAAACAGAAAAAGAGAAAGACAAAGAAAGAGCACAAGAGATAACCCGCACAACCCGCTCAGGCCGGAAGATACGATTCCCTGATTACTATCGCCCGTAGTGACGGTCTCCGCGGGGGAGTGGTGTAGCGGTTATCTACAATTTATTACATATATAACATACAATATACATACATAACTAAACTAAGTAAGTAAGTATAAAAGTATTATAAATAATATTATATTCAATACATAAATATACAAGTAATTATATTTAATAAACAATATAAACTATAAATACATAAGTAATAATATAAGATCAACAATATATAATTAATAATATAATATCAACAATATATAAGTAATTATAGCTAAAACAGGACGGACTGACTTACCCTTCACGCCGCAGAAGTCGTGATGCTCCGTTCCTGAGTACATACCTAGCTGCAGCGTCCACTAGCCGAACACGCTGCCAGCCGCGTGACCAGGGGGGCGCCGCCGCACGGACCGCGTAACAAATATACTTCGCGAACCCTCGGCCGCCGCCTCGCCTACCTGTTGCTTGGTGTGCACGCGCACCCCCCTACCGCAGGAGTCCGCGGGGCCAGGCATGCACCAGCGTGCGCTTGGACTGCAACGAGCGATGCACCGCGCACGGGCCGCGGACCTGCAGTCTCGCCTCCAGCTTCTGCCGTCGTAGACACGTACTTACTTGCCTGCCGCCGCTAGCTTTGCTTTGCTTTGTTACGTGCTTAAAATTATTGTTTACTCCTTCTTATAGTTAGGTGTTTTATTGTGTGGACTTATAACAAGTTTGTGGAACCTCAGAATAGACATTTTACCTGAACTGTTAAGTGGTTTCATTGTGAAATATAGTTATCACCACCAACACTAAACCTACATAAGTATTCAAATAAGATCAAAAACAATCATATAAACCTATGTCATATTTTGGAAATTTTTGAAAATTCTATCCGGCGATGAACGTGTTAACTGCGTTACTATCTCATTCCAACTCATTTTAAATAGCGTCACTATTTATCTCACTCTAACGCGTGTTAAATGGCATTTCTAATGAACGTCAAATATTTTTACTGCCCGCCACTCTTTCATTCTAAATTCTAATTATTTAAAAAAATACGCAGCTCCTTTGGTAGTAAAATAGCAATAACTTTTTTTTCAAAAGTAATACACAGAAATTGCCAGATCATTTGAAAAACAATATTTGATGAGCCGTTATTTAAGACAATTTGCAAAACTAACATAGCACATTTTTTTTCAGAGTGTGGTATCGAACTAACCTAATTACAAAAAATTGCTCATAAATTGGGTTTTTATATTTCTTCCTGATGTAACAGCATTTCAAGGTTTATTTTTAACTTTATCAATAGCATGACTATTCAGAGTTGCGCAACAAAAATTTTATTCTTAGAATTTAGAACTGGTTAGCTTTGACTCTCAAAAATCTATTCGAATTTATAAAAGTACCATCAACTCGAAGACTATCTACTTTTTGCTGAGGTCATAATTTGATATTTTGGTCAGTCATGAGCTGGCCTACCAGCCTTCCAAGGGAAAGCGTTGACTTTTGGGACACCTGTTTACCCTTGGGATAAATCGCCAAGTGTTTAAAATATAGAAATTTATTTGTATCATAGTTTGAAATGTTCAGGTCCCTTTACGCAAAATGAAAAAACAAAACTCTTTTAGGATTAATTTGTTGTCCCTATGTTTGTCTGTTTGTCCGTTTGTCTAGGCAATTTTTCTGGGTAAAATCAATAAATGCTAATATTTACAGCCCTGTAAAATATACATATTATAACGTTTTTATGGCCTTTTGTTTAACTTTTTCATACAAATTTTCTCCCAATGAAAATATAGAGATCAACACTTCACATAATATTTTGCATTTGAAAGAAAGCACAGAAAGGAACTGTTGAACAAACAATGTAAAAAATATAAAACCATATCTTTCTATTTTGTTCAATGTGGCGATAGCTTTGTTTATTATTTTTTTTTCTTTGTTACAAATATAACAAATATTTTCATACAAGGTTTTCCTTAAGGGCTATTTCTCCGAATTTGTAACAAAATATTAAGAAATAATTATAATGGTAAAGTACAACTTTTAGCTAAGACAATTTATTGTTAAAAGTTTGCTAAATGCATAAACATATTTTAATGATATTATGGTATCTTCAAAATAATTGGGTTTTCCATAAGCGTGATATCAGATTATTTAAGAAATTTACGGCTGGTATCACGACGACGGATAATCCAATTATTTTATTACTATTGTAATATAATTAAAAATATGTTAATGCATACAGCAGACTTTTAACTATAAGTTTTCTTAACTAAAAGTTGTATTTTTACTTATTGAAATTGTATTTCTCATCAAGAAGTGCAAGGTGACAAGATATTCAAAATAAGTTAATTGAATTTGTGAAATGGTTTCGGGTCAAAACAGTTTTCCATGAAACGGTAATTGTTTATACTTAGCAAAGTGTGTAAACTTAGTCATCTTAACATGAACGACGCCTGTATTTCTCTCTTTTTTATTTCCAGTATAGATAAAAATATACAAACTTTTTAAACTTTGTGTAAAAACGAGGCAATATTGACGATATCCTGACAGCTATTATGATGGTATTTTATCAAATTTAGCTTTTTGGGCTGTATAGAGACGTAGTTAGATGTCACTAGAATGTCAATAGAACTACTCATGAAAAAAGATATGAAGAAAATAAGCTGTAGACTTCACATTCGGTTTATACCTATTGTATGAATTTTAAGAAAAATACAGGGGTAAAGGGACCTCTTAAGGAAAACCTTGTATTAAACTATTTGTTACCTTAGTAAAAAATAATTCAAGGAAAAAAATAAACAAAGCTATCGCCACATTGAACAGTAGATAATTAATCCCTTTAGAATAGAACAACATGGTTTTCATATTTTTTACATTATTTGTTCAACAATGCCTTTCTGTGTTGACTTTTAAATGCAAAATATTATCTCAAGTGTTCATCCCTACATTTTCATAGTGAGAAAATTTGTATGAAAAACGTAAAAAAAAAAAACGTAAAAACCTAAAACGTAATATAAATAAAAACGTCAAAAGTATGTTTTTACAGCTCTATAGACGGCCGTTTATATTGGTATTTATTAATTTTACCCAGAAAAAATTGTCTAGACAAACGGACAGACAGACAAACATAGCGATAACAAATTAATCCTAAAAGAGTTTCATTGTTTTCATTTTGCGTAACAGAACCTGAACATGTACCGACAGGATTATCTACGATCTAATAATTTTGCCATGCACTGTAAATATTTCAAAATAAATTTCTATATTTTAAATGCTTGGCGATTTATCCCGAGTAAGTGTACCTATATAATTTGCAAAAAACTTCACTTATTGGACCTGAAACGGTGAGCCAATAATAGAGGGTAATTTCACGAAAAGGTCCTTTGTTACAGATCTCAGTAAGTATAAGTAAATTAATTTGGGTTTCAATAACGATCACAAAATTATTCTTTTAGAGTAACATATATTATTTTCCCGCATAAAAGTATGAATTCATTCTAAATTCATTCAGTTTTGTTGTTATGACTATGGCACGATGTAGCTAAATCACTCATACGCATATTTTGTTGAGTTTTTAACGGCAGGAATATGATGTTCCTCGAAATATTACTTTATAAAATTAATTTCAATGTATTTTGAAGTAGTTTTGGGAGATATTTATAGCTTGCAAAAAAGGGCACAGGTTCCACGTCTTACGGGCGCCAACGCTAGGCGTAGACTGACAATATCTTGCTGCCGCTGACTGCATCAGTGGATTGACGTATTTTTGGAAAAAGGGGGTGCTTTTTTTGACCCGAATAACGTGGTATTTGGAAAATGAATAGATATCATTCACACTAATTTTATTAAAAATAAACCAACAAAATCGCGAAAGCGATACCTGAAACAAAATCGATAAGAAGTGTGCAATAGAGGGTTACAAAAAAATTCATTGACAGTACAAATATGAATCGATTAACGTGGTTTGTGGAAAATGAATACCTTAAAGTTCAACCAAAAACATGTATTTTTTTTATGGCTATACGTAACCTAATTATTGCAACAAAATCATCCGAAAGCTGACATTTTATTTCTGTTTGTATTTTCGTTCCCCTTAAGGGCATGTAGGTTTACTGCACAATGTTTTCCTTCACCGTTCAACAAGTGGTTAAGAAGATACATAAGTAACCAGCCCCCCTATTCTGTATCTTTAGTTGCCAACTGAACGAGGTGCCTATCATCAAAACATCAAAAACATAGATAAATACTGAAATTTCAAAATTGCCTTTAGTGGGTATTGAACTATTAACAATCTGTGTCGTCACTTCAAGTGCGAAAATATCCTTAGGACATCGGAATTCGATAGTATATCTATGTTTTTGATGATAGACACCCAGTTCAGGAGGCAACTAGAGATACATAATAGGCCCGCAGGCCCAACGCAAATACTTTAATCCTAAGACTCACTAAGAAAGTGAGTGATTGATGATATAAAAAATACTTAATCAATAATGCATCTGTGTACGTATTTACCAAGTATTTCACATCTCATATATCACTCTCCTGTAGGTCTTAGGATCAAAATGTTTGCACTGGGCCTGGTTACTTATTTCCTTTCCTATCTGTACATACTTGTACATTCAGAAAATCTTTTGGTGCATGGCCAACAAGCAGGATTCAAATCAGGGTCGCAAAACTTAGAGTCCAACGTTCTGCCGACTGAGCTACCACTGATTGCCTTATACAACATTTTCGGAAAAAGGAACCGTTAGCACAAACACCCTGTATTTCAAAAATTTTACATTTATAATTTATAATTAAATAAAAATGGAATTAATGTTTCCTTCAACCAAAACCCTGTAATTTCTGTCTAAACAAGGAATGCACTTTAAAATTTCTTCTCTATTTAATTATAAACAAAAAAACTACAAAAAATGATTATAAATTAGTTAAGTACTGTGTTTTGTTACCTTCTCAATATCACTTGCTACATCTAAACACACAAAAATTAGTAGAAAAGTAAAAATTATTTTAAAACTAAGTTTATACAGTATGTGCATTGGAGCTATCGAAGGTAATGTTTGAAAAGAAACGTAGCGTTATCAGTTTCTGTCAACAAGCCGTTAAATGGCCAATACAAAAGGATGTATTCAAACAACCAAGGCAAAAAGAGCGACCCTTTTATTTTTACTCAGTTTTGTTATAGGCCTGAATTTTTGTGCGGCTTTCCGTTATAGTATATAGGTACAATCTTAATAGGTCCTAAAGGCTTTAGTTTTAGTTTTAGTGCTTATTGTTGAGTTCCCAATATGGCTAAAACAATACAGCAGGCAAGATTGTGCCTCAAAACCATTTTATAGGTTAATTTTTTCATTTATTTTTATTAACTTTTTTGCTGTCGTCCTTTTAGTCTTTTCAGCTTTACTTTGAAAGAGCTGTTGCATCAGCGTTATTTCACAGTTTTTCTGTTTCGGTACCGACATAAAGAGGATTTAGTGCGTGGCGGGTATTAGAGGGGTAAGCGAGGGGGTGAGACAAGAGTACTTACGCTGCGCGTCACGCGTGCGGTAATTGAAAGAACATACAAATTCTCAAACAGTTTCAAGCGGTTTTAGCTGTTCATTTTCGGTATGCGAAAACCCAAATTTCTGCGTAATTTTGCGTGGACATTATTTTTCGGTATGACGTCATTTCCGTGATTGAAGGTATCGTAATTTATGGGTTATTCAATCCTTGCGATCTACCACCTGAGCTACCGCCGCTTTTATTTTAGTATTTAATTTTATTTCAATAAATAAATAACTATGTACATAAATTCTTAAGCCGGGGATCGAACCTGGGTCTAAGGATTGAGAGGCTAGCGATCTACCGAATGAAATACCGCCGCCGCTTGTTAAGCTTCCCAACAAGTATCTAGCTCACTGTAAGTTACCCTCGCACTGTAGAGGTGGAACGTTTAAGTGAGAGCCTGATCCTGTGAGTGCAGCTAGATTTATTGGTTCAATTACCTGGCCCATGCTCGGCTCTGAACATGAGCCCAGCCTAGCGTGAGGACTCATACTGGCTCAATTCCGACTGCAGCAGTTTCTAATATGAGTGTTGTAATTAAAGAAAATAAACCCTTAATACATTTTTCGAAATATAGTATCACTCGACTGATTAACAATAGAAAAATATTGACGAATAACATCGCGCCAAATAAAGGGATATATCCAAGTAAATAGCTATACATACAAACTGTGGACACATCAGAGATAAGGCGCCAGCTCGGTCGCTCGCCCCGGCCCTAATTACGAAGATGTCACGAGCAAACCAGTGATTGATTGTAACGCTAATATCTTAGACAATCTCCAACAATAGATGACATGTGTGACGTCACACGCTGACGTTTCCCTTTTCTTTCCGCTTATTAGGATCGCGCGTCATTAGATAAGCTAACGTTCATTACATAAGCCACGGTTCATTACTCATTCTTACTTATATGTATATAATATGAAAATCAAAAGGTTAAAACTACGTATAAAGGAAGAGAGCTAGGTAGTCTTATTTACATCAATAAAATCCAGCAAGTTGTGACTATTAGAGATGAAAATAAAATCAATATTTCTTGGCCCCAGTTTTGATACCGGGTAGGTATTCAGGAACTATGGTACATCTAAATTTTAAAGGCACGAAAATTATGGTTTCCCTTTAAACAACGAAAAAAAAAAAACTAAACAGTTTAAAGCGGGCTGTTTATAAAAAAAACTGACAATGCCGTTACCTTTAACTTTGTTGTGTACATCCATAATTAAATCTGGGATAATTGTCCTGCCTCACTTTTTGGGGTTCCGCGTACCCAAATACGACTGTCAGGGGTATCTAGGTCGTAGACGGAATGAGCTAGACCTGAAACTTTGATATTTCGTGTAGTGAAGACTGTTGACCGAGTATTGAATTACAAATTCGATTAAAAAGGGTAAGGAACCTGAAAAAAAGAGACGAAATTATTCATTATGTAGCATATACTTTATGTAAACAATAAACACTGAAAATGCCGATTTATAATGTCGTTTTAGAGTTACGTACCCGAATACTCAAAGAAGTTAATTTTGCAGTTTTGTTTTTTAAATACACGTTTTATTCAAAACAATCTTCTGCTCCGGGCTGAGTAGCAGAACGCTAGCTCATACAACGGGAGACGGGAGAGAGTTGTCATGGCTCATCGCAGAATCGAACATTCGACCAACACCTTCGCGACGCGTGGAGTTCCGTCTCCGCCAAAAATCAACTTTAATATACGGCCCCGGCACAGTATAAGCAAAGACAGTAGGGAAACTACCTGTAAGCGCTCCGATTCGAGCCTCAGACATCAGACGCGTGCTCTACACGCCGTCTAAGCAGACATGGGGGGTCAATCGCTGGGGCCGCGGTGGCGCCGCGCCGCGCTTGCCTTGCCAGTACGCGCAGACGTAAGCGGGTGATAGGACGTGGCGTTTGTAAAGTCTGTGCCGACCTGAACACGATGTCGCAAAGATATTGTTGCGCATTTGGATGCCTAAATTCGTCACGAAAAAAGGAAATCGCCTATTTTAAACTTCCGGCTGATGTCCAAAGGTAAGACTAAAAAATATCACTCAAGAGTAGTACCTACTTACATTACAAATTAAATTTTTGAAATTGTCGCGTTCTTTTTATGTATGTTCATACTGTCTGTTACCAGGGCAAAATAAATAGTTAATAGATTTAAGTACGCTTGTCAGAACAAAAAGCAGGTTTCTTTGAGTTTGAATTTGACTTTTTTGTCGGTTGTCGCCGCCGTCGCCGCCGCCGCGCTGCCGCAAGCAAGTCTAGCCAACCAATCGGTGGAGCGGCGCGCGGTACTTTCAATCAAACGGCAGATACGACGAATATGCGGAATATGTCTCAGAGTAAATATATTTATGGTATACAACTCCGCTATTATAGAATTTGCTGGAATGGGTCAGAGTAAATGTGGAGGAAGTTACCGTGGGCAATCATTACGTAAACAATCATCTATCTTTAGCTATAGTAGAAAAAAAGTCATGTCTATCTGTACATTAAATATTTTTTATGAAATTTAAAATTTAACGAGTTATTTATTAGTAAATATTTTTGTACTGAGGCCAAAACTAAAATTTTTGTCTCTCTGTCTATCTTTCTGTCTTAAATTCAAATTCAAATTAAAAAAATAGTTTATTTTGCAAAGTAGGTATATACAAGATGACTTTTTGATCATCGTCCAAATTCATGCTGGAGGCTTGATAAGTGATCAGTATCTTGGATTAGTAACAATTTTTGTGAAATTTCATTTTACGAATTTCACCAAAATTGTTATTGATGCATGAACTGTTTCTAAGAATGCGAATATATTACACAATTAAATTTAACAACCAAGCTTTTAAAACAAGCCGAAACAGGCGAAAATATTTTTCTGTGTCTAATTTATAATTTTATAAATAACATTCCTGATGCAAAAGTAATTTGTCTTTTTTATTATTCTATTAGCAGGGTGATTGGTAATTCAACCAGTTCCTTCGTGGTTATTTTGAAGTGAATACTTCCATGGTCGCGTCTCGTATAGGGGGGGCTGTTCAGAACTTGTTCTAGACATTTTCATATTTAGTGTTTGAGAATACTTTGACGGGGTAGTTCTTTTGGGGTAGTTTTTTAAATTTGGGAAAGCTTATTGACTTGATCTGCTCATTAGGGAAGGATAATTTAATTTCTTAATACAGATTATTACTACGTTTTTTAATCGTTCATTATTTATTATTTAAGATAAGTTAATGCTTATTTTTAATATTGATATGACGATGACGAGTCTTATCGTATCTCGAAAAACCCAAATAATGATATGAGTGAGCGACAGCCCTAACGCTTCGGTGGCGCGTAGGTATTTAACTCAGGAATTCGGTTCAATTTCCCTACTGTCTTTGCTTATACTGTGGCCCCGGCGCCAGAACAAGGATGTCAAGTTCACTTCCTTCAAAAGAACTAAATCTCCTTCCTTAGGTTAGGAGACTCAGTCCTATCTGTCCATAGAGAGGACGAGAGTTGAGGACCGCTTCCACTTTACAAAATAAGCAAGCAAGCAAGTGGCAAGCTCCTCGAAAGTCAGAACGGTCTCCCTGATAATGCGGTGGAGGTGGGTCTTCGCCGACTTGACGGCAGCTTCAAAAAATCCCCCAATTTGGGGGACTAAGCCGCCAAGTTACCCCTTTCCGGGCGAAGATTTGACTTAAACTAGCATAGCTATTTACAAAAAAACTATCAACATCCTTTAGATAATTAGCAGTACCTCTGTAGTTTGTGCTATTGTCGGAACGAATAAGTGAAGGTACGCGACACGAAACGATCCAACGCGGCAACGAAGGCCTCCGTAGACAAAGCTGAAATCACTTCCAAGTGGACGGCCTTGGTGGCCAAGCACACAAATACACATATGTATGCTTTCTCAATCAGAGCGTTGCGAAGGGTGGTCGTTTTCACCGAGAACGGCCCACCAAAATCTGTAGTCACCCCTTCAAATGGTCTAGACTGAATGACCCGGTCCTCAGGTAGGTCCCCCATCTGTGGCTGCATGAGAGAAGCCTCAACCCTGTAACGAGGGACACACATGGAGACCACGTTACGAATCACTCGGCGAGCAGGCATCTTTCCACATCAAATTTTGTTATTTTGTTTTCAAATTATTTAACTCTACTTAATATTTGAATGCTATGGCACCCCCAGGGCACGAGTCCTACTCTCTCTTGACCATTTTTTGATTTTACCAAGTTACCAACTTAGTGTACTAAGCACGAATGTCGATCAACAAAACTTTTACTGCGTTCCCTGTGTTCGTATAAGTGTTCACCAAAACTTCCAAAAAGAGCTGATCGCTGATAATGCTCCCATGTTTACCTAACTTTTGAATTTTGAATTTCTGTGGCGGTAGCGCAGGGGTAAAACGCTGGCCTCTCAATCTAGAGATCCAGGTTCAATCCCCGGTCGAGCATACACCAATGAGTTTTTCAAAATTTATGTGCTTAGTATAAGTTCTCATTACCACTTGCTGAACGGTGAAGGAAAACGTCGTAAGGAAACCTGCATGCCCTAACAAGTGTGTATTTGTGCCCGAAGTACGGCGATAGAGCTCACCACTCATCACGTTGGGATGTAATAATCGTCGCTAAAACATGTGTGTACCGAGTGTGGACTGTGACTTGCACTTCGAAGTTCACACTCAGAACACCTCTGACACCCCCTTGTGGATTGATGTGAAGATATAATTGGATTGAGTTACTTATCCCGTACATCAATCCCATGACTTGAACCTAAAACATTCACCAAAATCAAATACACACAAAAGTAACAAGCGTTTAAATGTCCTGGATATCTTTGTGTGAGTGTGTTTAAGTTACAAAATTCAAAATTCAGGCCAATCTTAATATACAAGGATTTATCTTCGAACAGCACATATTGGGAGTTCGGGCGAGCACAGTAACACACCTAACGATCATAGCGCCGCCGGGAGGAAGCACTCGCACCCCCTATTTTGGAAAAAAATACACAAAAATAAAAAAACCAGTCAAGTGAGAGTCAGACTCGCGTACCTAGGGTTCCGTATCGTGGATGATGAATTTAATTTTGTAATTTTTTTGTGAATTTCTCAACCGCTATATTTTTCCTGTAATTTTTACGTGAATACATATTACCATGATATTTTTCATATTTTTCTGTCTACCGGTTTTGGGGATAAGAGGGGTGGACATCATTTTTTTTGTATTTCGAGGATTTCTCAAAATAGATGCAACTGAATATAGTCAAACCGTATATTTTTACGATCAGCTTTTTAATATCTACATCTACAATTTGATACCTGATATCGTGTTTTTAAAAAAAAAAAAAATTAGATTTTTGTTTTCCTGTAACTGGCCAGCTATGGTCTATAATCGACATTTTTTCATATTTTTTGGACAACCAATTATTGAGACAAGGGGGGTGGATACATATTTTTGTGTTTAATATTTCTCGAAACCAGTGCCAGTAAATATAGTTAAAGTTTATATTTTTACAATAACTTTTTAATATTGACCCATGTTGTATTTTTAGGATAATATTTTTTATTTTTTTTTACTTTTGTTTTGGAAGTATTTTGAACTATTTGGACAAATTAATGCTATTTTTGTGCCAAATTTCAAGTCTTTATCTTTAACGGTGAGTTATGAGGCTGTGACATACGGATGGACGGACAACGGAGTCTCACAATAAAGGTTCCTTTTGTACCTTTTAGGTACTACGGAACCCTAAAAAGAACGTGACGTGACGTAAATGCCGATAAACGCATTATCGTTTATTTGTTCTTATAATTATAAGGATGCAAAGAAATATTATATCATAATAATGAATAGGTAAATGCACCACCCTGATAATAATCCTGCTGGCGCCTAATAGGTATAGGTATAGTGATTGTTATCTCGTCTACAGTATAGGCACAGATAAATGCCAGTGGGAAGGCCGTAGATCCTGGCTGCTGCGGCAGCGGTGGCGGTTTGACGAATTATCGTCACGTCGCAGCCACGGCCACATACCACATAATGCATTCTGTAGGCATCCCAGGCCTGACCTACCTACGCATAGTGAAGCCAGGAGCTATTCGATTTATTCATACATTTTATGGTCTATCTTCAAAGAGGTCGTGTAGTTCTTCGTGATGTACGAGAACCTTCTGTAAATATGCTGTAGCATGTATTTTATTTATCGCGTTTTTTACATAAACTTCTTCTTAAATCATTAAATTTAAGTCTCTACCTGAGACTTGAACATCAACAGCGCCAGACTTTTGAGGGTTCTTTTGAAGAAATAAAGACTCTATATGAATTGTCGATTTTTTTACGTATTTATAAGCAATGTATTAAGGTCTATAAAAGAGTTGAAAAAGTATATTTCCAAGTTATTTTTATTGTTTTCAGACGTTCCGCAGAAGAACGAGGTTAAGGGATACGAAGTGAATATATTAAAATTCAATATTTTGTCTAAAAAATATTTCAGTATTAGCTAAAAACCCTCGAATTCACTTATATTAAATTATGTTAAGGTGTATTAATTCGAAAACCATTTCGAGATTTTGGTTTATGTAGCCGTGTTTTAGAACTTGTGGTTTAAAAAACCTCATGATGATGAATGTTATTACGAAAATGCTGCAACTTGAATTTGCCTTCGTCTGACGTCACTTGAGAAAACGCTTTTTAGAAATGACGTGTCCTTTGCTATAAGATAAATTTATAATAATTTGCTTTCAACTGATTTGACAGATGGATGACAGATGAGTAGACAAACAGAGACAGACCATTTTTTTATAAGCCATCACACATCACACACAATCAGTATAATGCCTAAAATTTCCTAGTGACATCATATCCGAATATT
This sequence comes from Ypsolopha sequella, assembly GCA_934047225.1. Taxonomy (NCBI): domain Eukaryota; kingdom Metazoa; phylum Arthropoda; class Insecta; order Lepidoptera; family Ypsolophidae; genus Ypsolopha; species Ypsolopha sequella. Next base: position 16,260,309 of record OW203985.1, read on the forward strand.
CTTTAAAAAATAATGAAATTATGTTGTAATTAATGATTAATTTATATACCAAAATAATGAAAACTATTTACTAACATGCCGTACATTTTCTGAAAAAATAATGAATATAATCTGAAAGAAAAAGAGGCCAATGATATAATCGCCAGCATATAATCGCCTCTACACAAACTATAATAAAGTCTGCCATTTGACTTATTGTGCTGGACGGTTAAACAAAAATGTTGCTAGGGTTGGCCATTTCTTAAGTTTTAGTTTGTCAGCTTAAACATTATTGAAGTTATTATATAATAATACGAGTATATGTTGCAAATTGCGGTGCTAAACTAAATTATTTTACAAATCTTATTTTAAAGGAAACGACTTCTATTTGTGAATTACTGTTGATATCGATTTTTCACCCCCGAAGACCCCTAAGCTGCAAATTTCATTGAAATCCTTAGAATCATTTTCTAGAACCCCGTGCAAATATAATACAATTATAATTTTATATATTTATGTATACAAATAGTGCTCGTCAATAGTATTGGATGGATGGATTAGATATAAAATATTTGGCATGCAATAAACCAGGCAGCTAAGTAACCGTATTCTGGTAGCTTGAAAAAATAGAAGTGGATACCAAAATTAATAGGTTGGCTTCTAATTCAGAGCCCCATAATATTTCAATTTTAGTTGCATTTTAATGCCGTTGCAGGAATCTTTTAATCATAGGCGGGTATCAAGTAATTATTTTGGCAGCTGAATTTGTACAGAGGAGTTCATTTTTAAGTAGACCATTTTATTAAACAGAGGCCGTCTATTAATTCTAAATTGAAGTTATTTTATAATATATAGGCAGAAAATAATGTGAAATATACATTAAAATGTGTGTCTAAACCAACTTCACCTGAGCTCTTTTTTCAAGATATGATCCATAAAAAAAATACTTTTACTCTTTTATTGTATTTGGGTAGACTTTATTTCTAAAGTTAAGGAAAATATGTTTCCTTTCGGGCTTCGCGTGTTTTTACTGAATTAGTGACCTAAAGACACTTCTGCAATTGTTCCAGCGCTTCGGAAATTGCAGCCCCATGCCGTAGCGTGACAAAGCATAGGCACCCATGCTTACTTCGTAGGTTTGGCTTACTGGTTGCGTTCGGTGACCAGCCTCTGCCGCTACAGCTTGCACGGGTCTGTGCTTTGTTACAGCGGGCGAGGGCTGCCCTCCGTCCGCGCCTCCAGCTTTTTATATGCAATCCAGTTATAGTAACCACAAGACTTTGTATAGTTAGGGTGCACTGATCCGGTTTTGGAACAGATTTGACCTATTTTAACTAAGAGGGGTGCGCTTCGCTCACCATCACATCTCATTGGCTGGCTGCTGGCTGCATGCCCCACCCGCGCTCCGCGGGGGAGAATAACGTTCGCGGTGTCAGGCATTTTCTTTAACAATTAATACTCATTAAATTTACCCGATTTCATAATTAATGCTACTTACAATTACAATACCCAAAATGGATTTCTTAGATAGAAACAAATAGTTAATAAAAAACATTTAAAGTCAGCTGGTTTACAATATTAGATGCCAAGTCATTATTTTTAGTAGCTAACCTATAATTTAAATTTGCTTGCATAATTTGTGTTCCTTTAATTTCGCTGCTATTTTTTAAATATTATGGTAGCTTTTTTGGTAGGTAGTTTTAATACGCAGCCATTTTATTTTATTATATGCTTAGTATAAGTAGCTGTTATATATTTAAGCTGGCCGGAAAATAATAAGCCAAAATATTTTATACTGTAGATACTTGAAGATTAACATTTTCAGATATAAATAATCTCTCCACTGCAACTTTTATGGACCAAGAACATTTCTTGGAACAAGTTTACCTTAAGTACAAGAAGTGAACCAGATACCACTATTCAAATACAAACTCGATCCTCATTAACAACATAGCTTGAAGATTCACCGCAGTGTTGCACTCACACAAACGAACAGAATCGAATCAAATACAGATTTGCTACATAACGAGTTTTACAAGAAGAAATTCGGAATCCACGAGTAGTTGTATGTTGTAGCTAGCTTTGAAAGGGATAGCCACAAATATAGTCTTGCCCTATGGTCCGGGCTGCAACTGCAAGCAACCCTACCTCACAATATAATCGAATTGACTTTGTAGGGACGGCCGACCTTCAGAACCTTCAAAATGTCTAGTCGGCCTGGTGACCTCAGTTGTCCACATGACTTATGTTCCATATCGGCAAAAGGAACAAATAGGATATTAAAAAATGTGAAAATTCCCATACAAGATACATGAAAAAAAAAACATGATATCCAATCCTCTTGCTAAATCTATATTGGGTTCAACCTAGGTCAAGGTATTGGAACTCCCAAAAACCTCAAAACAAAATTGCCATATATTTAGTATGGAATAAAGTTTGAATTGTTATTTATTATGCAAAACGTGCCAAGTTGCACCGCGGCCAACCAGTTGTTTTCGAATGTAGTAAAGGTCGGCCGTCCCTACAAACTCGATTGGTTCAATTATATTGTGATGTGAAATTGGGTTGCTTGCAGTCGCCGCCCAGACGTAAAGAATTCATTGTATCAGACAACTTAGAGCCGCAGTTCAGATCTAGTGGTAACCTGGCAGTCGATGTAACAAAAAAGTACCGTGATTTAATATTTAAAATGTCAAAAAGAGACCGGGAGTGTCGATAATACCGCTAAGAAGATGGATAAAGATAAAGAATCCGTACGTATACCAGTCTGAGATAAAAGCGGCATCTAGCGATGGACCTGAGCACGCGTGCTGCTATAATATTCATGAGCTCGTCCAGCGGCCGCTATCGACTGAAGGAGCACGCGGATGTGCCCGCAAACATGCACTACTAAATGTACAGTAGCGAGATCGACAAAGATTCTGTACGTATACCCGTGTGAGATAAAGGCGGCATCTAGCGATGGACTAGGACGCGCGTGCTGCTACAATATTCATGAGCTCACCCACTATCCACTGAAGGAGCTCGCGGATGTGCCCGCAAACATGCAGTACTAAATGTACAGTAGCGAGATGGACAAAGATTCTGTACGTGTACCCGTGTGAGATAAAGGTGACATCTAGCGATGGACCGGGGCGCGCGTGCTGCTACAATATTCATGAGCTCACCCACTATCCACTGAAGGAGCTCGCGGATGTGCCCGCAAACATGCAGTACTAAATGTACAGTAGCGAGATCGACAAAGATTCTGTGATTTAGTAGATTCACGTGTTTGGTATTTTAAATCTTGGAAATACGGTGTTATTTTGGCTGTATGAAGACGGGTGAATCCACGAGTGCGCCGCGTATGTTTACTAACTAATACTACTAACGTTATTCCAAAAACCGGCGACAGAGGTCCTGGTATAAAATTTGTGTCACGCCACCCCCGTGGTTTCAATACAACATCCAAGAAAGACCAGTCGCAATACTGTTCCTCGTTCGCATGTTACCTGCAAACCTATCTCACATTCGGAGCCGCTCCATCAATATAACGAGTCTCTGACCTGAATTGTTTAGTGCCCACCTTATATTGTTGTGCCCGAGGGACATGAAGCCGCCCATTAATTGCTTTTTAAGGGGAACGAAAATACAAACAGAAATAAAATGTCAGCTTTCGGATGATTTTGTTGCAATAATTAGGTTACGTATAGCCATAAAAAAAATACATGTTTTTGGTTGAACTTTAAGGTATTCATTTTCCACAAACCACGTTAATCGATTCATATTTGTACCGTCAATGAATTTTTTTGTAACCCTCTATTGCACACTTCTTATCGATTTTGTTTCAGGTATCGCTTTCGCGATTTTGTTGGTTTTTTTTTAATAAAATTAGTGTGAATGATATCTATTCATTTTCCAAATACCACGTTATTCGGGTCAAAAAAAGCACCCCCGTTTTCCAAAAATACGTAAATCCACTGATGCAGTCAGCGGCAGCAAGATATTGTCAGTCTACGCCTAGCGTTGGCGCCCGTAAGACGTGGAACCTGTGCCCTTTTTTGCAAGCTATAAATATCTCCCAAAACTACTTCAAAACTCATTGAAATTAATTTTATAAAGTAATATTTCGAGGAGCATCATATTCCTGCCGTTAAAAACTCAACAAAATATGCGTATGAGTGATTTAGCTACATCGTGCCATAGTCATAACAACAAAACTGAATGAATTTGGAATGAATTCATACTTTTATGCGGGAAAATAATATATGTTACTCTAAAAGAATAATTTTGTGATCGTTATTGAAACCCAAATTAATTTACTTATACTTACTGAGATCTGTAACAAAGGTCAATGACCTTTTCGTGAAATTACCCTCTAGTATTGGCTCACCATTTCAGGTCCAATAAGTGAAGTTTTTTGCAAATTATATATGTACACTTACTTGGGATAAATCGCCAAGCATTTAAAATATAGAAATTTATTTTGAAATATTTACAGTGCATGGCAAAATTATTAGATCGTAGATAATCCTGTCGGTACATGTTCAGGTTCTGTTACGGAAAATGAAAACAATGAAACTCTTTTAGGATTAATTTGTTATCCCTATGTTTGTCTGTCTGTCCGTTTGTCTAGACAATTTTTTCTGGGTATAATTAATAAATACCAATATAAACGGCCCTCTATAGAGCTGTAAAAACATACTTTTGACGTTTTTATTTATATTACGTTTTAGGTTTTTACGTTTTTCATACAAATTTTCTTACTATGAAAATGTAGGGATGAACACTTGAGATAATATTTTGCATTTAAAAGTCAACACAGAAAGGAATTGTTGAACAAATAATGTAAAAAATATGAAAACCATGTTGTTCTATTCTAAAGGGATTAACTATCTACTGTTCAATGTGGCGATAGCTTTGTTTATTTTTTTCCTTGAATTATTTTTTACTAAGATAACAAATAGTTTAATACAAGGTTTTCCTTAAGAGGTCCCTTTAACCCTGTATTTTTCTTAAAATTCATACAATAGGTATAAACCGAATGTGAAGTCTACAGCTTATTTTCTTCATGAGTATATGCTAGTGACATCTAACTACGTCTCTATATAGCCCAAAAAGCAAAATTTGATAAAACACCATCATAATAGCTGTCAGGATATCGTCAATATTGCCTCGTTTTTACACAAATTTTAACAAGTTTGTATATTTTTATCTATACTGGAAATAAAAAAGAGAGAAATACAGGCGTCGTTCATGTTAAGATGACTAAGTTTACACACTTTGCTAAGTATAAACAATTACCGTTTCATGGAAAACTGTTTTGACCTGAAACCATTTCACAAATTCAATTAACTTATTATGAATATCTTGTCATCTTGCACTTCTTGATGAGAAATACAATTTCAATAAGTAAAAATACAACTTTTAGTTAAGAAAACTTATAGATAAAAGTCTGCTGTATGCATTAACATATTTTTAATTATATTACAATAGTAATAAAATAATTGGCTTATCCGTCGTCGTGGTACCAGCCGTAAATTTCTTAAATAATCTGATATCACGCTTATGGAAAACCCAATTATTTTGAAGATACCATAATATCATTAAAATATGTTTATGCATATAGCAAACATTTAACAATAAATTGTCTTAGCTAAAAGTTGTACTTTACCGTTATAATTATTTCTTAATATTTTGTTACAAATTCGGAGAAATAGCCCTTAAGGAAAACCTTGTATGATAATATTTGTTATCTTTGTAACAAAGAAAAAAAAATAAACAAAGCTATCGCCACATTGAACAAACAGTAAATTATTAATCCCTTTAGAATAGAAAGCTATGGTTTTATATTTTTTACATTATTTGTTCTACAGTTCCTTTCTGTGATTTCTTTCAAATGCAAAATATTATGTGAAGTGTTGATCTCTATATTTTCATAAGGAGAAAATTTGTATAAAAAAGTTAAACAAAAGGCCATAAAAACGTTATAATATGTATATTTTACAGGGCTGTAAATATTAGCATTTATTGATTTTACCCAGAAAAATTGCCTAGACAAACGGACAAACAGACAAACATAGGGACAACAAATTAATCCTAAAAGAGTTTTGTTTTTTCATTTTGCGTAAAGGGACCTGAACATTCCTTTTTTTTTTTTTTTTTTTTTTTTTTTTTTTTTTTTTTTATTTTCCAAGAAACAAACAGTCTTATATATTTATACATAACACAAAATATTATTATAATGTAGACCTACAGTTTCCTTACTTGTTATAAAACATTCTAAATATATTAAATAAAACTAAACTAAATAAATATAACTTTAGGTTTACAAAAAAGCTTTTTAACGTAAGCTATACATGATACAAATACATTTCTATATTTTAAACACTTGGCGATTTATCCCAAGGGTAAACAGGTGTCCCAAAGTCAACGCTTTCCCTTGGAAGGCTGGTAGGCCAGCTCATGACTGACCAGAATATCAAATTATGACCTCAGCAAAAAGTAGATAGTCTTCGAGTTGATGTTTCTTTTATAAATTCGAATAGATTTTTGAGAGTCAAAGCTAACTAGTTCTAAATTCTAAGAATAAAATTTTTGTTGCGCAACTCTGAATAGTCGTGCTATTGATAAAGTCAAAAATAAACCTTGAAATGCTGTTACATCAGGAAGAAAAATAAAAACCCAATTTATGAGCAATTTTTTGTAATTACGTTAGTTCGATACCTCACCCTGAAAAAAAATGTCCTATGTTAGTTTTGCAAATTGTCTTAAATAACGGCTCATCAAATATTGTTTTTCAAAAGATCTGGCAATTTCTGTGTATTACTTTTGAAAAAAAAGTTATTGCTATTTTACTACCAAAGGAGCTGCGTATTTTTTTAAATAATTAGAATTTAGAATGAAAGAGTGGCGGGCAGTAAAAATATTTGACGTTCATTAGAAATGCCATTTAACACGCGTTAGAGTGAGATAAATAGTGACGCTATTTAAAATGAGTTGGAATGAGATAGTAACGCAGTTAAACGTGGTTGAATGAGAGAGGCATAATTGATATAGGCTACAGTGAGATAGATAGTGACGTGGTGCATTCCTTCTGAGAATATTTGTTAGTTTCCACTTTTTGTAATAACAACTTTATTAAAAAAAATTTGTAAAGAAATTTTTGGTCCAATTTATTTTCCCGCAAGTGTAAAACCAGCTCAACGGGCGAAAAATATTTAAATAATGGGTAATGGTGACAATTAACCGTCACAATATTATTATGTATCTCTAAAGGAGTGTCTGAAATGTTCCGAGGGTCAACTGAAAAATCAAACACTCAAAAAAACACTTTTAGCCGACCATAATAAATTTACGTCCCGACGTGATAGCAAGTAGGATCAATGCCGTGTGACGATGATCGAAATACACAAATAAATTAGATAAAATAAAATACGTATTACTTTTGACCCTGCCTCGTCCACTCTATTCGTATTTTTGCTATGGTGACGCGAGCTTAGAGACCGGGACGAATTTCCCCCCGCGCGCTATCGTAAAATAGAATAAGCCACGCCCGGAACTGGTTTTTGTTTTGGCTATGTCATACTCTTAAGGGATATGGGTTTTTTTTTCTTATAAAGCTTTGTTTTTAAAAACTTACGAATAAATTGCCTTATATATATATATACAGGATGGAAAAAATTTAAGGGTCCTGGATGGGAACTACCTTAAATTATTTAATTAGCTCATTTTACTGAAAGTAAACATTCCTTTATTTTTTACAAGAAACAAAACTGCATTCAAAGATCTTTTAAAATTTGCTTGTCTTACCCGGGAATCGAACCAACTTAAAATTAAAAAAATACACCCTCGCTATTTTACTAAACGAATCGGTAGGATTATTGTTCAGAATAAAATTTGTCTAATAAAAATTTGGTCTTTGAAATAAAAAAAGTGAAAACTAATATTAATTTTATTTTATCATCAATACGAAGAACACATAAACATGAAACATATTTTAACGAAGACGGATATTAAGAAGAGAAAAGAATCCTGATAAGTTAAAGCAAAACAAAACAAAATTTGAAATTGGAACGAATACTTTTATCGATTTTAAAAATTTTGAAAGTTATCGTTCGAATTTCAAATTAGCAAGCTTGTACTTCATACGATGTCTTTGGATGTTAGAGAGATAAGAAAATTATAACGTGTCATTTACATGTTACAAGTGAACAGTACTAGGTATTGTTATTTACATGTTACAAGTGAACAGTACTAGGTATTGTTAATAAAGAACTTGTAATAAATATTCAATTTCATGGGTATCTCGTACAACAGATGACCAAATGTTTAATAGACAAATTTTATCCTGAACAATCATCCTACCGATTCGTATAATAAAGTAGCGTGGGTTTATTTTTTAATTTTTAGTTGTTTCGATTCCCGGGTGAGACAAGAGAATTTTAGAAGATCTTTGAATGCAGTTTTGTTTCTTTTAAAAATAAAGGAATGTTTCCTTTCAGTAAAATAAGCTAACTAAAGGATTTAAGGTAACTCCCCTCCAGGGTCCTTAAATTTTTTCCAACCTGTATATACAAGTCCTGACTGACTCATAATCGCACAGCTCAAATCTAGACCCAGGAACATGAAATTTTGAGAGAAGGTTACATTTATGATAAGTACGATCGCTAATAAAGGAATTTACGAAATTCATCCCCTAATGAAATTTGTATGGGAATTTTCTTAGTTTCATAGTTAGAACCATGAAAATTGTTATGAAGTCTTTTGGACAAAAGCTAAGAAAATATTTTTCAGCTTTTTTGGAAAAACATTCCCTAAGGGGTTAAATAGGGAATGAAAGTTTGTATAGAAATATCGTTAGTTTTGAAGTTAAGACGACTAGAATTATTTTGAAGCCTTCTGATTAAAATAAAGAATAACGTGTTTCAGGGTTTTTGGAAAATCTCGTTAGTTTTGTAGTTAAAATCATGAAAATTGGTATGAAGCCTTTTGGTTGGAAATTAAAAAGGACATGTTTAAGCGTTTTTAAAATCATCCCCTAAAAGGGTAAAATAGAGAATGAAAATTTTTACGGAAATCTTATAACCATGAAAATAATGAAAATTGGTTTTTAGCCTTTTGGTAAAAAAATAAGGTTTCAGCGTTTTTGAAAAGGGGATGAAAGTTTGTAAGGGAATTTCGTTAGCTTTTAGGTAAAACCATCATAATAAGTATGACGTATTTTGGTAAAAAATTAAAAATGACCTGCTTCAGCGTTTTTGGAAAATCTTCCCTACGGGGTTAAAATAGAAGGTGAACATTTTTACGGATATTTACCTGTGTCTTAAAAAATAAAACATTTTGATTTGATTTGATTTGAAAGTTTATATCTGAATTCCGTTAACCAAATAATAAAATTGTAAGAATAAAATAAAAACAGAATGTACTCTTTTTTGGGTAAATTTAAGTATAATTGTGAAATGATTTGTTGGGAAATGCGGCTGGGCCTTCGGTGTCGCTAAAAACATTTTAGTAGAGGATCAATTCTGAGAACAAAAAAATGGTTTTAAGGGAATAAATCATACATATATAGATACATAGCTACGCCTGTCTCCCAGAAGAGTAGGTAGAGAATAAAATCAGTTATTTAGAATAAATTTCGTTTGGAAACACGAAATGGCCTTTGGCCTAGGCCTGGAAATCAAATAAAAAATTAAGAAATAATTTCATTCGGAAACGCGCGTAGGTAATTTTCCTTTGCCTTCTACTTATTTAGTATTCTAGGTATTTATCTTGTTTTTCTGTACATTAATTCAATTCATTCATTCATTCAGAATAGACCAAGAAAACATAATCTGTTTCTTATATATTTATGTACTTGATATTGGCTTGTTAACCGTTTGTTTAGGAAAAGTAATTCAATGTTATTACAAGGTTTCCAATTTCTTGAAGTTACTCAGGATTAATACAATTCAAATTCCACAGCACACAATTTTCATAGATAACTTTGATTGTAATTCGTATAGAAACCGCGAATGTTGAGCGCAGTACTTGAAAGCGCCAACCCACAATTTGATAGTTGGCCAACAAGTATCGACAGAGGATGGTTGCGGTCACCGCCGCCCGCTCCGCTCGACGCCCCGCTGAATGCTCGCTTTACTAACCGCTAACTATCTGTGCTACATGTTGTTTGTGCATATGTCGCAGGCAAATAGTAAAATCCCGCCGTTTACAAACGGCCTCGTCAGTTTCTAAACGCTCGCTATTTCGCTATTTGAGGAATCTTCGTCAAATAGTACAATTCGGCATTTTCTTATTTGCCCGGGCATATAGTAATTCGTTTAGAAGTATTGTGGATTGCCTCGCTCTGCCCCGTTTAGCTCGGCTTCCAATATGTAGTTACATGTAAACCTAACACGCTCATCCTCGTTCCGCTCGTCGACGCACGTGAAAGACTTTCGATTCCGGCTTTTTAGAAAATGACAAAGTCATTTTACAAACAGCGAGCATTTAGAAGCTGACGATGCCGTTTGTAAACGACGAAATTTCACAATTTGCCTGCCACAAATATACGGTGTTGCTTTATGGAATATATGAAACCTGTCTAATCGTAATGCTACTACGCCCATGGTTACTGTTGGGGGTCAGACTAAAGACGGACGGATGGATAGATACCAAGGATTTGAAAAAAGATATAATTATAGATTATTAGTAAGATAGGTAATTTATTGAAATTTATTAATGCGTCATATGATCGTTGAATAAAACATGAAATAGCCTGGAGTTAAACCTCATGGAACTGCCATCCATAAGTTTCAAACCATTCTGCTTTGCATAAATTCTCACATACGTACGTATTTTGGATACACATATTCTCACAAATCGCTATAATTTGTTCCCTATAGATTCACTCCACCCACTGGAACTGATTCTATAAATAACCAAGAAAGAAACTATCTAAGGTATTATAACAAAAATTTGTAAGAAAACGTAAAATAATAGCTCTTATACGAAGCCCGCAGGCCTCAAGTCGGTTGTATGAGCAAGCTCGGGCAATAAAACAGAGAACTTCTTCAAGAAACGCTAACTTTGAAACGGGTAGTTAAGGAACTTAAAAAATTGTTTCCATGCTTCTGGGATCAGGTGTTAAAAGTGAATTTATTTCCCCATTTAAGCAAATCAGAATACGCCAGCAAAATTCACTGTGAAGACAGAAAAAAATTACAAATGTTTTGCTACGAAACGTAACAGAAAGAAAAGTTCTCGTTTCGTAAACTGTTACGCGCCGTAGCACTTGCTTGGATATGTATGGACACAGACGCAGTTTTGCTTGTGGTTTATAAGTTTCCGCATGAATGAAGATCACGGAATTTTTTTATTTATATGTATTTACTATTATTTTATATTTCAAAGCACATTTTATACGTCACTCAACCATGAAGCAAAAAATTACGCCAGAATTAAGAATGAAATAACTAAAGACACATGTATTTATAACGCATATTGTATTGACTCTTGTTATAGTTGGCACTAGCTGTGTAGAATTTGGATTATTTAGTGACAATAAACTAATTTTTACTATCCCACAATATTTTTGGGATAGTATATGATTGATTTTCTATTATTTATTATGTAAAGATTCATTTTTTATCTTGATACACTTGCTATATATTTGAATGACTCATTTTAAATTTCATGTTAATAGTTTATCCTTTTGGTACACTGGGTGAATTTTAACCAAACCCTGATAACTTCAGAGGTTATGAAAAAACGGTAGTAGAACACATTATTATGTGTAATACATGTAAATTTATGGATAAAAAAAAAATTAAGTAAAAAATTATAAAAAAACGTAACTCAAAAATAAAATGTATGGTTATCCTAGCCATCTCCATACTGAACAAGTTCAAAATAGTCCAAAATAGTGGGATCATCAATAAAAATAACTTCGCGCGATCTAATTGTTTTTTCTCTTCAGGTGACCATGATTTCTTTGGATTTTACAGAAATCATTAAGCGGCCACCAATTAAACCTGTTAAATTATCGGTGTTACATTAAAAGTCACCCTGTATAAGGTACGAGTAAGATGAGGAACATGATTGATTATTACAGAGATGATACTATCCGCAACCTGAGATTTGTGATCTATATTTATGTAATTATATTAATTTTTATAAGTTTTATTTTGTTTTAGGGATAGGTTTATTTTATTTAAAAGATAGTTTTATTTTGTGATTTTGTTATGTAAGTTTCGTGTTCAAATAAATATACTTAATTTAATAAAATTACTTATAAAAATCTAATATCGATTACGTAGTACGATGCCTATCGTGGGTTCGATACATGGTGAACATTAATTTGTTCGGTCTTTCTGTTTTGGTTTTTTACAATCCGGCTGCGAAACCGCTCTTAAGATGTTGGTCTATTTGTGCCCGAAGTACGGAGCAGGACTCACCAAAGATCATTTTTGTGACGTAATAATCAATGGTAAAAAGTGGGTGTACCAAGTTTGGACTGTAACTTACATTTCACAGTTCACACTTGGTAACACCTCTGACGCACCCTCAGGGATTTACGTCGTATATCATAAGTATTGTTATCAAATAATGGTTTGCTGTAAGATATCTCTTTTTAGGGATAAGCTTGCCAATTCTCGCCTTTTTTTTGTATTATTTAGTTTAGTGTGTCTATAAATTCAATCTTCTAATTTCGAATAGCTTCACATCACTATATTTTAGTTTTCGTTGGAGGGAAAATGCCTATGGCAGCTTAAATAGTGAAGTCCTTTTGTCTCTATTTACCATATATATACGTAGTACCATTGAATGGCCATTGCTGTCTATCTACATATACTTGACTCGTGATTATCGATATCTGATTCTGTGTGTTCGACAGTTCGACACCACGCGTCACGCAGACGAAGTGCTCTTCATGAATGTTAGAGAGCAGACCTAGTGCGGCGTTCCTAAAATTATAGGTATGGTATGCTAAAACGATTGCTGCATTATGTATAAAGGCCGTTTCTTTTCGTAATTTTAAGCAGGTCCATAAGGTTTTCTGTAACAATTTATTGAAGAAAAATAGAGATGGGCCGCGATCGCGCAAGTAACAGCTTGACTTTGAACAATATTTTCACGCTGTTTCTTATACGCGAGAAAAATTTCTTAAAATAAAGTTGTTTTTTATAGTTAAACAAACAATATATATATTTTGTCATTAATTTTAAACATACTGTAAAAGAAATAACTTACAATAGTAATTTTAGGATGACGCTGGGAAGAGGCAGGAGGTGCTGATCCCACTATTTTGGACTATTTTGAACTTATTCCGTATGGACGTGGCTAGGATAACCATATATATATACAAGGTGACTTTTTGATCATCGTCCAAATTCATACTGTTGGCTTAGTAAGTGATCAGTATCATGGATCAATAACAATTTTTGTAAAATACGTAAAATGAAATTTCGACTCCCCATAGTGATTCACTCGGAACTGGAACTGAATTTCTATAGGAAGCCGAAATTTCATTTTACAAATTACACAAAAATTGTTACTGATCCAATATACTGATCACTTATCAAGCCTCCAGTATGAATTTGGACGATGATCAAAAAGTCATCTTGTATATTTTTTTATTATATCATATAATATTTTTTTTTTTTCTTTTAAAATGTGTTCTACTATCGTTTCTTAATAACCACTGAAATTATCACGGTTCGGTTAAAAGGATCAACTATTGACATGTAATTTAAAATGAATCATTCAAATATATATCAAGTGTATCGAGATAAAAAACGAATCTTTACACAATGAATAATATAACTGAGTGTGTGAGGCGTAACGTCGTCGCGTAAACGTCTTTACTCGCCCAGATAAAGGCAGTCTAAATCTGCTGAAACTGGTCGGCTTTCCCGATCATAACACGTATTGAGGTGAGCCGTTTTTATATAAATCATGAATTATCCTCAAGTCTCATTTAATTCTATAATAATATAACTGCTAACTCAATATCAATAATCACTCATATACTATCCCTAAAATATTGTAGGTTAGTACAAATGACATTATTTTCACTAAATATTGCAAATTCTACACAGCTACTGCCAACTATAACAAGAGTCAATACTATATTATACGGTATAAATGTCCTGCACCTAATTCGCAAATAATCATAATTATCCGATTTTCTTATATATTAATAGGCATATTTTGTAATGGAAGAAGAAACAATTGAGAAACCTTTTAATAATCTTGTTTCCACTCTATCTTTCTTAATATTCGGCGAAAAGTAATTTGTGAAGATAATAGGGTTCGCAGATCGTGCATCTTCTTAATTACCAACAATGTTGAAAATTAACGGTCTAACGAGTTTTAATTAACAAGTTTTATGTAGATTGCGTGAAAGTTACTCAACTGATTATCTTTTTATGTATACTTCTCTTCACAATATTTATTATAGTATTATATATAATAATAGTTTATGCTACAAGGGCCGAGAGTTTTAAAGGTAACCGAGTAATTTATTGCTCTTACGCCCGTGTATCATACTACGTTTTTCAATGCATAGTGTGAGGAAATAAAACAAATATAATCTTGTGAATTTGAAATTATTATTGGCTCAAAAGGACTGTATCCAGAGCCGTTAAACAGTGGAAAAAAAAGTATCACATTTATGGTACACAGGAGTGGTATGGTATGGTATGGTAGGCTTTGCACTTGCATTGAAAAGATATATAAGGTGACATTAATTTATGCAGCCAAGGTTCGATGAACTTTTTGTGAAACTCGTAAATTACTTCCTGTTTTCGTTTTTCCAGGCCCGAGTCAATAACTATGAAATTAAGAGGAAGTATTATCGATCCGTGATGGTGATTACTTACAGAACCTTCAGCATGAATGTCACCATTTATATATTGTAAAATTTTAATATTTTAAAATTTAAGAGTTATCTCTTTATGTACAGATTGAACTAGTGCTGAAAACGGTGTGAACAAGTACTATAAAAAAGACAAAATATATTCAACATAATAAATCCGAGATGCTACCGAGCGTGAACACTCACTGAATAGCCAATACTCGTTCACCCTTTTTTCACCGACGCTATTAAATAATGTTTTACTCTTTTTACCATACGTGGCTACATAAAGCACCGTTCAGAAATAATATTTTTTTTTCTCATTTATTTAACACATAGTAAATTTACTTATTCTAGGTACATATATGTCGCAAAACTTTGCAGTTCGTCTGCGAAAACCTAGTTGCTTTAGTAGTTTTAAATTAGCCCTAAATACTTTTACAAACACACCTTATAAATATAATACTTGGGAACTGAGACATAATTTTGAAGTAAGTTAATTATTTATGAAATTATAACTTATATTAAACGAAATACTATATTTCAAACTAAGCAATTTTTTACATATCTGAGCATAAATTCCTTTACAAAACTAGCCAAGTTTTAACTTTGATAGTCTTAGCACTGCTAAGAAAGTTTTTATGACGCCAGGGTAGGCACTGCCTACCCTAGAGTGAACATCATATCAGCGGGTCTACCGCGTAATTCTGATTTTCATCAACATCAACTTGAGATTGAAATTTGACGTGCGTGCAAAAGAGATGGCATGTTAGGCGGACGTCGTCTCACGCACGTCAAATTACAATCTCAAGTTGATGTTGATGAAAATTAGAATTACGTGGTAGACCCACAGCTTCTTTTTTTCAAAGTGTTATTTACTTTTTTTCATATTTTTTTTATTGTCAATCTTGACCTACTGATTGCTTTTCCGGAAAAAAGTTTTATGCAGGCCACGCCACGCTACGTTAACAGTATGTGTAAAACGGAAATAGAGGGCTGCAGGCGCAGGCTGTTTTGGCTAAACAAGGCTGCGTGGATGGTTTGCGCACTGAGATATCACATAAAATAAATAAATATGGAAAAACATTGCGCATTATCGAAGCGTCAAGAGATAATAACATGTGTGTTTAAAAAGCCAAGAAAAATATTTTTTTCAAAGGTTTTTCTATCGGTAATTATGGATACAAAATAGTTTGTATATTCTACAGCAGTATCGATGACAACCGGCCGGCAACAGCGCCAATTCTCTATATAGGTGACCCCAACAAGTCTGGCGCCAAAACCGTTTCCAACTCTCTGTGAGGGTGCAGGTGCGACCTGGTCGTTCAATTTATACAAAAAAGTAATAAAAAGTGTTGCAAAATGGAATGTGATGATGTTATGTATATACGATGTTATATATGTAAATTCTGTTAGTTATGCGTTCTATTTAAAAAATAGACATGTTGAAAAGATTATAAGCAATAAAAAATGAGTTCAAAAACTAAAACCCGACTACTTTAAAATCACGCTCTAAAAAGTATGAGACAAGAAAATATACTCATCTTCAATTGTTATGTACAAACTATTCAAAACTTATCTTCTATTAAATAAACAACTTACACGTAATACTTAAATGTTCATAGTGAAGTTCAGAGGATCGCCGTGGTCATATGCCACTTTGCCCTAAAGCTTATGATTGCTGACGAATGTATTGCTTGTTTTTAGGTTAGGGGGCATACGACCACGGCTATCCTTGGAACATCACTATGAATATTTATTAAATACGTTTTTGAACTCATTTTTTATTTAAATTGTTTTGGGGATAATATTTCGTAATAAAGTATACGCAGAGCCGCTTTACATATACATACGTATTTATTATATATACAAGGTGACTTTTTGATCATCGTCCAAATTAATACAGGAGGCTTGGTAAGTGATCAGCATCATGAATCGATAACAATTTTCGTGAAATACGTATAATGAAATTTCGACTTCCCATATAAATTCACTTCCAGTCCCGAGTGAATCACTATGGGGAGTCGAAATTTTATTTTACGAATTTCACCAAAATTGGTATTGATCCATGATACTGATCACTTACCAAGCCACCAGTATGAATTTGGACGATGATCAAAAAGTCACCTTGTATTAATTTTTTTTTTTTTTTGGGAAGGATTGGAGTGAAGCTTGATTTTATAGAAATTATTCCCAATTATCAGGTGCAGGCAAAGCAAAGCCGCAAGCAACAGCTAACAATATATATATTTTGAAATGTGCGAATTAAGCCCTTTCATTTGATACCCATATTTTTTTTTAGTTCATGACTTTATGCACTCTAGAGGGCTTTATATTCAATTTAATGTAACGTCACGTATCCTATAGCCAGCGGACAATCAAGACGTTTCCAACGATAACTCATTTGTCAAATTATGATACGTAGTTTAGAAGTTATGACGGAACAGATGAACATTTATACATACATACATACATAAATACCGGTCAAAATCATAACCCTCCTTTTTGCTTCGCCGTAGTCGGGTAATAATCCATTGATGGCAATATCGCACATTTTGTAATTAAGTCTAATACTTGCTCTCTGTTTAAAGTGGTGTATTTTGTTTCTATAACAAACACCTATTGAAGTAATTAATTAAGATAACAGAACTTTAGCAGGGGTGCCATAGAGCCCGAAAAACCGCAAAAAGTGGGGGTGTTTTCCAGCAAAACAAATTTGGGCTTAAAATTACAAGAAAATTACAAAGAACAACACCCTAAAGTCAGAGAATATAACATTGAGCAAGATCGGGAAAGTATTTTTTATAGCAAATTTTTATTTCGTTTTTTTTTCAGTTTTTGTTAAGGATCTCGAAAAGTGTTGCTCTTAGAGAAAAATGTTTCGAATAAAAGTCGTGCAAGTGATGATTTTGCACGAGGATAAGGCATCTATAAAAATAAAAAAAATTGTTTTCGTCGTTTAATCAAGCAAAAAAGGAAATAAAAAATAGAATACTGAAAAGGAATTGTTTTAAATTCGATAAAAACTAGGTAGGTATGTTATAAACTTTAGATCGCCACGCCCGATCACGAAATTTCAGTTGTAATTTCAATTGTGTGCATAGGTGGCAAAACAAAACAAATCTCAACCTAGTAAGGCGTCGTAGGATTTTAGAAAAAACAGATTATTGCGAAAATCCTATAATTTTTGTAAAGGTCTGGATAATTGAAAAAACTAAAGGGGTCGACCCGGTCGAAACGGTCTTTCTGACCTTGGTTTCCCTCACCATCTTCTTCGTCTGCATTATATTTATTGAGGTATACCTATTTTTTAATAATCGGTCCATTTTCAATAACTTGGGGAACTTCTTTCCAGTTTTTTCCGGCAGTGTCGATTATATCATCTTCTCAACGTCTTTCTTTTACCAATCTATGGTTTCCAATCCAACCGGTGGTAGAGCTGATGCCGGGCTCGGCTGTGGAGGTACCACCATCTTACTTGGAGGCCCCTCGAAGTAATTCGGGGGAGAGTGAGAGGACAGCTCACAGGCAAAAAACCAGGAGGGATACCATGCCTGGGACCGATGGATGGCGGTATATCCATCCCTATAAGCCGGGCCTTATATTGAAAAGACAGGTGACGGGCAGCGGCGTCACTGGTGCGAGGGTTCCGGCACCACGCTCACCAACCCGCCTGCCCAGTGTGTGTGAGTATGGGCAATTCTTCCAGGATGACCGCCGGGAGTGGCAAAGTCCTGGAAAGGCTTATGTCCAGCAGTGGACGAACTAGGCTGATGGACGGATGGATGATGGTTTCCAATCTGTTCTAATTTTGATCCATCTGTTACCATCTTTTTCGGTTACCCTGCTCAAGGCCATTTCATTTTCAGTACATTGTCTACTGCAACAATGATTCTTGATCGTTTTCTAATATCGTTAACTCTTATTATTAGGTGTAGCTTAATATTCAGCATGCTCCGTTCAATCCCTCTTTGACAGATCCTTACTTAGTAGTAGTAAAGATTATGCAATTAAACTAGAAAATTTGGTAGGCTAAACAAGATTTTTATCAAGTCTTCTTCTTCTTGTCGTGGGGTTAGTGGCCAACCTGGTGTCAGAGTTGTTCAGGCCACCATACAGGCCGCTAACGTGGCTTAACGACCATTATCTTTCGAAATCAGCCGGGACAAACAGCTTTACGTGCTTTTTGAGGCACGGAGGGACCCAGATGTAAATTGCCACTAATGGTCACCCATCCAAAAACCTATCATACCAAGCGTTGTTTAACCGCATATTGTAAGCCGCATATAGCCGTGCACTGCTACAGGCCCCTATTTTATTTTAAATGAAAACTTTACCAAAATCTAACGACCTAAATCGATATAAATATTTCTAGCCAACTTTGAAAAAGTTTTGTAGCGCTGCCCAATCTGTCCATATATGCATATGCTTAAAAATACTCTTTCAGCTGACTCGAGCAATTTAAAGTTTTCGAACACCTCTGAAATGTCCGTATCAAAGTTTAATAATAGATTTGTACACTTAAATGCACTTGAAATATGCAAACTTATTTTGTACATTTAAATGCAAAATTATACTTTCTTATCACAAATAAAAATAACCAATACTGGTTGCACAGCCGCGTTGAATGAGAACAAATGAGAAGCAATTTATATTGGTCTGCATCGGTCATTTCGTACAAATGTGAATATCAAATGAATGCTTAAAGTCGAAACCGCAACGTGCATTTGGATGACTGTTGGTGAACGACATTATGATGACAAGAGATGGATTCCTGCGGTCTACTAACGGTTACTGGATTAATTACTTGATGGATTGAATGTTTTATGGGTGGTTGATTGATAATGGCAGGTTCATTTAGTCATAAATGGTACCCAACGAGGCACTTTGCTCTGACTTTTGTCATCAAAATCAGGTAGACGTTTTAGTTATGTTTGGAATAGTTTGGATGCCGCGAGGGTTGCGACTTATATGTTGGCGCTTTAGAACCGCACTAATGTTAATAGGACGCTTTGCAATTCTCTTTGCTCGTACAGCAAAGACATATCTTGCTTGCTACCTATTGTTTTGGCGATAGTGAGAATGCAACAGATTAAATCTTGACAAACTGCACTTTCAGAACTAATTAATAATAATAATAATAATAATAATAATAAGTAATTTATTCACAAAAACGGGACATGTTTACACAATTTATGCTTAGTTAGATTACAAACAAGTTTAGTATAGTGTAAGAGATTAGGAGCATCTGCTGCTAAGTAGGTTGTAAGCCTGAATTTCAGCATACAGCGCCTCCACCCTCGTATCAATATTTATTAGCTTCTAAAAACATATTAACAAACGCATGCCAAATATATATATATATATTTATTTATATTTCCTAAGTTTAAAGCCTTATCATCTACTTATATTAACATTAAAACAGTAATTCAAAAATCTTAGAGTGAAAAAATTGAAAAATGAGAAAAGAATAAGTTTGGTTTAGTCCTCCCTGTGTGTAAAGTGTGAATGTCTGTGGATAAGTGTGAGAGGGTGTGTGGTATGTGAAGTGAATAGTTGTAAAATAGTTACTTTCTATAAATATATATTTAAAAATAAATTATATATATTTAATGTTTCAGAAATAATATAGGTACTAAACTGATAAAATTTAATGTACTTTATTATGAATATATTTATGTTTATTTAAATTTAGACTTTTAAAATAAATTTTAGACGTTAAAAGTAGTATGGATAGTAATGCAATTTTATTCAATTACAGTCAGTAGTTCTTCGGTTTGTTCGTAGGATAATTTTTGAATCCAAGTTGATATAGTAATCTTAGATTCAAATTTGTTCATGGTATAGATTTTAAGTTGTTTGTTTAATTTGTTGTATACGAATGGGCCTAAAAAAAGGTAAAACCTCCGAATGAAAGAGGTTTTAATTTTATATATCAGATTGCGTTTACATACTGCAAAACCTCTACGTTTACATATCAGACTGGGGTCGTATTCCAAATCCGAGTGCTGTTTCAGGGTAATGATAAGTAAAAAGAGCTGCCGCACCGTTAGTACCTCACAGTATTCATAAAGAAGTTTAGTTGGGTAGAAATAACGCTTAAAGGTACATACTTTGAGAATAGCTCTTTGTGCAACTTCTAATTGTTTAAGCGTCGTTTTCGGCGCACCTCCCCATGAAGATATGCAGTATGAAATTAGAGACTGACAAAGAGCAAAATATATTTGTTTTAGTTGAGTAGGCTCTATGACATGTCTAAGTGTTTTAAAAACGTAAATTAATTTACGTACCCTGTTGCTCATTATTTCGATATGTGGCTTGAAGTTAAGATTTTCGTCGAGTACTATCCCCAAATATTTAATAGTTTTGGTCTGCTCTAAGGGTATGCAAGAACGATTGCAACCAAAGCCCGCGAAAGGAGAGCAATTGTGAGCAATCAATTTAAAGTCTTCGAGTGTGGCTTTACGAATCGAGAAGGTAAGATATTTGGTTTTAACAAATTGGTAACTAAATAATTAGAAAAAGTCTAATAACATCGATTGCAATTCAACGACGCCACAACACTATCACAAAAATGTTTAGTATGACACTATTGTCTAAGCAAAATAAGTGCAATAAATCAAAACAAAATATAAAGTAGCATGGCACAAATTAAGAAACCATAGAGAAATGATAATCGCAAAGCCACGGCCCGATAACGGATGGCGCCGTACATTGACCGATGTCGATGTCGGTAACATCTTGATTATGTCTCGAGCAGATTGAATAGATCCGAAGCGAGCCGGAACAAAAGGGTCTTATTGTTATTCACCCTCTAAGCGTGGCCGCGACAAACTAGGCGACGCGACGCAGACCCTTCCCGGCGGGCGATAGTGGGGCTACAGGAACTCGCGTATCAGAATCCTGACAGGAAATTTATAGCAGAGTGGAAACTTTACAAGAAGGTGGAAAATTGAAACGGATAATAACGTTAACGCGTTTTAACATGCAAAAGTGCTGCCAATTCAGAAAAAAAAATTTCATGCTTGCTAGAATAATTATTGAAAACCTGCTCAACTAATGTAAAGACATTCTAGAAATTTCTAGAAATAGCAATGAACTATTTTTGCAAAGCAACATTTTTGAACAAAATTTCTTTTTAACGTATGCCAAAAGCGGCCGTTTGCGGCAAAATTTAAAATTTTAGCTTTTCGAAGACGTTCTCAACTGACCTTTGATCCTGGCTTCATCACCTTAGTACTCCTCAAAGGATGACAGCACATAACTTTTGATTATGGCAATCAGTTTGTGTTAGGGTGCTGATTGCAGGGCATTGCTTGAAAATTGCCAGAGTACCCATCTGACCTTTGATCCTGCATTTATCACCGTAGAACTCCTCAATGGATGACAGCACAAATTAATGAAATTGCGACAATCATTTTGTGACCGCAGCAAGCTACTTAAATGTAGTCATTACATTTGAACTTCGTTTTATATGAACAGCGCGTTTGCAAGAACTACCCATATTTCACAATTTAACCCGTCAACACTAAGAGTTTTTAAATAAAATAAAATTTTCACAAAAAACCGACTTCAAATGTAACAGCAGTCATTTACTAAAAAGTTAAATATAATTATATAATGACAGATGGTACCGAAACAACACTTTAGCCTACTTCTTTCTTCCTGAAACATTATGAAAATAAAAATGTCGGCAAAAGTTTTGTTTATCGATCATTATATAATTACTTTTAACTTTTTAGTGAATGACTGCTGTTTCATTTGAAGTCGGTTACAATTTTTTGTTAAAAGTTCATTTTGTTAAACTGGCCGCTTAAATACTTATAATCACCAAACTCCTGAGTCTCCTAGAAACATAGACACGAATAGTTTAAAAAAATAAACATTTGGTATGTAATGGATTTTCGTACGAATTTGCTGGACACTTATTGAGAGTTACTGGAGACTTAAAATAGCTCTCCAGGATGAAGTACTTACTGGCTTGTCTTACGGTATAAAATTTATTTATTTATTTATTCGGAAAACTTACAGCACAAGAAATAGCATATAAACTTAAAAGTAATATTACAGAAGGCCTATTACAAGTTTCCACTTATAGTTATAGATTAAGTCTTTATACATAGTACGAGATTTTCTGCCTTGTATTATGAATATTCTTAAAAAATTAGTTATTACGTAGTTACTATATTACGCTTTTAAATATTTTTGTATATTAAATTAACAAAATAAAATAAAAAACCGGTATTCCGGACACAAACGTTATTATGAAAGTAAAGTAAAAGCTAGTAAAAATAAAAATATAAATAAAAAATAGACAAACATGAAAAAAAAAAACAATGTTAATTAAAGACTAATTTAATAATTAAACCAAACAAAATTTAATTTTTAAAGAAATTTGCACTTATTTTTAATCTTATCCCTGCTGCAGATAGATGGAACAAATTGAGATCAAGTTCCTGAGATTTTGCATTAAAATTGTTACACGCTCGCCACAAATACGCATTTTGCCTATAATTTGAAGATACAGTTGTTAAAGAAAATACAGGGTAACTGCGTCGCGATCTATTTTGGACATAAAACTTTAATTTTTCTAAAAGAGAAGGACAATCAATGTAGCCTGTTGCGATTCTTGATAACAAGACCAAGTCCGCTATATCACGTCGTATAATAAGGGGCAGGATATGATGTTTTTGGCATGTCTCTAAATAATTTTTAGTTTTTGAGTATGTGCGGTAATTAATATACCGAATAAATTTCTTTTGTATGCGTTCCAAAATGTTAATATATTCATTATATCTAGGATTCCATACCTCACAAGCATACTCAAGTTTGCTTCTTACGTACGTACAGAAGAGGATCTTTAGTGTCTTGATATTTTTAAAATCTTTACATATTCTCATTATAAAACCGAGTGCCTTGAAGGCTTTACTTGTGATTGAATTAATGTGCTTATCAAAAATGAGCTTTTTATCGTGGATGACACCTAGATCACGAACCTCCTGTTCCTTTTTAAGTTGATAACTTTTTAAAGTGTAATTGTAGATGATTGGTGAATGTTTCCGCGTAAAGGTAATACATGAGCATTTTGTTGGGTTTAGATCTAATTTATTGTGTGTACAGTAGTTATCAAGACGGTAAAGATCATCCTGCAATAGAGCAGCGTCTTCTTCACTAGTGACCGGGCGAAAAATCTTCATGTCATCAGCGAAAATGAGTACCTTGGAGTTATGGAAACATGAATCTATGTCGGATATGAAAATTATAAATAATAGAGGCCCAAGTAAAGAGCCCTGCGGTACACCACTTGGAATCCTAACCCAATTAGAGATAAAATTACTGGCCAAGACAGCTTGTGTCCTCTTATTAATATATGAAGAGAACCACCTGTACAAGTCACCACTAATACCTGCTTTAAAAAGTTTTTCCAACAGCAGTTTATGATCAATTCGATCAAAAGCCTTACTATAATCTGTGTATACAACATCTACTTGCATACCATTATCCATCATATCAGTAAGAAGTTCATTATACAGGATCAAGTTAGTTACAGTAGATCTTCCCTTGAGAAATCCATGTTGCGACGGATTAAAATAGTTTTTTAGAGCAGCGTAAACTTGTTCCTGTACAATTTTCTCAAATATCTTAGCAATTATACAAAGCTTGGAAATGGGTCTGTAATTTACAACTTTAATCTTAGGACCTTTTTTGTGAATTGGCGTTACAAAAGCGGATTTCCAAATATCAGGAACGTTTCCCTCCTTTATAGATCTTTGAAATAAAATACTTAAAGGAAGAGAAAGGACTTTCCCACATTTAATCAAGATAATTGGAGAAATTTGATCTGGGCCAGCCGACTTACACGTATCAAGCGACCCAAGTTTGTCTGCTATATCATTTCTATTAATTTCAATAGAATTTATGTTAATATCAGTAAAATTTTAATCAGTATGTGTATCAGATGGAGTAGAAAACTGGTTATTAGGTTCTTGGAAGGTAGAGTAGAAGTAATCAGAAAACATGTTACATATTTCTTCCCCTGTATTAGCAGTTTGCCCTTCAAGAAACATATTATTTGGTAATGATAACATGATAAAATGATAACATAACAATATATTTTTGAGAAAAAGTAATTTATTGGTAAATCTAAAATTTATTTAAGTAATAGCTTTTGATGGAAGTGGATAGTAGATACGGGAACTCTTCAACGGACAACAGCAGATCCTTCCAGATTGAGCTTATTTGATTGGTGTTGATTATTGGCCTTGGTAAAGCATGGCGACAAGAGGGTCTGATGATGGGACTGGAAGGTGAATACGGGATACTTATAAGATAAAAGTGTGCATTATATTCTTGGTAGAAGTACTATTTTTAATTGTATTATTGCTAGATGAAAGCAGAAAGGATAAATTATAGGCAACTTTAATAGTTTTGCGGCTTTTTGCTTGGACTAGGTATATTTTCTTAAAACTACGGCAATTTTTTTTTTTTTTGTAATTTATACTTACATTGTGTAATAGTGTCATTGATGCTTGTGTTTTCGGATTTGGTACACTTTACCTTGTTAAAATCAAACGTTTATAATAATCCACTACCTTTTAAAAATATATTTACTAAGCCCGATCAGTTTCACTTATAAATCGGATTTATAATTAATTATATCGGGTTTTTAATCTACTTTTATCTGAAAATGTATAGTCAAATAAATTTAAATTTGGTTTAATAGTAAAAGTGTGTAAAAGATAAAAAGCTCATCTTTCAAAAATTCTTCCCAATTTTATGATTCCTTCCAGTATTCCATTGCCACCCAGTTACATAAGTTTAGTCAATATACTATGGCAGACTGAAGATTGTAGATTAGGTAACAGTTCTAATAACTCACTAGAAGGAGATGCAAATAAAGCCATTATGAAATTGAAAGTGAAATCAATTTATTTGCCACAAAAAGTAAAAAAAAACGAAGAAACAGTACAACATAACACAAAACGGCAAAAAAGAGCAAATGCTACAAGTTAAAGCAACTTGCAGCGCAAATTTTCAGTTTGCCGTATTATAAAACACATAAAACAAAACACAATGGCAGGTAGAGATAAATAAATTATAATTAAGAATTATAATAAGTTTTACCCTTTACTTGTTGTAGCTTAAATACTGTAACTTCTATAGAGCATGTGCCCGTCGTGATCCTGTTGTTTGTCGCCGGAGGACATAAGAAATATAAGGGATGAGTATTTTCGTCACGGTTTATAAAGGCTTGAAGAAATTCTGATAAATTTCCCAACTTAAAATAGTTTTCTGCCGCCATTTCATTTTTTTACTACCAACTCGGATGACGTTGTAGCAAATAAGCCAAACAAGCAATAAATATAATGATATAAGTAATTGATGCCAAAAGCTCTGAACGGAACCAAAACAAAAATAAAAGAGGGTCACATTTTATGGCGTCTAACGTTGGATATCGAAAATGCTTATAAGAAATATGTGTCATCTAAGATTTGTTGCCAAGAAATTGTTTTTTGCACCGTTTCCGCCATACGTTTTGGGTATTATGAAATTTTTCGCTTGAATGATCGTGATCAAAATGTTCTGGTAAAAAATACTTTCTTTCAAAGAGATATTGAACTCTCAATCCGCAGGCGACTATTTGGATTATTTTATTGAATAAAGGTCTTATTTTACCTTTTGAGACAAATATTATTTTTATGATTCCAAACACAAACCTATAAAACTATTACATACAAAAGCATAAGTTTATCCCATCCCATCCCACTAAATAAATGCGAAAGTTTGTGTGCGAGGGTGTGTGTGTATGTGTGTGTGAGTTAGTATGTTTGTTACTTTTTCGCGATAAAACAGCAGAACGGATTTGGATGAAACTTGGAGTGGTTTATTATACCTTGAATTAACACAGACTACATGTTATTTCGAAAAAAAAAAACACTGTTCCCTTGAGGAAAAGTTAACGTAAAACCGTAAAGCTGCTGGCAAAAGCTAGTTATAAATATTTTTGAGTGCATTACAAACCAGAAGAGATCAACTAAAAACAAATTTCAAGTAAACAAATATGTGAAAAAATTCTAGAACCTGCGACCTCTTGCTTACATGACAGGCTTGCTACCGACTGCGCCCCGAGGTTGTTATCTGGCATTACGAATTTTTCCACCATACCTGTTCAACAAATTTTTGTAACTACTTGATATACCGCCTGTAATGCACATACTGAACGCGTGGGCGTGAAATTCACGCCGTATTCTAAGAATCATATCAAGTAGTTACAAAAATTCGGTGCACAGGTATGCTGGAAAAATTCATCGTTCCAGATAACAACCTCAGTGGCTCAGTCGGTAGCGCGCAGGAGGTCGCAGGTTCAAATCCTAGCCCAAGATTTTTTTTCTAATATTTGTTTTTTTTTAATTTGTTTCTAGTTGCTCTTTTCTAGTTTGTAATGCACTCTAAAATATTTAGAGTATCCTAAACGATAGATGTCGCTACAAAAACATATAATATAAGTTTATCGTTTACTTTGTGGTATTTCTCATTGTTCTCCTAAAAGGTTCTGGGTTTAATGAAATAAAATAATAGACTATGGTTACGGTAAGTAACTTTTTTGGAAATTTCCTAAAGACATTACCGCAAAAGTGATTTCTTCCCTCACGCCCTCGTATCTCCATTACAGCTTGTTTAAAAACGTATTCTGTTTTCGGAGAAGTAGGTAGGTAGAGCTGTAAACTTGATTACAGAATTGAAAGAAACAACAAACAACGAAAGAAAAATCAGGGGAAAGGAAGCTGTTTGCACGGCTTCTTACTCAAATCCAGGAAATACATTCTTTCAAGGAAAACTCAGACAACTTTTCTTTCGTATTTATTTGTTAGCAAGTAAACACTCTATGCGGGTAAATAGCTTTTCTTATGTTACATAATATCCTTATTCATGCCAACATATTAAATTCCCTAAAATTAAAATAGCACAAATAAGTTTTCCAAGAACATCTTTTTCCACGTGTCTGATTATATTAAATTCAGCGATGCAGTCGTTTCACTAGGTTACGAGAGCATAAAACTGAAAGACTGACAACAAAGTTTTTACGTTTTTGTTACGGTCCCCTAAAATAGAGTTCCACATTGCGCCCCGACAGACAGGGGGTTCAACATTGCGCCCCGGCAGACACGGTAATTGTAGCCGGGGTACATGCTCCCGCAATAACTAATCTTTCTTTCCTCGAGCGCCATTTTTTAACGCGTGACATCTTATTTTGCACCCCGGTATATTTTACGTTACACGTACGAAATGAACGCGCCCGCTTTTGTACATTGTTATGTCTCATTTTTGCCTGTACACAAGTCATTCTCAATAATTGCGAGAGCAATTTCTTTTCAGAAACGAAGGCGTTTTCACAGATGAGTAGATTTAACAACGAATCGTAACATAAAATTGAGTAAAAGATCCCAATTGAATCGGAGAAGTTTGAAACGAAACGCAAGAGTATAGCAGACGCGACGACGACGCCCCGCGATCTCGAACTTTGACAGTTTATATGACCCGTGTAATGGCGCCTTAAACCAAATAAAGCTTTGCATTTGGCTCGTGTATACCCGGCTTCGTTCCGCCCTCTTGCTTTGTCTCGGCTAGAGATTAGAACTTTGGAATACCTACAAACAATGGCTACCTAACAGTGCAGTGGGGTCTTTATCGTGAAAATTTATATCTGCAATAAGACACTGGTCAGCGAACCAACTAAATGTGAATCAATTTGTTGCGGAGGTAATGAATGCGTATCTTAAATTCAGCACGGATTTGCGCTGACGGATGCATCTGTCACGGCCTGGAGCAGCTTGGACTTAGTCCAGGCATGAATGCAAATTGAAGCAGGCTACTCACCATAGAGGTAACATTATAATACCTAGAGGAACATAGGTTCTATCGATATACGCCAGACGAGAAAAAATAATTTTTTTTCAAAATTTTATCGTACCACTTTATCGGCGTAATAAATATGTATACCCATGCCAAATTACAGATTTCTAGTATTATTAGTCTCTAAGCTAAGCTGCGGACAGACAGACGGTCATGGCGAAACTATAAGGGTTCCTTGTTGTTGACTACGGAACCCTAAAAAAGTCCTGTCTATATTTGAATTTAAATTGAATATATATTTGCGAAATTTTCAATGAAATGTGTTATGAGTTTATGAGTATCGTACTGAGGCCAAAAAAAAGATTTTTAAATTTTTTGTCCGTCTGTCTGGTTGTCTGTCTGTATGTTCTGATCTTGTTGAAATCAAAGACAATTTTTGCTAGAGCAAACCTAACTCAACATCTCAACTCAACGGATTTGGATGCCGTTTTCTTTATTATCATATTAGTGACCCTGGTCAACATAAAAGGTGTTGACAAAATAACCGCAAAGCCGAAAACTGACGATAAAATATACATTGCATGAAAGAAACTTCCACCGAAGCCGCGGGTAAAGACTAGTAATAATCTAAGTTTAAATTTTAGTCTGTTTTCCAGATAATTTATAAGAAAATATGTTTGAGAAAAGGTTTAATAATTAGGTTGATACATTTGATGTTGTAAATTGTATAAAGTTTGTATGTCCAAGCTCTTTTAGAATAACATTTTGTGCAATTATTACATAATTTCAGACATTGGGATACGAGTGCTAAGTGTAATTTTACACGAGTGTCCCAAAGTCAAATTATGTTAAGTTGCACACAATACTTTATCTAAAACCATCCAAAATATCTTCTTTTTTATAATATTTACATATATAAAAATGAGAAGAACACTCGTCCATGAACGTTGGGTGTGTCGTTTCGGTAACGCTGCCTTGAAAGCCAATCGTGATAAAAATAGGGACGGGACTTATTTCTCGTCTATTTTGTTGATTGGCTCTTTAGCGGTGTCATAATAAATTGGACCAATCTTAGCGCAGAATGGCGGTGTTATAATGTAACATTATAACATCAGATAAACAATAAAGGTACTTATAAAACTGCTTTTGATGTTGCAAATTGCCTTAGCATGGGGGCAGATAAAAGAGTTTTGTAACAAAATTTGTAGTAACTTCGGTTTTATAATATTTGTGATATAAAAAATGTACAGTCTATGCTTCTGACCGTGCAACTGAACTCGAACGATATAATTGTGTTTCGGTATCGCTGCAGCTGCGAATCATCAATTGAAAGCAATAAACCATTATAAGATCAGCGGGCCTATTGTGTATCTCTAGTTGCCTTCTGGACTGGGTGTCTAT
This sequence comes from Ypsolopha sequella, assembly GCA_934047225.1. NCBI lineage: Eukaryota > Metazoa > Arthropoda > Insecta > Lepidoptera > Ypsolophidae > Ypsolopha > Ypsolopha sequella. Next base: position 16,290,361 of record OW203985.1, read on the forward strand.
CATCAAAAACATAGATATACTATCGAATACCGATGTCCTAAGGATATTTTCGCACTTGAAGTGACGACACAGATTGTTAATAGTTCAATACCCACTAAAGGCAATTTTGAAATTTCAGTTTTTAGCTATGTTTTTGATGATAGGCACCTCGTGCAGTTGGCAACTAAAGATACACAATAGGGGGGCAGGTCTCGTATTAACTATACCTCTGTATCATTTGCTTTCTATTGTCATCGAATGTGTTACAAATATAGATATTCGTTGTGGTACAAATTTAATAACTCATGGTACTCGTCAGTACATACTCATAAAATAACATGATAGCTACACCGTTATTCAAAAAAAAAAAAATTGTTGACCTTACCGAGTACATTTTTGACATTAGTAGTATATTTGTTTTTAAAAATAAAAACCTATTTGAACAAATTAGAGACACTTGTCCAATTAATACCCAACACAAAGATAATTTATATTTGCCCCAATCGAGAATAAAAATGTTAAATTGTAGTTCCTATCATATGGCAATTCAAATATTTAATAAATTACCAGTTAATATAAAGACTGCACAAAAAGAATCCCTAATTATTAGAACATAAAAACAATATTTAATAGAAAAATGCTTCTACACAGTGGAAAGTTTTCTGTCAGATGAAAACTAATGTTATTAGGCTTTCTGATCTCGTATTTTTATTTTCTAAACAAAATCGTAGAAGATTCGTAGATGTTAAGATACCGTGATATATTGTGAGCAAAAAACATTTTGTATTTTAAAACTAAAGATGTAAGATGTAAAGTTCTTAGGTACCTTAATGTAAATATTGCTGTGCCCGATAATGAATACACTTAGTTGCAATAACTATTTTGAATTTGAATTTGAATTACCACGTTTTTAACTAAGTATTACAAGCAGGTAAATCCCGCGTTTCATTTGGAAAACTTCAATCATCACTTTTATAGTTACGGCGTGAAAAAGCAATTATAAAAGTGTATGACCCAATTTTCCCTTCCACGACCAGTTTTCTTGCTCTTATTCCTCCCAATATCAATAACATCAGACGAATAAAGGTAATCACATATTTTATATTCATAGTGTTAACATAATGGCAGCGATGCGTTAACCCTCCAACGCCAAACCGAGAAGCAAAACAAAGCAATTCCACGCTACCAGTCAGGAAACTGTACAGACAAACATACGAATATCATGTGTAAGGAAATGGGGATGTTTACGCTAGAACATGTTTATTTTCTTACATATTTGAGGGCGAAAACACACTTATTGTTATTAATAACGTACAAGGATAATACTTTTTGTTATCGAACGAGCGAGCGAAGCGAGCAAAGTTCTCCGAATCTACGAGTACTCGAACAATCCGGCGTTTGTATGTATGTATGTATGTATGTATGTTTGTCCAACGATAACTCAAGTATAGTTGATTGACACGTCATAAAATTTGGTAGGCGAGTAAATAAGACAAAAAGAATTTTTAAGTTCGAACATGAGCCAAATCGGTCAAGATCGAATCGTGAGTTCGGAGTTCGGGGCGAACTACTAGTTATTGAACGAGCGAGCGCAGTTCTCCGGGTCTATTTTTGAACAATCCGGCGTTTGTATGTATGAATGTTTGTTTGACGAAAACTCGAGTATCCATATCGATCCGATATCGACGATCGGAACGTCATGAAATTTGGCAGGCGAGTGAATGAGACATAACGAGTTCGAACATGAGCTAAATTGGTCAAGGGGTTGCCGAGATATGGGGTTTTAAGAGCGAGCGAGCTCACAGTTCGGGGTGAACTACTCGTGTATTTGTGTTTCAAACCCGACCGGCTCTCTTTATTGCTTATTGTAAAATGTTAGCTACTTTGGGAATATACTGCTTTTCTGCAAGGTATTTAGGAGTGCATCATTTTAATTAGGAAAATTAAAGATAAGACGTCACATTTATTAACGATATATGTATTATAGTCTAAGAGCTAAGAGTCTAAGTCGAATCGGTCATGTGGCTTCAGCTGTATTGAAACTCCGTCAGCTACTTCCCTGAACAACCTTTTCCGATAATCTTCGTGCTGGCAGGCCGCGGGCGGTAGGTGCCCAAAAAAATAGCCATGCAAAGATATCGGTGGAAAGGTATCGAAAAAAATTGTTGAAATGCTCATTTTCGAACGAAATGATGGTCTCGGCAGAATTTCGTATTGGCTTTCGACCGACTTCATCTTAGATGGTCGTACGTACGCGTCTATGTGTGCGTGCGCCTGTTTTCGCTAGTTATGCGGAGTAAACCTTCTGTAAGTGGTTATTTTGTGCTGAGGCCGTCCGTTGACAAGCTATAATTATAAAGGTATCCTTTTTGACATAGTAGTCATTAAATTAATAGAAATACAACATCGTCACGTCATGGATCTCCGAAGGGGTCTCAGAGTGAAATGCAAAATCTCCGCAATCGTACACCCAAGTTTTATCGATAATTATAACGTACCAGCGTGATGGGTGGTGTGGTGAGCCCTATCGCTGTACTTCGGGCACAAATTGGACCGTTGGCCTTCCGAAGCACGCAGAACCGTACACAAATTTGGGTAAAATTTATAGAGAATATAAGGTTAAATAATGTTAATTGGCGAAACTCAAAACATAGGTAGTACTAGTCTATAAGAACAACTGTTTGTATGGAAGCTAAGCGAAATTTGTAATTTTTTTTCACTTCCCCTAATACGGATTGCCTCGATCAGCTGACTGGTCTAGTATGGAAACGTGAAAACAAATTTTAAGAATTTTGCATAATGCTAATAGAAAAAGTTGGTCATATGGACATTGTCTACATATGTTTACAATTTCGCCAACTAATTTGATTTAATCTTGTATATGTATTAGTTAAAAAAGAGGTTTTTTACAAAAAGATAATACAGGAGCTTTTGGGAACTCCTACACTGTACAAGCTGTTCAGTTACGGAATTCTCTTCCGCATACTGTACGAGGGTGCGTAACTGTCTCCTCATTTAAAAAGAGATTGAAAGAGCATTTAACAAATTTCAATAGCTTTTAATTTAATTAAAATTAATTGAAAAAAAAAATTATTGAAATCTATTGAAAAAGGCGTTACTTTGCGGAAGTCCATCATGAATTTGTGATATTGATATTTTAGATTGTTTTAGATAAGTTTTCTTGCTTGTTATTTAAGATTGCTTTATTTTGTGCTCGTACTGCTTGCTTTGCTTGTGCATGTTTTATGCGGGAGGGCGGGCGGTGCTTGAGTCTGCATTTTGAATAGCATGGTAAGAGTGTTTAGCGGAATATTGCAAATTATTAATATTTATATCCACAAATTCATTTTTAATTTAATTATTTATTTTAAAATTAATAATTTATTTATGTATATATGTACTTTAATTGATAGGTGTCTTAGAACATATAGGTGTATTTATAGTATGTATTTTATTAATTATTTATTTATATCTATGTACATTGGTTTTTTAGTTAGTTAAATTAGTGTGTTTTCGTTTATTATTTGGCAGTAAGTTTTAAGTTTGTACACACATGATTACTGTTTTCTTTTTATGTATTCCTGATCTTTTTTTCGGTTTGCTTACGTGTATAATGTTTACGTGTGTAATTAAATACTTTGTGTACAATAAGAATAAAAATATTATTATTATAAATTTGTGCAAACGTACAGCTGTGCTCGGTTAAAGCAAGCGAGCTCGACCGAGAGGTTAGTGTAACCCGTCCAAAACAATTAGACAAATGGACCAACCAATAATCGCCTCTTTCAAAGGGTAATAAAGTCTTTGCTTTGTCTAATTGTCTTTCACACGTAGTATTTTCTGTAACTCTATCCGACTGCAACCTAACGGGTATAATGGCGCGTTTAACGTTGCGAGGCTAATGTACGAGTATGAACTTTCGTGGTTGAAAAAACAAATCAGATACGATAAATACCTATTCTTAAATTGTACTATAGAATACGATGAATACACAAATTGGCCGCCTTTAGTGATACGCAAGTGATCGAAGCTCGCTGATTCAACATCTTCAAAAGGATGCCCACCCATAGAGGATATTACCCGTCTCTCCATTAAGAGGCTATGCAAATTTTATTTTTGTCACTGTCAATCCAAGCGAAAAATCGCGCAGTGCGAGAGGGGCGGATTCAGAGCGAAAGCGAAGTTAGTTAGTTTTATAATTTTCATAAAAAAACTAAAATAGCTAGCAAAATTTCAAATATCAAATCTCTGGATATTGTTGAAACACACCTAATAAAATATGTTTGAGTTTTCCTATTCGTATACGAGGAGAAAAAGTGTATTTGAAGACCTCATTTCAACAATTATTTCTATCGAGGAAAATTTATCCAAACATGTTTTCCAATTTCAAAACCCTAGATTATATAGTCAAAATGCATATACCAAAAATTTATTATAATTTTCCGTCTATTTCATGAAATACACAGAAAAGAAACACCCTTGTTTTTTTCGCATATCGCCTTAATCCAAGGCGTACTCTAGGATGCATATATCCGGTACTCTCTACTATCCTATCCACATCCTGAAGACACGGTCTTCCCTACCATTACAGTGCCCCCCGGTCTACTCTTGGATATGCAATGGTTGCAATGGTTGCAATGGTTCCTGTAGTCCCATTAAACATGGGGCTTCAGGCGCTAGTGTAAATTCGTTAATCGAGTCTGGTGAAGCAACGCTAAGATCGGTGCATTTCATTCATTCATTCATTCAAATTGGCCGCCTTTAGTGGTTCAAACATCTCGAGCACTAATCTGCAAGTTGCGGGTTCAAATCGTCGGTGAAACGTGTGTGTATTGTGACTTGCATTTCACAGTCCTTAGTCGATAGTACTAGTCCATCACTGCCTGTCTTCAGGAAATTATTCAAGGGTTATTACTTGTCACTCTAACTCTTCTGCACCATATTTTGTATTCAGAGCTTTTATATTTCACTGTTTAAATGTATATTTGTAAAATGTGTTTATTATGTTTGAAATAATTATTTATAAATGTAGGTATATGTATGTATTAGTATTATTTATTTATTTATTATTTTGTATTATTATTTATATAATTTGGCTTCTACTTTATATACCTTATTTTACATGTACACCGCCTCTTCAGCAATCTCAATGTATTTTTTTCCACCTAAAGGTTGTCTGGAAGAAATCGCTTTAAGCGATAAGACCGCCTATTTGTACTTACCCTTTGTACTCGTATTTTTAAGTTCAATTAATTGTATTCTTTTTCTTATGTGGTGTGACAATAAAGCTATATTGTATTCTATTGTATTGTCCTTACTCGAAAACACCTCTGAGTCAGGAAACAGAGGCTCAGAGGCTCTGACACACACTCAGGTATTTTGTTTTTATTTTAAAAGAGTACAAGGTCATTGAAGACGATCAAACAATATTTAAAAAGGTAAATTATACAGGGTGTTAAGTTGCGAAAGACGAAAACTGACGATAGTACTAGTCCATGCGAACAAGTTTCCGTGAAAAATAATTGGGAAATAATCTGAAAAAAAAAAAAAACAATTGTTACATACATGTTGGTCGGCTATGTAACAGCTGATTTTTATTCGCGATTCGTAGTTTAGCTCCATTTCGTATGGTCGAGTACTATCGCCAATTTCCGGCGCCCGCAAATTCATTTTAACACCCAGTATATGTCATCGGCACTGTGGCGTGCGCAGAACCTTTTGCTGGAAAAGCAAGCAATTGGTCAGGAATAACAATAAAAAATATATGAAAAAATTTAAATATCACTTCGCAAAAGAAAAAAAAATGTATGACGCCAGGGTAGATAATATCTACCCTCTGCCTAAAGTGAAAATTTCCAATACAAACTTTTTTTTTCAAAATTATATTTAAATTTTTTCATATTTTTTTTATTGTTATTCTTGACCAATTGCTTGCTTTTCCAGCAAAAAGTTCTGTGCACGCCACGGCCATCGTAAAATTGGGCATATAATGATTTGCCTGGGCATATCATTTTCCTGTTAAAACTAGGGGGGTTAAAAAGTAATAAATATACAAAAAGGACTCGGCTAACTGGTGTACCCTGTTCATAATATAATTAATTGGAATTTATTTATTAGATTACATAATTAAGAGGAGAGGATAAACAATTTTAGCATCACCATATAAGTTTCATTCACCATATACCTTTCGCCCGCTCCATCCGCGTTTATTCAATCTTTGAGCCGTTTTCGGCTTGGTGGTTATTTTATCAATACCCTTTTGATATGTTGACCCCTTGAATACAAAAATCTTTATCCAAATCCGTTGAGTGGCTCTCACCAAACATACAGACAGACAGAAAGGGAAAAAATAAAAATATTTTGACCTCAGTACAATACTACTAATAACACATTTTATTAAATTAACATTATATCATTGCAGTATAGAAACGCAGAAATAAAAGTAAATCTGGATGTGAGGAGCTCTGAACCGGGAATCGAACCCGGGACCTCTCGCTTGCCGGGCGATTGCTCTAACCTCTGAGCTATCCAGGTCTCAACACAACTCGTGAATTTACCGATGTGCTTTCCCATACTGCAATGTTATTTATAGATACCCACTTTATAGTGAGCCACTTGGCGCCTAGAGGACGCTAGTGTATTCAAAGCTAGTCAAAGACCATTATGCCCTACCGTCACTTGTTACAGTATCGGGTAGTGAAGAATACACATTTCTCTTATCGAAACTATGACAGAAATAAATTTCTATGTTTGAACACTTGGCGATTTATCCATCGCAAGGAGATATAAATTAACATTATATCATTGCAGTATAGAAACGCAGAAATAAAAGTAAATCTGGATGTGAGGAGCTCTGAACCGGGAATCGAACCCGGGACCTCTCGCTTGCCGGGCGATTGCTCTAACCTCTGAGCTATCCAGGTCTCAACACAACTCGTGAATTTACCGATGTGCTTTCCCATACTGCAATGTTATTTATAGATACCCACTTTATAGTGAGCCACTTGGCGCCTAGAGGACGCTAGTGTATTCAAAGCTAGTCAAAGACCATTATGCCCTACCGTCACTTGTTACAGTATCGGGTAGTGAAGAATACACATTTCTCTTATCGAAACTATGACAGAAATAAATTTCTATGTTTGAACACTTGGCGATTTATCCATCGCAAGGAGATATAAATTAACATTATATCATTGCAGTATAGAAACGCAGAAATAAAAGTAAATCTGGATGTGAGGAGCTCTGAACCGGGAATCGAACCCGGGACCTCTCGCTTGCCGGGCGATTGCTCTAACCTCTGAGCTATCCAGGTCTCAACACAACTCGTGAATTTACCGATGTGCTTTCCCATACTGCAATGTTATTTATAGATACCCACTTTATAGTGAGCCACTTGGCGCCTAGAGGACGCTAGTGTATTCAAAGCTAGTCAAAGACCATTATGCCCTACCGTCACTTGTTACAGTATCGGGTAGTGAAGAATACACATTTCTCTTATCGAAACTATGACAGAAATAAATTTCTATGTTTGAACATTTTATTAAAAATTTCGAAAATATATGAAATCTATACGACATTTTTACTATATTACTTATTATAAGTGTAGATAACTACACATAGTCAGGGAAAGTGCCGCACGACCACACCGACAGCAAAAATCCCACAAAATGAAACCAAAACTTAGATTTAGAGAGACAAAATAACAAAAAACCTTTTTATTAACACAATATATTTTTTCCTTTTTGAGATGAAGCGGGAGTAGAAATGCAAGAAATGGACAAAAAAGTAAATTCTCCCTTTTTAAGACGCTGGCGGAGGATGCATAGTTCATACAATCGGTATACAAAATTATTGTAAATTATACATACTCTTAAGGTAGTGTGTATTGGATTACAGAATATCTAGATTCCCAATTGCTATTTTATAAGAACACAGATTTAAACATGAAATAAGAGAAAAATAAGTTAGACATATTCTGTAATCCAATCGGAATAAATACACATTATTAGGTACCTTTAAAAGATGTATAATTTGCAAATGCTTTGGTATTCCATTCGATTTAGTATACACCAGTGGCGAAGGCTACATAGAAGCCGAGTCCCACCGGCTTACCTTTCAGAAATACTCCAACTACAACCAACCAATCCACAATTCATTATTTTAGCATACAATTATTTTGGTGCGTTTCTAACTAAAAAAAAGCAAAAACGAAAAGCAAATCTTCCGTACCTACACATTATTCCAACATTCCAACTCATTATGGCACGCAGCGCTATGTTTGCACAAAATTGGGAGGTTAGGCCGGTCCATTTTAGCTAATCTTGCAACGTTGCCACGTTTAGCACTATTGGGCAGGCTCCCATAGTGAGCAATGTTTGTATCGGCTTACCAACGTCATAATTCCACCCCCCGCCACTGGACTTTCCATTTTACAGTTTTTTTTTTATAATATTTTAACAGCTCTTGGTTCGCGTCCTTTTGAGCCTGTAGTTTTTTTATTTTAAGTTTTTCGAGTTTGCTTCTTTTTCCATTTATTTTAGTGTTGCCTTGCACCAGAAAGTAAACTAAATTTGATTTTTAAAAACAAGTTAAGTATAGGTACAAATAGGTACGCCGACGTCGTCATTACAAAGCCTGAAAGTTTACCGAAACCACAGAATAAAATACTACGAAACATTGAGTTATTATCCTAAAATCAAAGCGAGTAGCTTCGCTGGAAGTACTCTCTGTGAAAGACACTCATTACGAGTAATATTTGAATTTTGTTTATCTAAAAAATGGTTATGCATTTTCAAAAATAAACTAAATATTCAAACGAAGTCTAATTGAAAAGTATTACAGTACTCCCAAGGTAATAATGCGCATACAAATCTTCGCCACTGTTCGGCAAAGTTCGTATTCTATACAATCAATTAGGTCACGTGGTACGTCCGGTCGCTTGGCTATAGATTTCTATGCGCATTATTACCACAGTATAAACAAAGACAGTAGTGAAATTACTTGGAAGCGCTCCGATTCGAGCTCACATACCCAGACGCGTGCTCTACACGCCGTCTAAGCAGAGTTCAAGCGTCAGTCGCTGGGGTCGCGACGCTGCGCCGCAGTGCGCTTGCCGGTATACATGCAGATGTAAGCACGTACCGCTCCAAGGCGATAGGGTGCGACAGGTTATGAACTCTTAAGAGCCATTTAGCAGATGGATTGTAAAAAAAAACGCAGGAACAAATAAAAGCCATACGATGACGATGACGAGTCTTATCGTAACTCGAAAAACCCAAGTTATGATATGAGTAAGCGACAGCCTTAACGCTTCGGTGGCGCGTAGGTATTTAACTCGGGAATGCGGTTGAAAGTCCCTACTGTCTTTGTTTATACTGTGTTATTACCTTGGGAGTACTGTACACTATAAAACATTCACTACTTTATGTTCTTGTTTCTTTTCTTGTTCTCGCCCTTTTCCAGCGGTCTAAAAACCTTGAATTATTAGGTATAATTTTATAAATAGAAATAATTTTCTTAAGTGGGTAAATATGGTAATTTTGATAAAAACACTTGTAGGTATTACACATTTGTGTATTTAGTTTCACAATATTGTGAAACAGTACAAGTGTTTTTTTTTAATTATGATGATGTTTCACCAAGTGCCGACAATCACAAGTATTAATCATATTAGATCGGGTATATATGGTTTTAGTATCCAAAAATATTTTGTATACAAATTCCAAAAAAGGTCTATTTGATAAACGAAACACGTACTTATTACGATTTACTGCTATCTTCTTTAGAAGTTCATTTGGTATCCAATCCTCCGATGCCAATTACCTATCTAATCAAGGCTTTGCGAAAGGGGTCAGATGGACCTCAATCAAAGTTTGGCAATCATCACGCCTATCTGATCTCTTGGTAACAATGTTACTGGGATTGGACCCTCGGAGGCCACAACCGTCTTATTTATATGTATCGGAGATAATTGCTGGACTGATAACGGCATACTTTTGTTTGGTTAAGCCGTTAAAGGGTTAAGTTGGTGAAGTTATAAGTGGTTTTTCTAGTTGACTTCCTAAATATTTAGCAATGTTTACAGTGTGCTGAGGGTTTGGTTAAGAGCGGTTTCGCAACCGGATTGTGAAAAACGTGCCTTTTTCTAATTAATTAAAATAGAACACTTAAATTCAAAATTCACTCAATAGTTATTCAACAAAACCTTATTACCTTTGTATTGGATATTGTATGTTGCTATCGCAAATTATCCATTAGTTTCTGTAAATTAGAATTTATTTTTGGAATTCTAATTTGAAATTCTAATTCTATTGAGTGAATTTTGAATTTTAAGTGTTCTCTTTCGATTAACAAGAAAAAGGTGGGCTTTTCACAATCCGGCTGCGAAACCGCTATTTAAAAATGTATAGCAAACTTCGTTGTCTGTCCGTCCGTTTCGCATTCATGTGGCGGATAATTAAAATTTCAAGAAGTAAATAATTCCATTTTTTTTTTTTTTATATCTTATAACAAAGTATGTCGTATATGATAACTTAAGATCTAACAAGTTGCTATTAAGTACGTCTGTACCCGAACTAGGTGCTTTCAGGCAGCAGCGCTCTTCCAGTATTTAATGTCTGTATACTAGTGTTTTAATGAGTGAGACAAACAAGTATAATGATATAGTGTAAAGTAACTATGTAGGGGTGTATATGTCTCAGGCAAATGGTAAAATTCCGCCGTTTACAAATGGCCTCGTCAGTTTCTAAACGCTCGCCATTTTGCTATTTGACGAATCTTTGTCAAATAGTAGAATTCTACATTTTCTAATTTGCTTAGGCATACAGTAATTCTGTTTGAAGTTTTAAGGATCACCTCGCTCCGCTCCGTTTCGCTCGGCTTCCAATATGTACTAACATGTAAACCTAGCTCGCTCCGCTCGTCGTCGCACTTATTTTTCACTTATGAAAAATGATATGGTGAAACACTTCCGACTTCGACTTTTTAGAAAATGACAAAGTAATTTTACAAGCGGCGCACATTTTTCAATTCACCGAAAGGCAAACTGCAAAACAGCGAGCGTTTAGAAACTGACGAAGCCATTTGTAAACGGCGGAATTTTACTACTTGCCTGCCACATATATACTTACTTACTTTATGAGTACATTCACGAAGCCTTATACTGACGTACAACGTTTTCCAATCCTCATCCTCATCCATCAGCCTAGTTCGTCCACTGCTGGACATAAGCCTTTCCAGGACTTTGCCACTCCCGGCGGTCATCCTGGAAGAATTGCCCATACTCACACACGCTGGGCAGGCGAGTTGGTGAGCGCAGTTCCGGAACCCTCGCACCAGTGACGCCGCTGCCTGTCACCAGTCTGTTCCATATAAGGCCCGGCTATTAGGGATGGATATAACGCCATCCATCGGTCTGGTGGGCCTCCTAGTTTTTTGCCTGTGAGCTGTCCTCTTACTCTCCCCCGAATTACTTCAAGGGGGTCTCCAAGTAAGATGGTGGTACCTCCACAGTTGAGCTTGACATCAGCTCTACCACCTGATCGTTTTACAATAATTTACAATAATTTAGTCAAAGTCACAGATAAAAACGTATATTGTGTTTGCACAAATTATAATGACGGAAATTTGTTGCATGGAACCCTCGACACAATCATTGTTCCCCATAGGGCGAAAAAAAAACAATTTGTAGAGACATTTTTGCATGACATTGACGCTGTTCATTGTGTATTCATCGAATGTCCGCAATAAATCCTAACATGGGAAGTACGTCCATCATCCCGTACCGCTACCCAGTAACCGGTACGTACGGTCAACAAAAGAGATAAGTAACCGGGTCCAGCCCAAACAATTTAATCCTATGACTCGCAGACCAGTGATAGATGAAACAAATACTTCTTACCTCATCTATGATGACGCTTCTGTCGGTCGTAGGGTCAAAGTGTTTGCGCTCGGCCTGGTTACTTATCTCTTTTGTTGACTGTACATCATAACCCGTGTACGGAGAGTTTTTAATTTCCGGAGGCTCGCGGCACACTGGATGCGAAAAAGTGTTAATTGAATCTATGGGCGTTTGTTTGATAGAGTCAGCAACTATATTCTCCGAAATTGCTTTTGAAGCGCTAAAAATACTTTTTAATAGAGTTTGTTGTTCTGATATGTACTCGTATTACTTACCTGTGTCACAATAGTATTTTGTACAAATGTAGTATAATGTGAGACATTGAGACACGAGTGTTTGTTTAATAGACTAGATAATATCGAGTGTAGTTATGTTCATTTGCACACAATAAAGTATCTATGACCGTCAAAAATATCGTTTTCGCGAGACATTATTCATTATAATATAAGTATTTTCAACCAATAATATCACGGGAAATGAGAAATGAGTACTCGTTCATAAAGTCCAAGTGCAACTGACGGTATTGTCGCTAGGGAACCAACGAGAAAGGAGAATTTGGCTTGGAGAAGAAGAGGGCGTGGCTTACGGAATTTATTTTTTATTCATAATTTTTAATTTCTTAAGCCACGCCCTCTTTTCTCTAGAGGAGATATAATAAAATTGGCCAATCACAGCGCAGAATTGCGTTTATAATGTAATACTATAACATCGATCAAACAATGTAAAATGACTTCTGATGCTGTAATTACCTTAAATAAAAGTAATTATTAAAAACCGTCTTTTTCGACAAAATTGTTAATTTTTTCAAAGGATACACAATGATTATATTTTTTTATATTCTCACTGACAAAAACCAAATATGTTACAAAAAAAGTAATTTCATCTGCAAATCCCAAGCTTATCGACAGTAACATTTAACCTCTCGAACAAGTTCGCAAGTCCCGAGAACCGGCGGGCTGCTGGTGAATTATTCATCAAGCAGATAAATAAAATGATCCCGCAATCAGCCAGTCTGGAACATTTAATTGAATTGTGATGTCCAACATGGTGGTGAAGGGTTGAGCGTGTGAAAAGTTGTCTAAGCCGACAGAGGCCGACACCGAGTCGCACCCAAACACTGTAAGCTCGCTTTTGAAAACAAACTACTTAAATGAAAGCTACTGACAGATCGAGCTTTTTGTTTCATTTTAGGGACTTCTATACGAAGTTTCGAAATTACTTTGCTTATACAAAAGTTTTCCTAATCGAGTGATGCAGACTCTCGTGGGATTACGGAGAATATACTTTGCGCTCATAGAACAAGTTTTGCGTTTGTATGGAGCATTCAAGATTGAAGGTTTTGTTCATTTTGGAAAAATTGTAACAAGGACTTGTGGTGCAGATGCCAATAGGATAACCAATATAGGTTAGATTATCATCCTAATATAATAGCCTCATATTTGCAGCGTTCCTTCCTACCAAATAACACCTGCAGTGTTGTGTTACCAATATTAGTATTAGTGAGGGTTATAAAGGACGAGAGAAAGAAGAAGAAAGAGAAAGAGAAGAGAGAAATGTCCAAACAAAGTTAAAACAGCATTTTAAGTTGGATTTGAGAAGATCGTGACTAATTTTGTATACAATTTCAAATTCTTGCTTTATAAACCTTACTAATAGTGAACTATTGGCGTCAAATGGCACAGGTCAAAATGTTTTTTAAGTTTAAATATCTAAACAAAAAAAAAACAAAGCTATGCACTTTACGCTAAGCTACTGACGTTTATCCTTAAAGTTTTAAATAGTCTAAAATCCGTGAATACGTTACTGAAACCGCGAGAAAGGTTGAAACCTGGTTTGTTCATCCAAGGTTGAAACCGAAAAAAAACCAACAAACTCTCACTTTTATATATGTAGGAATGAGAATTGAGACTTTTTAGGGTTCCATACCTGAAAGATGTCAGACGGTACTGTATTACTAAGCCTCCGCTGTTTTTCCGTCCGTCTTCTACAGCTTCAGCCGTTATAGGCCATATTACTTTACAAATTGACCGACGAGAAAAATTAAATGATACATTAAATGCCATATACGTCTTGTGTCCTTCTAAGTTAAGGAACCCTAATAATATGGACTACAAATTATTTTTCTCATACGTAGGTTTTCATAACGATATTTCAGTAACTTTATTAGGAGTATTTTTAGGCACCTTTTCTGTATTTTATGAAGGTAAAGTTACATCCGTGTACCAACAATTTTTGTTTCACACAAAAAGTATTCGAAGCGGGTAAAAGCATGAGTTTTTGTTTTAATTTAGGTGCTTTATAGTCATAACAATAAACAACTAAATAACTTATACTTCTACGTAAGACCTATTCGTCTTTATAAACCTACGTTACGTACATTGTTATTTTAGGTCGAGAAATGAATAACTGAGAATACAAGGTAACCAGAAAATAAAGAAGCCCTGCTAAGCTCTTGTTGCCTGGTACTTAAGTCGAATATTAATTCATTCATAGTCACCCTATTTTGGCGACTTATAATGAAGAAAACCTTTCGTGTAAATTATTCTACATTCAATTAGAAACTGTATTCTCAGGGTGGAAATTGGAAGGATTAGAAGGGTTAAGGAATAATAATGCCTTGTATTTTGTCTTCATCTTGGAGCACAAAGACAGTTTTGGACAAAGAACTATTAATTTAAAACAAAGACCATTGCTTTGTCTGCTACTTGACCAATGAACGGAAGGTTGTTCTTTGACAATTTAGTCTTGGACTATAATATAAAATCTAAATTACTCTTATAGGTTTTGAAGGAACCCCAAAGAATCTATTTCTGTAATTTTTTTCTCTCGTACGAACAAAATCCTATTTACGATTTTATCTTAAAAATATATTGTTCCTATATATATTATATTACAGGTAATCGCGTATCGAACAGCCGAAATATTAAGATCAAAGATTGAAATATGACAAACCTATTTTTTTTTTTTCAAGTTTATTTTATCACAATACCACGGTTTAATATGGGTTTGAAAAGAGACAAGTTGGGAGAACACCGCCTTAAGCGAACACACAGATTTTGAAGCCTCAAGTTTATTTAAAATTCTTCAGTGTCTAGGTAACAAGAATAAAATGTCTTTTCTGATTTTTCAATATATACAACATAAACTATTGAGATATCAAAGTACTAAGGTATTAGTATAGATATACCACAAAAATTGTTTCATACAAATGATCCTAACGAACAAATCCCTAACTTAGTGTGAGAAATCCCCGCGCTACTAAGAAGGATGGCTATACTCATTCAGAAAAATGGCCTTCTCAGGTGACAGGTTTATCATGCGAGCATTCGCTGAATAATGGCCGCCGTCCAGGATGTGATGGTGAGGAGATGTCACGTGACAGTCAAGCGTGACTCCTGG
Source organism: Ypsolopha sequella (assembly GCA_934047225.1). NCBI lineage: Eukaryota > Metazoa > Arthropoda > Insecta > Lepidoptera > Ypsolophidae > Ypsolopha > Ypsolopha sequella. The sequence continues at coordinate 16,305,638 of OW203985.1, forward strand.
GGCCGGGTAGACTTTACTTACTTGGAGAACAGCCGAGACAGCCCTAGGTTTCTTGTATGTGTAATTTTGAATAGTGCTCCTTTCGTTTTATTGCTTGTACGTTGCGTACGTTTTAGAGTGCATAAAACCTAATTACACTGAATCTAAGGTTCATGTAACCTGTAAGGTCTATGTATACAACAATCGGATAAAAAAACGAACTTGTCTATGGTAAATCGTAAAAAAATACATTAAACTATAATATCATATCAATCTCTATCGCTACAGAGTAATACCCTTTTTGGAAAAAAAGCGCCGATTATGTTGGCGGTGTAACCAAGCGGAACAAAAAAATAAAATAAAAACTATAGCCAAGAAGTTTATAATCAGGAGGGAAATACTTAGTCTGTCGAACTAGCTTTATCAACCGTAAAAATCCGTTTTATCTGTCGAACTCCATAAACTTTTAGCTCGAGTTTTAGAAATCTTGCTTTGTTTGTGAAGTGCTAAGCTCTATTGAAAGCCGCACGCCAAAATAAACTGCCTTAATTTGTATCTCATGAAAATTTTTTCTATTCGACAATATCGCTGTCTCTTACTCTTTAAAGGTTAAGAAGGTGATGGTCAAATTTTCTGGTGTGGTCGTGTTATAGAAAGTTAGCGCTCCTGACTATAGCACTATACTGGGTGTTAATATGATGTTGCGGAAGCCAGAAACTGGTGATATTACTCGTCCATACTTTAGGGGCCAACCTTTGAATCGTGAAAAAAAATCAGCTGTTCCATAGAAAAGTGACATAGCTACCCGACCAAAATTTATGGAACAACTGTTAATTTTTTTTCGATTTCTCAATTATTTTTTACGAAAAGTTTTTCGTATAGACTAGTACTCTTTCCAGTTTCCGGCTTCCGCAACTTCATATTTACACCTTGTTTAACATAGAAACACGAAGAAGGTCGCATATTTTAAATTGATGGGTAAGGTTTGCGATGATAAAAAAAATAAAAAATAAACAACATCTGCCATCAACTTCTATTTCTATTTATAAATCGTTCATTAGGAGTATTAAAATTGGTATTCAAAATAGAATTAAATGTAGTCTTGTTATTATAAGTATTATTATTATTATTATTATATATATTAAATATTGCAATTGCAACTGATGGCCGGCCCAGTGGTATATTGCTGTGTTATTTGTATAAATTTATAATTGAATATTGTATAATAATAATAATAATATTCAAAATAGAACGTGATTATTTTAAATACAAGCTTAAATTCCAAACAATGCCCCACAAATTTATATAGCAGTAAGCGTGTTACAATACAGCCTAACCATAATATCTGTGGACCAGTGGTTACCCCATAACTTTACAAAAGAGAAGGCGTCAAGTCTATACATATTTTGTTCGGATTCGTACGTAACGCCAGATTTACGGGGCGCCCAGGCGCCGAGTGCGTGCTTTAATAAAAAAAATCACAAAGGTAATTCTGGGGACAAGTTATTACGGGACAGGACGTATTTATGTTACTGCCACATTTTCGGTGAAAATTACGCATTCCCGTTGTAGTCTTTGCCAAAGTAACGTGTTTTTGGTAGGAAATAACATATACAACGTGTAACAGAAAGGTGTAACCATATTTGAAGAGCTTATTCAGTCAATGGTATAGAACTACTTTTACTATAGAAAAAAACCTGTATCTCGAAAAAAAAAAAACGACTGTGTCATAGAAAAATGCAATGCCGCTCGGCCGAAATGTATGGAAGGGCAGATTTTTTTTTTAGATTTCAGGGTTGGCTCCATAGTAAAAGTTGTTCTATACCATGGTCTGAATAAGCTCTTCAAATATGGTTACACCTTTCTGTTACACGTTGTATATATACAAAGTGTAACGGGAAGGTGTAACCATATTTGAAGAGCTTATTCAGTCAATGGTTTAGAACAACTTTTACTATGGAACAAATCCCGTATATCGAAAAAAAAAATATCTTCATAGGAAAATGCAATGCCGCTCGGCCGAAATGTATGGAAGGGCAGATTTTTTTTTTGAGATTTCAGGGTTGACTCCATAGTAAAAGTTGTTCTATACCATTAACTGAATACGCTCTTCAAACATGGTTACACCTTTCTGTTACACGTTGTACAGTTATATTGAAACTTTTGTATTCGCCTTTTTCAATAATTTTTTTTTTAGGAGCGGTATTTTATGGAGTATCGATTGCTTTCAAATATATCGTGATTGACTAAAAATGATGACATAAATTAATGGCTAATCACGATACATTTGAAAGCGATTTGTTAAAAGTTAGACAATAACTGGGCAGGTCTGTCCGTCCGTATTATAAAGTTCTAATTTCTTAACCATGTGACATAATAAACTAAAATTAAGTATATTTATTGTATAGAATTTCGGAGACAACAGGCAGATCTAAGTATTTGAAATAACTATTTGGATGGTGAAAAAAGTGAGCCCAAAAGGCAATAAAAATATGTTTGCCTAACCTATGTTCACAGGGAATTTGAAAATAACCTGTCGGTTGATATGTATGTAAAATTTAAAAAAAAATTGATAAATTGCAATTAAAATTTAATCATATTATATAAACAAACCGGCTAAGTGCAAATTAATACAATGCGGATAAGGAACGCTAAAATCATTATAGTACATAATATAGATTGGCATCTATACTACAACACCAAAATAAATAAATAAATAAATTCTTTATTTACCAGACAAAAGTCCAAAATTACAATTAAATTATAAGTTAAGATTAGAGGAATAACATTCAATTAAATAATATAAGATTAGATTAGATTTAAACACGAACAAAAACACGATCAAAAAACACGAACAACAATTATTTTTTACAAATTAAGAAGCAAAGCTTGTGTGGTACTTTCGCCATAGTTTATGGAGCGGGCTTGCTTGCCATTCTCTCACTGCACCAATAATAGCGTTCTTAGATGCACATATCAAAGCGCGCGTCCCCGCAGACGCTCGTACAGAATGTGAGGAACAGCTGCTTCTTCACTTCTTTGGTGCATCGTTGGAAGCGTCTCGCAAGCATATTGGCTCGCACTGTTATCGCTCGTCGTTGGCGTTCGATGTCTGCTTCGTCGGACAGTCTGGTATTAATGATGTGGCCAAGATAGCGTACTTCATCTACTTGCCTCAAAATGTTACCATTTAATCTAAGAGTTAGATACCAAAGCGACAAAAAGAAGGCGCTAAAATAGTCGTGCATGATAAACAATTTGGCAGCCCGTGATTAAGGAACCCTAATATTTATTATTTTGTTGTTTTACTTTAGGGTATATAATATACTACAGTCTGACCAAGATAGAGATTAATTATATACAAGGTGACTTTTTGATCATCGTCCAAATTCATACTGGTGACTTGGTAAGTGATCAGTATCATGTATCAATAACAATTTTGTTGAATTTCGTAAAATGAAATTTCGACTCCCCATAGTGATTCACTCGGGACTGGAACTGAATTTATATGGGAAGCCGAAATTTCAGTATACGAATTTCACAAAAATTGTTAGTGATCCAAGATACTGATCACTTATCAAGCCTCCAGTATGAATTTGGAAGATGATCAAAAAGTCACCTTGTATATACTGTTTTTAAGATAGAGCTGAAACAAATAACGTGATTAAACAGAAAAAATTAGGTTCTAACAAACCCTTTGGGTCTAATTTTTTTTGTTCTGTTATTTGCCATGTAGCATGTATTCTGTGAAAATTTCGAGTGGCTACCTACTATGGCTGAAGCTATACAGACACTTGTGCTCGTGACCGACAGAAAGATGGATCCCTCAAAAGCAACGATTTATAAAAATACTGTAAAATTCAAAATTCAAAAAGTTCATTTTGCAAAGTAGGTATTTATAATACACGTTTCACAAGTCAAATTTTAATCTTATAAAAATATATGTAATAAAATAATAAATGTACGTGAACTACTTAGATTAACGGTGTTACTACAAAACGGTGTTTAACTATAGACAGTGTTTAAATCTGTCGTTGTCACCTTTTATTTCATATTGTAAAAGAGTGACAGCAACAGATTTAAACACTGTCTAAAGTTAAACACCGTTTTGTAGTTACACCGTAAATGTTTATTTAATTTATGTAGCAATATATATACGATTAAAATGAAAGGTAAAATATTATTATTATTATTGGTGAAATCCAATCAACCGCCCGAACCCATACCGGAGACCCGGCCAGGGACCAGGAACAAGGTTCAATGATCACCAACCGAGCCCTCAGCACGAATCCAGGCGGCCGACCAAATCCCATCCTATATACTACATAGTAATAGGTTACATATATAAATACATGCCTACCTCCACCCATTCGATTAGTCTTCGATTCGATTAGTAAAATATGTAAGTCCCCATTTAATTTATAAAATATTAAAAATAATAATAAATCTAAAGCTTACTGGTTTTCTTCCTACCGAATGCTAATGACTGTTTCACAATTTTTGTGACACTTTCAATAGAAAATGAATTTCTATCCTAATGAACTTTATGGGCCTGAATCGGACGGAAAAATAAAGGAGCGCGGAAAAATTATTACATCTTTCCTTTAATTTTTCTTTAAAGGGCTTTTTATTTAGTTTATTCTGGTTTCTTTTCTCTCATCAGACCTTATTCTGAGGAACAAATAATTTATTATTAATTTTAAGGGGATGAAAGACTTTATTTCGAAGATTATTCTCCTTTTATTTATGACTTTATTTGGCGCATAGAAAACGTTAAATGGAAACAAACGCATATCTGCAAATGCAATTTGGCAACCATAATATAATAAGCTAGATCTCAATTAACTTGATTTTACCTATAATATCATTTTATGTAATAAAAATATGATCTGAGAAACACTTTTTCATTGTTTAGATTCATTAGATTCATTAGATTCATTAGAAATACATTGTTCTAAATTTTGAAACTTCAGAGCTCTACATTTTTCCTATTTTCACACGGTGTATTTGAACTGCGAAAAGCTTTTATTCCGATAAGAACTAGAGAATCTGTAACAGTTACATGATTACATTGAGAGTGGAAATACGAAGAGTAGAATTCACTCACAACGTCCATTTTAAAAGTAAACGAAATATGCATTTTAATAGGATGCAGTATAGTAAGTTTTATATAATTCCAATAATGGAGTTCCAAGCGTTGCTAACTTCAGCAGCAAAGCGTAGCAAGTAACAATTTCTACGTAGTTTATGCACTTAAGTTTTTGTTTGAAGGTGGCTTATTCTTGAAACTTCTCACGATGTAATAAAATTTCCAGTGAAAGTGTGCGTCGAACATTTTCCGAGTTACTCGTACACAACAGTTGGCGTTATACATTGGAATAAAGTTTGCTCCGGTGGAACGGACACGGAGAGGTAGATGACAAAGATAGAAAGAGAGAGATAGACAGAGGCATAGACGAATTTAAGAGGCGCAATTAAGAGGCAGGTAGCCAACGACCTTGAGTCGACCAGTTTAGGTACGAAAATCGACAGAAACTATATTCAAAAACCTTTTTTAAAGGTACATTAAAAGCTTATTATTTACGATAAATAACAATTAGCAAAACCCTTAACAATAAAGTTTTTTTTTCATATCAGTGCGCTTTTTTTTTGATTAGCTTAATATTTTTGTTGGCTTTTTGGCCTTTAGAACTTTGCCTAAGGAGGACGGGGATAGAGAGAACAGCCTCATTTAAAAGCTTTTAATTTTTAAAAGTTTATGAAAGGTTTTAAACTCTATGAGTCTTTGTATTTTTTTTACAGTTTTTATTTTTAGGGTTCCGTAGTACCTGAAAGGTACAAAAGGAACCTTTACCTATGGTGAGACTCCGTTCTCCGTCCATCCGTCCGTATGTCACAGCCTCATAACTTTAGCACCGTTAAAGATAAAGACATAAAAATTGCATTAGATTGTTCACAAATTGCGGTGTTAAAAAATTAATAATTTGAATTTGTTCAAAATATTTCCAATATGGGTATCAAATTGAAGATATCAAAAAGTTGATTGTAAAAATATACTTTTACTATATTTACTAGCACAAAAATATGTATGTCCTCCCTTATGTCCGAAACTGGTAGACCGAAAAATATGAAAAAGATTTGGATTATAAATCATAACTGGCCAATTACAGGAAAACTTTAGCACTTTAAAAAAAGTTGAGCACAAATGAGAAATATAAAAAAGAAGTAAAATAAATAAAAAAAATATTTTATAAAAATAGTATATGGGTATCAAATTGTAGGTGTTAAAAAGTTGATTCTAAAAATATATGCTATAATTAATTGCTATAATTAATTAATTGCTTAATTAATTAATTTAATGGCTATAATATGCTATAATTAATTGCATCTATTTCGAAAAATCCTTAAAAATCCATAAAAAAATTAATGTCCCCTATTCCTCCTTATCTCCAAAACTGGTGGACCGAAAAATATGAAAAAAATCATGGTGATACATGTTTACGTAAAGATTACAGGAAAAATAAATCGGTTGAGAAATTCACGAAAAAGAATGACAAATTAAATTTATCATCTGTAATACGGAACCCTAGGTACGCGAGTCTGACTCGCACGACAGCGAGCACACTATGAACGTCGCTAGGTTTCCGGATAGCGCAAAATAGGAGAAAACAATACTTTTCACATGGACGCGATGGAAGGGAAAAAAAATAAGCAATACTTTCTGTGTATTTGAGTGCAATCATATTAGAAATAACATTTATTATATAAAAAAATAAATATAAAAATATAATAAAATTTGTAAAAACAAAAACTACAAACTAAAGTATAAAAACAGCTTGATAATATTTTCGTGCTGTTTCTTATACTCGACAAAAATTTTCAACTATATGGTTGTTCTTTATAATTTAAATAACACTATATATATATATTTGTCGTTAATTTTAAACTTACCGTTTATGAGAAATAACATTTTCAATAGGATTAATTTTGGGAACAGGTATCTTGTACATTTACATATCATCATTACATCACAATTTGTCAAAGTTCATGTATTTTTAAAGTATTATAATTTTATGGCATTCTTTTTTAAATTGAGAAAATTAATACCAATCAATTTAATTTAATGTAATAACATTTTTAATTATATCTGAATATTTCCCCTCAGACAAACAAAACTCAATCCATTAAAATTATAACTCTTTGTAAAAACGAAACTCTTGGCAAGTGGCCTCGCGACCTGAACGACACATCTTCATTAGCCGACGTTAATGCCTCCCCAGGGAAATGATGCTTGTTACTCCGTCCCCAGTGTGAGTACGGACCAACGATTTGTAAAGACTTCAACATGGCATTGGCAGTTCTTATTGCGCCGTCACTGCAATTAAAATCGTATTCAAATATTGAGCTTAAACTGCAGGCGACTGTACGCTCTCTCGCATTAACGCTATGCTACAGTACGATTCATTGTCAATCAAATGGATTCGCTGGCAAGAGATATCATGAATTATATTTGTAATTAACTTTTTATTGGGGGCACAACTGTGCCCCAAGACAAGCCGCGGGAAATAACTAGTACATACAATACGATATTTTATCAATCGAGTCCAATAGACAGATCCAAAACATAGAATTATGTTCTAAATATTATTTAGAATGCATTACAAACTAGAAAATATAAATCAGAAACAAATCCAAAGACAAGAATTTGAAAAAAATCCCCGGGCCAGGATTGGTAGCGCGCTTGTTTTGATAACTAGAGGTCGCAGGTTGGAATCCTAGCCCAGGGAATTTTTTCAAATTCTTGAGTTTGGATTTGTTTCTGATTGATATTTTCTAGTTTGTAATGCACTCTAAATAATATTTAGAGTATTCATAGCGATGGATTTCGCAAAATAAACATAATCTTAGAATTATGTTATTTACCATTTTACATTTCAAACATCACTATGCTAAGTAAGACCGATCGTTAGATAAACTGGAAGTGCTACAAAGCAAATAAAAGTTGAGAAAAAGGCCGGTCATAACAAAAGTCATAAAAATAACTGAAAACTCGACTGTCTTTATGCAAAGTCCGACGACAGTATAAAATCTGTCTGTATTCATGAATGGCTTTGAATTCTGAGCGCTATCTCTGTGCCAAGACATAATCTGTTATGGTGACGTTGTATGGAGAGGCTTGCTTGTGCCAACTACGTATCCGGATTGAAAGAATCTAGACATTTAGCTCCGTAATAAGCCTTTTTGGAATGAGGTTGACTCTGCCTTCTTTGTGTTTCTGATGATAAGTTAGTTTTATTGTTACGGCTCACAAAATCTCTTAAGGCTGCGCCGAGCGTAGAACGGTTAGACACCTCGCTTGTTCTCTCGTGGTCGTTTTTTATCGTGGTCCAATTGATTGAATTTAATAGAAAAAATCATATTTAATTTACCAGACAAAATTTAAAAAATGTGAAACGGTCCAATTGTGTTTTATAACGTTTGTGATTGTCTTGAATTGCGGTTGAGACAAAATTCAACAGTTAAGTTATTGAAATGACCAAAACCCCAATACCTTTTTTTGATTTTAGGGCTACTTTAGATAGATTTGTTTCTTATACCATAAGTTGTTTTTAATATTCGCTGCGGCGGAAGTGTAGATACATTCGCTGTGATAATAAATATATATTTCATTTATTTATCATTGAAATATTATTCAAAAAATCAATTTAACAGTGACTGTCGTTTAAGATTATTTTGCTCGGCACCCTCTTAAAAGTGACCCTAAATAAAAATGCGGTATTTGGCAGCAAACATATTATGTACTTGAGAATACTTACTTACTCAGAAGATTTCCCCTGCGATCTTCATGTTACTCATATTAGAGAAAGGTACGCAAATTCTAGAAAATCTTTTCTATTTTTTGCTAGAAACAGTCAAGAAGCAATCTTACTGAAAAATAGCACAAGCTGCAGGGACGCTGGTGTTACACATAAATTATTCCTAGGCAGATAAATTCGCGTTGTTAAACACACATCTAACTGCCCTAAATAACATCTCGGATACAATCCCATACCAACACCTGGCCGAAACTATAAATAAGGGCAATAAATACCTCCGGGCCCTACAAGACCCAGCTTATTGCCTTCGCACGGCTACGACAATTAAATCAAGTTCTAATGGTACGTTAAATGGTTATAGTTAGTACAAGCTGTGTGACCTGAAGCATATCCGGTTTCATGGCCCTTTACATGGAATACTAAATCATTCCGAAAGTTGTCCGTATACGTTCTAGTTAAGTGTGAAAGACGCCTTAACTAGTTCCAGGTGTAGCTGTGAGCAGACCGCGTATAATTGAGGTAATAAATCCCAGAGCGGGACGACTTGTGCCCCTGGTCCCCCCCCCGGTCCCGATTCCCCCCTACCGCCGCGCCGCGAGACCCGGCGAGACGCGACAATTAAATAACGCTGAATCATTGCATTGAACTAATTAAAACCATGTTTTTCTAGCCCCGACGTGAGGTGTTTGGAATTCGGGAGATATACTGGAGAAAGTAAAAGCTAGATATGTTCTAAGTGATGAAATGAAACAATCTTAAGATTTATAAAAATACATAATGACTTTAAACGTAACCCCAATAATTCGGATCTATTTATAAACATGTGTGGATGAAATAAAATAAACTTTTAACAAAAAAATAGCAACCGACTTCAATAGTAACAGCAGTCATTCACTAAAAAGTTAATAATAATTCTATAAAGACTGATGGTACCGAAGCAACACTTTTGCCGACTTCTTTCTTCCTGAAACAATATGTTATCTAGAAGTCGGCGCTCTTATATTGGTTTTTATATTGCTATATCGTAGGAAATACGCCGACTTCTAGATAACATATTGTGTCAGGAAGAAAGAAGTCAGCAAAAGTGTTGCTTCGGTACCATCAGTCTTTATAGAATTATTATTAACTTTTTAGTGAATGACTGCTTGTTACTATTGGAGTCGGTTGCTATTTTTTTGTTAAAAGTTTATTTTATTTCACATTTTTTTGTGTTGCTGGGTTAAATTGTGAAGTATGGGTAGTTCTTGCAAACGTGGTGTTAATATGAAACGAAGTTCAAGTGAGTATAAGTAGTTATGTTTGAGTAGCTTCCTGCTATCAGCACCCTAACACAACATGATAACCGCAATCTCAAGTTATGTGCTGTCATTCGTTGAAGAGTTCCACGGTGATGAAGCCAAGATCGAAGGTCAGGTGGGTATTCTGATAATCTGCAAGTATTACCCTTGAATTAGCACCCTAACGCAGTGATTGCCGCAATCTCGAGTTATGTGCTCTGATCCGTTGAGGAGTTCTATGGTGAATATGGTGATGAAGCCAGGATCGAAGGTCAGGTGGAAGAATGTCGATTTTCAAGTAATACCTTGTAATCAGCACCCAGGTACAAAACGATTACCTCAATTTCGAGAGGTATGCTGTCATTTTCTGAGGAGTTCCACTGCTTATCTCTGAAGACCTTCATCAGATCATGACCAAACACAAAATGGGACCTATCTGAAAGTACACTCTTTCAAACAAAAAAAGAATTGTTCAAATCGGTTCAGAAATGACGGAGTTATGGAGTAACAACGCCCAAAAAAAAAAAAAACATACAGTCTAATTGAGAACCGCCTCCTTTTTGAAGTCGGTTAAAAACAATTAAAATTAGTATTTACGAATTGCGTAAGTGCCTATTTTTGAAAATATAGTAATGTTTCCTTTTAGTAAAATTTGCCATCATCACCCACAGCCTATTTATTATTCCACACATTCGGGAGGTACATTTATTTCAAAACAATGTGAAAGAAAAAGCTGAAACATTATTTTGTATAATTGCATACAGCCAGTTTTCCCTTCAGTTATTGTCCTAATCATGTCGTCAAATTTCAATTTGTCTGTTCCCGTGTATGTTACCTACATTTTGGGAGGGAATACACCCCAACTACCCCCCCCCCCCCCCTTGGATACGTGCTGGTCCACACTGTGTGTGAAACTATCAGCAATGATAATTTTAATATTGCCTATTTATTATATTCATAATATCTACATCGTATAGACATTATCGTATACATAAATATTACCTTTAATTAAAAATTTCAGCTTTTAATTCAGTTGATTAATTTAATAAATATAAGCGAGTTCAAAATATAAACTTTTGTGTTGTATTTTTCATGTTTTTTATTTTTTTGATTGTTTAATTATAAAAGACGCGTAATAAATAAACATTCATTCTCATTCCCAGTTAAAAAGTGTAAAGTCTTAATACAGATACAGATAAACGAAGTACAGTATTACACTCACATAAATATTATAAAACCATATATATCTTTACATACTATATTATTTATTTCTTAATTAAATATACAAAATTAAAAGTTCAGCACGTCGCTCTTTCACAGTTACGGCAGAATGATCAGTGCTGCATTGTGAATCTTTGCAGCAAATACTGAGTCGGAGCCTTTTTACTATTGTAATATGTCCATAATTAAGTATCTGTCTCATTATTGTTATTGTTAAAACTTGTTCCGTGTCTTTTAATGTTAATGTAAATATTTAATTGTGTTGAATCTGAATTGTGTACGTATTGTAATAAGTAGTGAATAAATGTTTTATCTATCTATCTATCTAAGTGAAGATGGTTATATTTAGCTTTTATAAGTTAAGAGTTCGAATAAACGGTTTTGTTTTGTACTTTAGAAATTGTAGGCAGAATAAGCTGTTCGGTAATTTTATAGTTCCCCTGAGACCATCTCGCCCATTTGAACCCTTTTTTGCGAAAAAGGTAAGATAGAGAATACTCACAAAATGATTAAATAAATGCCTTTTACCTTAGATTTTTCGACGGTATACATATCTACATAATATTGCATGTTATTATGTTGTTTTCTTTTTACTAGTAAAAACTAGATTTGTATTTTATTGTATCTTAATTTATACATTACGCAACAATGTTTCAGAATGCTAAATTAAGTATTAAGAATTCAACCAGCCCCCCTATTTTGTATCTTAAGTTGCCAACTGGACAGGGTGCCTATCGTCAAAAACATAGATAAAAACTAAACTTTCAAAGTTGCTTTTAGTGGGTATTGAACTATTTACGAACTGTGTCGTCACTTCAAGTGCTAACATGTCCTTAGACAATCGGAATTCGATAGTATATCTATGTTTTTGATGATAGACACCCAATCCAGAAGGCAACTAGAGATACATAATAGGCCCGCAGCTTGATTGTTGTGATTTTCTACCCTTAGTTGAACCTAAATTTACCATTAAAACCTTCTATGCCCGGTTTACGTTTTGGTTACGCTATACTAATGTATATCAAGGGTGATAACATAAAATTAAAACTTAATTAAAAAATGAAAAATGTTTTTAATATATTGTGTACATCCAAATGCCATTCATAACAAACCCGAAACCTCAATTAATTCAAAAGAAAAATAAAAGAGCACTATCTTTGACAACCTATCCTATATATATTATGTATACAGGGTGGAAAAAATGTAAGGGCCCTGGAGGGGAACTACCTTAAATCCTTTAGTTAGCTCATTTTACTGAAAGGAAACATTCCTTTATTTTTTAAAAGAAACAAAACTGCATTCAAAGATCTTCTAAAATTTGCTTGTCTCACCCGGGAACTGAACCAACTAAAAATTGAAAAAATAAACCCTCGCTGCGCTGTTTTATTATACGAATCGGTAGGATTATTGTTCAGGATAAAATTTGTCTAATAAACATTTAGTCTTACACTCATCTGTTGTACGAGATACCCATGAAATTGAATATTTATTACAAGTTCTTTATTAACAAATATTAGTACTGTTCACTTGTAAAGTAATAATGATATGCCATTATTACACAATGACTGATTTAAAAAACGTTGAAAGTTATCGTTCGAACTTCAAATTTTTTGCTCCGAGTTGCAAAAAAAATACGTTCCCTTTTTAAACTTCTCGTCAGTACGCCTACTGCAAGAAGGAATTGTGCTGTGCATAGATTTATTATTACCATTTAACGATTTTCTTATTGAAGTCTTCAACAAGGTACATAAGATAAATAACATTAGCAACCTTGTACTTCATACGATGTCTTTGGATGTAAGAGAGATAAGAAAATTATAACGTGTCATTTACTTGTTACAAGTGAACAGTACTAGGTATTGTTAATAAAGAACTTGTAATAAATATTTAATTTCATGGGTATCTCGTACAACAGATGAGTGTAAGACCAAATGTGTATTAGACAAATTTTATCCTGAACAATCATCCTACCGATTCGTATAATAAAATAGCGAGGGTTTATTTTTTTAATTTTTAGTTGGTTCGATTCCCGGGTGAGACAAGAGAATTTCAGAATATCTTTGAATGCAGTTTTGTTTCTTTAAAAAAATAAAGGAATGTTTCCTTTCAGCAAAATGAGCTAACTAAAGGATTTAAGGTAGTTCTCCCCCAGGGCCCTTATATTTTTTCCACCCTGTATATTAGGTATAAGTATAACTATGTATTTATTAACTGAATCTGTACTAAGTTTATATGGTTTTATTGCGAAATCCGTTGCTTTGAATACTCTAATTATTATTAGAGTGCATTACAAACTTGCAATCAATCAGAAACAAATTTAAACTCACAAATATGAAAAAATTCCTTGGGTCAGGATTTGAACCTGTGACCTCCTGCTTACATGACAGGCCTGTCTTTTGTTTCTGATTGACTGCAAGTTTGTAATGCACTCTAATAATAATTTGAATATGTATTTTTTCCTTTATTTACACTATTTAGGCATTTGCATGTAAATTTGATGTAGTTTATTATTTATTTTGAACATGTACGTATATTAAGTTAAGTGCTTCTATTAATCTAGTTTCCATATAAATATTATCGTGCACAATATTAATTACGTCTAACATCAAATACTTCTATCTATCACCCTTGGAATGCTGGAAGAAATCTCTTTATTGAGATGAGCACGCCTTTGTACATAACTTTTACCATGTTTTTTATCATTAAGTTTTCTGTGTACATCAAGAATAAATATAAATAATAATCCATTAGAAGCCTTAATACCTTTAAATGCTGAATAACACTGAAAATCAGATCCAATTGATTTTCCAGAGGTAACTAAACATAGATTCGTCAGTACAGGCTCCGGCATCGATCCCTGAGGTGGCTCCCGTGACAGATTTATAGGGTGTCTAGGGAAACCTTTATGTCTCTTAATTCAATTCTGAATCGAGACGGCTCTGGCGGGATCCTGTGACGTCACTAGAATCCCGGTCTCCCATTTCGAATGCATTAACGTTTTATAGTGTCACTGTCATTGACTTTCTTTACCAGTGAAATTAGAATAGTCTGCGGAACCGCAATTTTAGATTCCTTCGTATTGTTCGTTTTTTTAGGGTTCCGTAGTACCTAAAAGGTACAAAAGGAACCTTTATGGTGAGATTCCATTGTCCGTCCGTCCGTATGTCTCAGCCTCATAACTTTAGCACCGTTAAAGATAAAGACATGAAATTTGGCACAAAAATACCATGAATAATTTGCCCACATATCACAGTGTAAAAAAATATGAAAAATTTGAAATTTTTCAAAAGATTTCCAAAGCAAAAGTGAGAAATATAAAAAGTATTATCCTAAAAATACAATATGGGTATCAAATTGTAGGTATTAAAAAGTTTATTGTTAAAATTTAAACTTTTACTATATTTACTGGGACTGGTTTCGAGAAATATTCAAAAACCACAAAAATATGTATATCCCCCCCTTATCTCCGAAACTAATTGACCAAAAATTATTAAAAAAATGACAATTACAGACCATAACTGGCCAATTACAGGAAAACTATAGCAGTTTAAAAAAAGTTGAGCACAGATGAGAAATACAAAAAAAAAGTAAAATAAATGAAAAAAATATTTTATTATAATAAAATATGGGTATCAAATTGTAGGTATTAAGAAACTAATTGTAAAAATATATAATTTGGCTATATTTAATTGCATCTATTTCGAGAAAACCTTGAAAAACCATAAAAAAATGTATGTCCCCCCTTATCTCCAAAACTGGTAGACCGAAAAATGTAAAAAAATTATGGTAATATATGTTTACGTAAAGATTACAGGAAAAATAAAACGGTTGAGAAATTCACCAAAAAAAAATTACAAAATTAAATATATCGTCCACAATACGGAACTCTAGGTACGTGAATCTGATTCGCACTTGGCCGGTTTTTATTTCTTAGATTTTAGATGAAAATAAATAATTAATAATAATAATAATAATAAATGTCAAATGTATTATAGACCTATGCCGGGATATTTATAAATTCGCTTAATTTGTTGAATTATTATTATCTCTAAAATAATTGTTTAAGAATAGATAGTAGGCAAGATCGCTGGATAATATTTGACTGACCTTCTTTATTCTTACTCAAAATTAAATGTTCAAATTATACCTTTTTTCATTATTTTTTCAAACTTGTACGTCACTTCCGTTACAAAGTATTTAAGAGGATAGTTTTCGCAAAACTATAATTTATTCTTCCTGGTTTGAAGAATCTAGTAATACTATATAAAAAAGAAAAAATATGTATTTCTTTCGGAAATATAATACACACTCATATCGGAACAGAATCGTCAAACGTCATTCCAATATTGAGAAATAAAGTGCCAAAGATGGCTCTCAAAAAGCTTTCATGTCGAGGTATAAGTTTATTAAAGTAAAAACCCGTTCATATTATTTATGTACTAAATTCTGTATAAACTTTATTAAACTCTTAGGACAGATATTTCATAGCAACTTTGCTTTTTTTTAAATAATAAATGAAATTAATGAAAAAAGTTGTCATTTTGACTTTTTTCCAGAATCCGTCCCTCTCGCACTGCGGGTCTTTCCACACGAAGTAACAGGGTAGTATGCAAGCGGAATCTATACTCTTAACGATAGATAATTTTGCTTTCTGATTATAGATTATTAAGTTCTTTTGAAGTTCATTATTTGTTATTATTATTATTCATGATATGTTACTGCTTATTGGTCGGAATAATAAAAAAACATTAAATGACCTCGTAAACGAATGCGCTGCCATCGCTAACATTTATTAAGATATCTATAGCCACCATAGATTCCTACCTCTGTGATCGAGGAAACAGGTGACTTTCGAAGTATCTACTTAAATAATTTACACTTGTATCGCTGACATAGCCCGCTGCTTTTTATTATACCTTGACTCTTACAATCAATACTTATCGCCATGTCAAGCGTTATAAGATAGCACAGTGTAGTTGAGAGAAGATAATTTGCACCATTTCGAATTATCAGACTAACTTTGGATGACAATAGAACAATAGAGGTACGTCACGGCTCACGGTCACGATCATTCATAAACTGTAAACAGCTAATGTTGATACTTCTAATTATCTTAGAACTAAGATATTAGTAAGAAAAAGAGTTACTTATATAGCCAACACTTTTATTTACAACTATCCGGTTACAGTTACATGGTTATGTACGAAACACTAAAAGAATATTAAATTTTTAAAACATTCACTAATAGGTTTAGTTCAGGTGTGTTGAACTCACTAGAATGAACTCATTAGAATGTATCATACCTTTTAGTCCATGTACATTCTTTGTGAAAACATGTGTTCTGATTTAATGAACTTATTATAACACAATAGATAAGCCGTCTGACTCATCAGTGCAAATTATATTTTTGAACTATACCTACCAGTTTAACCCTGTGGGGACGTGGGGTCCGTAAATTCGAAAGGAGGAGCATATTTTTGTGGTGTTAACGACAGGCGATAGTGAAATAGTCCCTTTGATGTAGCGCGAAAGCTTCGGAGGAACCGGAAATGTCTAGGTATATAGCCTTTTTTCTTTTTACCCAAACATTACTCGCAGTATACTCGAGACTTAAAGTAATCCTGTAAATCCAAATTGAATTTTCTTTTAGTGTTTCGCGATTTTCATGAAACTTCCGCCATTGGATAATAGATATTGAAACTTTGTGCTACTGAAATTGGTATCGAAACATTCGAAACTGTTTAAATTGTCGCAACATCATTTATTTCTGGAAAATTGTGTGGAAATAGGGATGTTAATTCCATATTTATACTTCCATCACTTCCATATACTTTTGAGGGAAGACGGCAGTGGAGTCGGCAGCTCGTATGTTCGTAGATGGGAATCCAAAACGAGGTTTATAACTAGTGTCTGGACTGCAGCTGCATTATCCGTCTTCATAGTTGTGACAAAATGTACAGCATTTACATAAAGAGCCACAGCATTTTTTCAAGAGATTTATTTTGAAGGTAAACATTGATATGTTTATGATGAGATGATGGTTACTCTTCTCCCCAGAATCACGCACCTGAAAAATGATTCTCATGTGTTTGAAATAGAATGAAATATCAATATTTTTTACTAGAGATCTAATGAGAGCGAAAAATATCATTAATGATCATTAATGATGATAGAATATTCTATCCATCATTAGCATATGTTGTTCAAGATCACACAAGGTCACCTCGGCATCTTCCCTCCTATCACCTCTCAGGGGGTGAATCCGGGGAATTCACCGAGACGAGATATTATGATCTCAGTACTGAATTGTATTAAATTTCACACAAAAAATATATCCCGACAGAAACGGCAAACTGAATCACACAATAGTCCCTACTATGGCAGATATAACAGACATACTGATGGCAGAATTACCGCAGTCCTCGTCCTAGTGCAAAACAATCAAGATAACCACGAGTAACCGACACGTAAATCTCATAAACCTTGCACTTACGTTTTCGTATTTAAATACAAGTTTGATGCCCAAAAAACCTTAGGTCTCTGGTAAACCCGAATCGCATTTTCTTACAAAATTTGGTACCGCTTATTTGCATATGTAAATTATAAATATAAATGAGCGACTAACGATCAACGCTTAGACTAAACGGGTGAAGCTAGGACCATGAATTTTGGCCTGAAGGTTCCTCGCATGACGCAGAAATCTGCTAAGGATATCCCAACGGGATCATGAGAAAAGGGATATCCGCGAGCTACGCTGCTGCTGGGCGTCCACTAATAAGCAAGTGTATATATTTTTTCAATGCAGTTGCTCGTAAAGTTTTCTTTTTTGTGTAACAAAATTATGCGGAAACCGACTCTTTATTTCACGCGTGAAGTAAAACAGTACTGAAATCCTTTATTTCACGCGTGAAATAAAGTATTTTTTTTAAGTTTTTGACTCTGTGGTGCATGGTGCAAGTCATAAAATTTAAAAAATTACAAAGATGCAAGGAGGTTTTGCTGTCCAAAAACAACAATTATTTATAAGTATGCGCGCTCTAGCAATAATTGAATGATGATAAACACCATAACACATAAGATTCTTGATTATCTCATTTAAAAATACGTGTTTTGTTTCCGCAAACAAAAATATTTTTCACATTATTGGCTGTATGAAAAAACTGTATGAAACGCGCGCTCTGCAAAGAAAGCACGCCATTTTGTTGTAAATAGGCTTTGGTGAAATAAAATTACTTTCTTTATTATACTTATTTTTTGTTGTATTTCCTCGCAAAATGCATTGAAAAATGTTGTAAGATACTTGAGTGTAAAAGGTTTTTATCCGAATGCGTGCCAATGAAAACGCTGCGCTCGTGTTTTCAATTTGGCACTTATTCGTATAAAACCTTACTTTCCGCACGTGTGTCTTAAATAACTATTATTTTAATTTATTGTTCAAGGTCGCTGAATTGACCGTTTATCCCGGTTTACCCGGGTATCAGAACTATGTAGTGAGTGAGCTAGCACTCGCGGTAGTAGAGGGGCTTGCGTAACGTCGCGACGCGACGTTTAGTCCTCGTTCCGGTACAAAGCAGTCAGGATTACCCCGAGTGCCCGGAACGTAAATCACATACTCCTCCTAACCTGCAGTGACGTTTTCATATTATCAAGCCTCGGGTCTGGAAATACAAGGCAACGCTTAATAATGGGAAGGATCTTTTTAGGAAAAACCTGGTCGCCTGATAAATTCAAAACAGTTTTTCATACAAAGAAATAGTTTTCTGTAATGCTGTATAAATGTTATGCAAATAAATAACTAAATACAACTTTTTGCCGTATTTACCTGCGATATATTATTTGAAACAGACTGGTGAAGGTGACACCTGCCCAGCGTGTGTGAGTAAGTGGGCATTCCTTCCAATAGCACCACCAAGAGTGGCGCAATCTTGGAAAGACCTATTTCCAACAGTGGACGAAAACAGGCTGATGGATGGACGGATACTTATCCATGGTGACGTTTCTTGAGACAACTAAGCATACATGTATACCTATAAGTATACAGGATGGAACAAATTAAAGGGCCCTGGATGGGAACTACCTTAAATCCTCTAGTTAGCTCATTTTACTGAAAGGAAACATTCCTTTATTTTTTAAAAGACACAAACCTGCATTCAAAGATCTTCTACAATTTGCTTGTCTCACCCGGGAATCGAACCAACTTAAAATAAAAAAAATACACCTTCGCTATTTTATTATACGAATCAGTAGGATTATTGTTCAGAATAATATTTTTCTAATAAACATTTGGTCTTTGAAATAAAAAAAAGTGAAAACTAATATTAATTTTATTTTATCATCAATACGAAGAACACAAACATGAAACATTTTTTTAACGAATTAAGAATAGAAATGAATCCTGATAAGTTAAAGCAAAACAAAACAAAATTTGAAATTGGAACGAATACTTTTATCGATTCTAAAAATTTTGAAAGTTCGAATTTCAAATTAGCAAGCTTGTACTTCATACAATGTCTTTGGATGTTAGAGAAATAAGAAAATTATAACGTGTCATTTACTTGTTACAAGTGAACAGTACTAAGTATTGTTAATAAAGAACTTGTAATAAATATTCAATTTCATGGGTATCTCATACAACAGATGAGTGTAAGATCAAATGTTTATTAGACAAATTTTATCCTAAACAATAATCCCACCGATTCGTCTAATAAAGTAGCAAGGGTTTATTTTCTTAATTTTTAGTTGATTCGATTCCTGGGTGAGTTAAGCGAATTTTAGAAAATCTTTGAATGCAGTTTTATTTCTTTTAAAAAATAAAATAATGTTTCCTTTCAGTAAAATAAGCTAACTAAAGAATTTAAGGTAGCTCCCCTCCAGGGCCCTTGAATTTTTTCCAGCCTGTATATTTAAGCTCAAGCCTAAAAATCTCAGTGTTAGAAGTAAAAATTTGTGTCGCAAAAATGGTCTGTCGTCAGACCACAAATGTTTGACATTTGACAGCTGTTGAAGTTTGACATTTGCGAAACGTCGTCCAATTCCGAATATTTTTGGCTCGCTGATCACGGAAACGATTCAAGTTTTGTAACCAGTCACGCGAAATTCTGTGCCCGTGTCCCTTCAAACTCTAGTTTAGCTGTACAAATAAAAGTCTTCTTACATAAGCGGGTTAAGCGTTCGTTCGTCTATAAGGTAACAAAATTAATTACTTTCATGGATCACAGCAATTACGTTAGTCACTTAGGATTTTGGTGTAATCTAGTTACTTAATTATTGGATCACTTCGAGGTAATCCTAATATAATATGGCTACGTTAAGTAATTGCTTAGTTTTGAACACTTACCAAACTGCAGAAGTATATGAACGATAAAACTTGGGGTCTCATTTTTAACTTCAAGGTGACAAACCTTATTTTTTTATATTTCCACGCTGTAATAAACATAATTTTATGTCCAAGTGAATTAAGTCCACTTAATGAACTTTTGCCTATTTAAATATTGCCCCAGCTGTAGACGGTGTCTGCGAGCCATTTTTCCTGCGGATCCCTAATTGACACTGACGAAGGTACTTGAGGGCTTTGATTTTCCACATCGAAAGGAATCAGGGGAAAGGTTTGTATTTTCATGCGCTAAAAGACGTGGGAATTATTTATAAGGTTTCATGTTGCCCACTTTAACGCTCGTTATTATTTATAAATAAGCTATAATTATTCTTCAGTATATGTATATATATATATATATATACATATACTGAAGAATAATTATATATATATATGTATATATGCCCAGATGAAGGCAGTCTAAATCTGCTGAAACTGGTCGGCTTTCCCGATCATAACACGTATTGAGGTGAGCCGTTTTTATATAAATTATATATATATATATATATATATATATATATATATACTGAAGAATAATTATAGCTTATTTATAAATAATAACGAGCGTATAACGCAACATGAAAATAGGTATTATAATACCATAATATACTATACTATAATAGCATTTGACACAACTTTGATTTGATTAGATTTGATTCGAACTTTTACCTTGTTAGTCGCATCAATGTTGATAATAATGTAATATGAATGTTTGATATACTATAAATTTACATGTCATATAAAGAGATTATTAACATGTTTAAAAACATATTCTCGGTTCCTATACTTCTGTGTAGACTGGAGCATGCTGGAATAAGAGGTGTACCATTGACGCTTTTCTAGGATTATCTTACGAACCGCGGGCAGAGTGTTAAAATTGGTGAATATACGAGTGAGAAAGCCAAAATTACATTTGGTGTACCAAAGGGAAGCGTACTAGGCCCTACCCTTTTTCTAATATACATTAACCATCTTTGTGGCCTGGAGATCGACCATGGTAAAATTTTCTCCTATGCAGACGATACTGCTATCGTTTTCACTGGTGACACGTGGAATTCCGTCCATGAATACACAGAGATAGGGCTTACCAAAATTGCTGGATGGTTAAATTCAAACTTACTTACTTTAAACAGGTCTAAGACGAACTATATGCTTCAGTAAATACAATTAAACTCAACCGGAACTAAATTTTCAAATAAAAATTCACACATGTAGCTATCCGTATGTTAACTGTTCATGTACCTCGATTAACAAAGTAGTAAGCACAAAGTACCTGGGCATTATAGTTGACCAACGACTGTCTTGGCACCCTCACATTGAACTGGTGATGAACAGACTTAGAAAACTCATCTAGACTTTCAAGACGTTAAGACACGTTTCCACAAAGCTTCTTCTGAATCAAATTTACGTTTGTCTAGCTCAATCTGTGTTAACTTATTGTATTTCAGTATGGGGAGGGGCAACTAAAATCAAACTTTTAGAACTAGAGAGAGCTCAAAGATCCCTCCTAAAGGTTATGTACTATAACCCATATAGATTTTCCACTGAAAACCTTTATAATATTTGTGACCATCTTACAGTTAGGAAACTATACATTCTTCAGGTTATTTTAAAAAAGCACAAAAAATTTACATATAACCCTATAATCCTAAACAAACGTAGAAGGGAAGCTGTAGCTCCGGTAGTTTCTGTTAAATCTACTTTTGCTAGTAGACAGTTTGTCAAGCAGTCAGAATACCTATATAATAGTATAAATACAGAAATCAATATCTACCATCTTAATTACTTCGAATGTAAAAAAACCTTGACCAATTGGCTTAAGACCAAAAGCTACGATGAGACTGAATCTCTTCTAAAATAATTCAATTAAACTTAATTTTATATATATTTACCTATTTTTTCTTTTGTTAAATAATTGTTATAAAATATGTAAGTATTTCTAGTTTTACCCAAAATTTGATTACAAGCGGCCTTACAATGTAAAAACACACACCTTCACACCTTCACACTCTCATGCATTACACACAACACTCACAAACATACACATACTCATTCATCCTCCCTAGTAGCTTTTTATACTGATCCCAAGACTTCGGTCGTAGGGCTAGGGAATCTCAGTCACACCTATACACACCATCCCTCACTTATTCACATACATTAGTACCTAATCATATATTGTATTAATTAAGCTAATCATAAGTTTGCTGTCCACTATGGAAGAGCGGAGTCTCCTACTACAGGTATTATTTTACTTAAAAGGAGGCTCCAACAACCTGTAAATACCTATGATTGTGTAAAGAAATAAATAATTTTGTATTTGTATATTTATTTTCATAACTTTCATAAAGATGCTGGAAATTAGACTTAGCTCTGGCTCTGGTTGTGTAGATTTTATTAGCTATAATACCTATATACTGAAGCTACTGAAACGTGGACCAATTGGAGCTTGAGGTCGACTATACAAAATGATATTATCTTATCCAGCCAAATTCATACTGAAGTCTCGGTAAGTGCTCAGTATCGAGGTTCAATGACTGTTTTTGTAAAATTCAAACGTATACAAACGCAAGCCAAGCCCAGAGTAAATTATTATGAGAGAACAACATTTGTTTTGTGAAATTAGCAAAACGTTATCGATCCTTGATACTGTTCATTTACCAAGCCTCCAGTATGAATTGGTCTATGTAAATTAATATCACGTTATAATAACGTTTATAAGCCAAAACAAAACTAATACTAAAAAAAAACACCTAATTCCCAGGGTCTTAGCCGAGTTACGTATTTTTATATAACCCTGCGACATTTAGGTAAATCAATAGCAAAATCCCGTCTTATTCGGTTCAGTGGTTATCGAGTTATGAGGGTCAAACGTTGAGTTACACATTTCGTGGGTAAGTACAGTATTAAATATTGTTATTAAACGTAATAATAACATTTATTTAAATCTTATTAATCTTATATAAAAATTTGTTAACGTAAACAAGTTGATAGTATGTACGTCTGTACCCGAACTAGGTCCTAGATAGAGTACTAAATCGGTGTTTCAGGCTGGAGCGCCCATGCTAGTTTTTTAACTGTCAAGTATAGTGATTTAATATAAACTAAAGTAAATATGTGAGGAATGTTCCTCTCTATGTGTGTGCGTGGGTGTAGAGTGTATATGTCTGAAACTGAGAGCACAAAATAACCACTTACAGAATGTTTACTCCGCATTACTAGCGTACGACGATCTCGGAGATACTCGGGTGAATGCCAATACGAAATTCTGCCGAGATCATCATACGTACGCGTCTATGCATGTGTGCATCTGTTTTCGCTCCGTCGTCGTCGAGTCGGTCTTCTGGTAGTATCTATTTTGTGGTGAGAGGGTGTGTCCAATGTGTGTAAATGAAAGATAAAAAAATGTTAGGTTTAGAATAGCATAGAATAGAAATAGAATAATAATAACTTTTATAAGAAAGAAGATTTTTTGAATAGGTAGATTAAAATTAAAATATGCTTTGTAAATTGAATTTTGTTTATGTTTTAGATTATATTTAGATTAATTTAATAAACCTTCTGTTTCACTGTAATTTAGATTTTTAAGCCATTTATGCCCTGTTTCACCACTTCCAGACAAGTGATATCCAGAAGATAAGTTTAAAAATGGAACACATTTTGTATGCGTTATATGTCACATATAACTATCAGGCACTTATCTGGAAGTGGTGAAACAGGCCCTTAGTGACAGTAATTTTATTATTTTACTTTTTAGACCATTTCAGGCTCTTGGAATTATAATATTCTATCCAATCATATTTTTTTACAATTCTGCACTCAATTTAATAGTCTGAAATTCAAGAATTGTAATTTTCTTTATACACTCTCGAGAATTATTTTTACCTCTCTTGCCATTATTTTCGCTTTTTGAAGAGGATATGTTCAGGGCGCGTAGCATAAGGTTTAATCGCGTGTGACCCCAATAGTTGAATCACAAATGCAAGGTGCGTGACGTACTGTTTAATCGCAAAAACATCGTGTCACGCTCCTCGCACTTGTGATTTAACCAAGTTGCGTCGCACGCGATTAAACGTTATACTTCGGGTGCTCGTATGTTTAGCCAGGCTTTGACCTTTGCTGGCTTCGTAGCACAGTGTTTAATCGCGCGTGATGCCACTTAGTTGAATCACAGGTGCGAGGAGCGCGACACGATGTTTTTGCGATTAAACAGTACGCCACGCCCTCGCACTTGTGATTCAACTAGTGGCGTAGCGCGCGATTAAACACTATTCTACTGGTTGGTCGGCCGCTCCTTGGTCTTTTATCAACATCTCTTGGAAACTTTGGAATCTCTTGCAATATTTGGGCGTTATTAATAGCGGATTTAAAAATATTTATTATTTTGTTTATTCATTAATATTAAATCATTAGAAATAGGCTTTTACTCGATATATTTCGGCCCACGGTATGGGGCCGTCATCAGTCGAATGCAACAAAATATTGACAGAAAACTGTGATGCTGTTGTTGCTATTACTTGAAATTTTGAGTGGCCTAGTTTGTCGGTCGGTCGGTCGGTCGGTCTGGTTTATTCGTCCAAGGTCCAGGTCCATAATGAGCACCAAGTGAATATTTTATATATTTAAAAATATTTAATATTTAAAAACATTGAAATTAGTACCGGAACTTTGTAACATTTGCTTAAGGCTTCTACACAAATGTAAATGGCAACGACACGGTTCTCTTTCAGACCCTTCTCCGTGGTTCCTGTAAAGATTTACTGCGACAAATTTAACTTTTGATGACAGCAGGGGGGTTAAGTCATAAGTTCTCTTTATTGCACTGTGGAGCTAAATAGCAACTATTACAACTATGATTCGTACCAGTTCATACCCTTTCCGAAGAAAAACAATGAAAACCGCAACAAAATCAGAACTGTAGTTTTAAAGTTGAAATAAGCGTGTTCGCTTATTTGATTTAATTTTAATTTTTACTTTCATTTTAAAAGCTGCATCGAATATGTATTTTAGATGTATTAGGTTCACGATAAAGCTGTAAATAATGTTTTGAGTTTGTGTGCCCATACATTTACAAGGTAATGCATAAAATAACAAAATTTTGCCGGATAAGTCCAACTGACATTAAACTATGTTCGCAAAATGCCATAACGCACATTTATTTAATATCTTTAATTCAAAAATAAGAAGAACCATCTGATGGTGTGTCTTTCGTAGAGGATACAAATCGTTCCCCCTTAAGGGTCCCTTTCGCCAAACATGCTCTCGCGTTTGGACAATTTAGCATATTAAAACAAAATATTTTTAACAAATAAAATTTGTGTAGGTAGTTAAGGACTTGAACCACATTATAGTTTTTCAGATTTCACACAAGTATCACAAGCATCGGGAAAAAAATCGGAAAGATTACTAAAATCACGAAAAATGTAATTTAGCGTTGCAAACAGAAAAAAAAAATATTTTTTTTTGTTCCAAATTGAAATATATTTTTTTTACGTAAAGAGTTCAAAGTACTTTATCCGTATAAAATATTAATATTTTTTTCCTTTCGTTATTTAAAAAGAAATACACAAACTTCCAAATTCTTTTTGCGTAATTTTTCTGTACAGGAAAAATGTAGAATGTTTGAGTATTTCTTTTAAAATAACGAAAGGAAATAAAAAATAATAAAAATCTGTAAAGGCTACTTTCATTTCTTTGCTCTATAAAAAAATATTTTAGTTTGTAGTTAGATCAGTAGACTGATCATACTAGTTCCAAAGCCAAATTACGTTTTCCGTGATTTTACTGATCTTTCCGATTTTTTTTCTCAATGATTGTGATGTTTGTGTCAAATCTGAAAAATTATAATGTAGTTCAACCCCTTAACTACCTACACAAATTTTATTTGTTAAAAATATTTTGTTTTAATATGCTAAATTGTCCAAACGCGAGAGCATGTTTGGCGAAACGGACCCTTAAGGTGGTTCTTACAGCTGGTGACCAAAAAGCCACAATTAAGGGGGGGGGGGGTTGCTCAGATGTTAATTTAACAAAAAAATTAAAAATAATATATGATATACTACAGGTTATGTGGAATGATGTGATTTGATTAGAAATTTAAATTTTATCTATAATTTAACAAAATAATACCAAAACAGGGTCCAATTTAGTACTAAGGTCCGATTTAATTTATTATGCAAAGGAACAAATTGAAACTTCATCTAATTGACGATATTTTAACAACAAATTAGTTATTTTAATTATTTTTGAAGAATTTTAGCTACAATATTTTTTTTAATTTTTCAAGTATTTGTAACCGCATTTTGCGCTATCCGGAGACCCAGCGACGTAATGCAGTGCGCGCTGATCTGAACGTTATTTCAATATAGGTTCTGTCGATATTTGTACCGATACAAGTCAGCCCCGGTCGTTAGTGGCTACAACATCCTTAATTTAGACCCAAGATTAGAGATTTGTTTCTCTGGAATGCCAAAAGCTATTGTGATTTCCTTTAAATGCTTACCATTAATTTGAGAATTCCGCTTTCTAATTTTACGAATACTATAAACAAGTTACGATCGGGCGTTATAGCTTTACGGGGCCTTAATGATAACGACACCCGAAAATAAAGTAAGGTTTATTGCACACGCATGCCTTTATACAAGTTTATGCCACCCTTTCATTTATATCATTTGATTGCTTGACCGGTCTCACTGGGCTATTACGATTCATAAACGGACCTACGACAGCCAGGGAGGTGCAGAGAGGGGTGGCTGCCTCCCTGCCTAAAGACTCGAAAAAAAAATATCAAATGCCAAGTCATTAATTGTCTGTTCCTTGAGATGAATTAAAACCTGGCTAAGAAATACGTAAGTAAGATTTTTCTTGTAGTAGATATTTGAAACTAAAATCTCTCTAGATCTTGCACTCCCTGGCGCGTTTATACCATTATAGAACTTATGAAACTAATACTAAGTTTATAATAGGTCTTTACATATGAAATTGCCGTTTTCAATAGATAATTTGAAAGAAACTCAATTTTCAGTACTAACATTATTTTTTTAGAAATGAAAAACACAAATTATGTCATTTCATTTGTGTTTGAATGAGACAACATTAATCTAACAGCAAAATTAATTTGATTTTTTAAAAGTGTCAGCTGTAACAAATTTTTACGAATCTTATCATGGAAATGGGTGGCATTTAAATGATGGCATTTGAACATTTAATTTTGGTTATCAAACTGCTAATATAAACAAAACTTAATAAGTAGACGTAAAACCAACCGTTTTTCAAACAAAAAACAAATAATGGAAATAGCTATACAGGAATTAGGAACTCATGAATCTGTAAGAAAATTTCGGCAATTTCATATGTAAAGACCTATTATTTTATGTACGTAGCTTCACCGGGATGTAGGGCACGAGTACCCAAATCAATCTTATGGAAGAAAAAGCCATTGGATTATTTCTCAACTGTGTTCACGTACTTAACTTTATCACACCGCAAAATTTTACCGCCAGAGAAATTATTTTCAGGGTTTTAACTCTCCAATGAGCCCGTCTCCAGCAAGAAGATTTTTATGCAAATCAATTGCGTTTAAAAAGTTAAAAACAGTAGTAAAATTATTTTTCAATGCATGTGCTCGTAAAGGCCCACTTTTTATGCATCAAAACCGAACAGAAAGTCGATTATTTTGCCTTAGGGCTTTATTATTTTTTTTTTTAATTTATTAACAATGGTTGGCTAACCTGCAGCCTTTCCTGTGTACCATAAATGTCATACTTTTTTTTCCACTGTTTAACGGCTCTGGATACAGTCCTTTTGAGCCAATTACAATTTAAAGTTCACAAAATTATATTTGTTTTATTTCCTCACACTATGCATTGAAAAACGTAGTATGATACACGGGCGTAAAAGCAATAAATTACTCGGTTACGTTTAAACACTCGCTACGCTCGTGTTTTAAATCGTCCTCGTAGTTTATTCCTTTGCGCCCTTGTAGCATAAACTACTATTTTCGATATCTCAAAAAATGAAGAAGTTTTTTCTGTTCATGATAAATAAATACAGATATTTCACTAGAGGAGACGCGTCCATTCCCCATACAAAAAAAACCGGCTAAGTGCGAGTCAGACTCGCGTACCTAGCTAGGATTCCGTATTGTGGATGATAAATTAAAATTTGTCATTTTATTTTGTGAATTTCTCAACCGCTTTATTTTTCCTATAATCTTTACGTAAACACATATTATCATGATTCTATTTATATTTTTCAGTTTACCAGTTTTGGAGATAAGTGGGGGACATACATTTTTTGTGGTTTTTCAAGGATTTCTTGAAATAGACGCAATTAAATATAGCCAAACTATATATTTTTACAAATAACTTTTTAATACCTACAATTTGATATATATATCATATTTTTATAAAATACTTTTTTTATTTATTTTACTTATTTTTTCATATTTCTCATTTGTGCTCAACTTTTTTTAAATCGCTATTAATTTGCCAGATATGATCTATAATCAACATTTTTTTCATATTTTTCGGTTTACCAGTTTCGGAGATAAAGGGAGGGAACATACATATTTTTGTGTTTTTTAAAGATTTCTCGAAACTAGTGCCAGCAAATATAGTAAAAGTATATATTTTTACAATCAACTATCTAATATCTAAAATCGTTACCCATTTTGTATTTTGGGATAATATTTTTATTTTTCTCACTTTTGTTTGAGAAATATTTTGGACAATTTCAAATTGTTCACATATTCTTTATATGTGAGCAAATTAATGCTATTTTTGTGCCAAATTTCATGTCTTTATCTTTAACGGTGCTAAAGTTATGAGGCTGTGACATACGGACGGACGGACGGACAACGGAGTCTCACCATAAAGGTTCCTTTTACCTTTAAGGTACTACGGAACCCTAAAAAACCTTGTTCATTTTTGTGAATTGTAATATTCACTTTACTTTCGACAAATTATAGTAGTTTATGTTACAAGGGCGCAAAGGAATAAATTACGAGGACGATTTAAAACACGAGCGTAGCGAGTGTTTTAAACGTAACCGAGTAATTTATTGCTTTTACGCCCGTGTATCATACTACATTTTTCAATGCATAGTGTGAGGAAATGAAAAAAATATAATCTTGTGAACTTTAAATTATAATTGGCTCAAAAGGCCTGTATCCATAGCCGTTAAACGGTGTAAAAAAAGTATAACGTCTATGGTACACAGGAAAGGCTGCAGGTTGAAAGTCGATTATTTTGCCCTAGGGCTTTTTTTTTTTTTTTTTTTTATTTATTTACTATGGTTGGCCAACCTGCATCTTTTACATGCTCAGTGCCTGCAGCCTTTCCTGTGTACCATAGATGTCATACTTTTTTCCCCTGTAACAACCATGATTGATTTGAGCCAATTATAATTTAAAGTTCACAAAATTATATTTGTTTTATTTCCTCACACTATGCATTGAAAAACGTAGTATGATACACGGGCGTAAGAGCAATAAATTACTCAGTTACGTTTAAGACACTAGCTACGCTCGTTTTTTAAATCGTCCTCGTAATTTATTCCTTTGCGCCCTTGTAGCATAAACTACTATTATATGGTTTTCATAACAAATCTTGAACAATAATGAATAACCGATACTAGTGTCTGTCTGACTTAACATAAATACAATGTGTTCAAAACTTCCATACAGCAGACCAAATCAAGCATATACCCAACAACTTCAACTCTAATACCTACAAATAGTGTTTCTCTAACATTCTCAGATAAAGTAGAACTAAGAAGTCAAGATCTCGACTTCTAACTTTGAAACTTCAACCTGTTGCCAAAGTTACCGAGCTATTTCTACTTCGTCTTTTAAAATAGGTAGTTAAGTCGCTGCCACGTCCATTTCAATCTATATGATATTTTTATTTCCTCAGGCAAGTTAAATTGCATATTATTTAATCGTACAAATAAAGTTTTGGATATTTTACTGCAACTCGCATAGTTAGATTAAATTATGTTAAGGTGTGTTAATTCGAAAACCTTTTCGAGATTTTGGTTTAATGAGTCGTATTTTAGAACTTGCGGTCTAAAAAATCCAATGATGATTCAAAAGCTGCAATTTCTATTTGCCTTCGTGTGACGTTACTTGAGAAATGGCTGTTGAGAAATGTGTCCTTTGCTACCAAGATAAATTTATAATAATTTGTTTCCGACTGATTTGACAGATTTATGACAGAAGTAGACAGAGACAGACCACTTTTTTATAAGCATTCACACATCACAATCTGTATAATGTTTAAAATTCTCAAGCGACGTCATAACCGACAATTCTTCAAAAAATCATAAAAATAATGGTTAATTTATATACCAAAATAATGAAAACTATGTCCTATTCACTATTTCACTAATTCACTAATTTAAAGATCTGAAAAATGTATATAAAATTGTATGCAACACATTGTTGTTTGCTTTGTACACGTTTTAATGTGAAGGTATTTCGCAAAATTTCGTACTTCCGTATGCTGTAAATAAACCCCTTTTAAATCAGAAATACCGCCGGATTCGGGTTAGCGTTTCCGATTACTTGTAAACCAAATGTTCTGTGTGTAAACCTGTTTTATTTACGAAAACTAGTAGTTAAAACGACCTTTATTGAGCATTTCAAAACAATTTACATATGTACATAGGTAAATATTTTGGGTTACAAATCCGGTGATTATCACGCCCGTGTTAGGTCCATTTTCCACTAGTTACACGATTAAACATAAGCTTAAGTGCTTACGCAACGAGCAGAAAATATATGTACCTGATTGATAATATGTATGTACAGAGGGAAAAAAAAGCCGTGGTTGAAGAGAGAGTACCCTAAATATTGATAATAGCAAATTTTACTAAAAGGATATATTTTCTTTATTTTAAAAAATAAGTTTTATAGATGTACGTACCTACATTTAAATTAATACATATGTCGTCGATACATCATAGAATTGGGCAGATCATAAAGTAGGTAGCCAAAAATAGTTACGACGACTAGAGGAGCGGAGCGGAGTGAGTTGACCCTCCCAGTTTTAACAGAAATATGATCAATTTGTAGATATATTAATAATTTGCAATATTCCGCTAAACACTCTTACCATGCTATTCAAAATGCAGACTCAAGCACCGCCCGCCCTCCCGCATAAAACATGCACAAGCAAAGCAAGCAGTACGAGCACAAAATAAAGCAATCTTAAATAACAAGCAAGAAAACTTATCGACACGTGTTTCGCCTCTAAACGAGGCATCCTCGGGATGTGTAGTCCACCCGACCGCTCGACAGCAAAAACATAAATATGATCTGCACAATTGTACGATATGCCGACGACATATACTTAAAACTTTTGTTTTTATGGTTAGTTGATGAATGAATGAATACTTTATTGCACACAAATAAGAAGATAAGATACAAATAACCGATAGAAGGCAAGGGTGGACTTATTCCTATCAGAAATTTTTTCCAGTCTATCTTGGGAATACATAAAAACCCTTTTTAACTTGGAAATTTAAATCAGTGCATGATATAATTATTAAAAAGTTATTTTAAACATAGGTTTAAAATAACTTTTTAATGATTATTATTATTATTATTATTATTATTTATTATTATTATTTATTTAATATAAAAGTATAACATCACAGCTTATGCTAAATCGCTATACTATAAAAATAAAAATAAACAGTAATTGTAAAAACTTAACACAAACAATTACAAAAACAAATAAATTTACACATTTAAATTATAATCTAAGCCTTTCACAATTCTCTTTCGCAGAACGCCATACAGTCTTCAATTACAGACGTCATTCTGTCACTAAATAAATCACACTGTGATAGAAAAGATTATAGAATCTAAACATAAATATACAAATACATGCATAAAAACACAGATACATATTTACAATCGAACAGTAGCTTAATCAGTCATTTATAGAGAGGAGAGGTCATTTTTTTTAAGTTACATTTAAAAGAGGACACACAAGTTCATTCCAGAGTCAAACAGCATTGTCCGTTAAGGATTTGGTGAAATGATCAGTGGTATGGGCAGGCATCACCAGATTGCAATGGTGACAGGAGCGAAGCGTTCTGTCGCTACGGTCAGTGCGAAGGACAACTCTTTCTTTTAAATAATTGGTGTAGACGGGATTGTGTATAACCGGGAAAGGATATGTAAGTTCATACTTATTCATATTATGATATATATTAATTACGCCGGCAAAGTACTCGTAGTAATATAAAATCTTGAAAAATTATTTTTTATGCTACTCGTAAAGTGGGGATGATTTTTTTTTCTCGTCAATCTCATGGTGGGGGTGGTGTCGTTGAATAGGTCTTTCAAAAATCTTGTGGGTGTGTGAAAACGATTTTTCGGTGCAAGGACCTGTTTTAAATAACGAAATTAAAAAGAAAATTATCACAACTAAGTAGGCTTTTCAAGTCAACGAGTAATAGTCGACCAACTTAAAATGAAAATTTCGTACAAATTCCATTGAAAATTACTTAGATGAAATAGTTAGTTGTGCAAAACAGGTAGTAAATATAAGTTTATGAACCTTCTAAGTATTGTGACGGGCAACTATGGAACCCTACACCGCGCGCAGCCCGACACGCACTTGGCTGGTTTTTTTCCGCTCTGTATACATACTCGTATATACCTGCAAATCAGGGCTGATTTGCGTAAAGTTGACAGCATTGTAGCATTATTGATGCATTGAGTGCAACGCAATGAGGCATTCACATTCATAACATCAGTTATGTTACGCGGGTGTCGATGGATGCGTGTAGTACATAACGCGTAGCATAATTACACGGGTCAGCGCTACGCGGCTGCGTAGCCCCTCAATACTCGTACCTTTAGCCGTCTACGTATTTACGCCAACTACGATTGCCCACCATACGACATACTGACCTGCAACTGCAACGTATGCTTTCTATTTGCCTAGCTAGTCTATATAAGTGACTCTAACCACAAAATAGAGCAATCTGATTATCTGTTCAAAGCCTATTTGGGGATGTCAGCTCAGCGTTAACACAAGAACAGTTTGAAATAAAGGGCCTGCAATGTCTGTATATCTATAATCAAACAAAACCAAATAAGAATAGGTGTTATCAGACATCTAAAACAATTTTCCGATTCAGGTGAAATAAACAAAAGATTTAATTTATTTTTTCTTCCAATGTTTGTAGAACCGGGCCCCTTTAACACGCCGTCCCGGCTTCAATTCTCGTCTAGTTTCGTTAGTGAAAACGGCTTTCAATACACCTGCAAAACGGTCGGGCCCTTCACAGGGCCTTGTCCGGTTCCGGTCGGGCTTCCGGCAAGGATTCAATTTACCCGAGCCCGCGACAAACTCTGCTGATTGTTTCGATATTCTGTGCGAAAAAATAGAGTCGACGGGAGGGTTGTTGTGTGAAACTTTTAGAGCGCTTAGTTTAGTTTTGTTTTTTGTGACACAATTAAAAATTCTATCAATTCGACCTGACAAAAAATATCAGAATTTCCAACAATGGCAGTGGTTTTGATGCTGAGAAGAGATTTAAAATAGTCGCGATTATAACGGTAGCTCAGTGGGTAGGATGATGCAAAACAAATAGAGGTGCTTTTTATTTTAATAAAATTTTAATAAATTTCTGGTAGGTATATGCATTTTGACTATATAATCTAGGGTTTTGAAATTGGTAAACGTGTTTGGATAAATTTTCCTCCATAGAAATAATTGTTGAAATGAGGTTTTCAAACACACTTTTTCTCCTCGTTTGACGAATAGGAACCATAATACAGAACTCAAACATATATCTACAGATTTGATGGTTGAAATATTGCTAGCTATTTTAGTTTTTTTTTATAAAAATTATAAAACTAACATATTTCGCTTTCACCCTGAATCCGCCCCTCTCGCACTGAGCGTGTTTTTGCTTGGAGTGACAGTGACAAAAATAAAATTCGCATATTATAAGACATGATATTGCTCCACATGATGCTTTGTTATATCAACAAAACTGATGCGATAATCACTAATTTACATAAATACAAAAACAAATACTTGTTTCAAGTACTCAAATCAATTACAGAAGCCTTCTGAAAGTTACTGAACTAAACTGCATACAGTCTGTACTTTATTTCTTTTGTTTATTTATTAGTATTATTAAAATAAAAAGAATCACTCGATATATTTCGGCCCTCGGTATGGGGCCATCAGTCGAATCATCATCTGTACTTTACCAACTAAAGATTCTAAATACCCGAAACAAGTACATACTCAAGTTACATGGTTAACAAAGTGTATTTGATAAACAGGTTCTATGTTTTCCAGATCAAAACTGTCTGTTTTCTGAGAAAACTCGCCTATTTATTGTAAAGTAGTGAACCAACAGCTTTACGTGCCTTCAGCGAAGCACGTAGACCGAACACAAAGAGCTCCGCGAGGACTGAACCCACGACCTCTGGGTTAGTAGGCGACTGCTTGGTCTTACAATTAGTAAAATATAAAAATAAATATTGAAAATTGACCCTTAGTCTTTTAAATTATTATAATTACATAGGAAAACAGTTAAATTAAATTTTAGTGAGATATATTTCGGGCCATTCGGGCCCGGCATCAGTCACCTGATGCTGACTGATGCCGGGCCCGAATGGCCCGAAATATATCTCACTAAAATTTAATTTAACTGTTTTCCTATGTCATTATAATAATTTAAAAGACTAAGGGTAAAATATAAAAGTAACTCGTACCAAATGATGCTGCTTTTTAAGTGGCCTATAGTGATTTCTAGTTTATCTTATTATTGTGCCGTTATGTTATTCCTCTTAACTATAAATAAGTAAATGGTTTTGTTAAAGCTGTTACCTCAGGTTTGTTTGTGGACTGGCGTGGCTGCAGGACGGGCAGTAAATTGGATCAGCATCTTGTGATAGAGGAGCCGGAAATCGCATGAGCTCTGGTCCGCACCGCCCTTGCGTCGCCACTGCCCACGCCACGCGACAGCCACCGACCCCGCCACGCTACCGCCACCGTTACCCGGCGACGACGTTGCCACTTGTAACGTGATATTCGGGTCCATGCTACTGAATTTTTATAGTCAATTATTTGCATGTATGTTGTAACCATTTAAAATTTAGCTGTGAAAACCTGCCAAGTTCTACATTATCAGTAGTAAGGACCCTAAAAACTTTCTTTAAAACAATTGAAGAACTTTTTTAAATTCCTGCGAAGACTTAAGAAACCTCCATAGAACTTGGCACCCAATTTGATCTTAAATTATTTTTTTGGTGAACCGGACAATCCTGCAGAGGCTTTGTTTGAATTGAACTTTGCCCGTTTTTGACATTTATGTTATTAGTGGATATTAAGTACTTATTTTTAGCCGGTAGTTGATGCTTACTAACTGTCGGCACTTGGTAGAACTTATGATACATTGTAATTAAACAATGGACACGTACGTACACGTTAATTTTGATTAGAATTCATCTCTGTGTGGGACAAGTTTGAAAGTGGAACAATTTGTAGGAATTATCGAATAAACAATCCAATTGTCTTGGCGGGGGCACTGCCGTGCCCTCAGATAGTTTATCTAATGATTGAAGACCATTATAAGTTGGTTCATATCCCAACTTTAAAAAAGCGTACCTATTCCAAAAATTGTAATGCCCATTAATATTAGAAAGGAGTTCAGCAAAGAAACATAGATTGTTATACAAGGGAGTTAAGCTACTCGTATCAATGAAACCCGTGCTTATGGTTCGCGGGTGTAATTGATCACTTGCACCCGAGTCCAATACTCAACGAGGAATAAAAAATAACTTACAAAAAGTACACTTTCCGACAAATACTTTACAATCTTTTCAGTCCGCCACTTGATAGAATCGTCATAGGTTCTCAAATATCTCTCTTTTGAAATTGAAGGTAACAGGTTTTCTACGACTGCCTTTGCCTGTAGTTTTATCGATTCAGTCGTCAAATCAAAATCACCATTAATCACTTGAATTCATAAATTTTTCGTCCAAAATATATTTCTAACAAAGTTTTCTACAAGATTTGCGTGGCGCCATATTTCTTTTTTTTTTGTTAGGATTTTCTTGCTGGCCAGTGCGATCGTTTAAAAACAATTTATTGTGTCACTTTTAAGCGTCTTACCGGCGTTTTGCTTCAAATATGAGGTCTTGTCTGAAAAAAAACAAAAATAAGGAGCCTCGTTCGATTTACAAATTTACTTACCTCCCTAGGGTTGTAAATCGCATTTACTTCCCGCATATCGGGTTAAATACAACCTGTTTTCAAAACATTAGCAATGAAAAAAACTTTTATTGAATTATTTCTTCAATGGTACAATTTAACTTTTAGTTAAGTAGGTATATTGTTATTAGTTCGTGCGATCCACCGCGCGTCAGCAGAGACACTTGCCCTTACTTATTATTACCCTCGTAACTTAGCAATGGCACGTAAAGTCATAGCGGAGGCACAGTATTTATACTGTGGCGGAGGCGTAGCCGTTTATAGGCTGACAGTACTTCATCAAAGTTTTATTGGAGACTCACGGATCCCACAGTCAAACTTAGCATGCAGTTTGGTGGGTCATTGTTTAGACTTAGGAAGAACCTGCCTTATGGATAAATATAAGTATGCATTCATTCAATGTACGAGTTTTGAAGTCAAGTAGACACTTAATTTGTATTTTACGACCAAATATCTTCGTTTTTAGTGACAAGAAATACGATGTATTAAAGTAGCCTTATAAAACAGAAGGTAGTCGTAACCAATATAGCAGCCATACCCATGCGAACCTTTACACGATACATCAAGTTTTATCTGACCAACAACGTATCGAAGAGAAACCTCCGATCAAATGTCAGCAGAAAACTTTACAAGGAATATATTGTATGACTAGACATTTTAGGGGTTCTCTCAAATAAGGACACCCTTTTAGTTGTCTTCCTAAAAACCCCTCTGTTGTGACAAACATGCAAGATTTTGTATTTTTGAAATTTTTTGTTATACTAGACATTTTAGAGATTCTTCCAAATAAGGACACCCTTTTAGTTGTCTTCCTAAAATCCCTCTGTTGTGACAAACATACAAGATTTTGTATTTATGAAATTTTTGCTATTTAGTTAAGTTTAGTTAAAATTTAGTTAAATTTTTGTTATACTAGACTTTTTAGGGGTTCTCTCAAATAAGGACACCCTTTTAGTTGTTTTCCTAAGAACCCCTCTGTTGTGACAAACATACAAGATTTTGTATTTATGAAATGTTTGTTATTTTGTTAAGTTTAATTAAAATTTTGTAATTTTTTTTTTAACTAGACATTTTAGGGGTTCTCTCAAATAAGGAAACCCTTTTAGTTGTCTTCCTAAAAACCCCTCTGTTGTGACAAACATATAAGATTTTGTGTTTTTGAAATTTTTGTTATTTAGTTAAGTTTAGTTAAAATTTAGTTAAATTTTTGTTATACTAGACATTTGAGGAGTTCTCTTAAATAAGGACACCCTTTTAGTTGTCTTCCCAAAACCCCTCTGTTGTGACAAATATACAAGATTTTGTGTTTTTGAAATTTTTGTTATTAACTTTGTTGCAACAATTATCAGGCTGTTACCGAGTGTGAATTGTGATACGAACGTCCACGATTTACGAACGATTTTTTTCATCCTAATTTTCAGGGCATTTAGGTTTAATCACGTTTTTCTTGACAGTTAGTTTAGAAATTACTATGTAGATAATTTTAAACCTTGTTGTTGCACGCTTGGCTGAAAATTTGAGACCCTGATCACAAAACAGAGAAACCGTTTTCCTTACTCCAGCTATTAGTTACCACTATTTTTAGTTTCCGAGTTTTAGAAGCGTTGGCGGAACCACCATATTGTTTTAAAAGTAGACTGCTGACGTATGCGTATATAACTAGTTTGAATATATTTATTCCATTTCCGTGGAGGAATCAGTTGTCCCCAGCACGCGTATGCCCGCTTTCCGCCGGCGCCAGAGCCTCACAATAGACAGAGGTTGTGATTTAGTTTTATTGTCATGCACCCTCCACCGACTACTCACAAAAAAGATATGTGTGGACTTAAACCATAACATGGCGAATATACACATTACTACGTATAGTATTTTAATTTTTAGGCTCAACACTTTGAAATCCAAGAGTGACAAATACGTATGTTCCATCCATCCATCAGCCTAGTTCGTCCACTTCTGGACATAAGCCTTTAGGACTTTGCCACTCCCGGCGGTCATCCTGGAAGAATTGCCCATACTCACTCACGCTGGTTTTTTGCCTGTGAGCTTACTTCGAATTACTTCGAGGGGGCTCCAAGTAAGATGGTGGTACCTACACAGTCGAGCCCGGCATCAGCTCTACCACCTGTAATATGTTATATTACCAGTTTTTATTTGATAACGCATTGCCTAGTACAATCTTATTTTGTTTCAGGGGTACTCTATTTAAAGATAATCTTTATTTTATACTTACATTTACTTGATCC
The DNA here is from genome assembly GCA_934047225.1 of Ypsolopha sequella. Lineage (NCBI taxonomy): Eukaryota > Metazoa > Arthropoda > Insecta > Lepidoptera > Ypsolophidae > Ypsolopha > Ypsolopha sequella. The sequence continues at coordinate 16,344,794 of OW203985.1, forward strand.
GAGCAATTTGTGAAAATAGGACAATATTAAAATTGCAAACATCGCCTTCAAAGGAAAAATCGTTTATATTGATGAGATCACCAGTTAACTAGATATCCGATATTGCATTAAAACCCAGTTGAAGGGACAAGTTATTCATACACAGCTCCACAGATACTTTTGCTGTATTTACTTATTATAATTCACTCACTCTACGTGTTGAAATACTGAGTTTATTATTTCGACTCTCACGTAATTAACAAATTCAGCGTTTAGCGTTTATTGATATTAAAAGTTATTAAATAATAAAATATAATGTTACCATTCGGCTTTTCTTTATAAATATTGATATATAGTGGTTTTTTGTAAAGACAATTTTTTTTATTTTTATATTATGTCATTTCACCCAGCACTCACAGATATTCAGCTTCGCACGTGGGAATCTTCATTCATCTGGTCGCTTGGTGCCCACTTTGGACCAGGCCTTAACAAACCTAAAAAAAACTTCTTAAAATCACAGATAATACTATAATACGTTAAAATGTTGATATTATCGTGTAGCTTATCTTGAAATTACATATTATTACAAATTAATTGTCTTTAAATTAAATATTAGAAAGATGTTTCATCCAGTTCGTTTTGTTTGTATGTATTTCAATCATGTAGAGAAATGATTTCAGTACAGACATGATGCTACTACCGTTTAACAAGACAATTTTAGGACATATAAAAAAGGGCATAACTCCTTTTTCAAGTGGTATATATATTTTTTTTTATTCCATCATCTTGTATACTTATGTTCATGTGACGCAACTTGTGGACCAAATCTACACCTTGTATGACAGAATACCCTGACTGACTGATATTAAGTCTTTACATATGAAATTGCCGTTTTCTTTAGAGAATTTGAAGGAAACTCAATTTTCAGTACTAACTTTATTGCATTTTTTTTTTGAAATGACAAAGTTAAATTATGTAGTTTCTATTGTGTATGAATGAGACAACATTAAGCTAACAACAACATTATTTACATTTTTGAAAAGTATTAGCTGTGAAAAATGATTACGAATCTTATCATGGAAATGGGTGGCATTTAGGTCGAACTGTTTTTGAAGATTTAATTTTTATAATCAAACTGAAAATAAAAACAAAATTTAATACGTAGATATAAAACCTTGAAATTAACTTCCAAACAAAAAACAAATAATTGAAATAGCTATTGAAATGTAGGAATTATGAACTCATGAATCTGTAAGAAAATGTTGACAATTTCATATGTAAAGACCTTTTGTATCAACGCCCAGACCAAACAGCTAGACCTAGGAACATGAAATCAGGGCTGTATTTTAGGTTCCTTGTATGACGAGATTTTAGGAAATCCCCACGGGATCATGAGATGTAAATTATGCATTGTAGTACCTACAGTACAAGATAAAAATTGTTATTCGTTGTTAGAGATAAGCCCATTTAACAATAACGGTAACATTTTAATTTCAATAACCTTTTATTGGCATCCCTCGTGTCTGGGTCTATGACGAGGGATGATAAAGGATCATAACGCAACCTTCAAGCAGTTTACCTTGCTTTGTGTAGTACCCTAGCCGGGAACTCCTTTACGTAACCGTTCTGTGGACGAAACTCCCTTTTGTTGTAACATCACAATTTCTAAAATGCACTCATCTATAGAGTGACATACAAAGCTGATTGCACGAAAATGTCTTTAAAATATAGAACGTTTTTGGACGAACCAAAAACAAAAGCCCCAATAAACACGGTCCACGCACACGCACCATCAAAACGACACTTGGTAAGTCACGATCGTGTATCGTTCTTCCATAAAATTGTTCGTTTGATATCATAAAACGATCTGTTACGAGGATGAATCGATCCAGTTAGCCGTATCGTGCAAAACGGCCACACTTCTGGCCGGCGATCTTTCCGGAGACGTGACCGTACGACCCTATAAAATCGCCTCAGAACCGCTCGCTGCGGTCCGAAGCTGTAAAAATTGTCGTACGTGACAAGGACACTGGAAACACTACACAAAGTCACCGCAACAGCAATAACTTTGAATTTGTTTCTCAGGAAATCTTGGCCTGGATTCCGCAGAATACGTAATGCAGGGAATTTGGCAAGCGGCGATGATGGCGGAATGAAGAAGCCAATACGGAGCGACAGTTCGAAGGCGGATAACAATAAAACTAAATCATCGGGAAGTTATCCATCTTCTTGCCGACGGGCCCGGAAGGCGAGCATGTGGAGGGGAATGTATTACACGGATAAAATGTTAAATGGTGCAGTGGCGATGACTTTCAGCATTTCCGAATTAGTTTCTGTCTCTCTTTTAGGCTGTATTCTTAGACAAACTTATTCCAAATATAGATACTTCGGTACGTTTTTATTTCAAGTTCCGATTGCGAATGCAGATATGAATGTCATGAATATTATTATTTTTATGGAGGGAATTTTCGGTAAAAAAAGTTTTATAGGTCTGTCGTAAAATCGGGCATTTATCGAGATTTGACATTTCACAAATTACCTTTGCCATTAATTTTGCGTTAGCAGGAATTTACGAGGTACACGGTAAGGTCAGCAAGAAACGCATTTTAAACCTTAAGAACCTTATTACCCTTTACCACATGACTTTTATTTAGGGACTACATGTAATCCTAGTGTAAAAAAACAGCTGAAAAACATATTTAAAGATGAAATGTATTATTATGTTTTTGTTTTTGGAATAATTATTTTTAATAAGATCAAATTTCAGCAATATAGATCATTTGTCAGCAATATATTTCAGGAATTCAGGAACAACATCTCCTTTCAAATCCTCCGACCCCTCATCCCTTAATAAGGTCCGATATTGTAAGCAGTTGAAACATCCTTCAAGTCTATTGTTAGCCTATAATCACCGTTGACATTGCCTAGTGTGTAATTGCTTTCCTGCCTAATGGGCCAATTTGTTCTGAGCACCAATATGTTATGCCCGTAATATGTACCTATTTATAGATGAACTGTGTAGGTATGTGGACATCTATGACCTAATTTTCATAAAAAAATACATTTTTCCAAGAACAACTAAAACAGACGAATCGCCCAAAAATTCCTCGGCAATACGATACCATCGGCTTTGCAGATAAATAAATGACCAACTCAGGTTTAATTATTGCCGAAATGAATAGTTGGCTGATAACGTTCCTGCCTTCGCCCCACGCTCATAAATAACGTAGGAACGTAGGTTTTCTTCGATAAGTTAATTCAATCATTGTTGCCCACATCTCGTCATGTTTGTAACACAATATGGTGGAAGATATTGTTAACGATGATATGATTGTACTGGAATTACGGAAATATTTTCTTTTCTTACGGCTGATATCAAGGGTGCGAGGATCATAAAGACACATCGGATTGATCAGTGACTTACTCGTTACTTAATTATAAAATGTGTTTAGTGAAACGTACATAGCTTTGAAATAGAAATAGAAAAAGTTTATTTGTCTAAAAAAACACATAAAAGTAACACAACATAATTAAACACAAAAATACGTTAAACAAAAAGGAGACAGCTCAGCATATGCTGTGAGCATGGTAAAACATGTCCACACAACGCTGATTTTCAGCTGATCCTGTATCATCTACATTAAACATAAATTTCGGTAGGTGATGCACAATATACAAGCAACTACGACATAACAATAAAATAAAATAAAAAATAACAATTCTTTGTTACAAAACTGCATCAATATTCAATTATCTTTATTTGTTCAACACTTTTCCGATACGTAAGTCATAAAATGTAAATTTCAATCATTTTTTTTTTTCTTTAAAAACAAATAAAAACGCGTCTTCATATAATTACAGTTATTAGTTATTAATATATATTTATTATAATATATTTATATAAGTGTATTTACACAATGTCTTCCGTGTTTGAAACCAGTTTGAATTTTAGTTTTCATAAAAAAATGGAAGCTTCTAACGCATACGAGTAGATCTAAGTGTCAGCAGCTAGACAGAAATAAAAGAAATAACCACGGTCAGTATGAAATATGCAACTAAACGCTAACTTCGGAATTTCTTGGCGCACTTCACTATCATATATTTTCCTTTATTTTAGGAGATGTCTTTCACTACGGGTCCAACCTTGTGGTCATCGTCTATTATATAATTAGCCCGTCTCCTACATGAAAATTTTTATGAAAATTATTTGCGTTTAAAAAGCTAAAAACGGAAGTAAAATTATTTTTAGATATCTCAAAAAATTACAAAGTTATTGGCAATCGAGATAACGGTATGAAATCGTGACGTCATCCGCCACGATTTCATACCAAATGTGATAAATATCGCAATCTGCTAACTTCGGTAAAAATAGGAATTTTTCAAAAATTCAAAAAGTTTTGTGCTTTGCTTTAACTTATTAATCAGTTTCTGTAAAAAATATCCTAATATTTCACTACCATGTTAGGGTGTTAGGGTACTCGTGAAAAAAGAATTCTTAGAGTAAATAGTGTGTCGAAAGATTTAATTTTTCTGTACTAACGTATATTTCTAGGGTAGCTGGAAAATCGGTCAATGACTTTTGCGCATTTTTTGCTGGACCTTGTACCACGAAACGCAGTAATTTCCGTCAACCGACAAAGATTGGATAATGAAATTGACGTATCGTTTTCTTTTGACGCTTACAATTTTTCCAGGTGCCCTAGAAACAGACTTTAGTATTCTTTTAAAACGTATTTTCGTGTGATTTGAGAAAATGTACAATGTAAAAACGAAATTATTGTAAACGAATCGGATTGATAAATTTTAACTCCGTTGAAACACAGAATAAATTAATAGTACGTGGGTGATGAACCTTCACAACTACAGACAATAAGCTCAAAACGGCCTTTTGAATTAAAATAGCACTTCTAGTAGTAGTGACCAGTGGCGTGCACAGAACTTTTTGCTGGAAAAGCAAACAATTGGTCAAGAACAACAATAAAAAAAATATGAAAAAATTTAAATATCACTTTGAAAAAAAAAATTTTGTATGACGCCAGGGTAGACAATGTCTACCCTAGAGTGAAAATTTCCTATACAAACTTTTTTTTTTTCAAAGTGATATTTCAATTTTTTCATATTTTTTTTATTGTTTTTCTTGACCAATTGTTTGCTTTTCCAGCAAAAAGTTATGTGCACGCCACTAAGTAGTACATCAATGATCTAGACAGTAATAAGACTCCGCGTCATCTTGTAAATTAAAGAACAGAAGAACAGGATTTCCTGAAATGAAAGGGCCGTGTCGCTGAAACCTTCCCTCTCTAATTCAATTTCCAGTCCAAGGCGGGGCAAGGGCAACTTGTCTCCCTACACTAGGCCGAAACAGTCTCGATGTAATCCTTCAAATCCAAATTAGATTTTCTTTCAGGACCTTCCACTATTCACGGGTTTCCAGAGGGTCTTGTTGCGACGACGCGGCGGAAGCAGCGTCGAGCGCAGACGAGCTCGGATCAAAACCCATATTACAGCTTCCATTTAATTGGAAAAAGGAACCAGATAGAGGACAGCAAAAGCTCATATTTTCTCCAAGTTTATAGTCACAATTAATACATAAAAGTCAACCTTGAACAGCGTCGTAATCGTGATTCATACGTGAACCTAATCAGGCGTAATTGGTCTTCGAACAAATTTTAATAGGCGCTTAAAATAATATCGCTGACTTACGTCGTAACAAGAGCAGCGATAAAATAAAGCGGCGCGATGGTAATGAATAGGCTGTACAAATATTGAGCCAGGTTTAACACTGTGTAAGCCGATAGTGGGACAGGCAATATCGCGTGTTTCTAGGCATTGAATCGGGGGACGCACGCACACCAAGATTTAGACATCATTCTACAATACAACACATCCGTATTTTAACGAATGCCATGCTAAATATGAGTATTGTAGTCCTGTTATCAAAATGGTTGATGAATGTTTAGATTTGCGGCGGAATTTCGTAGCTGTTGTGGTGCTACGACGGCGTAGAGGGTCTACGAAAATATTTTCTTGCTTACTCGATACCCAATTATGTCAAAGATTCTCTTAGACTTATAAGAGTATGTATAATGCATATTAAACACATCAAAAACAGATAAAAAATATGTAAACGGGCCAAGGCCGCCTGTGTTAAATTTAGTCAAAGCATGTCAAGCTCACGCGAAATATTGGCTACAGAAATGATTGACGATTTTAATAAAAGTGACGCGTCTGCGAACTAATATCGCGGCCCGCTGTTCGGGCCGATCAAAATCTTTATATTACTTAATTGGATAATATTTTCAGAAAAAAAGAATCTATATCAAGTTGTCGATCGTAGTACAAGATGTGGAGGTTCTATCAATGCAGATGTATTTCGAGGTGCATAAATGTTCAAAGTATTTTCAAAATTTGATGTCAATAAACATTATCTATTTTTTTTCCGAAAAAGCTGCAAAATTATGCTCCAATCAGTCCAGCCATCATCAGATGGCAGACAGACAGACATTCAGACATACTGACAGATTAACGGAATTTTCATTTTTGTGCGACCCGGAAAGCTTTTCTTTTAACGAAACATTTTTGGTCTCGTTCCATAAATCAGAAGGGCAGGAACACATGCATCCCTTCAAAGAATTAAATTGAATATGAAAGGAAATTAATAGGCTCTGCTGCCTCTTGTTCCAATCGAATTTCCCGTTGAAAACATTGCCCAAACGGAAATTAAACCGACATGTGAAAATAACTGAGAATGTAGAACGGACTGCCTTACTTTGGCTTTAAATATTGGAACTAATATAAAAGTTAGGAATATATTTGCATAAGTAGATAAGTATTTGTTTACTAAAATATAAATAAATGAGTTTTTATGATTTCTTCGTCTTTTATTGTAGTTTTATATGTACGTATTGTATACTTAATAAAATACAGTTTATATGAAGAAAATGTTGTGAGATATATTTCTCGCCCTATCCTGGGTCCAAAATGAGATTTTGATGAAATTTGCGATTTTATTTTAATGCTGATTAATTTGAATAGCTGTATTGAGGGCTATTTGAATGCTTTTTAGCCTAGCAGTCTCGGTTTACCAATACAGACAACGTTGGATTTTTTAGAGGTCTCTGTCTAAAGCAGTGTTCTCTGTAGACGAATCCTACAACGAAAGAAAGAAAAATGAAAATTAATGAAAGAAAGAAAATGAATTAATTCGTCATTCATACAAACACAAAATTTTAAATAGACAAATCGAGGGAAAAAATTATGTGACGAAAAGAGGCAAACTCTTCTTCTGCTGTGAGCTAAAGACAGACCCGCACAACGTTGATTTTCATCCTCTCCCTATGCATTCAAAAACAAAACTAACTTTCTTTTTTACAGCTTGCACCAAACGACGAGACCTGCTTTATCCTCTACGAAATGCACAACTTAAGATGCTTCTTCTTATTTTTGAATTAAATATATTAAATAAATGTGATTTATGGAATTTCGCGAACTTAGTTGAATGTCAGTTAGGCTTTTTCGGCAAAATTTTGTTAATCGAAATGCCATAAATCACCTTTATTTAATATCTTCAATTCAAAAATAAATAAGAATAACCATCTTAAGTTGTGTGGTTCTAAGAGGATACGAATCGTTCCCCCTTTAAGGCACGGTCTTAAATAGAATATAATAATTATTGTCACGTGTGTGTATGTACATTTGTGTATATATATATATATGTTTATGTATTTGGTGTATATGTGTTATTAATCAAATATTTATTTATTTATTTAATACAAACAACATTACAATACACAAAACGGAGCAAAATATAAAAATAGTTTGTACATTGTTGAGGAAGAAAGTATATAATAACACATTACATGGCCCCCCCCATTAAGAGTCGGAGTCCCGAGATTGGGCAAAACAGGGTTCGGGGTTATGGCTTTTTAAGATAGTAAAATATTAATTTCTGAACAAAATAAATACCACTTGTTACCTTACAAGATGAAGTACAGGTTCATTAAAAAAAATCTTGGCACTAATGTATAGTAACTTCAGAAAAAAAAAAACAGGATGTCAAGTTCAGGTTACACTCGTATCGCTGCAATGCTATTCAAGAGATTTTCTTGAAATTCCTGTTTTTTTTTCTGAAGTTACTATACATTATTGCCGTGATTTTTTTTAATGAACCTGCACTTCATCTTGTAAGGTAACAAGTGTTATTTATTTTGTTCAGAAATTTGAATTTTTACCGTCTTAAAAAGCCATAACCGCGAACGCCGAATCTCGGAACACCGACCCTTAAGCAAGCTTGTCCTGGGAGACCAGCAGTAGTTTGAGAAAAACAAAATATTTCCTCGGCATAATTACAGAAAAATATTATTATTCATACAAGTACCATACAAATACATTTACTTAATACAAATTTTAATGTGAGGGTAACATTTCAAAAATTACATTTTATTTTTAAATTGTAAATTTATAATTTAATTTAAAAAAAAATATGCACATAAAAAGATAAAATTTTAAAATAAGTTAAATTTACTATTTGGAATTTTTTGTAGTTTAGGGACACAAGCCGATTTTTTAGGTAAGATTTGGCCGTGTCGATACTTTACATTTAAAATCATAAGACTTAATAGATTTATTGTAGATATAGATGAATAAAAACACTTAAACGATTAGCAAATGTTGTAGATACCTTGAGAACTGGCACTTTAAAGACTCTCTGCTCCAATAATACCTCATATACCGGGAAACTGATGGTCGTTTTGTGAACTTGGAGTGATGCCCTGAGTATGAATAATTGCCGAAATAGGTGAAATACATATAAAACGTGTAACCGAAAGGTGTAACCATATTTGAAGAGCTTGTTCAGTCAACGTTATAGAACAACTTTTACTATGGAGCCAAACATGAAATCTCAAAAAAAAAATCTGCACTTCGACACATTTCGGCCGAGCGGCATTGTATTTTTCTATGAAACAGGAAAATAAACTCGGGTTACAGGTTTCGTTCCATAGTAAAAGTTGTTATATACCATTGACTGAATAAGCTCTTCAAATATGGTTACACCTTTCTGTTACACGTTGTATACGAGTAGGTTATATCAGATTTAAAAAAGCGGCATTAGTAAGTTAATAGGGTGCAGGACTCTCAGTATTGAGATTTAGGACAATTCGAGCACCCATTTTTAGAACGTAAGTAACGAAGGCGTACGAGTCGGCGAATCAGCTGTTCAGCCAGGTTTTCATTATGACAAGTTAGCAGTAGAGTTAATTTCAGAACTATTTCATAAACTAGTCTTCTTTTATCGCTTTTGACTTTTAACCATCTACATACTCAGCTAACATTTTAGTACTATCTTGCAATTTTTTACATTTGGCTAGTAATGTAATGGTCATTTTTAGATCTCGCACTTGACTTCCTACTTTACCCGTGTAAACTAGGCATTAGAGTTATATATACAAGGTGACTTTTTGATCATCGTCCAAATTCATACTGGTGGCTTGGTAAGTGATCAGTATCTTGGATCAATAACAATTTTAGTGAAATTCGTAAAATGAAATTTCGACTCCCCATAGTGATTCACTCGGGACTGGAACTGAATTTATATGGGAAGCCGAAATTTCATTTTACGAATTTCACAAAAAATGTTACTGATCCAAGATACTAATCACTTATCAAGCCTCCAGTATGAATTTGGACGATGATCATAAAGTCACCTTATATAGTCATAAGTAACACACAACAATAACAGTTGTCTTGACCAATAACGTATATTTTCATTTTGTTACTGCGAGGATAAAACAGAAATAAATGTAACAAAACACATTCTCATGTGACAAAACAATTCTCATCGAACTTGTGACTGAATCATTATGTGAAAAACACCCAACTACGGTATTCTACGCCACAGTTGGTCATGTATTATTTGAAGATCTCCGACAAGCTAAGTTTGCCTCAGTCGGGATTTTTCGTATTTAATTCTTCTTTTTTTTTCTCAAGAGGATAAAGGCCAAAGTTATCTATTATTGTAAGGCAATGTTTTGTAATTGACATTGACAAAGGTAAGTGCGAGTACCTTCATTGTTTGGACCAAAATATAGGACACGAAGTCATCAGGGAAATCTGTTGTAAAAGCTTAGAGACTAACATTTGTAAACTTCCGTGGCTTTCTAAATCAAGACATTTTTCAAAAAATATATATACTATATCGTCACGACATGAATCCCCGAGCGAGTGTCAGAGGTGTTCACAGTGTTACCTTTGAAATGTTCACACTCGGAACACCTCTGGCACTCCCCGGGGATTCATGTCGTAACGATATATTTATTATATTATTTAGGTGTTCGAGCCTCCGCTTGATCCACTTGTGAGATTACCCCTTGAATTTTGCGCGGTTGCAGTGTATATCCTTCCTAATATCAGTGACGTTTCAGAACGAATCGCTCTGTCTCTTTCTAGCACAGCCGCCATCTTGTCACCGGTTGCTTGAGTTGAATTCTTGGACTTCAGTACGTCTTGAAATTTTGAGCGTTCAGTGTGCAGTGTAAAAAAATTTGATATTTTTTCTGTAAGTACCATATTTTCTTTCGTAAGTGAAAGTGAAATATTTCAAGAAAACATCAGTCTTATCGTTAGATGACTGCCCGCTCCCAGGACGGCAGACTCATCTAAAAAATGTAATTTGGGAAAGCCCCAAATACTTAGTATGAATGACGCTAATTAAATGGCAACTGAGAATAATTCTGTCGCTTGAAAATAAGCCGCTCGCTTACATACGAATTCATATACACAGCTGTCTACATAACACAAAAAACATGCCCAAAAGTCAGCCTTCACGTCGGCTGTGCAGCAGGCGCCCGACGTCCGTGCTTGTCGGCTGTACACGCAATCCGTCGGCTGCTCAGCCGACAACAAACAAATTGCTTCAAATCAAATAACCCAAAAAATAACGATCTTTTCAGATCATGGGCCGTACAACAATGGGTGACTTAGCTTCGTGGGATCCTCCTCCTGATGAAGAAGCATACTTCTGTCGGGTAGTCAAACTACTAGATGAATTCTATCCAAACAATTGGAGAATGTGGGAGATCAATCATACCTCATATGAAGACCTGTTTGGCGATAAGATTTCATCTGATGATGAGTGCCGCCTTAGATTCGCGATCCCCACTGCAGAACTAGCTTATGCTTTTTGCGACGACAGCTCAAGACCGTCTCTTAGCGAGCGTAAATACAAAGACATCAAAAGAAAGCTAATCAGATGGCCCCTGGGAAGAGCAGTCATCTACTCTCCAGTGGCTACGATGAAAAAGATTCATCCAACTGACGCCTTTAATGGTTTTCTCGATACTATACAGGTAATAAAACAACACCTTCTGCCAAGGCAGGAAGCAGAAAAAATCGTTAAGAGCCAGAACGGCGGTAGCATTACCACTCCCTCAAGAGCATCATCAAAAAGATCTCATAGTCCAGAACTTGATCAGGACCGCTCGGACGCAAAAAAGAAACCTAATGTGGACACATTGTCTGCTTACATGGAGAAACAAAACAAGGTGTTAGAAGGGCTCTTTAACCTTTCACAAATCCAGTCGGATAACTTGAAGTCCATTGTGGATAGATTTTCAAATAAAACAGAAAGTCAGGATATTACGGGCTGTGAAGAACTATCTTCTAGTGACCAAGAAAGCTGGTCTGCACCATCTTTTAACGTAGAAAGCAACAATACAGAACCCAATCCTACGGTGGAAAATGTCGAACCAATTGAAAACCTTCTGGATTTTATGCCCGAGACAAAGGAATCTGAGGCTAGACTTAGTATAGCTGACGAGCAATTAGCTAAACAGGGGGCATCATGCCAACGACTCGGGGAAGAAGCCTGGCAGAACATTAGGTACGCAGAAGTTCAGAAAAAATTCCAAGCAACTCCAGTCTTCTCCAACCTAAAAACCAACAGCAATTTAGCGACAGTAACACCAAATTGGCAACTTGTTACGGTCTTGGAGAAAATGGACCTTTGTCTAGGAGCTATCACCCACGGGCTATTACAACAGAGGAAAGAATTCCAAGATATTTACCAAAAATCAACGCTAGAGGTAAAATCTGCTATCAGCAAGAATTTCCTAGCTCCCAATTCAACTTTTCGTCAAACCTCTGATGCTTTATTGAAATATGCTTGTGGGAAAAGAGCCGAAGTCATACAACAGCGCAGGAGTATTTACAAACCCCCTAACAAAGTTCTGTATGATTTACTTCATGCAATACCTCCGTCCACAACGCACGTTTTTGCAGAACCACAACTCTCTGACCTGATTAAAGAACAAGGAGGCATCCAAAAGTTTTTTCCCGCTAAACAAAGATACAAGCCAAAAACTACGAATAAAGGTACTTTTCAAAGACGAGAAGTCAAAGACAAAGTGCAGCAGTCAGAGACATTTAAGAAACCAAACTATAGATTCTCAGATAGAGCTGCACCCCATCCAGGACAGAAACGAGGAGGTGGAGGGAAACCAAGAAGGACAAGATTTGAAGGAAAGAAATTCTAGCTTTAGGGCGGGGCAGGTTAGTGCTAAAGCAAAAAATTGGAAAGACATCGGAGCTCCTAAAAGCATTCTTTCAATTCTAAAGGGTTACAGAATCCCTTTTATTAGGCCTCCACTGTTAAACAAGCTAGATAAAGATTCCTGTCTTAGATTTCAAACAAAAAACTCTCCTGAAATGACCAGGGAAATCAAAAAATTGCAAGATTGTGGTGCTATAACCCAATGTAATAAACGGTCGGGGTTTCTTTCTCCTGTCTTTCTTAGACAAAAGACCGAAGGTTCAAACCGCCTTATACTAAATTTAAAGCACCTTAACTCTTTCCTAAAACCCCCGAAATTTCATCTTATTAATCACCTCAAAATTCCTGTTTGCTTGAACACCTATGATTTCATGATTAAAATAGACCTATCACAGGCTTATTTTCACCTGCCAGTGATTCCATCCCATCGCAGATTCCTTGCCTTTTCGTATAACAATATAATATACGAAATGACTTGCTTGCCCTTTGGTTTAGCAACTGCCCCTTCTATATTCGCGAAAGTAACTAATTGGGTGGCGAATTTTTTCAGAGAAAAAGGGATACGGATTCTGGTCTACCTCGACGATTTTCTTCTCATCCACGAAAATCCAGCGACACTAATTTGCCAAGGCGAGGAAGTTGTGCAATATCTCAAGGTTCTGGGATGGTGCGTAAACATGAAAAAATCTTGTCTGACCCCGTCCCGTATTTTAGAATACTTGGGCATCTTCTGGAACACAGAGACAAACACGAAGAGCCTACCCGAGCCCAAAATAACAAAAAACATGAAAATTATAAAAAAGCTTCTGCAAAGCCAACAATGGTCATGGTGGTCAGCAAAAGTCCTCCTCGGCAACATCAATTTTGCATCGTTCATAGTGCCACTAGGGAGGCTACACAGTCGCAGAATTCAGTTAAAGGCACGTCTACTCCCAAAACAAGATCGGCACAAGAAATTTCCCCTTCCGTCGATAGTGGTGCAAGAACTGAGGTGGTGGTTAAGGCACATCAGAGACACATCTTCTATTCACCAGAAAGGAGCCACCACATTCATCACCACCGATGCTGCAAAAGAAGGGTGGGGTGCCACCGTAAACGATCTACAATTTCACGGTCACTGGAGCAAAGAACAGGAGAATTGGCACAGCAACCAAAAAGAGCTTTGGACGGTGCTGAAAGTCCTAGAATTAACGGGCCACAACCTCAGAAAGCAAACCGTCATGATCCAAACAGACAACAAATCGGTAGTTGCTTACATAACAAAAGAGGGGGGGACAAAATCAGTAAGACTCCTCAACACAACCTACGAGATCCTAAGTTTAGCCAATCACTACCGAATAAACCTCATTGCTCGCTTCCTACCAGGGAGATACAACCTTACAGCAGACAGTTTATCGAGGTTCAACGAGCTCCCGGAATGGTCATTGAGCAAGAAAATTCTCAGCATAATTTTCAAGAAGTGGGGCACTCCCACAGTGGACTTGTTTGCCAGTGCGAGGTCTGCAATCCTTCGTCATTATGTCAGCGAGGACGCTCGGGATCAAAATTGCTTATTTGTGGACGCGTTCAGCAGGCCGTGGAAATTCGATCTGGGTTGGCTCTTTCCTCCTCCAGCTATGATACCTCGCGTTCTTCAGCATCTAGCCCAGAGTACAGGCACATACCTGCTTGTGGCTCCAAACTGGGAAAGAACACACTGGAAAGCGGAACTCAAACAGCGAGCCCTGAGTCCGCCATTCACAATACAGAACATTCACCAACACCTTGTGGACCTGAGGACATCGAGACCACCACCAGCTGCAGAGAATCTATCTTTGCAGGTATGGAAGGTTCGGGCTGGGCACAGTTAGTCAATTCATGGACAAAAGAGAATCAGGAGCTTCTACAGTCATCATGGCGGATGTCCACACTTAAGACCTACAACCCAGCTTGGAAAAAATGGTACTCATGGGCAAAGAAAAACAATTGTAAGGTAAATGACCCAACCGCCGAGGATGTGGCTAAGTTTATCTGTTTTCTCCATAGAGACTTGAAGTTGTCAACAAACACAATATGTCTACACAAATCAGTGGTAACGAAATTTGCTAATCCAGAGAAGTCAGATATACTTAGTAATCACCCCCTTGTGAAGCATGCCATAAAGGCAGTTCTCCTCTCTCGACCGGCTTCAAACAAACCCCCAGTATGGGATGTTAATCAACTAATTGATTATTTGACAAGCTACTCCATAGACAAGAATAGTTTGTTTCAAGTTTCTCGCCACACAGCGGCGCTCCTTTTGCTTGCTTCAGGTCGAAGATTGCACGACTTAACTTTACTGGAAATAAAACCGGGGTCATATGAACCTTCAGCTGACTTCATTATATTTTGGCCCAAATTCGGCTCCAAAACCGATTCTGATACCTACAGGCAGTCAGGCTGGAAGCTATCCAGGGGTGAGACTGAAAAGTTAAATGTAGTCTTCTGGGTCAAAGCCCTAATTTCTCTTAGCAAAGCTAGAAGAAGCAGCAAAGATGACCTATCTAATCTATTTATTACAACAAGAGGCAGTGTAAAAGCTGCATCACGATCGGTTATTGCGGGCTGGATCCGCACTCTCTTTAAGGAAGCAAATATAAAAGCATCTCCTGGTAGCTGCAGATCGGCAGTCAACTCAGATATCTGGTGTAACAGGAATCTAAACCTCGATGAAGTGATTAAGCGAGGTAACTGGAAGTCTAAAGATACCTTCATCAGATATTACTTTAAAGAAATTATTTATAGAGAGGATCGCAGCTCTATTAATTCTATCGCTAATTCCTTTCTACCTGTGTAAAAGTCTCACTTTAATTTTTCAGGTGATAATTTCACCAAAGTGATTTAGTAGATTTGTTACTTTGTTAAAAATAATAGTTAAAGCATTTGTACTTATCTAAACTTGTTTTATTTATATAAATAAAATCAATTATACATTTACGCACAGTACGTCTGCTTCACTTGTCGCCGGCAGATTATAAACACTTCTCACAAGTGGATCAAGCGGAGGCTCGAACACCTAAATAGCACCGTTTTCCCCCCAAAGGGTAGAAAACGAATATTTAGGTTTCAGCCGAAGCTTGATCCACTAAATCTGCCGGTCTAGCCGGCTAGTGAGAGTACTGAAGTCCAACAATTCAACTCAAGCAACCGGTGACAAGATGGCGGCTGTGCTAGAAAGAGACAGAGCGATTCGTTCTGAAACGTCACTGATATTAGGAAGGATATACACTGCAACCGCGCAAAATTCAAGGGGTAATCTCACAAGTGGATCAAGCTTCGGCTGAAACCTAAATATTCGTTTTCTACCCTTTGGGGGGAAAACGGTGCTATTTTTTACTTCTACGTTTCAAGAGTTATTGTTTATTATATCCCAAATCAAATAAGAAAGAACGATATTCACACGTCACTATGTAACAAGACAAGAATAACTAAGAAGTAAATATTCTTTTACTTCGATGTGCATAATTGATATGAAATTTTGAAAATATTGCTCAAACTACAATATATAACACGTGAACTTTTATTTACATAACATACTAGCGACCCGCCCCGGCTTCGTACGGGTGCAATGCTGATACTAAATAAACTAAAAATATTAATTTAAATTACATGCTATAAAGGGCCATATTGATCTATATCAAATGCACAATGTATATAAGGTACTTAACTGGATAAGGATTAATGCTGCTTAAAATCGCTTCGTAAATAAGCTATAATGATTATTGTGGGTTATCCCTAAGAGATGGGCGTATACCATCTAGGATTTTTTGTAGACCTTTTTAAGGTGTTTAATATGTTATTTTGATCTATCTCGTAGAGTTCAGCCAGCGTTTGAATTGTAAGCGCAAAAAATGTGTTTATTTACGACATCACATTAGAAACCTCTAAAATTATAAGTGTTTCTCTATTATATTTTGCATGTTTTATACAAATAAACCGTTCTCTTGTATCAATCTATCTACTTACAAAAAACTGCATCAAAATCTGTTGCGTAGTTTTAAAGGGGTTGGATTTAGTATCGTTTGGCAGTTGTATGGGGGTAAAAGTGGATAAAGCTGGTAGAGGTGGGGTCCCCGATTATAATGCTACCACACTTATTATAAGGTAATGCACATTTTTCGAGAAATTAATAAAAATTGTTTCTTACCTCAAATCAGGTAAAAGGCGAAAACGGAACGTTAAAATGGGCGTTTGACAACCAAATCTGCCCTAGTTTATTGTCTGTGGTGTAAAATATTGTGCAATATCGATGAAACGGAACGCAACAAAAAAAAACTGCGTCATGTGTTACTGTCATTCGTAATTCGTTTATTGGTAATTTTGGATTGAATAAATAAAAAATGTATGAATATTTTGTTGCTTTATTTGTTTTTACCTAGAAATCCAGCTCAAAAGGAGGTTAGTATATCCCCACTTCAAAAGTTAAAATAGGTTGAATCTGTTTCAAAACCGAATCAGAGCACCCCGACTCTATACAGTCTTGTGGCTACTACCCCTAGAGTGTATATAAAAAGCCGAAGGCGCGAAGGGAGGGCAGCCCCCGCCCGCAGTAATAAAGCTTAGGCACCTGTGCGAGCCGTAGCGGCTGAGGCTGGTCGCCGAAGGCGACCAACAAGCCGAAGCTGCGGAGGTGAGCACGGGTGCCTGTGCTTTGTTACGCAAGGGCGAAGGGGCTGCACTTCCCGCAGCGCCGTAGCCGATTCAGAAGTAAATTTGTGATATAAAAGCGACTTCAGTATTGATAGGTTCAAATGGTTCAAAAATTGACTTCTGCACTGGTAGGTTCAAGGTTAAAAGAAGGGAGGTTTCTGCACTCCCCCCTTATGAGGAAGTTTTTCCATCTCTCCCCACCTTTACTTTAAAAATATAACCTGAATTTGTTGATTATAACCTCAAAAAAGTAAAAAATTTAATATAAAAAAACCGTGGATTACCTTTTAATGGGGGGGTACCAGGGGGTAGTGGCCACCCCCCTTCACCCCTCCCTGACCCCCTCCCCCTCCTCCGCCTGCCAAACGATACTAAATTTTAACCTTTTAAAGACCTAAGCATACATAGGGACAGACAGACAACGGGAAGCGACTTTGTTTTATAATATGTAGTGATAGTGAAAAAAATCTAGTCCGAAAATGTTCCGCGCCCCCGCGCTTCGACAACCAGCCAGACACCCACACAGAAGAAAATAAAACGCGAAAAACAAAATGTAGGTACTTTAAACTTTTCGATTCTAAGCGTGTTAGTTCCATAAATTGTTCTTTTTAGATTTTCATTAATTATTTAGTTCATTATTCGTACTTTGTAGTTCCTCTTCATTAAAACCGTAGGTAAAGACTTGAAATTTAGACAGCCAAGACGAGATTGTAGCTCCAGGTACGTAAAACAACGAAGGTTTAATTAATAATGTATTTAATTAGTTAACTATTCAGAATAGCAAATTAATACCCATTGTATTTATAAATTCAACACGAACCTAATTTATTTTCTTGCTTCATTTGACATCAAAAACACGGTTATGTTTTATAAAGAATATTTCTTCGATGTATCTCACTATTATTCCTTTTTAGGTTTACGTGGGTGGGGAGTACTTTGCTTTTCCTTTGTGGTAGCCAAAGTGAATATTTAATTAAAAGTATGTTATGGCATAATTTATGTATGTGCCGTCGACATATCGTAGAATTGGGCATATCATGATCTGCCTGGGCAAATCATATTTCTTTTAAAACTAGGAAGGTCGCCTCGCTAAACCGAACACGCTCCTCTTCGCTACGCTCGTTGTCGCACTTTTTGACTGGTGAAAGATTTTCGATTTCATATTTTACGATCTGCCTACGACATAAATATGTCATGGCCGTATCGTAAAATTGTCAATATCATGGAAGGTGAAATAAGAAATTTACGATAGTCTTTCAGCCCAAATTCAAAAATAGGTGCAATGATGAGCATAACGATAATATTAGGTTGCTGGTGATCGTAAATTTGAGAGCCGAGCGAAGCGGAACGGAGCGAGGCGACACCTTTAGTTTTAACAGATATCATGATATGGACAATCAGATCGTTAAATGATCAATTCTACGATATGGCCACGACATATATATGTCACCGTAAGATTGTAAAATCCGATAGCTTATAATTTCACTAGTTATATTATAATTTCAGGTAGGTTTTTGTTAGATGTTTAAAAACTAACCTCACCTAGTGAATTAAAAAATATTGGATTATACAATTTCACGCTGAAAATATACTTCTTAATATTATAATAGCTATCCTGGATCGGTGTCTTGGGTGTTCGGAGTGTCAGTTACAACTTAACAGTCAAATACTAATTAATACACTTTTATCAACCATTTTTCAGCCACATCGTTAAATTTTTAGAGAAAATTTACTGCACGGTGTTTTATTTATCGTTTACTATGACGTAAATAAACTTACACCTACCTACTATTAATTAAATCCTAAAAAACTCATTTTTGCATGTCCTTGTGGCAAAAACAAAACCTACATCCTTTAGAGAGTCTTACCAACTGAGCTCCCCGCTCTACTTTATTTACTACAAGGCCAAAATATTCATCCTTTTCACTTCCAAGCCATCTTGCCACATAATCCATGTACATAAGTGTTAAGTTACAATAGCTAAGTGATTGTAAGTGGAGCATCTAAAGGCGCCTCACCGGAAGCTGCAGTCACGTGACGTGAAGACCGGATGTGACGGGTCCGGATCGCGTTGCCTTTAAGACCTATCACTCAATGGACAAACAATGTACAGTGCAGACACCTTATCCCTCTAGCTTAGAACAATAACTCAAAACATCGTCAAATCTTCTGCAATGAGTCACATAGCTAGTTGCCAGGGGACGAAGGCTAAAATTCTAATTCATGGTAGCCAAACTAACATCTTTTTCATACAAACCGTTGTAACTACCTTTATGTTGTACGTGGCTAATTGTAATCCTCACGCAGTCTACCAGTCCACGAATAGAGGTAACTGTCGCGGTGAAACTACAGGAACTTCTTACGATAAATCAGATGCAACCTTTAAAATTCAGAATAAACCACTTATAAAACCTACTAGAATCGGAGAAAGTTAACGGCACATTTAGCTTAGTCGGGTTGTTTCCCCGCAAATATGGTTTACCAGTGTGTACAAAAGCCTGCTAGTTACGCGTCCATAAGATAACAGATTTCAGGGTTGCTTCGTTATGTCGCATTACCGCCGCCGTCTGCCACCCGTAGAACCTTTCTATCCAACACCTAGGAGCAAGGCTCGTATCCCCATTCTAAGGGGATTGATCTCGTAGTTTCTTCAGAAGGGAAGGTTGTAAGTAGTCCTTTAATATGAGAAAAGGTATGTTTTAGGTTTAATAAATTAGGTTGTATTTTCGCGTTGCAAATAATAAATACCTACTTGCTTAACAACACAATATTTATAACTCGAGTGGCCCATTGCAAATTTTTTTTAGTTTTCTCCACTACCTAGAATTCTCGAAGAAGATTTTGATTTTTACGAGATTATAGTACCTTAACCATTTCAATAAAAAAATTAGAGAACCTACGTAATTGTGCAGATTTAAGTAGTTTTTCTAAGAAATTCAATGCAGTATTTGTGTACTACAAAATAAAGCTCATGGCTCTATTAAATTAGTTAAATAATAGATCTTTACATATGAAATTGCCGAAATTTTCTTACAGATTCATAAGTTCATAGTTCCTGTAATTCAATAGCTAATACCATTACTTGTTTTTTGTTTGAAAGTAGATTTCAAGGTTTTACATCTACGTATTAAATTTTGTTTTTATTGTCAGTTTGATAACCAAAATTAAAATTTCAAAAACAGTTCGTCCTAAATGCCATCCATTTTTATGATAAGATTCGTAATGATTTTTTATAGCTGAAACTTTTCAAAAATTAAATTAATGTTGCTGACAAGCTTAATGTTGTGTCATTCATACACAGAAGAAATTACATAAATTGGATTTGTCATTCCTAAAATAAAAACGCAAAAATGTTAGTACTGAAAATTGAGTTTCCTTCAAATTCTCTATAGAAAACATATGTAATGTCCTAATATGATCCACCTATAGTTTGGTATACAAGTCAGACATATGAAACTACGTATAAATGAATGGAGCAGGCAGGATTCAGTCTATAACGATGATAGTTTAACCGCCTGTCGTCTGAGATAATAGTGTCTCAAACTTGTCCCACCACTATTGTCAACTGAAAATTAGTTGGCAATGTCAGGAATTGGAGCTTTAGCTATGGTGACTTGTGAGTGCAGTAAGTGCGGTATCCAATTATATGCTGCACTTTTATTTATAAAGATTGAAAATGATAGAAAAGTGTCGTCTAAAGTATGTTTTTTCGGATATTTCGACCATGGCGAGTCGAATGAAACTATCCCAAAAAAATAATGGGTGTTCTAGCCAAAATATGGGTCGGATCGAGTTCAGCGTGGTTTCATTGACCTCACCATGGTCGAAATATCTGGAAAACATACTTATGACGTCACATTTAAACCTATTTTCGAAAATTGGGGGCCATTTTAAAATTAAAGGCCGTAAAAATTTACTTCCGTGTACAATAATGTCGATCACATCGCACTTGATCGGACAATTTATTTTCTTATGGACCCTAGAAACGATTTACAAAGTACAGCGTATGAGTCGTTTTCGTTGCGTACCGCAATTACTAGTGGAATGGGAAATGAGGATGACAAAGGCCGAAATAAATTTTGAAGTATCCTTCAATGAGAGTTTATAATTCAGCGTACACGTTTGACAACTCGAAAAGCACAATGTTGCTACTTTTCAGCTAGTGCTGCTTATATCAGTATCATAAAATTTACGGCTATGGAATGCGTTTTTGGAAAAATTTTATTCATTATCTTTTAGGTGAAAATGATAATACGAGTATATTAAATTATTTTATATACTAATAACATGAATTTAAAAAAAAACTATTAGGTGCCTAATCTACACCATCGGCCCAACAAAGGCGTCGAACAAGTAGTGGCTGAAATCATACATCCTCCAATTATGATGCTCCGTTCGACACAGAATAATATAGAAAAAAAAACTGCGAAATATTTCTTTCTTGATCTCATTCCTAGATTTCATCACAAAACCATTTTAATTTATGAATTCTCTACAAATAATGATTACTTCGTTTTCATTTCAGCTTGAGCCAACAAAAATACTGTTTTGCTAGAAAGTACCGCTGGTTTGCGTATGAACTGATTTTGGACATACGAGTATACCTCTCTATTGCAGTCATAACCCTCTATATTGCAGTTTAATGCTTGACCAGACTACAATCACCGTCAACAGAGTAATAACATTCTAGAAGTATATTACATGCAGCAACAAGTTCTATTGAGAATTTGACCAACGTTCTTATAAAACTGGCATTTGAAAGGTTTAGAAAGGAAAAAGTTATACCAGGAAACAGACTAACTTCTTTAAAAGTTCTACTTATAATCTCAGAGCTTGTAAACTATTCTCGTGATACTAATACAAATCTTAAGCCTTATTTTATTACAGGACAGAAGTGTAGTGACATGTTAAAAGCTGTATTTTATGCAGATTTTTGTCTGTATTGTTGATATAGCTTTAAAGTTAATAGTTGATAGCTTAATAAAAAATTAAAGTTTATAGCTTAATAACTATATAAATGCTTTTTTATAGCTAAAGACATTATAAAGGTAAACAAATTCTATATTCAAGCTATAAGATGTCAAAGAAACCTTTATAATACCGTAATTCAATCGTGGACTGTAATTATGTGTACATTTTCTCTTCTATAACGCTTGTGTTCTGCTTGGGAACACCCTGTCTGTCAACAGTATTTGCCGAATTACAAACTCGACTTTGGCTAGGTTGTTAGTAAATAGAAAAATAAATAACATGTATGACAGATTTTTATGAAATCTCGTAAAAAAAAATTTTGTTCGCATACCTACCAGGTTCGTTTTTTCACCGTACGTATGAACTCTAGTCGTATGATTTTCTAATAAGACCCCAGAAATCAGACAAAAATATTTTTGAAAAAATAAACATTATCATTATCCGTATGGCATGGCAACACCACAATGTTACATTCATAGTTGTTTTTATTTTATTTACGCGTTTTCTTATGAACCCACCGATTACGCCCCCTTACGGCGCGACTTGCCAAAACCCCACGGGACAGAGAGGAACTTACAAAAGTTTCCGACTTGTTCAAATGGCCGGCTTTTGTTAGAGAGCGACTTATTGTTCGGGACAGATTGCTTTGCCGCACACTGCTCTATTTGAAATTTATACGGACACAAGCCACGTGAGAAGATTTATGAGGAATCTGTGCGAGGTGAGCGTAATGTGAGATTATGAGACTTACACCTAACTCTGGAGGTAACTTGTGAACTAGTAGGTAAGACATTCATATTGCATTTCCATTTGAAGGACGCATTCAGTGGGTTGTTAACGATTGCAATTTTGATTTCAAGTTGGTATTCGATGGGTAGCTTGTTTTGGCATAAACCAATGAAATACTACGCGATTTACCTCAACTTGAAAAAAAATCACCAAAATCGGGGTATGATAAAAGGCTACTAATCCGCTTGTCCAACGTTTTCTCTTTATCGTTTACATATCATTCATTGACGATCATGGACATAATTGATTTTATGGTAACTTATCTAGGGGTGGTTTTTAATTTATATGTTTTCTATTTTGGCAGCCGTTTTACAGGTTATCTGTAGTTATACGTTTTGAACGAAATTTTGAATTTTAAAATTTTTGGCCCAATTTTGAATTGGAATAACAACAATTGCACTTCTCAAATTTTTTTTTAATGCTCTCCCCAAGTACCAAACAGCTTCATCATCTAAACCATTTCGGAAATGCTTTATTATCGTGACACAGTTGCTAATTTGACGACGTTGTACTATTTACCCTGCCCAACCGGTTTTACTATATCATAATGAAGAATATTTTCTCTTTACCTTACAAATTAAGTCATCTTAGTCAACTAGATATTATTATAAGACCATACTTAATTATCTCGAACTCATTCATTCATTAATTCATTCATTACCTGTCGATACAATTTTTATCGACTTTTTCATGCACTATTGTAAATATTTGACAGTAAAATGACAAGGCACTCTCCCCTCGCCCCGCATAAGTCGACCGTGATTTCATACATTGGTCTTGCGTTTTGCGTCTCCTGGCTTATTACTCGTCTAAGGTAGTAACGCACTGTGCAAACCGCCAAGCCCGGGCAATCGACAGAGGCGTCGCGACGTCGCCGATACGTCACGGGCCGCTGCGCGCGTCCACCCTCGCTATACGGCCTCGCACACTTCCAATTGTTCAGATAACTTTGTATCTAAACTTTGAACTGCTCCTGCATTCCTTTTCCTTCACCTGGATTGAAAATTATTGAGTGCTGCTTCATTTTATCTTAAGTGACTACAACAAGAAAAGGAATGCTTCGGTGGTTTGGACATGTAGAGGGAATGAATGAAAGGAATGACGACAGAAATTTACTGTGCACAAGTAAAACTCGATCGGGTCGCCGCCCTAGAAAGATGTATGCTGGCCAAATCGGCGACATACTGAAGAAGGGCAAAGTCAAAAGCACTCAGAATAAAAGAGCTTGTACCTATGTCTAGATTGATAGATGTGGAAAAAGCAAAAGAGGTGTGTCAGGATCGTAGCAGTTGGAAATCTGTAGACTCTGCCTTCCCCTCTGCGAGACAAGCGTGAGCATAGTATGTATGTGTATTGTGTATGTAATATTAAGTCCCGCATGTAAATCTCGCACGATTTTCATATTTTCATTTTAATTTCAAACATTTATTAGGTACACAACAAAATACAGTTGCAGACAACAAATGGTACAGGATAAAAATTTCACTATACCGTGCAAAAACCTTCAGACATCCTTACATACCCTCATATTGTGGCATTAGTTATCGGAATAAAAGTGTTATCAGAATCAGGATCATGAATAGTAATCTGCCAGGCAGTCGAATACTAGAAATCAGGATTACTAAGAGTCGCAGAATAAAAAAGCTTCGTTATTTTTATATATTACTATTGCTACAGAAATTTAAACAAAGTCCTTGTTTATCACGTATTTTGCTTTTTATTTAATTAAATTATACCATGGAATAAATATTATTAGTCTATGATTATACTTATCTATGTTAACGTAAAAGTTTTGTTACTAATTTTAAAAGTTATGGAAAAAATTGTTCTTAAATTGTTTTTTTTTAAATCAATCCAAATAATTTTGATCATACTGAATAAGTATAAAAAAGAAACGTGGCCGCTCAATGTAAAATAAAATTTTACAGACCCATGCAAAATTTACTGCAGGTTTTCTTCTGAGGTTGAAAACCTACCTAAATTATTAGGGAACGCGAAAATATTTTTTCATTTCCACAGGTATATATTCTTTGAGAAAATTGTTCAGTATGATCAGATTATTGTGTGCTTTTGTTGTTCATATACACTAGGTATTATTACAGTACTTACTAGCTTTTGCCCGCGGCTTCGCTCGGGTTGGTTAAGTTTTTGTGTAGTCTTATCGAATCTTATATAACGTATTTGACCTGAACCTGGTTTGGAATGTTTTTATTTCTCATATGATCTCTTATTTGATCCCACAGTAAATGTCTATGGCATGGCCAAAGGTCTAACTTCATTTCCTCTTAATTGATCTTCTGCTAAAATGAACGCTGAGCCGCGTTTCCGACTGAAGTTATTTCTATATTTCTTATTTGATCCCCAGATAATATGTCTTTTACGGGTCAAAAGCGAATGTGCCAATTATAAACTGTGACTTGTATTTCGCAGTTCACACCTGAGAACATCTCCGTCTAGATGTTTTCTTTTTGGCTTGTGTTTAATTGAACACCAAAATTAATAAATGACCACCATTAAAATTAGTAAATGAACACCAAAATTAGTAAATGATCACCAAATTTTTAACTTCATTTTTAATGTTTTAAATTTCCAAATTAATTCTTCCGGGCAGATCATATTTTTGTGAAAACTAACGACGTCGCCTCGCTTGGCTCGGTTCCTTATTTTATCTTACATATTCTCTAGTAACTGGTATCTAGACTCCGCGTAGACAAGTTAGACTTAGTGCAGGGCCTGCTGTTATATCAATTATTATGTACCTCTTGCTCAAATGTTACAATATTTTAAGTAATAATTCAATAGTCTGTCGCAATACTGTACACTAAACTTACTCTTTTTGTGTTTCTAAAGTGGGTATTTTTGTAAATCTGTGTGAATATTGTGCTTTGAGAAATAAATATTTTTGTCTTTTGTCTTTGTCATGTCAACCTAATAAGCTCCTCCTCGCTTCGCTCCGCTCGTCGTCGCACCTATTTTTTACCGGCATTTACTAATTTTGGTGTTCACTATATTATTTTTGGTCGAAGTGTATGAGATATCAAAGTTTATTTTGGTGTTCATTATATTTTTTCCCTTTCTTTTTTGTTTTAATAAATATCAATTCGTATTGTACGTTGACAACTAATAAATAACGTATTTGTATTCATGTGTGCTTGTATACGTACAACGTACGTTTTAACATCGCTTTTCTATAAAAACTTGACACCCCATTGCCATTCCATGGGAACTAATTTATGGGATAAAAAGTAGCCTTTGTCCTATTCTAGGTTTAGAACTATATTTGTAGAAAGTTTCAACTTAATGGGTTCATTAGTTACGCCGTGAAGGAGTAACAAACATACATTTCTCTTTACATCTATACATCCAAACTTTCGCAAATATTAGTGGGAAGTGGGATGGGACAGGATAGTTGGATAAGCAATAAAGGTAATTTTGTTTTTTTTTTTTGTTCTTTGATATTAATACTCGCATGACCTCACTCACACAGACTGATGAACAATAAAGTCCAAGTAAAAGTTTATTTTCAATAATATTTAACAGTTATAAGCTGTTGTTTATTTATCAATGCTGACATTTACATAAAATATGTATATTTTTTTCGTTAAAGTTTACCTGTTTGTACTAAATGACCACATAGCAATCAAAAAATCAAGGAAAAGAAAAATCTTGATACATTTATATCGGGTAGCAATTTTTTTTACAAATGTCCGATTTACGATGTTCATAACCAACTTTTATAAAATTTCCATGAGGTAGAGTCTTTTATACACACCACCACCAAATACGAATGTCCTGGCAGTATTTTATGCAACTGTAACATAATGTGAGACATTGGGACACAAGTAATAATTTTGCACGAGTGTCCCAATGTCCAATTATGTTTAATTGCACACAATACTTTATCTAAGACCATCAAAAACAATTTCACGAAAAATTAGAAAAAGAACACACGTCATGATATGTTATGTCATAATATGTTATGTCATGATACCTAAGCCCAAGGAATTAGTATGAAGATGCCTAAACCAATAGTAGCGAAAACTAGTAGTAAGACCGACCGTTATTTGTGATTGGTTCTCTAGCGGTGCTATAAAAAATTTGCCCAATCACAGCACAGAATGTAACATTATAACTTCATAACGCCGCAATAAAATGTAGTATTATAAGATAACATCGGTCAAATAATGTAGGTACTTATAAAACCGCTTTCGATTTCAAATTTTAAATTATTTTTCAATTTTTTAGTTTGGGCCCACTACAGCTTATGATTAAGTTAACAATAAAAGAATAAATAAAAAATACAGTAAATGAAGCCAATAATAGCTGTCCACCAGTTATACAAAGAATACATTTCTAGTACAGAATAGCTAAAAACCAAAGTAACTATTAAAATTATTATTATTATTATTTAATTTACAATATTATTATTATTGTTATTGTATATTTTTATTATATCTCGGGACTATGTAGCCCCGGACCTTTGGGAGGCGTGCATGGGGCCGAAGCCAACACGTAGAGGCCCTTTAAATAATTTTTCTTAAACATACGCGGAAATATTATCATTACTTTTGAATAAAGAACACGCGAAGTATCATATTTACGTAGACTGAAAAACCAAAATCACTTCCCGGCGCATTCTTTGAATTTGGAACGAAGAGAAGAGTTGTATAAAACGGTGTGCTGTTTGAATTTAGAACTCTTTCATCTATCGTACACATTGCGTTCTCGTGGCTGTATAGCCACAGATGCGTTTACCTTTCGGAACAAACTGTAAAAAAAAAAAAATTGGCGGTAAAGGAGTTCGTTGTTATTTGGTTAATAATAAATTAAAATGAGTTCCGATGATTCTGAAAATGAAAATGAAATGGACATTGACTGCACTACACCAGATTTAAGATCGGAAGCTAAATAAGCGATGGAAAACCTGCTTCCAGCGAAATCAAAAGAAATTTGTTATGTAAAAGGCCCTTTTTTATTTCCTTGCATTTTTTTAAGAAAAGCACTATATATGCCTCGGCCGAAATGGCAATTGCCTATTTCGCTGCCTTTGCAATAATGTACTATTATCGAAATGTGACATGACACCAACCGACTATTATCCCTGTACGCACTGTAGGAGTGCACCCAATGACAACCCCCGGTCTGTGTATATATAGTCCTATTGTAAGGAATGAACACGAAGGAAATCAGACTATTGCGTTGAGGTGCTAGTGGACTGGATATCTGGGACTATGGAAGGAACTATGGCACCTGCCCGATCTATGTTAACAACAGGGAATTAAGATTTTAGTTTGATTTGATTGAGATTTGATGTTGTAATTACCTTTTTGAAGTATGGGAGTACTTAGATACGAGTATAATGTATTTAACATAAGTTAGTCCAATGATCCTTTAGTAATAAAATATCATTGATTCAATGTTTAAAAAGATGTGGTTCAGTTTTGCAACAGAAATTTCTACGAGTAGCTTATAGAAACAACAATTCGCGTCTAGAAAATCACGCTCATATGCAATCTTTGTATTGTTCCTTACTTCCATAACGCAGCAAGATGTAAGAAAGATCCGGCTGACACGTTTAGATCCCCTTACAAAGCAGTCGTTTCGAACATAGCTCAGAAACGTGTAGCAATATATTCAGTAATAACGAAATAATATGTTTTCTGAGATAGAATTCATATTTCATAAGCACTCATACGCATAAGATATTGCAGGAGGAAGGTACTTTTCGCTTTATTCCATATAGTAAAGATAAAACGTAGGGCGATGTTAGGGGGATAAGGCGAATGACGGAGTCGATGTCAGCTCCCGTAGATTCATGCTAAGACAGGTACGCAACAAGGTATGTTTACGAAGGTCCCCCTTGTTGAATTTAAGAGCTTAGCTCTTATCAGGAGCTAATTAATGGCGTCCACAACACGCATCTTGAAAAATGGTTCATAGAATTTTTAAACAATTTCATTTCAATATTCATTATGTCACATATAACAGGTGATTTTTTTTAAATATGCAAGAAAACTATTTTATTCCGTAATATCATTGTAACAAATTTATTTACATAACGTGACAGATGTCTCATTTGAATTTTGAAAAGAATCGAGCATAGAGATCTATCAGTGCCTCCGCCGTGAATCTTCAACTCATGCGCCGGTGTCCCTCTCCGCCGCTATTTGTGTCGGCAGTAGTTGGTCGATGTGGCGCTTCCAGATAACCCCTGAGTCTGTTCTAATAAGATAATGGAGTTTTCCAAGCCTTTGGGAGACTGTTCCGAATGTCCATCGGCAATGACTCTGATCGTAATTGCGGGCTTGAACTCTCTGTCCTACGTCAAAGAATCTAATTTGACAGAATGAGGTGTTAGAATGTTGTCTCAGATTCGGTGTATTTTTACCAAGCATTTTGTGCAATTTTGTCGTTACTTCCCTACCGAACATCAGTTGATATGGAGTGCTGCAAGTTGTACGATTAGGAGTTCTGCGGAGCAAGGTTTTAATAGATAGTATCTTATCTTGAAGGTTACCGGGTTCGTTTTGCATGCTTTGAAGTGCCTTGTTTACAGTTTGTACGCAACGTTCGGCAAGTCCATTGGTTGATGGGTGGTATGGAGCAGAGGTTCTATGTAATACTCCATATTCTTTTAATGCTGTTTCGAACTCCCTAGAAGTAAACTGTCTTCCGTTGTCAGACACAATAGTGTGTGGAAGTCCAAAAGTTGAGAATAAATCATAAAGTTTGGAGACGCACCATGAACTCGTAGTTACTTTTGTTGGAATTATCTCAACCCACTTTGTAAAAGCATCGATAAAAATGAAAAGATGGTGACCAGCTATAGGCCCAGCAAAATCAATGTGAAGTCTTTGCCATGGTGCGGTTGGTTCTTCCCAGTGATGTAATGTAATTTTAGCAGGTTCGTTTTGTTTCAAGCGACATTCACGGCAGTTTTTTACGAGGTCTTCTATATCCTTGTCTATATTTTTCCAATAGACGTAGCTCCGAGCTAACATCTTCATTTTAAGGATTCCCAAATGACCAGCATGCAGTTCATTTAGAATTGTATTTTGTAAGCTTTGTGGGATCATAGTTCTTGTACCTTTTAATATGCATCCGTTTTCTATTGTCAACTCGTTGTCATTATATCCATAGTTTCTTAAGCTTCTGCCATTTGTCAGTGCTTGAAGCAGTGTGTGATACTCACCGTCTTTTTCTGTCTCTTCTGCAATTTTCTGAGATGTAACAGGTAAAGTGTTTATCTGGTTCATTTGAAAAATTGTATGACAATCTACCATTTTTGGTGATACATTTTCCACCGGAAACCTGGAGAGATAGTCAGCATTGCTATGATCAGTTGTACTGCGATATTCAATTTTGTAGTCGAAACCAGATAGAAAGTGTGCGTAATGGAAAAGTCGCATGGTGCTCATTGCTGGGAGGGTTTTATGGGGATGAAATATTGAAGTCAGTGGTTTATGGTCGGTAACTAATGTAAATTTTCTACCATAGCAGTAATGGAAGAATTTCTTGAGTCCCCAATAAATTGCTGTTGCTTCTTTATCGATTTGACTGTATTTATTTTCACTATTTGTAAGTGAGCGAGAAGCAAAGGCTATGGGTTTGTCAGTACCATCAGGCATTCTGTGGGATAAGACTGCGCCCAAGCCAAAAGGCGAAGCATCGGTTGCCAGAATTAATGGTTTATTAAGGTCAAAGTGTATAAGTACCTTTTCACTTAGTATCTCCTTTTTAACTGTGTTGAAGCTTCGTTCGCATTCTTGGGTCCATTTGTATTCTTTGCTTTTTCTCAGCATATTGTTTAAAGGCTTTGTAATTGTTGCTAGATTAGGGATGAATTTATTGTAGTAGTTAGCCATACCCAGAAATGTACGTAATTCATTAATATTATTTGGTCTCTCTGTATTAATTACTGCATTAACTTTGTCTTTGTTTTTGTGTAATCCGTTCTTATCTATCGTGTGCCCCAGGTAATTAATACTGCTTTGTAAGAAATGGCACTTCTCTTTGTTAACTCGAAGGTTATTTTCTTTCAGTTTTTCAAGTACTTTGCGCAGTCTTTTGAGCAATTGTTCTTCTGATGATCCTTGAATTACTTTGTAATTGACTTTGTAGTCTGCGCATAAGCGAATGTCTCCGTTAGATTTAGGGACTGGAACTATAGGTGTACCCCATTCAGCGTTATCAACTTTAGTAATTATCCCTTCTTTTACCAATCTATCAAGTTCGTCATCAACTTTTGATTTGATAGCGTAAGGTATGCGTCTCGGTTTGATAAAAATTGGGGATGCATTTTCTTCAACAGTGATGTGGGCTTTGTAATTTGGAATACAACCAAGTGTACCGGTAAATACACTGGAATATTCTTTAAGTAATTCCTCTAGCTTGGGGTAGTAATTAGCGTTCACTGTCTTTATTTCAGCCAGATCAAGAGATATTTCTCGAATCCAAGATCTTCCGAAAATAGAGTCCACATCTTGTTTAATAATGTAAAGTTTACCATGAAATCTTTGGTTTTTGTAATTGCATTTGACGTATGCTACTCCGATTGGTTTAATAATTTCGCCAGTGTAGGTTTTCATTCTAATGTCAGTTTTGAAAATGTTATTATCAAGGCCCAGCAGTTTGAAGTTTTTTAGTGACATTGAAGATAGGGCCGCACCGGTGTCTAGTTCCATGCAAGTCCTTTTGTTCTCGATGTGAAGGGTGATCATGAATTTGTCTGTTTTCTCCGATCTGATTGAATTTATGTTGCAAATTTCATCTTCACTGGAGTCTTCAATATCAGATGTATTTTCAATTTGGTGTACTTGTCTTGCCCGTTGAAGGCAGACTCGTGCGAGATGGCCCTTGCGTTTGCAATGGTTACACATGTCGTTAATGTATTTACATTTATTTGCCTTATGTTCATCATCACCACAACGGAAACATTTTCCTTTCAGGTCTCGAATTGTTGGTTGAGATGGGAGAAAGGGTAATTTCTTTTTTGTTATCTTTACAGGGGCCGTATTATTTTTAGTTGTAATGATGTTGTTGTCTTGTTTAGCTATCTCAATTGCTGTCGCTGTTCTCAGCATTTGATGTAATTTCATCTCTGTGGGATCTTCAAGTATTTTAGTGCGAGTATCATTGTCTTTTAAGCCTCTAATGAACTGAAGTAGAAGAAAGCTGTTGCAGGTTGACTTTTGACAATTTTCGCATGAAAAGTTGCAATCTAGCGCTAGGTGTTTCAGAGCTGCCATGTATTGTTTTATTGATTCGTCATCTTGCTGCACTCTGTTTATAAACTGATGCTGTCTTGCCCAAATTGTTGGTTGAGGATCAATGTATTCTTGTAGTACTTTTGTTAGGTCATCATAGTTCATGTTACGTGGATCTTCCGGTGCGCATAGATCGTAGGCTGTTTGATGCAATTCCGGTGCAAGTGCATTTAAAAGTATATAAACTTTTTGGTCAGATTCTTTGTAATTGTTCAGACTGGCGTACAGTTCAAGCCGTCTAATGAAATTTTTAAATGTTTCGTCAGGATGTAGTGGTTGGAACGGAAGCTTAGGTGGGGTCGAATGTGTATTTGTAGAAGGTGTAACCATTGAAGTAGACCCCACGTCGCTAACCCCTTTTATAAAATCTTGTAATTTGACTCTTAGTGTTGTAATGTTTTCTTGTATAGAAAATCTTTCTTCAATTTCGATTTCCAGGTCAGTGTCGTCGGTGAGTTGCACTATATCATCTTGTGTAGATAAAAGTTTTTCTTCTAATGTAAGGAGCGTTTGTAGTCTTGCCGTAATTAAAGTATTTGAAGGTTCTTGTAACGTACTTACAAGATTCTGTAGACGTGTAAGTTGACCTTTTAGGCAGGTCCGAGCCTTTTTGTATTTGTTAATTTCCATTTTCTCGTCGCCAGTTTTAAATATGCAAGAAAACTATTTTATTCCGTAATATCATTGTAACAAATTTATTTACATAACGTGACAGATGTCTCATTTGAATTTTGAAAAGAATCGAGCATAGAGATCTATCAATTGTATTACCAAATACTGTTTGATTAGAAGAAATACATCACGTGCTCAGAATATTAAACCTTACGTGCTCTTGTCATATTTTATGGAGAAATGATTGTTTTTCGCCTTGTTTCCAACATTTTTAATGGAAAAAGTGCAGGAGTCGGCAACTTCATGTTGCAGAATACCTTTGCGGGAAAGCGTTTCGGAGCTTTGGTAATTAGAATAGATTACATAAAAGAATATTTTGTGCGAAAATCGACTGGTTTATTTGAACTTTAGACAGTGACAAACTGACACACAGAAAACCTCAGACTACCAACTCTCTATGGACGTCACTGGAGCTGGCCAGTATCTAACACTTTCCCTCAGCTCTGGGGCGTCCGATCCACTATGCCCAAAAGCTCTTATATATATTTCTATAAGGGAAATACGACTGTGACGCTTCACTCTCCTCGTTAACTTTCCCTTTTTCTATAGTTCCTTCTTTCTTTTGTTTGAACCCTTTGACAACAAGGCGAGCTTTATACTTTTCTATAGTACCATCTGGATTAGTTTTTACTTTGTACACCCATTTCGAAGGTAGACCTTTTCTGTGTTTAGGCAGCTCTTGCAGTTCCCATACTTGCAACTGATGAAGAGAAGCCATTTCACTTTTCATGGCTTGCATCCATTTACTCTTGTCTTTTCTAGACATTGCTTCCTTGTATGATGTTGGTTCTAGATTCGTATCTGCCAACATCACATAGTCATCCAATTTGGCTGGGCGTCGTATATTTTGTCTGAGATTGTACCTTGGATTGTATCTGGGATTCTCAACCTCTAAATCCACGTCATTTCCTTCAGTATCCAAATATATATCCTCATCTGAATATTCATATAGATCTGAATCTACGGGAACGTCGTCTCTCTCAGAGACTGGTAGCATTTCTGATCTTTCCGTGATGTTTTCCTGTACATCAGGCGTAAATGACATTCGCTCTTTTTCTAAGACATCTTCATCAGGCGTAACTGATACTCGCCTTTTTTCTATGACGTCCTCTTCTCCCTCTAATTGGATTGACCTAACTTTTATTTCAGGAATTGCGGCATCTAATGACACTGACCATTTTCTCTCAACGGGGTTATTGTCATCATTTTCTCCCGAACTATTCACTGAGTTGTCTATCATAGGTGTTTCTTCGAATATAACATCTCTTGAACGGATAAGTTTATTAACTTCATTCTCATCTTTGTACCAAATCCGATAACCATCGTCATTGTCGTACCCAATTAAAACTCCTTTGGTAGCTTTCTTATCTAGCTTTTTTCTCTTTGGTTTTGGTACATGCGCATAACATGTGCTTCCTATAATTCTCAAGTGCTTTATGTTTGGCTTCTTACCAAACCATAGCTCATACGGTGACTTGTCTTTCTCTCTAGTTGCACCTGTTCGATTAAGTATGTACGCTGCCGTCATTACTAACTCAGCCCATAATGCTTTCGGCATCTCTTTCTGAGCATTCATCAGAGTGCGTGCGGTTTCTACTAGCGTTCTGTTTTCTCGCTCACTACAGCCATTCTGTTCAGGCGTGTAAGGCATAACAAGACGTTGTTGAATCCCTTTTCTGTTCAAAATATCTTTCACATCTTTGTTGTCAAACTCAGAACCATTGTCGCTCAACAAAGTTTTTATTACGTGTCCTGCTGTATTTGCTTCTTGTAGCATTTGAACAAGTTTGTCTTTGACTTCACTTTTGTTTTTCATGCAATAGACCATTCTATAGCCAGAGTAGTCATCTTTGAAAAGAACATAGTAACGATATTTCGTGAAACTCATAGGGAAAGGACCGCAAACATCAGTATGAATTATTTGTCCAAGCTGCGTAGACCTCTCTCTGGTCCCAAACTTAAGCCTGTGCATCTTTCCATAAATGCATGCTTCGCACAACTCTTTGTCTAATTCGAGAGACAATCCCATTTCCTTTTTAATTACTTCTTTCACATGTCTTTTGTTTTGATGCGCTAGCCTTTCGTGATACAGCTGCATCAAGTTTTCTGTTGTAGTTGCAAATAGTCGAAGTGATGGCAGGACATTCCTTGTCTTTAATTTATAAAGTCCTCCATTTTGACTACGTTTGCCAACTAGCACAACTTCCCCATTTACTATAATTTCGCAAGTTTTCGGGGTCGAAACAAACTTGCTGTCTCTAATCTTATCATGCATCGCTAGCACTGAATAAAGATTTCTCTGTATCGAAGGCACATACCACACATCTGTGAGTGTAATTTTTACAATTTTTCCATTCATCTCTGAGTCTACATCTATTGTTCCTTTGCCTTTTGCTTGAACAAGAGTACCATTTGCTGTAGTAACTGTATGACTCTCGTGAAACTTTTCATATGTTTGAAATAAATCACTCCTGCTTGTCACGTGGCTTGTTGCTCCATTATCAACATACCACGCCTCCGTATCTCTCGGTAAGAATGCCATTATATCTGTTACATTCATTAACATATTCGTTTTCTGACTGGAAGATGGTTTGTTTTTACTGTCTTTTGGTGGGCGACCATCGCTTATCCATTTCTGGCAGGATCTGACTCGATGTCCCATCTCGCTACAGTAATTACATCTAATTTGCTCATCTCCCTTCTTCTTGTCTTTGCAAACCTTGTTACCTTTGGGTTGTTGTGTCGTCACTAACACCTCTTCGCTCGATTCACCATGCTTCTTTGCAAGTAGCTTCTCGTGAGCGCACAGGTTGCTTGTCAAACCTTCTATTGTCCTCTGTTCCTTAGCTAGTAGCAACCAACTTGATTTAAATTCAAAGTATTTGTCATCTAACGTATCTAGAATTTTGCATATAAGGAACATCTCTGGCAACTTCACATTCGCATCTTCTTTACTAATTTCTCTGTTTAATTGGCTCCAGAGGGTCTTCAATTTGCAAATATGCGTGGCCATATCGTCAGACGTATCAAGTTTGAAGCCAAAAAAGTCTAAACATAAATTATAGGCTCTATTCTCGCTCTGGCCATCGAATAATCTATGTAGCTCTAGCCATACTTCTCTAGGACAACTGAATGACATCACCTTTCTGATAGTCTCTTCATTCAAATTTGTTGTAAGCAGAATGAGAGCATTGTTCTCTGCCTGTATAAAACGAGCTAGTTTCGTTCTAAATGCAGTTACCTCTGCATCTCCTGCGCCTGCTATCAACACTGGTCTCGTTGATTTTCCTTCCACAATATCCAGAGCACCTGGTGTGCTTTTCAACAAAATGGATATTTTGTATTTCCATGTATCCCAATTACCCTTACCTTGAAGTGGTGCAATGTGTACCTTTGTACTCAAATTTTCCACAACCTCAAGTTGCTCCATAGTTTGGTACCTACAGATATTTTTATTCTTCTAAAGCTGGGCTTTCATAACCTGTTGCAGAATACCTTTGCGGGAAAGCGTTTCGGAGCTTTGGTAATTAGAATAGATTACATAAAAGAATATTTTGTGCGAAAATCGACTGGTTTATTTGAACTTTAGACAGTGACAAACTGACACACAGAAAACCTCAGACTACCAACTCTCTATGGACGTCACTGGAGCTGGCCAGTATCTAACACTTCATACAGAGCCCTTTTCATCCGCTTTTAGTCTAGCTGGGTTTGATCTCTCTTTTTTTAAATAGTCAACACATTTAATTTATTTTAGAAAAAACTTATTCTATAACTGGTAAGTAAGTAAATTTTATGATTTTAATAACCTAAAATCAAAATATATGCCTAAAAGCAACTCAGTTCTGGGTGTGACCAAATGTATTACTATTTCATTTCCCTGTGACGTGCACGCTCGATGAAACTTGCAAAGGCAAAAAACGAAAATTTTTGCAGAAAAAACAAGATTTTGGCAATACTGTGAAAATTTTCAAACACATTATTTGTTAAATTTAATCTAGATTAAATTTTCAATGCGCCATTAGTATTAATTTTTTGATTGAATAAAAAACGTTAAAAGCATTCGGCTACGCCTTTGGTAAGAAACCGTAGAATTTTTTAGGGGCTTTTTGTTTTTTATTTGTTTTTCTATTTAACTTCTTGTAACAAAAAATTCTTGTAATTTTACCTAATTAACAATATAACAATAACAACACATTTTTACATAAAGAACAGATATTCTGTACAAAGGCAGCACTTATTGCTAATCAATATCTCCCAGCCCACCTTTGAGTGGAATGAAAAAGATGTAAGAAATTAAACTTTGTTTTTTAAAAGGGGTAGTGTTAATGCTAACAAAATAAGCAGAGTGCTAATTTTAAGTTATGATTAAAATTTTCCTATTTTTGGGTTTAATGCGGCATAGATCTAAATAATCACACAATTTTGTGTTTGTGTGGAGATTTGCGCGTGATGCTGTCTTTAGAGTGAGAGGTCGTACCCAAAAAAGTCTAGACAGGGATCTGTATGGACTTTTTAAGTCCGTCAATGTCTTGTCCCTTCGCTTGATAAAACGATAAAACGTGAGCGATGCACTGATAGCGCTTTTTATAAAGGTTTTACCATTATTGCATTACAAATATCGTGATTCAGGCTAAACTTAAATGAAAGGGAAGCCGTGTAAATATCTATCTATTTTATGGCTGCATTTTCTACGTCTGCTCGTACAGTCAAAACCACCATCCATCAGCCTAGTTCATCCACTGTTGGACATAAGCCTTTCCAGGACTTTGCCACTCACGACGGTCATCCTGTAAGAATTGCCCATACTCACACACGCTGGGCAGGCGGGTTGGTGAGCGCGGTGCCCGAACCCTCGCACCAGTGACGCCACTACCCGTCACCAGTCTGTTCCATATAAGGCCCGGCTATTAGGGATGGATATACCGCCATCCATCGGTCCCAGGCATGGTGGGCCTCCTGGTTTTTTGCCTGTGAGATGTCCTCTTACTCTCCCCCGAATTACTTCGAGGGGGTCTCCAAGTAAGATGGTGGTACCTCCACAGTCGAGCCCGGCATCAGATCTACCACCGGTCCTAACGTCAAGACCACGTCAAGCTATAATATACACGTACAATAATACATTAGCCCCCTTATAGTGAAGTATATAAGATAGGTACAAAGTTGAATGTGTATAAGTAGCTTGATGTGATCTTGACTGTACAATCTTTGTTAATGTAGCTAAGCTAAAACTAACCTATTCGAAAAAATTCAAACAGCTAAAAGTAGCCCTCAATGTCTATCAACATTTTGATTAGTTATAAGTAGAGTACTTCATACTATTTATCCGACTACTTTACCATATGCGTTATCCACTCTACTCTCCCAGCTACTATCATTCGTATTTTGTGACTGTTTACATAAAGCTAGTAATGCTATTAGTACTTCTATTATTCTAAATAGTACTAAAGAAAAAGCAAAAAAAGAAAGAAAGAAGGAAAGTAGCTAAGACAGTAGAGTTGATAACGCATGTGGTAAAGTAGTCGACTAAATAATACGCTAGAGTAGTTACTCTACTTCAAACCAGCCAAGATTTAAAACCTGCTTAAAGTGATTAGTGTCGCCAAATTAGCAGCTCTACGTTTGTCGGTACGAATATCGACGAAAATGACATTGAAATAACGTTCATATCAGCGCGCAATACATAGTGGCTGATACGAAGCTTGCTGCGTCCTTGATAAGGTAAAATAGGAGAAAATAGTACTCTTCATATGGACGTAATTGTTCGACTGAATAATTCTATGTTTTGTTTATAGCTATCAAGTTTATCTATTACTCAAAGCATAAATGAATTAAATTGACCAGCCACATAGGAGCAGTAAAGAATTCAAGCCCAAAAACAACATTCAGTTGAAATTTTTGTTCATATAGAAGTTTTGGTGGTATGAAAAAGAAATATGTTCCATACGTTTTGTTAAAGTTGATAATTCATATACATATTTTTCAATATTTTTGGTTCGGCCATAAACAACATTCAGTTGAAATTTTTGTTCATATAGAAGTTTTGGTGGTATGAAAAAGAAATATGTTCCATACGTTTTGTTAAAGTTGATAATTCATATACATATTTTTCAATATTTTTGGTTCGGCCATAAATGAGGAGTAGGCTTTAGAATGTACCCTTTGGCGATACTAAGCCACACTCGGCTAAAAAAACTCGTATTTTGTTTACTCTTGCACCTGGTTACGTCCCTTTACTCCGACATTTATGTCGCACATGATATTTCACAGCGAGCGCGAGTGAATTTTATATGCATTGAAGACAACCGGATTTTATTCGGACTTATAGAGGCGGTTTATTTTATTCACAACTCTTTATATAGAATTGTACGGGTTAAAATCGCTTTTTAAAGCGAGAGATTTATGCGTGGAGATAACTTAGTCGCGCGCGTCCTGACTGCAAACTAATCTCATACAAAATATTCATACGGCTCCAGGTAGTTCGCATTTTATGCTCCAACGTCGTCGGAACAAATTAAATATTTGATAGCGACATCAACTTTAGAGAAGCCATCCGAACTGCAGTAAAGAGAGTGTATTAAACGCCATTACTAATTCATAGTTCACTCTAACATCTATATCGTGTTGACTACAACAATGTCGTTTACGCGGTTTTATCACAGCCCCGACGTTTACTTCTAGCATAAAGCGTAGAAGTACCATATGGCGTATTTGTTGTTCAATTAGGTTTCGAAATTAAAGGTAATATTTCGTCCTAATAGCGTACTTGGCCGCACGTTCGGCATGACAAAAACATCCTTCTAAATCTGCCGGATCGCATTAACATAACCGCCTTGTTAAATGGAGTCGAGATAATTTGTGGGCCAAGTTGGCCTGTAATACCTCGCAAATTGCGGGATAAGACTGTGTGAGACAACTGTTAGTTTTAATTAAACTGCTGCTTGCGCTCGTGGGGGACTGAGAGATGAGAAAATTATTCTAATCTTTACGCCTGTCGAAAACTTGGCCCGGTATTAATATTGCGTAAGTATAATTTCACGTAACTCGTACTCGCAGCGAGCTCCAACAACGGCAATAATAATATGAAACAGATTTGGGGTTCCACATAATAATACGGCACACCTGCCGCGCAGGGATTAACAAGGCTTAAATGTAATTGCAATAGCGGTTGGATCAATTAAGTTTAAATGAAAAGTATAAGATTGCGATCCGGGGGAGAAGGATAATCTGCAGTATCAATTTGAGGCTGAGCCTGGGGATAGGTATTTCATTAAAGTAGGAAGGTAGGGGCTGGCTGGAGGCAGCTGCGCCGGGCTGGGGCTTCGGGCTCCGAGCTCGTTACTCGCCACACATCCTCGCCGAGACACGGACACGCGGCTGGAATACTATATTTTAGAAAACTCTGATTTTATGGCCCGCTGCACTTGTGCACGTGGAGGATGGGCTCTTCTGTATCGTGGAAAATAAGCGATGGTTCTCCCATTTATCGCCATTTTTCAACTGCGGTTTACCTTTGGCGGAAGAAAACTTTGACGTCAAACCGGTAGGGGGTCTCGTAGGTGTTTCTGAGAGTGAACTGGTAACAACTAGAACAGTCAACATTCGTAACACCCTCTTTTTACGGACAATTTTCACGTCCCAATACCCAACATGACAGGGGGTGAGAACCTAATCGCCGTACTTTTGTTACCGCACAGTATTTTCCTTCACCGTAGTAAGATAGTATTACAACTTCCTATGCAAATAAATTCCGAAAAATGTATCGGTGCTTGCTCGACTGGTGGGATTAGAAAGCGGATCTCCAGACTCAGAGTAAGGCATCCTACCGTCTGTTGTACTACCGCGTACCTACAGATAATTACTGCTAAAAGGTCTCTTTTGGCAAGTGCAATG
Organism: Ypsolopha sequella; assembly: GCA_934047225.1. NCBI lineage: Eukaryota > Metazoa > Arthropoda > Insecta > Lepidoptera > Ypsolophidae > Ypsolopha > Ypsolopha sequella. The sequence continues at coordinate 16,385,579 of OW203985.1, forward strand.
TCACATCCCTTTCCAAGCAACGCCAGCTAGTGGATTGTCTAGTCAACATGAACATACATTTATTAAATTGATTTTCTTGTTTTTTCAATGTAAATAATATACTCGTATTTAGATTGGGTTAAAATGGGATGAGATTAAAAAAACTGATAAAATTTCTGATAAAGTCAGAAAACATTAAAGTAAGTATAGGATCTGCCAATTCTGGCGTACTCAGCTGAAAAGTTTAGTGCTGTGAAAGCTCATAAGCTTAGCCAGAGCCTACTAAAAACCATGAGTTTTTTGACAAAACAGTTAGTTCTAATGCACTGATCTACATTGTGTGCATCAAATGAGCTGAAAATACATGCAACACCTACTAATAGCAGAAGCTTAACGTAGTCAAACTTGTTCATTACAATTAAATGGCAAGGCATAGCATTATAAATTTATAGCCCAAGCTCTGTCCATTATTTGAGTGCAATGCAGTGCAGAATTATTCGTGACGAGCAACACGGTAGTTTCCCGAGATGGCCCGGGCAATGTCGAACTTTGGTAATTAAACTTCAAACAGTTACGTTTCTGCACTGACTCAGGTGAAAATGTTCTCGTGAATGACGATGTGGACCACTTGCTGTCACTGCTACTGCTAATTGATTTTCTTGATTGCTTAATTTTCGTACGTGTGTCGGGAAAAGATTTTTCTGTTTGTAAGGGTATTGTCAGAAAAATAGAAACTCCTTTGAGGAGGCTTCGGGTACTTACGTGGCAATACTTAAAAACTTCAAGACTTGAACTTGTTATTTTGGCATATATTGCATATTTCAGTGGAAGATTGTTAATGTAGGAAAATAACAATAATCCTTGGAAGATTGCAAAATAAAAACCGGCCAAGTGCGAGTCGGACTTGCGCACGAAGGCTTCCGTACCATTATCTTTAAAAACGGCAAAAAAAACATGTCTGTTGTATGGGAGTTAAATATTTATTTTATTCAATTTTTTAGTATTTGTTGTTATAGCGGCAACAGAAATACATCATCTGTGAAAATTTCAACTGTCTAAATGTCACGGTTTATGACTTTTCTGAGATACAGCCTGGTGACAGACGGACAGCGGAGTCTTAGTAATAGGGTCCCGTTGGTTACCCTTTGGGTACGGAACCCTAAAAACGGTAATTATTTGTTAGGTAGTAATACTAGTAATTAAATGCATAAGAGTTTTTTTTTAACAATCGACTTTTGCAATTTTACTTGCACCACATTTATCACGACAAAAATAACATATATTTTTAATGGAATCACATTTAAAAATTATTTCTTACATATTTCTATATAAATTTCTTCTAAAATATACAACTTTTTCGTAGATATAATCCGTGCTTTATTTGTATCAAAGATATTTATAATTTTAAATCGGTACATAGTATACTAATATGAAAAGCGAAGAAGTATAAGTACATTGCGCGCAGAGCTACAGTAGAGCCACTGAGTGATGGCGCCTATGACGTTTAAATGCCTACAAAGTATCGTAATTATTTATAAGCAAGTGTGAATTAAAAAATGTAATACTTTATTGTTGATAGTGATGTACTACTTGTTTCGGTTATTATTTTTCGATTTGAATGTTGCTTTATTGTGCAATAGAATTCGTATAGAAACAACGAATTTTAAAAAAAAAAGTTTCTCATTTTTTATAGGTCGTGTTTGAGGTCGCCAAGTTACGCAATAATATTTAATTAAAAACAAAACAATGACGAAGTTAAACTAAACGAAAATTAATGATAGTAAAATATTTTTTTCGATTTAGATATTTAAACATCACTTGGGGGCCCCGGTGCACTACACCGCATAGCCCTCCGATCGCTGCGCCACTGGTTTTGGCACATTTTCCTTTTGTATCATTATGTTGAATGTTGAATGACGTGACTAATGTTGAGTAAACTCACACTTGATTTTTATTTTTAACCGAAATTTGAAATGTACCCCATCACTAAATGTAGCTGTCATAAGTGCCATCACTCAGTGGCTCTACTTTAGGGCCACAAACGTCTAGATTAAATAAAACAGTACCGAAATTGAAAATTACTCTACATACCGAATTCTGCAAGAAGTCTTTTCCTTTCTTTTGTTTTATACTGTTCTTTTCAAACGTACCTTCCAGAAAATGTCCACATAAAGGCTTTGTTATGCTGGTAAGAGAGCGGCGACTAAAAAACGCTAACATGTCCGAATCTTTTGTCCTCAACTAGCCACTGTGAACTGATAAAAGTTAAACGATGGATGCGTTTGTTTCAGTTTTTTATTCGGACATACTCGGTGACTGCGCTGCACTGCAGTGCAAAAATTGGTTGTCGTAAACTCTTGTTTGTCGTTCTTGGTTGCTCTTCCAAATATAGGTATAAATGCTTACATTCTAAAGAGAATAACTTATATCATTTACATTGCAGTTTATCACAAAATGAATCACAAGTTTAATGTTTTGAACAAACGAAATGTGGTTTTAGAGCTCCGTACCTAATAAATTAAAAAAAAAGCACTTCGTTGTCTGTTTTTCTATCTGCTTTTCAGTCAATGCCTTTTTCCTTAGGACCTTTCAAATCACTTATTTCATGCTAAGCTTTTGTATTATTTAATATAATTACACGGATCCCTCGTCCTTTCTCTAGCTTTCCGTCTTTTTAGTGTTTTATTCTCGCCCGAACTCCCAATTTGCGCTGTTCATTGATAATATCCTTATTTATTAGTATTTTGAATTTTGTAACTTATACTGTACAATTAGTCCATGACTTGAAACTAAAACATTTATTAAAATCATAGCATTACAAAAGTAACAAGCGTTTAAAAGTAAATAATGGAAATTACACTCCAGGACATTTAAACGCTCGTAACTTTTGTATGTGTTTGATTTTGACAAATGTATTAGGTTCAAGTCATGGGTACAGGATAAGTTACAAAATTAAAATTTTTGGTAAATATTAAAAAATAAAGAACAGCGCTTATTGGGAGTTTTGGCGAACCTTATTGAAGTTCTCCCAATTTTGTCTGTTTCTTATCAAATTCATTTTAAACTATGAAATTGTCACAATAAAATTTTAAAAATAATATACATATCATTTCACTCTTTGAGCATAATATTTCGGCCATTTGATAGGCGATTATTTACATTTCCCTGCATTCAATAAAATTGCAAAGATGGGCTTAAATATGATCTAAATATAATTTCATTTGACATATACAATAAAACTTATACCAAAATAAACGTCGTACAAAATGAGATGTAAAACGGCCGTTACATCAAAAATCCACCCTTTAATTCCAAAATAATAAATACAAACAACTTGAAATCACGAGATTTCTGAGCGGCCCGCTTCCACTGAGCAGTGTAAAATGAAAGCGTTGGAGCAGGAGTGATTTCTCCGAGTACCCTCGCCTTAAGGGCCTTACTATTGCCAAATGGGTACTTTCTAAAGCCTACTCCTCGTTTACGGCCAAACCAAAAATAATGAAGAAATGTATTATGAATAATCAACTCTTAGACAACATATGCAACATTTTTCTTTTTCATACCACCAAAACTTCTACATGAATTTTTTTTTTTACTGTATGGTGTTTTTTGACCTCAAATTCCCTACTGCTCCTGAGTGGCTTGGCCGATTGAATTCATCTATGCTTTGATAAATAGATAAACTTGATAGCTATAAACATAAAATAAGATTATTCAATCGAGTAATCACGTCCAAGTGAAAAGTATAATTTTATCCTATTTCGCCCTGCGTCCTTGCAGCGAGCGTCGTAACAGCCACTTTGCATTGCGCGCTGATATGAACGTTATTTCAATGTCGATTCCGTTGATATTCATAGTGACAAATATCGAGCTGCTAATTTGGCGAAGGTAATCGCCTTAAGGCGAATGAATGCGCTAACTGCAATTTGGACCTGTCTTTGAAGGCCTTCTTTTCCCACACGGGTGGTCCAAAAACTTTCATAAAAATATATGATAGGTATTGTAGAGTCAAAAATAAATTTTAAGTTTCATAAACTAAAAAAAAAAATCGAAAGTCATCGAAAGTTTCACATGATTAACACAAGAATTCTCTTACTCCTTCCAAACACCTAAAGCGATTTTAATTATTATTTCACCAAATTATAGGAAATTTTTAGATCTAAAAAATTTAAGTTCAAAATTTTTTTCCGATCATGGCGTCTTTGTGAAAAGTATTATTTTCTCCTATTTTGCGCAAGCCAGAGACGCAGTGGTTGTCGTAACAGCCACTTTTCAAGGCACGCTGAAATGAACATTATTTCAATGTCGTTTTCGTTGATATTTGTACCGACACACATCGAGTTGCTTATTTAGCGTGGTCATACGCCTTAATTCTTTTTTTTATTATGATATACGGAACCCTCGTCCTTTCTCCAACTATCCGTCTTGTTAGGGTTCCTTTATTTAAAGCTTGTATCTGTCTGTCTGCGTCATATTCATAAGTCATATAACTCATACATAACATAACCCAAGGAAAACCACGAAAATTTTTGGAACTTTATATTGAGTATAGTAGCAAGTATAATAATCAAATTAATATCAAGCTCATATTTCAATTGAACATGCATCAAAAATGGCTTCACTTTGATACAGATATGAAATTGATTCCCTTCTGAGAAAACTTTACATCGTAAATAAATATCGACGGATATCATAAAAGGAGGTAGATTCTATATTTGTTTTAGTAATAAATCTGATATTCGCAGTTTTCCTCATACCTGTCGTATCGTAACTTAAATAAGGTCGTTGGTAAAACAATTTGGGCAAACATTGGAGTTGCTATGTAGCAAAACAGATTCCCTGAAGTTCGTGCGGTACAAAATATTATGTTTTTGATTGTGCTTTGATGATGATTACTCATAAATATTATGGAATATTTTATGTATATGAGGAAGTGAGTGTTCGCTAAGTTCGTTTACCCGTCAGTCGCTAAGCACAAAGTGCATAACTTAACTTTGTATTTCTTGTTTAGATAGTTCAGTATTAGTGAGGTTTATAAAGTATGAGTTTGAAATTGAATGCATAATTAGTCATGATCTGGTGCAAACAAAGTTAAAACAGCATTTTAAGTTGGTTTTGAGAAATGAAATGAAAATGAATAAAAATATATTTATTAAACTTACACGAATTTTTACAATACATGCGTACAAAACAGTGGTCTCCACGCTAAGATCATGACTATTGTGTGTACAATTTCAAACTCTTGCTTTAAGACCTCACATATACTGAACTATTCGCGTCAAATGGCACAGATCAAAAAGCTTTTCAATTTTAAATTTCTAAACAAGAAAACTTTGCGCTAAGCTATTGACGTTTAACCTTAAGGCCCCGTACAAAGCTAAATGAATTTTATTTTATTAACATTGTCAGTTGATTATTATACTACAGAAATTAAAATACAAACAAAATTATATTATAAAAGAGGACATAGATATTTGTATTAAGTCATTTGTAGATCTGAACGTGATTTAACTTCGTTTGACAAAAAAAAATCTCAAAATTCGCGCCAATGGACGTGTGTGTCCTGTAGTGAAATATCCACAGAACTATGGAAATATCAGTATATTTTTATAGCAAAGGACAAAACTTTTTGATATTTTGAAAAATTCCTATTATTACCGAAGTTAACGATAGCAATATTTATCACTTTTAGTATGAAATCGTGTCAGATGACTTCACGCGACATGCCGTTAAGCTCACTTTGATTGCCATAACTTCGTAATTTTTGAGATATCGAAAAAGTTATTTTGCTACTGTTTTTAGCTTTTTAAACGCAATTGATTTTCATAAAAATCTTAATGTAGGACACGAGCTAATTTTCTACATACATTACATTTTTAGAGGAATTTTTAATAAGATGTCCTAAAAGTCCTAAATTTTAAAATAATTGAAGTTTTGCGTGCGAACTGAGTAGACAGTTCAAAAAGAAAAGCGTTAGAGCAAGACGGAAGTTTAGCTTAATACTGGGCCTTAAGCTGCGTACAGTACACCCTAACCGTTAGCTAGTATCCATATAGGTCAAGGTTAAAAATTAATGTTTTAAAATCCTAATTTAGTGAAACCAGTGGAAACTTTGTGATGATAGTATAAACAATACATAGCTATTTAAGTTGTGTAGTGTAATAAAATAACAGAGCAAATATTAATTTATCATGAAAAATCTGGAAAATTTTAATTCAGGTTACACTATTTTTGCGCTCAGCGCCTCAAATATTCTCTTCATCCCATCTTATCTTTAGCCTATAGTCTGCGTTTCAAAAATAAATAGCAATCAATTGTTTCAATCCTTGACTAGATAGACGAGCGGTTAAAATAACATTTTACAGGATTTTCGATAAGTTAATTGAAATATTAGATTAGTTATTAACAAATGGTTGCCCTTTTTTGTTTGCGCCAGCTACGCTGCGTGCCGCAGGCAGCGTGCCTGCCTAGCGAGAATGTCTCAGGTGCCGCCATTTTTTAATATTTAATATTAAATTATTATTATTATTATTTATTTATATATTCAATTAAATTATAATTACATTCCTCCAAATTTTTTTTGTTAAAAACACGCTATTTCTGGCTGTTGCAGTGGTGTTACCCCTTAATGCGACAGGGAGGTCAGACCTAGACCGTCTCTTTTGGGATCATAGACAAATGTGCGTATTAAGTTTTGTAAAAAACCCACCTTTTTGTTATTAATCAAAACTGAACACTCAACAACTGCTTTCGTAATTTCTCCGCATATGCCAGACCCGCTGTCTTGTTTAGCTTTTACTTAGTAACTATACGTATGAGTAAATTCTTTAAGAAAAATTGATCTGCGATTAAGAGGCTATGCGAATTTTATTTTTGTCACTGTCACTCCAAGCGAATAATCGCGCAGTGTGAGAGGGGCGGATTCAGAGCAAAAGGGAAAAAAGTTGGTTTTATATTTTTATTAAAAAAACTAAAATAGCTAACAAAATTTCAAATATCAAATCTCTAGATATTGTTGAAACACACCTACTAAAATATGTTTGAGTTCAGTGTATGGTTCCTATTCGTCAAACGAGAAGAAAAAGTGTGTTTGAAGACCTCATTTCAACAATTACTTCTATCGAGGAAAATTTATCCAAAAATGTTTTCCAATTTCAAAACCCTAGATTATGTAGTCAAAATGCATATACCAGAGATGTATTGAAATTTTCCGTGTATTTCATGAAGCACACAGAAAAGAAACACCCGTATTTTTTTCGCATATCGCATTGTAATTTTAAAAATAAATAACTTATACGCGAACTTTTAGGGATATCTGGGAACTGGCAACACTGACTGGTTGTAGGTAAAATAATTTTCACAAACAGGAGAGGGCGGTCGCATAAATTCGTTTTAGCACATTTTACGCAGATCTACAACGTTCGTACAGAGGGACTAATTAGAACATAAATCTGTCTTTATATAAATCTGGTTCTTTTACAAGGGAATTTATTGTTGCTCGTGTGAAATTCTTGAATTGCATATGAGACTGCGCGCGTTTATTGGCCTGTATCGAAATTATTTGCTATTGGTTTTCATTTAGACAGATCGATAGATAAAAACTTTATTCAATGCCTCTCACAAAAAACACAAAAAGAGCTTAAAATATAACACATACATTAGAATAGAATCCTTAAAATAATAACAATCTTTGACACAGAGGCTGAAAGGGCGCTGGCTCAGTATACGCCACAGAATAGTCTGTGAATTTAGCACTCTTAATCCACAACAATTCAAAATTTAGTAGCTATAAACTGAAACCTTTCACCCTTTCCCAAAATTAGAATTTTTACATAAGTGTTTAAATCTTGGACTTTTAAACAAAGGCATAATGGCTCTCGTACTACTCAGTAACTATTCTTGCTCGTAAAAAACTTTGAAAATAATGGCTTGATCATGGAGCATGATATATGAAATGACAGTGACACTTGACATTGGCAGCTAGTTATTTTTATTTATTGCTAGGCAAAGGTATTGTAGCTCTTCAGCCCATATCCTTATGCTTTGAATTTTTTTCAAGATATCTCGAAAACTAATGAATAAAAAAATATATTGAAAAGTGTTTCGTAATAAACATATAAAGATATCTCAATGGATTTTTTATTATCTTACCTAACACGGAATGAAAACTTATGAATTGGGCAGATTTCGCCGGTATAAGAACGTCCGTACTTGATTAACAAACAGGGATATATTACTACAACGATATTTTGAATTTTGAATTCATATATAATATTTTGAATATCGTTGTATTGCTACGGTATCCAACAGTAAGTATTAATTATTTTTTCCGAATATATATCATACCTAATATTCTATTTTATTGGCTTTGTGTAGACTCTATTCTTTTTTTTTTAATTTTTACAAAATATTTTGTTATTGTTACATTTATTATAAAATAAAATCAGCTACTCATTAAATATTTAAATAAGATTTCAAAACTATTTTGTCATAAAAATGGCAACATCTCCATATGAATTATATATTATATATGAATGTTACTGCTTATAGGTATAATACCTATCAAACTGTACAATTTACCACCATTTTTTAAGGACTGGTTAGACCGAGTTTAGAAAATGGTACCTACATGTTAATTACATTTATTTCTGTCACACTTAATTTGTTACCTACTTTCATGTATAGTGCTTTTTGGTTCAATAAATGCTTTTTATCTTATCTTATCTTATCTTATCTTATCTTATCTTATCTTATCTGTTAAAACCACAGACATATATATATATATATATGTGTTGTTAAAACCATAAATCTTTATAGTGAAGCTTCGGTGTCTGTCTATTTATATTAGCAGCTACATAACATATCCTTATCTAAGTGGATCCAAAGTCTAGTCTATCGTAAAAGATTATCCTCCCAGATCAGTCTTCACTTTTATCTAGCTACGCTCTTGTCATCGAATAACCGCTATTCTTCTCTTTCTTCTGCTAATGATTTGACCTCTAACTTTTTCCTTCGCTTGAGTAAAGTAGGTATATAGTAGGTATATATCACTTCACAATTAAATTATTTTCGCTCTTTAATACAAATAATATTTTACATATTTTATAGATATAGAAGTACAATATCATCTACTCTATAACTGAAAAGTAAACTAGACTAATATTCAAGATTGTTACTAGTATCTACGCTACATATCTTTTATGTCTGGTTTTAATCCAAAGTGCGTTTTAAATTCATGTCACACCGTAGCACCCTGCGTTATTGCTCGAGACACGATTTATGAAGGCTCTCAATTTGAACATAAGGCAATTCTTTCTGAAAATTGACATTTGCTTTAAATATTATGCGTTATATCCCCCGATGGGAGCATTAACATATCTACTGAATAATCTATAAGATATTTTCAGTATTTCTTCGGTTTAAAAGGGCTTTGCTGACTTTTCTTCAAAACTACATAATTTATTTATGTGTCATAATATATTTACGTATATTTCGTATTATAACGTCGTCAAGTGTTGTAGATAGGAAATTTTAAGTTCAAATGTAAACATTGTTTATAAAATATTCTTAATTCTAGGTGTTGGTAGATCAGTCAGTCAGACAATCAGTCATTCATGAGTCAGCGTATTCTATGGAATGGAACTACGCAATGGAACTAATACAAAGGCCAGCAGGCTGAAATGACCACTAAAAGTAAATTAATTTTTTATAGTTTTGACTCCGGGCTGAGTCCCCCCCTACAAAAACTCAATATTTTTACAAGTGGTCAACTCAGCCCGCGGTGTAAGTTTGTCAACTAGCCCGCGGACTGAGTTGCCCCTGAAGTGCCGACAAAACTTAAAAACAAAACTGCATAATTAAATTTGATATAATTTCAGTATTTGTTGTTTAAACAGAGTATATAGTACAAGATATACAGAAACATATATAACATGTACAGAAATTCCAAATTCCTAACTAGTTTCGTTTTTTTAAAGGAACCAGAGAGCTCCCGTCTTTTTCACTGCGGAACCCTAAGACTAGATTACTTATGCGGAGGAAGGTTTGTAAAATGCTACCTCAAAGTTTGCTGGCACTAGAATTCTTGGATTCCCAAAGGGCAATCTTTGAGTCCTCAGGAATTTCAAGTTACAATTTTTTTTTTCTAACAAGTTTTCTTAGAAATTTTCCTCCTTAGTTTTCCCTGCGAAGACGAGGTAAAAGATATTGTTGTGTTGTAGGTTTATTTACGGATGAACCATTTTTAGGGTTCCGTACTCAAAGGGTAACCAACGGTACCCTATTACTAAGACGTCGCTGTCTGTCCGCCTGTCCGTCTGTCACCAGGCTGTATTTCATGAACCGTGATAGTTAGACCGTTGAAATTTTCACAGATGATGTATTTCTATTGCTGCTATAACAACAAATACAAAAAAACAGAATAAAATTAATATTTAAGGGGGCTCCCCTACAACAGACATGTTTTTTTTGCCGTTTTTATAGATAATGTTACAGAACCGTTTGCACTTGGCCGGTTTTTATACTTTATACAATACAATATGTGTCGCATATAAGCAAAGTAGGCCCTAAATTTGATTTAACATTGTGTATTTTCAAGTTTCAATTTTTTTTAGTTCAAATTCATCTGTTAGAAGGATCCCAGTCACGATTTAGGCTGCCGTCTTTTGAAAATTAATAGCACCAAAATTTATGTGAAAAAAAGTGTGCATGATGAATAAATATTGCACCAGTATATTATTCATTGATTAATTTATCATGCTTTAGCCGAACTGCCAGATCTTCTATCCTTTTAATGCTTCATTAAATGGTTTTCCATCATTTTTAGGGTTCCGTAGTCAACAAGGAACCCTTATAGTTTCACCATATCCGTCCGTCTGTCTGTCTGTCTGACCGCGTCTTAGCTCAGAGACTCTTTGTACTAGAAAGCTGTAATTTGGCATGGGTATACATATTAATAGCCGACTAAGTGGTAAAATAAAATCCTTACACAATTTTTTTTAGGTTACCTTCTTTACATGTAATGTGGAGATGATTTTTTTTCTTGGTGTGGGGTGTCGTTGGATAGGTCTTTCAAAAATATTGATTCAGGGATTTGTTTCCGAAATATTGATCTTTAAAGTGCTATTTTTTGTTAGAGTCAGATATCCCCCGCCCTGCCAGCTAAACGGTTGTTTTTAGATAGGTGAAAAAATGGATAACGAAGTTACCTACACAGCTAAGTAGGCTTTGCAGGTTAACGAGTAATAGTCGACCAACTTAAAATGAAAATTTCGTACAAATTCCGTTGAAAATTACTTAGATGAAGTGGTTACTTTCTGTAAAACATGGAGTAAATACAGGTTTATGAACCTTCTAAATCCGCATATTGTGACGGGCAACTACGGAACCCTACACGCCGCGTGGCTTGACACGCACTTTGCTAGTTTTTGTTATTGTTATGAGTGTTCCACATATTCTTCAGTCTCAGTTTATAATTAATAAGATTTTTCTTATAAATAATAAGTTGTAATTTTAAAATATGGATAGAAGAAAATATTTTCAGAAAAGCAAACGTAAAATAAACATAATTTCACGACATATAATCCCGAGGGGTTCTTAGAGGTATTTCCGAGTGTGGACTGTAACTGAAACAATCCACACTCGTACACTTTCTATTCAACAACGATTTTACTTCGCTACGTGAAAGGTTAGCCTCTGCTCGGGCACAAATACATCTCATTTCATTGGTGCACGCTCGACCGACAGGTTTCGAAACCGCATCTCAAGGTTGAAGGTCCATTATTCTAACGACCTACCGCTGCTTTATTTACTTTTTTTTTAGAAAAGACTGACCCAAATTCCCTGGGAAGCAGTAAAACTATTTGTTTTATTTTGTAACCAGTTTCTTCATAAAAACCCTAACAACTGTACGCTTTCCCACGAAGCAATTAAGCGTAGTGAAGTTGAAGGGTTAGCTCTACCTCCAAAATAGTTAAGACAATGAGAGAACAAGTAATGTGCTCCATTCAGATATCTCTACTTTTAGGGATCGATTTGAAAAAACAACCATACTAACTATATTTGAATATCATAACATTACTATCGTATTCACAAATATTATATTAGGAGATTTGCCTTATACCAAAGGTTTTTTAATTTTTGTGACTTTTTAATTTTTTCTTCCATTTTTTATGCAGAGTGGAGTGCTGAGTGCGCTAGCGATAAGACGCGTCGCGCGGCTTTGGCCGGTGCCCATTTTGGCCAATGATCTCCTGGCATTTCTTCAAAACCAATTAGACGTCGTTTTCTTTGAAACCATGGTCGAAGTTGTCGAGTTCAGTTTCTCCAAGGACGGTATCCGATCTGCGAAGACGCTGCCGTACGAGTTTACAAAGGATAATAATAAAGCCTCCGAAAAACAAATTAAATCCCAGCAAAGTGCTGCACACTGTTATACTATCTGAGCAGCGGCAAAATTAATTATCGAAAAATATACTAATTTAACCGACAAAATAAATTAAACATAGCAAACTGAAATTTCTCACGACCACCTGGTTTAAATAATGAACCTCCGAATAAATTACTGAACTTCCGAAAGAACTTATGAACCAAAAGTCAAAAATAAGTGTGACGGCAAGCGAAGCGAGGGGGAGATTGTGAGGTTTACATGTAGGATAAAATAAGGAGCCGAGCAAAGTGGAGCGGAGCGAGGCGTGGTCTCTAGTTTTAACAAAATTCATGACATACAAAAAAAAATATTCGGAGATATACGACAAAAATAGCAGACAGTCGTTTTTGAAATTTTCAGTATTTCATTCGGTAGTTTTCGGTAGTTTTAGTATATTTATTAGCACAGAAGTTTTCGGTAGATTAGTATTTAAAGCAGTAACATTCATAAATTGAACATCCTCATTTTTTATTTAGTTTTCGGAGTTTTTATTACGACCCGTTTACAAATATGACCGACCGAATGCCGTTCCACCGCACGGACGACAGGGGAGAAAGGAGTCTCCAGGACATAGTCACCGTCCTGAAAGAGACCGATCCGGAAGACGTGCCAGTCTTCGTCGCGACGGGAGCAGAGCTTCGCAAAGTTCCTCCGACTAGTTTCGTAGACATAACGTCTATGAAGTAACTTCGTACTGAGGTATGTTACGCAAAGCTATCGCGGTGAGTCACTCACTCATTCGGTACCTCGCACGTAAATTGTAGTCGTGGAGCGAAAAACGTATCTGTGTGCAGTTTCGAGTCAGCGAAATTGGTTGCGTCGTCGCAGGCCGCTGACCCCGCCATAGCGCGTGACACCATGCGCCCCATCCGCATCGCTCCCCCGGCAGGAGAGTCGCCTCGTGCGCCCAATTGAACATCCCTACCAAGCGCCTACGCCGCCGCCACCGCGCTACCCGCGCCCCCGCTAGCCAACCTGCTGTCCTGCAACACGGTCAGCAATTAGCAAAGGGGAGAAGGCAGAGGAAGAGTCTTAGGAAGGACCCATTCGATGAAGAGGGCTTGGAGAGTGTAAAAAGAGAAAAAGAGGCAGCCCCTTGCCGCAATCAATGCGGAACCGCCCCGACCGGACCGAACCATCTACTCCATCTGGCTGTTCCCTTGACGCAGCTGGATGTGTCCCGTTTGAACTTCTCCACGAAGGCCGAAGATGTGATAAAATATGTCATGCTGAAAACAAAACTCCAACTGAAGGTCCAGCGATTGGAGTCACGCCACAATGCCAATATATGTTGCGTGTCCAAACTGAACATCTTTCGACCTTGTCGAAAAGTGTCGTGTTTCGTAGTTTCCGCGGTAGAATTCCAGACACTGACACTCCGCAAGGCTATACGAGTATAGTGTTTATTTTTAGTTTCCTAGCTTACTTCCGTTTGTTTATAATATCATACCTACGATATTTTGCTGTAAAAATTTAAAATTTAAATAATTTTACTTTTAAGTACCAATTAAATTAAAAATATAATCTAAAAAAAAAAAAAAATATCTAATAATTAATATTCTAATGCACTATAATTTCCCAAGCAATGGATTTTTCTACAAATACATGGACTAAGTCAATGTATAAATTACATAATTTTAGATAATGAGAGCTGTCAGAGGCTACAACTATGATGGCGCCATCTTTGTTCCGTTGAATAAAGTTCAAATACTAAGTAACCCTATAAACACAACGCCCTCGTGAACGTTCATAAGTGCATTACTAGCTGGTGTAATAGTACGTAATGGTACATAAGACTTTTTTCTTAATCGCTTAGATTTAAATAGTATGTAGGTATATATCACCGTAAGATTAAGAAAGTTAATAAAAAAAATGAAAAAATACAGGCTTTTGTTAGGATTTTTTGTAAACTACCTCACAAAATCCTACCGTATTTTACAATCTTCCGTTATATTGTAATTTTCTTACTTGTTAACAATCTTCCGGGGTGACATACATATTTGATAATGATAAAATTGAAAACTGTAGTCTCTGCCTACAACTCTGTGTGATTGCTTATAAAAAAGTGGTCTGTCCTCAGACCAATGGTCTGTCTCTGTCTATCAACTCATCTGTCATCCATCTGTCAAATCAGTCAAAAGCAAATTATTATAAATTTGTCTTGATAGCAAAGGACACATTTCTAAACAGCCATTTCTCAAGTGACGTAACACGAAGGCAAACGGAATATTCATTTTAGACCACAAGTTCTAAAATAGGGCTTATTAAATGGTCTCGAAATGGTTTTCGAATTAACACACTTTAACATAATTTAATCTAGGTATACGAATTGTCCCGTCTCGCGTAATCCGTCAATACTAAATTTTGCAGGGAACCCACACAATTGAGTACTTGTCCAGCTTTTTTCTGGCTATTTTGGTAATATAGTTTCACTACACTTTTACTAGCAGTTCGAGGTCATGTGTCAGAGTAAATCCTCATCAGATAACCCTCGTCACACTAACGGATGCAAATGGTGATGTATTATGGGCATGCTTTATTTGCTTCATAGATTTTTTTGTGTAATCCCACGTACAACTGGGGTCTACAAAAGAGGTTGTTATTCGTGAAATGTAGGCAGTACATACAGGAAAGTTCCTTTGAGTATTAGCCCATGTCTTTTATTCTTAGACGAATTTTTAGGACAGGTTTTTAGGAATTTTCTGAACTGTTCTGGGTAAAAAGCGGCGGTAGCTCAGGGGTAGAACGCTGGCCTCTCAATCTTGAGATCCGGGTTCGATCGCGTATTTGTTCTTACTTACCACTCGCTGAAAGGTGAAGGAAGACATCGTAAATAAACCTGCATGCCCTAAAAAGCGTGTATTTGTGCCCGAAGTACGGCAATAGAGTTCACCACTCATCACTCATCAATAATCAATAATCATCAATAATCGTCGGTGAAACACAGGTGTACTGACAGGACTGTGACTTGCATTTCACACTTCACACTCGAAACACCTCTGACTCCCTCTCAGGGATTCATGTCATGACAATATATTTATCTATTTCTTTCTGTTCAAGGTAAAACTGAAAGAAGAATTTCTGCATACGCTTATACACTGATACAACAAACGATCGGTGGGCCTATTTGATCTTGATCTATTGTTATTATAATGGCTATAAATCAGATTGTTATGCATACGTTTAAATAATATGGTGAGGCAACTTTTATTTATGTAGCCAAATTCATACTGGAGACTCGATAAGTGGTTAGGATCAAGGTATAATGACCCTTTTTGTGAAAAACGCAAAATAACATCTAGGTTTCCTATGCAAACTGACTCGGAGTTGTTCGTAAATTACGTAGTATAGGGTCCCAACAATTTTTTTTGTATTCTGCAAAAAAGGTCATTGAACCTTGGTCCTCATCGACGTAAGCCTATAAGAATTAAAAAAAAAGTTTCTGTTTACTTTTAGGTTGCTTTTTACAATTGCATTTTTTTTCACATGACGGGAAAATTCCTTTATTAGAAGAGTTAAGGAGAAGACAGTTTTGTAAAAACTTCGTACCAAAACAATTCAACCTAACAATATTTGCACGAATTAACGCTGCGTGTCATGAATTTCTGCGCTCCCATACAGCCCCAAGAAGTTAGTGCCTGCGAAACTGTGCCATAACTTTACACGCAACATTAACTTTGGACTGCAGTCGTGCCACGAACGCGGCACAACGCGATGCATGCTCTACACCACCCCTAACGTTCTCGAGACAACCACCTTGTTCTAGGACCGACTAGGGTTGCTGCACGATTTTGACCTTTATAACCTATGACAAAGAGTCAATTTAGTAACTGATTGTACAAATAGGTAGATGCGTAGTTGTTAGGTCCGTCAGAAAAAGGAAATCCTATTATGTTAACAATTCGATAAAACGTCATTAATTTTCTTTATTTGTATGTACAAGGCTTACCTTTCAAGTTCTGTCGTTTACATATTTGCCGCCAATTTTGAATTTAGAACTGTTCAATATTCAAATTTGTTGGAATTCAGAATATCAAAACAATTGAAAGAATTACTTTTTATTTTCAACAACTTGCTAACAAGGAAGGTCGTGGTTGAAGTCTATTTTATCTGTGAGTCTACTAATTCACTCGATGGAGAAAAGTCGAAATCGGAAACGAACAATAAACAAAAGAAAGAGCTTTGATTACTATTTTATAGTTTTATTTGAAGATTACTGGACATACTACTCCATTCTAATATAAACTATGTCCTTCCATGGCTCAAGAGGCTATAAAACAAAAACAGAGCTAAAAAGGCTAAAATTAAAAATATAAAGTAATTAATTTATCATCTTACTTACAACGAAATGTATGTTGAAGTAATATAATCGATACTCTAAATTACTCTTTATGGAATTTTAAAGGTGTATATTGTATATAGGTACATGTACCTAATGTTATATAGGGTATATAAAAAATGTGGAGACCCATTTTTCGCCCACACTACCCACATTACGATTGTAATAAGAGTAATAAAAAGTAAACCTACAAAGCGATGTTATGGCAGTAGTTTTAAATTCTCAGATTTTAATATTTATTTATTTGGTTCATTTATTAGTATTAAAACAATTATTATATTTTAACTCGATATATTTCGGCCCACGGTACGGGGCCGTCATCAGTCGAATGGAACAAGATTGACAAATAAAGTATACTTTATTTTGATTAGATGAAGTTGCGGAAGCCGGAAACTGGTGATAGTACTCATCCATACGAACAACTTTTACTATGGGGTCAATGAGCTGAATTTACTAACCTCATATCTAAAAAACAGAAGACAGGTAGTATGTGTCAATGGAACACAGTCATCCCTTGAACTAAATGATATCGGGGTACCTCAAGGTTCTATTCTTGGTCCAATTTTGTTCCTTATTTATATGAACGATTTGCCCAACATTTTACCAAATTGGGCTTTCATAACCCTATTCGCAGATGATACTCATGTGGGAGTTAAGGATAAGAACCAATCATCATTAGAAAAAAAAGTTACTGAGGTTTTAAAATCATTGCAAAATTGGTTCGAGGTAAACGGCATCGTCCTTAATGCAGACAAGAGTGTTGTTATGCAGTATTTTACCCGTAAAAATAAAACTGTGGCAGTTCAAACTAAAGAAACTAAATTTCTTGGGTATACACTAGACTACACTCTGAGCCACTCATCTTACATAGACAAGCTATCAAAAAAACTGTCAAGTGCAAACTATGCTTTATTAAAGCTTAAACCTTTAGTTGACAAAGCGACCCTTACTAGTGTTTATTACGCATACGTCCAAGCGAATATAAACTATGCTATAACAGTTTGGGGTAATGCTGCAGACATCAAAAAAATCTTAGTTTGCCAAAAACGGGCAGTTAGAATATTATATGGACTTCATAGGTGCACATCAACACGAAAGTATTTCAAATCAAATAAGATAATGACCGTCTTATCGCTTTATCTGTATAGCTCATTAATTGAAATTCATAACGAGAAAAATAATCTTCCGAAAAGAATGGATGTACATAATTTTAATACGCGGAATAAAGAAAAATTATCTTTACCAAGGATACGACTCACAAAAACAGAAAAGCAAGGTATAAAAAATAAAATAAAAATGTATAACAAATTGCCTATAGAACTAACCAAATTAACATTATTGGAATTTAAAACAAAGATTAAATATTTTTTCGAATGTAATCCATTTTATACTATAAATGAATTTATGAATGAGAAACTTACAAAATGTTTATTTTCAATATGATTTGACTTAATTATTTATATTCAATTTGACATTTATAAAAAATTTATATTTTATTTTATTGTACTTTATTTTAATTTAGATTAAGAATGTTATTTGTTAAGATATTAATATCAATGTGATATTATTGTTTTTAGATTAGTATTTGTAGAACATTATTATGATATTGTTGACCTGCCATGTAACAAAATCCGTTATAATTATGGTAAATAAATAATTACTGATTACCCTCGAATCGCAAAAATAAAATCAGCTGTTCCGTGGAAAAGTTACATCGCTACCCGACCAAAATGTGTGAGACAACTGTTTTTTTTTTCTCGATTTTTCAATGTTTTTTCACGAAAAGTTGTTTGTATGGACAGTTCTATCACTAGTTTCCGGCTTTCGCAACTTCATCTTAACACCCAACCCAGTATGAAATAAAAAAAGTAAAAGGCTTGGAAAAAAAGGCGCGAAGATGTGATGGCGTCGTTTTTTGTTTTATTGAAAAAATATTGCATTTTGGGTATTTTAATCAACAATAGTTATAGAGTATAGTCACCGTAACCAGTGTAGCGTGTTGTTCAATGAAACAAAAGTGCAGGCCGTGCCTTTTCATGTTTTTTCTAACTCTACATTTTGTTCGTGTTATGGGTCTATCACTTTAGCACGAACTGACAGGACATCGACTACGACAGGACAGTTCCTTCAGATGATCCTCAGGAGAGGATATACAAACACAGAGAAGAAAAGAAACTAAAATAAGACCAGGCAGTATGGGTCAAAAGGCCTTTAGCCTTTTCCATAAAGGAAAGAAAATGACGAAAAAAAATTAAAAGTGACACTTGATGTTAACAATTTTAAATAAATTGGTTTATCTACAAATGGTACTAATTACTTCTGATGATATTAGATTACTGCTCTTCTAATGTAAAGTATGTTGGTAATTGATGATGGTGGTTATATAGTTGTGCGATGTTGTTGCGGCTATTACTTGAAATTTTAAGCGGTCTAGTTTGTCGGTCGGTCGGGTCATGTCTGTCAGTGCTGTCTGTTGAGTCCTGGGTCCGTAATTATTTTAATATGTAATTCTTAGTTATTATAAAGATAAATAATGATGTTGATGATGATGATTTCCTTGTTTCTGCTCGTTTGCAAAATATCCACAGTATTTCAGTACCTAATTATTTACAATGTGTATCAATCAAAGACAGGCAACCGTAATGCTTTAAAACCGGTCATTGTTAAACGGGCACTGGCAATGGCAACCGCCGAACGGCGAGCTGCACGCGCGGACGTCCCACCTCCATCGACGAGGCAGCCAACGCTCAGTGCACGAGCCGCGCGTGCAGCTCACCGATCCGCGATCGGCGCGGCGGTTACCAGTTCTGGGTGTATTATCTATGGTTGCCAGTGCTCGTTTGACAATGACATTGAACGCCGCGTCCTTGTCCTAAGAATGACTCGCCTTGATAATGCCGAAATGGTATCGTTAGACCCCGAGAACAAAAAGGAAAAAGTATGAAAGACAAAGACATTTAAAGCAACTTCTATAAACCTTTTTTTTCGGTGTCGATGTTGATTTGATCCACAACTTTCGTCACAAGGGTGTTACAATAGGTGCCCGATACTTCATGGTAATATAATATATATGGAGGATACCCTCGTCTAGTTTTGTCTTTGATATTTATTATCTATGTATAATGACGGTGTCAAGTCCGTCACTCATTAAATGAAGTTCTATTACGCATTACGAGTTAATATTATTTTCAGCAGATATATACCATTGGCGACGAGAAAACTAGGGAAAACGCATTAAAATGTCGATCGGAAAGATCAAGGAGTTCGACCCAAATAAGGGTAATTGGTATTCTTATATTGAACGACTACAATCTTACTTCAAAGTCAATTCAATCAAAACAGAGATTCAGTTGGAAACCCTTATAGCAGTAGTTGGCGATGAATGTTATGAACTCATGACAACCTTGGCTAGCCCCCAAAAGCCAACAGAATTAGGTTTTCAAAACGTAGTTGAGCTAGTAGGAAAGCACCTCAATCCAAAACCATCGATATTGGCGGAGAGATATCGTTTCCGTCAAAGAATACAAATGGCCGAAGAAACAATTTCACAGTATGTGAAAGAACTCAAAGAACTGTCGCGTACTTGCGAATTTAAAGAGAATCTGTCTGAAAATTTAAGAGATCAGTTCGTATGCGGATTAAGAGCAGAAATTGTCAAGCAAAGGCTATTTTTAGAGGACAATTTATCATTTATTAAAGCTGTAGAAATAGCAAGCGCTCTTGAAGCAGCAGAAAATAATGCTGCTGAAGTGAATAGAGGTCGCGGATCTTACGTGAATGACGTACATAAGGTGGCAAACCTAAAGGAAGGGTACGTGCCGAGGCAGATGAAGAACATTAATGATCCACACCTAACAACTGTGAAAACTAGATGCAGCATTATAGAAGATTGTTATTTTCGTACACAGAAATGTAGAAAGTGTAATGAAAAGGGCCACATTAGTAGAGTGTGCCCGCAATGGTTGTCAGGGAATCAACCATCAACTAGCAAATCGGTGACAAATAGAAGAGGACGCAAAAGTACCTATTTTTTAACCGAACAGGATAATGAGGAAGAAGAAGAAAAACAATTACATGACGAACTATATGAAGAATCCGATTCTGATTTTGAAGAGGCTCTCTGCAGAATGGCATTGAGCCAATATAAAGCGGTGAGTTTGCCAATAATTGTAAATGGGAGAGAAATTATCATGGAAATTGACACTGGAGCTGTAAGTTCATTCATTAGTAAGGAGACCTATAGTGGAAATTTTAGCAATGTGCCATTAAAACCTACAAAGACCATTTTTAAATTCTATGATGGCACAAAGGTTAAACCTCTGGGCGTAATTACACCCACCGTAGAATATAATGGTCATAAAAAGAACCTAGATTTATACGTATTGGAAAAAGGAGATACAAGTCTACTGGGTAGACAGTGGTTAGCAGAGCTGGCGATCCGAATTCCTTTTATTAAATGTGATAACGACGTGGATCTCAATCAAGTTGCTTCCAGTGATAATGATCTGCCAGTTATTCTTGACAGGTATAAGGAAGTCTTTGACGGAACACTCGGATGTTACAAGGGGGGCACTGCGACACTACGTGTTCGACCCGAAGCCGTTCCTGTTTTTAGACGTGCACGGCCACTTCCCTGTGCACTGCGTGAACGAGTAGATACAGAGATCGATGCCATGTTACGTGACAAGATAATTGAACCAGTGGACTGCTCTGATTGGGCTACACCATTAGTCCCAGTCAATAAAAAAGATGGTAGCTTGAGAGTCTGCGCTGACTTTAAGGTAACACTTAATCCAGTATTGATGGTGGATAGGTATCTGTTGCCAAGGGCGGAAGAACTGTTTGCTTCTTTAGCTGGTCACGAACAGTTTACTAAAATAGATCTGTCACAAGCTTATAATCAAATCTGCTTGTCAGAAGATTCAAAAATGTTCACTGTTATCAACACACATCGCGGCCTCTTTAAATACAACCGCTTAGTTTTTGGTTTGTCATCCAGTCCAGGAATTTTTAGCATTAGTGAGTCAATCGTTAGAGATATTCCTAATGCTAGGACGTTCTTAGATGACATTTTAATCAGCGGTCCTGACCGTGCGTCACATTTAAAGACACTAGAATCAGTCTTAGGCAAATTAAAAGACTTAGGGTTAAAGGTAAAACAAAGTAAATGTGAGTTTCTTGCTGACGAAGTCAGTTATTTGGGATACATCATAAGTAAAGAGGGTATTCGTGCTGACCCCAGTAAAATTTTGGCCATTAAAGAAATGCCACAACCCAAAAATGTTCCTGAACTGCGGTCCTTCTTGGGTATGGTTAACTTTTACACCAAATTTATCTCAGACGCTAGTAGTATTTTACATCCACTACACCGTCTCTTGAAGAAAGGGGAACCCTGGGAATGGAGCAAAGAATGTGCCAATGCCTTTAACCAAATTAAATCATCTCTCATGAGCAACAAAGTCTTAGCCCATTATGACCCAAACCAAGAACTTATTTTGACATGCGACGCGAGTTCACATGGGGTAGCGGGTGTCCTTACACAACCCGACAAACAGGGTAAAGAACGTCCTGTAGCCTATGTTTCGCGGAAACTTAATAAAGCAGAGCAAAACTATTCGCAGATCCATAAAGAAGCATTAGCAATAATCTTTTGCGTTCAAAAGTTCCATCAGTACGTTTACGGCAGACATTTTATTTTAAAAACGGATCATAAACCTTTGGTCAGCATTTTTGGACCATTAACAGGGGTTCCAAATATGACGTCAAGTAGAATGCAAAGGTGGGCACTACTTCTCTGTGGTTATGATTTTGAGATCCAGTATGTCAACTCAAATGATAATTGTGCGGATGCCTTATCACGACTGCCTATAGGCAAACAAAACGAATTCCAACCCCCGGAGCAGTGCTACTTACATTTTGCATCAAACGCGTTATTAATTGACAGCAATGAAATTAAATCAAGGACATCAATCGATCCAATTTTAGGCAGAGTTGTTAGTTATATCAGAGATGGCTGGCCAGAAGAAGTAGAAATTAGAGAACTTCAACCATTCTTTCGTAGGAAACAAGAACTATACCTAGAATTAGGATGTGTTATGTGGGGTCATAGAGTAGTGATACCACAATATTGCAGAGAAAACGTTCTTGCCGAGCTACATGAACCCCACATGGGCATTGTAAAAACAAAGGCAATGGCTCGAAGTTATGTTTGGTGGCCCGGTATGGACGAAGCAATAGAAGCTCTGTGTCGTTCCTGCAGGGCCTGCGCAGCCGTTGCTTCTGCTCCACCTGCCAGCGCCCCTGTGCCCTGGCACTGGCCCACCAAACCATATGAGAGGATCCATTTGGACTTTTTAGGTCCAATTGGAGGATATACCTACTTGATTGCAATTGATGCAAGAACCAAATGGATTGAAGTTTTTAACATGTCACGAACTTCAGCTGCGAGCTTAATCAGGAAACTTCGTGAGTCTTGGTCCAAATGGGGAATTCCAAAGCAAATTGTATCAGATAACGGTCCTCCCTTTGCAAGCAAGGAGTTTAACGATTTTTTAACATTAAACGGGGTCCAACACACATTTTCTGCTCCTTACCATCCATCTTCAAATGGTGCCGCTGAAGGAGCTGTCAAATTAATCAAAGGCGTAATCAAAAAGGCACGTTTTGAAAAGGTTGACGTAGATACAGCAATACTTAGGTTCCTATTAAATTATCACAATACACCACACAGTACAACAGGTGAAAGTCCAGCAAAGATGCTTCAAGGTCGAGATTTACGAACTCGCCTTGATGCGCTCAAACCCGATCAAACCACGAAAGTTATGAACAAATTGTTAGATAGAGTTGTTCGATCTAACGACACAAATAGAGCAGTAAATGTAGGTGATGTAATCAAATATAGAGACTTTAGAGATAACAATTTGAAGTGGTCCGAAGGTACAATAACTAGAAAATTGGGCACATCAGATTACATGGTATTAGGTAAGGACGGATCAACATGTCACAGACACATTGACCAGTTAAAAAAGCAGTTCCAAAACCCATGTGTTACTACGAGCAGCCCATTGGTATTTTCTAATAATGGGTCAACACATATTAATGAAACTGAGAGACGCAGTGCAGAGGTGGAAATTAATAGAGATGATTCCTTTCCTAGTACGTCGCGGTGTCACCCTGGAATTGAGGAAGACCAAGCTCAACCCCAACCCAGACTCCCAACAGATCCTGGGGGAAGAGGTGGTCCTAGTGATGTTCGCAAATCCACTAGAATAAGAAAACCTGTAAAACGATATCTAGAGTGATTATTCATAATTTATATTCATTGGTGTTTCTATTTCTGATAAGATTTTATTTATCTGAGTATTTTATTTTGTTTCTGTATTATGATTTTAGTGTGAGGGTGGAGGATACCCTCGTCTAGTTTTGTCTTTGATATTTATTATCTATGTATAATGACGGTGTCAAGTCCGTCACTCATTAAATGAAGTTCTATTACGCATTACGAGTTAAATTATTTTCAGCAGATATATACCAAAAGGCGCAGGAAATTTTCAAGCTTATTTTATTATATTTGTTTATGTCTCTCCTTTTGATGTGTCACAGTTACTCGCGACACTATGGTTATACCACAGAAAATTTTAGGACAAATGCAACAGGGCAATGCCCTGAGAACATATCTCCATCTTCAAATATTTGTTTTATTCTTAGGCTATTAAAATCAAGCTGGTATTAATATATATTTTTTGACCTCAGCATCGTGTACCCCTATAAACATCTCTAATTATGTGAGGAAAGTACATAGCAGATCAAATCAACATCCTGTATCCTTTTTAAAGGATCTTTAAAAATAAAGATTATATTTTTATAAAAATAACCTTGTTTATCAGTGTAATTAATAATTTTGTTCCTTTTAACTTGATTTGATTATGACGTTAGTAACATCATATAATATAGCTTTGAGTACTTTGAAGTAGTCCTAACTTCATTAAAAGTGATCGCGTCTTCCCATTTAATGCTCTCTTAATTTATTCAGTAGGTGGAAAAGGATCTGGCGCACCCTTAACAAGATACATTAGGAAAATTAACGCTTGACTCAATCTTTTATACAACAAAATTCTTGGAATGACTCGGCGTATTCGTTGCTTTTATTCCTGTGTAAATATATGAGAACATAAAATGTAATCAGCTTTTCATGTTTTCTGCATGCACAAAAACACCTTTTCCAGGAAAATATGCTGTAACACAACTTCATTTTATATAAAATCTCACGCCTTTGTAGCTGCAAAGTTTTGTGAAAAATTCAACTATTAAATCTTAAACAAGCGCACTGTCACAGCTTACGCCCATTTTTATCCACAATGAGGTCATTAAAATCCCGTACAAATTGTAGAGGAAAGTTAGTGAAAACATTCGCAATCCCTACAGGCTATAGCTTAAACTAAGTGCCTATAATTCGCTAGAGTCTACCCTCGGTCGCTCAAGGGAATCCCCCGCTACCACTTTGAAATATTTAACATAGCTGCTCCACCTATTTAACGCTTACACCTTTCTCATCCACGAATAAATAAACCTAAATAGTATACCCGTAATTTTAAACTCCCTCCTAATTACGCACTTGTTTCAACCTGAGTGGTTTATAAATGTAACAAAGTGTTCGCGATTAGTTGAATGGAACAGGTGTTTCAGAATATGGGTCAACTTTGTTCTTAATATGGGAAAATATTTTCTCTGTGAAGTTTTGGCTTTATGAAGAAAACAGGAACTAATTAACCTCCAAATAAGGGCAGCCTAAAATTTCGGTATGACGTCATACTGTTTTTCTACGATATCTTCGCGTTTGCAGTCCTATAAAGGTAAGGGTACCGGTACACAATTGGGTTATTGTATCCAAATTTGGCCTTTGCTGATTTGTTGTCTGTAGTTCGTTCTTTTTTTGCCGTCTCCGTTTCCGCGACGCATTCGCCCTGATTAAGGTCCCGAAATGGTTATATTAACCTGTACCGAAATTTGTATATGGTGATTGGTGATAAACCGTTCAAATTATTCCGAAAAATCACCGAGGAAAATCACGGTTTAATAGTTTTATGCGTTTTCATACTTGTTTGGATTTTTTAAACTTGTTGGTTTTGTGACGTTGTTAGTAAACCGTTTCTTAATTTTTGTAACGAAATCTGAAGAAATAGATACTATTCCAGAACGGCCAAAAAAAAAGTACCCTGCTATACTTCAAGCAAAAACAGCTTTTTAATTATACTGGGTTACTTTTGAAAACAATTGGATATGTCGTACTTAGTTCAAAGCTAAATTACTTATATCACAGATAATATAAATATAATGTATTAATTTTACATTGTTTTTAGTTGGAAGCTGTTTTTGGACGTTAATTCTGGTCATTTTGTAATATTGGTCATTTTGATATCATGGTCTTTTTAGTGCTATAGACATAAACTTTTAGTACTTTAGACGTACTTTGACGGTAACAGTTGCAGAGCGTTTGTAGAAAGATGTCATCAGGTTTTATAGCCCCAAGTAGTTTATTTCTTCAAAAAAAGTCAAGTAGACGATAAACTGGACGGATAAATTAATTTATTTTACCTTTTGCCGCCCGCCCTTGTGTGTCGCCGGTTGTTTTACTACTTTATTTACAACGTAACGCTTCTTAGTAATAGCCCCATTAAAATTCGTCTAACATTTTTTAAGTTATTTTTCAATGCAAGTGCTCGTAAAGGCCCACTTTTTATGCATGAAAACCGAACAGAAAGTCGATTATTTTGCCCTAGGGCTTTATTATTATTATTTTTTTTTATTTATTTACAATGGTTGGCTAAGCTGAAGACTTTCCTGTGTACCATAGATGTTATAATTTTTTTCCACTGTTTAACGGCTCTGGATACAGTCCTTTTGAGCCAATTATAATTTAAAGTTCACAAGATTATATTTGTTTTCATTTCCTCACACTATGCATTGAAAAACGTAGTATGATACACGGGCGTAAAAGCAATAAATTACTCGGTTACGTTTAAAACACTCGCTACGCTCGTGTTTTAAATCATCCTCGTGATTTATTCCTTTGCGCCCTTGTAGCATAAACTACTATTAAACGAACACATAAATACACACACAAAAAGAAAGACAAAAATGAAACCTAAAAAAATACTCGTAAGTAGTTGGAGTTCTAACAAAATTCAATTGAATGCGTTCAGTACCGCTATAATATCCCTCTACAACATGATTTAAGCGGTCAAAAGCAAGGCTAGCATGGGGGGCTGCGTCGACTCATTTTATTGGCGTCACTAATGAGTTGCTAATTCAATTTCACGGACGCAGGCAGCGCGGCGGCTGGGCGGGCGGCTGGACGGGCGGCGCTCTCTCTACCGCAGACATGGGCCCACTGCTGCCGCAGGCCACCAATTTTCACTACACTGTGTCGACTATCCTATATTAATACATGCTGAGGGTATTGCGTGTAAGTGAGGTAATTCACAAATTAGACCAATTTTGGTATAAGTTCTCTGCGACTGGAGTTTAAGTGCTTGGCTCTTTATGCTTAACTGAATTATGTCTTAAAGTGACGATTAATACTAATGATTATAGTAAATTGTACATTAGTAGCAAGACGTAGTCAAATAGCTCAACGGTATGTCTTTTCGCTACCATTAAGTTAATGTAACTCATAAAACCTTTGTGTTTTTGCTTTATGAAGCTGCGCTGGCCAATTTAACAAAAGAAAGTTCCCTTGTGACGTAAATAAGGGAAAGTTTTGGTTCCTCCCGTACAATCCCGGCTGGGAATATTGTTCCCAGGAATTTATAGACCTTTTTTGTGTCTAGTAATATGAGGTCAGGTATTTATTCGTTTCCCCCAAACGAGGGAGGATCTGACTAACGTCTGAACAATTCATCCAATGGATGCCATGAAACGCATTCAGCCATTTTATTCTGCTGGTAGATACATTTTATATGTATACCAAACTATGAAAATGGAAGCTTTCAAAGAATGTGAACTTTTTTTTGTGTGCGTGTGTGATTAAAACTCTTAAATGTTTTGGCACTGCCCTCAACAATTTCCCCATTGCCAAAGGTTAGCTGGTAGAAAATACTTATGTATTAAGCTCGCCTTTGTACATTAATGGTATTTTTGTGCAATTAGGAATTATATTAATTATTACTATTAGCTTGCATCTGACATTTGTCGATGCGGACTTTGCATTGATTTTTTGTTTTAAGAATACGTAATGTTTATAGTAGTAATACACGTTCAAACCAAAAATCTAAAATGTGTGTTGCATTTCAGCTAAACGATAGCGGTGACATTGGTGTCCATTGGATAATTCTTTTAGGCCTAATGGTAACGACCGCATCACATTCGAGCGGAGGCATTCATTTGGGCGGTCCTCACTGTTTTCCAAATGATGTCCGAATAACTCCGCATTCCGAATACACACTTCGCTCGCTAATGACGAAATGAAAACGCGGCTTCCCACGGATTTTCCCTCAGCAGAAAACAGTATTGGATGGATATTTATTATTTACGGCTTAAAGCAAAATGTTCTGTGGTGTAAGTTATACAGCGCACGTACTAAGAAAGAGGAAGTTTGTACATTTTTTTCGCTTTAGGGTACCGTCACAGAAATTTGTTGGTATTTTTATTCGGTTGTAGTATTTTTTGTAGCCCATACCTACTATTACTCGGTATTTATCATCTCAATGGAGCATATTTCATGAAGATCGATGACTCATTGAACAACAGAATGCATAAAAACGCAGTAAAGTGCTACCAAAATTTAACCTCAAGTTTGACGTTTCACACGTCTTGCATCCTTTAAGTACAGTCGTGTACATATTATTGTTTCGGTCATGTTAAGTTAAATATAATTGACAAATAATACGCAAGCAAGAATATTGAACAATTTATTATTAAATTATTATTACATACGGCTTGAACACTCACGTGTGATTGTTGTTGACTATATGCCAACCGTTTCACCGATATCAATGCGTGCAGCTCGCCGATCGGCGGCTGCCAGTGCCCGTTTGACAACGACAGACGGTGAACGTCGCGTCGTCGTCCTAAGAACGACACTCGCCTTGATAATGCCGAAATTGTATCGGTAAAACGGTTGGCATATAGTCAACAACAATCACACGTGAGTGTTCAAGCCGTATGTAATAATAATTTTGTATGTCAGCTCACGCGAGTTTTAATAATTTATTATTATTTTGATAGACTTCATATGACAAAAAACCATAGAGTGGTAGAAATAGACTGCATATTATTTGGGGATAAGTTCTTGTATGTGCCTCCGCTGCCGAAACCGGCAGTCACGAATGCATGGGATGGGTGCCGAAGGTGATCGTCAATTGGAAAACAAGAAAGATTTTTGTGTATATCAAGAATTATGTAAAACAAAGGAGGTCGCCTCGCTCTGCTCCGCTTCGCTCAGCTGCCTTAATTTATTTACACGTAACACCTAAATATGACTTTTTATTAAAATTTTGTTTAAATTTCCTGACTACAATAACAAAAAGGAAACTTCTGACGTGGATTTGAACCCAAAAACCTGGTCACTAAGTGAGCTAGTGCTTTTACCCACTGCACCAACTATTCTATATCTGAAGCGACGCATCAAATGAACATAAATTAATCACGGCCCCCGGCAGCTGTCCCAAATGTCGGCAGCTGATTCTTCTGAAACTCAAATCTTTCTGTCAGCCTAGGGCCGAACAGCGATTTAGTTAGCCAAGGTAAAGTCTCCGTTTAAAACACTTATAACTCGTATAACTATCGATTGACATTGTATTTTTAATTTTTTGTTATAGAACAAATATTGGTAAGTGTGATTAGCAGAATATGTGGGTTGTTGTACGTCACTGATCAAACCATATTAGTAATCAAATCAGTAATATGGATCTAAATGAAACATACGGAAACATTCACAAAACTCATCCTATACACTTTATAGCCTTTTTAATATTATATAGAAGTTTATAACAAAGAGAAGCTAGGTCCTTTGCAGAGTCCATGTAACTGTCAGTTACTTCCACAACAAAGTTGCCTGAAAGAAAATAACAAACTTTGAAGTTGTTGAATTCAATCGCCGGCAGACGCGGGTGGAACTCCACTCGATTGTTTTCTTTTTTAAACACTAGAAACGAATTTCGTGGATTCATTCATGGGTGGGCATTGTTGGTCTATTTATTTCGTGGTCTTGAAACCAAAGATATTCCAATTGCTAAGTGAATCTTGACAAGTTCAGGCGTTAGTAGCGTTTACAATAAGTCTCTCTGTGACTTGGAAAGCACTTAAATTGCTTGCCCTGGCTTTTATAAAATGTTTGCCTGCCACACGATAAGAAGAAAATGAAGGATTTTACATACAAGGACTCCGGTATGACATGCTATTAAAATCGTTTACAAATAGGGAGCTTGAACTGCAGTCGGTTGTACTTGTAGTTACCAAAATCTTGAAAGCTTTAGCTCCAATCGGTAGCAGGTAAAAAAGATGGTGCTTTCATTTATATATATGGTCTTTGGCACTATATATAACAGATAATGTAATAAAACACAGCAAGTAATCTCGTAACAGTCTATTGCTCACTGGCTACAAACGCGGAATAAAATACCTGCATGATATATAAAATATTAGATGATATAAACAAATCTACCCTCGTACATTACACTTACACATTTTAAAGTGGGTCTGAGCACTTAAAGCAAATAAAAAGCTTAGCTTATTGCAGCTAGCTGATTAAAACCCACTTGCTATATGAGAGTCCAAAATCTACAGTGCAACCAGTATTATGAACATATATATTCATTGCAAGCCCCCACACTTGCTCCATGGTAGCTACACCCCCTACTAAATTGATATGAGGTTTGCAGAATTGAACAAACAATCATAGATGCGGTGCCATGTTTCAGTGCCAAGAAATAATCTCTTACGCGACATTAACATACATCATATCCTCGGAGCATCTGCCAAACCTGTCTGCCAGCTCCCGTACTATATACTGCAGGAGCTTGGATTTTGTATGAATTACGTAGATTTCTTAGTCACTATACTGAGGCAACTTGCACTTTAGACGGGCACGGACTGGATCGATGCATGTTAGCAATAGAAAATGAAAGTTTTACTTTTTTTTCGTATAAATTTATAAATTGCTGGCCAACGTTTGAAAGTCAGAGTTAGATGATGTGTACCTGCTCCTAGCAAAGAGCTCATGGCTCGATAGAGCTTGCGCCAGTCAAGCGTACATGGACGGGCCCACGGGCGTACATATAGCTTTCGCATTGGTGGGTTTCCACATTTACGAGTATAATAAACCTTTAAACAAAAATGTTATTATTAATTTAAGTTATTTATCTACATAAAATCAGATCTAATTTGTCTTTGTGCTCTTAAGGGGAAACGACTTGTATCCTCTACCAAACGAACAACTTAAGATGGTTCTTCTTATTTTTGAATTGCAAATATTAAATAAATGTTATTTATGGTATTTCGCGAACATAGTTCAATGTCAGTAAGCTTTTCCGGCAAAATGTTTTTATTTTACGCATTACGTTATAAATGTATCTGCACACAAACTTAAAAGCGTGTTTTAAGTTTGTGTGCGTATTCATTTACAACGTAATGCATAAAATAACAAAATGTTGCCAGAAAAACCTAACTAACATTAAATTATGTTCGCGAATTGCCGTAAATCACTTTAATTTAATATCTTTAAGTCAAAAATAAGTAGAACAATCTTAAGCTGTGCGTTTCGTAACTGACACGAATCGCACTCCCTTAATGGCATTAAACAACGGCGTAGCAGTACTTAGGACTACGTATTGTAGCAAATATACTACGGCGCGTAGCAGTAGGAGTTCAATTTTAGCAAATATACCTATACTACCGCGTAGCAATTGAAGAAGGTGTTGTCGTTGTAGATAAATGACGACGGACTATATGAGCAAATAAACTTCATCCTTTCAGTATCTACTTACATATGTCATAGTAATAGGAATTAAATATTGCAGATTGCAGGAGATAAACTTTAATTTTAATAAAAATAAAAAAAAAATTACAATTATTTTTGGCTCCTCCTTTTTGTAACTTGAGACTTTCCATGTAAATCTTTAACAAATCTAACGTATCTTTCATAAGATATCAGTGTCAAAACTAAAACAATATTACTTAATGGTGTTATCCTCCCGAACTTGCAAAGTTGGTATCTTTAGTAGTAGGTGACTCGGGTTACTTATTATAATACTTGGTAACTTTAATAATGGTATTTTGTGCAACTGTAACATAATTTGAGATATTGGGACACAAGTGCTTGTTTACGAAACGAACGAAGTGAGTTTTGTAATAGACCCAATGTTGTGTTCAGTTGCACACAATACTTTATCTACGACCATTAAAAATATCGCCTTTATTTATAATATTTTTAACTAACACTTGTATCGATTCGGTGCATCACGACTTAACTTATTTGATAGGACTAAAATTAATTTAAGCGTTCTGTCTTTTTCTTTCTGTATCGAAAGGACAAAGACGGTTAAGGTTAGTCCTGTCAAATTAGTTAAGTTGTGTTGCGCCGAATCGACACCAATTTCACAAAAAATTAAAAGAAGAACACTAGTTCATAAAGCCCGGGTGCGTCGGCTCGGTAATGCTGCCTTTAAGATATGTTGTTGATTGGCTAATCCAGCGGTGTTATAATAAATTGGGCCAATCGCAGCGCAGAATCGCAGTGTTATAATGTAATATTGTAACATCAGATAAACAATTTAGATACTCATAAAACTTATTTTGATGTTGCAATTACTATATTGCAGTATGGTAGTAGATAAATATTATTGTGGACGTGACTTTATTTTATTTGTAATATAATATTGATCGTGATGCCTAAATCTACCCATAGTTCATTATTTTTACAAGTGTTTATTATATTTTGCCTAACATATTTCAAGACCTTTATAAATTTACAACTTACACTTTACAAATTGAAGGCCTGATAATAAGTATGAATAATAATGTTTATAAATAGATCACGGGCTGTAGAATATCCATCAGGAAGCAATAACTATTGGTGCACCGCACTCAGCGAGCAAACTACAATCCATTGCACCTCAGCTAGAAATCTATCCATTGACCTACTTCCCGGAGCAAACCTCGCTGATCCCGGTGGCATCAGCAAGGATTACCAGCAAATCTCTATTTAGTAGCGATCTCTGAACCAGGCCAATTAGAGCTTATACGTGCGCGCGGCGTATGCAGATGACTTCATGTTTTACTCTCTGCATAAATAAGTTAATTTGAGAAAGTTTTTGAACAACATTCTAGACAATCTAGAACTTTCTAGGGTACCGTACCTCGTCATGATAAAACGGAACACTTAGGATCACTTTGTTGTACGTTGATAATCTGAAAGACTAGAATAGAAAAAGGAATGCTTCCGTGGTTTGGACATGTAGAGAGGATGAATAAAAGTAGAGTAATGAAAGAAATATATGGTGGACAATTCGAAGGTAGAGCTCGACCAGGCCACCCTAGAAGGACTTATGCTGACCATTTGGTCAGATATTTAAGAAGGGCAATGTCAAAAGTACTCGAAATAGAAGAGCCTGTATGACTAGATTTATAGATGTGGAAGATGCGAAAGAGGTGTGTCAGGATCGTAGCAGATGGAAATCTGTAGTCTCTGTCTACCCCTCTGAGAGACAGGCGTGAGTATATCTGTCGATGTGTCAAGGCCCCTTTTCTCCGGAATAGCTCGACGTTTCAAGTTGAAATAAATACCAATTACTAAGGTGTATAGCCTCATATTACTGTCAACTGTAAAAGTTGTGTGTGATTTGTGTACAGCTGTTCATATTCTTGTATTTTTATGTAGTTAAACTATTGATTATATCCGTATGTATCTCATGTTTGCGTCTATCTAAGAAATAGTTACTAATGTATTAGTATGTTAAGGAAACTGGTATACTTATATAACAATCTGTATTTGTTCTACCTTACAAAATCTGTACCATTTTCTGTTTTTACTCCGTGTTCCAATAAATAATAGTAGTTTATGCTACTAGGGCGAAAAGGAATAAATTACGAGGACGATTTAAAACACGAGCGTAGCTAGTGTTTTAAACGTAACCGAGTAATTTATTGCTTTTACGCCCGTGTATCATACTACGTTTTTCAATGCATAGTGTGAGGAAATGAAAATAAATATAATCTTGTGAACTTTAAATTATAATTGGCTCAAAAGGACTGTATCCAGTATAACATCTATGGTACACAGGAAAGGCTGCAGGTTAGCCAACCATTGTAAATAAATTAAAAAAAAATAATAATAATAAAGCCCTAGGGCAAAATAATCGACTTTTTGTTCGATTTTGATGCATAAAAAGTGGGCCTTTACGAGCACATGCATTGAAAATAAACTTTAAGAGTGGCCTTCATCAGGCTCCGCAGCGGCGCAACGCGCTCATAGACGAGCGGAGCGGCATTCACTCGACCAACTCAGTTGTGGGCGTGACCAAATGGCATGCTGTTTCATTTCACTATAAGGTGCACGCTCCATGAAACTTGCGAGGACTATACAATCGTGCCGATTTCGTCGTCGGCGCAAAATTTTAAACTTGTTTCAGGAGAAACCACATTTTGGCAAGATTGTGGACGTTTTCAAACATTATTTTTGGTTATTAATCCAGATAAATTTTCTTTGTTTGACTCGTATCAGTTTTTTGATTTTATCTAAAACAATAAAAGCACATGCGGCTACACTTTTGGTAAGAAACGTAAAGTTTTCGTATGTTAAGGGTTTGTTGTTAAGATATTACTCAAACTTCACGGTTTTTAGTTTGACTTAAACCTTAGTTCTAGATAAAGTTAATAGACAAGCCTAAAATATTATAATAACATTTTATAGACACCACACAATGTGGTGACAGCGTTTGTATGGAGGTTTGCGTGTAACTACGTCTCTTAAGATGATCAAAACGTCAAGTTTTTCTCGTAAAAATCAAAGTTAATTTTAGCTATAATATCTACTTCGTTAACTATACTCTCTTTTAGTGTAGATGAATCGAATGGTTCATAGCACGGGCTGGGCGTAGCCACGTTTCAGTTTCGGAGGCCTTCAAGAAAATAATACGACAAAAAAGTGCATGTAATAAAATTATGTTTTGGTGTGTAAAAAAAACAGAAGGTTGATTTGATTCTCTATAATGCTCTTGCAGCTGCTAGCAGAGTGGCATTTGACCCTCCCAAAATCGTCCAAAATCCCCCCTGGTTACGCCCGTGGTTTATAGTATTTTCCGAGGATACAAACTGTGACCGTCTGAGTAACTCTAAAGGACTCGACCACTTGGGCATGAAGGCGGTGAACATGCCATCTCGAAAAATCTAGGCATGAAGTTATACGTATTAGAATATCTATTGATATACGGAGCTTTATAATTCATTACGCGGCGAAATGTGTACAGGATTTTATTATGGCGGCACCATAGCCAGAAATATAATAACTTTGTTTTGACTAGAGGTAGTACTATTACATAGTTATTCTGTGATAGAAGTTTAGACTGTCGTGGTCGATCTGTATAGGTACAATATGTTGAACTAGGATTTTTTTTGTATTGTCGCTCGTCATATCTATTACCGGTTATATCAGCTGGTAGAGCTGATGCCGGGCTCGACTGTGATGGTACCACCATCTTACTTTTAGACCCCCTCAAAGTAATTCGAGGGAGAGTAAGAGGACAGCTCACAGGCAAAAAACCAGGAGGCCCACCATGCCTGGGACCGATGGATGGCGGTATATCCATCCCTAATAGCCGGACCTTAAATGGAACAGACTGGCGACGGTCAGCGGCGTCACTGGTGCGAGGGTTCCGGTACCGCGCTCACCAACCCGCCTGCCCAGCGTGTGTGAGTATGGGCAATTCTTCCAGGATGACCGCCGGGAGTGGCAAAGTCCTGGAAAGGCTTATGTCCAGCAGTGGACGAACTAGGATGATAAATAAAAAAAAATGAATACCTATTACAAATGTAAACACCATTATTGATGCTTTCAGGACCACTTTTATGCAATTAACAGCACCTTTAAAGTTTATGTGGTTTCCAGTCAAGTAAAATGGGACTTCCAGATTTTAAAAACTGCAAAAAATTTCGATTAGGTATTTAATTTTTAAACAAAAACATTAAAAAGGATATTGCCTAAAATACTTTTTTGATCCATTTTATTGAATCTAGATCTAGGCTAGGCAAAAGGACGAAGGGCTCTCAAATGCCGATCGGTTCTTTTCTGGAAGTCTCACCGTACTTTTTATACCTGAACCTCAAAATTTAGTTTTATTTTTTGAGGTCCATATCTAAGAAAGAACCATTATGTTAAGGCTTCGATGTTCAGCCTCAAAACATAACTTATGCATAGTTAAAGACAGAGACTTAAATCTAAAACAAAATGTGTCGACGTATTCTACAGATACCGCCATTCTAGAAAACTTATTTCGTGATATACAATACATAAATATGGACAACGACGGAATCTCATCAGTCATCACTGATAGTAGTTCCCTTTTGTACAGAACCAAAATACCCACCATGGTTTTTTTTAACAGCCCTGATAGAAGCAAAAACACCGAAGCATGATTGTGTTAAAAAATAAAATTTTCGATATATATTTCGACCCACTTGGGATCGTCGTCAGTCGATATTTGATATTGATATTTGATATTGAATATTGATATTCGACTGACGACGATCCCAAGTGGGTCGAAATATATATCGAAAATTTTCTTTTTTATTCAATTTCTACTTTAATATTCGTAAGAATCTGTATATATACAGGGCGTCCCAAAGTTATGGGACATGAAGGGAAAGTACCTTAAATATCGTAGATAGGGTATTTTGCTGAAAGAAGACTTTATGTTATTTTAAAAAGTTAGTAATTCTGCATTCAAAGATTTTCTAAAAATTGCTTTTAATTATTTTTGTTTTAAATTTGTCTTCTGTCTAGCTTACAGAGGACGTATTGAAATACTAAGTTTTATCATTT
This sequence comes from Ypsolopha sequella, assembly GCA_934047225.1. Lineage (NCBI taxonomy): Eukaryota > Metazoa > Arthropoda > Insecta > Lepidoptera > Ypsolophidae > Ypsolopha > Ypsolopha sequella. The sequence continues at coordinate 16,422,359 of OW203985.1, forward strand.
ATCTACACGTCCACTTATAATAAGGAAAACTATGATATAAGGTATTTTATGAAGTGGGTACTTATTTACGAATAATCAATGCTATCTATGGAATGATAATATCGCTACTTTTCGAACGTCGTCGTCGGCAATAAATAACTTTCTTGAAATTTGACTCAAACACTACGTTGTTCCTTTCTTTTAAAATACTATGTTAGTTTAGAAGAGTTATAATTTTTTGGCCATTCTTTCGATTGGCATCGTAAAAGTAGGGGTGTTTTTTTGTTACATTTAAGTCGGTTCGATTCCCAGACGAGGTAAGTAATTTTTAGAAAATCTTTGAATGCAGAATTACTAACTTTTAAAAATAACATAAAGTCTTCTTTCAGCAAAATACCCTATCTACGATATTTAAGGTACTTTCCCTTCATGTCCCATAACTTTGGAACGCTCTGTATATAATAAAACGGTTGAAAAAAGCTTTTAAAGCAAAAGTATTTATTATCATGTGTTAAAAAATGGCTTACTTTAATGGCATGTTTGAAATGTTTTTAAAACATTCTAAACCCCAACACCTCAACAAAGCTTCAGGCTGATATCGTAATATGTAAACTGATTTTGGAATTCTCTAGGATTTTGTACATCTCCCGTGATAAAAGCCAATTTATAGCGCACAAACTAGCTTTATGCCAAGAATCGGGAGCTTTTGGTCCCGTGGGCAAATTTCGTTATTGCTGTTATATGTGCAAATATATGGTAATCTGATTTTCGTGTATAGAAACGACGAGTGATAGCAAATCCGTGTTAGAACCAAAATACCCAGATAAATTCTAGCTTTGTTTGAAAAGAGCAGGCATGGACTTTGATGTTGATAACCATGTCATATTTAGATGTTATTCATAGGGATAAGGGCACATTGAAGTTCTACACTCCTGGCCGCTCATAAATGTTTAAATTTCGAATGTTATACTTTTTAAACATAAGAACTCATTCATTGTTTTAGATAACTGTTGGAAAACAATCGCGTTTGTTTGAAAATCAATTGCTTTTTATCAAAAGTTTGATTTTAGTACGATGATTTTTTTATGATTTTAAACTTTACTATCTCCGCAATATTGAGGGAAACACCTCGTTTGAGTACTGTAAAGCGTTGACTTCCATCAACTACATACATCCATCCAGGCCATCAACTGCGATCACTGAAGAATGTGGTTAAGATTATAGGACATACCTAAGGCATAAGATTTATATTTTACCGCTAAGATCAGTATGTAGAAGAGGCGCGCGAGTTTAATGTAGCCCTGAGAAATGCGCTGGTGCTACGACCTAGTAAGTGATTGTCAAGTCGATAAATTACACTAAAACCACGGAGCAATTAAGAAGAGGAGTTGCCGATAGTACATTTATCTAGGAATTTCTCACTGTGTGACAGTGCGCGGGGTGGAAGGCAGAGATACGGGGAAGATTGGCTCCGCCGATCCTCCGATCACAGAGCACACAGAGCACATGCCAGCATGCCACCAATCACAATCACCCCCTTTTGTGACGTTATGACACCATTGATCGTAACATGGCTCCATTCATACACCAACTCCTCTTTGTAATTGCTCCGTAACTAAAACACGAAGTGCTATTTTAAATTTGCCATTTTACATATTGTGCATATTAATAATAAAACAAGTTAATACTCGTTATTCAGCAAACATTTATTATTATTTTCTTAGACAGAGCAAACAAACATATTTCGCAATTTCTCGTAGGACGACCTGTTGATTTTTATCGGAGTTTTTTAAGGTAACGAGCATAGTAGGGATTTCCGAGCCCTAAAATGTAAAGCTACCGATATAAAATAAACCCTAATGAGGTTGTTAACAAAAACTCTTACTTCTCTCCCTGGTATACGTAGACGTTATAAAGAGTAAGATTTTTGTGTTGCCATATTCAATCTTGTAAATCCGAAAGCCTTTCATTTTATTTTCTATTTCTTACACAAATTATTCATTACTAAATATGTCATTAATTCATTATCGATCATCATCATTTAAGGAGCTAATAACTGCTGGTGACCTTGATGTGTGCGTCTTACTTTCTCACACTTTTCGTCGCGTAATGATCTCTCTGTCGTTCGAGGGGGATCAAGCTGCGAAAGCGCTCAAAATTACCTAAATAAATAATTGAAATGGTTGTTACTAAAATTCTTGAAAATAATCACGAAAAACTTTTGTAGTTACAATGTTTTCGATTTGGCTAAATTTCATTTGCATACATAATTAATTAAATCGGATCGTAGTCTTAAATAGTCTTAATTTGGACCTTGTTTTGGTGTTTAAATTTCTTAGTTAAAGTTCTTGATAAAAATTTCAAATTCTAATCTCAGCACATCATTCCAGATATGCTGTACTTTATCAAATATATTTCTTATTTTTTTTACTTACATAACATCCAGTTTAAACCGGTTCTTATCGCAGAGCGTTTAGAACTGGCGGTGTAGCATTTTTTCATCATGCGGCTCCTGAATTTGTCTTAAGGCAAAGTTAAGGCAACTAGCACTGTGAAATTGGCGGGAAAATCATAAAATGCACTAAATCACTAAAATTCGTGTTTTTTTGAAAATATGTTGTTTCTACTACTTTTCGTGACCGTGATTCGTTACTTTCAAAGCTTCTAAGTAGTGCCAATATTCCAATTTCGGAAATTAATTTCCAAATAATTTTGGAAATATTAAAATTAAAATTGCAATTTTTTATTATTCCAACATGCCAATTCAATAATATTAAAATAAATAATATCTCATTTAAAAAATAAAAAGTATAATTCTAATAAATAATTAAAAATAATAAATTGAAGAAAAAACATTCAGATGTCACTCTTAATTTTTATAAACCACATCTGTTTATGTGATTAGTTCTGCATATTATCCCGTATTTGACGAGAAATGAAAAAAAAAAGAATTTGTTTTTTCATATTGTTTTAGTTAGGCTTTAAAATGATAAATATGTAAAAATGCTGGAGATGGTACCTTTAGATTAAGGATCAAGCTATGTCCAATTTCCCAATTCGATAGAATGTGACGTATTCGACATTCAAACATGACAAATTTCACATTTTCACCTGGATAGCCACCTTAAGATGTTCACTGAATTTGATCCTTTTCTTCCTCGTTTGTCTTTGTGCTCCCCTCGACTATGACTTTTATCAGAGTTTATGCCTAAGTAGATGCCCAAACATATTCCCTTATTGTTATCAATGACATGCATGATGTAGACACACAATTACAGTACTCCCAAAGTAATAATGCGCATACAAATCTAAATTTATAGCCGAGCGACCGGACGTACCACGTGACCGTATTGATTGTATAGAAAGTGTAAGGAAATACGAACTTTGCCGAACAGTGGCGAAGATTTGTATGCGCATTATCACTTTGGGAGCACTGTAATTATCTACGCCGCGCTATAGATAGTTACCAGCGCATCAGCTTTAAATGAGTTATCAATTACACAAGGAAAAGTAATCTAATTTATTTAATATCTGAGGCTGTGGCTAAAAAAAAAGATTTTCAAAGAAAAAGGTTTGTGAATAAAATCCATCTCTCTCTCTCAAAATTACGTAGACCTTTAGGGAAAACTTACCACCCTGGCAACTTTGTAAGGTGGGTAGTGAAACCCTAAATAGGGAACGTAATTACCCTCACGGATGCCAAGCCAATTCCAGTGTTTAAGAAAGATAAACGAGAAGGAAAGAAACTATTCCGGTAAAAGTTGTTGCTAACTTTGACCCATCTGAAGCAGGGTTAATTACTACCTGAGTAAGCTGGAGGCTGGATCATCCCGGGATTTATATTACGATAAACAATCTTTGTTGTGGTGTTGTTTATATTTTGTTGTTCGTCTAAGATTTATTCGCTGGAGAAATTAAGGAAAATTTGTTTGTTTAGTTGAATATTTGAAAAGCTTATAAATAGGTATTAAAGCTGATTCTGAAGGCTTTAATTTTAGTTTTAGTGCTGTCAAAACTAAAATTTCTAAATTGCAAAATGGTCCTTAAGCTAAATTACTTTGGAAAAATTTAAGTTTTGACAGCACTAAAACTAAAATTAAAGCCTTCAGAATCGGCTTTTTTATAAATACAAATACTTAAAAAGGTGATATTTATTTATGCAGCTAAATCATACCGGAGACTTGGTTAGTTATCAGTATCACGGATCGATAAGAATTTTTGCAAATTTCGTATAAATAAAATGTAAACCTCTCATAGTAATTATTACTATTGACTTTAATTAATATAACAATAATTAATAACAATTATTGACTCGGGGCTGGGCTTGCGTTTAAAGGGCCATAGAACTTTGATACTGAGAACTTACCGAGTCTTCAGTATGAATTTGGCTTATAAATTATTTTTTAAATTAATGTCACCTTGTATTTAGAAAGAATCAAAGTAATCCCTTCTTTACAAACAAAACAAAAGTCTGTTTGTATGTTGGCTTACAAATACATTTGTATGGCATTTTAACAGGAAAATGAGGGATTATAAATTATAATGGTGTGACTAGCGGGAGCTGAGCAGTAGCAATGACAATATATCGTGGTAATAATAGGCGGTATAGTCGCGGCGTGGCGAGTAAGCCTCCCTGTACGCCTGGATGTTTACAAAGATTCGTGGAAAATGTAAAAACTGATTGTGAAGTCAACCGCTTATTTTCTTCATTTTTTTAAGTATTATCTAGCGACATCTAACTACGTCTATGTACAGCCCAAAAAGAAAATTTCATGAAACACCGTCATAATAGCTGTCAGGATATCGTGAATATTGCCTCGTTTTGACGCAAAGTTTTGCAAGTTGTATAATTTTTGTCTACACTGGAAATAAAAAAGAGAGAAATACAGACGTCGTTCATATAAAGAAGACTAAGTATAATATACTATACACTTTGCTAAAAATAAACAGTTACCGTTTCATGGAAAACAGTTTTTACCTGAAACCATTTCACAAATTCGACGCTTTTTGAATATCTCGCCACTTGCACCTCTTGATGAGAGATGGGTTGGAGAGTAGTGTGGAGGGGAAGGGAAACATAATATAAAGATGTGTGCAAAGTTTCATTTATTCAAAGCTATCAGTACGTCACAAACACCTCAAGCATTTATATGGCAGAAAACAAGTTCAAAGTATAATGTTAACTTGTTACGAAGCATCGTGGTAGCTCAGTTGTTAAGACGCTGGACTCCAAATCTTAAGCGGGTTCGAATGCTGCCGGTCGAGTTTGTTTTCGAAGTTTATGTGCATATAATATCTGCTGACGGGAAAAAACACGGTGAAGTATAAACCTGCAAGTCCTAAGAAGCGTGTATTGAAGTACAGCGATAAGGCTCAGCCCTATCATGTTGGGATGTTAAAATCTTTGGCGAGAAGAGGGTGTTACGAGTGTTAACTGTTCTTGTGACAAGCTACACTCTGAAACACTTCTGACAGACGCTAATACCTATGTTTCGGCGAAGTGTTATTTTTTTTTAACAAGAACGTCAAGAACTATTACGTCCTGTAACTTTATTTACAGCGGTAACAGAAAAAGACCGAAGTAAAATAAAGTGCGCCGCGCTATAATAACTTCATTCCGACTCGCAATTACGCTGCGGTTCACTTTTTGTCGAGGCCTGCGTGGAATTTGAAAACGTTCAACAACTGAAAACATTCGTCATTAGTTAACATTATTCATTCGAGGTCTCGCTTTTTCAGCGTCTGCCTTACAATGAATCGCCTATACATATAGTCTAGCTAGCCCATACCACCAAGGAATTTAGTGAAGAGGTCTTTAGACGTTGCTGAGTTAGCAACACTTGGAGGAATGCCCCTTTTCTATTGCTTACTCATCCAGTGTTGCTAACTCAGCAACGTCTAAAGGCTTTGAGACTTGCTAGCTGCGAGTCTGAATGCCTTTAGACGTTGCTTACTCAACCAGTGTTGCTAACTAAGCAAAGTCTATTCAGCTACGTCTAAAACCTTTCAGACTCGCAGATAGCAAGTCTGAAAGCCTTTAGGCGCTGCTGATTTAGCATTGCTTACTCAATCAGTGTTGCTAACTAAGAAACGTCTAAAGCGGGCTTAAGCAATGCTTAATCAGCAACGTCTAAAGGCTTTCAGTCTTATGCACATGTTAACACTAAGATATTTTGAATTCGGATATTTCCAGCTTTTTCCTCTCAATGCAAAAATAAAGCTACAGTTGTGTTTTTCTTCAGCTTCAGTTAAAGCAGTCATGTAGAAATTTGCAACTGTCATTTTTTTAAGCCGGGCGAAAACAGGCCTTTATTCTACGAGTATCCAAGCGTATCGTGTCTACGTGATTACTCCCTAAATATTCCACTTTACCGCGCAATCCTCTTCTTGTCACGTGAAGAAGCAATGCACGAAGGTTATGAATAATTTAGCCAGGTGGCAGTGGGATGCGCCATTTATCCAAATTGTCCTCGATGTTTGCCGGTAGGGCGGTGTTAAAAATGAAAGAGCTGTCAACTTGTTGTCCGACCCTTTCCTTACTCCATCTCTGTTCCGTCCTCGATTACGAGAAACTTGTCAGGTTTTTTACGAGTGAATATATTTATTTATGTTAATCTTTTTCTTGGGTTATTTACGCTACAAGTCAGCAGGTGTGTTGTTATACCGTGCAGCTGAAAATTATCATCTTTCTAAAACGCTGAGAAAATATTAAGGCGCTACGGAAAATAAATCGACACTTTAATGTATTATTTTACTTGTATTATTTTGATAAAATAGTACATTATTTTTGGATTCTTTTTCTAGGAATCTGTTCAAACAGAAACGCGATTGGAGAAATTCGGCTCGATAGAAATATTTATTGAAATGAGGTCCTTTTCGACACCAATTCTCCTGGTTTGACAATTTAGAATGACATATAGACTGCAACTATATTTAATTAGGTGGGTTTTAACAGTATCTAGGACCTGTTTAAACGAAATTTTGATAGCAACTTTAGTACCGTCCCTCTCGCACTGAGGATTTTTTCGCATATGGAGTAACAGGGACGCTAAAACTTTTACATATCGCCTTAAAGACTTCTTGACCTAAATAACTAGTAGCTGAGCAAGAGTTTAGTCATCATAATAAAAGTCAATTTTCGTTTTATATGACGTAATTAATGGCCGACGAGTATATTTAGTTTAAAATGAACGGTTTTCGCTAAAGTAGTTAACGAACATTAAATGTTTTCTTGAAAACTTTAGACACGTGAGCAATATTAACCTCAATGGAAATGAAATGGCTCATAATTGCGGCAATATTAGAATTGCCTTTTCCCGTAAAATTAAACAACGATTGCATGTTTAAACACTATTCCATGGCAGTAAGAGCGATTATATCCGGTGTCTCTTTTAATGTTACTAAGTTATTATGTATATTTGAAATAGGAAATAGGAAAACTAATTGGTTTTATTTTAATGCTTTTAGTCGAAACGCCGTACTTACAAATTTTTGATAATTAAAGCATAGGTAGGGGAAAGTATACCATAAAAACGAATAGACTTTCAAGAATTATCTCGGGATAGGCGACATATTTCGAATTCTTTCCGAATTCGTTCTCAAGCGAACGCGTGCCTGTCGTCAGCGGACTCAGTCTGCACGCTATCGCGAGATAATTCATGTTTTTTTTTTCTTCTAAATATGTAATTATCAAAAAGGTAGAACAGTTGCCCAAATATGAAATATTAGAAAAAGATATTGTATGTGATTCTTAATAAAAAAATAAACAAAACGGTTAGGATACCTTGGTAAAAAAGTGTGTTTTGGACATTAGTTTCCGGAAGCACACATTTGATTGTTATTTCTTCTAGACTAGGAGCGTAAAGTCGGTAACCCTATGTAATAAATAAATAAAAATAAATGTATCGAGTAACAAGATGGGACCAATTTGTAGTTGTGTATAGAAAAAACTATATCAAAATAAATAAGGTTGGCTGGCGTAATCACAATCACACCTACGAAATGGTCACATCTTGCTGGAAACGATGCTGAATCGATTAATTCAAATAAATTGTCCATCGATAAAATCAGGCTGACTCACGTTAGTACCAACATAGGACGTGCAAATGTTATTTTTTTTAAGCACCTTTAAGCGAAAAAACCTTCAGTGCGAGTGGAACGGATTCGTGGAAAATTGACAAAAAGTCGACTTTTTATGAATATAAAATGTACTAAGCTATTTTGTCAAAAAGATTTTCAAGGAGACTTTACAAATACATAATATCCACATTTTGAATAGAATTTCACAATGAAATTAGTTAAGATTTCAGAATTACAGGAAAAAATTAAACTATTTAGAGGTCTTTTCGGAATTAAATTCTATCGAGAAATTTTCATCCAATCGCGTTTTCCTTCAGTGAGAATCTTAATCAAATACTCAATAAACATTTACCCAAAAATGAAATACGTAGATGACGTTATAGTAGAGTAAATGGGTTCGAAAAAACCCCATTTTCTTTTTGGTATCGCCTTAATTTAATTATAGAGGTATATAAGATGACCTTGAAGTGTTAGTTTTGAAAAATGGTGGTATTCCATATTAGGGATACCATACTTGGTAACTTTCCTCTAGTTTGTTTTTCATTGTTCACATTGATAGACCACGCAAAATCCGAATTTCCATTTGACTGGTGTAAGTGAATATTCGTAGGTACATACCTACCCAGATAAAATTATACGATAGCATAATTAAAAATTCACTGAATAGGTGCTTGAGCATGTTCAACATGCTCACTTAGACTAAGTGCCTTCTAGTTACTATTATCGTATAACTTATGATTATGAGCGGCTTACGTAGCATCCAAGATAACATTTGAAGGGTAAGCGGGAAGAGGGATCATAGTCAACAGAAGGTAAATTTGAAATAAGTAGAAAAAGCTTGCTTAGGTTATTATTTTAGAACTCTGCTTAGTGGGCTTATTGTAATCACAGTTAATTATTGTAATAACAATTTTTTTTTTCTCAAAAGCAAACTTTACTATCAGCCCATAGCCGCCCATATTCACAGTTAAGACATTTTTTTTTACTTTTTTACTAGTTATGACCTTTTTTTAAGTTAGGTTTTTAAGCTTCTTGAGTCCGAATAAAATTTATTGAAAAAGGCGTTACTTTGCGGAAGTCCATCATAAATTTGTGTGTGCTAAAGAGTGTTTAGCGGAATATTGCAAATTATTAATATATCCACAAATTCTTGAGTCCGGTTTATTTTTAAAAGCGATATTCTGCGGACTCTGTTATTTTTTCAAGTTTTTGTTTTCGCTCAATCATTGTTATCGAGACATTTTAGGAGATGGCACTATTTACTCAATTTTGAAAAAAACTGACAATGATCTTTCTTCCCGCGTACCCTTCATTTCCATTAGTTAGACAAAAGTAAACACGTGTACAAAATAGTCGATTCAAACTAGAACAGTATTGAAGAAGATATAAATTGTCGGAGCAGGTAAATCAAATAATAACGGAAAATTGTATTACAGTCCGGGCTCTGATAGCTAGCCCGGAGATTTCTTGCGAAAAAGAATTCCGTACCGTCCTAACGAAGTTTACAAGACAGTGGATAGAAAATTTCATCAACTGAAGAATAGTTGTTCGGGTTATCTGTAGAGTTCATTTCCGTTGTCAGGGAGGTCTGTCGAAAGACTTTGTTTTGAACTATCTAGTTGTCTGCGAGACGCACTGCAATAGTAAATTGGATAGATAAAGCTAATTTTACACGATGACACTGACACTCGAAACAAATATAGTGTAGTAAAAGTTGTTCGTATGGACAAGTACTATCACCAGTTTTCGTTTCCAAAACCAATTTAATTTCACGGTGTATACTATGATCACAGCGGCAGCACGTCATTCCATGCGGGAACGGAATGTATGACACTGAATTGAAACTGGTGTCGCAAGTCTTCGTTTAGACACCCAATACACTTGAGCTGGGACACTGGCTCTACGCACCGATGTCGACACCTAAAAATTGCTTGTCGTGTATACACTATCGACATTTGTGTCGAGCGCCAGTGTCATCGTGTATAATTAGCTTTATTCTATCCAATTTACTCGTACTATTGCCGTGCGTCTCTCAGGCAACTAGATAGTTCAAAACAAAGTCTTTCGACAGACCTCCCTGACAACGGAAATGAACTCTACAGATAACCCGAACAACTATTCTTCACCGCTCGAGCGATTTTGGGATGAAATTCATCCTCAAAAAACCGGTTTTTGTATGCAAATTTTAAAACCGATCGCTCGAGGAGGAACAACTTTTAATGAGAAACCCAAAAACAATATCATAATGGCGAAACCAACACTCCAACCGGGAAAAAAACAGCTGTTTTATCCAAAAGTCACATACCAACTTGACCAAAATGTCTGAAACAACTATTTTATTTTTCACGATTTTATTTACGGATAGTTATTTGATTCGACGAGTACTATCGCCAGTTTCCGGCTTCTGCAACATCATCTTAACACCCAGCATATATATAAGTTTAATAGACAGAAGTAGACCGAGCTGTAAATTCTGACTCACTAGATGCACATATAGATGTTTTGGTGGTCTGAAAAATAAAAATGTTGCATACGTTTTCTTAGAGTTAATAATTCATATATATTTTTTCAATATTTTTGGTTTGGCCATAAACGAGAAGTTGGCTTTAGAAAGTACCCATTTGGCGATTCTAAGCCCCAAATTTATTTTTCACACCACCAACCAAATGGTGTTTTTTTGGTTGAATTCCCTTCTGCTTCTAAGCGGCTTGGTCGATTTCATTAATTTTTGCTTAGAGTCATAGATAAACGTGATAGCTATAAAGATCACTTAGGATTATTCTATCGAACAATCACGTCCATGTAAAAAGCATCATTTTCTCCTATTTCGCCCTATCAAGGACGCAGCGAACGTCGTAACAGCAATTTATATGCATTTCGCGCTGATATGAACGTTATTTCAATGTAGTTTTCGTCGATATTCGTAAAGATAAACGTCGAGCTGCTTATTTAGCGACACTAATCACCTTCACTATCTACTAATTAGTAAGTTACAAGAAAAGCGACGCCAAGGGGCGAACCACTGTATCTTTGAAACCTATGAATGTAGAGCAGAACGAGCAAACGTAAGAAGATTCCGCCCATACAAAACGAGTTCCTCAGTCATTCTTCCAGATTAGGTACCTAATTTTTTACATAAGATAAGTTTGACCTAACACTTTATATCTGCTATAATAGTAGCTGAACGTTGTTCTTTTTTTAACACGATGCTTTTAGACAACAGATAGAGATTTCTGTACTGATAAAACGTCACAAAAACACCATTTTGTGTGTAATTTTTCAGTGATAAAGTCTATTCTAGTTAGTCACAAATCTAACAAAGGCATTTCTCGTTAGCATTATCTAGATAACGATTAAAGCCATGTACAATATCAAGTACTAACTTCAGCCGTTGATTCGTAGGACCCATAAGTTCGAACTAAAGCTCCCCGAGACCCACCACAGGTAAATACCTATATAAACTTCAAAATCTAAATGTGAATCGTCAGTGCGGATAAAGTCCATTAATTGATGTTCTGAGTTTTGGTTTCGGAGATCCTAATTAATTAATTACCTAGTTTTGAGTTAAGACTTCAGCTCACTTCAATTGTCCTCTAAATGTTAACTGTCCTCCTATCTATCCCAGTCGAATTGAATGTAATGCCTTTCATACCTACTAAAAAAAATATCTGTATTCTAGCAAATAACATTAATAATATAATTATTGTTTTTTTTTTATTGTACCGTGCGATGCGTGATGAACAAACGGGCCTTAGTAACATAATGCAACATTTTTTTTTCATACCACCAAAATTTCTATACGAAAAAAAAACTTCAACCGAATGGTGTTTTTTGGCTTGAATTCCCTACTGCTCCTAAGAGCCTTGGTCAATGTAATTAAATTATTTTACTGGATGGCGGTCTCATACATAAAAAAAACCGGCCAAGTGCGAGCCGGACTCGCGCACGAAGGTTTCCGTACCATTGTATAGGGGCCCCCTTAAATATTTATTTTATTCTGTTTTTTTAGTATTTGTTGTTATAGCGGCAACAGAAATACATCATCTGTGAAAATTTCAACTGTCTAACTACCACGGTTCATCAGATACAGCCTGGTGACAGAAGGACAGATAGACGGACAGCGGAGTCTAAGTAATAGGGTCCCTTGGGGCACGGAACCCTAAAAATGGAGACGAAAAAAAAATCGTTTTTCTTACTCTAGTATTTGGGGTGTCATTTTCTAAAGCTCATTGCGTAGAGTATAAATATATATTTTTAATATCTTCAAAAATAAATAAATGAGTGGCTATCAAAGTAGTCATTTTTAGGCCATTTTTGTTACGGGGTCTATCTTATAGACCAAAGTAGTCAGGAATTTGTAATTTCTGTATATATGTATATTATGTACCATACCATGCTGTATTTAAACAACAAATACTGAAAACGCCGATTTATAAATGTAGTTTTAGGGTTACGCCCCGGTATACTCAACCAACTTAATGTTGCAGTTTTGTTTCTTTTTTTAGGTAATGATAGATAATTATTTAATTAAGTATACTAACTTATTATCTAATTGAATGAAACTTGAGGATAAAACATGATTATAGCAAACGGCCCACCTCAATAAGTATGTTTGATCAAGATAGCCGACCAGTTTCAGCAGACGCAACGTCGTCGCGGAAGCGTCTTCACTCGCCCAGAAGGCAGTCTGCATCTACTGAAACTAGTCGGCTATCCCGATCAAAAATACTTATTCAGGTGAGCCGTTTTACACAAATCATAATATATTAATTTATTTAAATGGTACGGAACCCTCAGTCCTACTTGCACTTGACCGGTTTTTGATGAATAAGGTAAGGGAGAAAAGTGGAGTTTTCGTCGATAGTTCATAGGTCAAGCCAGGATCCCCTACTCTTATATCAAGCCCAACTACGAACTCTTTTTTTTCAGGCCCCCTTGGAGGTCCGCGCCCTGCGCCGATGCTGCACTGGCAGCGCCCTATTTACTACGTTGGCTGCCTTTTAGCAACTAACGCTATTAAAGGGACCCCTAATAAAACAATGAAACCATTGTTTTAGCGATAATGTGAATTAGAGCTTTAAGGCGATTACCGTTGCCAAATTAGCAGCCCGATGTTTGTCTGTATGAATATCGACGGAAACGACATTGAAATAACGTTCAAATCAGTGCACAATGCGTGGTGGCTGTTACGACGCTCGCTGCGTCCTTGAAAGGGCAAAATAGTAAAAAATAATACTTTTCACATGGGCGTCATTGTTCGATTGAATAATTCTATGTTATATTTATAGCTATCAAGTTTATCTATTTATCAAAGCATAAATTAATTAAATCACCTGAGCAGTAGGAAATTCAAGCCAAAAAACACCATTCAGTTGAAACAATTTTTCATATAGAAGTTTTGGTGGTACGAAAAAGAAAAATGTTGCATATGTTGTCCTAGAGTTGATAATCCATAATACATTTTTTCAATATTTTTGGTTTGGCCATAAAAGAGGAGTAGGCTTTAGAAAGTACCCATTTGGCGGTATTAAGGGCCTTAACAAGACCCCATCACAAATTAAATTATTTCTTTAAATCACAATCAAATCTTTTCTTTAAAATTTTATTATTTTCGGCTTTAATTTCCTGTTATTGTTTATACAATACTCTTGGCAGTGGTACAATTTATGTATGACCTTTATTAATTTTAAATAAATTTATATTGCCTTTATCAGCATATTTCTTTTTTTTTATACATATAAAATTATATATACATATATATGTTATATTATAATTAATTTTACAATTTACTGCAATTTTACATTTTATAATACTATTCAAATACTGCCTGCCATTCCTTATATTGGCCACCTGAATGGAGGCACACCAAAAGCTGGATTACACAAATGTATGTGCCATTAATTTATGCAGCCAAATTCATACTGGAGGCTTGGTAAGTGATCAGTATCACGGAACGATAACACTTTTTGCTAATTATTCAAAATGAAATTTTGACCACCCAAAGTAATTGACTGGGTTAGGCTTGCGTTTGTAGGAAACACGAAACAAATAATTAACAAATTTCACAAAAAGGGTCATCGAACCTTGATACTGAGAACTTACCGAGCCTTCAGTATGAATTTAACTGTAAAAATTAATGTCATCTTGTATAGAGCACTTTTCTACCAACATCTATAGTATAATTTGGCGCAAATAACTTCATAGTGCTTCCGTGTTACGAAGAATTCTAGTATCGGAACACACATATTCGAATTTATTACTATGTGCTAATTTGTTAGTTTTACAGTCTAAGAAAGAATATGTTAATGTGTCGGAAGCTCAGAACATTTAAATAGTTAGAAAGGCCTTGGAGCTGTATGCGTACCAGAACCTTTGTCGCCTCACACCCACAGGCACATACCTTGTCGTAATTGAAATACTATCAAAACTTTAATCCAAGTGGTTGTTCTTTCTACGCACAACAAATGACTTATATCGAAAACTTATCAAATGAAAAAACTACCGTTTCTCTGTGTAAAACGGTGTATTTTTCAAACAAACGATTTCATTTACGACGTTTTAGTTTTGATACCATATGACCATTATAAATCTACCGGCTTTAGGTGGTTGATAACTTGACCGGAGCGGTATTGCGAACTTAATAACACAGTCTGATTATATGACGTGATGATTTATTGCTAGGGATGGGAACAGATGTATTTTCTTAACGTAAAACTTCGACTAACTTTTTTTATAATCAATCGAGAAACCAATTTGCTCTGAGACAATTTGTGTGTTGTTTTTTTTCTATTTTTATTATCTTGTTTTACACATATTAGAAAAATTGTTTTAACGTGTATTAGGTGTATATAAGGTGATTTCATTGATATAGCCAAATTCATACTTAAAACTTTGTAAGTGATCAGTAATAATGATAATATATGGTCACGACATGAATCCCCGAGGGGGTATCAGAGGTATTCCGAGTGTGAACTGTGAAATGCAAGTTACAGTCCACACTCGGTACAACCGCGTTTCACCGACGAATATATTAAGATTTAACGTATTTTAAATTATATTATGGTAGCTTCACAATAATTGGATTTTCCATAAACACTCTTATGGAAAATCCCATTTCAAAGGAGAATTGGCGTTTTGGTCCATACCACCAATACACTTGTGTTAGGTGAGATAAATAGGTGTTATAATAACATTCGAGAAACCGTTAACAGTTACTCCAAAATCGATCGGGTAACTGTACAATCAAGGAGAAAAGTTTTCATATAAAATGTATGAGAAAATATTTAAAACCGTACAAGTGTGTGTTTATTTACTCTACGGTGTAATTCTAAGCTATGCATAAGTATAAATACTTATTTTTCAATATCTATCATATATTTGTACAGTCGAGAACAAAAGTTTTCGGGTGAAATGTATGAAAAAACATTTGAAAGTGTAAAAGTGTATTTTATTTACTCTACAACGTAATTCTAAGCTATGCATATGTATGTCTAAAAAGTGTTTAAGTGTCTGTTTATTTACTCTATATGGTAATTCTAAGCTATGCATATGATTAAATACTTATTTATCAACATATAATAGGCATCTGCACAGTCTTGACTGTCTTCCTTGGAAGTGTGGGTTTATTTACTCTTCAGTGTAATTCCAAGCTCTTTTTTTCTATATATTTTGTAAAAACCTTTAGTATATTATACCAACTCTGATACTGTAACTACTGTAAATATATATTCAAGATATGCATGCATAGCTTAGAATTACCCTGTTGGATAATTAAACACACATTTATATACTTTTAAATATTTTAGCAAAATCTTTATTCCTCGACTATACAGATTCCCTATATCTTGATAAATAATCAATTGGACATGTGCATAGCTTAGAATTACCCTATAGATTAAATAATCACACACTCATACATTTTTAAATATTTTATCCCAAAGCTTTTGACCTCGTTTGTACATTTTACCCTATATATTTTGATAAATGTTTTCAGACATACATATACTTAGCTTAGAATTACATTGTAGAGTAATTAAAATACGCTTTAACACTTTTTTTTTTTTTCATACATTTCACACGAATACTTTTGTTCTCGACTGTACAAATATCTCATGTATTTTGAAAAATATGTATTTATGCATAGCCAAGAATTACACCGTAGAGGAAATAAACGCACACTTATTCACTTTTAAATATTTTCTCATACATTTTATATAAAAAAAAAATCCTTGCTTGTACAGTTATCCGGTCGATTTTGGGGTAACTGACAACGGTTTCTCGAATGTTATAAAAGTTTTATCTTAAATCTTAATTTAAGAATATCGCTCAAGGAATAAAAAACGTCTATCGATTGTGTGACACCACGATACGGCACAACACTAGCGAGCAAGTTTGACAAGTAGGGAGAGCATACATTACTTGTTTACTACATCTTAGCCAAAATTGTGAGCGTACATTGCCGGTAATGTATATTTTTGTTGTCACCATGAGTAAATTAGTTATTTATCTAAAATTCTCATATTATACAAAGTTTTTATAATTACAGGTGAATGGAAATATCTCAATTTTTCCGGTTTGCTTTCTTATTCGTGATTCTGCAAGTAATTATTGCACAATACGGCATTTCTCTTTAGATTAGGCAGAGCTGTTCACAGAGTCACGGTTCGCGTGCGACTATGGGCAGCGATCGCGTGTTTCGGTTTAAGTATTGATGTTCAACAGTAGTTGTGGCGCGCATGACACGCCCACTTAGCCTTTCTATTTGATTTAAATGTTCTGTGGTCGGAAGCCTGCTTTGGGTATTATTAGTCCCAATTTTTTTTTTCTCTATTTTTGTATTTTACTAACCCTAGGATAGGCCTAATTAAGTTTTTTCTGTAATACTAACCATTTAAGTAAATAAATAAATAAAATAATTGTGTATGCCTATTCACATAAGACGATAGGGATTTGATTAAGAAAAATTATATTAGAGTTAAAAATTAAATTTTATTAAATATATGTTAAGACATCATTAAATCAAGGCAACTGTGGCCGAATAACTAAAAGCTAATCACTGTTTAGCCAACAAAGAAGTAGTTCTTACAATGTAACAATTTCAAGCTAGCATCACTAAAAGGACGTAAATGTCTCCTGTAAAACAAATTATGTGACCGAAAATGAAGTGAAAATACATTATTTAAATCTGGAAATCATCTAAAAACAGATGACAAGTGAAAAAATAATACATCAAGTAAAGCAAGCGGGATATAAGCAGTTATTTGTTACAAAAATAACGTAATTCCTGTCGTTAAGTTTTCTGACTTTCTTTGATCGCAAACTATAACACCCGAATCTCTTTGGACTGGAACCAATGTATAACAGCGACAGGACTTTGCTCCCACATTATTGAGTAGCAGAATAGTAGACGGTGTTATTGTGTCAACCAATAAATAAGTCGCATCAGTAGCCAATTATGCATTAAAAACCCCAAAAACTGCTATTTCTATCTTATAGTTTCTTGCGAATATCTATATGAAAAGATTCTTTGTTAAGTCCGTAGCTAGCGGTGGAGTTATTTTAGTGACGCGACTTAGAAATTAGACGTCACATACTATATACTATACTAACTATTATTATACGTTATTTACCGAGACGTTGCAAAGCGGTCCATTCACCCCTCAGTACTATGATACTTAATTATTGAAAACGATACTTCCGACACGTATGACTTCTGTTATAAAATGCAATTACACATGATTATCATGGTACGAGAGTCAGGTCACGAGCCGTCAGAGGCCGGTTTCTTTTGTGTCGAGTCGAGACCGCGGCATTTTCTTTGACGCGGCGTAAAACGCTTTCGGAAGGATGTCTTGGGGCCTTATTGTCTAATTTAAACATCTATTGCTATCGCTTTTAAAGGTACGCGTTATTGGCTAGAAATAATGTGTCACGTAATTTCTAGCCAATCACTACCTTTAAAAGCGATAGATGTTAGTTAAGGCCATAGAGAATAAGGCCACCGCTTTGCAACGTCTCGGTAAACGTAGCATAGCAGCTATATTTAGCAAGGACGACGGTCAGGCCCACGACGACGCGGCGCTGCCTTCAGAATGTTGTCGACACGCAGGATCATCTCAGCGGCTTCAGCGGCTGAGACCAGCACTTGACGCTTCACGACGTAGGACTCGGTGATGCCGAGTTTCTTCATGTCACCGACAGTACCGTTCTGCATGTCTGTTGAATAACAACACATACTGAAATACTCATTTATTTATAAATGTAAATTTACACGTCAAATTGTAAAAACACAGTAATTTATCAATAGATAAATTATAATATTATTAAAACTCGCGTGAGCTGACGTACTCAATTATTATTACATACGGCTTGAACACTCACGTTAACGACACACGCCTTGATAATGCCGAAATTGTATCGGTGAAACGGTTGGCATATAGTCAACAACAAAACAATCACACGTGAGTGTTCAAGCCGTTTGTAATAAAATAGATAAATTGTTTAAATTATTCGCATTACATTATTCGTATTACAAATTTGTTCAATGTCAATAAAAGTTATACAAGTCAAGAACTATTTAATTACAAGTTTTAAACTTTGCGTCCGAGGCGAAATCGGCTCGTCTGTATTGTCTTCGCAAGTTTCATGGAGCGTGCATACTGTAGCGAAATGAAACAGCATGACATTTAGCCGTGCCCAGAGCTAATTTGGTCGCGTCATAATGTTTGCTCTTAATAAAAGCTCCTACTGAGTTACCACTGCTTTTATTTACAAGAAATACGCTCCTTTTATCCCACAACTCCCTTGAGAGTACAACAGCGATTGACAAGATTGAACCTTATTACATACTAACCAAGACCCATAGTGTTCTCTCCTTGAGCATGATGCGCCCTCAGTCTCGCGATCAACTCAGCGCTATCGTAGCCGGCATTGTCAGCGACAGCGGCAGGTAGACGACGGAGTGCTATACCGAACGCCTCAGCGGCCGCCGCCTCCTTGCCGGCAGTGCGCGCTGCGACGCGGGAAGCCGCTTCGGCCATCAACATTTCGCTGGCACCTGTAAAAGAAAATAACATTAAATTAAGAGAGCACCCAGATTTTTACACACACAAACACGTTTTTATAACCCTTGTTTGAAGTAGTAAACAATTGAAATTAAATCTAGGGAAATATATTGGTATTGTTGGGGATATATACTAGACTGTATACACGATGGAAACACGATTTGATAAAGTTGGCTCCATAGAATAAATTCGCAAAAATACCTCTTTTCGAGTAATTTTTTCCTCTATTTCCCTACTTTTTTGTATAAATAAGTAATTTGATATTATTACTCATTTACTACAATAAAGTTCATAGATGACTGGAGCGTTTATACACGATGTTTTTTTATTTAAGAACAATATGATGAAAATATTAACGAAAAAGATTGAAAAAGTGCAAAAGCAAACGTTCGGTGCGCCCTTAAGGCGCGACAGGTCCATCGTATAACGTAAGAGATAAACACAACTTTTAAAGTGTGTGTGCGAGCAGTGCAGTGAATCATGAAGAGATTGAAAAAATCGTTCGTTTTATGTATTAGATCATGGGTTTATATATTTAACCATCTCACAGACACCATGTTAAGTTTTTATGTCATTTCTCCCATCTTTTTTGTTGCTGTTCTCCCCAAGCCCCAGTACCTTTTGCATTTGCCTATACTTAGACTTAGTGATCGTTGCGTCCACACTGCGATAGCTGTGTTACCTGAGAGGAGCTTTCAGGTCTCACAGACGTCAGGTCAGCGCTAATGTAATGTTTTATTATCGTATCCATACAGACAACACGGTTGTCGCAACGTGGGTACAAACGATCAATATGCGAAAAGTCTGGAAGGTACATACTAGAATGTGGGGGGAATGATAGTTAGACAGTTGAAATTTTCACAGATGATGTTTTTCTATTGCCGCTATAACAACATATACTAAAACACAGAATAAAATAAATATTTAAGGGGGCTCCCATAAAACAGACATGTTTTTTTTGCCGTTTATATAGATAATGGTACGGAACCCTTCATGCGCCAGGCCGACTCGCACTTGCCCGGTTTTTTACTACCTAAGTTGTCTAAAACATCCAATATAAAATTTAGATGTCAAATTCGCGAATCGAACGCACCGCAGATAGCTTGCGATAAAACTTTATTTATAACCAACAGACGCCTCTTGTGTGATGTAGGCATCCACGCGAGAAAAGTTAAACAACCGCTAGTTCCAATATACCCCCTCCCCCGGCCCCTGGTAAGACCAGCAGCAACTAGTAGTTATGGTCGTACTTATAAAAGCTATATCGACAACATCTATAGGCTACAACTCACATTATTAAAATTCATTGTGCCTAACAATATTAAAAACAAATACAATGGCGACGAAAAAGGCTTATTTGACTACTGTAAAATTATTAATATCTATAGTAAAATAAAAATGGCTATTATTTGTGAAGAATATGATAATGAAGATAAACTTATTAAGAAAACTAGGCCTAAGAACTTACGAAACCTAACTTACCTACCTACTTGTAAACTATCTAACTATAATAATATATATGGTATGAGAAGATGGGAGTACATGTTTCCTTTAATACTAAATGAAATACCTACCCATACATTAGATAAACTAAAAAACTTAAATAATAATAAAAAGCGAAAAAGTGCCAAAAAGCTTTATTTTCTTCAACATCAGCAGCCTGTGGCTGCGTGATGTTATATAACATAATATAAGTTATAATTAGTTTAGCATAAAGTTTGCGATCTCGCCATACCGCGCATAAACCATGTAGTTTTAGTCGGATGGCTTTAAATTCTTCAAAATGTAAGTAAATTTAACTATGAAAAAAAAAAACTAAAAAAAAAACAGATAAACATCTCACCTCCGCCATAGCCGACCTTGGGCTCCTTGACAGTGGCGGCGAGCACACAGAGCGCGTCGTGCATACTGCGCTCCGCCTCGTCAAGGATCTGCTGTGTTGCGCCGCGAATGATGATCGTGCACGCGGACCCTAACGCCACGCCAGAGAAACGGATCAGGCTCTCCTCGCCGATCAGCACCTTTGGAGAATACAGTATTGAGTAATGATTGTACTGTACACACTCGTACATACACTCGCGCCTGTCTCCGTAGGCAGAGAATACAGATTTCCATTTGCTACAATCCAGGCACACTTCTTTCGCCTCTTCCACACCACCAATCTATATAGTGGATGATTGTGTTTCATCTTTTTGGGGGTTCTTTTATTTTTATTTATTATACAGAGTGATTTTTATCCTAGTAATAATCATAAAAGAATAATAATTGAATTCATCATAATATTATATATTGTGTAAGTAAGTACATGTTGTTCCAGTTGGCTTAGGCTACAAATAGCAAATTCCAGAAATCCCCAATTCGCCAAACGACCAATTCGATATAGGGCTAATTTTTGAAACGGCTTATTCTTTAAATGACCAGTTCTAAAAATGCCTAATTCTGAAAAGGACGAACTTTTCTTAGTACGATACGGAACGTTTTGTGCGTGATTCCGACTCGCACACAGCCAATATTTTTAGACTTATTTATTAATAAAACGCCCAGTTTATATACGCCCAATTTGCCCTTTTAAGAATTAGTCATTTTCAATTAGCCATTTCCAGAATTGGTCATTTTCGGATTAGGGGCATCTAAAAACTGGTTCTTTTTTTAGCAATTAGACATTTTGCGAATTGCCTAAGTCTCCCAGTTTAAGCAGTTATAAATTTATTAGTTATGGTCAGAATAATATAGGAATGGTCATTTATATTTTAAGAATGGTCAGAATAACTATAAATTATATTATTTTCGCAAGTACCATTTTCGAATGTTTTTTCTAATCTACTAATTTTGTTCTAGTTACAACCCACACTCGGAAAGACCTGTGCCACCGTCGAGGTATACGGTAAACTATTTCTGAAACATCCACACTTATGCCTCTAGTGAGCTCACCTGCTCGATAAACTTGCACTGTCCCAGCTTGACCTTGCCGGGAGTATCGAAGGTGGAGCAGATCTCTCCGCCGGTGACGAGCGCCAGTCGCTCGATCCCGTCGAAGTCCGCGTGCTCGATCGCCATCACCCCCGCGTCGGCGAACAGTTGCTCTGGGTAGTTGTAGATTAGTTGCCTGTGTAGCGTGAAGTTGTCAAGTTTATAAGAGCCTATGCGAATTTTATTTTTGTCACTGTCACTCCAAGCGAAAAATAGCGCAGTGCGAGAGGGGCGGATTCAGGGCAAAAGGGAAAAAAGTTGGTTTTATATTTTTATTAAAAAAACTAAAATAGCTAGCAAAATTTCAAATATCAAATCTCTAGATATTGTTAAAACACAGCTAATAAAATATGTTTCTGTATATGGTTCCTATTCGTCAAACGAGGAGAAAAAGTGTGTTTGAAGACCTCATTTCAACAATTATTTCTATCGAGGAAAATTTATCTAAACATGATTTCTAATTTCAAAACCCTAGATTATATAGTCAAAATGCAAATACCAGAAACTCATTATAATTTTTCGCGTATTTCATGAAATACACAGAAAAGAAACACCCGTATTTTTTTCGCATATCGCCTTAACCAGCTACACTCAAGTTACAGTTTTTTTAGGTTGAATAGCAGAAATGTAGAGAAGCTGCGGTGTATCGTCTGTATTCGATACAACCTGAGAACATCCAAGTTGTTAAAGGCCAGGACACCGGAATTACCTATATATTATGGAAATATGGGCTGAAAAAGGCTTTTCCTTAAAAACTACTTCAGCACAAACTTTTAGCAAGATTCATTGAGCTCACTATTGAAACAAACAGACTTCGGAAACTACGTTAAGAATGCGTCTTTCTAAGCAACTCACCTATTAATGAAGACGTTACATTTGTGTGCCAAGATTTTGTTAACTTTGTCCTTCATCTTTTCCTTTTCAGCCACTTCCAGTTCAGCGATCTTTGCCATTGAGTCCACTTTGATGGTTGACCCAAACACCTTGATCTTGTCTGTGTCCATGGGAGTATTTGCGATGAGGATGTTGGCGTTCTCGAGTTTCTTGGGTTGGTGAACTCCAACCTAGAATGTGAGACATCCTAATTTATTTTTCAATGCAAGTGCTCGTAAAGGCCCACTTTTTATGCATCAAAACCGAACAGAAAGTCGATTATTTTGCCCTAGGGCTTTATTATTTTTTTTTTTTAATTATTTACAATGGTTGGCTAACCTGCAGCCTTTCCTGTGTACCATAAATGTTATACTTTTTCTCCACTGTTAAACGGCTTTGGATACAGTCCTTTTGAGCCAATCATAATTTAAAGTTCACAAGATTATATTTGTTTTATTTCCTCACACTATGCATTGAAAAACGTAGTAAGAGCGTAAGAGCAATAAATTACTCGGTTACGTTTATCCTCGTAAATTATTCCTTTTCGCCCTTGTAGCATAAACTACTATTAAAGTGTGCCATGTGAGTTAGGGTAATCCACAGAGATATTTGTTATCTTATGAATACAACAATAGAGTTTAGTGGCCGTACACAAAGATGGCTGGTTTGATACAACTATATATTTTCAAAATATTTTTTAATATTATATCAGTACAAAATTCAGTTTCCCTTCTGAAGTCTCCTATAATTCTGGAAATAAATGGCAAATTTCTGATCTATTATATCAACCCCAAAGTTTATATTATAATACAAACCAAAGAAATAAACATTACATTGTTATTGCATTCTAATTTGCTATAGATAGTAAAGTGGACATTTTACTAATTATAAATCCCCTTTCATAAGATCTGGAAATGTCAAGGTAACAAATTCCTCACTTTAGCTCAATAAAATACCCAGTATAACTACAGTTGGTGATCAAATAATGTATGTAAGTATTATATTAAGATGAAGTTGCGAAAGCCGGAAAATGGCGATAGTACTAGTTCATACGAACTTTTCGTGAAAAAATTTTGAGAAATTGAAAAAAGAAATATATGTTGTTTCATACATTTTGGTTGTGTAGCTATGTAACTTTACTATGCCACAGCTGATTTTTTTTCGCGATTCTTGTTTGGCTTCATGGTAAAAGTTGTATGTACGATAACACACAGTATTATCGTCGTTATAAATTATTGACTTAGGATCAGAATTCATATAGTGCAACCACAATCTAAATGAATTTGGTGAAAAACAGATCTAACACCGCCACCATATGAAACATCACATTTGCAGTTTGTCGTGTATATACCAGGACCTCCGCTCACATTCATTTAGATCATAGTCGTACTGTACTGCATTATTTTTTCTAACTTGATAAATACATAAAATGTACCTTCTTGTTTAGCAGGAAGCCTTCATCCAGGAAGGACTCCTCTAGGACACCGCCGGCGATTTTAATGATCTGAATAGCTTTCAGGTTACCAGAACCTTTGAGACGGAGTACTGCGTCTACTGCTAGTTGTGTGAAGTGCCTGTAATTCAGATAAATAACTAGAGACATTTACAGAAATAAATCTATTTGAATGTTGCTTCAAGATTCTTTAAAGGTGGTAGAGCTGTTGCCGGGCTCGACTTTGGAGGTGCCACCATCTTACTTGGAGACCCCCTCGAAGTAATTCGGGGGAGAGTAAGAGGACAGCACACAGGCAAAAAACCAGGAGGCCCACCATGCCTGGGACCGATGGATGGCGGTATATCCGTCCCTAATAGCCGGGCCTTATATGGAACAGACTGGTGACGGGCAGCGGGGTCACTGGTGCGAGGGTTCCGGCACCGCGCTCACCAACCCGCTTGCCCAGCGTGTATGAGTATGGGCAATTCTTCCAGGATGACTGCAGTGAATGGCAAAGTCCTGGAAAGGCTTATGTCCAGCAGTGGACGAACTAGGCTGATGGATGGATGATGTTGCTTCAAGATTAATAAATCATTGTTTTTGATGACTATCTATAGTCTGATGTTTCTATTTATAAACTCTGAGCACCGCCACCATCCAGTGGTTTCCTCAATTCTGAGAATTAAACTCTGATTTTTCATTCTGTAGAATTATGACAGTTCAAGGAAAGGGATGGAACTGTGCAAGTAAGCGAGATGAACTGTATCGTTTCTCCTTAACTAGCACAGCGCCATCCCTTTCCCTGAAATGTCAAAATTCTACGGAATGAAAAATCAGAAAATAGAATAGAATAAAATAGAAAAAGCTTTATTGGTGTCACACAACTAAAATACAACATAATTAATAAACAAACAAGAGTGACACCAAAGGGCCTCCAGTCAGCATGTGTCATGGCACAAGAATAATTTTTTGAGCAATAATAGTGCAATTTTATCTAACACAAACATCTCTATTTGAAGTGTCAGATAAATTAATCATGGCATTAAAGTTACCATTAGTAAAGTTTTATTTATTTATTAAACTTTTGTGGCAGAAACAATAAGGGAATACTAATAGAGATGGATAGGGCACATTCTCAGTGAAATCATCCAAAAGAAAGCATTGGCAATGGTATCCTGTAGATGAAGATGAAGATTTAGCAGAGCATGTGAGACTTGGCAGCACACAGTAAAGACAGAACTAGACCAGCCAGGGATGACATTTTGCATTTGTAAGCAAGGATTTGGATAATAGCAAATTTATTTCATTTTAATACTTACTGTAAAGACAGAACTAGACCAGCCAGGGATGACATTTTGCATTTGTAAGCAAGGATTTGGATAATAGCAAATTTATTTCATTTTAATACTTACTCTTTGTGATTAGATAAAATCTTAGAGCTCAGTGTGGTGCGAGCAATGTTTTCTAGGTCTGCCCTAAGTGCAGCCTCATTGAAGTTCTTAGCATGGTCAAAGCTGGCTTCAGATAGGGCTTGCTTAGCAGCATCCACAGCAATACGCCAGCCAGCTATAATTGTCTGAGGATGCAGCTTCTGTTCTATCAATTTCTCTGCTTCACGGAGCAGTTCTGCAGCTAAAATATTGAATAAATATCATTATTATTAATTACAGATCATTGTAGCCATGTGATATTGCATTTTACCTCATGGAACATGTACAGGCCATCAAAGACAATTTTCTTATGCTTTTTTTTTATTCCATTTCAATAAACAGTATTCTTTGCACAAACAAGTGGTGAGGACTTCTAAATATTATTCAAGAATTTTTCAATTATTTGAAGATAAGCTATTGCAGGACTCATATTTATTAGGTGATGGAGTTGAAAACAACCCAACTATAAAAGAATCAAATAAAAGATAATATTACTAGTATTAAATATTTTTAATGACCTTTAGGTAGCATTCCTAAATTGCGAGGTAAAGGTAAAAATTAACTGTCACCCATTCCACAACCTCCCAAGTGAAAATGAACAGCTTGAAATCTTTCATAAAAGATCTTCTTTTTGTGTCTTGGCAACGGCTGCTATTTTAAGCGCCACATATGTAGATAGGAGGACAGTTAACATTTAGGGGTCAATTGAAAAATATATGGTCCAAAGAGCTGTCTTCGAGACCGCAGTCACATAGAGGAGAATCTCTTTGAAACTTGGCCAGAAATGTAAAATTCACTTTGACAGTTAAATTTTACATTTATCAAGGTGTTTGGGAACGCAACCATAGAATAAAATCTAAGTACATACCAAAAACTGTCACTGAAGTAGTACCATCACCTACTTCATCATCTTGCACTTTAGACATATCTACAAGGATTTTTGCAGCTGGGTTGTCAACACCAATAGACTTGAGGATTGTGGCCCCATCATTTGTTACTTCCACCTATAGGAAATATTAAAGAAAAAACATATTACCAACAAAAATGTCTCTAGGTTAGGCCTAACAAACAAAACTATCTCAACATAGTGTTATTCTATTTTCCAAGTACAATAATTAATTAAATGGGTATTGAAGAATTTACAAACCTGGCCTGAATTTCTGCCCATGGAAACGAGAATTTTATCCATTCCTTTAGGTCCAAGAGTGCTTTTCACTAGATCACCTATTGCGATGGCTCCAATGAAACTTGACATACGAGCAACCTCAGCTTTTTCTTCTTCGGCCTCATTCTTCAAAATCCTGATTGGATTCAACGAAACCTGGGAAATTAATGTGATATTTCATGACCACACGTGCAGGAAAACCGATCACAGCCGTACACAAGATGATGATAAAAAGTTGATTTTCGGACTCTAATGCAATGAGTAACAACGTTAATGTTAACTTTATAGAAGAAATTATTAAAAAAAACTTACCATTTTGATATTCTTACTGATAAAATGCTAAAAATTCAATAAAAATCACCGGTCTTTGTAACTTTCAAGAAGTAGCCGAACCAAAGACAAACAGCCTGTAATTTTTACTGTAGCACATGGGATGGGAGGTGTGTTTTTACTGCGATACCCACAGCTGTTCTGTTTTGCGCATCTACTGTATACAGAATGTCCCATAATAAATGAAACAAACGGTATGGGCCGAGAATGACAAACAATTTTAAAAATTTCTCATTTTTTATCATCATAATAGGCCAAAGTTTAAAGATTTTTTCTAGTTTACACAAAAACTAAAAACAACGTCCTGCTATTTAGATTTGGTGCAACATTCCGAAAATATTTAATAGCCAAATCATGACATAGTCATTTCCAAATTATTCATAAAATAAATATTTCCTTAACTGAGAAATAAAGTAATGATACCAAAAAATCTAGGGACGGGAAGAAGTTTTCAAATTGTATATAACTCAAAAACCATCAAACTTTTATTTCACCTATGTTTATATTATTTGATAGAACTTGGGCTAAGCTACCTTTCATAATCATTGGATTCATTTATTATGGGACAACCTGTATATCGTCACGACTTGAATCCCCGAGAGGGTGATAAAGCTGTTCCGTGTGTGAACTGTGAAATGCAAGTCACAGTCCATACTCGGACGGTATTACGTCCAAACGTGATGAGTAGTGACTGGTGAGCTCTACCTATCTGTTAAGGGTCAAATAACAAGGGCCGCAGTATTTTAACATACAAAAACGATTTTTATTGGCAAATGTAGGCACACACAAGGAAAAATAAAGAAAATTCTAAAATATTACAAACAAAGACAATATAACCAAATTGCGTGCGATGCCTGTCGCGGATGACCAAAGACAAGACATGTCACAAGAAAACCTATATCATAGACAATATATGTTTTTCAACTTAATTATCTATACAAAATAATAACACTAAATGGTTGTCTGTTTGTGCAAAATCAACGAGCGCGTCGTTAACAATCTCCCCCCAGTGCTGGCTCACAGCACTCATCAGCTACAGGAATACGAACGACGCGTGCAGCAGAACGTCTCAACGTCCCAGACTTAGTCTTCACTTCTATTGCTCTAACTCGACCGTCCTTACCTGGGTATACGCTCTCGACTTTACCTCTCGGCCACACATTACGAGGTGCGTTAGGATCAGCAATTAAAACCAAGTCACCCACCTGCAGTGACCTTTGTTCCCGAGTCCATTTCTTCCTCGATAACAAGGGCCGCAGTATTTTAACATGCAAAACGATATTTATTGGCAAATGTAGGCACACACAAGGAAAAATAAAGAAAATTCTAAAATATTACAAATTGCGTGCGATGCCTGTCGCGGATGACCAAAGACAAGACATGTCACAAGAAAACCTATATCATAGACAATATATGTTTTTCAACTTAATTATCTATACAAAATAATAACACTAAATGGTTGTCTGTTTGTGCAAAATCAACGAGCGCGTCGTTAACAATATCGCCTTACTTCTGGCAAAACTACACGCTTTTTAGGGCATGCAGGATTTCTTAGGAACGATGTTTTTCTTCACCATCCAGCAAGTGGTAAGTAAGAACAAATACCGCAACTTGTACAGTGCGACAAGGCTCTTGTGGTTCGTCGTGGCCAAAATAAAAGCGTACGTTACCCTTGTATACCTTTATAATTTGTGCTTGTTTCACAGCTGCGCCACAATGTAATGTCATCCACGTACCAAAAGAGCTCATATTATAAACTAAAAAAGAGCATTTTCTAAGAAGCTTGAAACCACATCTACTGGAGTGCTGACTTCCTATATGTACTTTATCAAGGCTACGCCAAAAAAGACCTCAAATTCTTAACCTTTCAAGAGTTTTAAAAACAGCGATTTTATTGAATAAAATCAGAATCAGTTGGATTACTGGTACACGAATAAATATACTACTAATATCTTAACGAATACAAATATATCGATCGGTTCCACCTTTACTCATTCGATTTGGCCAAACATGCTATCTCTTTTGCACGCTTTGTATTTGTATATGCTATTCTGCTGTCAGTGTTATAATAACACTGGTCGCTTGTGGCGAGTCAATGGTGAGTGGCGCCACCATGGACACTACCTTCAACACAAAAGCATGTGCTTACGTGTAAATAAAATGTTATAACGCTGGGGACATTTGACTGTATAAGGATCTTGCGCCCCGCAGACGCATCTCTCGACAACCTGCAAGCTGCTTACATAGTGTTGCTTACATAGATAGGTGGCCCACAACGGCTATTCTGCTGGGTAGTTATTAAGCAGCATGTCACCGTCTGCTAGAATTAAACTTGTGAGAGATTTTTGAGGCAGATGTCCGTCATCTCCCTCCATAGCCCTGTTAACCGGTTCATTTAGCATCCCATTCTCTCCACTATATCTATATCACTATATCACATCTATAGCCCACTCCAAGTCACTTCATTCCTGGCAATAGTTTGGCAACTATAGGGGGCTGTCCTTAAGTGTATTTTAATTATACGTTGGCGGAGAGGCCTCCATTGATGCGGTCATCCCACCTTTAGATTAAATGGAACAAAAGGCCTCTTCAATGTTGGCTTCGGCTTCAAATTACTGGGACCCTGTGGGCCCGTGACTGAAAAGTGTACCTACATAATAATAATTGTGTTTATTTATGGTGTAACAGACGCATAGTAAAAAGAAATACAATTAAAAAACTTACTAAAATTAAGTAAAACAAGAATATATATATTAAAACAAGATTTAACTACGTCAATTAACATAGTTGTCAACTAAAATTTACTATAGTAATTTCTTATTGTCACTGCAGTGCACAGATGACCAGTGCTTCAATAAAGCACCTTGGATGTTGTCCATGATGGCAGCTAGGATACTATTCATTGATTCACGGAAACGATGCCAAAAAGAAGCGATACATGATCTTCGTTTAGCAAAGAAGTTAGCGACTCTGGCCTCTGCGTACATTCTCAACGCGCTGCAATAACGCGAATATTTCATTAATGTACGAAATGCATCGTTGTACTGAACTCTAAGTTGGCTATACAAGGCTTTTGTGTAATGAGAGATTTTCCGACAAACCATTTAAAAAAAAAACTTAAGTAGGTAGTTCCAAATTGCAACAGATGGCGATCCCTGCGGTCCGTAATAGAATTACAATGGATCATAAGCCATTCGCTTCATACTTTCGTAATCGATTTTAGCGAAATAATTCCATTTCGGAACGCGGGGTTTGACGAGACGTGGTCTGACCGAGTGTTGCCAGTTGCCAATGGGTGCTTTTATAATTTTGAACGGTTACGGCACGGCAAGATATTTTTTAACCGTCACGTTTTAACAGGGATTCATGTCATGACGACATTTATTTATTTATTTATTTTTATTAAAAAATATATATACATTATACATAACAGTGTATCGGAAACCTTTTGAGGTTTTTATGTACACTCAGTTTCAACATTCGTCTAATAACATTATTTCAACTGACTGTCTCCTAGATACTTAAATAACATTGCTCAACTTAGCTTATAAAACACAAAAACAAAATCGAGGGTAGAACTACACGCCACTAAGTAACACAGTCGCAAACTGTTTGGAATGCAGAATAACAAAATAAGGCACGTTCGTAGATATCAATTACATTAATTCTTAATGCTGCTATTTTAAGGACTAATTGAGATTACCACCAGCTTATTACAATAAGTTTGCCTTATTAGATGTGAGATAAGGA
This sequence comes from Ypsolopha sequella, assembly GCA_934047225.1. Classification (NCBI taxonomy): domain Eukaryota; kingdom Metazoa; phylum Arthropoda; class Insecta; order Lepidoptera; family Ypsolophidae; genus Ypsolopha; species Ypsolopha sequella. The sequence goes on from OW203985.1 coordinate 16,453,433, forward strand.
TTTACACTGCTAACTGCTATACAGGATGATATATTATTAGCCTACTGTGTTTGATACAATTACTTTTACATATTTAATAAACAATAATAGGAATGCAATAATAGAAATTATAAGTAAATAAACAATAATAGGTATATAGTAGTAGAAATTATATAAGTATGTAAATAGATAAATGCAGTGCATAATAGATAGAAAGTGCTGCTTAAATAAGCTCTAAGAAATGTCGTTTTAATTTATCTTTTACATTACTTTCGTTAATTGAATCTCTGAGGGTATTTGGTAAACTGTTAATTAATTGAGGTAAAATACAGCCCGAGGTTCTTTTGCCGTATACATTTTTTGTTCTAGGAATTTTTAGTTTCCTTTTAGTTATATTCCGAGTTAATATCTTATGTTGAATAGGAATTTGAATGTCTTGTCGGAAGAATTGCTCTTTTAAGATTGCTAGTTCCACCTTCAGATGAATAGGCAGTGACCGACAAAATTTAAAAAGACCCATTGGATTGTCACGAAACTTTTCTTTTATTTTTAGCGGAACTATAAGCTTAAGGATGCGGAGTTGAAGTAAATATATTTTATCTAAGTATGTACGAAATGTCCGTCCGTAACTGCTTAGCCCGTACGAAATTATGGATTTAGCCAAAGACTTGTAAATATCCAATAGAATGGTAAAAGGTACTTTATTTTTTATTAAGTATATTTTAGCCATGACTGCGCGCAACTTAGTGCATACACGGTCTATGTGACAGCTCCAATTGAATCTGTCATCTATTATTAGCCCTAGGTACATTTGCTGATGCTCCTGTTTGATTTCAGGACAGTAACAAACTGTTGAGTTGTTATTGTGCATACAGTCATGACTGTGTGCCACTAGTTTGACTTCATCTGGTAGCCCCACATTATAACCGCTCGAGCGCTTGAGGCGCGTGACCTTGACGACCCTCGCGCGCTTGGACATTTTCGCAAAATTGCAAGTTGTCGCGAGCTTCACTAAACAACCAATTTGAAGAGAAGTTTATATGAATGACTATTAATATGTTTTATTATTTAAACAGAGTATGAAATTGGCTACTGCACTGTTGTATATAAGATGTTCTAGGATTAGTTTTAGTTATTGAAAAAGGAGAATTAAAATTATAACCTTGATTTTAAAGCAATTATTTACATAATTTTTTATTTAAATTTAAATGATTGCAATGAGTATTTAATACAAAAGCTAAAACTGTGCATCGTTACTATTATTTCTCAATCAGTTCCAAAAATCATTAGATTTACTGCAACAAGAAAATACGGGTTTCATCGACGACCATTTAGGGTCAACGCACACTCCGTTTAGTCTTGCTTGAAAGAAAATGATTAATATTTGTTATTTAATGTGATACGGTTACTGAAAATAAAACATGTGGTATATATATACATGCTTTTAAATATGTTTTAATATTACTTAAAAAAAAAATTGTAGGTACAGTTGACATAAAAAGGTTGAATAAATAAAATAAACATGTCGTCATAAACTAGTGTATTTTTAGATTACTAGTAATAATACTAAGTACATGGTGGGCTTTCCAAAATAAAAGTTTTTATCTATATTGGTACGGTTGGCATTAACATTTTATATCCATTTGTTGCACATATCTAAACAAATATCACAAAAACCCCAGCAGATATTAGAAATTTTTGGTTGTTGTAGTTGGTAGTATTTTATTTTTTTTATCGAATTATGTACAGTTGAAAAAAAAAATACATTTCGACATATGATACAAAAACGACCACTTTATTTAAAAATTACAGTAAACAAAAGACATACAAATCCCAGTCATTACTGGTATTAGTAGTTGGTATAATTTTCAAGCTTTTATCAAATTATGTACGGTTGACAAAATTAATTTATACATTTCGACAAATAATACCAAAACAACCAGTATATTTTTAATTAAACTCGAATTTTTTACGGTTGGCAATAACATTTTATATGCATTTATTGCATACGTCTAAACAAATTACATGAAAATCACAATAGATATTTTTACTGGTATCAGTACCGCTTACAGTACTTCACTTCAGTCGAAGAACCGGCGGTGGGTGGCGAGGTTTCCGGCAGTATCGTGGCAGGTGACGCCGCGGACGTGGTGGCAAATAAAGCAGGGGTGCCCTATGAGGAGCGTCGCACAGGTTCCCCGTATTCCACGCGCACGCCCGCGACCGTGACTACGCACTGCTTCCTGATGCAGATTTTAGCCTACAAGAAATTTTTTAGTTATTAAATAGTACACAAACTCTTGTACCTACTGTTATTCCACAATAACAAAATAATATATATATTTTTTGTTGACGGTACCAAAATTGGCTAGACATTTTATTGTTTCCTATTTGCAACGAATTTAGATTTTTTTTGTTGACGGTACCAAAATCGGCTTGATTATTAATTATTTCTTTATCGCTACGTAATTCCTTTTTTTTTTATACACCAAGTCTGTTAGACCATGGCTAGGAACAAAATTCTTGAGATAAGGCGTCTAATTATCTTGGTTATTTTTTTTTATTTCCCTCTTACCCCTTCCCTACCTTTATATTCACGAGGTAATAACCTATTTCTAACCAAAACAATTTTTCGACTCGAGCAAAATTTATAAAATTTTATTTTTGCCAAATATGGATAGGTAAACAATCATACACGTCCTAAATTTGATTTTTAACTTTTGAATGTAGATAAATTTATAAACTTAACTTTTGACTAAAAGTGGTTTATTAATTTTGATTAATTAATTATTTTATATAATTAATTAATTTTGTTCTAAAATTTCCTTCAGTGTCCGCCAATCTTTCTATATAAAATGGCTGCCGAAACGTCAAACAAAAATATATTTTCCTCTCGCACCAACAATATGGTTTGATTAGGCTGAAATTTCACTTTTTCAGTATGTCATGCACACCAAAATGATCTGCATTAAATTCTCCGTCTTTGGAAACAAGTTTTTATTAGAAATATCAAAGGAATATCACCAAAAAGATCGCAAACGCGAATCACAAAACAAAATATTATTTGGTATTGGTATGCCAATGAAGGTTTTTTTTTGTTATTTCACCAATATTATTCTACAATAAGGTTACACGTCTCTTTACGGTCATTTTAATGTATCACAATATATAGTTTTATCAAATATTACTCACGTTATTTCGAAAATTCCGAGCGGGGACGCGACACGTAAAATCTTAATCAGCCGTCTTGTCGTTTATTTTTTTTTTCCTTCTGAATGATAGAGATGTTCCTTATTACCGGTTAATATTATAGTTAAGAATATAAACCATCGGCTAAAAGTCGAACAAATGGTGTTACCATTCACACATTTAAATAAAATCAACTTTTACGACGCAGGTCACTGGGTATGAAAGTCATACCCAAAGCACGCAAGCCCCGAAAATTGTTGGTATGAATGTCATACCCAAAGCGCTCGAGCGGCTGGATCGCACGTGAATTATTTTAGTTTTATCAGCGTTCAGGGCTAAGCCAACATCATGAGACCATTTACAAATTGTATTGAAGTCATTTTGTAGTTTACACATTGCCTTGTTAACGTCCCGGTCTGCTGCCACTAGACAGGTATCGTCAGCAAACTGCATGATATCGCATTCGGTCAGTGCATTCGTCATCGAGTTAACATAGATGAGGTAATGCAGGGGGCCCATCACAGAACCTTGTGCCGTGCCAATTGTAACTGTCATTTCATCACTGAGTGAGTCATTTACCTTTACATAGTAGGATCGGTTACATAGGTAATCCTTGCACCACTGCAGCATAGGACCTCTCATACCACTGTCATCTAGTGTTTGTAAAAGAAGGTCATGGCGTAAGGTATCAAAGGCTTTACTGTAGTCGATCAGAACGATTAATACATGCTTTTTATTGTTGAGATGCATATTGACTTTGTCGGTGAACTGAGAGAGTAAAAGTGTAGTGCTTTTATTGGCTTGGAAACCATATTGATTTTGATTTAAGATTTCATTTCTTTTAAAGAACTTATGCATCTGGTCAGCTATAAATTTTTCGGTTATCTTATCTATGGAAGGCAAAATTGTGATTTGTCTGTACTTGTCATACTCACACTGGCTACCTTTTTTGTGGATTGGCCGTACAATGCCAGTTTTAAGTTCATGAGGGTATTTCCCATTGGTTACACTACTATTAATTAGATTACAGATGGTGCCTTTGATATTGTCGCATATGCTTTTTATATCTTTAGCTCTTATGCCATCTATCCCAGGCGCTTTTGTACTATTAAGTTTATTTATTATTTTTTTAGTTGACTTAGGTGTCGCTTTAAGGAAATTCATTGTAACGTTACTAATATTGGTATAAAAATTTTTATTGAGCAGTTTTTTATTACAGTTTGGTACTGTATCTTTTACTGTTTTATCAAACGTTTTAGCAAAATTATTGGCAATTTCATGATTACTTTCATTTTTAAACGCTTTCGTTATTGTTTCATCAATAGATTTTTTAATTTTGCCTGAAATTCTGTTAATGATATCCCACATCTTCTTAGGATCATTTTTACATCTTCTGATTTCTTGTTTATAATATGAATTTTTGGCGTTTTCAATTGCTTTATTCGCCTGATTTCTAGGTTTGTTATATTTTAGTCTCAGTATCATGTTTGTATTATCTTTCTTCCAGTCTATAAATAAGTCATCTCTTTTTTTACTTAATTTAGTAACATAATTATTTACCCACTTAGCAGTTTTACCTTTGCGTTCCCGAACTTTAACTTTATGACTAGATTTTTGATAACAGCTATCGAAATTTTGTTTTATGAAGTTGTATATAATATTAGGACATGTGACTTCATTTGTTTAGTTCCAATCGACCTCGTTCAAATGTTTATTTAGTTCATTTGTGTTAATGACTGTTTTATATTTTGGAGCAGCCTGTATCTGTACTGACCCGATCAGAGAACAAATGGTAATTCGATGGTCTGCCAGTACAGTTCCTAGCGCAGCCGTGTAAGGGTCTTGGGTGCGTGATCTAATAAAGATGTGATCTATACAGCTCTTTGTAGTTACGTTATTTCTATATTCAATTCTCGTATAATCGGAGATCCCGCACTCAAGCCCAAGGCCAGAAGTCATGCAAAGATATTTGTTTTTTAGCCCATTTTCGCATTTTAGGTTTATGTTCATGTTTTATAATTATGTAAAGTTCAAGATAAAAATTAATTTGTTTACCACCTCCATAAAATATTCAACATTTAATCATTTTTGCACATGTCTCGTTACCTCATCTCGTAAGGTGGTAGAGCTGATGCCGGGCTCGACTGTGGAGGTACCACCATCTTACATGGAGACCTTCTCGGAGTAATTCGGGGGAGAGTAAGAGGACAGCTCATAGGCAAAAAACCAGGAGGCCCACCATGCCTGGGACCGATGGATGGCGGTATATCCATCCCTAATAGCCGGGCCTTATATGGAACATAATTGCCAAATATTAAGTAAAATAGTAAATGTAATAGTAATGTAATGTGCATTTATTTTTTGGTATCATTTTCTCTACTACATTGTTTATCTTGTACATTCTAAATCTATGGTTTGATCAACCACTCTTCACTGATAGCAACGCTGATAGCATATACAAACGCGTGTGCAAAAGAGATGTGATGAACGTCGAGCGATCAAACTGAACCCAGCCCTGAGTCATCTGCAGGGTTGGATTTTGTAGTATAATTATACTATTTGTACCATATTTTCATGACATATAGTATGTAGTATCGTAATGGAACTATACTACGTAAAAATACCATACTTTTATCTTCAGGCCGACCGACTTGTTTTATTGGTTGAGACGTTTTGCTTTTTAACATTTACTCTACAATATAGAGAATTTCTGTGCGTTATGAATATTTTTGCTAATTTTTTTAAACATTTCACTAACGAATAGGCTATTTTATGAAATTATTAATATGTTGAGTATTTTTTTTTTATTTCACTCATAAATAGGCTATTTTATTTAAATTAAAAAAAAAATGGACGAAAAACAAAACGTAGTATAATTTTAGCCAAGTAGTATATTAGTTCCCATAGACAATAATTTTCCGAGGGTCTGAATCCAGCCCTGGTCATCTGTCTTGCTTCAGTCCCTGCGGTCCGAAATAGAATTACAATGGATCATAAAGCCATTCACTTCATACTTTCGTAATCGATTTTAACGATATAATTCTATTTCGGACCGCAGGGAGTATTTATTCATTCATTCCAATATGATTCATTTTCATTCGTTCACGTTCAGCCGCCATATTTACTGTTGAATATTTTATTGTTTCGGTTCTTTCTTTTCTTGTAAAATTTTCCATATTTGCTTATATATAAGTGCCAAGCCTAGGTGAATTTCGTGACTATAATTAATCTGCATCAAAATGGAAGATCAAGGAGGAAGTTCCGTACCTAGAGTAACCGATAAACGGTTGGCACAAACTCAGGCACAAGTGGACGAAGTTGTTGGTATTATGCGTGTCAATGTTGAAAAAGTTTTGGAGAGAGATCAGAAATTATCGGAACTAGACAACCGCGCAGATGCTTTGCAGCATGGGGCGGCTCAGTTTGAGCAGCAGGCTGGTAAACTCAAGAGGAAATATTGGTGGCAAAACTTGAAGATGATGTTGATCATAGGCGGTATTGGAGCCGTTCTACTTATCATAATTATTGTATGGGCGACTTCCGGCTCTGGTGCCACCACCGCCCCAGTGACTGAAGCGCCCAACAGTGGTCGATAATTGAGTCTAAACTTAAAAAACAACTGATTATTATCATGCCAAGTTATTTAGCTAAACAACACTGGGCATGTTTCAAAAATCATACGAAAACTTTCTATCGCCAGTGTACATGAAGCAGAGTTGATGAAAATAATGAACGTTACTTCAAATGATTGCAGGAAAATATTACTCACTCAAAGAATTCTATAAAATGAGTCACAAGGGATGTTGATATACCTACTCCACATAATATCAGTCAATGAAATCAAGAAATCGATACAACTTCAGATTAATAGAGAAAGGAAAATTTATATAAATATATACAAATGTTGTTTATGTATATCAAATTTAAACTCGACTGATTACTATATGAGAGCCTATATTTTTACTAAACATATTTGCCTTAAAAAAAGTTGATTCACAAAATATTTTCTAAAATAACTATCTAAACGTACCTATCGCACAGAATTAATATATGTTTGATTGATGGTTCTTGATGGAACTCCATTATAGCAACGAAAAATCTTACTTCTACCTACCACAGACGAAATAATAGTTCTACAGAATTTCCGTTGTTAAAAGACACTTAAATAAAAAGCTAATCTTGTCCAGCGACGATAAAATGCAACACCTCACAGCAGCCAGGGCGGGCCGCTGATGTTGGGGGAGTGGAACAGGCCTGCCTGTACTATATTTCTGCAGTATTTATTTGCTCTTAGTGATCAGTTTTGTTCAAAACATCATCAGGCGTGAGGTTAAGAATTAATTACTAGAATATCTAATGATTTGGTGTTTACATTATTGCAACTTATTTAAACACCATATCATTAGAAAATTTAGTAATCAATTCTTAACTTTAAGAATTAGTTAGTGCCTAAAGATGTGTTGAACGAAACCGCTTGCTACGAAGAGCAAATAAATACTGTGAAACTATAGTACAAGTAAGATTTTTCATTGCTATCATACAGCACTTAAATGCATATATTGCATCATGGAACTCAAAATAATTATTTCTTTTTAGATTTTGCCTTTTCTTAAATATTAGTAAACATTCTGGGTTTATAAACCCATTTGTATGTAAATTCTTTATACAGATCTTTACAAAATGTTAAAGTGGCCAATTTACTGTGTACAGAAATACTTTGTGATATCTAGTATTAAAATGTTAAATATCTAACTTATGTATATCCAATATTGTATATCCTGCAGAACATCTTTTTGGCTAGGACAAAATTATACATTCAGATTTTATAATATTAATAATTTTTGAGAGAAATCTATTTATTCTAACAAATAAGAACTATTTGATGTTGCGAAATTTAATACTGTGACCGCAATTCAGTTTATAACATGCACAAACTTATATGAAGCACAATAATTTGTCTGTGCTTATTATTATCAAGTTATCAGCCTTCATGTTAGTTGAAGATTTTTTAAGTTAGTGGTGGGTGTTAAGTTATCTCTTAATTATTTTATGTAACGCATTTCAGCAAGTTATGTTCATAACATCAAACGGGACCAAATTGCTTTTCTGTTACAGCTGGTCCTTTGTATAATTTGATTGTCTTCAAAATAGTATAAATGTTGATGTTTTATACTAAATTTATATAAAGAAAACTACATAATCTTAGTTGTTTTATATTGTATAAGAGGTAATAAATGTATTGAATTCTGCAATTTCGTATTTATTGTTATTCAGCAGAGACTTCTTATATGCAGTACCTTCAAACTTAGATGTATCTAGAATGTTCTTCAAGGTTTCTTATCAGTTTGAATGCCTCAACATCAACCTTATCAAACAAAATTTCAGATAAAATGTTTATGCAACCATGATTTATAACTCATTTTAGCCATTGGCAAAGATGAATGAAATGACAAATTTAAATAATAATGAATTTATATTTTTTATGATTTTGCTGTCTCTTATTCTTGAGGATAAGGAAAAGAAACAAGGTCACACAATCTACTAGAGATAACAATCTACAGTTCTACCTACACACACAAGTTCTACAGTTAAGGATAGACCTGACCCTAGGACATGAACAACGTCAGCATTTCGAGGGTTCTTTGGAAGAAATTAAAACTCTTCTTAAGGGGAATGCATCCGCCAACGACCTTGAGTCGACCTGTGTCAGTACAAATATCGACAAAAACTATATTGAAATAACGCTCATATCAGTGCGCATTAAATTGGACGATCGCTGGGTTTCCCGATAGCGCAAAATAGGAGAAAATAATACTTTTCACTAGGACGTGACGATGGGAAAAAACAATAATTTGGTGAAAGAATCTTTAAAATCACTTCAGGCATTCGGAAGTAGTAAGAGATTTTTTGGGAAAATCATTAAAATTTCGATAACTTTCGATATTTTTTTTGTCAAAAATAACAACAGAACATAAAATCTTGAACTTAGAATTTATTTTTGACTCCATCATCACTGACCGCCCGTGCGGGAGGAGTAGGCCTTCAAAGAAAAGTCCAAATTGCAGTTGGGATAGTGTAACATTAAATTAAAAAAATATATATATGATCTGTTGATCTTTTATTAAGTCAACGTATTATACTACTTTTATCTAAAAGTATACAGGGCGTCCCACGGCTATGCCACATGGAGGGAAAGGATCTTAAATATTGTAGATGGAACATTTTACTGAAAGAAGACATTATTTTAATTTAAAAAACGGGAATCGAACCCGTTACAGTCATGAGAACGCGGTTAAGGGACCGACTTGATTTTTTTTTCATAAAATAGTTAATGGAAATATTTAATTTATATTATAATATAATTTGTCGTGCGTGCGACGACGCCCGCCTAACATGCCATCTCTTTTGCACGCGTTGAATTTCGCATACATTTGCTTGAAGTTGATACAAATGAGAATTACGCGATAGAGCCCCAGGTCCAAATTGCAGTTGGCGTATCCATTCGCCTTAAAGCCTTTAGAATCGGCTTTGCTATAATACTAGCTATATATAACTCTCCTAAAACAACGGAGCTCCGTGCCTAAAAGTTACTACGAGTATATGCAAGCTACGTCATGATGACCACATCACACCAGTCGCAAATATCGCTGGAATGGCGCTGTAACAGTAAAAACTGACGCCTTCCTCGCCATATTAACCCACGTAAACCAGTCTTGGACAACCTTCGATACATACTTAGTGCGAACTACAGGGGCAGTATTGAATAGAGTAGCGTGATAGTTCTTTGATCGATGGTTTAATTCAGGGGTCGGCAACCGGCGGCCCGCGGACCGCATGCGGTCCGTGAACCACTTTGGTGTGGCCCGTAAAGTTCTCAACTACTGCTTGATAACTATATTTGTGTGAATAGACATTTTCCATTCTGAACTATCTAAAAAGCAAGCATTGTTCTCAGTTAAAAGATGCACATTTAGACGCAATACTGCACAAAATGCGGCCCTCGCTGATCCCCTGGTAGCATTTGTGGCCCTTCTATGTCATAAGGTTGCCGACCCCTGGTTTAATTAATCAGGTATGGGCGAGGTGGAGAGACGCGTGTGGGTGTTTCCACCTGCGCCCACTCTGCAAAGCTAGATGCTCCGGAGATTTCCTTTTACGGCACTATAGACTGAGGAAGTGCCCCACTATGCTTGAGCTTGCTTTAATTACGCAACACATACTCGTAACTTGTTTATACTGATTTGCCATAATTGGTCCTACTATATCTAAAGGATTATTTGTACATTTATATATACCTGCGCCTGTATTTTTAGGGTTCCGTACCCGAAGGGTGCCAAACGGGATTACTTATTACTAAGCCTCTGCTGCTGTCCGTCTGTCACAGGGTCTAAAGCTATAGCCGTTATAGGTAGCCAGTTGAAATTTTCACAGAATATATGTTACTATTATATGGCCTTTATCATGGCAAATTTTAATAAAAAAAAATCATACCCATTCAAAAAACCTCGAAAAAGTATAATTTTTTTATGTTATTTGTTTGAGGTATATGCAGACAAGTTTCAAATTTAGTCGGATTATTGTAGATACTCGTAAGTACCTACCTACCTACAAACACTAAAGAAAAAAAAAATTGGGTTTACTCAGACGGTGCCAAATTGTTTATCAGACGCCAGACGCTACCATTTTAGCGGCTTGTTTTTGATGTTGTTATGGCATCTATATTGTTGTTATTTACTTACCATAATGTTTTTAGGGTACCGTACCCATAACGTGTGGTTGTCTGGTACGGAACTCTTCGTTCACGAGTTCGACTCACACTTGGCCAAGTTATTTATTCTCATCATGACGCGACGTGCTGTGTTGGCTGCAATACATAATACACACATCACATCACATCTATTGGACACATCTATTGGCCCACCTTGCATTTTCAGTTTCGTTTGGTCCTAGCTAAAAATTTATATTAGGTCGAGCAAAAAGTTTTTATGCAGTTTTGAACCTGGCACATTCATAATTTTATTCAATAGTCTTTTTTGAATTTCGAACACAGGGTTTAAAGAAACAAAAGACAATTTGGAGCCTGTTCGTTGATATCAAACAATCGAATACTAAGAAAACTTGATTTTAACTTGATTTTATTGGTTTACTTGGATTTAATTCTTGAAAGTGTGATTTTTCTCTTTGGTTTTGCAACAAACATTACTTATTCTTAAGATTAAGGTGAGGTTCTATCAATAATCTATGGATACTTCGCCTGAAGTCGCCGCCCAAGCTGTGGCACTTATCCAGGCCGGACACAGCCAAAGAAATGTAAGTGCTCAACTTAATTTAGGTCGATCTGCGGTCCGAAATGTTTATCGGAGGTACCTAGAGACTGGCGGCTTTGTTCGTCGCCAAGGAAGGCCACGATTTCGGGCCACAACTGAAAGGCAGGATCGATTCATCGTGACGACCTGCTTGAGAAATCGTCACCTTACCTCCATTGAGATACAAAACCAACTTCGCGACTTCCACGGAGTATCTGTGAGCGCTCGAACTGTTCGGAGAAGGTTAAAAGAACGCGATATGGTACCACACAAGCCAGCTAATGGCCCCAAACTAACGCGAGCCCACCGAACAGCGCGCCTTCATTTCGCGCGCACTCATTTAAATTGGACTCAGCAGCATTGGAGCCGTGTACTCTTTTCTGATGAGTCTAAAATTGCGTTACATGGCAATGATGGAAGGAAGAAGATCTACCGACGTAAGGGAGAGCGTTTTGCACAGTGCTGCTTTCTAGAGAAGGTTGCTTATGGCGGTGGCTCATGGACTGTCTGGGGCGGTATATCCGCGAGCGGCAAAACTCAACTTGAGGTTGTTACGGGACCACGGCTGCCAACATTAAATGCTGAAAGGTACATTCGTGAGTGCTTAGAACCTCACGTGATGCCATACGCGGACCATGTGGGCCCAAATTTCCTTTTTATGCATGATAATGCAAGAGCCCATACGGCCGGCATCGTCAGGGAATATCTTCGGGATGTGAACATCACAGTTATGGACTGGCCAGCCAGAAGCCCAGACATGAACCCGATTGAGTACATGTGGGACGAGCTAAAAAGACGTGTTAGGGCTCGTCAGCCAGTTGCCCAGACGTTGCAGGAGTTGAAAACTGCCATAGAAGAGGAATGGGAGATGATCCCTCAAAATTTCATAGAGCGGTTGATAAACTCTATGCCTAATCGTATGAGAGCTGTCGTAGATGCCCATGGAGGCAACATGCGTTATTAAATTAAACCTTTATTTGATTAAACATGTTTTTTATTAAAAAATCAACTGCCTTCATCAAGGCGCATACCCGACTTGTTAGTCGTAGCTCCATGTCGCGTGGTATTCTGAATTCAAATTTAAAACAATACGATCGAAAAAGATGGTAAAACGTATCAGGTTTAAAACTGGATCAATAGTTTTTGTTCAATCTAGCAATCATATTTAGGTAGGGGCCATCGAAACCTAAACTCTAAGGTGGGCCAATAGATGTGTCCAGAAGTGTAGGTTGGACTCTGTTTTTGAATCTAAAAGAATTCCAATAAAGCTTCCTATTCCTATCAGCAGTGCTGCAACTTCTATTAGCCAACCAACTGATGTCTCAACACGCATCACATGATTCATACAAACAACTAAGTAAGTAAGACTGTGTCCCATGAACCTTGAGCATGAACAACGCCAGACTTTCGAGGATTCGTTTGATGAAATTCGGACTCTCCTTGTATTGAAAAAAATATATTTGGTTTATTGATATTTTATCTAGGGGTTTTTATGTAATACAACTTTATTTTCCCTACTAAAAACAATTTGTTGTTTTGCTGCGTGATAATTAGTATTACGCGTCCAAGAAAAAGAGGCCAATGAGCCAACATATAATCGCCTCTATCAAAAGCAAATAAGGTCTTTGCCATTGGACTTATTGTGCTGCAAGAGACATAAAAAAAAGTTGCTAGGGTAGGCCATCCTCTTAATTGTTACAATACCATTCTGAGCGCTTGAAAAATTTGTTGTTAATCTTCAAGACTTGTCCCGGTTCAGAGGTCCTCATATCCAGATTTACTTTGAGCAAAGCACTCCTATTCACTTAGATAAAAACATAAGAAGGAAGATACGGTACCCGCTTCCCACGCGTGGTCCTACAAAACCATGCTCTGATTCGCTTGTCTCTCTAGCGCTACTGTCAAAGCTCGTCGCTCTATCTACAAGTTGTAAATGCAAAACCAAGAATCCCTTTAGTTAGGGTATGAAAGTATACACGATACTGATACGATTACGATAAAAAAAGTATACCTTAAATTTTTACCAAAAATTATATTGTTTTCCTAAGATCCAGCTACGCACTCTTATCAATGCAGTTCATTCACCCCGTAGTGCGGTAACGACCAATCACATTGAGTAATTATGTTCTGTGCTACTGACGCTATCAGAGGTCAACGACCAGCGAGAGTGTCCACCGGATTAGAGTATTTCAAGTTTAACAAATCGTGTTATTATGTGGTACTGCTACATGAAAAAAAATTGCCGCTATTTTTTTTAAACACTGTATGATTCATACTAACATACCCTAGAAGGATTCTTGCCTTTGCTTTTACAACCTGTATATCTGTCGTTCGGTGGCGCTTGTTTATACAGCCTATTTTTCAGTTGACGATATAAGAACGTACCGTATCTTCCTCCTTTTGTTATATCAATGATATTTAATCAGTTTGTCTCGTCTACTAATATTGTTGGCCACCGTACAATAATAATTATGCCTATAGCAACCGCCGCCGTTAGCAAGTAGTTAACAAGCTGCTAGAAGCGTATAAACAAACAGTTTAATTGAACCGGCCGGCCGCACCACAGTTTGCAATGAGCTAAGAATGATGTCAGACTATGATTTTACTTGGCAACTGAGATAGGTACACACCAAAACTGCAAGTAACACCTACCTACTGCCACAGTCAATGCTGCCTACTTCTGTCCACCAGCCAGCTAATATGAGTAGGCAGTAAGAATCCAGAATTCATGATCTCATTTCTACCCCCACTTTTAACTAAAGGTACCGCCTACGAGGGTACTTTGAGTACCTACTTAGAAAATAAGAATACATACCAAAAAACCCTGTCTGTTACTCTATGTTATGTAATAACATAATGGAGTAACAGACTTGGACCTGCTAGTCTAGCTAGCCTAGCATAATAAACCATATCGAGCTTGATAGCGCGTAATACAGTGATATCTTTCACTCTGTTACTATCTCAAGAGAGACATGTTGTATCGAGCGGTTAAAGCACGATATGATTTGCTATGCTAGACACCCTGGGTGGCTATTCTGGCACGTGCGGAAAAATTGCCAAGACGGATTTCGGGCGATTTAAAAAGGGATTTTTTGCATATACTGGTTTTTAAGATGAAGTTGTGGAAGCCGAAAACTAGTGATAGTACTCGTCCATACGAACAACTTTTATTATGGAGCCAATCCTCGAATCGCGAAAAAAAAATCAGCTGTTCCATAAAAAACTTGCATAGTTACCCGACCAAAATATATGAGACAACTGTTTTTTTTCTTAATTTCTCAATTTTTTTTTACGAAAATTAGTTCGTATAGACGATTCCTATGGCCAGTTTTCGACTTCCGCAACTTTATCTTAACATCCTGTATAATGTATTGTTTTTTTTGATTAATTACCTATAGTGAGCATTCCGCATATTCCATAATTTTTATTTGATAAGGCTTCACTTTACACCGCATGATGGCATTTATCACACTGTAAACATAAGTCGAACAACTGACATTGCGAGTGAAAAATAATGCCGGAATAGGCATCCTGTATCACAAAATCTTTTCCTAGCGGGTGTCTGAGACCGTAATGGAACCTTACATGTCAGTACAGACAGACAGAACATCTTTTACTGATGGAGCAAATCAGCGAAAATAATATAGCCGATTCTGAAGGCTTTAATTTTAGTTTTAGTGCTGTCAAAACAAAATTTTCTTCATTGCAAAATAGTCCTTAAGTGTTATGGTTAGAAGTTAAATTACTTTGAAAAATTTTAAGTTTTGACAGCACTAAAACTAATATTAAAACCTTCAGAATTGGCTTCAATATATATATATATATATATATAAACCCATTTCGACTGAGTACCTATAATAGATATTGCACTCAGTAGATTTTTGTTTCGCAATTTCAGGGTTGACTTCATAACATGTAGGTGTGTTCTGTATAGGATTATTAATTTATTGGTTTTATTACGTAAGACGATTTAGGAGGGAGGGGGTCTGACCTTACATGGGATGCGATATATTTTCCAGTAACTGATTATTCATCTCATTGGTGTGTTGAGCCCTATTGGGCTAGTCCTGATTCATGGATAGTTTATATGGAATCTTCTCAATATTAATATTGTTTTGTACGACTACTAATAAATTTATCAATAAATTTGGGTGTTTATTAATATTTCCTTTAAAATTTGATTTTACGTTAGATTGATTAGGGGGAAGGGGGGTTCAAACAACTCATATTATTTCTTACATAGGGTAGGGTGGGGGTCAAAAGAAGGCCAAAACTGTCTTACATAATAAATGAATAGCCCCTATCATACAGGGAATTTTTTACATACCTACCATTTGATTACCAAATGGCGGCGCACACGCAGTGTTGCCAACCGCTATCTAAGAAAACGCGCTAAATAAGCCAATCGCGAAAATGCATTACGTTGTAAAAAATTTGTTAAAAAACCACTAAATCGTTAAAAATAAAACTGCGACCTATTGGAAGAAGGTTCAAGTTTATTTATTATTACAAACTTTTTATCCAAATTAGAATCATCATTGCCATTTGCGCGCTGCTTAACGATCCGAAGTAATCAAAATTTATGTATGATGTATAACCCACGTTTTAATATAACTTTCTTCGGATTTCGCAATTGTAGTATATTTTGCCTGTACAAGAGTCCCTTGTACTTTCGACCCAACAGTTCGACATCCAAAAAAAGAGGTAAATCTGGATAAAGAAACTGTATAATTTAACTTTAAATGAACTAAAAATAACAAAACTGAAGTAAAAAATATGGTATAAAACACAATAATATCTGTAGAGTATTGGGTACGAAGGAACAACACAAAAATTATGCCTAATTCATCTTATTTTAGGATTTTGTTTTCCTTTAGCTTAAACGACGCATTTGTTCACAAAATAATGGATTTAAATTTTGATATCGAAACTAGTTTATAGGATCCCAGAAACTACGATCTCGCGGAAGTTTTAATAACTTCTAATCGGAAGAAAACGTAACAAGAGCAATCGTTATCTAGCTTTACACTAAGGAAGAAAATAATTGATGCTGGATATCCAGACCACTGAATGTTAGGCTACGGATACAAAAACCTGGTAAGGGTGTCTTCGTGACTTAGGTGTTTCCAGTCTTCCTGGGAGTAGTCGATCAAGCCAAGCCGACTTCTGTTTTAATACCGGAAGCTTACCCCACCAGGGTACGTGGTCCTTATATCCGGCCTCAATAGGTACAACCGTACGAGATGGTGGGAGGAATTGAAGAAGAAATGGGGAGAACCCTTAAACAACCCGAAGGTCGCTGTAAAGAAATAAAACAACAGCGTCAAGATATGCTTATGAAATCTGGGAAAGGAAATTAACGTATTGGAAACGGGACAAAAGGGATTTTCAGAGAATGAAACTAAAATTACACAAAACTTACCAGGAAAAGCAGAAAAAAACTCGCCTTCACAATATTTAGAGCCAATTTACTCTGTTTCAAGAATCCAAATAGATATCACATTTTAAATTTCATATTTCTGTAGCAAATTTGCCTTCCTTGTACCACGATACTCTTTGATATCCGAAAAATAACAAAAAAATCTGACAAGATATTCCAAATTTTCGAATTTGAAAATTCAGTAAAGCAATCAACGATAAAGAAAGACTAAAAATATATGAAAAAGGTTGAATACCTGTAGCGAGTGCTACAATATGTACTAGGGCTTAGGCATAGAACCATATAATATTTTTCACGTTATATGTTTTTTGTTTTTGTTTTACCTATGTTTAAATGTTTTAGTTACACCTATGTTTTTATTTTTTGGGGAGGCTTGAAGCTAAGCTAAAGAGGCTTCAGTCCCATTGAGCTCTCATGTTCAGACCCAAAGCCCCCCTTCCACCGCCATTGTTGATTGCCTCTTCAATTATGACCACACCTGTCACTTACGTAATTATGTTAGGTTTATAGTTTTGGAGATTTCGCTTATGAGTGGTATTTCCTCAGAATAAATACTATTCTTATTCTGAGGAAATACCACTCATAAGCGAATACTTAAAGCCGATTTTGAAGGTTTTAGTTTTAAGATAAGAAACCTACTAAAAAACTTAATTTTAAATGACAGCACTATTTTTTGCTATTTTGAGGGGCACACTAACTAAAATTAACAAGCTTTTAGGGCGCTCCTAAGTTTAATTCACAGATAACGGACCACAGATAGGAATGGACCATTAATCAACAATAATATTGACAATAATCAACATTTCGGGCGATTCCATTCGGTCAGTATGGCAAGCAATCAGTATTTCTACTTCTTGGTAGAATCACAACCATGTTGTAAATTATTTTATTTTAATATTTTAGTATTTTCCCCGGGGTTTTACTAACTGGAACATTGTTTTTGGACAACCTACTGATAAAATTCTTCAAGAAAGAGTACCAGAACTGATCATTATCAAAATTAAATAATTTTATCTGTCACGTTCATAGTTATTTTAGTTATGTAGGTTATTTTTAAGATTATTGTCCTGGCAAAACTTAACAACTTTGACAGACGAGACGAGATGATAATTATTTTCTTTTCTTTGAAATTTTCGATATGAGTAACAGCAGTAAAAGCTCGAACAAGAGAAAGACAGACGAAGCCTCATGTTGGAGACTACATAGGTACATGCTCATGAATTTAGTGCGTGGTAAGTTTTGATCTAGATAAAATCAAAAATACCTTTTTTTAAACCTTCAATAGACTGGGTGCTAACGTTTATCTGCTTTTCTAGGAAACGGGGTTCGTCCTCAAGTGGTGCAGATATGGAGAGACCTCGCCCTTCAAAATACGTTGGGACGTGCCAGAGATATAACATATAATGTACTCTTTGGATATGACGGAGCAAGCAAGTATGTATCTTTGTTTTTTTCCTTTCAAAGCCTAAAACAGAGATACTTTGAAGCCAGAAATCAACTGACATCACTTAACATTTTAGATACGCCCAGCATGCCTAAGCCGTGTCAAGATTTATCTCCTATAACTTAATTATATTTGGTTAATAACTATTAATAAGCAACAAATGCTTTTGATGCAATTTCCACTTCAGCTTACTTAGGGTATTCCTTGCAAAAGTAAGCTCAAGGCTGTGAGCTGAGCAATAACCATCTTAGCCTGTATTTGCTTACATCCCTGACTAATTTGAAATCACATTTAGTTTCTAAGGGACCGCCCACATAGAGCCGCTTTCTGTTACTGTATTCTTTGTGACGGCTTGGATCTGTACATCTACAAAACTATGGCGGTCAAAAAGGTGCATTCTATTCATTATTCAGTATGCAGAACGTGCTTTGGCCCCAAATAATTTCTTTTAAAATCTCTTAGATAATTAAACATGATATACATATTTATTTTCAGTCCAGCGCATGGTTCCGAGGCCATTGATGCAAGTGATACATGAAAATGCAAGGTCCAGTGAAGATGGTCTAAATGAATGAATGACCACTTGATCCTAAATGGCATGGCAGATGCAGTTCTGAGCATGGCCGAAAACATTTCCTGGATACTGATGTTATCTATGAGTAGAGATCATGAGTGATGACCAAATTTACTCCTAGTCGGTATGGGGCTGGTGCGCCCGAAGATGGCAGGACCCAATAGAAATCAAGAGTAACATAAATCTGATCCCCGATCTGGACTGCGATGTACTATTTTAACATTTGGTGTTTTAGTGCTATGAATTAAATCTAATTTATAAAATGTTTAATTTTTAATTTATCAAATCCTATTAGTAAAATGAAAGAGTTTCCATGACTCGGCAACATGTTCCTTGCCCTTCAGAGTCGAATTCAAATTCAAATAGTTAATTTTGCAAAGTAGGTATATATAATACACTTTTTACACGTTAAATTTAATCTAATAAAAAGATATGTAATAAAATAATAAATGTACATGGATTAAAGGTTTATTTAATTTATGTAGCAATATATATACAATTAAAATTATAGGTAAAACATATATTATACAAGGTGAAATTCAATCAACCGCCCGAACCCATACCTGATCTGTTCGACATTAAGCTGTTCTACCTCGGCTTGATGGTTGTTTCTCGTTAAACCTAATTCATCTGCCTAGTGATCAATGAACATGTTGTGCAGGCACAGTAGGCCAAAAAAATTGTTGCTGCTGTCTCACGAGAGTTTGTTGCTTTAACAAGTAATGAAATCTATTATTCGGGTAGCAACTCATAGCTCGGAAGCGTTGAACGACACCACAGACGCTAGTGCTCCCATAAACCTTAGTATGTGTTTCTTATAGTTTTTGTATACGAGAGCAACTACGATGTTATCCCTCATCATACCTTACCATCATACAAGGCTCGCAAGTTGTATGTAAATGGACAAATTTTGGAAAAACTGCAATTTAAAAATGTGTTTGATTGAAGTGTGTACATGTCGAGAGCAACTACGATGTTCTCCCTCATCATACCTTACCATCATACAAGGGTCGCAAACTGTATGTAAGTGGATAAATCTACTCTTTTCAATAGAAATAAAACGTAGATGTGTCATCAGGTTATAACACAAATTTTGGCAAAACTGCAATTCAAAAATGTATTTGATTGAAGTGTGTACGTGTCGAAGAATGTTTTTAATACGGTACACATCTATTTCTATCACAAAACTGTAAAATACTACAGGAAAACTCGTCGGAAAATTTAGTCAGTTTTTATGAGGGACCTTATGAGCAGCTGATTAAAATCTTACTAAAAATACTAAATTTACTCAAGTGACAGCTCTAAACTGTGCCGTGAAAATACCAAAACACATAAGTTGAGTAAATTAGTGCTGTCAAACATAAATTTAGTAGATTTTAGGTTTGACGTTTATAAATTCGTGACTTGAAAATGGCTCTTCGTTTTAATCACAACTTAGTGTAAATTTAGATACGTCAAACTAAAACTAAAACCTTCAAAATCAGCTTTACTATACATATATACAACGTGTAACAGAAAGGTGTAACCATATTTGAAGAGCTTATTCAGTCAATGGTGTAGAACAACTTTTACTATGGAACAAACCCTGTGTGTCGAAAAAAAATGTTTACTGTTTCATAGAAAAATGCAATGCCGCTCGGCCGAAATGTATGGAAGGGCAGTTTTATTTTTTTGAGATTTCCGGGTTGGCTCCATAGTAAAAGTTGTTCTATACCATTGATTGAATAAGCTCTTTAAATATGGTTACACCTTTCTGTTACACGTTGTATATATATACGAGGTGACTTTTTGATCATCGTCCAAATTCATACTGGAGGTTTGATAAGTGATCAGCATCATGAATCAATAACAGTTTTTTTGAAATTCGTACAATGAAATTTTTACTTCCCAGTAACTCACTCCCAGTCCTGAGTGAATCAATATGGGGAGTCGTAATTTCATTTTATGAATTTTATAAAAATTGTTATTGGTTGATGATGCTGATCACTTACCAAGGCTCAAGTATGAATTTGGACGATGTTCACAAATTCACCTCGTATATATATATATATATACAAGGTTTATATATATCTATTCTTATTCTGAGGGTGATTCGCTTTTACTGGTTTGATATAAGATTATGATTAAATTTTGAATTCTTGAAATGAATTAAAAAAAAAAGCACGGTAGAATTGAGAACCTCTTCCTTTTTTGAAGTCTGTTAAAAATTGCGTCTGTGTAGGAATATTCAACCAAAAATAACTATGAAGTCTTGATATTCCCGTAGACATATATACCTAAACCAAGATTGCTCTAAGAGCAATGAAACACAAGTGTATCTGAAAGTAAATACCTAGATAAGGACTAATCTTTTCCGATACGCTTTGCTGGGCATCGTGTTTATTACCATGACGAACTATGATCGAGAAGACCAACCCAGACATTGTATCTTACATGTAGACATTGTAACTTACACTAATGTATTGAGTTTCATTCATCGAAAATTCCGCATGCATGCCGAAGAAATGGAGTAGCACAGCTTCATTATACGGGGGACTTTTATGGTGTAGGTAGGTATATCTATATTATCTGTAGAGATAGTATTTTAAAATAGCATCAGACAATGTTACACGCAAACCTGGTTATCCTGACGGGCCAACTTGAAAATAATCTAAAAATAATTTAATACTGTTTAAACTGGAACTCATACATATGTCATAAGTACATGGTGGATTATAATCGGAAAATGCCATAGATTTCAGAAATGGCGTCGCTTATTTGTGAAATACTTAAACAGAAATAGAATTTGTATGGATAAGCAATGGAACGGAAGGTTATAATATAATTCTGAAAAACGCGCCGCGCCGTTCTCCGGATATTGTATTTTGATGATTATGCAATGGCCCGCAAGATCACCCTCTTTGACCACCCTAGACTTCTTTCTATGGGGTTATTAGTTACGGGTTAATGACATAGATAGCATCATAGTATTATTGTAAGTACTAATACATATCAGTGGTGTATGTGGACAAGTCACAGGCTCTGGTAGTCCTCAAGGAAGGAGAATATCGATCAAGAAGTGGAGCACCTATCCCCCGAAGTTCTGAAGAAAACCATGGAAAATACCATAAAAAGCGCCGTATGTGCAATTCTAGTCTGCTTTTTGGAATAAATAGATCGATTTAGCTACGTCATTTCAATAATACATATTTTCTTGCTTTTAGAACCGATTTTATAAGTATTTTAGTATTTACAGGAAGTGACGTAATAATTATATTAGGTAATCTCTTCGTCAGACTTGAAGATGCGTTCAAGAATTATATTTTTCGTATTGAAATGTGTGATGATGACGTCACTGAAGGTCGAATGAAAGACATCACATGTTTTCATTTAATAAAGGATAATAAGCATGCTTATTTCAATATCTGTATACCAGAAACGGTAAAGGAAAGCTATTCCTCGAAACGGTTTTCGAATCAATCGTGACATGATGGAAAACAACTTGAATGACCAAAAAAACAATAAAAAGTCTAGGACTAGGAAAATAGGGTCTTCATTATGGCCAACCTTATCTGACAGTTGAATGCCTACAATAAATTAGTCAGACTGCACCTTAGACCATCTCTAAGGACTGCACATCCTAGGAAAGTTTATCCTATCAAATAAGACGTTTCTTTTTTAACTTTTTTAATTTTAGGTACCGTGCGTGATGAACAAATGGCGGGCGTTGAAAATCTGAATGACTAACCATGTCAGAATCTACACACTGACAAAAATTGGCGTTTAAAATAGTAGCCGTCGCGTCGCCAAGAAACAAAAAAGGAGAACTCACTGGCACTCTTTTTGGGTGACCATAATTTCTAAGGATTTTACGGAAACCTTTAAGTGGTTCTAACTTTTAAACCAATCAATGAAATGAAATTTAAATATAGGTAATTATGAAGGTACGTCAATGAATTATGATGAACTTAGTTATTGTTCTTTTATAATAATTATCAAAACATTGTGGTTAGGTCACCCTGTATTGATAGGTGAGTACCATCAGACATAAAAAGGTTAGGCCATTTACATCGCTTAGCGTCAAGAGATTTACCTATGTCGGTCGTTGGTTCTTACACTGCTTATTGTACGGAAATTATTTTTTCCTAAGCCTCCTGTTACTAAGCCTCCGGTGCCTGTCTGTCCATCTGTCACAGTTACAGCCGTTGTAGGTAGGCAGTTGAAATTTTTACACAAACGTTTTTCCTTGGCATATAACACGGCAAGTAATAAAATTAAAAAAAATTGAAAACTAGGGGCCCCATAAAAAAAAACTCAAAAAAGGTCAAAAAGGCATTTTTTGACGTTATCATGTCTCCCACCTTATCTCCGAAATAAGAGGACCAAAAAATATGAAAAAAAATCATGGTAATAAGTGATTACGTAAAAGATTACACAAAAAATATAGCGGTTAAGATATCAGAGTTATATAATTTGTTTTTCGAATTTCAACTGAAGGGTCAATAAACATTGTTCCTGATCACTTACCGAGGCTCCAGTATGAATTCAGGTGGTTGATTAAATATCACCTTATACCTATTTTATGTTATACAAGGTGACTTTTCGACCATCGTCCAAATTCATACTGGAGTCTTGGTAAGTTATCAGCATCATGAATCGATAACAATTTCTGTGAAATTTGTATGATGAAATTTCGACTTCCCATAGTAATTCACTCCCAGTCCTGAGTGAATCACTATGGGAAGTCGAAATTAAATTTTATGAATTTTACAAAAATTGTTATTGGTTCATGATGCTGATCACTTACCAAGGCTCAAGTATGAATTTGGACGATGTTCACAAATTCACCTTGTATATACAAGGTGACTTTTTGATCATCGTCCAAATTCATACTGGAGGCTTGATAAGTGATCAGTATCTTGGATCAATAACAATTTTTGTGAAATTTGTAAAATTAAATTTCGGCTTCCCATAGAAATTCACTTCCAGTTCCGAGTGAATCACTATGGGGAGTCGAAATTTCATTTTACGTATTTTACAAAAATTGTTATTCATCCATGATACTGATCACTTACCAAGCCACCAGTATGAATTTGGACGATGATCAAAAAGTCACCTTGTATATATATATATATATAATATATATCGTCACGACATGAAACCCCGAGGGGGTGTCAGAGCTGTTCCGAGTGTGAACTGTGAAATGCAAGTCACTGTCCACACTCGGTACATCCGCGTTTCACCGACGATTACTACGTCCTAATGTGATGGGTTATTTATTTTATGTTAGTAATTATTATATTAGGTACTATACCCACAGACCACGTAGCCATGGTATGTGGGTATACTCTTAGTTCTCATACAGTCCAATTCATTGTCGTTATTCAAACATACAAATTTTGGATTTAGGATAGAACCCTTACAACGCTAGATTTTTGGAAATTAGGACTACTTATACTTTTAGATCCTTGTTTTTTTTACCCATTCAAAATGGTTCACAGTAGAGTATTCTCATCTCACTATTGTTGAAAAGGTGTTTATAGAACCGTTACTAATGATGGTGATTTGTCCTAATTATTTAGAAAAACCTTCTTTACGCATGGCTACAAATTTTCATGAGATTGTGTGCGATGTGCGCAGTGGCCTGATTACCTTATTCTATGCAGTGCTAATTTGGCGCTAATCACGGTGGCATTTATGTCATAGATGTCATTTTCGTAGGCAAAACTTGGTACAACATTTGAATTTTTGAAGTGAATGCTTATTTGTTCGCGCCTCGTATTGGGGCACAATCCAGAACTTGTATGTCACTCACTTCCGTGATCGACTTCAGGAAAGAATTCCGCAGATCAAAGAATTTTCGTATTAAGTGCTTGACAATGAGAGTATTTTGACAGGGGACTTCTTTCGTGAAACATAGTTTTAGGATAACCTATTATTTTTGACGAAGGATTAATCAATTTATTAATACAGATTAGTAGGTTTTTCAATCGTTCACTATTTGTTATTAGTTATCATTCATAGTAAATTAGTGTTTATTTGATCGCAATAATAAAAAAATTGAAACGACTTCGTAAGCTTAATGCGCGCGCTTCTATCAGGAAGTTTACATAATTTTTTATGCTTTTCTCTGTGATTGACATCCAATGCCACAACATGCAGTGTCGAATAATAATTAAAATAGTACATTTAAATTATTTCAAGCAAGCAAGATTTACAATGAAATGAGAAGTGTGTCGTATCATCGTATGTGGTGCAACAGACCTAGATAGATAGCGGTAAATATAAAAAAAAACAACAATGCTTTCTCAAAGCTAAACATGATGGCCAAAGGTACCACACGGCAAGAAGTATTCGCTTAAATGATATACGGTTGTATCTCCGACACAAACTGCTGTTTTTCTTTTTTATTTATAACCTTATACAGGACTCCCTACGTTCTAAACTTCGTAGTGCTAGGATAAGTAGAAGATTCCTAATTTTTTTGATAGTTTGGCACTTAGGGAGAGCTTTATATGGAAATTAAATTAAAAAAATGTATACCAAGGTTCACCTGCGTGGTGGTTGTTACTTATACGCACTTCAGTTTCGCGTTTGCGTCAGAGATATACGATAATTCCCATATTTTTTTTTATATGACGAACCATTTTTTGACGCGATAGTACCTCGTTCCAGTTTATTTGTCCAGTAGATAACGGCAGTGGAACGAAACAATAAAGACCACCGACCTTGCGTCCATCGGCCATCTTGCTGCAATCTGCAATTTGACATGGATCTGAGGAGTTAGTCGTTTTGTCACAGACTTGATGATGTAAGAAAAACCGTCGAAGAATTTACGTCTTCATCGTACACAAAGGCATCTGCCCGGAAAGAAACCAAGCATAAAAAATCTGAAGATATTTCTCAATCTTCTTGCTCCCAGTGGGACCTATTTAATTTAGAGTTCCGTCCAAAAACGGAAACCTTAATAGTAGCCTCGGTCTCTGTCCGTCCGTTCGCTGTACGAAAGTAGCCGGTTGATTGAGCTGTGGCATGTTAAGTATCTGCATAATTAGTAGGACACAAAAAAAAAACTTCAATGACGTCACAGTTTCAAAGCATTCTGAAAACTCATGTTGTGTGTCAAATAAACTTTAAAACCGATCCCACATCTGCATTGACAGATCTAATACTATATAGGTATTGTTGCGAAAGGACATACTTATTAAAATTGTTCGCATGTGAACGCAACTATAAACCATAATTCTCATTATTGCTATATTTTTCCTGTAATCTTTACGTAAACACATATTGCCATGATTTGTGTTCGTATTTTTCGATCTACCAATTTATGGTAGACAGAAAACTGGTTCTCATTTGTACTTAAGGCGCTCTTATCCCAGAAGAGTGACTCTCTGTCTTTTTCTTTACGTGTAAGAAGTAAAGAAAATAACCACACTTTTGTACTTTTTCATTGTTTTTATCGGTTTTTAAATTGTTTAAAAATAAGGGATATGTTTATTAAAACCCACTTACGTGGTCGACCTAGAAAATTTAAGGCGCTTGATCCTTCAAATACAGCCAGATGTGTACTTTCTAAAGCCTACTCCTCGTTTACGGCTGAACTAAATGGCTTGAAAAAAATATATATGAAATAATAACTCTTTAAAAATATTTGCAACAAATTTTGGTTTCGTATGATCAAAACTTCTATATTAAAAAAAATAACAACTGTATGATGTTTTTTTGGCTTAAATTCCCTACTCCTCCTAATCTGCTATGACGTTTGGAAATATTTACACGCCAAAATATTAAGAATCTGTTGAACTTTAAATGCAACATATCTCAAGTATATCCAGTAACTTTTTCTATTAAAAATATCGAAATATGTAAGATTTCAAGGTCAAAGGCTAAGAGGTGCTCTGCGCGGGCGCAGGCATCAGCCATGCAGTGGCGTTCAGACGGGGAGGCTGTGTCACTCGTTGCCACGTACCGCACCCTGGCGTCTGATGACATGTTTGCGAAAATATTTATAAGGATTTTTATTTGTGTGCGTTCAGAGAGTACTTTCGGCAATGGACTTAGTTATTTAGAGGATAAATTGTGCTGTGACGTTCGCGCGTGGACGCTATAATAAACTAGAAGTTTGACGAGTTAGCAAGGAACTTTTTTTAGAAAAATTATAATATAGTAGCTCATGGGTAGAACGCAGGCCTCTCAATTTTGAGATCCAGGTTCAAGCCTCGGTTGGGCATGCACCAAGGAGTTTTTCGGAATTTTTGTGCATAGTATTTAACTATTTACTAATACTTACTACTTGCTGAATGTTTTGTGCCCGAAGTCACCACCAACCACGTTGGGACATACTTATCGTCGGTGAAACGTGGGTGTACCGAGTGCGGAGACACTCGAAACACCTCCAAAGCCCCCTCGGGGATTCCTATCATGACAATGTATAGGTATAATTATTATTATAAACAGCTATAAGCAACAATTCACGCAAAAAACGTTGCTCAAAATTTTGTTTTTACTTCTATCCAGCTAAATAAACTACCCAAGTATCAAGGCTCGGACTATGTATATGGTTTAGCTCCGCTTCCGACCTGTTTTTTTGGACCGGAGCACTATTTGAAATACTTGTTTTAGTTCATTTCAGAAAAATATGTCCCAGGCAGGCATATCAAAACCGTGGTATTTATACCTGTAATATTATGTAGAGATAGTTGAATAACTAGAATTGTAGGTATAATACATATAGTTGATATATTATTTCAGGGGCATCTAAAAAGAGACCACCAGAAACAGAAGGCAAAGAAAATAATCCGACAAAATCTGCAAAAAAGACCAAGACCTGACAATATATTAATTCAAAATAATCTGTGCATGTAACCTGTAATGTCATTCCATCCATCCATCAGCCTCGTTCGTCCACTGCTGGACATAAGCCGTTTCAGGACTTTGTGATTCCCGGTGGTCATCCTGGAAGAATTGTCCATACTCACACACGCTGGGCAGGGGGTTGATGAGCGCGGTGCCGGAACCCTCGCACCAGTGACGCCGCTGCCCGTTACCAGTCTGTTCCATATAAGGCCCGGCTATAAGGGATGGATATACCGCCATCCATCGGTCCTAGGCATGGTGGGTCTCCTGGTTTTTTGCCTCGAGCTGTCCTCTTACTCTCCTCAGAATTACTTCGAGGGGGTCTCCAAATAAGATGGTGGTACCTCCACAGTCGAGTCCAGCATCAGCTCTACCACCTATCAAATATCATTGTCATTGAAATTATGTAATGTCATTGAAATTTTGTAAATATTTAGAGTGCCAACAAACGAACATCACTTTCAAAACGGTAGCCGTACACATGCTTATGTCGAACCATGTTGGCGATAGCCATCGACTACCATCGAACAATGGTAGTGAGCGTCAGCTATTGGTTGCATTCGACGCGCTGACGCTGCCAAACAGCGCCGACTGTACTCGATTGATGGTATTGTCAGCGTTGTATGGTCGACTGCAACCGACGGCTGACGCTAACGTCATTCGGTGGCAATTTATGGTGTAGAATAGTAAACTGTCAGAATACATTCGGGAACACTATGTCATCGAGTAACAAGATGTGACCAACTCGTAGTGATGTAGAAAAAAAACTACATCAAAATAAACCGGGTTGGCTAGGCGCAACCTAGAGCGTTTTATACAGTCAGCAAAAACAACGCAAATTTTCTGACAAAAATTACGTCAATAAGTAGCAATTACTATGTTCGGTATAGCGTATCACAAGGTGCTTAAAAATAAGGTTTGCATGTCCTATGTTGGTACTAATATCAGCCTGATTTTATCGAATATCTTTTTATATGAAAAAAAGCTTTCTTTAGCACCTTTTATACGCTCTATCGATGATATATACTTGATGATGTGATTTTTTTTAATCAATAAAATTGTGCTGCTTTTGCTGACTTTACAAAATTTTTCAGGTTGCGTCGAGCCAACTCTGTTTATTTTGATGTAGTTTTTTTTCTACACCACTACGAATTGGTCACATCTTGTTATTTAATGACATAGGGTTACCAACTGTCACCCGACAGCCTAGTACGTAAAAAAATATATTCCGTATTAAAACATATTCAGCGTTATTTGTTATGTTTCTTAGAGAAAAGCATCGTCTGGATCACCACAATCTCTAAGCTCATTCATTGCTTCAGAAATGGAAGGCAAAGACAATGATCCAACAATGTCTGCTCAAAAGACTATCGAAGAGTCGATTCCGGTAGGTTTGAGAATTTACAAATCTTTTTTTATAACGTGGTAATATCCTTGAATTTAGGTAAATATTTAGGAATTAATATTATGTTTTATATTTGTTTGTGAAACTTGAGTATTTTTCTTTAATGGGTTTGCATTATTTTATAATTTATAGTGGGTTAAAAATTATACTATGTACTTAGGTAAATTCAAACTTATTTATTATGTTTTTCAGAGAAAAATATCTTTTGGACCACCACCATCTCCAGGCTCATTCATTGCATTACAAATGAACGGCAAAGACAATGATCCGACAGCCTCTGAACAAAAGACGATTAAAGACTCGATTCTGGTAGATTCATTTTAATTTACAGCAAATGTATTACAAAATATAAAACAAGAAAATGAAAACCACAGTACAGAACAATAAAATGAAAAACAAAGTGCACAACAAAAAAAGCAACAAAAGGAAAAAAAAAATAACAAAAACGAAAACACACAGAAAATGTATAACAATATAATAGAACAAGAAAATGAAGACCGCAGTACAGAACAATGAAATAAACGAAGTACAGAAAAAGTAAATGAAGAACAAAGAGCACAACAAAAAATTTAACTTATCTCAAGTGAAGAACAAATAAAAAGCAGAAGACTCATGATCAAGAAAATATATACATATATTTACCAAATTGAGGATTTACCTGCAGATCAGAGCTTACAAGTGTTAGCGAGGTGAAACTGTGGTACAGATTACGTAACATAATTAAAATTTACAGATTAAAAAAATATGTGTTTTGTTTATTTTACGTGCGAATACAATCTTCATAAAAATAAAATCTAAAAGTTGCATCAACATCATTGAAACCGTTTCTGATTACCCAAATATATTACATACTATCGGTTTTATTATGAGGCCCGCAAATAACCGATACATACCACTCAAGTCTCTAAAAACACCGAAATTAACAAAAATTGTAACAAAATTATATTTTATCAATATATATATTTTTTCGTCATTATCGTTCAAAAATCATTCAAATATAAAAACAGACACTTTTTATGAAAAATTGTTTGACTGCAACCGACGACGGCTGACGCTACCATCATTAGACGGTTACCTCCGACATTAGTTACCTCAATCCTCTGGCACAGTATAATACTGTGCCTCTGGCCTACCATGAGTTTGGCACTCGATGCACGTTAGCGACAGCGTAAAACATTTGTATGAGTTTAGCGGTTCTAGCGGTATACGAGAGGAACCAGAATTTCCAATACATTATATTTTACGCAGTCGCTAACGTATATCGAGTGCCAAACTCATGGTGGGCCTACTGTTGACGGTTACCAACTGCAAAGTGACGCTCGTCTGTTACCGCTCAAGCCCAAGATTTATAAAGGTCTGACCCCAATATCAACTTGGTCACTTTCGAGTATCCTCACATAACCGATTTTGTTGTATATGTTTTATATATTTTCGCGATTTCAGTACTATCACCACTAGTTCGCGATTACTATAATCACTAGTTTGTTTTCAAAACTACCAAAATATCACCGTGTAGTAGTAGGAACAGAATGGTCACATCTCTCTGTTACAGCACCACAGCCTATTGAGCTTCAAAAGTTATAGTTATAGGTTTACGCATAAAACAATGCTACATAAATTTATTTCTACCTCGCTACGAGTGTGAATCATTTCGACGCTAGCGATCTTTGTAGAGGGGCGCGGGGCGTCTGCGCAGAGGCATGCGGGGAGCAGCGCCTGTAACTCCCCGGAGGTGAGGCCGATTGCTCAAGGCCGTTGGCGTGGGTAATCACCTTAAAGAGCAATATTACCAAATATGTTTCGTTAATAAAAGAGTAGAATTATGGAAATGGCATGATTTGAAAGGTCTTATTACATGCTGTGTTCGTGAATTATTTCTATAGAGCACAGTCTATCTGATCATGTAACACATGAAATATTTTGAACACTTTAAATTTTTTTTATACCATGACATGTGGGCAAATTAATACTATTTTTGTGCTAAATTTCAAGTCTTTATCTTTAACGGTGCTAAAGTTATGTGGCTGTGACATACGGACAGACGGATGGGCAACGGAGTCTCACCATAAAGGTTCCTTTTGTACCTTTTAGGTACTACGGAACCCTAAAATACAATAGATCGCAGTCGAAGTCCAAATCTGGCTCTGATCCATCTTTGGTTTTTAATGAATAGGTGTTTAGTGGCAAGGATTTTTTACTTTGTCCATTTCCAAGACAAATAGACACAGCATCCACGTCACGAGTTACTATTGAACAACAAAATAATCGTCAGTAATAAAATCTTCAGCGTCAAGGTAATTAATTCCAA
Organism: Ypsolopha sequella; assembly: GCA_934047225.1. NCBI lineage: Eukaryota > Metazoa > Arthropoda > Insecta > Lepidoptera > Ypsolophidae > Ypsolopha > Ypsolopha sequella. Next base: position 16,484,916 of record OW203985.1, read on the forward strand.
TAATACCCTCAATGTCTTGTATTTTCTTATCCCTTGGTTAAAGTAGATACAAGTCATTTGTTGTATAGTATAAGTTTTATGTAAAAATAAAAGACATGATCTTGCTAAGTTTCTTGCCCGTTCTTCTTAGCAAGACTAATCGAATGGGTGGAGGTCTACGTGGAGGTAGGCATGTATTTATATATGTAACCTATTAGTATGTAGTATATAGGATGGGATTTGGTCGGCCGCCTGGATTCGTGCTGCGGGCTCGGTTGGTGATCATTGAACCTTGTTCCTGGTCCCTGGCCGGGTCTCCGGTGTGGGTTCGGGCGGTTGATTGGATTTCACCTTGTATAATATATATTTTACCTATAATTTTAATCGTATAAATATTGCTGCATAAGTTAAATAAACCTTTAATGTAGTTCATGTACATTTATTATTTTATTACATATATTCTTTTTATAAGATTAAATTTTGACGTGTGAAACGTGTATTTTATATACCTACTTTGCAAAATAAACTATTTGAATTCGAATTTGAATATAAGCTTTACGCAGCGTCTTAGGGTTTGTGTCCGATTACACTTGGTCATTCACCTTTTATTGCTGGGTAAACTCTTATCGTTGTCAGCAAGCTTTTTGGTTTAATTAATATTTTTTGGCGCTCTTGATCATCCTGCGTGTCCCCAGATATGGCGACTGTGTCGGTGTGGTGTGAATGACCTGAGTTTATCACTTTCATCAACATTCCAGCCCGCCAAATGTTCAGACAATATTAGGTACAGCTAGCTATGGTAATCAACCAATCACAGCCATATTGTTGAAGCGAAGTCTGGCCGAAAATGGGACAAGTTGTAAAAATTAAATTATACCTACTTGAATCAACTATTCTAATTCTTATGAGTTATATTATACCATGGACGAATAAACCAGGTATTGACTGATTGATGCTAGCTGAGCATTTACAATTATTAACTCAATAATTTCAAGTATTGCTGTAAAGGTAGATACTTTTATCATCATTTTTATTTTAGTTTTTTTATATAAATAAAAAAGCAATTTTTTTGTCTTTCTCCCTGAATCGGTCCCTCTCGCACTCATCGCACTGTGCGTTTTTCCGCTTGGAGTGACACTGCCCGTTGAAAACACGATGCCTCTCCTCCAGAGATGTTAAACCACTCAGTGTATGCTCAAGCACTGGAATTCTCGCAGAAAGATTTCAGGGCCAGCACCAGCCTCGCAGCACGATGACGTGCGACTTCGTTTGTCACGCGTCATCGTGCTACGGGTGCAGGTAGCTACTCACTCCATACACGGACAGTGTTGTCCACAAGTCATCCCTCACCACTCTATCGCAAGCTTTTTCCAAATCCACAAACGCACAAAACACCTTCTGGTATTTTCCCAATTTTCAGAATTGCTTCGTAAAGAAAATATCTGATCCAGTGATTATTTTTATTACTAATACCTTTTGGATAAGATTTTAAATTTACACGGTCATTATAAAATTAATTTGGAGTACGGGACTCACCGTGTTTGGTTTTTATATTATCCCGAATTTTCGGCAGAGTTTCATCTGCCATGGTCGCGGGATGATGGGAAAATATAAAAACCAAACACGTGTCCCGTACTCCTAATAATGTTTACTACCTTTTAGTAATAAAAATAATAAATCGTTTCTACTAATTAAAGATACCTAAAAAAAATCCTAAGTAATAACAATAAATGTAAATAAGGTGACATTAATTCATACTGTAGGGTAGGTAATTGACAGTATCACGGATCGATTTTTGCTACTTTTCGACATTTTGCTAATCTCACAAAATAAAATGTTGACCTTCAATATAGTAATCGATTCGGGACTGGGCTTGCATTTGCAGGGAACGCGAAAAAAAATATTGACGAATTTCCCAAAAAGGGTCATTGACCATCGAGCTCCTACCATCGAGCACCAAGTCTTCAGAATCAATTTATACCTTGTATAAACTATCTCAAGTATTTGAAGTCATTTTTGATTTGCCATGAGAAATATTTTTATCTGCACGTACTGCTTATGAGAATCTTTTTGGAATATGCTCTTCGGAAAACTTTATTGGCTATAAACTAACCACCATGGCACTACCAGGCGCACTACAAATGAACTTTTCAAAAAGTTCGCAGAATTCAATCAACGTCAAGCCACGTCAGCCTTTAAACGAACTTTAATTAACTGTTTAGATAACTTTCTATTTTGTTCACAAGACAGATAGGGTACAATCTGTAAAATGGTTTGATAGAATAACGAATTAGGTTTTGCAGTGCAGAGAGAGAAAGTTTTAGCTGTGGCCTTTACAAGGTATTTATTCTAGTTGTACCTACCTATTTAGGATGGCAAAGCAAAAGACAGTGCATTGCTGGGATCGTGAGTGGATTTGTATTGCAGTGATTTGTTTTCCTTTCTAATCTCTACAGACGATACCAAAAGTCACGTTTGACTTTCTAGGTTTGTTCTTTTATTTTAAGGGTCAATTCTCCGGATTTGTAACAAAATATTAAGAAATTAATTATAACGGCTAAGAAAACTTATTGTTAAAAGTTTGTTATATGCATAAACATATTTTTAATGATATTACAATATTTATAAAACAATTGGCGTTTTCATAGTAGTGATACCAGCCGTAAGTTCCTAAAATAATCTAATATCACGCTTATGGAAAATCCAATTATTTTGAAGCTACCATAATATCGTTAACAAGTTTATGTAGCTTGTTGTGTGTGTTTTTAATAATTAGTATCTTGAGTTGTTGTTAAAAAAAAACGTGCATTAATTAATTTTAGTACTAAGATTTCTGTGGAAACGATTTTGGTTTTATATTTTATCTATTTTTAATTGTAATTTTTTATGTTATAAGAAAACTGTATGTTTCCCAATAAATAAATAAATATGTTTATGCATATAGCAAACATTTAAAATTAAGTTGTCTCAGCTGAAAGTCCTATTTTGGCCTTTGTTTAGTTACAAATCCGGAGAATTGACTCTTAATAAGGCTGGAGCTGGTAAAAACTGTATGTTTCCCAATAAATAAATAAATATGTTTATGCATATAGCAAACATTTAAAATTAAGTTGTCTCAGCTGAAAGTCCTATTTTGGCCTTTGTTTAGTTACAAATCCGGAGAATTGACCCTTAATAAGGCTGGAGCTGGTAAATCGGTAAGGTAGGGCAAGTTTATCAAAAAAATGAATGTAACTGTGGCTGCTTACTGGAAAGATTTTATTTAATTTAGTTTCCACACGGAGAAGAAGAAGAATGATACACTGTTGAAACTTTAGCTGTGAAAGCTTGCCAACTAAAGAACGTTGACACATTCCTGCAGCTAAGGAACCTCCCTAGAACTTGGTATCCTTAAATCACAATTCTTTTTTTTTATGTTATATTCCACATAAATATAAATACTTAATTAAATGGTTTTAGGCGCTATATTTTGACGCCTCAGTGGGGTCGTCATCAGGCGAATAGAAAAATATATTGGCCTGAGGAAATTAACATAGAAAATAACATACAAAAAATAAAAAGGCCCTTAAACGGTATTTTATATAAAATATTTTATTAACATATTGTAATTCTTTTTTTGGCGAAGCTGACAATCCTGCACTTACTTTGTACCAAACTCGGCCCCTTTTCACATTCCTGTTTTCGGTGGGATATTACTGATTTTTGTGAAGTCGTTTCAGTTGCTGACCAAATCAACATCCTGTATATATTTTGTTAGAGTATACTATACATTAAAGATATGGAAATCGATTAGAAAAAAAAATCTCTGAAAAAATAAATCTTTTGATATTTTGAGTTTCCAAAGCGATGGATTTCGATATATTGAATTTTTTACTGGAGAGAAAATACTAGGCTGACTAAAAGTTCACTCGGGTATACTCCACAATGTAAGGTACCCACAGCATTGGTCATATTTATTGAACTATTATTATATTATAGCCTACCTACATGGGCGCCGCGCCCCGCTGACAGGGGGTGCCAGATGGTACATTTGCACACCTTGGGAATCCTAAGAATATCACGATACCTAGGGACGTTAGTATTCAGTATTTCTTTATTGCACTCATGTTGTAAATTGTACAATTCAGTACAGGGGGTCTACCGCGTAATTCTCATTTTCATCAACATCAACTTGAGATTGAAATTTGACGTGCGTGCGACGACGCCCGCCTAACATGCCATCTCTTTTGCACGCGTTGAATTTCGCATGCATTTGCTTGAAGTTGATACAAATGAGAATTACGCGGTAGAGCCCCAGGTCTTAAATAACAGATAAGTTGGTAGATACCTATAATTTGTTTTAAGGCGATATGCGAAAAAAATACGGGTATTTCTTTTCTGTGTATTTCATGAAATACACGGAAAATTATAATCAGTTTCTGGTATATGTATCTTGCTTGACTATACAAGGTGAATTTTCGAACATCGTCCAAATTCATACTTGAGCCTTGGTAAGTGATCAGCGTCATGAAAAAAATACCGATTTTTGTAAAATTGATAAAACGAAATTTCGACTCCCCATAGTGATTGACTCAGGACTGGGAGTAAATTACTATGGGGAGTCGAAATTTCATTATACGAATTTCACAAAAATTGTTAACGATTTATGATGCTGATCACTTACCAAGCCTCCAGTATGAATTTGGACGATGATCAAAAAGTCACTTGTATAATCTAGGGATTTGAAATTGGAAAACATGTTTGGATACATTTTCCTCGATAGAAATAATTGTTGAAATGAGGTCTTCAAACACACTTTTTCTCCTCGTTTGACGAATAGGAACCACATACAGAACTCAAACATATTTAATTAGGTGTGTTTCAACAATATCTAGAGATTTGATATTTGAAATTTTGCTAGCTATTTTAGTAATTTTTTTTAATAAAAATTATAAAACTAACATTTTTCGCTTTCGCTCTGAATCCGCCCCTCTCGCACTGCGCGATTTTTCGCTTGGAGTGACAGTGACAAAAATAAAATTCGCAAGTGAACTTACCGATGGAACCTCTGATTCTGAGTTGTGTCGTACTGTATGTGATCCGAGTTTGATAGATAGTAAAGCCAATTCTGAAGGCTTTAATTTTAGTTATAGTGCTGTCAAAACTTAAAATTTTCCAAAGTAATTTAACTTCTGTTCCTTAAACTTAAGGACTATTTTGCGATGAAGAAAATTTAGTTTTGACAGCACTAAAACTAAAATTAAAGCCTTCAGAATTGGCTTTAGTAGTTGTTTATTAAAATTGTTTATTCTGTGGCATGGCACAAACCTACGCGTTTCAGTTTTCTGAATTTTTTCTTTGTATACGCTCAGTGTCCTACATCTACGTCAAATTTCAAGTTTCTAAGTCATGAAAATAATTATTTTTGCTCTTTAATATCTCAAGCCAGGGACTATTTCGTTCGTCTACTCAAGCAGTTTAAAGCTTAATTTATAAAATTTGCGTTTTTCGGTAATTGAGGCTAAATTGCAACTTTGTAAGTCCAATAGATTTTGAGTCATGGGGGGTCGAAACTCGAAAGAAGCTCGTGGAAATGGTTCGTGTAATATAATTTTTACACACGGTTGGTGCACCGGCCTTTTCTTTTCTCAACTCGGCTATGTATCTATGGTACATGCTAGTGCTAGGGAGTAGGGGTGCAGGCCAAAAATAGTCGTGTTGACTATTAATACCCTTTCTCATTTCCTGTGTCGTAGAATTAAGTTCCGACATTCACAAATGGGCTGGAAATAACTTGAAAGGGTGGTAAAAGCTTTTTTGGGGGAATAAATACGCGATGTTTACATTAGTTTTACAGTTTGTGGGGTAAATCCGTCTTCATAGAGGCGTAAAATAAATTTAAAGGCCAAAATTATACTTAATTTGTGTCTAGTTATGCAAAGATGGTTTAGAAATCCTATATTAAAACCTTCACTTTGATTACGTTAAATTGGTCATTTCAAAATCTAATTGGTGCGTGACTAAAAATGAAGGGGAATCCATTGCAGTAGGCGACACTTTTCGGCGAATAGTATCCAATTTCTTGTGTAGCGCTCCCTGCCTTCTTGTTATCCACAGCACGAAGGACCTCTATGGTACAATAAAGCGAGGGACGCTTGCCTGTTCCGGCGAGAGCATGCCCACAGATTTGAATTCCCAAAAATTATGGGACGAGCCGATCTGCAGCACGGTTCAAAAAAACCTTTTGGTGTACTCCACTAACGCTGCGGACCGAGCTCGCCTTCTTGCGGCTGGCGACTGGGAGTCAGGTTACTGACTGCACGCTTTACCATCTGTCGTCATTGATGGCACTCAGCTGGAAAAAACAACATTTTCTTTAGCTGTGAGTCTGGATCGACGCCAGGATGAATGAACTAGCTTGGGCACAACGGCCTATAATATCCTGCAAAAGGAGCACTGGACGGCTGTCGCAGCACGCCAGTTTGACTGATATAAACCAGCTACTTTAGAGCCGAAAAGCATTGTGCGCAGCGATGGTAGGAGGCCCGATGGAATGACACTCATTCCGTGGAAAAACGGAAGGTCGATGGTGTGGGACGCCACTTGTGTCGACACATTGGCGGCGTCCTATATCCAAGAGACTGCTGCTAAAGCTGGTGTTGCGGCAACCACAGCTTGACTGACAGGATCTCAAAGTTGAGAGTCCCGCGTCGTATCTATCTCCTGAACTACCAGTTGCTTCTTGAAACTTATTGGGTGCATGCTTGACTGACAGGATCTCAAAGTTGAGAGCCCTGCGTCGTATCTGTCTACTGAACTACCAGTTGCTTTTTGAAACTTATTGGGTGCATGCTTGACTGACAGGATCTCAAAGTTGAGAGCCCTGCGTCGTATCTGTCTACTGAACTACCAGTTGCTTTTTGAAACTTATTGGGTGCATGCTTGACTGACAGGATCTCAAAGTTGAGAGCCCTGCGTCGTATCTGTCTACTGAACTACCAGTTGCTTCTTGAAACTTATTGGGTGCATGCTTGACTGACAGGATCTCAAAGTTGAGAGCCCTGCGTCGTATCTGTCTACTGAACTACCAGTTGCTTTTTGAAACTTATTGGGTGCATGCTTGACTGACAGGATCTCAAAGTTGAGAGCCCTGCGTCGTATCTGTCTACTGAACTACCAGTTGCTTTTTGAAACTTATTGGGTGCATGCTTGACTGACAGGATCTCAAAGTTGAGAGCCCTGCGTCGTATCTGTCTACTGAACTACCAGTTGCTTCTTGAAACTTATTGGGTGCATGCTTGACTGACAGGATCTCAAAGTTGAGAGCCCTGCGAGGTATCTGTCTACTGAACTACCAGTTGCTTTTTGAAACTTATTGGGTGCATGCTTGACTGACAGGATCTCAAAGTTGAGAGCCCTGCGTCGTATCTGTCTACTGAACTACCAGTTGCTTTTTGAAACTTATTGGGTGCATGCTTGACTGACAGGATCTCAAAGTTGAGAGCCCTGCGTCGTATCTGTCTACTGAACTACCAGTTGCTTCTTGAAACTTATTGGGTGCATGCTTGACTGACAGGATCTCAAAGTTGAGAGCCCTGCGTCGTATCTGTCTACTGAACTACCAGTTGCTTCTTGAAACTTATTGGGTGCATGCTTGACTGACAGGATCTCAAAGTTGAGAGCCCTGCGAGGTATCTGTCTACTGAACTACCAGTTGCTTTTTGAAACTTATTGGGTGCATGCTTGACTGACAGGATCTCAAAGTTGAGAGCCCTGCGTCGTATCTGTCTACTGAACTACCAGTTGCTTTTTGAAACTTATTGGGTGCATGCTTGACTGACAGGATCTCAAAGTTGAGAGTCCCGCGTCGTATCTATCTCCTGAACTACCAGTTGCTTCTTGAAACTTATTGGGTGCATGCTTGACTGACAGGATCTCAAGATCGAGAGCCCTGCGTCGTACGTATCGTCGACTGAACTACCAGTTGTCTTTCGAAACTTATTGGGTGCATGCTTGACTGACAGGATCTCAAGATTGAGAGCCCTGCGACGTGTTTACCGATCTAGCGCTGTTTTTTCAAGCAATGATTTTAAAGAAAAAACAAACGCACTAGAATACTTAGTAAATTTAACATTTTACAGTAAGTATTACTCATGAATAAGTATGTACTCGTATTGCAATAAAGTAAAAATTCATTCAGTATAAAGTAACAGAAACAGAAGAAAGTGAAATGAAATAAACTGTACTGGCACCCGCTACCTGACTTCATTGTGTTATAAGTAATATAACTCAATACCTGACTTACGGGAAATTTTAATGTATGGCACATCGACATCGGATGAAAATCTCTAAGTATCATCGCTCGAAAGTAAAATATCTTAGTGGGTAAACACACAGGCTACCGTTACGGTATACCTACTGACAGTCGAACCGTACATATAAAATACAGAGTCATTGTAAAGTGACCTGCTTGAAATAAACAGTCTCAAAAGGAAAATTTAGGAATGTCACGCTGAACAACGTATGACTATTCCTAATATGAGTAACCAACACTTCCCCTATCATGTTGTGAACCTACGCAGGCATAATTGGATCTTTTTGTGTCTTGCGATGCATGTCTAACCGATGAGTCACAGGCCCAATCCAAGGTTTTGTGTCTGAGCGTGACCATAAGTGGAGTTGTCGCTTGTCTTATGGGCACCCAAAATATAATGGAAAACAATGAGTAATTTACTAAGAAAAAGCCCCTTTTTTTGAAAAGTCCTTAAAAGTTTTTATTTTTTGATTAACACTATGACTGCCATACTTGGTCTAAGCTGCCAAAGGAAAAGAAAAATATGAAATAAAAAAAAATATCACATGTTGTGCTCTGCCTGTGCAAAAATTTGGTCAGTTTGAACTGGTAGGTAGGTAGCAAGATTTGCAACCATTGTTGACTGGTTAGGTAACTTCCACTCGATTAGCGGCAAAATACGACGTAGACTCACGTCACAAGGCCAGGCAAGGTGAACCTCAGTCTCATCTCTGAGAACCGTGCGTCAATGAAACCTTAGAGACACTGAATCCATGTACTGACTGGCGAACCAAAATATCGTTATGAATAATACGCTCCATAGGAATATGGCGCTGAAATCTTCACCAAAACGACAAATGCAGATGAAATGAGTCACCAATTAAATTACGTAGCCATTCCCGCCAACTCGGGGTTCTTTACGTATATTTTTCGGTTCCTCGGCAATGGACATGATGTAGAATGAGCGAGAAACAAAGTGTGGGCCGCGCGTCGACCCCGCATAAGCGCGACATTCGAACGTGAGGCTATTTAAAACAGTGCGCAGGCTCGAACCGCCGAGTCCGTGGATTGTAATGATCAGTGCTGCCTTGTCTACCGTCGAGTGCGTTGGTACATCGTGAACTGTGTTTACACAATCGCATAACCACAGTGTTTGTTTAGTTTCACGACTTCTTACAAAATACACACGTGAAAATGGCTGACAGTGGTCTTAAGAGGAATATCCCCATCAAGCTCGGAGACTTTTCTGTCATCGACACTGAATTCTCCAGCATCAGGGAGAGGTTTGATACCGAAATGAGGAAGATGGAAGAAGAAATGAGCAAATTCAGATCGGAACTAATGAACAGAGAAAGCAACAACTTCTTCAAGAGCACAACCAGGTAAATATATATTTCGTTTTAGTTTAATCAGTTACAAATTTAAAATACTTAAATATTTAATCTTACTGGAATATCAATGCAGCAATAAACGACTGAGCCTTAAGAACGGACAAGTATTTTATAAGCAAGTAGCTTTGCTTATACAATAAAGTGAAACCCTAAAATAAACAGTTTCAAGAATAAGCCGGTATCAGATCGTATTATTATTCGAGTGGCGGTGGTAGTCACCGGGCCCTGCTTTCCTTAAAGGGAATCTTGAATTAATGAGGGTTTCGCAAGCGTGGCCCGCGTCGGTCGGTCGGGTGACCTCGCAGTGACTTGACGAAAGTATTCAAAAGCCATTATTCGGGATTATTCCGCGGAACGGCATCAGCTGCAGACATCTCGCAGTCGACTCCATTTAAAGCGTGCAGCGATACGTAAGCCCGACGCAAGATGATGTCATAAATAGAAATAGCGCCAACCAGCCGGTTCCCAACACGAACATTTTGTTGCTAAAACACAGGGAACGCACGGAGCTGTAATGTAATCAGCACACTTCGGTTATAGCTTCAATTCATTAGTACCGCATAATCCATTACATACATAAATAAACACTTTTAATGCCTTCCAATATTTACACGCTTTATTTTTGAGAAGTACTAAAAACACTCAAGCACATAAATGTGTCCTCAGACAGACCTTGTCAAGGGGACGGATGTAATTCGCGTTTAAAATTCGAATGCGTCAAAGAAAATAATTTTACGATTGTTTTATCAGCGCATTGGGTGGCCCGCCGGAAAGTGCCTAAGGCGCTGAAATAATATTCCTCCACATGCTTACATTCACGTGACCTACTTGGAGCCGGTTAGTTGTTTCAGGATCTACCAATGGTGACGCAATAGGGACCGTCATTCAACAGTTTCTAAACTGCGTAGGCTTAAGGTAGCCACAACAACGTTCAAACCAAACAAGCTTTAGAGTAGGTGCTTCGAACTTTGAGGACATAAGACATTAAAAAACAAATATTTGTTGTGAATGCCGTCATAAATATTTTTAGGTTTAAGTTTGAGTGGGCCAAGGACTGGTCCGCCCATGATACCATTGTGGTATCCACGTGGGCCGACTAGCGATCAAGATTTTTTGATGCAATGAACAATGAATTATTACATTTATATTAGCCAGTTGCTCTGGACAATGACGAAATTGAAATACGACTTTTATTATTTGACTTTCTGGCTAGGCAACATACGAGCACGCTTAGTTTGTAAATGATGACGTCAATCACGCTTTATGTGAAACCAACGAAACGTTAACTCATCGAGAGTTACCGCCACCGCTTTTAATATTTCAGGCACATCCAACACTTACATAAACCGCAACACAACATGATTATTGTTTTATTGAAAAACACTTGTAGCAGGATACAAAAAATTTAACACGCCGAGTGCCACAAAAAGAAATTAATGTCTAAAAATATTACCTTTGTCCAGAAAAAGGACATCAATTTCCTTTGATTACGAATTATTGGCACCCAATGTGTTAAATTATGGTATATATATTATTCATAAATATGTAACAATAAGTTTTTTTTTATGTAATATAACTTATCGTAATGATACCTTACATATCTACAAATAAAAACATATATGTACATACATTTACTCTACAGATACCTATATATTATGTGAATATTGTACTATGGGGTCGATTCTTCAGTTTTGTAACGAAATATTAAAAAAATATCCTAACACCCATAAACAAATTACAAGTAAAAACAATGTATACCATACCTATTTCGTCGGCACATCGTAGAATTGGGCATATCATGATCTGCCTGACTATCATATTTATAAAAATTAGAAGGCTCCCCAAATGTGTTTACATGTAAACCTAACACACTTCGCTTCGCTCCGCTCGTCATCGTAACTATTTTTTGACTTTTGGTCATAAATGCTTTTGGTGAAAGATTTTCGATTTTATGCTTTAGGATCTGCCCACTACAATAATACATACAATAAAGAAATGTGCTATATGGAAAAACTATTTTTTTTATAAATTATATCGTAGCACCAAAATAATTGGATTTTCCATAGTCGATATATAATAGCTCCCATCTAAAAACAATTATTTAGCTATATGGAAAAACAGATATATAAAAAAAATAAAGTAGTTTTAAAATAAAAGGATTTTCCATGGGCGCGTACCTACCCAGCTTTTAAAAGCAGGGAGGGTGATCGAGGTAATATTTTTTTCATTATATGGAAATATGTTATTTTTTTAATACACTTTTTTTCAAAGAGGATTTTTTTTCGGAACATGCTAAGGTTTTTGGGGGGTCATGACCCCTCTGATCCCCACTTGGGCATGTGCACGCGCCTGTATGGAAAATCCTTTTTAAAATTACATTGATTTATAAAAAAATATCTGTTTTTCCATATAGCAAAATATTTTTTTTTAGATGGTAGCAATTTTCGAGCGTTATTGTTCTTATGATTTCGATACAAATCTGAAAAAACCCAAAACCCATGTAAATATAACGAAACATGCAATGTAAAGCCCAGATAGATGAGGTTCAATTTTGAGCTTTATATACTAACAACTAATATTGCTTTTTGCATGTCTTACAATTTTGAATCCGTTTCTTCCGGAGGAGTAACCAAGTCGTCTGAGAGGTAAATAAATATAAAACATACTGTATGTAATAAATTATTTATCTATCTATCTACTGTGTTTTTGTATGTACTCACACTTTCTTTGAAATATGCATTCATTGTGCTAATAATGCGTGTGAAAAACCTTTGATTTAGAAAAGTATATTACAGTACTCCCAGGCATATAATGCGTATACAAATCCTCGTCACTGTTCGGCAAAGTTCGTATTTCCTTACACTTTCTATACAATCAGTAGGTCACGTGATACGTTCGGTCGCTCGGCTATAGATTTCTATGCGCATTAGTATATATCTTTGGGAGTACTGGACGTTGCTATGCTACTCAAAATAAAACAAATAATTAGTTTATTTTAAATAAACATTTATAAAAATGAATAAAGCTTGCCAATGTCCATTTTTAGGGCTCCGAATCACAAAATGAAAAATCGGAACCCTTATCGGATTACCTTTTTCGTCTTTTTGTCCGTCTGTGACGCTTTTTCTCGGGGCCCCTGAGAGATGTCAAGTTGAAACTAAGACCTCTTACGAGGTTACGGCCCCATGTGGTGTTGTTAAAAAATCAGGTTCGAAGCGAAGTTTCATACAAATTGGCTTACCATTAAACATATAGGCCACTTCCGGTTGACTTAAAAACTTGAAATTTCGTTCACATATATTTGTAAATAATATATGTTTCAAATAACCGGCCACGTGCGAGTCGGATTCGCGCGTAAAGGGTTCCGTACCACCACACAATACGGTTACGGAACCCTAAAAACATTATTATGGTAAATAATTTCCATACAGACCAACTTAACTTGAGACTTACTATCTATTCAACTTTATGTATTGTAGGTATCTACATGGATTAATTAAATTGGTGAACAATAACTTCCTAAATAATTTAATATTGATAATTTTCAGATTTTTTCGTATAGAAACTATATTATGAATCAGCCTTTTCAGTATTTTGGTTAGTCCTTTCAAATAAGTTAAAACGTGTTAAACTGAAACGACCGAATTATATACAGAAAAATTCCTAACTAGTTTAGTTTTGGAGATGGATCCCGAAAACAAAAATGGTCTAAAACCCTAAACCACGGAACGGATTTGGATGCGCTTTTTTTATTATCATCGTATTGACCCTGTTCAACATAGAAGCTATAAGGGGTGTTAATAAAATAACAACCAAGCCACAAACAGGGCAGAGTTGTTTTATTATTGTTTTAACGTTAATGAGAATAAGGAAGGTTAATCCGCTTTGATCTTTGAGGTCAGTTAGACGTCAAATTCAATAAAGTTCCTAGCCTTTTTATCATACAATATAAAAAATTGTTAAATTTTGTGAGGATTAAGTATGTAAATGCCAATTTAATCATATACCAATCTAGTTTAAGTTTGGAGGTAAACATTGGTCGCCTGTTCCGGAAATTAGCAACTTTGCCTTTATACCAAGTTAAACACAAAATAAAAATGAAAATTTTTAGGCGCCTTAAGCCTTCAGGCGATTTTGGTTACTATGCTGTGTTAAAGTGCACCCGAATCGAATTGAAAATATATTGAATTCCTGCGTGTTTTGGTCATGCCCCCCCCCCGCTGTATCCACCGATGAAAACTATAGCTATGCTTCTTACACCAATAGCATTTAAATGCACGATCCAAGTAAGGAACCTTATGCAAAAATCTAATTTGCACTGTCCCGGTTTCTTTTTACTTTACACGAGGCAAATCAAATCATATTTTTTCTTACAATAAATCATTTGTCTATCTAGACTTGCTGAAAAAAAACATTTCACATAAACACAGTATTCAGTGGCTCCCAGACCAAACCATGGTCAGTCTGTACCATGGGTGCCGGTAAACAGATTACAATATAGATGAGATGATATACAATGGTCGAACAGGTGACTAACAAAGTGAATTATATTCAAGAAATTTGAAAATTTGAAATTCATTAACTAATAAATAAAATTATTCTAATCACTTCTATTCATCTACAAAGCTCATAAAAATTAAATTATGTGGCGTCCTTTAAATTACATTTTACCTGTGCTAAACATATTGCTTTAACTTAAAATTGATGATCTCATCTCCTGTTGTTGACATTAACCTTGTCGCTGCATCATGCATGACATCAGAACATTATAATAAATAACAAGTATATCTCTTCTCTAAATAGTAAATACTTATAAAACAAAATCGCAATCCACATTTGTCTGCTGTGTATAAACTTTTAAATTTGGAAAAGGATTACAATACGGTTTTTATCACCCTTGGATACAGTTTATTCGTCCAAGTCATCACCATTTAGTATTAGAGCATTTCTCGAGGAAGGTTTTTAATTATAATAATTATAACACATTCACATTTAGTGTAAGAATAGAAACTGTTTCGTAATCAAGCTGTCAAAAACTTTTTTTCTCTGACCATACCATGAGATATACATTATAGTAGTTTATGCTACAAGGGCGCAAAGGAATAAATTACGAGGACGATTTAAAACACGAGCGTAGCGAGTGTTTTAAACGTAACCGAGTAATTTATTGCTTTTACGCCCGTGTATCATACTACGTTTTTCAATGCATTGTGTGAGGAAATAAAACAAATATAATTTTGTGAACTTTAAATTGTAATTGGCTCAAAAGGACTGTATCCAGAGCCGTTAAACAGTGGAAAAAAAAGTATGACATTTATGGTACACAGGAAAGGCTGCAGGTTAGCCAACCATTGCAAACAAATTAAAAAAATAATAATAATAAAGCCCTATGACAAAATAATCGACTTTCTGTTCGGTTTTGATGCATAAAAAGTGGGCCTTTACGAGCACATGCATTGAAAAAATTTTTTTTTTTATTATTTTTTGTGTTTTCATATATAATATTATATAATTATGTAAATCAATTTAGGTACTACAAAATTTGCGCTCGCAACTGACCGTTGCTTGTAAAGAAAGTCTAAACAAAATGAATTCGACTCCGTACGAAGTCGGGCGGATCGCTGGTATGGTAAAATCAATCGGCATTGGTATCGATGCGGTGTAAAACGACTTACATAACTTATTCAACAGGACTAACCTTATTTTAAGCGTCCTGCCTTTCGATACAGAAAGAAAAAGACAACGCTTAAATTAAGTTTAGTCCTGTCAACAAAGCTAAAACGTGTTATACTGAATCGACACTAATACCTACTTCGTCATAATATGAAGTTGTGTTATTTACATATAGGTTGTTACTTTTGATAACCGAACTACACAATTTTTTAGAAATTAGAAATCTTTTGCTAACGGATATTGAATATAGCATATTTCTATGAAGCATAATTCTTCCAAACTTCCTTCCTTCCAATTGAAAAATATCACCGTCACCTGCTCGAATATCCGCTCAGTCTGCTGTAACTATGTAAATAAATGAAGTAAATACATTTTAATTATTTTATTACTTAAGGTGAATACAAACTCCAACTGCAAATTGGACCTGTCTTTGAAGGCCTACTCCACCCACACGAGTGGTCAAAAAACTTTGAAAATAGGTAATATATGATTATATGATAGGCACGATGAGATCAAAAATAAATTTTAAGTTTAACATTTTATTTTTTGTTGTTATTTTTGACAAAAAAAAATCGAAGTTTCATATGAATTTCGAAAAATTCTCTTGCTCCTTTCGAATGCCTGAAGTGATTTTGATAATTCTTTCACCAAATTATAGACAATTTTGAGTTCTACAAAATTATTGTACAATGTTTTTCCCTCCATCGCGTCCTAGTATAAAGTATTATTTTCTTCTGTTTTGCACTATCCGGAAACGCAGCGATCGTCCGGTCGCGTTATTAGTTTTTGTCGATATTTGTACCGACACAGATCGACTCTGGGTCCTTGGCAGATGCATGCCCCTTAAGGCGATTACCGTCGCCAAATTAGCAGCTCGATGTTTGTCGGTACGAATATCGACGGAAACAACATTGAAATAACGTTTATATTAGCGCGCAATGCGTAGTGGCTGTTACGACGCTCGCTGCGTCCTTGAGAAGGCGAAATAGGAGAAAATAATACTTTTCACATGGACGTGATTGTTCGATTGAATGATCCTATGTTATATTTATAGGTATCAAGTTTATCTACTGCTCAAAGCATAAGTGAATTAAATCGACCCAGTCGCTTTGGAGCAGTAGGGAATTGAAGCCAAAAAAACATCATTCGGTAGAAATTTCTTTTCATATAGAAATTTTGGTGGTATGAAAAAGAAAAATGTTGCATATGTTGTCTTAAAGTTGATAATTCATAACACATTTTTTTAATATTTTTGGTTTGGCCATAAACGAGGAGTAGGCTTTAGAAAGTACCCATTTGGCGATACTAAGGCCCTTAAACAAACGGTTCCAATCATCTAATACGAATTTAGCATTGCCCATACTATTAAAAATACATGTAAAATATTAAAAGATAATATAAAGATATATACTTATAAAAATATACTATCAGTTAGCGATATTAACGTCAACAAATTAAGTTACTTACAGAAGTTCGGCAGTGGCAAATTCCATTTCAAAGTATGAGAAGGGCAGTGTAAATTGCAGGAAACAATACCAATTTTGTGTAAATAAGCCTTTCCAACATTTCGTTTTGCTTAATTATTTTAAATTCAATTACTTATGTGGTGTATTTCTACATAGCCTGTCCTAGCCTAGGTCACCCCATTGTAGCCATATAATTGCTACGGATCCGTGTAATCAAGTAATCTATTTAAATTGAACTTAATTTGTATGGTATTCACGTCAATTGATCAAAAAGCAGCATAAGCGAAAAGGCTTACAGAATCCAAGTCTGCAGAGAAATACGTGCATGTTTTTCTTTTGCATGATAATGGCTTACAAGCTATTTCCACATTAATTTAGACTCGATAGGATCTTTTTAATATGTGCATTATATTATAAAAAATTCTGTTGCATGCAAAGCGCATTGTTTCACGAATGTAATAAAAAATGAACGGCTCTCAGAATTCTTTCATACAATGGAGAAGTAGCTTCCTTGTCGATTCATTGTTTGATGCTGAAATTGGGATTTCAGACCGTTCCAAATGTATTACTCAAAACAAATGTTGCAACATCTGTTATTTAATTGTTCTGGTGCGAACGTCAATTCCGTAAACCACTGAATGAGACACACATGGTCAAATAAAAATAGTTTCGTGGAAAGGAAAAATAAAACTGTTTACTCTAACATTTTCACCCAGATCAGATAAACAAAGTATTTTAGAATCCATTTCATTAAGGGGCTCTACAATGCTAAACTTCAGTTTTGCATTGGACTCAGTTCCTTCAAATTTGAAAAAAATATGGCGTGTTGTTTGACTCAAGAAAATTATTAATTACACTTCATAAATAAACATACTTTAAATCTTCTTATAATAATTATATTACTTTTATACAATTTTTAAACCTTCTTATAAAAAAGCACGAATTTCACGAAAAAAGCGCTTCAGCTCCCATATTTCAAAACCGATTGAAATGAAACCAACACACGCAGACACATACTAAAAAAAACCGTCTTTATTACTAAAGAATTATAGTGTAGCCGCGATTTCAAAATAGCTGTAGTTTTGCGTGCGCGGCATTTGATTAGCACAAAAAAACAAAAGCGTTAGAGCAGGACTGAACTTTAGCATAGTGGAGCCCTTTAATGCAATAATGTAAGCAGCCAATATTATACGCAAGTCTTAAAGCATCTTTACATTTAAAGTCTAATTGATAAAAAAGTCTTTGGGTAGTTCAATTTCACAAAAGTGTATCAAATCGTTTTCTTTATCTCAATAGTTTTTTAATACAATAGCCAGAATGGCAAAGTCAAGGTTATCTATCATTATCAATTGAACAGAAACAACGATGACTCATTAATCCATTAATATGCATGCCGTACTTGACGCATTAATTTACATTCTTCATTAGTTAGTTTATATTCATTACTACTCTTGGGTTATATAGTTGCATTTCCACTATAGTTTAAGAGTAATTTTTCTTATAATGGTTTTACTGTCTTATCAATCCCAAGATAATATCTTCTTGGTGGAACGTGACGGCGTAATGATCGCTAATGAGCTCGTCTCCTACATGAAGATTTTTATGAAAATCAATTGCGTTTAAAAAGCTAAAGACAGTAGTGAAATAATTTTTTCGATATCTTAATAAATGACGAAGTTATCGGCAATCAGAGTGAGCTTAACGGCATGTATCGTGACGTCATCCGACATGATTTCATTTCGGTAACACTAAGAATTTTTCAAAAATTCGAAAGGGTTTGTGCTTTTTAATCAGTTACCATAAAAGATATACTGATATTTCACTACAGGAGACGAACTCATTGTGTGTAAAAACATTAGACCACATAGACGTACCCAGGACTTGATTTCGGGGGGGGGGGCAGGGTTTCAAGAAAAAATCAATATCCAGAAATTACATTTTTATTATTTTTAAGTTTTTAACTACATGCAAGTTTGAAATTTCGACTGAATGTTCTCGTCTTCATTTCGGGAGGTGGGGGGTTGAACCCCTAGAGCCCCCTGGGTACGCCTATGTTAGACCACCATCACTAGAATCTTTTTCGGCTGCACTTGGTCACCGGCTATTATTCCAATTTCAAACGTGTCTTCAAATGTATTATTTTTTATTTCCAGCTCAACCACATCCTCACAGCACAGCGACGGCCGCCAGCTGGCCGAACCCTCCCACTGGGACAGTTTAAACTCACCCCTCATTCAGGATGAGGGCGACGGCAAATCCCTGAAACTTCGCTTCGACGTCAGCCAGTACACACCAGAGGAGATCGTCGTCAAAACAGTTGACAACAAATTATTGGTGAGTACGACGTCTTTGTCGTTTCCCTGCTTTATGTATTGTGACCACATGACAGCATCGGTCCTCTCTCTTCCTCTTTGGAGTGGATCACTTGTCTTTGAATACCTAAAATTGGACTTCATCCTACCACATTTTTTAATTAAGATTAAACAAAAGAGGTGTCTCTCACGGTTTTAACTACCAAATTAAAATAACTTCAATCTCGGAGATAGTCTTGAGCAGGTATTGTTTTGGTATCATCTGAGCCAGTTCAATAAATTCCTGGGAATTCACCGGTTTTCCACAAGCTGTAATATATTGCGCAAGCAGTCTAAATACCGAGACGCCATTAATTCTTTGCGGATAATTCGCATTCCAACGTCAGTACATAAACTCTTCGAAATATTCTTACACTTTCGATGACATTGAGATGTAAAAGTGTTGAATGACTATAAATAGCTCACTATTTCATGTTGCATTCTGATTGCAGTAATGTTGGCAATTATTCAAATTCATCACGTAGGCGTCTGTCTGGTCTATTAGAATTAGACCCCATTACTTCCATAGGACCAACCATTTGATCTGTCATTTCGTCACACTTTTGGACGGCTCCATATTTTTGTCACGGGCTAATGAAGATAAATTATGCGTCAGATAATGAAGCACGTTTATTTATGTTAGGACAAAAAATGTTGGCCCAAACATCTCGAGACAGGCAAAGTGCCAGCGCACTTATGTATAGCCAGGTTTTATGCGCAAGCGCATTTTGAGCGTAATCGGGGTTGACGGCTTTACAAATGGGTGCAGGAGTCCGAATTCGTCCCTTTGATCTTCAAGCTTTATTTTAGGCCTTTGTTTTTGCTTTTTTCAGGTTCACGCCAAGCACGAAGAGAAATCTGACACCAAGTCCGTATACAGAGAGTACAACCGCGAGTTCCTTCTGCCTAAAGGCACGAACCCAGAGGCCATCAAGTCTTCTCTCTCCAGAGACGGCGTCTTGACCGTGGAAGCACCTCTGCCCCAGCTCGCCATCACAGACCGTCAGATCCCCATCCAGAAGCACTGAGTGGGTGAACCTTCGACGGCAGCTATTCCATACTGTTAATAATTTATTTTAATTTACGTTAAGGTCTATCGGCGATATTCTCAGATATTTATTTTGAATCTTAAATGTAGAGAATCTCAAAATTTATTAACGTTTTATGAACGAATAAGCAGAGTTATTTTTTTCTTTTTATGTTAGGTAACTGAATATCAGCACTGTGGAGCACAACAGTGTCTGCTGGGGACCTAAAACGGCA
Source organism: Ypsolopha sequella (assembly GCA_934047225.1). Taxonomy (NCBI): domain Eukaryota; kingdom Metazoa; phylum Arthropoda; class Insecta; order Lepidoptera; family Ypsolophidae; genus Ypsolopha; species Ypsolopha sequella. The sequence goes on from OW203985.1 coordinate 16,505,311, forward strand.
AACTTGGGTGAATCATGGAAGATTTGAAAGTAGGATAGAATCTTTTTTTTCATGCGTGCAAAAGAAACGGCATTACTGCACTGCATAATATGATTCATCCAAAGTGGCCTTTTTAGAGGACCTGGGGCTCTACCGCGTAATTCTCATTTGTATCAACTTCAAGCAAATGCATGTGAAATTCAACGCGTGCAAAAGAGATGGCATGTTAGGCGGGCGTCGTCGCACGCACGACAAATTTCAATCTCAAGTTGATGTTGATGAAAATCAGAATTACGCGGTAGACCCGCTGATGATAATGAATGTTGCTATATTGAACTTGTTTGTGAGCTTTCACTGTGTTTAGGGATTGTGCATTTTTCATTATCGGTTTGAATCTCTAGATATGTGGGGGGAACGTAAGATAATTGTTAACATTCGTGGTTGGTCTTGTCAAGTATGCAAATTAGTAAATAAGTAACAAATAATAAACTCAAATATAGTACCAAATTCGGCCTATAAATCTGTTCAGAGCTTATGAACGAAACTGTGTTTTATCAAATAAGATTTTTAAACCGACTACAATTGAAACAAAGAAGTGTCTTACTTTTTTACGAATGATAAAGTTCATTATAGCTTAACATCACCTATTGTAAGCGGCCATTAGCATTTTATATTACACATTAACAGCTTTTAACTGAACACTGATATACATTTAGTACAAAAAAACAAACAAACAGTTGTTATAAATGTTTAGATGTCAAATAAATTGTAAAACGGCGTACATGTTTTATTTTCGCTTTAGATTCCTTTAATTGTAAGTAACAGGTCTTTACATATGAAATTCCGAAATTTTCTTATAGATTCATGAGTTCATCATTCTTGTAATTCAATAGCTATTTCAATTATTTGTTTTTTGTTTGAAAGTGGATTTTAAGGTTTTACATCTACGTATTAAATTTCGTTATTTTCAGTTTGATTATAAAAATTAAATCTTTAAAAACAGTTCGTCCTAAATGCACTTCCATGATGAGATTCGTAATAACTTTTTACAGCTAATACTTTTCAAAAATTAAATTAATGTTGCTGTTAGCTTAATGTTGTCTCATTCATACACAAAAAAAAATTACATAATTTTGATTTGTCATTCCTAAAAAAAAACGAAAATGTTAGTACTGAAAATTGAGTTTCCTTCAAATTCTCTATAAAGAAGGGCAATTCCATATGTAAAGCCTGATATAACCTACCGAGGGCCAGATAACCAATGGCAACGTGAATGAATGGGCTATTGTTTCCACGGTTGAAGTGATAAACAAGGGAAACTACTGTACTACTTACAAATGGAAAACAATCCACAATACCGTGAAAACTGTTGCGTCATATCAAAACATGAGTTAGAAAACCGTGGTCAAAGAAAACATAGTCTGCTCTTCAAAATCTGTCACGATTTACGAGTAAGTTATAAATGACGAATGAATGAATTTATTGTAAAACAAAATATGTACTAAAATCGCGAGTAGTTTTGTCCGTACAAGGAAAAAATGAATAAATTAAAATGTATACATTTTTGCATGTTTTTATGCTTGCGAGTCATATGGATTGGTCTAGATAGACTTTTAAAGAACATTCCAAATAATTTCTGGATATGGGTCAAGTTACGGTAGTTTATTCACTTTAAGGCCTTGCCTTTGGTATTTCAACGGTTTTTACCTAAAATATGCTGATATTGGGCACATGTTTTTAAGAACGTGTGTCAGGACAGTTACCTACCTAATTAGAGTAATTAGTAATTTGATAGATTCTATTTTTGAAAATGACGCCTTTTTAAGTTATGAGAACGTTATCGGTATTACTACAAAACCGTGTTTAACTTTAGACAGTGTTTAAATCTGTTGCTGTCACTCTTTTAAAATATGAAAGAAAAAGCGACAACAGATTTAAACACTGTCTAAAGTTAAACATCGTTTTGTAGTAACACAGTATATGTCTAAAATTACTCCTATAACACGAAACCATGGTTTATTTTCCGTTATCACGGCAAAAAATACCTACATCAAATACTTTTTCAGAATATCCAGAAAAACCTTGAAATTTCACTGATTATACGTGCCCTCAGCGCACGAAGCGAACATTCTAATGTAGACTTTCTGTTCAAAATCACTTAATAGGATTGTTGTGTATCATGGATCAGGCCTTAACCAGTTGGGAAGAGCATACATGCATGCCTATATGGCACAACGCAATAGGTATTTTATAACACCATGACGAAACGTGACTAACAATTTTGCTTGTATAAAAATTTCGCAATCCGGGGTTATGCTATCTACCCACAGATACAAATAATGAATACACATATGGTTACATATTCAGAATGAAAACCCTTTTTTAATATCACGTGTATTCACGAGTAGGTGTTAATACAATGTTAAAATATTAGTGGGTGTATTGTACGTATGTATTAGTCATCATAAAAAGTCGACTAATGCCCCGCGTTCCGAAATAGAATTATTTCGCTAAAATCGATTACGAATGAATGAGGTGAATGGCTAATAATCCATGAGTGAAGCAAATGCGTTCATTCATTCGTATGACTTTCATGGCTCATGCGACGGAGGTGAGGCGATGTGAGCGTTGAACGGAATGGAATGTCAAAAATTGTTTTCGCTCCATTATTTCAGCAGTTCAGATCAGACAAACCATAGTATATGTTTTATTCGGCCATGAGAGAAACAAATAAAAAGTCGAGTGGAACTTTTCGTCGAAAAGGAAGAATTTATATGTATATATATTTTTTCGTCGCTATCTGAGTCTACGTTAAAGAACAGTGCTACAAACTCTTCTTGTTCCATCACGAATCACGGCACTTTGACGAAATAAAATCAAATAATCGTATTGTATTCTGTGATAAGAGGTTATGGTTAAGATGTATCTTTTTTAATGCGGTCCGAATCATAAGCTATCTTTCACATCGTTAGCTAGCTCACAAATTACGGACCAGTCATCGCTCACACTTCAATTCATTCATAGCTTTTATCTATGTAATTCTATTACGGACCGCAGGGATGGTGTTGGAGTGATGCAACATTTATAAATAATATATTTGTGGCTTGACATTGAGCTATTTCGACGGTTTAAGGCGCCTCTTCTCAGCGTCATCCGAAAATTACTCTATTAATAAAGTTATTTCTCTTAAACTTAAAACATATATGTTCTGAGTGTTTCTTTTCTCAATTTATCATTTTTTTTTCACGATAGTTCGTTTGGACGAGTTACGGTATACAATGGAGTCGATTCGGCGCAACACAACTAATTTGACAGGACTAACCTTAAACGTCTTTGTCTTTTCGAAACAGAAAGAAAAAGACAGAACGCTCAAATTGAGTTCCATCCATCAGCCTAGTTCGTCCACTGCTGGACATAAATCTTTGTAGGACTTTGCCACTCCCGGTGGTCATCCTGGAAGAATTGCCCATACTCACACACGCTGGGCATGCGGGTTGGTGAGCGCGGTGCCGGAACCCTCGCACCAGTGACGCCGCTGTCAATCACCAGCCTGTTCCATATAAGGCCCGGCTATTAGGGATGGATATACCGCCATCAATCGGTCCCAGGCATGGTGGACCTCTTGGTTTTTTGCCTGTGAGTTGTCCTCTTACTCTCCCCCGAATTACTTCGAGGGGGTCTCCAAGTAAGATGGTGGTACCTCCACAGTCGAGCCCGGCATCAGCTCTACCACCTATTTACTTTAAGTTTAAATTAAGTTTAGTTCTGTCAAATAAGTCGTGTTGCGCCGAATCGACACAAATGTGTAACAGAAAGGTGTAACCATATTTGAAAAGCCTATTCAGTCAATAGTATAGAACTTTTAGTACGGAACCAAACTTAAAATCTGGGAAAAAATCTGCCCTTCCATACATTTCGGCCGAGCGGCATTGCATTTTTCCATGAAACAGTTAATTTTTCTTTCGAGATACATGATTTGTTCCATAGTAAAAGTTGTTCTATACCATTGACTGAATAACCTCTTCAAATATGGTTACACCTTTCTGTTACTCGTTGTATAAGTACATCCCCAGGGATATACTTATATCACAGCTTAAACCCCATCTTACTGCGACAGATACATAAAATTGTTTACCCATCGATTAATTTAAACCGACTCCCGCGTCAGTCATAAATACTTAGTCGTAATTTCAGCTTATGTCACCGTCACACTAAATCGGTCAAGATATGAAATAAATGAGCGTTTCAAATTCAAGATCATTGTCAAGTGATTAATTACAGTGTAAATCTAATTAACAGAGTGTGACAAGGACATGTGTATGTACGAGTAGGTCTAGTACACCGACCATACTAATAGCATCGGCTATAAATAAATATAAATATTATTAGTATTTATGTATTATAATTATCTAGGTAAGTATTTACTTTAAAATGTCGGAAGTATGCGCGACAAACCAATGGTTCTGGCATAATCAGGGCCTTTTTAACCAGCGGGTCTACCGCGTAATTCTCATTTTCATCAACATCAACTTGAGATTGAAATTTGACGTGCGTGCGACGACGCCCGCCTAACATGCCATCTTTTTTGCACGCGTTGAATATCGCATGCATTTGCTTGAAGTTGATACAAATGAGAATTACGCGGTAGAGCCCCTGATTGTACTTAAGGCGATATGCGAAAAAAAACGGGTGTTTCTTTTCTGTGTATTTCATGAAATACACGGAAAATTTTAATAAATTTCTGGTATATGCATTTTGACTATATAATCTAGGGTTTTGAAATTGGAAAACATGTTTGGATAAATTTTCCTCGATAGAAATAATGTTGAAATGAGGTCTTCAAACACACTTTTTCTCCTCGTTTGACGAATAGGAACCATATACAGAACTCAAACATATTTTATTAGGTGTGTTTCAACAATATCTAGAGATTTGATATTTGAAATTTTGCTAGCAATTTTAGTTTTTTTAATAAAAAATATAAAACCAACTTTTTTCCCTTTTGCCCTGAATCCGCCCCTCTCGCACTGCAAGATTTTTCGCTTGGATTGACAGTAACAAAAATAAAATTCGCATAGCCTCTTAAAATGTTTTTGTATTATTTTGTTGATTGTGCTGAGTGACTTATTTTTTATCTCTTTATTTAATTAAAGTATAGGCTTACTTTTTACATTTAGTTGCTTGTAAGTAACTAACATTATGAAAAAAAAAAAGACATGATCTTGCTAAGTTTCTTGCCCTTCTTCTTAGCAAGACTAATCGAATGGGCGGAGTTGGGCATATATTTATGATATTATTTATTCCTTATTCCTATATATATTCATGTAAAAAGACTAAGTATATACACTTTTCTATAAATAAACAGTTACCGTTTTATGGAAAACAGTTTTTACCTGAAATCATTTCAAAAATCCGGCGGTTTTTAAATATAATATCTCGCCATCTTGCACCTCTTGATGAGAATTAGTTAGAAAAATGCAATGCCGCTCGGCCAAAATGTATGGAAGGGAAGATTTTTTTTTTGAGATTTCAGGTTTGTCTCCATAGTAAAAGTTGTTCTATACCATTGACTAAATAAGCTCTTCAAATATGGTTACACCTTTCTGTTACACGTTGCATATATAAATAAAATAACCGTGAATACCTGTTTAGCCCGAGAAACCAAGCCCGCGGAGTTCTAATAAGAAAATATGTTGAAATTGTTTTCAGTATTTATGGTAAAAGTTAATTTAGGAAAAATAATTTAGAAGTTGTTAGGTGTATATTTGCAGTTTGCACTTGTGACATGGTATGCAGAGAATTTCTGTAACACGGGCGTATTGTTAAAGCATAGTTTCATTGCGGTAAATAGTTTAACAATTTGTTAATGTGGTAGTAAATTATGTATCTGATGCTATAACAAGGAGGTGACAAGGCCGGTTGTAAATTGTGTGATTCAAAACTGAGCCGTAACTCACTAGCTACAAACATAAAATTTAGATGCTTTACAAAAAGCGATTCATAGAAGAATGAAATAAGACTCATTTTGCGGTGATACAAGGGACAAGTATAAATTGTTTAGTAGGACAGTGGTGCTAGTTTTGTTGCATCTTGGTGATGTAACGTGATAGATTTTACTTGAAGCAATTTAGCCAGTCTGACTAATGGGGCGAGGAAATACGTCTTGTGACTGTGTGAGTAATGAGAAGTTATAAAGGTGTCTCATAATGTTTTTCGTTTTTGAAACTTAAAAATAATAGTTACATATGAAATTGCCGAATTTTTCTTACAAATTCATGAGTTCATAATTCCTGTAATTCAATAGCTATTTCAATTATTTGTGTTTTGTTTAAAAGTTTATTTCAAGGTTTTTAAATTTTGTTTTTGTTTTCAGTTTGATTATAAAAATTAAATCTTGAAAAACAGTTCGTCCTAAATGACAACCATTTCCATGATAAGATTCGTAATTTTTTTTTTCAGCTGACACTTTTCAAAAATTAAATTAATGTTGAGGTTTTTAAATTTTGTTTTTGTTTTCAGTTTGATTAGAAAAATTAAATCTTCAAAAACAGTTCGTCCTAAATGACAACCATTTCCATGATTAGATTCGTAATTTTTTTTTTCAGCTGACACTTTTCAAAAATTAAATTAATGTTGCTGTTAGCTAAATGTTGTCTCATTCATACATAAAAGAAATTACATAATTTGGATTTGTCATTCCTAAAAACAATGCAAAAAAGTTAGTACTTCAAATTTTCTATAGAAAACGGACGTTTCACAGATAAAGACCTAATAATAACACTATATAATAAACTAACCTAATAAGAGCAGTTTTTGAATTTTGTCTAGTAACAAGGCCATTGATGTGGAAATTGGATTCATCAAAGAACCATGTTACTGAAGCTTCTAAAACGATTCCAGACTAGATAAGTGTGAAGAAGTGAATGGTCGGCATTTACAAATAGTTGTTTTTCATAAATAAAAATTCATTATTAAAACCATAGACTTAGTATTACTACGTAAAGACCGACAGCTCCCATACATCAAGGCGTAGCAAATTTTTTACGCGCCCTTACAACCTCAGAACATTTAAATAGTTAGAAAGGCCTTGGAGCTGTATGCGTACCAGAACCTTTGTCGCCTCACACCCACAGGCACACACCTTGTCGTAATTGAAATACTATCAAAACTTTAATCCAAATGGTTGTTCTTTCTACGCACAACAAATGACTTATATCGAAAACTTATCAAATGAAAAAACTACCGTATCTCTGTGTAAAACGGTGTATTTTTCAAACAAACGATTTCATTTACGACGTTTTAGTTTTGATACCATGTGACCATTATAAACCTACCGGCTTTAGGTGGTTGATAACTTGACCGGAGCGGTATTGCGAACTTAATATTAAACACAGTCTGATTATATGACGTGATGATTTATTGCTAGGGATGGGAACAGATGTATTTTCTTAACGTAAAACTTCGACTAACTTTTTTTATAATCAATCGAGAAACCAATTTGCTCTGAGACAATTTGTGTGTTGTTTTTTTTTCTATTTTTATTATCTTGTTTTACATATTTTAGTAAAACTGTTTTAACGTGTATTAGGTGTATATAAGGTGATTTCATTGATATAGCCATATTCATACTTAAAACTTTGTAAGTGATCAGTAATAATGATAATATATGGTCACGACATGAATCCCCGAGGGGGTATCAGAGGTATTCCGAGTGTGAACTGTGAAATGCAAGTTACAGTCCACACTAGGTACACCCGCGGTTCACCGACGAATATATTAAGATTTAACGTATTTTAAATTATATTATGGTAGCTTCAAAATAATTGGATTTTTCATAAATACTCTTATGGAAAATCCCATTTCAAAGGAGAATGGGCGTTTTGGTCCATACCACCTATATGTTAGGTGACATAAAATAGGTGTTATAATAACATTCGAGAAACCGTTAACAGTTACTCCAAAATCGACCGGGTAACTGTACAATCAAGGAGAAAAGTTTTCATATAAAATGTATGAGAAAATATTTAAAACCGTACAAGTGTGTGTTTATTTACTCTACGGTGTAATTCTAAGCTATGCATAAGTAAAAATACTTATTTTTCAATATCTATGATATATTTGTACAGTCGAGAACAAAAGTTTTCGGGTGAAATGTATGAAAAAACATTTGAAAGTGTAAAAGTGTATTCTATTTACTCTGTATGGTAATTCTAAGCTATGCATATGATTAAATATGTTGATATATAAGGGGCATCTGCACAGTCAAGGAAGTGTGTGTTTATTTACTCTTCAGTGTAATTCCAAGCTCTTTTATTCTATATATTTTGTAAAAACCTTTAGTATGTTATACCAACTCTCATACTGTAACTACTGTAAATATGTATTCAAGATATGCATGCATAGCTTAGAATTACCCTGTTGGATAATTAAACACACATTTATATACTTTTAAATATTTTAGCAAAAACTTTTTATACAGATTCCCTATATCTTGATAAATAATCAATTGGACATGTGCATAGCTTAGAATTACCCTATAGATTAAATAATCACACACTCATACATTTTTAAATATTTTATCCCAAAGCTTTTGACCTCGACTGTACATTTTACCCTATATATTTTGATAAATGTTTTCAGACATACATATACGTAGCTTAGAATTACATTGTAGAGTAATTAAAACACACTTTTCATTTTTTTTTTCATACATTTCACACGAATACTTTTGTTCTCGACTGTACAAATATATCATGTATTTTGAAAAATATGTATTTATGCATAGCCAAGAATTACACCGTAGAGGAAATAAACGCACACTTATTCACTTTTAAATATTTTCTCATACATTTTATATAAAAACTTTTCTCCTTGCTTGTACAGTTATCCGGTCGATTTTGGGGTAACTGACAATGGTTTCTCAAATGTTATAAAAGTTTTATCTTAAATCTTAATTTAAGAATATCGCTCAAGGAATAAAAAACGTCTATCGATTGTGTGACACCACGATACGGCACAACACTAGCGAGCAAGTTTGACAAGTAGGGAGAGCATACATTACTTGTTTACTACATCTTAGCCAAAATTGTGAGCGTACATTGCCGGTAATGTATATTTTTGTTGTCACCATGAGTAAATTAATTATTTATCTAAAATTCTCATATTATACAAAGTTTTTATAATTACAGGTGAAAGGAAATATCTCAATTTTTCCGGTTTGCTTTCTTATTCGTGATTCTGCAAGTAATTATTGCACAAGACGGCATTTCTCTTTAGATTAGGCAGAGCTGTTCACAGAGTCACGGTTCGCGTGCGACTATGGGCAGCGATCGCGTGTTTCGGTCTAAGTATTGATGTTCAACAGTAGTTGTGGCGCGCGTGACACGCCCACTTGGCCTTTCTATTTGATTTAAATGTTCTGTGCTTACAACACTAGGTGTCGTCAAAGGTGGAAAATAAGCATAATTTATTTAATTGGCTGCAAGTAAACTCTCATGGTTACGAAGTAAACATGTGGCTGTAATAGCTTTGCTTAGAAAAACAAGATGGCGCTAAGTTGGCAACATTAACAGTGAATATTTCAGCGCTGTCTATTATCGAAGTGGGAATTATTTTCATGTTACCTGACATCGCTGTGCCACTAGGGGATGTTCGTTAAGAGGATTTAGCAACGCGAACTAGATTTCGTTAGAATTTTACACCTTTTTTGTGGCTACAAACTGATGTATGGGAACAGCTAGGTCTGCTAGTCTATACGTAGTAATACCTAGTCTATGTTAAAACGAGTTTGAACTTATTATGGTGTTTTATTTTTAAGTTTCAAAAACGAAAAACATTATGAGACACCCTTCATTTTGTTTTCTTTCTGCTGAACCTAAATTCGTCAGAGTAAAGATCAATCAATAGAAGATAATAGTTCACTATTCCGGATGACATTTTCGTGCAGATGAATAAAGCCGTTGAAAAAATCATTTGGTACATAATACAAAATCACAAGCTTTTATTGTAAACCAAATAAATGAAACTATGACAGAAATAAATTTCTATGTTTGAACACTTGGCGATTTATCCATCGCAAGGAGATTGTAGCCGCTGGCTACAGGATGCAGAGCTGATGGAATTTGAATGGGAGAGTAGACAGGATAAGAAAAAGATTGTGGGTAAACTGACTGACCTTGCTTTGGAATGTTGTTCTCGATGGGCCGACAGGAGATGCGGTGACGTGCTGAGCCTTCTTGTTGGCTAGTTGAGCTGGCGTCTGTGCAGGGATGTATTGAATGTCCTGGTTTGAGTGATGTACACAGCACTTGTATTAACACTACACTTTAGGTACGCGATATTGTTTGTGCTGACGCGAATGTCTATTGTTTAGAGCTGTCGGCTGCGCGGGCGCGCGCGCGTGCGCCTAGAGAGGCTCGTCGATCCGAACAGAGCGAGACCAGCGCCCGCGCGCGCCTCGACCGGCGCGCGGCGGGGGGGGGGTCATCCCCGCATGCGGGTGCGAATCATGCGTCACGGTCTAGCGTGAACATCCTGGGGGGGCCGGGGCTGCGGCTCCATGGGCTGTGTCCAGATCCACAACTTGGATCACTCCATCCTTGCCAGGCATTGTGCGGAGAATTCTCCCCAACTTCCATTGGAGCGGAGGCAAGTCATCCTCTTTGATGAGGACCAGTTCACCCACTTGAGGAGGGGAGGAAGGGGAGAGCTGATTGGGGCGGGTTTGCAGGGTATGGAGGTAGGATCTGGACCAGAGAATCCAAAAGCGCTGAGAGAGCGCTTGAATGAGCTGAAAGCGTTTAAGAACAGATATGGGTCTGTCGTAAAAAGACTGCTCAGGTAGAGCGGTGAGCGGACGACCAATAATGAAATGTCCGGCCGTGAGAGGGTCAAAGTCCGTAGGATCGGATAAAATCGGGCAGAGGGGTCTTGAGTTGAGTATTATTTCGTGCAGAGCGCCGAACCAAGTTATGTGCTGATTCGCGAGCTGGTGAGTGATTGCATCATTGTTTGACCCGAGGAAGTTCTGAACTTCAATGAGTTGATCCCTAGCACCTACACAGCTTGTGCCGACTCTGAGCGAATGAGAACTAGAGTACCGCGACGTGAGATAAAACCTAACAGGGCTCGTGCTGAGTGAAATTGACCATGTACGTCTGCTATTATTGGTGTGTTAGTGACGTTCACTACACGTTGTGCGGAGTTACAAGAATTCTCTGTTGGAGCTGGAGTCATTGAGTGAAAATGAACTGAGTGTGTATGTGATGAGTGTGTGTGTGATGACTGAGTGCTGGTTTCATTGAGTGAAAATGAGCTGAATGTGTATCTGATGAGTGAATGTGTGAGTGAAAATGAGCTGAGTGTGTCTATATGTGCTGATTGAATGTGTGAGTGAAAATGAGCTGAGTGTGTATGTGCTGATTGAATGTGTGAGTGAAAATGAGTTGAGTGTGTATGTGCTGATTGAATGTGTGATGAGTGTGACTATATGTGAAAATGAGTTATTAAAAACTTGAGCGCTACCAACTCCAACGTGCGGATAGCTTGTAACTTGCGCGGGCCGAAAAAACAAAGGCTATGTTCAAACGGAACACGGAAAATAAACACGACAGAGAGAAAAAAAATTTTTTTTTTTTTTTAAAACAACCTGTATATGAGCTGATACACCAACTTGGAACACCCTATATGTGTACCACAAACAACAAGATCAGAGATGAGTTGAAAAAACAAATTGTTTACTATATTTGTGCTATATATATATACCCGGGTAAAAAAAGCAGACAATAACACAAATAAACGGTCCGGCAATATATTACTGTAACACAAGATATCAAAAAGGGCTGATGACCTTGTTCACTCCTATGTTATTATGTTACTTCCCGCTTACACGAATCAAATGCTATTCTATTTATAGAATAAAATACCTATCTACTGCCTCGAACTCGTAAACAACAAAGAATGCGTTTACCTCGCAGAAATCGGATCTAAATGAGCGGACAATCCAATGATGCAATGTATACGTATGTACTCAAAATAAAACGAAATAAAACGAAATAAAACGAAATAAAACTCGCACCAAAAAAAAAAATATCTCGCAAAATACGTAAACTATTTTGGGTTTAATAAAGAAGTATAGTGGACTGTAATAAACAATTGGGCTGAATGAATATAATTATATTATCTGAGCTGAATAATAATAACAAACTGAGTTTATTCTGTAAAGGGGCGGGGGGGGGCCGGTTCTATACCGATAAATGGAATTTTCTAGGCGGCGGTTCTAATTACCTACCCGCAATAGGTATTCGAGACCACAAAATATTTTTTTTTTTTGCCGGGAAAGGGGGCAAAATATGTAACCGGGTGAAAATGGACTGTAGTAAATCGACGGGGGCTGGTTCAAACAAAGTTACGGGCCGGCGGGGGATAGGCGGGGGGTGATATAAACCAAAAATTTTCCGCTCGACGGACCAAAATTTTTCTTGTATTGAAAATGGACTGTAATAAATCGACGGGGGCTGCGGGGCCGGGGTTTGACGGCTCGAAGTGACCAAATATGTAGCCGCTGGCTACAGGATGCAGAGCTGATGGAATTTGAATGGGAGAGTAGACAGGATAAGAAAAAGATTGTGGGTAAACTGACTGACCTTGCTTTGGAATGTTGTTCTCGATGGGCCGACAGGAGATGCGGTGACGTGCTGAGCCTTCTTGTTGGCTAGTTGAGCTGGCGTCTGTGCAGGGATGTATTGAATGTCCTGGTTTGAGTGATGTACACAGCACTTGTATTAACACTACACTTTAGGTACGCGATATTGTTTGTGCTGACGCGAATGTCTATTGTTTAGAGCTGTCGGCTGCGCGGGCGCGCGCGCGTGCGCCTAGAGAGGCTCGTCGATCCGAACAGAGCGAGACCAGCGCCCGCGCGCGCCTCGACCGGCGCGCGGCGGGGGGGGGGTCATCCCCGCATGCGGGTGCGAATCATGCGTCACGGTCTAGCGTGAACAGAGATATACATTAACATTATATCATTGCAGTATAGAAACGCAGAAAGAAAATAAAAGTAAATCTGGATGTGAGGAGCTCTGAACCGGGATTCGAACCCGGGAAATGAATATTTAAAAAAACTCATTTCTTTTTCATTTACTTTGTAGTATAAAATTTAATGTTATTTCCTTTAATTTTAAAGTAAGTTTAAATGTGTCCCAAAAACAATCATAAGTTGTGCGTTTGGGAACGAGATCGTGCGCATTGTCTATGCCCTCCTCTGTATCTATATCATATACAGCCATGTTCTTCAAATAATGCTGAACCTAGTAAAGGCTCGAGAATTGTTCTAAATTAACCTGTAAATTCTTCTAAACTCTGATTTTTCAATCCGTAGAATTCTGATATTTCAGGGAAAGGGATGGCGCTGTGCTAGTAAAGGAGAAACGATACAGTTCATCTCGCTTACTTGCACAGTTCCATCCCTTTCCTTGAACTGTCATAATTCTACGGAATGAAAAATCAGAGTTTAATAATAATTTAAATAAACATATATTTTTATTATTACCTTTAGATGGCTTTTTATTTATTGATTATATTATATATTTATATAAACAAAAGAAAAACAAATACATATATCGACGTAGAGATAAAAAAAAACTTTTGGCTCTATGAGTCGTAGAAGCAGATTATAATGATTATCTAGTTTATTTAGGTTAGCAGACTCCAAGAGAAAGTGTTTTATTATATTGTCTGAAATATGTTATGTTTTAATAAACATATGTAGCTCCATTATAGCAATGCATCTTACTTGTCATTGTTGCAACTAATGTATGCAAACCAAATCCTTAGGAAATCTAGAAATCACTTCTTATCCCAGTGCCTGAAGATGTGTTAAGCGAAACCGGTCGCTGAGAGGACAAATAAATACTGTGGCACTATACTATAAGATTTTTCATTTGCTATAATATATTTAATTAAAAAAAGTCCAGAGCCAATTTCTTCAGTTCTTGGTAACGTGGTTAACTATCTATATGCAAATAAATTCAGAATGAGCTACCGGCTAATTATTGTTGCAGCTATTAGGCAAAAGAAGCCAAAATACTTAAAAATTAACTCACCCACTCACTCAAAATCATGGTTCCTTCATCAATAAAAGACTGCCATACAAAAAATAATCAACATATAAATTTATTTCTTTAGAAGACTTGTGAACAGATTCGTGGTGTGGTACGCTAGCAATCCAAGTGACGTCATAATAATTAATTGTGACGCAAATGCGACGGCTTTCTCGTGGACGGACTTTTCTTTGATCAGATCAGCTGGGGGCGCATTGCAAATATTTATCTAAAAGAAAAGAGAGAAGTAACTATAACGTATAGACTCGGTTAATTTGAATTTACACACGAATTTTCAAAGGGCAACAAACAAAATGACCACCAGAATAAACTTCGATAACCTATAAAAAATAAAAGTCAACATTAAAATTAGTAAATGTACACCAAATCTAGCCTTGAAGGATATCCGGAAATCGGAAATCCTTCAGCGCAGAAGAGAGCCGGTAGGTTAGGTTAGAGGTTAGGTAGCGCCACGTAGTTAATTTATATATTATGACAACACAGAATCAAAAAATGGGGTTAAAAATTTGGTGTACATTGAGGCCCACTTGAACCAAGCTACTTAACCCAGGTTAACTAACTTTTAAGGCTTCGTCCTTGTCACATCAAACGATAGAAATAAGGACATAGCATAAAAAGTTAGTTAACTTGGGTTATGTTGCTTGGCTCAAGTGGATTTATTTATTTATTTATTTACTTTAATTAAAACGGACAAACCAATTACAATAATTAAAGATAGTAACACAAACACAAAATGGTACAATCAACTAAAATAAATAAGAATAACACATAAAGTCAGAAACAGGCCTTCTCACTAAAACACAAACACTCTGACAATATTTTCTGCCATCCATCAGCAAACAGATCACAGTCCTGATTGGCGTTTAGAGGAGCGTTGAGGGAGAGAAGAGTACGCGGTATGGGTGAGTTAGATCGCGCCTTTGTGCGACACGACGGCACAGCGAAAAACCTGTGCTTACGGCCGCGAAGATAATTATTGGGAGTGAAAAATTGGAGCTAACTAATTTTGGGTGTACACTATTATGTTTTGGATAATAATAGGTTGACCATCTCAAAAATACTAGATGAGCATCTAAATGACTAAGTTGGCATCAAGGTTAGGTAAGGTTTCAAAATATTATTTTTGATGCCAACTTAGTCATTTTGATGCTGATTGTTGTATTTTTTAATGGTCTGTTAATTACATCCCTTATTTTTTCAAGGTTCCTTTTACTTTATCTGGTGGTCAGTTAAACACAAGCCTTTCAAGAAATTGATACTTGACGTTGTTGGTTCTTGATGGAACATTTGCAACATATTGTAAATACTTCGAATAATTTTTTTATATTGTTATTTAATGGATTTTTATACATAATTTAATTTTAATAGTGACATCATTATTGCTTTCTAATTATTAATTTTTTACAATTTGTTTGCAAAGAACAAACGTAACACAAACGAAATATTTATCTCTTTCTTGATAATTCTGTTGTTAATCACTAAATGTAAACATTATTTATAATAATTAACAGACACATATGTGATTGTGACTGTTTTCTAATTGTTTTCGCCTCAAGATGTCGATTAAATCGATGAAACCGGCAGCGTAATCGTGCTTAATATATTAGCAGAACATAACATAGTACACGTATTTTTGTTAAAATGTTCCATCACGAAGTGACAACAAAAACCATTAATTCCTTATTATATTTACCTTTTTTAATAAACTCCTCATAGTTTTTATTTCTCTTCTAATACTGTTAATGTTAGTGAGCAACCTTTTGGCTGCGTTCCGCATTGTGACCACAGTCGGCGAGTCGGGCGGCTCAAACTTTAGTTGGTCTTGAACTCTAGAATACTCTCTCAGACAATATTGCAGGGTAGCCTCTAATATGTAGGTTTGTTGAAGGTGAGCTCCTAGAGTATTTAGGCAGTCTATGACACTGAAAAAAATAAATATATGTATGAGTAAAATGCAATCTTAAAGGTTTCATTAAGGCGCTCTTATCCCAGAAGAGTGACTCTCTGTCTTTTTCTTTACGTGTAAGGTGTAAAGAAAATAACCACACTTTTGTACTTTTTCGTCGTTTTTATCGGTTTTTAAATTGTTTAAAAATAAGGGATATGTTTATTAAAACCCACTTACGTGGTCGACCTAGAAAATTTAAAGAGCAATATTACCAGATATGTTTCGTTAATAAAACAGTGGAATTATGGAAATGGCATGATTTGAAAGGTCTTATTACATGCTGTGTTCGTGAATTATTTCTATCGAGCAAAGTTTATCTGATCGTTTAACACATGCGTGGAAGACCTAGATAAAGGTTCGAACTATATTGATATTTGAAAGTTCTGTTTGACTTTGAAATTACTGATTTTGGAATAAGAACGCCTTAACAGAGAAATTGCAAGTAGGAACGACCACACTATAAATTTATGCCATTTTACGGGGTATGAAATAAAAAGCAAATGATATATTTTTACATGAATATATCTATATCCAATAATAAAGTACAGTTTTTGTGTCTCTACATTTAAGGTGGATGGTCCAAGGTAGTTTTTATAAAAAAAACTTGGAGAACCAATAACGACGACAGAAGTATTATTATTTAATTCTGTTACCTTTTTCCACACGTTCCATCAACTTTACACCCGCGAATATTCAATTTTTCTTAAAAACATAAACTTTTAACAAAAAAATAGCAACCGACTTCAATAGTAACAGCAGTCATTCACTTTATAGAATTATTATTAACTTTTTAGTGAATGACTGCTGTTACTATTGAAGTCGGTTGCTATTTTTTTGTTAAAAGTTTATTTTATTTCACATTTTTTAGTGTTGCTGGGTTAAATTGTGAAATATGGGTAGTTCTTGCAAACGTGGTTTTAATATGAAACGAAGTTCAAGTGAGTATAAGTAGCTATGTTTGAGTAGCTTCCTGCTATCAATCTCGAGTTATGTGCTGTCATTCGTTAAAGAGTTCTACGGTGATGAAGCCAAGATCGAAGGTCAGGTGGGTACACTGGCAATTTTCAAGCAATGCCCTGCAATGAGCACCATAACACAAACTGATTGCCGCAATCCAAAGTTATGTGCTGTCATCCGTTGAGGAGTTCTATGGTGATGAAGCCAGGATCGAAGGTCAGGTGGGTATTCTGGTAATATCCAAGTAATACCCTTGAATTAGCACCCTAACGCAGTGATTGCCGCAATCTCGAGTTATGTACTCTGATCCGTTGAGGAGTTCTATGGTGAATATGGTGATGAAGCCAGGATCGAAGGTCAGGTGGAAGAATGATGATTTTCAAGTAATACCTTGTAATCAACACCCAGGTACAAAGCGATTACCTCAATTTCGAGAGGTATGCTGTCATTTTCTGAGGAGTTCCACTGCCTATCTCTGAAGACCTTCATCAGATCATGACCAAACCCAAAATGGGACCTACCTGGAAGTACACTCTTTCAAACAAAAAAAGAATTGTTCAAATCGGTTCAGAAATGACGGAGTTATGGAGTAACAACGCCAAAAAAAAAAAAAACACAGTCGAATTGAGAACCGCCTCCTTTTTGAAGTCGGTTAAAAATGTTTTAACAGTCTAATTTTGCAATTTAAAGCTTTCATAGATTGGATTACAAAAGTTTTAAATAACAAAATTAGGTTCTAAAAAAGTTCGTTTGTAAAAAAAACTGATTATTCGCGGGTGTAATGTTGATGGAACGTGTGGAAAAAGGTAACATAATTAAATAATAATACTTCTGTCGTCGTTATTGGTTCCCACAAGTTTGTATGAAGATTGCCTTGGACCATCCACCTTAATATTTTTGCGAAATTTTAAATGCAATGGGTTATTACTATTAGTATTGTACTAACACGAAAACTACAATTTTTAGAATTTTTGTCTGCATGTCTGTGTGTCTTTTTGTCTGTATGTATGCCCAGTTTTAACTCGAGAACTCAACGGATTTGGAAGCGGTTTTCTTTATTATCATGGTAGCGACACTGGTCAACATATAGGCTATAAAGAGTGTTGATAATATAACGCCCAAGCCGAAAACGGGGCAGAGATTGAATAAACGATTTAACTAAATATTTAGTTATTGATGGTATGGGGCAAATATTTTTTGCTTAGCTAGAATTAATAAAAAAAAAAGACTAGATTATTTACTTATAGATCTTTCCACAAGAATTTGAACATAGGATATGTTCAGGGAAACAGATGTTAGACCATTGACTGAAATAAAGAAAAAAAAACGTGTTTTCAAGTGTGCATAAGTCGTTTACAATACACGGGTTCCGCTAATATAGATGTAATCTTCATAATCATACTTTTTAATTACTCATAAATGGAATGTCAAAGATTTCTCTTTATTCTACACAGCTTAAGACCCAGTACCAAGCTACCTGCTTTTACGCTTTTGTTTTTTAATTGTCTATCCTGCTCTTATCAACTGCCACGAACGCAAAACTTCAGCTATTTTGAATTAGCGGGTACATTAAGACATGTAATTAGAAAACCTTTCATATAATGTCTTAAGTAATGTATGTAGAGTTTTCTCGCGAATTTTAGATTTATAGCTTTAAAAAATACATGTCATTAACGTCATTTTAAATTTTTTTTAGAGTTGTCTTTGCGTTTTTTCTTTCGAGCGAAGTTAATTAAATCACGTTTTTAGATCTGAAAATGTCTGAAGTATGTCCTCTATTATGATTAAATATGTACATATTTGTATGTATGAGTTTAATATGAATTAAATATTATGTTCATTTGGCTTTGTACGGGGCCTTAACGCTGAATTTCAACTCAATCTGCAATCCGATGTTAAGGCCATGAAACAACCTGCTATGTGAGCACATACGCATCGATTAGATAAATATGACATATAAAATCGATAAATTCTAAACGATACCCTTATTGCAATGAAATAAGAGTTACTTTTTTATTTATCGAATCGAAGTCGAGTCGATAGCAAGTTCATGCTAGTACCTTAAAGGTACGAGTATGAATGGATAGCCGATTTTTCGACCGTCTTACGACTTTAGTTACGTCACGAACTAACTGACACTCAGCCAGTCTCTACTAACATTTAAATATTTTGATTATATAGGGGAAAAAATCAAGAGTACGCCACTTAAAAATTATAGTCTAGCCTAGGAAGTAAAAAGCAAGCTTACCTATAATTTTCATTCTTCCTAGCATACAATCCAGCAACCGAACTGAGTTTCCATCCCCTCACATGAAACTTCCTCAGTCCGTACTTGAGCCTCTGTCTCTCGTATGGCAGGTCGATGCCAAGCCTGATCATGTCGTCCTCTTGCATCAGTAGGAATGTCCGGAGATCCATGCCGGTGTTGTCTATGATGGGTGCCAGGCGCTCACAGTTCATGCCGTATAGGAGTTGGTGGATCTCGCTTGTGTATTTTGGTCTGGAAGTTTCAAAAATGCAGACCTATTTGTGAGTAAATCTATGAGTGTTTGAACTTGATCATGAATAAACAGTATTTTGCCAAAGGATGATAAGATTTAACTGGCGATGCTTCCCGAATGTCGGACGGCAGGGTGGCTAAGCGCATCTTTTATTTAGAAATGTAGGAAATAAAACGAAAACAGGGCGGCTAATTCCTGCGGCAGAGGCGCATTATAGAATGTGGAGGGCCCTGGGCCGCAACGAAGTAGGGGCACCTTCTTTGATTCAAGATCGATCATATGTCCGCTGTTTCCATAAGTGCTCATATGTATTACTATAACAAAAAACAAAACTAAGAATACCCACAATAACATTATCTTGTGAAAAACTGTTTAAAAAGTGATATTGTGAAACAGTACAAGTGTTTTTATCAAGATTATGATGATGTTTCACCAAGTGCCAACAATCGCAAGTATTAATCATATTAATTACATTATCTTATTGTTATAATTCGTGTTTTTTGGCAATTGTGTGATAAAACTTGTTGAATAACAAGCTTTCCAAATTTTTATACTTGTCACGCCAGCATAGTTCGCCATTTTGACGCTTCGCATACAGTCCACTAAAATCAATATTTTTAATTTATTGGCAGAGCCACTATCGTGGGGGCCCCGGGGCTGTAGCCCCGGTTGCCCTCCCCTAAATCCCGCCTTGTCCTGCGGTATAAAGATGCGCTTAATCGCCACATGAAGAGATGTGCATTAGACAATGGGAAACACTGGCAGTAGACATACCACATTGGAAGAAGACTGTGAACACTAAGGTAACACTATCCAGTCAATCAGACGCGCTTAGCTCGACACAAAGCAAGGAGTCTTATTGTCTAACTTCAACACCTATTATTATCTCTTTCAAAGGTGTCGTGATTGGGTAGAAATGACGTGATACATCATTTCAAAGCGAATCCAACTACAAGCACGCTTTAAAGTAGTTGCGCAGGATCATTTAGTTTTTGTAGCGAAATCCATCGCTTAGGATGTTCTAATTATTATTACAGTGCATTACAAACTAGAATTCAACTAGCCGGTCGAGCGTTTTTGGTATGGAAATATGCCCAAGCGTGTATGCAAATTCCGAAAGTAGCGCTCTAGAGAATAGAAACAAATTTCAAGTAAACAAATATTTGTTTGCCTTGCCTTGTAAATAAGAGGCCGTAGGTTCGAATCCTGACCCGAGAGTTTTTTCAAAATCTCTGTTTAACTGAAAAAAAAATCTGATTGATTTCTAGTTTGTAATGCACTCTAAGAATATTCTACAAAGTAATACATAGAATAACACAATTTTGCAAGAAAAGCTCAACTGACAATAAACTATTGGCGCGAAATACCATATATCGCATTTATTTAATACTTTTTATTTTAAAAAAAGAAAAACAATCATAAGTTGTGCGTTTGGAAACAAGACCCGTCGCAAACACCTTAAAATGGTTTTGATTCCATGCTTGTT
Source organism: Ypsolopha sequella (assembly GCA_934047225.1). NCBI lineage: Eukaryota > Metazoa > Arthropoda > Insecta > Lepidoptera > Ypsolophidae > Ypsolopha > Ypsolopha sequella. The sequence continues at coordinate 16,526,302 of OW203985.1, forward strand.
TGAATATAATATGCTGTGTACATAGTACTTAGCCCTACCATAAATCGTGTCCCAAATTAAATTATTTGTATTTATGATACATAAAATTTAATATAAAATAATTTCCAAACACACAACTTATAATTGTTTTTCTTATTTTTTAGTGAAAAGTATTAAATAAATGTGATTTATGGCATTTCTGTTCAATAGTTTAATGTCAGTTGAGCTTTTCTTGCAAAATTGTGTTATTTTATGTATTACTTTATTCCACAGCGTAATAGCTAGGGCATAGAAAATTTAAAAAAAAATCTCTTACTTATCGCCTTTATCCGATATACCAGGATAAAACTCATGCCACGAATGTATTTGGTTATTTAAACTATAGCTTTTTCCCGCATCTTCCTCGTCGTCAATATCAAGATGCTTGTTGAGTATCTCTATAATGTTTTGATGATCATGTGTGTAAGCAATTTCTTTTGGTGTACGGCTGTTTTTGTCCACTTCGGTTAGCCTTCCCCCAGCTGCTATCAGAATTTCCAGAATGTCTGGCTGATTGTGTTGGACAGCCCAGAACATAGCCTATAATCAAAAGAAAAAAGATTCTGTAGGTTTGTCATAAGATCGATTCACAGAATTAGCATAGGAATTTGTACCAAAAAAGATTTTCAAGTTTTCATTGTTGATGGAAGGTTTAGACACATAAAATTCATGATTTCGCGTGCTTTGTTTAACTACCCATAGGAATTTTTTACTTTTTCTTGGTGTCTATGTTTCATTCTGCACCAACACTTGAAGATTTTCTATTGGGGTTCCTTATTTTTGACAAATTGCCCTTACCTTGCCTGGGAAAAGCATATGTCCACTTGTACAGCAGTTGTCTATTTATTGGATGGCCATTATTTTTTGTAAGCAAATTTCCCTGACTTTTCCCAGATTTCCAGACACTTTTTAGGGTTTTCCCTGATTTTTTATTTTAAAGAAAGTTAATGAATTTAGGAAAGTAAGGTTTATCAACTTTAATTATTTAAAATAAGAAATTATCAAATATTTATTTATTATAATAATATAACTCATTGTAAATTAATACCCTTGACTGACTGATCTATCAACGGTTGGACTTATATGGAAAAAAAAATCAAAATGTTTATTTCATAACTTAAATCTTAGAGGTTGAGGCCTCCTATTAAGTATAAAAATACCTGTACCAGGAAGTCTCGCCCTCCATAACAAAAATGTTCATTCAATATAGGAAGATTAAATTTGGACTATAGGCGTGTACGAAATAGACAGACATCCGCTAAAAAAGGATTTTAGGTAATTCCCACGGGATTCACGCGAGTAATGCTGCAGGGCGACTGCTAGTTTAATATAATAAACAATCAACATTGATTGACGGCCAGACGGACAGATAATTAGGCATTTGAATGATGACTTTCGAAATATACAATGTGTAACAGAAAAGTCATAGCTTATTCAGTCAATGAAGTCAACACTGAAATTACAAAAAATATATTAACAATTTCATAGAAAAATGCAATACCTATTGTACTCGGCCCAAATGTAATAGGATTTTTTTCGAGATTTCAGGGTTGGCTCCATAGTAAAAGTTGTTCTATACCATTCGTAGGTTTGTTTGTAGGTAATGTTTTTGTATATTTTCGTGGCACACACCCACTTATTAAGGATTTTCCTAATCTGGGGCTGAGAGTAAAGCCAAAGGACGGTCTATCGAAAACTTCAGGAGGGTAGGAGTCTATCATGAAACTGAACTGACTTAACACCTTACAAGAGCATTTCTTTGTTTTGTCTTTTTCTTGATGCCGTCCTTGACCATGAATTTATTTCCTTGATATTCTGATGTAAGATTTCAAGCATTTTTGATTTCTATGTTTTATATTTTAATTTTATTTTAGTGTAAGAATTCTAACTTATCTAAGTGTGATTTATGCTCCTACAGATGAATAAATAAATGAATGAACAACTTTCGTTGTAGCGTCTGAGATGGAAGTCGAAAAAAAGATTCGATGTCCCCCTATAAATCAGCGCAATCAGCTAAGCATTTTGAATGGAGAAGTGAATCTACTTCTGCTAGCCGACCCGCTGCCGCTTCCCACGGAAGATATCCTATACCCCTTAACTTCCCGCGTGAAAACGCGATCAAAATCCGTTCGGTAGTTTCCAAGAAAAGTTCGCAGACAATAGCGGTGGGGGCTTTATTTAATAATAGGTTTTGTGATTGAACTATGATGAATGCAACACCGTCATGAAATATTCAGTGAAAGTCACAATACAAAACTAACAATTGTAACTATCTTCTACCTATACGTTAGGTAAGGAGCGATTTCCGTTCTTCAGCGGTGTTTTATTACGCAAAACCAAAGATTTGAGTTTTTAGGCCCCGCAACCGCTCCGCTTTCTGTGTGGCGTGTCTCATATACACTTGTACTTTTCAAATGTACTTTCATAATAATTCGCCACGCTATTATCGCGCCGCGCTACTGCCACGCTTTCTGTGTGGTGAGGCCTTTTATTTAGCCTGTTTCTTATTATGGTAAAATATACATCAAACAGGGTATTCCTAGATTGTTAGTGTAACGCTGTGAAATTTCAGGATAGGTATATATTTCCCTTTTCTTTCTGCATATTCCCTGTTCCCTGACGCCCGAAAGTCCCTGACTATTCCCAGTTATCCAGAAACTGGCGTCTTCTAAAAAAAGATGAAGGTGATGATGAATGTTTTATGGATTCACTTACTGTCCAGCCTTGTTGGTCCCTCATTTCAATATTGACTTTCTTCTCCAGCAGTCTCTGTACAACAGCCACTCGGCTGCTACCTATGGCCCTCATCAAAGGAGTCTGCCCATACTTGTCTCCAACATTCAGTATGCATCCTTTTTCTATGAGATTGCTAACTATGTTATCTATGGTATCTTCGCTGGCACTGCTGTTGGAGCATGCCACCATTATAGGTGTTACTGAGTCTGGAATTCGGAAAAGTAAAGAGTTTATATCAAGTCTATAACTTCCACTAAAACTACATATCCTACTACAACTTTCCCAAGGAGATGTAACCGTGCAAATGATTACTTGAGTGATCTATAGAAAGCTGGGAACAGGTGGAGTTTTGAAGCAGTTGCAGCAAGTGGAAATGTTGTGCTTCTCCATTATTTAAATCTAGTTTCAGTTACTTACGTCAATGTCTGGCTAGCTACAGCTGTTACGTTTACCTAGAACGGGTCAAGTCTAAGTTTGATGTCATCTGGCGGCATAAAAGCAACGTGTAAACGTGTAAACTTCACATCCTCTGGGCCAAACCCATGTGAAGTTGCAAGAGGGGGAACTTAATTCACGTGATAGTGACAAGGCAGATTCATATGTTACTTACTGTACAGTCACCAAATATACTGCATTTTAAATGTCAGACCGTTTACATGTTACTTTCATGGCACCAGACGACATCAAACTTAGACTTGACTGGTTCTAGGTAAACGCAACAGCTGTAGCTAGCCAGACGTTGACGTAATTAATTGAAACTAGATTTAAATAACGAAGAAGCACAATTTCCATATCAAAATGACGTTTTTTTTTGTTCAGCGGCTCCTATGCTAATAGAGTGTTGTTTGCATTTAGCATTATAAATTTAGCCTTTGATGGAAAGGCTAAATTTAGAATGCTAACTGAAATTCAGACTATAATAAATCTTCTATTTTAGTCCTTGGGTTTGTGTGGGTACATTGCTCAGATTTAGTTGATCAGTAAAATGCATAGATTAAAATTTTTCACGATCGTGTGCGTGCTGCGAGTGTGATAGCATTCACGAGTTCGTGGTAATCGAAACTGTTTTTTGCTTGCTGCTGTCCATTGTATCGCACCGCCGGCGCGCGGCGGACGTATGCAGCGGGCGCGTGTGTCTCTTTAGTCCATGGGCCAGCCAAAATGTCGGTATTATTTCGGGATACTCATTTTCCTTTTCAAAGCAGGTTAGTTAGATGCCAGAAAAACTATGATGGCCATCTCAAAATGGTAGCTAACAGAATTGATGATGGCATCATTCGTCGTCACCCCCAAATTATACCGTTTTCTTGAATTTGTCTAGCTGGCCCATGGAGTACTTTTCTTCGTGTATCTTGACCCCTCGCGTCGTGTGGCTGGTGCGTCGATGGCGGATACAAGTTCGCTCGCTGGTTTAAAGCATCAATCTTTTCGACGTTGTATGTGGTTTCTGCTCTCCATCTGATGTCTTGTACATTTACTCTCCTGCAGTGGCACACTCTCTAGTTCATTGGGTTGCAGAATGGTTTGAAATTCCCTCGTTTTATGTGATTATTATTATTACACACCATGCAGCTTTTTAAATATTAAACAATCAAAGTAATATAGGAAAATCCTTACCAGAGTGAATGTTAGGATCAGCACCCTTCTCCAGCAGCAATTCTACAATTTTGTCCTGGGCATGGAAACTGGCATGCATTAGCGGAGTCCATCCACTTTCCAACTTCAAATTCACATTGCCATTCAGATCTGTAAAAATAAATGTACTCAGTTGTTAACAAAGATTTACTGTTCCAAAAATTCACAGGCTAGTCCTTTTGCAAGTTACTGTACAATTAGAGGTCATTCTTCTTAATACATCATGTTTTTGTTCATTGCTTGTAATTTTTTCAGCTCAATTTTATCTAAAGACTAAAAATATCTAGACTAAAAAGGGGCTAGTTCTTTTCAAGCTTTTATTTAAATCTGTAAATTAGAATTTAATTTTTTTTTAAATTCTGATTTACAGATTTCAATAAAAGCTTGAAAAGAACTAGCCCCCTTTTAGTCTAGAGATTTTTAATCTTTAGATAAAATTGAGCTGAAAAAATTACAAGCAAGATTTACAGATTTACAGAAGGTAATGGAAATTTTGTGATGGCAACACAATACGTAGGTTATGTTTTTGTTCTGTTTCGATTAATTAGAAAAAGGCGGGTTTTTCACAATCCGACTGCGAAACAGCTCTTAAGCCATGGACTAAAACGAATAATATAAGTTCAGATCACTGAAACTGATTTATTATTTTATGTTGAATTATTTGTTTTCAGAATAATCAACATACAAGTAGGTCTAATAAATGTTGCAGGGTTTTCGAGAATTTTAAACTTTTATGGAGTTTCTGGTCTAGTTTCACTGACGGCTATTAGGTCCCAGCATGAAAGGTGAGCTTTATTGTTGTACTTCAGGTACAAATTGCACCCACAGATTAAAGTGCCTTCCTAAGCATGCAAACCAAACACAAATGTACTCCAACTAGATTTGAACCTGCAACCTCTGATTAGTAGTCAAGTACTCGGACTACTAGACCACAGAAGCGGTCAGCGGTTAGGTATTTATAAAATAATATTTTCATTAAAATACCTGACGAAAACCTACCGTTTTTTTTTTCACAATATCCCTAGGGTTATGTATAGGTATATTGACAATTTTTCAGTGACACAATACATAAATAAGACACCCATTGCCATAGGTAATTTTCCTGAAAAAGTTTATATTTCACTAACCACTGGTAACAATAGATTCAACTTCTTTCACATTTCCGTGAATGATGGCATCCTGTAGTTTAATCTCTAACTTCTTTTTGCTATTCTCTTGTTGCTGTGCAGGATAATATTTGCGGATCTGAAAATGGGACATGGGAAACATTATGTACAAATATTATTTTTAATTGTAATGCCCTCCCACAATGGCAGTTGTAATCCCGCACACAACAAAACGTGGGCAGAACGAAACGACTGCCGGCTGTCAAGATTAATGATACTGCAGTCAAACGGCAAAGTAACAAGACAACTATTAAAACTAAAACGGTCTGACCTACAGGACATGGTGGGTATCATAACCAGACACTGTAACCTTAACAAGCACCTCTTCACCACAGGTGGCAACGATAGCCCTCTATGCAGATGATGCCTTCTAGAGTATGAGACAGTGGAACATGTGCTACTCCACTGTTCTGCAACCGAAGATATAAGACGAAAAGCAGGGATCGCGACGAGCTTCATCTTCCCCTCACTAGACCAGTTTTTGTGTCAGCATGCTGAAGCTGTTCGGCTCTACTTTAAGGAGCTGTCCTGGCTGGGCTGACTGACCGGGGGGAAGTGCACAACATTCACAATTAGAGAATCAATGCAGGACTCATGCCCCCGCTATGAATTTAGAATTTAGAATTCCGCATTGTAATAATTAAGCAAACAGTCCCACAAAACTTATAATAATCCGTCTTGCATTCCTTTGTGTGATCAGTCTCGTATTTAAGGTTGCCAACTTTTGTAAAAGAAATTAAGTATATTAAATTCGGAAAAGGAAAATAAACAGTATTGAAAGCTTTGTAAATCTTAACACATTTGAAAATGTTTTTTTTATTAAATTTATTGTAGCTATATTTCTGTTGTCCCACCACTTTGCATAAAACACTCTGTGTATGCTGAGGTGGCTTGAATAGAAAGTTGCTTATGAGACAAAGTTTAATAACATTTTAAAGTTATTTTAGTGTTCACTAACAAAATAAATGTCTTGACTTTTGGCCAGTATTCATTTCAATAAAATATTTATCATACATTTTTATGAATTACTTGTAATTGTTACTATTAATTCTGAATTTAAATCATCCTTAACAATATTGAGCCTTTAATATTGATAGTTTCATTTCGAAATTAAGGTTGCCTCACAGCACCATGCGCCTAAAATGCAACATAAATGTTTACTTTTTGAAACAGAGGCCTTATTGTCTAACTTCAATATCGCTTTCAAAGGTATGCCTTTCTAGTCAATCACCTTACATTTGAAAGCAATAGGTCTTATTTATTGATCTGGTTGGATAATTACCAGTGATGAAGAAAACAGTATTTTGTATACTTTAGCCGGGATTCGTTTGGATACTTTTTAAAACAAAATATCTGTGAACTCTTATAATCTTTTAAGGTTGTTACAAAAAAAAACATTATTTGTTAGCTGATGATGATTGATTGATGATTTAGAGGTGGGACGCCTGCTGGGCACAGGCGGATGGTCGGCTCTCCAGTTGGAGCTATTCCATCCAATTCCCATTGCTTGGAGCTTTGGTATCCTATTGTCCCAGTTGCATTCCCTCCTCAAATAATAAAATATTTTTTATTATTTGTTAGCTAGCGCAAAAGTCAATCTGTCACTCTGTATCTCGTCGGCAGAATGCCCCTAGTTGCCTGTAGGGGGCGCGCGTGTCTCGCACCAGTGTTACCCGCTACAATACTTTATTTTTATTGAAACAGTATTATAGAGCAAAATACTGTAAAATACTGTTATTAGCAGTATGGTTGGCAAACCTATTCGTATTTTTCTTTATGATGAAGGGCATGTCCAGGAAGTGAGAGAATTAAAGCGGGCATTACTCAGTTTTTCCAGTGACTTCTGTAAAATATAGAGAAGTCGGTAATGGACGAATGGCAACTGCCCTTAACAACTCCTTCATCATTCCGGAACAAGAGTCGCTTGGCGGTATGGGGGTGGTTACAAGCCACAGCTGAAGCCTTCCACCAGTTCAAGTTAGAGAATTTTCAGTGAGTTGGGACTGGTTTAACAGACAAGGGTGCATAATGCATATTTAAAGGAATCAGTGGTTTATGCTGTTCCCTTCATGCATCCTAATCACCTTATTTCAGCACACCAACAAACTATCAGTACTTCACTCTCAATCCCCAAGAATGTCCTGACTTTTAATAAAATTGGCCGCCTTTTAAATTTTCTGGTCAGTGTCAGGGAAGGTTCTCAGAGTAGTCATGCAAAAAATAAAATACTATATTTTGATCATTCTCTGCCCCCTAACTTTAAAATTCTGAATAAAATAGAAAACGGTCAATATTTTGACTTACGGGGTTAGTCTAGAGCAACTAATGAACCAACGAACTACACCACGTAAGTCAAAATATTTGAGGCGTGTGCTCAATCAACGCTGTATGTGATATTATAGCGAAAGTTATCTAATTATGGAACAATGCTAATCTTTGTAACATACATTGTTGTTCAACTGTATGCCAATGTTTGACTGCTGCTAAACTTCACTACTATTATGATTGTAAAACCAAACTCAGTTGCAAACAATGCCAGTGTTGACGGACAGCATTTTTCCATCATTAGATAACTTTCGCCAAAATGTAACATACAGCGTTCTTCGAGCACACGCCTCATTTAGTGTTTTCTATTTTATTCAGAATTTTGAAGGGGTTAGAGAATGATCAAATCTGAGATAGGTATGCGGTGTTAGAACCTAAGCGAGGGTATGGCGGTCGCTCCTAAACCTCTTAACCTACCGGCTCGCTACGCTGAAGGATTTCTGGGTTGCAGTCTTTTTTCTCATAGTACCCCCTTGTCTACACCCCAAGCCATAAAATATTAAAATTTGTAGGATAGTAAATCTTGTACTGTACAAGTGACTTTCTGTTCGTTACTAATGCTTGAATGCATAGAAAATTGTACCTAACACATAATGAAAAAATAACAGGTGCCGGCTGATGGATACTTCCACTAAAAAAGAAATACATTTTTTTCAAAACAAGTTGATCTTACCGGTTTGTCGTAAAATCCATAATCATCACTATCAGAATCATCGTCTGACAATCCAGCTGGTCTATACATTTAATGAAAAAATACGTAGAAAACTCTAATTTACCAAAATTTTCTGCAGCAAAAACGCTGGCTGAGATTTTTAAATGAATGATATTAGGAACTGTGGCCTGTGTGACCAGATTCAATTTTACGATAATACCAATTCAATGAGCGGTTTTCCAGACTGGCCTGACCTGGATCAAACTTTCAGAGGTAAACATAGATGGCGTTATCCTGCTTTCATGTGTCAAAAAGCTAACATAATTTTTTAATCTTACTTATATAAGTATTTGTTTGTCCTGTTTCAGGTACTTTAAAATTAACATTTTTAGCATTTGCTTATTTTTAATGATACATTATACAATACATACCGTGATGGCTTTACTTAGTCTGACAGAATCTTAAATTGGTGTTTCATTCAACTTTCGACATGGTCAGCCCCATGCGTTGTCAAATTTGGCTAATTGTAAAAATATAGGAACACAACGTTTCCCCAAGGATTCGTTAAGAAAAGAACAATGGTTTGGTTATAAAGCAGGGGTCACACAGATAGTCGTTCATAACTTAACAATTTCGTCAGTTTCTAACACTGACAGCAGGATAGCGTATACAATTTTCAAGAAACGCGAAAGAGATTGCATTAAAACCCGTAACGCGACCCTAGTTTATGAATCTGCCCCTAACAAAGTTTGTCAGTATCCAAAAGATAGCAAGATCCGTGTTGGGTTACATCAAGAAAAACTTAGCGCGTACAAAAAAAGCAAATACAAAGTGTCAATTTGGCCGGTTTTTGCCAAAAAAAAAGGTTGACAGTGCAGGCTGCGCCATCTATTGAGTCGTTCGTACTACTTTATTTTTATTTGAAATCCCTTCATTAGTATTTACCATTATTATCTATTAGCTGTTGCCCGTGACTTCGTCCGCGTGGAAGAAGATAATGCGGCCACATTATAATCCCCTGACCACAGTGCAATAAGAAGTATCCCAGTTTTTAAGTTGGATAAGAAGTTACACAGAAGTAACCGCATCAAAACCTATTCAGTAGTTTTTGCGTGATGCATAGACCGACAAAAATTCCGTTCTTTTTATCAGTATCCTATGCCGCTATTTTTTTTTAAATATCATCATGTTACAGATTTTAATATACTGAGTTGCACGAAAACGATGCAAATTTTCCGTTAGCTAACTGGGATCTAATCTCAAGATTACATAATCTCGTGATTAAATTTGAAGCTGTTGTTCGAAATGTTTTTACTTTCCTTTAAGTGATAATTAAGTGTTTCCTGACATAAAAATAAAATTAATCTGTACACAGAATAAAAATGTTCAACACTCTTTCAAATCTTTTTATAACCCGCATTATTTGTATATAGATGTGGCGCCACTGAATGTTAATAATAGTAAAATGACTTTTATGTCATTGAAATTAGAAGCTAATTTATTAATAGTTCGCAAATTTGTCACCGATATAGAACATACGTGCTCCCTATAACTGACTGTCATGTCAAACAACAAAATTTAAATTGAATAACCTTAGGTTCGCATTTTACTTCTGCAAAGTGGTTTAATAAAAGGTTTCCGGGAACCATGGTAAGTCCAAAAAAAATCCTTTTGAATTATTCTACAAACAGTTGATTTGTCGGCTTGTAGTGTGTCACCCAACAACTGCTGAAAGGTGCCTGTTGCATAGAACCTCCGTAAATAAAAGCTGGGTCATTGCGTCGATTGATCTTGACCTTTCAGTTGAAGGAGAAAGGTTCCTACCTAGATAGTCGCCACTTAACTGGAGAGAAGGGTAGAGATTCTGAGGATACTGGTCAAAACCTAGTAAAGCCTTGGTGGGCTCTCCATTTGGAGCCAGGAATAAATAATGGTGCATTCATGATCCTTGAAATTGTTTTTAGTTACACCCAGCGACATTAATCTTACACCAAACTTGAAATACTTTTATGTTCTCACGATTGAATACATCTCCTTCTGCAACCACGTTCTTTCTTTTCTTTTTACGAATTTCTATCTGGTTTACAAGATACAAGCAATTGCAAGGTAAATTGCTTGCAGCAAAATTGTACAGCAAAGCAAAGAGCACGCCACGCCACCTACCGCTATAAATGTTAAACTTTCTTCAAAATCAGCTGTCACATTGTCGGCCATCTTCCCATTTAGCGGGATAAGTACAAGAACGTTGCCACTTAAATTTTAATTTAATCGAGTGTCAAATTGGACGCTAACGGAGGTAAAATTGCGTTCGAACAACATAAACTCGAAGATAATCATGAGTTTGACAGATTTTTATTTAAATAAATAAAGGTTGCTTAAATATTTATATTGGAGGTTTCGTGCAACAGAAAATCATGATTCGTGATTAAATTAGTTTAATCTCTACTTAAATATTAAAATTTGTTTCGAACAGTTATGCCGAGTTGTTCGAAACAAATTTTAATATTTAAGTACAATTTTCAATTATGTTATTATAGTCCCTAGCCTTTTTTTTCAAAGAAGGTAACACCGTCTGTTAAACAATTGCTGTAATTAATTTCATATTAAAACTTTTTATTTACCGAAATAGATTTTTAGTCTATTTATACAAAATAATTAAATATTTATTTTAATAAATTAAAAATAAAATGTTCTACTAATGAACATTGACGGGCCCATAAAAGTTGATGCACTACTGGTTGTCAGTGGACTGATTTTCTTGGAATGAAACGGCGTTTTGTTTATTTTCAAGGAACGAATTCGTAAGTGCTCAGTTCGAGTTCGGTCAATTATGTCATGCATTCCACAAATATTCTTAAAAAATATTTTGCTTAGCTTGTCTTAATTTACCTGTTATTGTATTAATTATGACAAATGATTGGATATATGTAATGAACATATAGAAAACTAATTGAATAAAATATACTAAAAAGGTATTCAAATATTAGATCTGGTCACACTAATTAGAAATGTCAAAATTCAGGGCTGCGTTCAGTTTGATCGAGCGTCAGAAGCACAGAAAAGTTTGTTAATTCGAAAACCATTTCGAGATTTTGGTTTAAAGCCGTATTTTAGAATTTTTACAAAAAACTTCCGTTTGCCTTCGTGTGTGTCTATCAATTTATAGGTCAATTGCCTACGAATTTTTATTCTGAGCTATGGACCAAACGGAAAGCAGCCCCGATTTTGTGTACGGAAGTGTGTTCCGTTTTGCCCCACCAATGCACCAGTGTGTTGATGCTATTTGATCGTTTCGTTTTGTCAAACTGCATCGACGCGTTTCATGCGTAGAAAGAAACAAATCGGAAAATACACTGGCCTCTATACCTTTTAAAATAATCTGTTCAAATTTAAACTTAAAATAAGATCGAAATTTTGTTCCCATCTCCTCTGTGGATACTTATGAACTTTTACCGTATTTGAGGGTTTCTTTAGCAAACTTTTTCTTATTTTTTAGAAATCCCTCGTTTTTGCAGGCTTGTGGTAGACTTCTTGGTATTGTTATATCGGATCTACGCTGGATTTAAAATTCAATAGAAAAAGCATTTTCATTTCAATATTGGCATCATCCGATAGAGATGACCTCGAAAGAAGTCTATGCCTCAGAACATAGAAAGTGGAAGTTAATGCCTCAGAATAATTTATTATTCATAGGAAATTACCCTTTTAAAATTATAGTCTGAATCAAATGCGGCAATTAATCCAAGCAGACTGAACCAAAAAAGAGTAATCATAGCGGCACTAAATTATGTATGTAGTTCCAAAAGCTTCAGGATTGTGTAGGGATAGGCCCCCTGGAAAACCTCAAATAAATTCCTCTCGATTACCCCCACTGCTAGGGTGGGGAGAGGGTGTTAAAGGTCCCTTTTTTCAGTTTTTCACTCATAACTTGAAAACCGTATTATATTAATTTATGCATGTTAATTTTGTGTCGTATTTTATTACTTTTTTTGTAGTAAAACACCATAAATAACTCAGGAAATACAACATTTCTATAAATGGAGTGTTTAGTTTCTCCATGTGCAACAAAATATACCAGGAAACGTCAAGCACGGTCAGAAAAATGGAAAAGAACTGGCAAAAATTGAGCGATGATTTTGATACTGTTATTATTACGGAAAGAGGAAGGAAGGTGCATAATCAAACGAATAATATTTGAAACCGAAATTTGATGAAATTGGTCATATTTTAACCGATTTCAAAAAAGGAGGAGGTTCTCAAATGTGTATTATTTTTTTAAGTCCGTTATTTCTTAACCGGTTTGTATGAATTTGCATTCTTGTAACCGCTTAAGTCTGATTAGAGGGTCATCCATAAATTACATCACACTTTAAGGGGGGGAGGGAGTCAACGTAGTGTGACAAGAGGTGGGAGGGGTCCTAAATTTCGTGACGTCACATTTCGAAATCTAATATACCTGAGTATTAAAACACGAAATTTGAACTAGTGACGAAGAACTTAAAAATTAAATATATGTACTGTTATATATTATATTATTATAACTTAAATAATATTATGTACTGTTTTTCTTCTTAATTTTTGCAACAAGTACCAACATTGTTTGCATCACTATAGGGTCAAAAGGTATCTTGAAGGTTCATAGCAAAATCGGCTTTTTCCAGTAGCAGTTAAAATAAAAACGGAACAATCCAAACGTTTTTATCAAAATTGGCAAACTCCAAACTTATTTCGCTTATATTTCGTGTGTTTTAATATAAATTAAGGTCATCTACATATTTCATTTTTGGGTAAATGTTTATTGAGTATTTGATTAAGATTCTCACTGAAGGAAAACGCGATTGGATGAAATTTTCTTGATAGAATTTAATTCCGAAAAGAACTCCAAATTGTTTAATTTTTTCCTGTTATTCTGAAATCCTAACTAATTTCATTGTGAAATTGCATTCAAAATGTGGATATTATGTATTTGTAAAGTCTCCTTGAATTTTTTTTTGACAAAATAGCTTAGTACCTTTTATATTAATAAAAAACCGACTTTTTGCTACTTTTCCACGAATCCGTCTCACTAGCACTGAGGGTTTTTTCGCATATGGAGTAACAGGGATGCTAAAACTTTTACGTATCGCCTTAACAAGAAATAATAAAAAATAAAATATTATGATAGCCTTTATTGAAATCGTTATAAAATATACAGTACTTATGCCATAATTCTAGTAATATTATTTTTTTGTTGATTATGAATTTTGGTGAAAATGGATATTGCCAGGTTTGATTTTATAAGACTCAATTAATAGTTAATCATTTTTATTCCATATAACATCAAATTAAGTACGAGTAAGTATAAAAGTGCCTAGGTACTCGCATTCTTATAGGGTAGATGGGTAATTGTACTGTCGTAGGCAAATATTTCAATTGGTCGTAGGTAACTATTAAATGCAAGGCAAACTTTACCTAGGTAGGAAAATAGGTAACTAGTATTAACGAAATTTTCGTTTTCTTCGGTACTTGGCCATTTAATTCAAGAATGGATTAACAACCTTTTATTTAATTTTGGGGTCACCTGTCTTACAGATGTTATAATTATTTAAGCCATAATCCGTGAGCCAAAGTATGGCCACTTTCATTTTAAGAATTTCAGTACCTAAACTTGCGATAAAAGAATATTTGCTAACATCACTGTCCTCGTATACACATATCTGACCTCAGCAAATACAAATTCATATAGGAAACTTACCGAAAATCATAGTTCCAAATGAAAGTTTGCAGACGTAAAATACGCAAGTTTTCCGTACCCTCGTTTGAAATGCAACTGAGACGCGTTGAAACTTGCGAGAAGTTTAGTTAACCAATCAAAAACAGACATCTATCTTCTTCTTCTTCTTGGTGGGCTCGGTTTCCGCACCTAGTCTCTTACTTGGACCTTTGTGCGTGGAAAGTGTGGAACCGGCTATTCCAGCCAGCCCAGCTCTCGCCAGAATCCCAAGAGGCGACCTAGGTCGCCATAGGATTGGCGAAGCGTCCCCGGTTCACCGAGGATCTTAGCCCGTTGTGTGCTGACGCGTACGCAGTCTATCGTCACGTGGGTCGGCGTTTCTTCGGTCTCCATGCAAGCTCTGCATAGAGGTCTGTCCGCCAGACCTATATTATAGAAATGTCTGTTGAGGTTACTATGTCCCGTAATTAGCCCTACCATCATGCGAAGGTTCAGTCTATTGAGACGAAGTAGTTTCTTTGTCAGGCGACGGTCCACGGTGGGTAGAACCGCTTTCGTCTGTCTACAAGTTGTCATGCCTGCCCATCGCTCAGCATGTTGAGAGCTGGTTCTCTCACGCAGCCGGGTTCGTATCTGGAAACCAGTGGCTCAGCACCTACCGGTTCCATTTTTGCACCTTCCTTTACCAGTTCATCTGCCGCATCGTTGCCCAGAGATCCGCTGTGTCCTTTTATCCACTGGAGGGTGACTTAACTGACTTTATTGTGTCGACATCTATACTGACACCTAACATTTCAGAGGCGAATTAGAACGTTGACTGTTATTACTACGAAAATGCGGGAAGATAAAACATTTTTCCGTTTTGAGCCAAAATCACCCGCCAGAGGTAAAGAAACCCTTAAATACGGTACGTCCGGTATGGTTCATTCTCTAAGGTCCGGTACGGCTTTTTTTAACTAAGGATAATTTTATTTCTGATTAGAGATTATATTACGTTTTTTTATCTTTTGTTATTTCTTATTATTCATGATTAGTTAATGCTTATTAGATCCACAATAGCTAGGGACATCGATTTTGGACTCGTGTTTTTTAATTGTTTAATTGTTTAATAATAATAATAATAAATAATAATAAAATATCTTTATTGTTACAATCATCTTATCATAACTTTTGTAGCCCTAGCTTCTGTAAAAGGAAACACCGTGTAACAGAAGCCAGTTCCTTCCTATGTGTACATTCAGTGATGATAAAACAATGAAGAGTTATTACAAAACAAAAAGGTAGGTATAAAAAAAAAAAAGAGAATAATTATAATAAAAACAACCAAAAACAGCATAACTTCCACTGCGTGTTTGGATACCTGTCATAGGGTGCGAGAGGGTGTGTGTGGGTGGGAGGGTATGTGTGAGAGAGGGTATTTGTGTGAGGTGCGTGTGTGTTTGTGAGAGGTGAGAGTGATGGTGTGGGAGGGTGTATGTGAATATGTTTGTGAGTAATATGCATAAGATGTAAAGTAATTAATAATTATTGATAAGATTTTCGATATCTTCATAATCAATATTTTGTAGCCAATCTATTATAGTGTTTAGTATCAGGGAGTGGTTTTAGGGGCTGATGACTGATGATAAATGACGATGAGGTGTACGATCATAGTAACCGGATCTCAGTGATGGCAATATATCTGGGAACGTCGAGTTTGGGCTCATAATGTTTTGTAACAGGGTGTCGATTGTATCGGATTATTGTAATGTATCAGGTTCTTCAAGAGTTTCTACCTGTATAAGATTCTCTGATGTTTTGTTGACAGGTAATTATGTTCTTGAAACATGGAAAATAATAATTGTTATCTCAGTATCGTATCTTTTTGAGACAGATACTTACAATATTCGTCTTTCTGCATAACGTTTATTTGCATGATGCTCTTTGCCGACTCATTCATATCATATTCATGTCATAGATTAAAAAATGTTATATACTTATGTATATATAAGCAGGTAATACTCAATTTTGAGATTAAGGGGAAACTCCCACCCTTCTTAATTGGTAGGTACTTCAATAATGAGTAGAAACGCACCTTAAACTTAAGGTCCATTCAAGGCGTCAACTTTCCCGGGTTTTGCTCAACGCTAATTAAAGAGAAGCATTAATTCGAGTAGCCCATTAGGGGAAAGGCAATTTCATTTTCTTAATGAATTAAGGCTTACTGGAATAAAGAAATTGCCTGTTACTCCAAGACTCCAAGGTTCATTTTGGACGTTAAAATTTTGTCTTGTTTCCAAAGGACTACCTTTTCAATGGATAATAACAGTTTACTTGTTCATGATTGCAAATAGGTACTTACTAAAGTAAAAATTGTGCGCGTAGGCTGCCATGGTTTTCTACGTGGCGCGGCGGCGGCGGGGCGGGGGCACCGGTGCGGCGCCAAAATCGTTATGGTACGGAGGCTAAAGGTTGGGTACCTTGCACTTTTAACCTTTGCACGATTCAGGTATTATATGATATTATATTAAGAAAAAAAAAAAGAGAGATTAGGGATAGGGGTAGAAAAAGAAAGTTGGTCAAAAAAGGTTGTCCAATGTCTGTATCAGTCCAACGGTAACCTTATTCTGAAAAATTATTGAAAAAATTAAATAATTTGCCCCCGTAAAAAGCTAAACTTACTACAAAAAAATAGACACCCCCGTCGGGGAGTACCACTTTTTAAATGTAAATTTAACCTTACCCGGCTATAAATAATGCACATCGGCTATCTTCGGCTTCGTAGAGCGCCGTCTCTGTCACCGGGCTGTGTGTTAGTGCTTCGTGCGACAGAAATGACGCTACGATACGATGTCCATTATTTACTGCCGGGATCTGTACCCCCCGTACTATTAATTATTTCTTTGTTGCCTAAGTATTATAATATTGTATTCCGAGTTACAAGCTATACACATTACAGAAAGCTTGTTTTAAATCGTAAACTGATTAAATTAAGTTCCTACCTATTTATTTCTAAGATGAGTTGTGTCTTCGTTTTTTGGGGCAGTTTATAACATTTAAGTGTGACTATATACGAGTAAGATAGTGCCTCTGACAGATGGTAGAAGATTCTCTGAACAAAACAGAACCCTAATTAAGTTTGCCTCCATTTACAAAAAATAAGAGGCATATTCCAAGCGTTTTACTGAAATAGCCTCCACTGAAAATGGGTTAACTCCTAAGCGGTACAAGAAAATATTCTGAATAATATATACATATATAATAATGCCAATTCTGAAGGCTTTAATTTAAGTTTTAGTGCTGTCAAAGCTTAAAATTTTCTAAAGAAATTTAGCTTCTAATCCTAACTCTTAAAGACTATTTTGTATCGAAGAAAACTTAGTTTTGACAGCACTAAAACTAAAATTAAAGCCTTCAGAATCGGTATAAATATATGTATACCTTATATTAATTTATCAAACTATAATTATAACCATTTATAACCATATATTAATTAAACCATATATTTGTTTTCATTGATTACTCAAAATCATGCTAACCTTGGATAAAAAATTGGGTTAACTTTGGAACCCGATAAAAATCAAGGAAAGCATTTCTTTTAGTAAAACTTTTTTGGCCTATTCATGCCCCTGAAAACAAATTTTACTGCGCTAGTTATGGCTCATTAAATGTTGTTTTTAAATAGGTATGACAACTTATGTGTATTTCTTTTGAAAAAAAAGTCATTGCTATTTTACTATAAAAGGAGCTGCGTATTTTTTCTAATAATTAGTAGATTATTTAAAACGGTGCCTTTGGTCCAAACGATCTCAACTTATCGCATGTCAAATGGCATTTCTATCTTAGTCTAATGCAGGTCAAATAGTTTCACTGCAAGAGACCCTTTCGTTCGATCTCTCAATTATTAGAAAAAATACGCAGCTCTTTTTGCAGTAAAATAAAGTGCTCGTAAAGGCCCACTTTTTATGCATCAAAACCGAACAGAAAGTCGATTATTTTGCCCTTGGGCTTTATTATTATTTTTTAAATTGATTTACGAGAAGTTGGCTAACCTGCAACCTTTCCTGTGTACCATAAATGTTATAATTTTTTTCCACTGTTTAACGGCTCTGGATACAGTCCTTTTGAGCCAATCATTAACTTACAAAATTGTAACAATGTAACTTTCAACTTTAATAATTATATTGTTTTCTTTGATTATATTTGTTTTATTTCCTCACACTATGCATTGAAAAACGTAGTATGATACACGGGCGTAAAAGCAATAAATTACTCGGTTACGTTTAAAACACTCGCTACGCTCGTGTCTTAAATCGTCCTCGTAATTTATTTCTTTTCACCCTTGTAGCATAAACTACTATTTTGCAAAAGTAGTGCACAGAAATGGTCATTTACATTTAATGAGCCATTATTTTAAATAACTTGCCAGACTAGCGTAGTACAATTTTTTTCAGGGTGAGGTGTTGAAGTTAGCTAATTACAGAAACCGGCCAAGTGCGTGTCAAGCCACGCGCAGTGTAGGGTTCCGTAGTTGCCCTACACAATATGCGGACTTCTTCTCCAAGTACATTTTACAAGTTTGTCGACTAATCGACTGTCGATCGCGCCAAACTACTAGTACGCTCGGAAGTTGCTCTTCCCAAGAACGATCCATACATTTTGTTCCTGCTGATGCGAATCGCCCCGTGTTTAGAGGGGACTAAAAGTTTGGCGCAATCTGTACTCGTTAACTTGTAAAGCCTACTTAGCTGTGATAGTTTTCCTTTTAATTTCGTTATGTATACTACTGCTGTGATTTTTTTCACGTCTTCAAATACAACCGTTTCGCTGGGGGGACACTTGACTCTTAACAAAAATTAACTTTTAAGTTTAATATTTCTTAAACGAACCCTGGATCGAAAAGTGGTCTTCTCACACCCCCAATATTTTCAAATTACCTATCCAACGACACCCCACACTAGGGGATAGACGAGAAAAAAAAATCATCCCCACTTTACGTGTAGGGCAGGTACCGTAAAAAAAAAATATTTTTCAAAATTTTACTGTACTACTTTATTGGCGTGATAAATATGTACACTCATACCAAATTACAGCTTTCTAGCATATTTTATTCTGTGTTTCTAGTTCTAATGACAGACAGACAGACAGACAGACGGACATGGCGAAACTATAAGGGTTCCTTGTTGTTGCCTACGGAACCCTAAAAAATGCTCATGAATTGGGCAAAGCTACTTCTTTCTGCATTTCTAGTTTTATTTTTGACGTTATTAATAACAGGGATGATCAGGGCTACTTAGGGTTGCACAGCAAACATTTTAACCTTAGAATTTAGAATTAGTTAGCTTTGGCACTCAAAAAACTAGTCTAAGTTGACAAATTTCACGTAATTCATAAAAGTACCAACGACTCGAAAACCATCGACTTTTTACTGAGGTCATATTTTGATATTCAGGACGGCAATTCTGGTACATGCGACAATTTGCGAAGGCAAAAGGCGGGTGATTTTTAGGAGCTCTTTGCACAGAAACGTATCAAGCTTTTAAAATAAAACCGTTTTGCCCGGAGTCATTAACATGTTTTACATGTCTTTTAAGGAGTTTTACTTAGGAATATTATGATCAAACGGCATTTATCACGTGATTAACGAAGTCGTATGAAACATAAAGCGTGTGAAAAATGTTGCGAGAATAGCCGCCCTGGTCAGTCATGAGCTGGCCTAACAACCCTCTATGACGTTGACTTTTGAGACATCCTGTATATGAATAATATAAAAAAGTAAAGATATATTATATGTCGTAATAAGTTATGTACTTGGTCTAAAGGTCACTTCATCACAACAATCTACAAATACTAGGTACAGAATATTGGTAGACTTGGTAGAAGGTAAGTAAGACGGTGTTCTCCTAGAGGGCCCTGCTTCTCGTCAAAGGCAAGGATAACAGAAGGCAGTTCCAATTAGTCGACGAGGGCGTTTGTTAACATTTAATTACTGCCAGGCAGCTATTGTTTCGACTGCCGTAGGGGACCAGGCACTTGAGGAAATCTTGACGTTTCAGCTCAAAAAATCCTGCAGAGTTCATTCGAAAAAAGGAAACCCAATTAGAAAAATCTTTTGTCTGTCCACCCGTCTTCGTCTTCAGTTAGATACCTATCTATTCTTGTTGTATCTAAAAACGAGACGAGTGTTTGGGATATTGTATCAGTGTTGAGAAAGACACAATCACGGGGTTGTTTATAGAGTTATATATAGAGATTAATTCCAGTGCAGTCGAGACGACTTTGTCGAGATATTTTATATTATCTGTCAAAATTATAACCGATATACGTATGTTTTAGGATCGAGATAAAGAAATCTTGTCTCGCGTGCAAACTTTTTTAAACTTTGAATTTTTATTTTCTAATCATTTCCAAGTGTATGTAAAAGTAGTAAAAAAGTCCTGTCTGTACATTAAATATTTTTGCAAAATTTTGATTGATATGATGTTCTGTCTGTCTCATCGAACACTCCATGGTCTGTTTGTATGTTCCGTTTTAACTCGAGAAGTACTCGGCGGATTTGGATGCGGTTTTCTTTATTATAATCGTAGAAACTCTGGTCAATATAGGCTATAAGGGGTGTGTGATAGATCACCAAGCTGCAAACTGTCGATACTACTCAAAGATTTAAAGATACTTCCACGGGAGCAGAGCCGCAGGCAAAAGCTAGTCTATTATAATGGGTGGTGCAAAATTAATGTCATAATTTGAATTGGCTGCCATTTTGTTATAAATGAAAAAATAAGTGCTCTTTTTTCATAAAAAGTTTATTTGAAAGTGTAAAATTAATGACATTACTTGGAAAAAATTATATCGATCAAATAGCCACCTCCCGAGTTGATGCATAATTGCGCTCGTTTTACGGCATTTTGAATTGTTGCTCGCAAAACATCTGGCTATCTGGCACCAAATTGGCGATTTCTTCTTCAACGTTATCTTTCAAGACTTGCAAGGTTCGTGGTTTGCTGTCGTAATCGCGAGATTTTAAGGCGATATGTAAAAGTTTTAGCGTCCCTGTTACTCCATATGCGAAAAAACCCTCAGTGCGAGAGGGACGGATTCGTGGAAAAGTAGCAAAAAGTCGGTGTTTTGTTCATATAAAATGTACTAAAGTTGCTATCAAAATTTCGTTTAACCAGGTCCTAAATATTGTTAAAACCCATCTAATGAAATATAATTGCAGTCCATATGTCATTCTAAGTTGTCAAACCAGGAGAATTGGTGCCAAAAAAGACCTCATTTCAATAAATATTTCGATCGAGCCGAATTTCTCCAATCGCGTTTCTGTTTTAACAGATCCCTAGAAAAAAAATCCAAAAATAATATATATTTTTTTCAAAATAATACATTATTAACTGAAGTAGATTTGCACGTTCTTAAAGTGTAATTTTTTTTTCGTAGCGCCTTAAAAAGCCTCAAATGAAGAAGTCTGGTGCTGTTAGATCTGGCTATCTGGACGGCCAGTTCAAATCTCCAAAACGAGAGATCAAAATTTGTCAAATAAGCAGTAACAATAATTCCACGTTCTTGAGGTGTGTATCGCTCCATGGCTTGTTGGCAACTAATTCTCTATATATCTACATTATAATTGTCAAAGCACAGTGACATTTGGTGCCATCTTCAAAAATGGCAGCCAATTCAAATTATGAGATTACTTTTGCGCCACCTTGTATAATAACAAAGCCGGAGTTAGAAGTTCGAATGCTGCAGTAAATATTGGTTGATAAATCCCCCAAACAATTCTCAGTTAGTTCAGCTCGATAGAAACTTCTTCGCTTCATTGCAGATACACCTCTGGAGATTTCAAAGAAATTCTCAATGTAAATTGCTCCTGAAAATCCTGAAAGCTGTACTCAAAAATCCAGGAAAAGGTGCGGGGTACTGATAAATCAGAAAAACAATAACTAAGCCGATTCCTTTTCTTACGGATTCGGAGAAAAGAAAATGTTTTCAAATGTAATACAAGGATTTTCTCATAGAAGGTAAGAGATTTGATTTATCGCAGGCTGGCCCGCTGACCGCGGCACCCGCCGCCCCGCACCGCCCCGCCCCGCTCGTGCGGACCGTTCGGCCTCCGTCCGACGCGTTATTAAACTTTTCCCCATATTAAACATTCCGGAGACGAATACATTTTATTGTAGCCCTGGCCCGACGTCAGAGGCCCCTACAAAGCGAAACTCAAAGACGGCAATTGCGAAATAAATTGAAAGCAATTTGATATTGCGTTGTAAGTAATAGCCGTCAGAAATCCACATCCCTGTGCGAGACATTTTGGTATGCCATTTGTATAAGATTTAGAATGGTTGGACCGGGTCATTTCACAGTGGAACAATTTGTTTTGACGTAGAACAATTGGGTCCCCTGGACTGTACTTGGAATATGTTTGTGATAGCTATTATCTTTATTTATGTTTTCGACTTCGCCCGAAACTGGTATCGAATTTCGTTGCCAAAATTACGAAGTGGATTTTCCTGGCCGCACATAAATGATTATCTCCCTATCCCCCCTAAATATTATAAATGTGAAAGAGCCGTGTGTCGATGTGTGGAAAAGTGTTTTTTTCTCACTTTGCGTCGTTTCGCTTTGCGACACTTCACATAGGAGCAACAGTTAGAAAATCTGTTCTGACTTATGATTCACTAGTATATTTCGTGACGAGTATAAAATGGCGGATTTTCTCACCCGAGGAATGAAGCTAGTTTCAAGGCGAACGTCGAAAGCTTACATTCCGAGGGTAAGAAAACCCATTTTTTACTCGTTGCGAAAGATACTTTTCCTACTGAACGATACTGATTTATGTATTTAAATACTTAATTTTTCCTTTCAAATTTAATGTATTTTATGACTTTGCAAAGCACGGCGCGGTTTTCACCTTTTTTTTTCAGGCTTCGGCCGGCGTCCGGCGACTTTTATTTGTGGCCAGTATCATTTTGCGAAAAAAGAGTGTCAGAAGCGAAATAATCGATTATGTCGTGAATCGGAACGCAGGAAATTTCGATTCTAAAGACAAACTAAGGACGTAAAAAAGAACTTAATTTAGCTGAAATGAAGACAAACGTCAAAAAGAACCTAATTTTGCAATAAATGAAATTTCAATACGATATTTCAAACTGACCTGATAGTCATTCCGCAACGGGGCCCGGCCGGAAAGTTCAATTTTCAAAACTAATTTCGTGTATTAAATGGAACTTTTTCATAAAGGTAGTAGAAAAAGTAACTTTTTATTCAGGGCAAATTTCTTATTCTTATAAGTTCTTATAAGAAATTTTTATAAGTTTGTTACTATAACCACGCGAGCGAAGGCAGCGGTAGATATTTGAAATAAAATAATAATTAAAAGAGGATGCGAAAGAGGTGTGTCTGGATCGTAGCAGATGGAAATCTGTAGTCTCTGCTGACTCCTCTGGGAGACAGGTATGTATGTAATAGTAAAAAAATGTTTCCTCCTGGGCAAGGTGTAATTTACAGTATGTGCGGACGCCAGCCAGCATGACAAGTTGACAACAAGCTACTTTTGGTAGTTCTTATTGCAGCGTCAGCTGGCAAAATCGTTTACATTTAGGGGGCATGAATTGCAGGCGACTGTACGTATATGAAAATAATAATAATAAAAGTTTTCACATCAGTAATTTACTAAAGACATCATTTCCCACTAGATGTCGCCACATATGTATAGAAGGTGAAATTTAATCAACCGCCTGAATTCATACTGGAGACTCCGTTAATGATCAAGAACAATGTTTATAGCACACTGTGCGCTGCGCGTGCGTAAAGTCGGCATTTTCCGCACTTGTGCTATAAAAAATTATACGAAACTCGTGCGAGAAACTTTTTCTCGACTCGTGTGATTGCAGCACTCGCCTTCGGCTCGTGCCGCAAACTCACACTCTCAGAAAACGTTTCATCGCTCTCGTATCGTAATGTACAATTAACGACCAGTAAGGCGAAACTTGAAAAAACATTTTTTTTGCTCCTATACTGCCTATACTAGGACGTTGAGTTATACGTAGTAATATAACTATGTACTAGGATTTGTAATTGAACTAGTCCAGTGTGAATGGGAGTAAAAAAATTTTTTTACGATTGCCAATAAAGTGGTAATTGAACCTCGTTCCTGATCATTAGCCGAGTCTCCAGTATGAATTCAGGCGGTTGATTAAATTTCACCTTATATTTAAGTATATCACGATGTTCACAGTTGAACATATACAGCTAGCGCTCTACAGCTACACTAAGCCATTAGAAGGTCCACACGCATGGACGTGCTTTCAAAAAAAGATGGACAACTGAAGCATAGCAACGGCGCGCGGCGGTGGTTTGTAAGTGGACAGTGGACTTAGTATGGACCATATACTCTCCCTGCGGTCCGAAATAGAATTAAATCGCTAAAATCGATTACGAAAGTATGAAGTGAATGGCTTATGAGCCATTGTAATTCTATTACGGACCGCAGGGTAAATGATGTGAATATGCGTTCCGGGCTAGACTTACTATGGGTGCTACAGTTTTAGTTTATCGAAACTCCGTCCGTATTTTTTGTACGTCCATGGCCCACACGAAAAAAGTTGCAGGCAAAAGCTAGACATAAATAAAAACAAACTCTTAAGGCTTATTACTGTAGTTTGTATAATTTAACAAACAAAGTATAATATAGCTAGCAACAATGACTTGGAGACAAACCATCCAATTAGACACCGGCTTTGTTAACTTTTAATTAACAGAGTTGTGTTGTATCACAAGAGGTACGAAGACAAAACTCCACCTCTATTTACGCGGACTATCTTCCATTTACAACGTTAATTAGTAAATACTTATATTACGACAACTTAAGAGGATGGCCAACCCCAGCTACTATTTTTATTACCCATCCAGCACAATAGGTCCAATCGCAAAGACCTTTTTTGCTTTTAATAGAGGCGATTATATGTATTATATGTATTAACTTTGCTTTAAATGTTTATTAGGATGTAGTCTAGTTATTTCAATTATTTATGTAATATTCTCATGATTACCCCTTTTAAATAGTATGGCGCTACCCTCAACAATTTCCTCATTGCCAAAGGAAAACTATGGCAGAAAATACTATTAATTATTAATATTTCAACTATGGTAGAAAATACTAATTAGTATTAAGATCGCCTTTGTACGATAATTTTATTCTGTGCAATAAAGAATTTTATTATTATTATTATTATTATTCACAGAACTATTATTATTATTATACAACGTGTAACAGAAAGGTGTAACCATATTTGAAGAGCTTATTCAGTCAATGGTTTAGAACAACTTCTACTATGCAACAAATCCTGTATATCGAAAAAAAAAAATACTTGCTTCTTAGGAAAATGCAATGCCGCTCGGCCGAAATGTATGGAAGGGTAGATTTTTTTTTGAGATTTCAGGATTATCTCCACACTAAAAGTTGTTATATACCATTGACTGAATAAGCTCTTCATATATGGTTACACCTTTCTGTTACACGTTGTATATGTTGGCTCATTGGCTTCTTTTTTTTAGACACGTAATACTAATGATCACGCAGCGAAACTACAAATTGGTGTGTTTTTAGCTGATACTGAAATATGTTGTAGTGAAAAATATATCCGATTTAAGTAGAATCCCTTCATCTTTCTATTACATATCTTGTGAAAAAAAAAACAATTTGAAAACCAAAAAAAGAGGATGGAAATCATATTTTTTTTTGACAGAAGTATAAATCTTAATACATTGTTTATAAGTAGAATATCTAGATAAAAGCTCAATAAATCAAATACATTTTTTTCAATACAAGGAGAGTCCGAATTTCTTCAAACGAATCCTCAAAAGTCTGGCGTTGTTCATGCTCTAGGCTCATGTACAGTCTTAAAATTGAAAAACAAAACAAGTTTGTTAGTCGATTGAAAGTCCAATTTCTTAACAAGTCTAGCAGCCTACTTACTCGTATTATTTTCGTTATAATTGGTAATGATTCTATATAAAGATTGCTTACATAGGAAAACAATTAAATGAAAACAGCAACAAATGGAATATTCTTATCTGGGTAGCATCTCTGCGTGCGCCTTACCATGGTTATAAGATTTCGATTTTTAAAGGTTTTGTAAATTTTTTAACGTCCCTGTTACTCCATATTAAAAAAAAAAAAACAGTGCGAGAGGGACGGATTCAAGGAAAAGTAGCAAAAATTCAGTTTTTTATTAATATAAAATGTACTCAAGTTGATATCAAAATTAATAGCTAGATACTGTTAAAACCCATCTAATGAAATATAATCGCAGTCCATATGTCATTCCGAATTGTCAAACCAGCAGAAACGGTGTCGAAAAAGACCTCGTTTCAGTAAATATTTTTAACGAGCTGAATTTCTCCAATCGCATTTCTGTTTAACAGATCCCTAGAAAAAGATTTTAAACATAATATACTATTTTATCAAAATAATACCTTCTTTACTGAAGTATATATATATGCAAGTTCTAAAAGTGTCGATTTTTTCCGTAGCGCTTTGATATGGAAGGCTTTACTCATGACAATAATTTATACACACACCTACACGAATTATATATAATTTGAACCGAATAGTAAGCCGGTTCCATTTGGGACTTATTTGATGATTATGGCTGCCTTACGTTCGAATAGCGGTAATTTAAAATTAATCTGGACACTGAGTTGTATTAGATAATTCTATATCTACAAATTATAAATATATGGCGCAGTCGGTAACACGTTTGTCGTAGGTTCAAATCCTGGCCCGAGGAATAAAAAAAATTAGTCTTGCTTAAATTTTGTCTCTATGGTGCCGTTGCCGACCACACAGGGGCGCGTCCTGCGTTCCGCGGTCACTGTTATCTATTAGACTAGGAGCGTACAGTCGGTAACCCTATGTATCGAGTTACAAGATGGGACCAATTTGTGTAGAAAAAAAATACATCAAAATAAATAAGGTTTGCTGAGCATAACCTGTAGCATTTTGTTTTTGCTGACTGTACAAAATGCTATAGGTTGCGTTCAGCCAACCTTGTTTATGTTTATGATGTAATTTTTTTTTCTACATAACTAGGAATTGGTCACATTTTGGTGAAAACGATGCTGAATCGATTTTTTCGAAAAAATGTATTTTTAATAATCAGTTTGACTCACGTTAGTACCAACATAGGACGCGCAAACCATATTTTGTAAGCACCTTTTGATACGCTCTATCGAATGTAGTAGGGCCCTACTTGTTACATATAGACGTGATTTTTTCATCAGGAAAACATTTTTTTTTGCTGGCTGTACAAAATGTTTCAGGCTGTGCCGAGCCAACCCTGTTTATTTTGATGTAGTTTTTTTTCTACACATCTCCGAATTGGGCGCATCTTGTTACTCGATACATAGGGTTACCCACGGTGCGCCTGTAGTTTATATGCGGCGACGCGATGGCTTGCTTGGATATTTACAAAAACCGCGAGCACGTGCATTCTATTGTTTGGATCGCAAAACGCGCTCTGGTGGTCGACGTTTAAGTGATATTTTCTAGTTTGTAATGCATTCTAATAATATTAGTTGATATACATATTTTCAAATTCATATTTTAAGCAATAAATCCAATTTTGATATTAAAATGTAATTAGCTTCGCTTTAATACACGTGCCCCCGGCCAATGCTACGGCCGGCGCGACGGCGCGCGGCACGGCGTAGCGACACGTAGCATTGAAAAAGTATTGTAGACGTTAGCTGCGTCTTACCCACTGTACAGTACAGTCAAGGTGATATTAAATTTTATAAAGCCAAATTCATACTGAAGACTCAGTATTAAGAGGATATACCGTGGCGAAATCAGTGTTTGATGGGCGTGGTTTCGCGCTCCCCGCGAGCAGAGAATATAAAGTATTACCGCGAGTCAGCGTGACAAACCGCAGCCGCAGGAATATTGCCGTAGCAATATTCCACAATTTCCACTTAAGGCGATTACCTTCGCC
Organism: Ypsolopha sequella; assembly: GCA_934047225.1. Classification (NCBI taxonomy): domain Eukaryota; kingdom Metazoa; phylum Arthropoda; class Insecta; order Lepidoptera; family Ypsolophidae; genus Ypsolopha; species Ypsolopha sequella. The sequence goes on from OW203985.1 coordinate 16,554,517, forward strand.
AAATTAGCAGCTCGATATTTGTCACTACGAATATCAACGGAAACGACATTGAAATAACGTTCATATCAGCGCGCAATGCAAAGCGGCTGTTACGACGCTCGCTGCGTCCTTGAGAGGGCGAAATAGGAGAAAATTATACTTTTCACTTGGACGTGATTACTCGATTGAATAATCTTATGTTATGTTTATAGCTATAAAGTTTATCTATTTATCAAAGCATAGATGAATTCAATCGGCCAAGCCACTCAGGAGCAGTAGGGAATTTGAGGTCAAAAACACCATTCAGTAAAAAAATAAAAATCATGTAGAAGTTTTGGTGGTATGAAAAAGAAAACTGTTGCATATGTTGTCTAAGAGTTGATTATTCATAATAGATTTTTTCATTATTTTTGGTTTGGCCATAAACGAGGAGTAGGCTTTAGAAACCCATTTGGCAATGGTAAGGGCCTTAACATACTAAATAACTAATCGAAATTTTGTGGAAAACGTATTTTTAATTAATTTATTATATTTATTTATATTTAAATTTAATTATTTTTTGCATTCCTTACAAATTCAAGCCCAGCCTATGGGAGGTCAACGTTTTATTTTGCGAAATTAGCAAAAAGTGTTATCGATCCGTGATACTGATCACTTACAAAATCTCCAGTATGAATATGGCTGCATAAATTAACATCACTTTGTATGAAGGTACTGTTAGGGAAAACAATACTGCTCAATTTGCCATTCCTATTACTTGTACAATGACAATAAGAACTTTTACCGATAGAACCTAGGAACGTCCGATTACTGAATGGCAAAACAATGGTACAGAATCAGATAAGAGAGGGCAGTGCGAAGCTTGCGATGCGATCATATTAATTCCTCCCTTAATTGTTTTTTGTCTCCCGTCCATCTTAGGGCGCCTTCTTCATCAGCCGCGCCGTCTAATCCAAAATCTCATTTCCTTCGAATAATTGTAGGAAGTAGAGCGAAATACCCGACGCACTGAAAAATTTGCTCATAAAATTTTCAAATATATTTACATTTAGTAGGTGATGAAATATAAATTTTAGTTTGTACCAAAGTAAAGTATGTTTTTTACACGAAGGAAAAAACTGACAGTTCGTGATAGTGGGAAATACTATGCTTTTTCGCAGAGTATTGAATGTTGCAATGTGAAATGGCTCATGCACCATAGGAGTTAAAAGTGTTGACTATACGCCAACCGTTTCACCGATGGCCTCCAGTTTATGTTTTACGTGGGTCAATCGCCATCCCAACTTCGATAGGGATCATGATTGGCAGCTGGCTCCGTATTGGAAACCGATTCTCGATGAATCGAGCAACTTTAGGACAGTGCCCAATGACAGTGACGACGTTGTGAGCTCGGTCTGTTTAATAACCGCCCCTAATAACGAACAATTGGAACAATTAAAAGAATCAAGTGCATCCACCATCCCACCTCCTTCGACGACGCAGCCAACGCTTAGCGCACGAGCCGCGCGTGCAGCTCGCCGGTCGGCGGTTGCTGCGCGCACAAGTTGTCCTTTATAAATCGACATGAAAAATCTTTATTATTGCCTAAACAAAATTATAGTAGATATCGATATATAAGCAAACAAATTTCACAATCTTTAGTGTGCATCCAATTTAAAAAATGCATATAATCATGACAATAAAATAAAGGTGACAATTGGCGGTAATATTGCTAAAAGTCATTTCGTCCAGACAACCTTTGGGTGTACGGGTATTGTACGGGAAAAATGCGAATACAAAAACATCTATTGCACACAAATACATGAATACAATTGTTATATAAAGTAGTATTCTTATCAGATGCATATACGTAAACCACTTATAGTAGGTATACATGGATACATTGAAAAAAAGTTTTGTTAATTGAAGTCTTTGAAAACTACTGATCCGATCAAGCAAAAAATTATTACGGAGGCGCAGAATTAATTAAAAATTCAGAAAAAATACCCATTGATATAAGTCAAGCTTGATTTCGACGTTAAAAAGTAACCAAATTTTAAAAAGAAAATTATTTTTTTGCGCAGCAACATTGAATAAAAGCAGAAGCAAAAATCAATATATGAATATGAAAGTCTTTACCATAAACCAAAGTTTATGAGCGATACAGCAGATATGTATATACATATGCAGCATATTATATATAGTCGTAAGATGCGGCTTTTCAAAACAAAGAGGCTGCTGATACGACCGGAGTCTGTAACCAACGGCTAAGTGATTGGAGCCAGTTATTATCATCTCAATACGCTAGATTATGTATTATATGAATAAGTGCCCCATAAGAATTCTTCGATTTCTTTCTCAGTAACCAGCAAAGCCAATAAAAATGGGAATAATGTTTTGATTATTCATAGTGATAAGATAAATATGCAAATTCAAGCAAGCCACTAATAAGCATTAGGTTTTATTTTAATAAGTCAATGATAAAATTGATAAAAAGAGCCTCTCGCCACATATTATACTTAAGGCGATATGTAAAAGTTTTAGCGTCCCTGTTACTCCGTATGAGAAAAACCCAAGTGCGAGAGGGACGGATTCGTGGAAAAGTAGCAAAAAGTCTGTTTTTTTGCTATCAAAATTTCGTTTAACCAGGTTCTAGATACCGTTAAAACCCATAAAAAAATATAATTGCAGTCTATATGTCATTCTAAATCGTCAAACCAAAAATCGTTCGAATTGGTGTCGAAAACGACCTCATTTAAATAAATATTTCTCCAATTTCTCCAATCGTGTGTCTGTTGTAACAGATCCCTAGAAAAAGAATCCAAAAATATTATACTATTTTATCAAAATAATACATTATATACTGAAGTAGATATGCAAGTACTTAAAGTGTCGATTTTTTTTCTGTAGCGCCTTAATTTATGTGCATATAATATAACCTTCATAAGATGTAAGTACATACCGAGATGTAGAGAATTACGAGTCAGACTTATGGGTTCCATTCAGTAGACTAAGATAATGCTTGCAGGCAATCACATAAGTGGATCAAATAGCTGTAGTCCATTTGGATAATGAACTAGAGTATCTGTAGCCTTACTGGGTTCTTTTTATTGCATTAGGATATACGTAGATGTTCCCTACCATTAAAAAAAAATCTCTTTATCAACTCGTTGGCAGAGTACTTCACTTGTGCAGAGTGTGTAATTAGCCTAGACGTCTAAGAGTTCACTTAACTATATGACGGATAGAGTAGATGAGGTCATTAATTAGCGTTTCAAAATGAAAGCCGTTTTGAATTGGATGAGCTTTTTTCGTCTTCGATTTTCGGACAACGCTAAGTGACTTTTTAGTAATGGATATATGATTAATAATGACGCTGAACTAAACTAGGCTCTAAAAAGTGTCCAACAAATCATACCCAACTTTCGCAAAGTTCACATGAGACGCAAAGTCGTAGCACTCAACAACAGAATGTAGTGTAGAGTGCACTCAAAGTGGTATCAGATCAATCCATTATCCGGGCAGGCTGTCCAGGAGCCTTTAGCCAGCCACAACTTGGCGCTTGCGACACACATTTTCCATTTCCCCCCTTGTCCTTACCGGCCCAGATCCGCCTGTTCCATAATTCAATCCATACCGAAACCATTGTGTGCCGATATAGTGGAATGGGACACACATGCATTAGTTTGCTTATTGTTAGTTGAGTGCTTCCAACTTTTTGTGAATAGCGTCTGAGAGGATCAATCATCTACGCAAGATGTTATTATTTTACAGTTGAATTTCTGTATTGTAGACAAAGAACTCTTTGGAATCCTGTGAGATTTTATTCGATGTAAGAGACAGAGACTGGATTAGATAATGCAGCGACGCAACAACAACCCGCGTTTTCTTGATCCAGTCCATTTCGGTGAGATCCATTACCCCGAGAGTGGCGGCAAGAAGCAATCTCATTGAATGACCGTCTTCCCCCTTCACCCCACCACTCACAACTCCCTCACCCCACTCTGATCCACGCCAATCGGTAAATATGCGTGTTAAATATGTATGCGCTGTAAGATGCTCGTAAGTGTATTAGATTCTGCTTGCTTTTTCATTCTGTCAAGTAGATATGTGTGGACGTTATATAAAAGCCTAGTTTGTTTGCTCATGCGAGACACGATTTTTACGAACTAGGGTAAGTGATCTCCATCAATACATTTTGGATTAATGTATTATCTTTACATTTTAAGCACAACCGTCAGTTTCCGTCAATATAAATGAATGATGTCGGTCAATACTTAAGGCGCTCTTATCCCAGAAGAGTGACTCTCTGTCTTTTTCTTTACGTGTAAGGAGTAAAGAAAATAACCACACTTTTGTACTTTTTCGTTGTTTTTATCGGTTTTTAAATTGTTTAAAAATAAGGGATATGTTTATTAAAACCCACTTACGTGGTCAACCTAGAAAATTTAAAGAGCAATATTACCAGATATGTTTCGTTAATAAAAGAGTGGAATTATGGAAATGGGATGATTTGAGAGGTCTTATTACATGCTGTGTTCGTGAATTATTTCTATCGAGCAAAGTTTATCTGATCGTGTAACACATGCGTGGAAGACCTAGATAAAGGTTCGAACTATATATTGCGTATTTTTTTTTTGGAAGTTTTAGACGATATTTGAAAGTTCTATTTGACTTTGAAATTACTGATTTTGGGATAAGAGCGCCTTAAAACACAGTTCGCACGAAGGGACTAGACTTTTCCATTAGGGACAATTATCAAAGAGTACGGAACCCTGGGTGTAGTTGGGATCCCATCGCAACGAAGCCTGTTAGAGATAACGTCATAAACTCGCCGATGCAGAGCCGGACTAAGTAACGTCTTTGCTGTTACGGTGTCCTCTAGTAGAATAATGGACCTCGTCTCCCGCACCCCGCGAGCACTCAGCCCCTCAATGCTGTCCAACTAGACGCAACTTTTAGCCGAATTTCGATTTTGCATCGCCGTCGTGAAAGCTTGTAGGAAAGTAGCTTAAGGAGGAAACGGAGAACCGAACTGCTTTTACGTAATATAGAAAAACACTCAGTAAGTTTCTTCACGAATCTTTTACTAACTTCTCGAAATGCAACAAAAAAATTACAGATGTAATGTTCTTGAATATGTACAGTCGTATACAAATTTACTCACACGCTTAATCAATATCCATTGTCCGGGAACGGCGCCAACACTTATAGGCTATATGAAGGCTTTAGCTGTAACTTGACCGACAGATCTTTTAATTTGTTTGCAAACTCCATCAGTCTAATTTAAACAAAAGGTAAATTTAGGTCTTTTAAAAATAGGAGTATAATTTGTTTTTTCTACTTCGGATGAAACCTACGATTCCGTGTACCATTGAACGTGTAAATCTTGATTTTTCACGTTTGAAAATGCTGCGGTTTATCGTATGGTTATAATAAAATAATCTAGGCTTTTATTTTGAGCTATCACACCTTTAAGAGCTAGGAGAGCGTTATTTTTAAAGCCCATGTCTGTAATGATAGTGGGACAGCGGTAGTTGCAAGCTTCTATATAGCCGAATTGGGAGCAGTTTTACACTGCTTTTCTGTTGTGTACGAGGTTTAAACTATAATACTATAATAGAATTACAACTATAATACGTAAAAATACCATACCCTTGATCCGCAGGACACGGGACAGTCCCAAGAGCATCCTGGAAAACATAGCAGACAGATTTACGTCGCCACTATGGAGGTGTTTTGTGCGGAGAGTGATCGTGGATACCTCCTCATCTCCTTGATCGCTCCTGGTACGGACTACGGAGCACATAAGTTTGTGTAGTTAATATAATTAAATTTTCTTTCTTTGCTACTAACCAATTATTAATAAGTCTTACTAACATGCTATGGATCCAAGTTGTCCGAAATAAAAGATATTTATTTTATTTTTTAAAGAAACTTTTGAAGATTCTTTTTAATTGGCGAATAACTGCTTTCTGCACAACTTTTTTTTAACTAAAAATTATATAGATGTTAATTTTTGCACTTGAAATTTTAAATGGACTCAAAAGAATAATCACAAAATCATTATCAATCTCATCATGTTAATTGGTATTTTTTTTTAAATAATAAATGTAGGTGATTATTACACAATTAACAGCGTAATTAATATGCAAATGCAATCTTACTGATAATACTCATGTTTAGTGCAAATTATTAAGTAACTCTTAATATTCGGCTTTCTATCAAATTAAATTAAGAAAAAATATAAATTACAAAAAAATATAAATTACCAAAAATAGTTACGTTTTGTTTTCTCTATAAAAAAAGAATAAAACGTTATAAACGTGCCTGGGAGATTGATTTTAGCAATAAGTGCCGCCTTTAAACATTGTAAAATATTTCAATGTCCTGTTTAATGTTTTTGTGTATCAAGCGTAATAAATAAATAAAATAAAATAATGGAATTGCGGTTTACATAACAAAATTGTGTTTTACTTTATTTGTAGCAATATAGGATGCTATTTTGCTCTTAAGGCTGCGTATAAACCTGGACAAATTAGTGATTTTGCCCCCGCATCCCCGCACCTCAACTGTTTGCGCGACCGGTCGTCACCGGCCGCGAGCGCTATTTCTTAGCTCCCACGAGCGGTGTGGATCCGCGGTCATTAACCCGTGCACGTGCTAGTTTTCAATAATAAGTATAATGCATCTACGATGTATAAAATTCAACCCAGTTGACAAAACGGTTTGTTCGCAATGGCATTTTTTTGCGTAATTGTGTTTGGATCTAATTTTTATATTTCAAAATTTTATTTTTCGAAAGTCATACTTGCGACGTATCGGCGTATCGATGTATCGGCGTATCGACGTATCGTTGTATCGACGTATCGTTGTATCGTCGTATCCTCGTATCGTCATAACGATGATGATACAACGATACGTCGATACGACGATACGTCGATACAACGATACGTTAATATAACGATACGTCGATACGCCGATACGTCGATACGACGATACGTCGATACGGGGATACGTCGATACAACGATACGTCAATACACCGATACGTCGATACAACGATACGTCGATACGACGATACTTCGATACGGGGATACGTCGATACAACGATACGTCAATACGCCGATACGTCGATACGTCGATACGACGATACGTCGATACAACGATACGTCGATACAACGATACGTCGATACGTCGATACGTCGATACGTCGATACGTCGATACGACGATACGTCGATACAACGATACGTCGATACGTCGATACGCCGATACGACGATACGTCGATACAGGGATACGACTATACGACGATACGGCAATACGTCGATACGACGATACGTCGATACGAGGATACGTCGATACGCCGATACGTCGATACGACGATACGTCGATACGAGGATACGACGATACAACGATACGTCGATACAACGATACGTCGATACGCCGATACATCGATACGCCGATACGTCGATACGACGATACGTCGATACGGGGATACGTCGATACAACGATACGTCAATACGCCGATACGTCGATACGGGGATACGTCGATACAAAGATACGTCGATACGCCGATACGTCGATACGTCAATACGTCGATACGGGGATACGTCGATACAACGATACGTCGATACGACGATACGTCGATACGGGGATACAACGATACGTCGATACGCCGATACGTCAATACGCCGATACGTCGATACGACGATACGTCGATACGGGGATACGTCGATACAACGATACGTCAATACGCCGATACGTCGATACGTCGATACGTCGATACGGGGATACGTCGATACAACGATACGTCGATACGTCGATACGACGATACGAGGATACGACGATACGTCGATACAACGATACGTCGATACAACGATACGTCGATACAACGATACGTCGATACGTCGATACGCCGATACGTAGATACGACGATACGACGATACGTCGATACAACGATACGTCAATACGCCGATACGTCGATACGTCGATACGGGGATACGTCGATACGTCGATATGTCGATACGGGGATACGTCGATACGCCGATACGTCGATACGTCGATACGTCGATACGACGATACAACGATACGTCGATACAACGATACGTCAATACGCCGATACGTCGATACGTCGATACGACGATACGTCAATACAACGATACGTCAATACGCCGATACGTCGATACGTCGATACGTCGATACGTCGATACGGGGATACGTCGATACGCCGATACGTCGATACGACGATACAACGATACAACGATACGTCAATACGCCGATACGTTGATACGTCGATACGACGATACGTCGATACGGGGATACGTCGATACAACGATACGTCGATACGCCGATACGTCGATACGCCGATACGTCGATACGACGATACGTCGATACGACGATACGACGATACGAAGATACGTCGATACGACGATACGTCGATACGACGATACGGCAATACGTCGATACTATCTATCTATCTATATCGTCTCCCAGAGGGGTAGGCAGCTAGGCAGAGACTACAGATTTCCATCTGCTACGATCCAGACACAACTCTTTCGCCTCTTCCACATCCATCAACCATATTTATTGTGATATTAAATTGTAAGCTAAAAAAAATACCTCAGACGAAAAACATAGCGATATTCATTAGTCCATTGAGACAACCTTTAGTTCAACATCTTTAATAAAACATGACCTATCTACTTATTTTGTTAAGTAATGGCGTACCTTTGCATTACTTTCATCCACTGCTTTATTTTCACTCGTAAAACATTTTTATTCCATTTTTTACATTGGTTGCATTTATTTCCCATGTTTCAAATTACGAGATTTATTTAAATTACGAAACCGGGACGTCGAGAGCGCAAAAACGTAGCCCTCCCGTCTCAACGGAGCGATCACAACTGACCGACGGGTAAGTGACGAAACAAAGCATTGAACAAAAAGCGCGTGCGACCGAGATATCTTGTCGCCGCCTTGTCTCAGAATAAATCGACGTAAGCGCCAATTCTTAGATGTTAAATTAAATGAAAACGAAACAGAATTATTCAAAATCCCCGTGCAATTATACGGGGTCATTTGTTTTCTTATTTTTAATACAAATTTTAAGGCAAACTGTTTTAAGAAAGGTCCTTTAACACTCGAAAAACATGAAATATAGAGGTAACTTCGTAATTTTTTTCTATCGAGCGAACTTAAAGCTTTTGCGTTTTTGCTTCTGCACGAATATCAGCCCTATAGTCTATTATCTATATTATTTTTATTAAACCGATTGACCAAGTTACACAATGTTTTATGCTCATTTGAAATTGTGCATCTCACATTATACCGACCCTTAACATTATTTAGAGTGCATTAAAAACTAGAAAAGATCAATTAGAAACAAATTTCAAGAAATTAAAATATTTTGAAAAAGACAAAGCATTTGTCTTACGCCCTCGTGAGCTTTCAGTATGTGCATTACTGGCTGTTTTATCAAGTTGTTACAAAATTCCGTGTACCAGGTACGGTGGAAAAATTCAACGGCTTAGGATGAGTACCTCAGTGGTGCAGTTGGTAGCGTATTTGCTGTGTTAGCCAGAGGTCGCAGGTTGAAATCTTGGTCCGAGGATATTTTCAAAATATTTGTTGTCTTGAATTTTTTTTTAATAAGACTTTTCTAGTTTGTAATGTAATGCAGAGTAACAATATATCATGAATGATAACCAATAACAAATAATGAACGATGAAAAAACGTACTAATCTGTAATAAGAAATGAATTAATCCTTCGTCAAAAATAAAAGGTAATCCTAAACTTTTTTTCACGAAAGAAGTCCTCTGTCAAAATACTCTTATTGTCAAGCACTAAATACGAAAATACCTTGATCTGCGGAATTCTTTCCAAAAATCGATCACACAAGTGACGTACAGTAGTGAATTGGACCCCCAATACGAGGCGCAAACAAAAAAGCTTTCGATAAAAAAAAAACCTACATCAGCGCCGCCACTTGAAGTCAATGCTAGATCAGTCGAACCGCAGAGACGACAACACCAACTAATGGCGGATCAAATCCTTATTCGGTGCGCACTCGCTCGCTGCTAATGGAGCCACGTTGATGGCCGTCACTCCACATTTGACTAGCGCTTTCACATTACCACTTACCTGATGAGGCGCTCACCCTGCTGGACCCGAGATAAGGATCTAGATGATTAGGATGTTACATCTGGCCTTTGTCGTTGTCTCAGTTGGCTCGTCATGTCAGGGTTTGGAGATGGTTTAGTACTGAGAACTTGCATTGTTCATCAATGATTCTTTTTGAGTAGGTAGCCTTCAAACTAGAATACATTAATGACAAGACTCCGTTGTCACATTTCACATGTCGTATGTCACAGCTTCATACATAATGCGGTCATAACTTTCGAACAATTAAAGATAAAGACTTCAAAGGTACACAATATCCATTCCGGACCCGTGGCACCCGTACATAAAAATTGCTCAAAGCCACAAGAAAATGGAAACACCTGAAATTTATTTATTTATTTTAGGTATTTTAGGAAATTTTAGGTATTAAAAACTAAATTAGAAAATACATAATTGTGCTTTCAAACTAGAATACATTAATGACAAGACTCCGTTGTCACATGTCACATGTCGTATGTCACAGCTTCATACATAATGCGGTCATAACTTTCGAACAATTAAAGATAAAGACTTCAAAGGTACACAATATCCATTCCGGACCCGTGGCACCCGTACATAAAAATTGCTCAACAAAATATAGCCACAAGAAAATGGAAACACCTGAAAGTCCAATATGGGCATTAAATTTTAGGTATTAATAACTAAATTAGAAAATACATAATTGTGCTATAATTACTTGAACAGATTTCGAGAAATATTTGAAAAACGCCAAATTAATTTGTCTCTGAAACTAGAAGACCGAAAAATAAGAAAAAGAAAACGGTTATAAGTTATTACGTAGTTTATTAGTTAAAAATAAAGCAGTTAAGAAATTCAAAATGAAAAAATAACATTAAAAAAACGGCCAAGAGCGAGTCGGACTCGCGCACGAAGGGTTCCGTACCATTATCTATAAAAACGGCAAAAAAACATGTCTGTTGTATGGGAGCCCCCTTCAATATTAATTTTATTCTGTTTTTTAGTATTTGTTGTTATAGCGGCAACAGAAATACATCATCTGTGAAAATTTCAATTGTCTAACTTTCACGGTTCATGAGATACAGCCTGGTGACAGACGGACAGACAGACGGACAGCAGAGTCTTAGTAATAGGGTCCCGTTGGTTACCCTTTGGGTACGGAACCCTAAAAAAGAAGTAAAATAAATAAAAAAATATTTTATAAAAATAAAATATGATTAAAATGCACAAAGGCGAACTTAATGCTAATTAACTTTCTCTACTTCTAAGTAAATTAATTAATTAATTTATAAATATTAACTTTTAATATTGTCTGCATATTAATATAACATATAATATCTACATAAACACTTAATTAAAAATAGCCAATCTCTTCTTGATTAACCGCAGTACTCGAATACGAACTTTTTCAGATATATTAATCTCATTCGTTATGCGATGGACTTACTGGGCCTTAAGGTGGTAAAATTTCATACAAATTTTTGGGAACCAGAGAAATATTATAATTTCGTTCTGTTACTTTTTTCTAAACGTTCAATTCATTTTAAACTCGCGAATAATCAGTTTTTTTTATAAACAAAATGTTTTTACAATCTAGTTTAGCTGTTTAAAACTTTCATACATTGGATTACGAAAGTTTTAATTGGCAAAATTAGATTGTAAGACATTTTGTTTGTAAAAAAACGGATTGTTCGCGGGTGTAAAATTAAGGGAACTTATAGAAAAAAAGCAACAAAACGAAATTGTTAGAACTGCTGTCGTCGTTATTGGTTCCCACAAGTTTGTATGAAAACTACCTTGGACCATCCACCTTAACTTGAAATTCTCAAATGTGAAATCGGAGGTAAGTCGATTTGGGCACTGTCTTCTAAAAATGCGATCCGCCCCGAAAAAGAAAAGTTCGTAAATAGGGAAAATGCCGTATCTTTTTAGGCTTATGTCGAGTGTTGAGTGGGTTCACAAATGTCGCTAAAAGGCTGGACGTCATTGTTTATCCGGACGACATTAGGCGGGTAACCGGACACGCGCGCGCTGAGTGCGCTACAAGTATCCGCTTTCAACTCATTACTGCTCGGACGTGGTGCGTAGGTCACCCCCTCCACCCCTCGACCCTCACCCGGTCTGTCTTCGTCCTTCACCAATCCTTGGCAACCTTCGATCCAATTTCGAATACCCGACCTGTGTCTAATGGACTTCGCATTCTATTACATACAATACAATGAGGTTAGGCGCAAACAAGTGATCGTCGACAGCTCTTAAGTACGCCAATTCTACAGCGTAATTAAAATCCCAAATCTCCAAGTAAAAACATGTTATATAAAAGCTTCTTACGGATCATAACAATAAACAAGACCGACTCACGTCAGCTGTAATTGCAGAATAAAGTCGCAAAAGTGTCTTAATCAAGAAGCCACTCCCCGTACCGGGAGTTACTGGGTCTGTCCGTTAGAGGATTTGTGTAAAAGTGTCGAGAATGTTGCCCGGACCCGTCTGAGAACTGAGCAATAACAGTTTGGACAAATTGAGTCCAGGCGGCGAAGGCGGGATTTGATAGACAAGATGAGTTTCATGGGACGGCTTTATCCTGTCTATTTACTCGGACTAATTGATTCTTTTGTATTTTTACTCGGGTTTTGTTTTTGTTGTGGTGATGGAATTAATTATATTGTGTTTTAAGTGTATAGGTAATAGTAATGTAATGCTAGGACGATCTAACCTCCATGAGTATTTAATAACGGCCGCATTTTCCAATCTTAAATAAGAACTGTTTACCGAATAGGCTAATAGGCTCTGATAGCTTATTTTATGATAAAAGGAGCGACCTGCACTGTTTAAAAAAATAAAAAGGAAAAAAATAGTGAATTTAGATTCATTTGCCGTTTTAAAAGCCACTTAGTGGCTTATACATAGTTTAGTGGCTTATAGTGGCTTATAGTTTAGCCACTTAGTGGTCTCTTTGATAGTGGCAGTAAAACAGCAGTATCAGTAAATTTTATATATTTTTTTCCTTTTTAAATTTTCAATACTATGTCCATTTTTATATCGATTTAAATGATACAAAATAAACAAGTTTGCTCCAAAAATCACCGAGAAGCAGACAGAACTACGTTCACAAAGACCGCAATAACATAACCGTTTGAACAAATAGCTACTCGCCCGAGGCCAGATTAGCGGACTTTATTGCAGAACTCTAAAAAAATCTAGCTATTTATGAAGACTCTAACAGGAAAGCGGTAAGAACTACTTTTGCTTGCGTTTTTGTGATAATTGATATCAATGCCTCGTCCTGCAGCAAAAGAAATCAAGTCCTCATTTGTCTACATTTAGCTTTATTAAGACACTGCATGACTCCCGATTTGAGAATGCCATGAATGGGTTCTAATGAAATGAAAGAATTACGTTGTGATTACTGCAATTTTAACTGAATTAAGCTTGAATTCATCGGGGAATCAATCAATCAGTATAAATAAAAGGCTTTGTTGAGTTACTGACTGACAGACAACGTACAGCCCAAACCGCTGGACGTAGAGACTTGATATTTAGAGGTTGTATTTATAGAAGGGTGAAAACGCACACTAAGAAAGGATTTTGGAAAATTCGTACTTTAAGGGGTTCAAAAAGGGGGCCAAGGTTTCAACAAAAAACCTCAATTTTGCCGACATAATTCAATCGAAATATCGAGATAAAATAAAAATACACGTATTTAGGGATTTTCTGAAATTTTTTAAACTAAACGGTCAGGGCCAGTTTTTTATAAAAACATAAGGAAAATTGTGAAATTCTTCTGATAGCTATCTATTATATAAAATCTAAAAGCTAAAAAGGGACAAAATTCACGAGAAAGAGTGAGATGGCGCTCTACACACTTTTGTGTGCGTGTATCACTCGCACCAAAACTAAAATCGCGAAAAATATGCAATTCGATTCCTTGGATTATGACAAAGACGAACGGTATAAACAATATGATTTTGGAGACGTGATCGCTTAGTAATTAAAGAATAAATTGATCAACGTCAGATCTGTATGACATTGCTAAACGGCCGTTTATACTGTTTTGGGTTTGCAAAAACGTAGCATCATACAGCGCAACTTTATACCTAAATAAAACATCAAAATATTCTTTCCAGTGAATTAATTGTATATTAATTAATTAATTCCAGAGATTATCTTCTACATCAAATGTCACAACCATCTCCTCTCTATGATTCAAGTGTTTCAAGGTTTTTTTTCTTATTAATAATTATATTATTATATTATCAACGCGGACAGAGCCACGGGCACAACTAGCAAAATATAACAGCTATAAAACGGTATATAGTGTTTCGGCTTTTTCAAGTCATCTGCAAAGCGATTGAGACTGGTCCAGGATCTGATGTTGAAATGGAGACGGAACTTTTAATCGATGCCTTTTGTATCGAAAATCGTATTCCCTGCGTTTATCAGTTTAAAAGTAGGTACAAATATAGATCTTCTTCTTTGTCTGTGCCTCTTCCCTTCATTTGGGGTTGGCTCTCGTTCGAATGCACCAGGACGGTCTGTCCTGGGTTGTCTGTTCATTTAGCTGGGCACATCCCTAGTCCTTGGATATAGTGGACCACAACGTAGCTGGTGGGCGTCCTACTCTTCCCCTGGTGTTTGGGAGGGCTAACGCTTGTTTTACTATATGGCCGTCGCCTCTTCTCATGACATGACGGAACCATCGGAGACGGCCTTCTGTAAGCTTTTCTACAATAGGAGTGACGTTGAAACTTCCTCTGATGTGCTCGTTTCCTACTTTATCAAGTTTAGTTACGCCAGCTGCCCCTAAGCATTTTCATTTCGCCTACATACATGCATCTTTTGTTCATACGTCTTGTTATAACATCGCAAGTCTAACTGCTGTTTTTAGACCATGCCTTTACTTCTTATAGGCATTTTAGAGTCACAGAGAACTCCTGTGAGAGCTCTCCATCTTTGCCAACCAACGTTGACGCGGTGTGACACTGACCCAAGATACTTGAACTGTGACACTTTGGAAACAGCATCTCGAATGTGTATCGTATCCTTTTGTGCTGTCACCGCTGTAAAGGTATTCCAGATGTTCGGTTTTACCCCTACTGATGATACGTAACCTGTTGCTTTCCAGTGCCTCTCTCCAGCGCTCTAGGGTGTTTTGTAGGCACTGTGCACTTTTGTTGGCTAGTACAATGCGTCTGCATATAATAAGCACCATGAAAGGGTAGGTTGAAGGTCATTCGTGAGGAAGTCCATAACAATAATAAACAGTAACGGGCTCATGGTTGAACCTTGGTGTACTCCGACGTTTACCTCAAATAGCTTACATTAATGGATACAAATAGAGATAATGATAAATTATAAAACACGTACTACAGCATTTCTCAAAAATAATCCCATAAAATAGTGCAACGGGGTGCAAGAGTTTGTAAGGAAAGTCGTATTCCCTGTGTATTAACTTGAAACTCTTGAAAATAGATAATGTCACATGTATTTTAGGATTAGAGGTGCACCAAGAATTTTTTCGAAAATCAACCCCTGAAAGGGTTTACTTTAAAAGGGTTTAAATG
This sequence comes from Ypsolopha sequella, assembly GCA_934047225.1. Taxonomy (NCBI): domain Eukaryota; kingdom Metazoa; phylum Arthropoda; class Insecta; order Lepidoptera; family Ypsolophidae; genus Ypsolopha; species Ypsolopha sequella. Next base: position 16,570,178 of record OW203985.1, read on the forward strand.
TACTTTTGTATGAAAAATCATTTTGTCTGACGGAATACGAATGTATACCCGAAATCCACGCGGACAAATTCGCGGGCAAAAGCTAGTTTATTTATAAGATATGAACTTTATAGGTACCTATTTTTTAAAAATACAAAGAATAATCGAGAAACATTTCAAATGTTGGTAATATTTTATCTAGCTCGTCTTCTAATGATTCGTTTGTTTGCCATAGTCAATAATATTAATTATAAAGAAATACCCAATTTTCTTATGGCAACGTATTTTATTTATTTACTTAGCGTTGTTAATAATAGCAACAGCTAGTACCCATAAATATGAGATCTTCCTACAATAATTAATTAAGCTGTTTACCAAGAGCAGAGCTACGGCCGTATTCTGAAGAAAAATAATTTTCTGAACCGTTGGGTAATTAGAAGTTATATGACAGTTTTGGATACTGTATGCTATGAAGGTCCAGCTATCTTATTGCTTTAGTTCCAGAAAAATCATCATAAATTGATTGATAAATTCTATAATTTTCTTGGTTCATATTTTTTTTCATACTACGCAGGGAAAAATTTACACAAGACCTCCGTTAAGAGGCGTCATGACGCGCAAACCTCCATACAAACGCTGTCACGGGTGTCTACGAAATGTAATTATAATTTTTAAGTCGAACTAAAAATCATGAAATTTAAGTAATATTTCAACAACAAACCCCTAAAATACGTAAATTTAACGTTTTTATTTACCAAAAGTGTAGCCGAATGTGCTTTTATTGTTTTAGATAAAACCAAAAAAATAATTCAAGTCAAACATTGGAAATGTTATCTAGATTAATAATAACCAAAAATCATGGATGAAAACGTCTACAGTCTTGCCAAAATCATGTGTCTCCTGAAACAAGTTTCAATTTTGCGCCCGCGACGAAATCGGCACAATTGTATTTTTCTCGTAAGTTTCATGGAGCGTGCACATTAGCGAAATGAAACAGGCCACGCCCACAACTAAGTTGGTCGCGTCATGATGTCTACTCTTAGAAAACTAAAACCAAATACGTTAAGAGGCTATGCGAATTTTATTTTTGTCACTGTCACTCCAAGCGAAAAATCGCTCAGTGCGAGAGGGGCGGATTTAGGGCGAAAGCGCAAAATGTTAGTTTTATAATTTTTATAAAAAAATTAAAATAGCTAGCAAAATTTCAAATATCAAATCTTTAGATATTGTTGAAACACACCTAATAAAATATGTTTGAGTTCTGTATATGGTTCCTATTCGTCAAACGAAGAGAAAAAGTGTGTTTGAAGACCTCATTTCAACAATTATTTCTATCGAGGAAAATTTATCCAAACATATTTATATTCAAGATGCATATACCAGAAACTGATTATAATTTATCGTGTATTTCATGAAATATAAAGAAAAGAAACACCCGTATTTTTTTCGCATATCGCCTTAAAATTTACATTTATTCTGTATTCTATTACGTGATGTAAGCATTTCTTATTTGTTTTCATCGTTGCACAAACCTTCAACAACCTTTTTCATCGCAAGTGTAAAAAACACCAAAAATAACCTTTTGACAAATAAGTGATAATTAGTTTCCCCCTTGATCTATCAAAAATAAATAAATAAGTCCACGATCATCACCAATATAAATAAAAGGCTTTGGTCTACGTGACTGTTTGACTGAATAACAGACAAACAACGACAAACAAACCGCTGGAGGCGGAGACTTGATATTTGAAGGGTGTGTTTGTAGAGGAGTAAAAAAGCACACTAAGAAAGGATTTTGGAAAATTAGGAAACTAATTGTCATTGCAATATTGTATTAATTCCCAAAGCTTAATTTCAAAAAGATTATTATTTTTTCTTTTTTTTTTCAGGGAATATACGCCATTTTAGGCCATAGTTTTCATTATTTCGGTATATGAATTAACCATTATTTTTTCATGTATTTTTAAAGAATTGTCGGTTAAGACGTCACTTGAGAATTTTAGACATTATACTGATTGTGATGTGTGATTGCTTATAAAAAAATTGGTCTGGCTCTGTCTGTCTACTGATCTATCATCCATCTGTCAAATCAGTCGGCAGCAAATTTTTATACATTTATCTTGATAGCAAAGGACACATTTCTAAACAGCCATTTCTCAAGTGACGTCACAGGAAGGCAAATAAAAGTTGCATCTTTTTCGTAAAAATATTCATCATCATCAGGTTTTTTAGACCACAAGTACTAAAATACGGCTTATGTAACCTAAATCTCGAAATGGTTTTCGAATTAACACACTTTAACATAATTTAATCTAAGCGAATTGTTACACCACTTTATTGTGCAATATGGTACACTAACGTTTAATAATATTTAATGGGTTCAAAGAGAGTAGTGTTTAGGCTAAACGATTGAGAATTCCATCATCAGACCCTGGTCCAGGCATGAAACAAGCAACGGTCAGGATTGATCGTGTGTCGTCACCAATTGACCATGTAAGCCGATCAATAATAGTAGTTTATGCTACAAGGGCGAAAAAGGCGAAAAGGAATACATTTTAAACGTAACCGAGTAATTTATTGCTCTTACGCCCGTGTATCATACTGCGTTTTTCAATGCATAGTGTGAGGAAATAAAACAAATATAATCTTGTGAACTATAAATTATGATTGGCTCAAAAGCACTGTATCCAGAGCCGTTAAAAAGTGGAAAAAAAATATAACATTTATGGTATACAGGAAAGGTTGCAGGTTTGCCAACTTCTCATAAATAAATAAATAAAAAATAATAATAAAGCCCTAGGGCAAAATAATCGACTTTCTGTTCGGTTTTGATGCATAAAAAGTGAGCTTTTACGAGCAACTTGCATTGAAAAGATTTATAAAGAATAATTTCAACGGGAATTACGCTTTACAGGTCCAATTTTGTGAGCTTTTGAAGGTTTGGAAGACAATCTAAACGTTCTTCTTTAAAAAAAAAATTGAAATGTTGACAATCTGTTCAAGTGATTACTAGGTATTAAACGATTTTCAATTAAGCACTCCATCTAAAAGACTATAAAATAAATTCAGCAGATAAAATGTAATTGTATTAACAAAAGCTTTCGCAAAACAATTCAAAGGGTTTTTCCAGATTGTTAATTAACTGCTTTCTTTGAAAAGTTTAATTAATCAGATACGGACATCCAAAACAAGGAGCGCAAATTAGTTTTTTCGTTCTGAATAGTAAACAAAATGAATGGGTGGCCCTAAGTAAAGTTTAATCCGTTTTTATTACAAAGAAAAGAAGTAATTACTTCTACCCCCGGCTCACCCAAGAGGGCTGGGGCCTGAGGTAAAAATTTCCATAGATTTATCATAAGCAAATTAAGTTTATAATTAAAAACAGGAGTTTTGTATAGACATAATTTGAATATGTAAATAATTATTTAGCGTATTTCTCATTAGGCGAGATTTCTCCCAAATTAAAATTTTGTAGATGTAATATTTCAGTCAAGTAAATTTGCAAGATTATACTATACATTTCCCATGAAGAACAAGCTGTAATTGTTGAGTAGGTGGGTAATGAGTTTGTAGGTGGTTGATCATTTAAAAAAAAGGTGAACGATTTTAGATAACATGATCGCAAAACCATTACGTTATAAATTATTTGTTGAGAATTACAATACTTTATTAACAGGTACATAAATTAAACTTAAATAACATCAAAAATTTAAATCTAAACTAAGTAATCTACAAAAAAAAAATTACAAACTCCTATTTAAAACAGAAGTACCTATTAAATTAAGTAAAACACTTTTTCCAAATCGCTGGGGGGGCGGCGCCCAAGTCACCGGCAGCGTAACCTCGTTGGATCGCTAGGCTTATGCGTTGTTCGAAGTACGCGCCAACCCTTGTGTTACCCGTGGTAGTAATACTTTATATTCTCTGCCCGTGGCGTCGTAGGTGTATTATCTATGGTCGTCAACCAGGCTAGACGATATTTCGTGAATGAGTCGACGCGTCTATGGTCCCCAGTCCCCACGGCCCTAGAGTTTCGACCTCAAACGGCGCAAATATATAGCTAGGTCCCAGGGCTGTATATTTGCGCCGCTTGGCTGAAATACAATTACAAATTTGGCATAGATCTCATGTTCATCGATTGACAACGTATACCTACCGCACAGGCGGGATAAGGGACAGTGGAGTATCTTTCAAACTTTTTGCCAACGTGCAACTGTGCTACATACCGGGAGCAGCTGAAAAGTATTACTTTACTGTCTCTTCATTTCTATTTGCCTCATCTTTCCCCGTAAGGTTGGTGCATAAAAATTATAGTTACATTAATGAAGGATGTAAAGAAATATTGTAAGCAAAAAACTTTTTTTTTTCTTTTACTTACAATTATTGTTGACCGTTTGTCGTTTTATTGCTCGTATATTAAAATAATAAGTATTTTGTATCCCCTGAAGATGGATTGATTTCCGAACAAATGCAACAAATATATTTAAAGAAACAAATAGTACAAGTTTGTGTTCAAAATCAAGATGCTTTCTGTTTCATCAAGTGCCGACAATCGCAAGTATAAATCATAAAAAGACCAGAGGGCCTATTATGTATCTTTAGTTGCCATCTGGGCTGGGTGCCTATCATCAAAAACATGATATACTATCGAATTCCGATTGTCTAAGGATATGTTCGAACTTGAAGTGACGACACAGTTCGTAAATAGTTCAATACGCACTAAAGGGAATTTTGAAAGTTCTGTTTTTGATGATAGTCACCCAGTCCAGTTGGCAACCAAGGTACATAATAGAGGGGCAGGTTTACGAAAGCATATAAGGTACAAAAGACAACACTGACCTCGATTTTCAAAAGTCGAGTATACTTCTAGTTAGACAGTATTTGAATATAGAGCAAGACATGTTAGAAAAGTAAGAAGAATAAAGACCAAAGGAAAAGGGTGAAACGAAGGCAGCAAACCGAGAAACTGTCCAAGAAGCATCCGGATCTCTTAGTAACTTAAGATCAATTTAGCCTTAACAAACCAGAAAAAAATGAACAGTCATACATTTAAATGTTATATTTACACACAGCCTTTCTAGTTTAAGCAGTAACAAACTTATTAATAAATAATAATTTTGTTTTAGTTTTATGAGAAGGAAAATTTCAGTTTAGATTTAAAAAGTTACATTTAGATTAGGAAATTGAAAACGAAAAAGACTATAAAATAATGAAATGAAATTAGTATTGAAATACTACAAATCTACTCCACGCTTGCCCGTACTTTCTCACTTTCAATGCCTGTAATTATTCCATTAGCTGAACCAATACCGATAAGCTGACTGATTAACAGTAGGTTACGAGCATATCTACAGAATGGAAATTTTAAGAGGGACTCGAAATAGTAGCATAAAAACAGGTATAGGATTTTGATCTTCGTAATCTTCGTAAATTCCTTCAATTTTGATGTCATTCAGTTCTAAAAATTTGCAAGAAAAGTGCAGTTTACAAAAAGGATTGTTGATACATTTGTTGACTTTATTTCCTACGAAGATAATTTTTCTTGAATGTGAAATTTCTTCCATGGGAAATTGCTTCAGTTCTTAACGAAAGTTGTCCATACATTTACTCCGAAAACACATCAACCGAAAAACGAAATGTAATAAAATATCAAAATACTTTTACGTTTTAAAAATGTCGAAGAAAGCAATTTTTCACATTTTATCAACATTTTCCGATTTAGATCACGGCAAAATATTTACCAATACAAAATTACCAAAAATTTGCTTTTTTAAGCCACATTTTTTCTTAACGAAATAAATATTACAGCTTAACGGTCAACTTAAGAGTGACCTTTATCAGGCTTAAACCGTACCTTTTTAAAAAACTGAGTATTAAGTCATCAAAAAATTCCAAGTCGTTCTGAAGCAATGGTTTCCATGTACTTACATGTAAAAATAAGGGGTGCTGCCAAAGGGCTCCCTCTTAAAAGTTCCAACCTGTATAGGAAGGAATCGATAGTTAGACAAGCTCTATTGACATGTGCGGATTCCATCAATGTAGATTGAATCTGCCTGACGAAACGCGTTATTTGACTCCGCATGAATATCTAAAACATTAATAGTAGTTTATGCTACAAGGGCAAAAAGGAATTAGCAAGTGTTTTGATGCGTATGACCACGCTAAATAAGCAACTCGATGTGTGTCGGTACAAATATCAATGGAAACGTCATTGAAATAATGTTCATTTCAGCGTGCTTTGAAAAGTGGCAACCACTGCGTCTCCGGCTAGCGCAAAATAGGAGAAAATAATACTTTTCACATGGACGTAATGAACGGAAAAAAATTTTGAACTTAATTTTTTTAGATCTAAAAATTCCCTATAATTTGGTGAAATAATAATTAAAATCGCTTTAGGCGTTTGGAAGGAGTAAGAGAATTCTTGTGTTAATCATGTGAAATTTTCGATGACTTAAGATTTTTTTTGTCAAAACTAACAATAGAAAAACAGTTTATGAAACTTAAAATTTATTTTTGACTCTATAATGCCTATTATATATTTTTATGACAGTTTTTGGACCACCCGTGTGGGAGGAGCAGGCCTTCAAAGACAGGTCCAAATTGCAGTTGGCGTAATCATTCGCCTTAAACGTAACCAAGTAATTTATTGCTCTTACGCCCGTGTATCATACTACGTTTTTCAATGCATAGTGTGAGGAAATAAAACAAATATAATCTTGTGAACTTTAAATTATGATTGGCTCAAAAGAACTGTATCCAGAGCCGTTAAACAGCGGGAAAAAAGTATAACATTTATGGTACACAGGAAAGGCTGCAGGTTAGCAAACCATTGTAAATAAATAAAAAAAATAATAACAAAGCCCTAGGGCAAAATAATCGACTTTCTGTTCGGTTTTGATGCATAAGAAGCGGGCCTTTACGAGCACTTGCATTGAAAAATAACATAAAACATCTTTGTAAATTTTTCCCTGCGACACGCGGCGACACGCGGCGGCGGGCGGCAGGAATAGGTGCTACACAGTCACACCCCCGTCACTTCATAGTCAAGGCTCAAGTTATTTACCTACACTCTCACGCGCGTGACAGGATATTGTATTTTGATCAAATTGTTAATTAAACTCTTAACTTATCTAATTAAAAGATTTCTACCTGAGATAAATACTAAAATAATTATTAGTTATTGTTTTAAGACATTTCTGATTGATGTATTTAATTGTCATTCAAAAGTAGTTGTATTGAGTAAAAAGATGGAAGATGGCGGCTGAGGTGTAAAAGTGATAGACGTGACAAAACGAAGAATATTCGTATTTGCTGTAAAATTGATTTAAAAGTGATTGTTGATGAAGCAGGGAGACACATAAGTTAAGTACCATAGTTTTATAATGTTATTTTGCATAAATAAACCGTGTCTCAGAGAGTGTTAGTTAATTTTGTGTTTTCCTTTGTCATTCCATCAGAATAGTTATTTCAGACTTGCAATACTTTCCCGAATGTAGAATAGATGTTTTCAAATTCTGGGGTAATCATATTAAAGTTCAGACAAGGTATTGGGTATTTACTTATCTACGCAGTTTAAAGCTTACTTTTCTTATGTTGTATTGTGGTGGGATCCTCGGCCGGAACCGGCAATGGGGTTCGCAGCCGGAGCCGGCAGTGGGGTCCGCCGCCGGATCCGGCAATGGGGTCCGTAGCCGGAGCCGGCAATGAGGTTCGCAGCCGGAGCCGGCAATGGGCTCTAAGGCCTGAGCCGGTTATATAGGTTACAAAGTTATTGATGTGTTTCCATGGACGTAGCTGGCAATGAAGGCTATGAATTGTCGTAGTCAGTGGCATAAGTACAAATTTCTAACATCAGAAGTGGGATACCTTAAGCCTCAAATTATTGTTAGATAATAATATATTTTTAAATGTGTTTTCATGATGGATCGGCGATCTTCTTAAATCGATTCACGATGCGGTCACAACTACTTCTAAGAGGGATGCTGATGTCGCGCTGCCGCTATTTGATCCTGATCGCAACGACTGCGGAGCTACGAGCTGGTATCGAGATACTCGCCAAAGAATTCAAGTGGAGCAGCATCAAAACAGCATCTAAGGCCCTTAAGGGTTCTGCTTTGACATGGTTTGAGTCTTGGGAACCATCGGAAGGCAGATCTTGGGAGAATTTCCGTATTGACATCATTGATTTTTACCCTTAGAAGAAAAATCTTCCGGAGAAGCTCAGCAAGGCGGTTCTGTTCTTTTCCGACTTTGCGGACTCTTGCAGTGAATATGTTTGGGAGAAAATTAAGGTTGCTGCGTAATACTAAAGTTGCTTTCACGGATGAACAAATAATCGAGTTAGTTTGTGGTGGCATTAGTGACATTGATGTTAGGATGGCTTCGTTAAATAGTAGCGCCACTATAACTTCTGCTCTAATTTCTCTTCTTTCGACGTATGTAAAAACAAAGAAGGAACTTTTGATCATAGAAGCAAAGATAATGGTTCAGGACTCAGTGCAGCTAAGCAGCCAAGAAACAATGGTGCAAAGAAATGTTTTACTTGTAACCAGTATGGCATCTATCCTTACAATGTTATAAAATAAGCCCGCTCAATTTTCGCAAATGCCTATTAGTCTAGCTACACAGGCTCCTAAACCAAATTATTTTCGTACAAAGACCTGTAAAAAATGGGCACACTGAATTGTCTTGCTGTCATAAGCAACGAGCTAAATTAAACAATAATATATAGATTGTGCCATTTCATGCCAATATCAATGTATTTAAGCGGAATAGGACAAAACAAAATACATGTTTTTGCCATGATCACTGTATTTGAAAGTGTGGGTTTTGAACTTGATATATATGTTGTCAGAGATTGTGATTTTAATTATGATCTTTTGATAGGTAGGAATGCTATTAAGTATGCTGATGTAGAAATCATAACAGATTCATCTGGTTCTCGTTTATTTATTAAATGTGTCAAAGCTGAAACAGAAGTGCATTTAATATCCCCAATATCAGATTTGTGTGAATTAACTTCAAGATTTGAACATTTGGATCTTGTTTTACAAGAAAAATATATACATATATATTTCAAAAAACCCTTCTGTTTTGGACGAAAATAAACAGGTGAACTAAATTTGCGTTTAAAAAATAATGAAATTGTCTATTACCGGCCATATCGACTGGCTCTAGTTGAAAAAGAAAAGGTAGATGAAATTATTAAAGAACTTTTGGACAGGAAAATTATTCGTGAAAGTGATTCACCTTTCGCAAGTCCTGTAATTCTAGTAAAAAAGAAAGACGGTAGCGATAGGATGTGTATAGATTTTCGAAAATTGAATAAACTTTTAGAAAAAGACAGGTACCCTCTCCCTCTTATCGAGGACCAAATTGATAGGCTCGGTAAGGCAGAATACTATATTTCCTTAGACATGAAAAATGGAAATGGGGCTTCGAACAGGACGAGGCTAGGGAATATGTTATAAAACATTTGTCGACTAAGCCTTTATTGACAATATTTGACTCAGATTTACTAACAGAACTTTATACGGATGCTAGTTCATTAGGCTACGGAGGTATTCTAATACAAAGAGTTAATAATTTGAAAAAGGTAGTAGCTTATTTTAGTCAGATAACATCTCCAGCTGAATCAATCATATGAATTAGAAACTATGGCAATGTATAGCGCATTTATACAGTTTCGGGTATACTTTTTAGGAATCAAATTCCAAATTATCACAGATTGTAATTCTTTTAAATCCACAGAGAACAAAAAAGATTTGTCCTCACGTGTTGCCCGTTGGTGGACATTTATGCAAGATTTTGATTTCGATATCATATATAAAAAAAGAAAATACATAAGTCATGTTGATTTTCTTAGCCGCAATCCTGTCGAAGTTCCTGCCTAAGTTAACCTTGCTAAGTCCATATCCGATCTTCATTGCTCTGCATCTACTGTAATAACGTCTACCAATACCAAATTCAATCAGGATAATTCCAGAAATTTACTTACTGTTGTAAATTTAATCGATGAGCACCAAAACCAATCCTGGTTAGATATTGCTCAACAAAATGACCCAGACACGCAAAATGTAATAGGTCAGATTTTAACTGGTGAACTTGATGAAAACAGATAATTTTTTCAGAATACTTTGTTGGGTCTAGATTTAGTCTTTTACGACTTTTTTATGATGAGAATTGTCACTTAGGATTCGATAAAACATACAAAAAATTTGTGAACATTTTTGGTTTCCTTGCATGGTAGCTTTTGTCAAAAGAATATTTGAAACATTGTTTAATATGTGTAGAACGAAAAGTTCATTCCGGTCCAAAGCAGGGACTTTTACATCCCATAGAAAAAAAACTCCTGTTCCTTTCCATAATACTATTCATTTAGACTGCACAGGTCCATTCATATAAGCTAATGATGGATACAAATATATTCTACTCCTAGTGGATGGATTTACACAATTTTGTTTATTAAAACCTTTGAAAGGTTTAAGTGCTCAAGAACTTGTACGACTTATTCGAGACACAATTACCACATTTGGTACCCCGTCCAAAGTTGTCAGCGATAGAGGGACAAAATTTACTTCCCAGCAAATAGGAACCTTATTTAATGAATTAGGAATTGAACATCATATGGTCGCTACGGGCGCACCAAGAGGGAACGGTCAGGTGGAATGATACGTAGCAACAGTTATTGACATGTTGAACACCACTTGTAATGGTTTGTCAGATTGGCCAAGCCAGTTGTGGAAAGTTCAACAATCTATTAACACAACATTACAAAAATCTACGGGTTTCACTCCGATTCATTTGCTCATTGGTTTTAATGCAAATATTCCATGTATTCAGTCCCATCTGAATTTCGTTAATATTTCTGAATCTAATATCGATTTAAGGGCAGATCGAGAACTGGCCCACCAGCGTTTACGTTCGGAGGCAGGTAAATTCAAAACGCGATTTGACGCTGTAAGGCGAAATAATAAGATTTTAGAAATTGGTAATATAGTCTATGTAAATCAAGACCATAGGCGTCATGATAAATTGAGTCCTAGTTTTAAAGGGCCGTATGAGATACTGGCTCTCCTTCCCAATGACAGATATGCTCTTAAAGGAGTTGGCAATTTAAGAAACATAACTGTATCCAAAGACAAATTACGACTATGGCCAGGTAAATGGGTAGACGAAGATGCAGCTATCGCGTCGTCTTAAATGTATGGCTTAGTTAGATTTAGTTTTAGATTTTAGTTTTAGATGTAAGATTTTAGATTTAGTTACATGATTGTAAGACTGCTGAAGTCCTTTGAGTTTAATTACTGTTAGACTATTGAAGTCCTTTGTGTTAAATGACTGTAAGACTGCTAAAGTCCTTTGAGTTTATAACTGTAAGATTGCTGAAGTATTTTGTGTTAAATTACTGTGAGACTGCTGAAGTCCTTTGAGTTAATAACTGTAAGACTGCTGAAGTCTTTTGTGTTAAATGACTGTGGGACTGCTGAAGTCCTTTGAGTTAATAACTGTAAGACTGCTGAAGTCTTTTGTGTTAAATGACTGTGAGACTGCTGAAGTCCTTCGTGTTAAATAACTGTAAGACTCCTAAATTCCTTTGAGATAATAACTGTAAGACTGATGAAGTCTTTTGTGTTAAATTACTGTGAGACTGCTGAAGTCCTTCGTGTTAAATAACTGTAAGACTGCTAAAGTCCTTTGAGATAATAACTGTAAGACTGCTGAAGTCTTTTGTGTTAAATTACTGTGAGACTGCTAAAGTCCTTTGAGTTAATAACTGTAAGACTGCTGAAGTCTTGTGTGTTAAATGACTGTGAGACTGCTGAAGTCCTTTGTGTTAAATAACTGTAAGACTGCTAAAGTCCTTTGAGATAATAACTGTAAGACTGATGAAGTCTTTTGTGTTAAATGACTGTGAGACTGCTGAAGTCCTTCGTGTTAAATAACTGTAAGACTGCTAAAGTCCTTTGAGATAATAACTGTAAGACTGCTGAAGTCTTTTGTGTTAAATGACTGTGAGACTGCTGAAGTCCATTGTGTTAAATGACTGTAAGACTGCTAAAGTCCTTTGGGTTAAAAACTGTAAGATTGCTGAAGTCTTTTGTGTTAAATGACTGTGAGACTGCTGAAGTCCTTTGAGTTCAATTATTGTAAGACTGCTAAAGTCCTTTGAATTAAATGATTGTTAAAGTAATGTGTACTTCGGGAACGAAGTACAGGTCAGTATGGCCGTGACAGGATATTGTATTTTGATCAAATTGTTAATTAAACTCTTAACTTATCTAATTAAAAGATTTCTACCTGAGATAAATACTAAAATAATTATTAGTTATTGTTTTAAGACATTTCTGATTGATGTATTTAATTGTCATTCAAAAGTAGTTGTATTGAGTAAAAAGATAGGAAGATGGCGGCTGAGGTGTAAAAGTGATAGACGTGACAAAACGAAGAATATTCGTATTTGCTGTAAAATTGATTTAAAAGTGATTGTTGATGAAGCAGGGAGACACATAAGTTAAGTACCATAGTTTTATAATGTTATTTTGCATAAATAAACCGTGTCTCAGAGAGTGTTAGTTAATTTTGTGTTTTCCTTTGTCATTCCATCAGAATAGTTATTTCAGACTTGCAATACTTTCCCGAATGTAGAATAGATGTTTTCAAATTCTGGGGTAATCATATTAAAGTTCAGACAAGGTATTGGGTATTTACTTATCTACGCAGTTTAAAGCTTACTTTTCTTATGTTGTATTGTGGTGGGATCCTCGGCCGGAACCGGCAATGGGGTTCGCAGCCGGAGCCGGCAGTGGGGTCCGCCGCCGGATCCGGCAATGGGGTCCGTAGCCGGAGCCGGCAATGAGGTTCGCAGCCGGAGCCGGCAATGGGCTCTAAGGCCTGAGCCGGTTATATAGGTTACAAAGTTATTGATGTGTTTCCATGGACGTAGCTGGCAATGAAGGCTATGAATTGTCGTAGTCAGTGGCATAAGTACAAATTTCTAACACGCGCATCTGGCTTGTCCGCACACGCTTGTGTGTGTGCGTGAGCTAGTCTAGGGCTGGCAGCAATCGTGTGAGCGTCGTCGCCCGAGAGGGACACAATATAAGTCAGCAACTTATGTGATTCTCTTCCTAAATTTTAGCGTAGTCCAATTTCTGGTTCCCCGGGGATTAATCAGTATTAAAAAAAATATATATATATACATAGTTAAATTCAATTAGTTGTCGAAATTTGAAACATATGTAGAACATGTCCATATGAATAACTTTTTTTAATAGGATAGTGAAAAATTCTTAAAATTCGTTTTCACCTTTCCATACTGGACGAGTCAGCTGATCGGAGCAATTTGTATAGGAGGAAGTGAAAAAAAGTTAAGAATTTCGCTTAGCTCCCATACAAACAGTTGTCCATATATACTAGTACTACCTTTGTTTTGAGTTTCGCCAAATAATGTTATTTAACCTTATATATGTATATAAATCGTTACGACCTGAATGCCCCGGGGGGTGTCGGATGTGTTCCGAGTGTGAACTTTGAAATGCAAGTCACAGTCCACCCACACTCGGTAAACCCGTGTTTCACCTGCAAATATTACGTACCAACGTGATGAGTGGTGAGCCTTAATCGAACCTTAATCTCAAGATTAAGAGGCCAGCGTTCTACCCCTGAGTTACCGCTGCTTTTTCGTTACTTTAAAAGTAAATATATAGATATATACACATATATATATATATATATATATATATAGTATGCCTAAGCTTAGTAAGTACCTATATAGTTTCGTATGCATAAATGATCATCATATAATTAACAACTACTCAAACATAAATTTTGGAAAAAAAATGAAAACTTGTCAAAACATGGAAAGTTATAAATACTGATTTTATTGTTCCAAATGCGTTACTGAACGAAATTGTAAGGTTTGATCACGCAATTCTAATTTTTGAAAAAAAGTTTTCCAGGCATCCATAAACACTGCAATAACGCACCATACTGATTAAAAATCAGTATCGTGATAAAACTTTGTAACAAAACACGCGCGCAGCAAACGAGTGGTAATCGAGCTCTACTCTGCCTGACTCCAGATTTCCACTAACTTGCGGGGGACCGCGGGGGACGTTAAATTCGCGCGGGGAGGTGAGTGTCGCTTCTTTACGTAGTAATACTTTATATTCTCTGACACAGTGGCGTGTATACCATAGAGACAAAAAGACATGCCTATGCAAGGTGACTTTTTGATCATCGTCCAAATTCACACAGGAGGCTTGGTAAGTGATCAGCATCATGAATCGATAACAATTTTCGTGAAATACGTATACTGAAATTTCGACTTCCCATAGTAATTCACTCCTAGTCCTGAGTGAATCACTATGGGGATTTGAAATTTAATTTTATGAATTTTACAAAAATCGTTATTGGTTCATGATGCTGATAACTTACCAAGGCTCAGGTATGAATTTGGACGATGTTCACAAATTCACCTTGTATAATATACGATAATATACGAGAAATACGATTGGTTCTATTTTAGCAGATAATGATGCGTATTTGTCAGAGTAGGCATGTATTTTTGTCTCTATGGACCACAGCTTCTGGTATTGCAATTTACGAGTGATGGAAGATAAAAACGCTTCGCTGTTATGCCTGGTTTACACGGTTAGAGTAGGAAGTCGAGTGCGAAGTTCAAGGGGCAGGTAGCCACCAACGACCTTGAGTCGACCTTAGTCGGTACAAATAACAACATAAACTATTGATATAACGTTCATATCAGCGCGCACTGCATTACAACGTCGCTGGGTCTCCGGATAGCGCAAAATTGGAGAAAATAATACTTTTCACATGGACGCGATGGATGGAAAAAAATTGCATTAATGGTTTTTCTAAGCAATATTTTCTTTGTATTTTAGTGCAAGAATATTAGTGTTTTTTAAAGAAATAACTAATTTTACTTAATTTTAGTCTAAAAACAGCTTGACTTTGAACATTATTCATGCTGTTTCTTATACGCGAGAATAATTTCCTAAAATAAAGTTGTTTTTTATAGTTTAACTAACAATATATATTTTTTTCATAACTTTTAAACATCCCGTTTAAGAGAAATATCTTTATCAATAGAGTCATTTTTGGATGACGCTGGACTTACATTACTACAGGTAGCGGCACGGTTTATAAGATTTGACCTTGCGCAGTAATTTTTTCTCTATCGCACTTAGTCATTTTGTGGGCGAATGAACACATGCGCTAGTCCCCCACCACTTTCGCCGAGCGCTCAAAAATCGTGCTGCAACCTGTAGCCAAATATAAAAAAATTGCAAGATGATACTAAAAACTGTAGCTGGGTATATAGATAGATCGTTAAAAGACAAAAACTATAATAGAAGACTTATTGAATACATTCTTTAGGACTTTTGCTTTTTTTTTGGGAACACCTATGTTTCTTTTGCTTCGTAGAGCTGCTACGCCGTAGCATAGTAAGTAGCTCGACGTGGCCGTAATTCGGATAGTATAAATAATATTAAGAGGAGGGCCCTAGCAACTTTTTTTCTTGCCTGTCCAGCACAATAAGTCTAATGGCAAAGTCCTTATTAGCTTTACATAGAGGCGATTATATGTTAGCTCTTTGGCTTCTTTTTCTTGGACGCATAATACTAGTGATCACGCAGCGAAACAACAAATTGGTATGTTTTTATCTAATACTGAAATATTTTGTAGGGTAAAAATATTGGATTTCGGTAAAATCCCTTCATATTTCTATTGTCTATTTTATAAAAGAAAAATCAAGTTGATTTCTTAACCGCGTTTTTGAAACGAACGTTTGAAAACCAAAAAAAGAGGGTGGAAAACATTTTTTTTGTTGACAAAAGTATAAATCCTAATACATTGTTTATAGGTGGAATCCTTAGATAAAAGTCAATAAATCAAATATATTTTCTTTAATATGAGAAGAGACCTTTTCTTTCGTTTTTTCTTTCTTCCAGAAGTTTCTTCCAATGACCCCTTGAAAACCTGGTGTTGTTGATGTTCTAGCGTCAGGTGTCCACTTAAGTAGATTGATTGATGGATGTGGAAGAGGCGAAAGAAGTGTGTCAGGTTCATGGGAAATCTGTGGTATCTGCCTACCACATTGGGAGACAGACGTGAGTATATGTATACGAATGTATGTATGTAAGATATAGTAGTCGCAACGCAATTCCTTGTTCCTCCGGAATGGCCGAAATTAGTCTAGTATTAGTCGTATAATAATTAGTATAATTAGTCGTGAAAAAAAGGAAGGAGGAGAAGAAAAGAAAGAGACTTTCTCAAAAATGAGTGGGCTTAGTCTAGCAGTGGGACATATAACACAGTAATATAAAAAATATACATTACGTACAATACGTTTCTGTACTTTATACGTAGGTATATAATAATTATGTCAACTGAAGCGCTATTTAAAATATAAATTAATTTCAAACCCGATATTTTATTGTGTACTACATAAATTTGGATACATACAGTAGACAGTTTTTTATGTGATACCAAGTGTAATACCAAGTCCAATATAATAATGTATTTAGGATGCTGATGGGTCTGCCCCGCTTATGTAGTGCGTCAGGGATGTTCACGGAGTACCAAACAGATGGCTTTACAACTATAATCCGTAAAAAGACCATATCCTTGATCCGCAGGACACGGGACAGTCCCAACAGCATCCTGGAAACCATAGCCGACAGATTTACGTCGCCACTATGGAGGTCTTTTGTGCGGAGAGTGATCGTGGAGACCGCCTCATCTCCTTAATCGCTCCTGGTACGGAGCACATAAGTTCTGTCTAGATAATTTAATTTAATTTTCTTTCTTTGCTACTAACCAATTATTAATAAGTCTTACTAACATGCTATGGATCGAAGTTTTCCGAAATAAAAGATTTTTATTTTATTTTTATGTATTTATTTAATACTCATTACTCGTTAAATTGCTCACCATAGTACACGAGTACACATACTTAATTTCCCTTACCTAGCCTTGTGAATGTTAAAAAAGCCTATTATATGTAATATTTATTCAAATTACCTATTGTCGTTACATTACAATGTACGATAAAACATAGAGCTTTATTATTACAAAATCGTTCTAGAGCGAGATAAATTGCATTTTTATTAGTCGTACGTTACGTTATGTCTCCTTCCTTCATAAATTGCTATGAACATGCGTGACTGACATGCCAATCTTTCTGTTTAGTCTGCAAATTGTGGTTCCATTTCTCAAATAATCTGTACATACATATTTGTTTCCCGTTTGGGTATGTGGACGGGGTTGGATGGCAGAGGTTAGGGATGTTCAATGAGTATACGAGACCTGATCAAAAATACCCGGAATACTTACATTTTCATTTTTATTACGTTATTGCAAAGGTTTATTTGTTTTCTTTTCTACACATGTTACTAACGAATAAGTTAATTTGTAAGACGCGTTTTATTGTGATCGGCGATTTTTCCAGAGTGAAAATGGCGGAACAAAGAACTTAAATAAAATTTTTAGTTAAAAACAAAATTTAATGAAATGCCGTGGTTGGAATGTTAGAGACTGCTTAAGAAGAGTCTGCTATGAAGAAAACAGCCGTTTACGATTGGTGTAAAAGCGTTTCTAAGAAGCCATGACGAAGTTAAAGATGACGATAGGTATGGGTGGCCAAGGTGGACATCTACTGCGGGTGACATCATCCACAAAACCAAAGAAATTGTGTTTTCCAGTCACCGAATCACTATTAGAGAGGTAGTAAAGAAAGTTGGTGTCTCGTACATATCTAGCGAATCGATTGTCATCAAAATTTTGGGCATATCTCGAGTGGCCAGCAAATTCTTGTCAAAATTGTTAAATTTTCTACTTCATTGTTTGCGATTTTTTGAAACAAAACCAGACCGCATTGATGTTTCAGCATCCATATTCACCGTACTTGACTCCGTTTGGCTTTTTTCTGTTTACAAAGATGAAGAAAACTTAGAAGGGACGACCGTGTGTTGTTAGTGAACAACAGTGAGTGTTAGAAGTGTGTTATATCTGACGGTGATATTTTTGAAGGGAAAACTATAAATATTGAGGATGATATAAAAAAGAATTATACACTTTTCTGGTTATTTTTTGATCAGCCTATGGATCCTTTTTTATTATTTTATTTTTTAATCGTTTTAAATTTAATATACCCTACAATTTGCAAAGTTATGAGTACTTATAGGCAAATTAATCATAATTATTGACAATTAAGTTTAGCACACATACACAACTTTTTTAGTCTAAGAAATTTCGCAGTTAGCTAAGTAACAAAGTTTAATTGTTTTAATTGGTCAGAAGAAAACGATTTTCGTAGTAGTTTTTAAATAAAGACCGAGCACTATTTGTGAAAAAAATGGATGTATGATTTATAGAGCTACATATCTCATTATTTTAATATACAAAATATAAAACCCGAAAAAAGATTCCAAGAAAGCAATATTCCAACCCTAGGAGTCGTGCAAAGCGAGGTGTTTAAGGGGCTCGTATGGGGAACAATATGGACTTCATTTTTCAAGCGTCTGGAGTATTGACGGGCATTTCAATTAAATTTCCTAAAGACTTCAATAGCCTCAAGTAGGGTTGCCACTTTTTGTTTTATATTACCTTAAAAATGTATTTCTTTAACTTTTTTATTTTATAAACGTTTTTAGCAACAAATTGAATGGGATCTATTTGCAATCAAGATCCAATTTGAATTGAATAAAGTGTGTTCCCATGTCCGGCGGTCCACATTAGTCAACACCAGTCCCCTATAGACCGACCATTTTATCACTTCATCAAGATACCAGCAAAATCAATTTAGAGTCCGTTCGGCCTCACGGGCCCACCTAAGAGTCCCTAAAAGCTGGGATGGACGGGCATCCCCGCCGCCCGTCTCGTTCGCTCGTGCCCGTTTATAAACGGTTTTATTGCTTTCGGAGCAACCGAACATTATTAAACTTTTCCAATTTCGATTTATCACGTAGCTGTCGGAATTTAATACCGCCCTACCTTCGGAGGAGGCGATCGCCCGCCGCGTGATTACAATACACGCCGTTAATAATATCTACGGAGTGCGGTGTGTGGCGCGCGGGCGCTTAGCCGTTCCGATTATGACGTCGTGACGTGATGTGACGTCGTCGGCCGGACGCCGGTTTTCTCTGACCGCTGTGTAGTCCGCCCGCCCTAGACATAGCGAGTAAAGTTTTCGCAGAAATTGTGCCTCGGTTCCAACATTTTTTTTTTGTGATCTATATTTCCTGATCAAATTTTACCGAATTATTACTTAAGTATTGTGAAAAATATATAAAAATCATAACGCATTTTTGCTTCCTGTAATAATATTAAATTTTGAACATAAAACTGAAAAGCTTATCAAACTTATTGCTATAACAGTACGTACCAGTTATCAATGTGATTTGGAACCTATGACGAAATATAGTCTAATATCATGCCAGGGTTAAAATTGTGAAGCTAAAACTGGGGGTTATTGAAAACGTGACTTACATTTACACGATCCATATGAAACTAAAAGGTCGAAATTGCTTTCTTGTAAAGAAACATTTTATTTTCTTCCAAGAATTTGTTTGTTATTTACAACAGTATACAAATAAACAGTTTCTGATAAAAAAGGTGAGCGGTTAAGCTGTTGATTTGTTAAAGATCATATTTTTCGAGAACATTCACTGAATTTCTAAATGTATTAAGTGTTCCAACGTTCCAATTATTTGGATGCTGAGAAAGACATGCATTCTCTGGCAGATGGTCAAATAAACAAGTATTTAGGACAATGTAACACATTACATTGCATTGCATAAAACACAACCTAAGTACCTAAGTATAAAAAAAAGATTTTCCGATGGCTCTGTTTTTGCAGTACTTGGTTGCTCACACTTGGGAGGTTTTCAAATCGATAAAATAATAATACCTATTATTCGGAATGCCGGGCGTGTTTTGAATTTTTTTATAATAGCTATTCGTTAGCATTCGTCATTTTCAAACGATTGTGTGATAACTGATAGCGAATGGACTACATAGTTAAGTCCAGCGGCGGTAGCTCAAGGATAGAACGCTGGCCTCTCAATCTTGAGATCCAGGTTCGATTTTTCGGTATTTATGTGCATAGTATTTGTTCTTACTAATCACTTGGTGAAGGAAAACATCGCAAGGAAACCTGCATGCATAAGGACTCATCACGTTGGGACGTAAAAATCATCGGTGAAAAGCGGCTGTACCGAGTGTGGACTGTGACTTTCCTTTCACAGTTCACACTTGGGACACCTCTGAATCCCCTCGGGGATTCATGTAGTGACGACATATATGTATATATTTTTTATATAGTTAAAGTCGGCGAACTGGCTAAATGCATGGGCCCTCACATGAGCCATGTGAAGATAGCGTGCTTTCAAAGCATCTCTTTTGTCTTTGACATCGTGTACCGAACGTTGAGATTCAACGATGAACTCGATTTGAAGACAATAGTAAACAAGTGACAAGATCAGGTCCTCAAAAAGGCCGCTTTGGATGAATCATATTATGATTCCTTTCTAATGCCGTCTCTTTTGCACGCGTGAAAAAACTCTGACTCCATCCTACTTTCAAATCATTTTCTGATTCACCCAAGTCGGCCTTTTTAGAGTTTCCAGGTTTTGCCAGACGGGATACGAAACGGTGAATTGGGACTGCCCAGTTCAATAGGTGGTCGAGGGCAGGAAAACGTTCAGTGGGCAGACCATTTTCATACCGGCCGAAAATTGGAAAACGAAGCTGTCTGACCAAACAACAGGTGGCAGCACGTGTATCACGATATCGTTTTCTTCCCTGATTATACCTATTGTTGTAGAGGAACTTTAGGAGTGCTCAGAGACAGGGCAGTCTTAGCTAGAATTAGAAAAAAATCTTTAATGATAAATCTAGTTACTAGGTATGCATTTACATATAAATTTAGATTAGGGAGGGACCGATATATACGTGGCCAGTTCGCTGCTTTACCTTATGGCATGGCATACCAAATGAACCGAACAGTGCTGCTAATAAAAAAATATTGATTCGCCGCGTCAGTGTTGTCAATTCCCCGCTTCTTTTTGATTAATTCCTCACAAATTCCTCGAAATTATATTTTTGGAATAAAAACACTTTTCCATAATTTTATTGAAAATTTCAACTGTAGCACCAATAAAAAAATCGATAGCCATAAACAATGAATTAATCTGAATTAATGATGTAGAAATGGATGCGTTCAGAATCACAAGATCGTGTTAAAATAACAGCCGAGCGGGCATTTGAGTGGTGTTCCCATTCAAATTTATGTTAGTAGTGTCGAGCAGTATCTGCCAAGTCCGAACGTGATGTTTTAGTTGTAAGTATTACCCGACATAAAATAGTTTTAGCCCACCGAAAAAAATGGTCTGGATTCCCCGAAATTCCCCGATTTTTGTCATTCCCCACGCTCTCCCCGTGTTAACCCTCAATCTCCCGCAAATTAGGGATTCTCCCCGCGAATGGCAGCGCTGGAACCGAAAGAGGGTCTCTTCTCCAGGTGTATTACTTTACTCTTTGGTGCCGGCCAATTGTTCAGTGGCGTGATGATGTCGTCAACTCGTCAGTGGGTGAATGGATGCGAGACTGGTGAGAGACCGAAGAGAAAGATGGTGCAAAGGCAGGAAAGGCGTGGCAAATACCTTACAGTGGGCTGGTGTTGACCGATTGATATACTTCCAAGTGTGAAATACCGAGTGTGCACTTTATTATTTTATTTGTTAGACAAGTACCATGGATGAAACTACATAATTTAACTTATAATATTAAGTAAATTTTCGAAAGGAACATTCCTGTTGCAAATGATTTTTGTTTTAACTTTTGTTTTTTTACAAATATGAAATAGCAAAAGTGAATGAATGATCAACGGTATGTTTTTCAGTAAAAGTTTTCAAATTAAAGCAATCAATTCCATATCCAATAGTATTCCAGAAAATTTATATCCATAAATAAGATAAATTTAAACTAAAGTAGGAACTAGATGAAAGTAGTAGAGGCCAGGGCAGCAAAGCGGGCGCGGCGCGGGGGGTGCAATCTGCTCACATTCATAGAGCCAATCAAGTACTGGTCCGCGCCCCCTCGCTACGGCTGCAGGGACGGACTGGTGACTAGAGATCCAATTATTTACAAGAGCTATAAGTTTGTTGACATCATTCTGTTCATGTAGATCAAAAAAAGCTTCGTTGATAGTAAGTATGTATTTTTTAAAGTCTTTTTTATAAACAAAGCCAGCTAAGTTTGAGTCGTATTTAGCTCTATAGGGTTTCATACATATGAACAACTAGCTTCTGCCCGCGGCTTCGCCCGCGTGGCCTACAGGAAACAAATTAAATTTTTTTCAGAAACAAACATTATAAGTGCTCTCACTCCCTCTGGGAGTCAAGGTGTAGTGCTCGGCCGAAAAACTTGCATGCTCAGACTACGAACGCGCCCTGCTCGGCCTTCGGCCTCGCGGGCGCGTTCTCCGTCCTCACATGCTCGTTTTTCGGCCTCACCAGAATGCCAAACGGACTCACCGATCAAAGTTTTTCCGAAAGAGTGTCAAAATCCCTATCAGTTGTCAAAAATTTTCAAATTTGAATACAGCAGCGTAATTAGCGACCCCGAATGCCCCTTGAGTTTTATGCAAATCGGGATACTTTCTTTGGACCTGTCAAAAAACTGTCAAAACTGTTTAATTTTTTTTTTGGTCATATAGCCCCAGCTTGACCGATCACAATAGTTGAAACCCGAACTCCCTACAATTAGCCTTTCGGGAGATATGGCCGATCAAATGTTTGGCAATTTTTTTTTTACGACTTTAGATCTTGCCGAGCCCTTTTCTTAGAGTACCATGAACATGGGTCTATAGCATTAGCTGTTTGGGAGATACGGGCCTGTAAAGTTTTGACACTTTCGGCGGGTAGATCTCGTCGAAACCTTTTCCTAGACACCCATCAACATGGGTCTAAGTCTAGCCGTTTGGGAGAAACAGGCCGTCAAAGTATTCACATAAAAAAGAACTTTTTTTGGTACCCCGTGGTCCAACCCCTTCAACCTTCCATTCCAAAAATATTTTGCTGGGATATTGAAAGATATAGATAGATTGTGGATATATAGATAGATAGATACCTCAAAAGGAAAAAATGGAACCCTAATAGGATCACTTGTGTGGCTGTCTGTCTGTTCGTCTGTTACAGCCGATTTGCTCTGGCACACATACTTTCAAGAATTTTCATGTCCACTATATTAAATTTCAAAATCGATGCCATTTTCATAATTAACGTCCCAAAAAACCATAAAAACGACACCCATATTGATATTTACACATTTCAACATATCAACCCCATCGCACCCCAACAGGGGATGATGGTATTTCACGTCCACTTCGTTGGATTTAGAAATAGTTGTTGTTTTCGTAATCAGCGACCCGATAAACCATACAAACGATACCCATGTTGATTTTCAGAATTTGTCACCCCCATTTCCCCCTTTTAGGGGTGGAATTCTGAAAAAACCTGAAACACATGTTTACTCATTTATAGATAGGAGTACTCTTGTGAAGTCTCGAATAAAATAGTCTAACTAATCTTGTTTCCCCATATAAACTTTGGACCCCCGTTTCACCCCCTTAGAGGGTGAATTTTGAAAAATCCTTTCTTAGTGGATGCCTACACTATATAAGGTATCTATATGCAAAATTTCAAGTCTCTAGGACCAGTGGTTTAGGCTGTGCGTTGATATATAAGTCAGTCAGTCAGTCAGTCAGTCAGGACTTTGAATTTTATATATACAGATTTACATTTTTAGGGTTTCGTACCCAACGGAGAAAAAGGAGCCCTCAATAAGCTCTAACTAGACTGTTATGGGAGCATGCCAGGGAAAGAAAAAAAAAAATTTTTTTTCAGCCTCTTTTTCGTGTAATGGAAAATAACGTAATTTAATTTCTTAATTAATATTCGGTTTCGGGTCAACATTCTACACAAAATATCCAAATTTCAGGTCTGTAACTCATTTCATCCACGAGCTAGAGACCGGACATACGTTTTGCCCTTTGGGTAAATGTTTGGGTTATGTTTTTTTTTTTACTATTTTAAATTTACTGTTTATTGAAACACTAAAAGCTTTTCGTAATTTAATAGCTCCCAAAAAAATTACAAGTATAATATAGACGTCCATTGTTATATTTTTAACTCGCATTATACAGCTTAACGGTAAATGAAACTCATTGTGAATGAATCCATAGGTTATAACTTATACATTAATATATATAAAAATAAAAACTACTACAAATGAAATTTCCAGCACAAAAAAATTGCTCGAAGTAAATAAATATCTAATAAAGTAAAGACATTACCTACCTTCTTGTACCGTAGTAACATGCTAAGCAGCCCTTGGGTCTTTTGTCGTGTCAACAAGGTGTAGTGAAATTCCTTCGAAAATTCAGTTCTACCCCGGGCCCTGCACAGTAGCCAAACGTTGAGCAATACTTGAAAGAAACTAATTACGTATTTTTTCAATGCAAGTGCTCGTAAAGGCCCACTTTTTATGCATCAAAACCGAACAGAAAGTCGATTATTTTGCCCTAGGGCTTTATTTACATTATTTCTTTTTATTTATTTACAATGGTTGGCTTACCTGCAACCTTTCCTGTGAACCATAAATTTTATACTTTTTTTTCCACTGTTTAACGGCTCTGGATACAGTCCTTTTGAGCCAATCATAATTTAAAGTTCACAAGATTATATTTGTTTTATTTCCTCACACTATGCATTGAAAAACGTAGTATGATACACGGGCGAAAGAGCAATAAATTACTCGGTTACGTTTAAAACACTCGCTACGCTCGTGTTTTAAATCGTCCTCGTAATTTATTCCTTTTCGCCCTTGTAACATAAACTACTATTGTAAAGATTGATGTACGTTTTGAATAAAGATTATTATTATAAGTAGTAGTTATTATAGTTAGACCAAGACTATCAGCTCAGTCGGTACGATGTTGGGCCCTCAATCTAGTGACCCGGGTTCAAAAACTGCCTATCGAGCAACCACCAATGAGTTATTCAGGATTTATGCGCAATGTATTTTTTTCGTTAGCACTTGCTAAATGGTGAAGGATGTCACTATGAGGTAAACGAGCATCCCCTAAAAAGCGTGTTCTTGTGCCCGAGGTATATTTGTACGAGTGCTGAGTGTTCTCGTGACATACGACACTTGTACGCGTCTATAGTATACATGACGCGCCCTTTGGGGCATAATATCGTGATGACATATTTTTCGCGTATTCGTCTTAATTCGTAAAAATGTGTAGTTCCAGATACGAAACTCGGTAGCGCAGTCGGTAGCGCGCTTGTCATGTAAGCAGGAGGTCGCAGGTTCGAATCCTGGCCCGAGGATTTTTTTCAAAAATATTTGTGCTTTTTAATTTGTTTCTGATTGATTTCTAGTTGGTAATGCACTCTAATAATAATTAGACATATTTTTCGTTTAATTACTCGCATTACCAAAAAAATTTGGACATTATAAATAAACTTATACAAAACTAAATACACTATAAGAACTCACCCTGAGACTTAATAGAAGCTGACACCGTTCTGAACAACTTTATAATGTGTCTGATTGGAGGGCTAACAAGCAAAGTTGAGGCCTCGTTAGAATTTAATGATAGATATTAATGAGTCTGTCACTCCTCTTCAAACTCTTTAAGAGTTATTCCACCTTGTTATCGGTTGGCGAGGCTCAGACCGACCTCGAAACATTATTATCCGGGAACTTGCGTTTGTTATAAAAGTTATTGTATCCTCTTTAAACAATGAAGATATTACACGAGTTTTGTGCAGGGTCCTTAGTTGGTAAAGTACATTCTCAGCATTAATTTTCACATTAAGCCTACTAAAGATAAGGTAGTCAGTTTTGTGCTCTCTGGATGCGGGTGTCGGGGTTAAATCAACAGCTCAAGAGCATTTTTGAAAACTGATGAAAACTGCGTCAGTAATTCTATATTAACATATTGATACTTAAATATATTGTGTTTTATGTAATGTTGTGAGTTTGAAAGACGGTGTTCATAAAAAAATATACCTCTTTGAGTTTTTGCGGGCCTTACGAGCTTTTATTAGTTGGGCATGACAGGGTTCTTAAATTGGGGTACTGGGGCTGTAAAGTTCACATACAATTTCTAAACGGCTGTTAGAGTTTGATTCTCAGATTTGTCACACCACACCCCTCACTTCTAATCAAGTGAAGCATCACAATTCACAAAGCACTATCTCGCAATTTGTCGCTGGAAACGTAAGCCCGCATTTCATCAGTCCCGAGTGCGGCCCTGGCGGCAAAGCTCACGTACGACCGCTCGTAAGTTCAATGGAGGTGTTGATTAAAAATATTTCCCATGTGCGGGCGGATAAGTCCCAATTGGGCCGGCAATCAGCCCGCCGCCGCTGCCGCCCGCCCCGCTCCGCCGCCCGCCGCGCCGTCGACGCTAATCATGCGCCCAACTTACCGCGCACTGCGGAGTAGCCAACCTTTTTGTAGGAATCTTTATTCTGCAACAGCTAGATGAGATCTACAGTTTTTTGAGTTGCGTTTTACTTATTTGCTCTACAGTTTTTGTGTGCGCTTCGTTATAGTAGTGGAGACAGTATTAGTAAAGATAAAAGAATTATTTTCATCAATCAGTCGACTTGTTGCTTTTCTACATTTCTGTGATTGGTTTTTGGGTAGATATAAAAAATAATTGCATCACTGAATCAATAAATTACACAATGACCAAGCAGCAACCCAAAAGCAGCTTAAATACATTAAAGATTTTTGAGAGATGTTCTTGTTTACAACGCTTGTAATTTGATACATTTTTACATAGAAAATTATTATATCAAGTACGTACATTTAGATTGCAAAATTATTTACCGTTCATTAGACACACTGTTACACACTATTGTTCATAGACCTAAACAATAACCAGGAAAAATCTGAAATCAGCGGGACAATTTACCTAAAGCATCTCTTCACAACTGTAATCATAGCTAGCATGAACCTTCTCTCTACATTTATATTTCTGGTAAAATCTAGCTAAACATCGTTCATTGTGAGCAACTAAAGTTATGCAATTAAAAATGGTGTTTGTAGGGATAGCCTTTTGCCCGCGGTTTCATTTGCGCGAGTGTACTATTAGCCTATGCCCAACCTAACCATTATCTATACAGCAGGAGCACCTCCATCAGCAGAGATCAGAAGGCTGGAATTCAGGTCGGCAGAGAAAGAAACCGTTCGTCTATTCTGGCATCGTGGCTCGGATTGCTTTTTGCATTCTCGTGATAGTAGGTCTGCCACAAATCCCTAACTTTCTCAGGTAATATTCAAATTTTCGAGGAAAGTTGGGATTAACCCATTGACCGATATTATAAAATAATATAATAAAATAAAATAAAATAAAATAAATTATGACTGGGATGTATTCGGTAGATGCCACTTGCCACATTTCCTTCACTTCTTGACGTTATGGTTAATGTTTAATAATACCTTATTATAAAAATATAATACTACATGAGTGCAATAAATGTTTGATATTTGTTCAGATACTGGGTGTTTTTATCTGCCTCACTCTTGGCAAGGTTGTCATCAAATGGGATTGTGACACCCAACATTAACACCTTCGAGTCTGCCTGATCTATCAACACATATCCAGCCCCGGATCTACGTATTTTTACAGGGGCAGCAAAAAGCTAATTTGGCGCCTTTGTTAAAAAAATTAAATTGTAGCAATCTACACCAAACAATCAAGTTCAAAATAAATTATCAAAATATTATTTTCCTACACTTTTTTCCGTTACATGATCTATTATATCCTCATAGGTCAAATTATTATTCAAAAAATCAACACGTTGGATCTGACTATTAGTGCGTAGAAGCGCAAGGTTTTAAGGGACGCGCACGGAGGTTTTTAAACAAAAAAAGTACTTAATATTGCGTAAAAAAATCTTTTTTACCTGGTTGCCTACTCATGACCTGGCCAACCTACTTATTTTGCAAAATTAATTCAAATTCATATTAGAGGGGCGTCTATAGGGTGCTGTCGGCCAGTGAGGTCAAGATTTTGCCGCCACCGGGCCTTGCCGACCGGTGCAAGAATAGTCGTGTCCAGGATGATGGCACAAAATAACCACTTACAGAATGTTTACTCCGCATAACTAGCGAAAACAGGCGCACGCTCACATAGACGCGTACGTACGACGATCTCGGAGATACTCGGGTGAATGCCAATACGAAATTCTGCCGAGATCATTATACGTACGCGTCTATGCATGTTTGCATCTGTTTTCGCTCCGTCGTCGAGTCCGCCTTCTGGTAGTATCTATTTTGTGATGATGGGTCGGTCCCAATAGAGACGAGCGCGGTCGTTTTAGA
This sequence comes from Ypsolopha sequella, assembly GCA_934047225.1. Taxonomy (NCBI): domain Eukaryota; kingdom Metazoa; phylum Arthropoda; class Insecta; order Lepidoptera; family Ypsolophidae; genus Ypsolopha; species Ypsolopha sequella. Next base: position 16,598,588 of record OW203985.1, read on the forward strand.
GAACTTGGCTCTGGTGCGTATTCATAGTCTGGTACCCGGCGATCAACGACACAGTATTTTAGAGCGAGCTCTTGGTGTAGATCTTGGCTCTTCAGATACTCAGTGTATGCAAGTAACGAACAACCAGAAGTGATATGCCTGAGTGTTTCTCCAAGATGGCGCCATACTCGACAGATGTCGACGGTTCCATCCTTCATAATATATACCTACATTCGATGGTCGTTCGTCCTGATAACATGCTATTGATAACATACATATATAATATTGCACAGACGAACCTTGCAGTCACTCTAAATAGGTCACCGAAGCGCAGCCAGTACACGAAGCATTTTAACTAGCCTCATGAAGAGCTTTGTAAAACCTGCTAGACTAGGAGCGTACAGTTGGTAACAATATGTATTGGATAACCAGATAGGACCAATTTATAGTTGTGTAGAAAAAAAAAACTACATTAAAACAATGGGCACAAACATGAAGCATTTTGTTTGTGCTGACTGTACAAAATGCTTCAGGTTGCGCTCCAGCCAAGCCCGTTTGTTTTGATGTAGGTATCTGACGATTTTGGGTGGTGTATCCTATAAAGTGTCATAGTATAGCCTCATATCTGACGATTTCGGGCGGTGCTTCGTACAAAAAGTCATAGTGTAATCCACATAAAATATTTGGTGTAGCCTCATCTTTGACGATCTTGGATGGTGCATCCTATAAAGTGTCATAGTGTAGCCTCATATCTGACGATTTCGGGCGGTGCTTCGTAAAAAAAGTCATAGTGTAGCCCACATAACATATTTGGTGTAGCCCCATCTCTGACGATCTCCGGTGGTGCATCCTATAAACTCTATAAAGTGTCATATATGTGCGGACTTTTCTGTCCAGGGCATCCAACTCAGTCTGAGTCAATCTAATCATACCAAAAACATACACAAGGACATGATCTAGATAAGCTCGGATTTTATTAACATCAGAATAACGTCTCTCTAAAACTTTTTTCAAACTTTTTATTTATTCAATTTTATTAAATTTAAGTAAGCCTTACTTTTATTTTTTCATTGTATTATTATTATTAAGTTCTATTGTTCTTTTACGTTGAAATGAACGTGTAATAAAAATAATAATTGTATATCAGGTTATATATATACAAGGTGAATTTGTGAACATCGTCCAAATTCATACTTGAGCCTTGGTAAGTGTTCAGCACCATTAACCAATAACGATTTTTGTCAAATTCATAAAATAAAATTTCGACTCCCCATAGTGATTAATTCAGGAGTGGGAGTGAATTACTATGGGAAGTCGAAATTTCATTATACGAATTTCTTAAAATTGTTATCGATTCATGATGTTGATCACTTACCAAGCATCCAGTATGAATTTGGACGATGATCAAAAAGTCACCTTGCATATATGATTTGATTTGATTTTACATGTTGTTTGACAAATATGCTGAAGAGAAAGAAAGAAAGAAAGAAAAGGCGTTTATTTTGAAAGCTACACATTACAAAAGACCAAATACTCTAAACAGTTCAAGGCTTATACATATAACTATTATACAGCCTGAGGTAGTTTATAAGATGCAGCCAACAAAAAGGTCTCTGACTCTGCAAAATGACACAGCAGAACTGTGACACTGATCTTCCGTCACAGGCCGCGAGATGCGACACATGCGATGTAACAAAATTTAATTATGAAACGAAGATTGTCTCTGTGTGACATAAGAAAATTTACTAATATAATAATTTACAAACATGAGAAAATTCACTACAAGAGAATGTGTTTTATTGGGTCAATAATATAATTTAATACAAAAAAATAAGAAAAATATATATAAATAAAATAAACAATACATACGTCAATAAATGAATAATTTATATATAAAATAAAAAAAAGCGGAAAGCGGAAGCAGGCTGGAAAAACAAACTAACAACGCCTTATGTAACTGATTCAGATTATTTTGTGGCAAAATAATTGGATGCAATCATCAGAGAAGCCTAGGGATAGCGAAGAAGTAACCAAGGTTCGTGCTAACCATACAAAATGGCTAATACTGCGTCGGCCGAATGTTTGTCGTGTTCGACGTGGTCGAAAGCGTTCGGCGGCCACAAAGCGCTTTGGTGACGCGCAAAAAGACTACTCTCCATTCTTGGAGCGCATTTAATTGGTGCCCAATATAAAGTCTGTTTGTTAGAAGATCTTGCGATACATTGTTATGTTCGGCCCATGAAGAATGTTCTGAAGAAGAGTAAATTGGTTGCAGGCGCATTGAAGGTCTTGCTACAGGGATATCATTAAAATATATTTAGTTAGAGGATTGGGGCAATTAAGAAAATACTGCAATAGTGATATATTTAATTATTTAAAACCGGTCAAGTGCGGTTCAGACTCGCGTACCTAGGGTTCAGTATCGTGAATGTAAAATTTAATTTTGTAATTTATTTTTCGTGAATTTCTCCACCGCTATATTTTTCCTGTAATCTTTACGTAAACACGTATTGCCATGATTTTTTTCATATTTTTCGGTCCACCAGTTTTGGACATAAGGGGGAGGGACATACATTTTTTCGTGTTTTTTCGAGGATTTCTCGAAATAGATGCAAGTAAATATAGCCAAGCTAGCTATATATTTTTACAATCAAATTTTTAATACCTAAATTTGATATCCATCCATATTGTATTTTTATAAAATAATTTTTTGATATATTTTACTTATTTTTTATATTTCTCATTTGTGTTAAAATATTTTAAAATAGCTTTGGTTTTCCTGTAATTAGCCAGTTATGATCTATATACGACATTTTTTTCATATTTTTCGGTGTCCCCAGTTTCGGAGATAAGGACATACTTTATTTTGTGGTTTTTCGAAGATTTCTTGAAACCAGTGCCAGAAAATAATCAGCTCCCTAATATCTACAATTTGATACCCATATTGTATTTTTCAGATAACATTTTTTATGTTTCTCTCTTTTGTTTTGGATTTTTTTTTTTATTATTTTTACGCCGTGTTGCGTGGGCAAATTAATGCTATTTTTGTGCTAAATTTTAAGTCTTTATCTTTAACGGTGCTAAAGTTATGAGGCTGTGACATACGGACGGACGGACGATTCTCACCATAAAGGTTCCTTTTGTACCTTTTAGGTACTACGGAACCCTAAAAACTGAACAAAGCGCAAACATAAAATCAACGTTTTGTAATTAAGAGCAAGTTAACTTAATAAAATTTAGTGGTCGATTTTAGCATTGGGAAAAGGAGAATCTGTCTGACATAAATTACATACAAGTAAATAAAAATATTGGCAATGCTTTTTGGTTTCTATTATGCCTCTTTTGGAGTACGGTGATAGATTTGTAGAGCTAAATAGGAACTGCGCCGATTTACTGCTACTCATCAGGTGACGCGTGTATCGCCGCTGCAAATCTACGAGCAATGCTACAAAAAAATAAAACCGATGAATGCTGTCCCGGGAACGATTCAGGACGCGTTCCTTTTTTATTTACCGATCTAAATTCATAAGAAAACATCACAGTCGCTCGCGCAGCGTACGTTTCGAATTCCGAACTTTTTGCAAGGCGCACTCGCTAAGCAGATTGAAATAACCACTCGCTTTTGAACAGAGAATTCAATTAGTGGCCGCTAAAAACAAAAATAATGGACGGATAAGCTTCAATGGAAATTAAAGAAATTCTGAACGTGCCTTGTAAACAATATTTCATTTGGTAAGTTAGGGTTGCTTATATTTGCAGCTTCAATCGAAAAATGTGTTCAAATTCTGGGACTTGTGCATGTCTTTTTTAAGCTACCTTAATTATAAAAATAGTTCAAATGTCCAGTTCCGGCAATGTCCTAAAGGCTCCACAGTTTTCTTGTGCCAACACCAAGTATTGCCGTTACTCAGTCTACCCGTCAGCTAGCGGGCGAGTTGTCACAACCCTAAGTGATTAGGAACCGTTTATTTTATTGAAGCACCTACTTATTGTAGATGCCAACTTTTTGTTGCAAGCGAACTTGCGCGCGCGCCTTCTACAGAACGAGTAGTTCTGGAATGTTTTGAATACCATTTTACATGGCAACAATTTGCTCTTAAATAAAATAATAAACTTAATAAACAAGCTCATAAATAAACCTAAAAACTATTATTTTATAGTAGTGCGTTGAATATATTTGTTAAGGTGATATGTAAAAATTTTAGCGTCCCCGTTACTCCATATGCGAAAAAACCCTCAGTGCGAGAGGGACGGATTCGTGGAAAAGTAGCAAAAAGTCAGTTTTTTATTAATATAAAATGTACTAAAGTTGCTATCAAAATTTCGTTTAAATAATTGCAGTCCATATGTCATTCTAAATTGTCAAACCAGGAGAATTGGTGTCGAAAAAGACCACATTTCAATAAATATTTGTATCGAGCCAAATTTCTCCAATCACGTTTCTGTTTTAATAATTCCCTAGAAAAAGAATCCAAAAATAATATACTATTTTATCAAAATAATACATTATTTACTGAAGTAGATATCATGTAAGTTCTTAGAGTCGATCTTTTTCCCGTAGCGCCTTAACGAATAAAAATATTTTGCATACTATATTCATACGACGGACGACTGTAAAATTGTTTTTACAAACGAATTTGCCTTGAAATATTCGTACCTTAGTAACTCATGAATGATTATCAGAATCACGAATCTCAGAGTCTTAGTGCCATTCCACAAATGTAATTATTTGGTAACCTACGTTTTAATATGAGCTTAATCTTGATAATTTTTCAACATGCTAGTAAATGTTGTCATGTGTAGAAACAAAAAAGCCGGCCGAGTGCGAGTCAGACTCACGTACCTAGGGTTCCGTATCGTGGATGATGAATTTAATTTTGTAATTTTTTTTTTCGTGAATTTCTCAACCGCTTTATTTTTCCTGTTATCTTTACGTAAACACATATTACCATGATTTTTTTTCATATTTTTTGATCTATCAGTTTTGGAGATAAGGGAGGACAACATTTTTTTGTGGTTTTTCGAAAATTTCTCGAAATAGATGCAATTAAGTATAGCCCAACCGTATACTTCTACGATTAGCTCTTTAGTACCTACAGTTTGATATCCATATTGTATTTTTATAAAATATTTTTTTTATTTATTTTACTTCTTTATGTTTCTCATTTGTACTCAATTTTTTTTCAATCGCTATAGTTTTCCTGTAATTGGCCAGCTATGATCTATAATCGACATTTTTTTTCACATTTTTCGGGCAACCAGTTTCGGAGATAAGGGGGGTGGGGGTGTTTTTTCAAGATTTCTCGAAACCAGTGCCGTTAAATATAGTAAAAGTATATATTTTTACAAATAACTTTTTAATATCAACAATTTGATGCTCATATTGTATTTTTATTTTTCTCATTTTTATTTTGGAAATATTTTGAACAATTTCAAATTTTTCATATATATTTTACACCTGGACATGTGAGCAAATTAATGAAATTTTTATTCAAATTTTTAGTCTTTATCTTTAACGATGCTAAAGTTATGAGGCAGTGACATACGGATGGATGGACGGACGGACGGACAACGGAATCTCACCATAAAGGTTCCTTTCGTACCTTTTAGGTACTACGGAACCCTAAAAATTTACTTTTTTAGTCCACAATGGTGTCTATTCGGTGTAACACGATTTAACTTATTTGATAGGACTAAACTTAATCTAAGCGTTCTGTCTTTTTCTTTCTGTATCGAAAATACAAAAACAGGACGCTTAAAATAAGTTTAGTCCTGTCAAATAAGTTAAGTCATGTTACGCCGAATCGACACCAATATCTAGCTTTATGATGAGGCGTCGCCCCTTACCAAGGAAATAAGTTATGGGACAGAAGTAGGTAGTAAAACAGCTGTGAACGTCGGAGTATTTCAATTCCTCCTCATTGAGCGTGGCGTTAAGTTATGAGTGCTCATGAGTGGATTCCTCAGGGTCAGTCTCATCAGGCTGCATGCACGTCGCTGCAGACCACTAATAGCTGCGGCTATATTTTCCATGCTATTTGCAGCGGTAAATATGCAGCATCTAGCGCTGCAGATGAGACGGTGAACATTTGATGTGGAGATCTTGTACTTTCGGGTATAATTACACGCTTTTACAGAACAAGCAGGTTTATCTCACAGTTTGCCTTCACCTTTCACCAAGTTGTAAGTATAAATAAATGCTATGCACATAAATGCTAAAACTCATTGGTGCATGAGTTTTTCGGAATTTATGTGCATAGTTACTTGTCTTACTTAAAATTCAAAATTAAAATAGTTTATTTTGCAAAGTAGGCATATAAAATACATGTTTCACAAGTCAAAATTTAATCTTATAAAAAAATATATGTAATAAAATAATAAATGTATATGAACTAGATTAAAGGTTTATTTAATTTATGTAGCAATATATATACTTACGATTAAAATTATAGGTAAAATATATATTATACAAGGTGAAATCCAATCAACCGCCCGAACCCACACCGGAGACCCGCCCAGGGACCAGGAACAAGGTTCAATGATCACCAACCGAGCCCCCAGCCTTACCACTTGCTGAACGGTGAAGGGAAACATCGTAATTGAAACCTGCATGCCCCAAAAAGCGTGTATTTGTGCCCGAAGTACGGCGATAGGGTTCACCACTCATCACGATGTTCGGATAATCGTCGGTGAAACGCGGGTGTACCTAGTGTGGACTGTGACTTGCATTTCACAGTTCATACTCAGAACACCTCTGACACCTCCTCGGGGATTCATGTCGTGACGATATATACCCGGTGTAAATAGACTGCTACCTTTAAATTAAACCACATATTCTCCGATCATACTGAACAACTTTACCAAGAAATATACCAGCGCAAACCATTAGTTTGGGAAATATTCGAGTTAAAAAATGCGTGAACCGTAACGCACCGATATACGGGCGTTTTTTGAGTTAGTACGATCTGTGAAACAGCTGTTCACGCGCAGCGTTCTAAAATAGACCTTCCTGCTGCGAGATAGAGTCTTTAAGTTGCAGTTGAATATATTCTTCTCTGAAGATTTACGCAGGGATTTTTCTTCAGAAAGTTGTTCAGTATGATCAGTAGAGTATGTGGTTTTAATTAAAGTTCGCAGTCTATTTATATCCTGTATTGGTGCAAGCTTGACCGGCAGGATTTGAACCCGAGTCTCAAGATAGAGAGTCCTACCTAATAAACTACCTTGCTTTTTAGGGTTCCGTACCTACCTTTACGGTAAGACTTCGTTGTCCGTCCGTCCGTCCGTCCGTCCGTATGTCACAGCCTCATAACTTTAGCACCGTTAAAGATAAATACATGAAATTTGGCACAAAAATAGCATTAATTTGCCCACATATCAAAGTGTAAAAAAAAAAATGAAAAATTTGAAATTGTTCAAAATATTTCCAAAAAAGTGAGAAAAATAAAAAATATTATCCTAAAAATACGATATGGGTATCAAATTGTAGATATTAAAAAGTTGATTGTAAAAATATATACAATTTTTTTTTTACTATATTTACGGGCACTGGTTTCGAGAAATCTTTAAAAAACCACAAAAATATGTATGTTCCCCCCCTTATCTCCGAAACTAGTGGACCGAAAAATATGAAAAAAATTTAGATTATAGATCATAACTGGCAAATTACAGGAAAACTATAGCGGTTAAAAAAAGTTGAGCACAAATGAAAAATATAAAAATAAGAATTATAATAAGTAAAAAAACATTTTATAAAAATTTAATATGGATATGAAATTGTAGGTACGAGTATTAAAAAGTTGATCGCAAAAATATACAGTTTGGCAATATTTAATTGCATCTGTTTCGAGAAATCCTTGAAAAACCATAAAAAATTGTATGCCCCCCCCCTTATCTCCAAAACTGGTGGACCGAAAAATATGAAAAAAAATCATGGTAATATGTGTTTACGTAAAGATTACAGGAAAATTAAAGTGGTTGAGAAATTATTGTGCAAACAATATTTTTGGCTCTTACTACCGTATTGAGTAGCTATAGGATCTGTTGATTGGATCGGACTACATGTGTCACATTTTCTGAAACACGCTTTTTCAAATAGCATCAAAATTCTTAAATCCTATAAACAGTAAATATTTATTAACAGTAAACGTGATGGCCAGACTTCCACTTAAACTACGCTATGTAAATTTCGTAAAACCCTGTCTGTAAGTAAAGCCACTTAAAAGCTTAGCAAACTTATTACTTTTAAAACATTCCGGCTAATAATAAGTGTTCTTAACTACCCAGCAATAGTGCGATATTTTTATATTGCACATTTACTGTGGCGCTGAACGTGTTAAATTGCCGCGACCACTGGACAGCACGCGCTTCGAATAAATAATTTCTGTATTAGAAGATTTAATATGTAGTTTATTATGCACTTAAGTATTTATAAAATACGACCATTACTTATGCAATCAAATGAGTATTAGATAGAGAAAAAGGCGGCGGTAGCTCAGGGGTAGAACGCTGGGCCTATCAATCTTGAGATCCAGGTTCGAACGCCGATCGGGCATGCACCAATGAGTGTTTAGGAATGTATGTGCATATTTGTTCCCGCTTACCACTTGCTGAAAGGTGAAGGAAAACATCGTAAGGAAACCGGCATGGCCTAAAAAGCGCGTATTTGTGTCCGAAGTACGACAATAGGGCTCATTACCCATCACGTTGGGACGTAATAATTGTCGGTGAAATGCGGTTGTACCGAGAATGGGCTTTTACTTGCATTTTACAGTTCACACTTGCAATAACTCTGACATGCCCTTGGGGGTTCATGTCATGACGATATATCTAAATTTGTACAGAAAAAAGAACAACAAAAAACATAATACCATAGACTAAGTATTAATTTAGTCTATGATAATACATACTAAAAAAGAAAATTCGAAAAACAGAAAAAATTTGCTCCACTTATCAAATTCTAGATATTAAAGAGTTGATTGTAAAAATATATAGCTTGGCTATATTTACTTATTTACTTGCATTTATTTCGAGAAATCCTCGAAAAACCACAAAAAAATTAATGTCCCTTATCTCCAAAACTGGCGGACCTAAAAATATGAAAAAGATCATCATGGTAATATGTGCTTACGTAAAGATTACAGGAAAAATATAGCAGTTGAGAAATTCACGAAAACAAAATGACAACATTCCCAAACCTGCCGCATTACTGAACCCTAGGTACGCGAGTCTGACTCGCACTGGACCGGGTTTTTTAAAATTAATAAAACAAAAAATTAGTAATCACGGAGGCGTCTATTTAATTAAATAGGTACTCCTTCGATACGTAATTGATACGTGAAGGAAAACACTACGAAGTTAACCTAAAATTAAAATGCGTGAATTTGTGCATGAAGAATGAGGCCGTCTACCTACCACATGCAGAAGTAAATATCGTCTCTGAAAAGAGGGTGTTTGACTGTTCCATGACAGTTCACTCGGACAATTCCTCGGGACCATTATTAGCGCGCGTGACAATAGGTATAGCCGATTCTGAAGGGTTTAATTTTAGTTTTAGTGCTGTCAAAACTTAATTTTCTTCGTTACAAAATAGTCCTTAAGAGTTAGGATTAGAAGCTAAATTTCTTTGGAAAATTTTAAGCTTTGATAGCACTAAAACTAAAATTAAAGCCTTCAGAGTTGGCTTTATTATGTTTTCAAGACGTTATTACTTTGCTGAAATTTAGACTGGATTGCACTAAAAATTTCAATTTATCTAAGTGCAGGCTATACCCAAACGTATACCGATCATGCCATTAAAAGACATATAGACGGGATATTTACGGCTAATAAATTTCGGTGTAAAGTAAACAGCGAATGGGAACATTTTGCAAAGAACGAATGAGTTCTCTTTCGATTTTTATTTTCGTGTTTATGTGAACACTTGAAAGTGTATGCGCCATTTAGTACAAAGTAATGGCTCTGAAATTTTAATGGGTTAAATAAGGAACGTAAATATAGGTATACTAGCCTTTCGCCCGCGGCTCCATCCGCGTTTATTCAATCGTTGCCCCGTTATCAACACCTTTTATAGCCATATGTTGACCAGAAAATAAAGAAAACTGCATCCAAATGCGTTGAGTAGTTCTCGAGTTAAAACGGAAAATACATACATACAGATAGACAGACAGACAAAAACTCTTAAAACGATATGGTTAATTGGAATTCGAACCGCACCTTTCCCGGTGGCGAGTCGATAGGGATAATAGGGTCACTACCATTCTCGTCCGAATTTGGTCACAGTTTGATTTACCAATCCGTAAAGCACAGACAAATTTACCCCCTGTGATATAGGCATAGGTTTCTTCCAGGATGACCGCCGGTAGTGGCAAAGTCCTGGAAAGGCTTATGTCCAGCAGTGGACGAACTAGGCTGATGGATGGATGGTATAGGTATTATATTTTACCGGCCAAACCCGATTTTAGGACTAACCAGTTTGGCCTGGGCCAAAATAAGCTCTCTTCTGCGCTGCAGGACTTCCGAAAAACTAGGTCGGCCTAGGCAAAACCAGTTTGTCCTAAAATCGGCCAGTAACATATACATTCCTCTCGCGCGCTAGAGTCCTTATGGTAAGTTTCCATATTTGTTTAGCATATCCCTTGACATAATAATTAATAGGTTATGTCACTCAACAAATTTGGCTTTTATGGAAATATCCCATCGCCCGAAATACTCTAAAATTCTACACCCACTTTAAAGCTAAGGTCACAAAACCTCGAGGTATCTAAAGATTACGGAGACACTCTCCATCAGCCGATGGGCCCCGAATCAAGACAGCGAGGACTCCCTACACCCACTTTAAAGCTAAGGTCACAAAACCTCGAGGTATCTAAAGATTACGGAGGCACTCTCCATCAGCCGATGGGCCCCGAATCAAGACTGCGAGGACTCCCTAGCCACCTCGTTTACTCGGTTTCCTTTATAGTGCGCACTCTCTTACGGAAGTGCTTGACGACGTAAGGTATCATGGATAAGACTGTTGAATTTATCTTTCTTTTTGCTGAATGTTTTATTACTTTACCTATAATGAAAATATGAAAAACTAATGTTTTGATACTTTATATGAAAGTGCCTGTTTCACAACGACGGTGAACGCCGCGTCGTCGTCCTAAGAACGACACTCGCCTTGATAATGCCGAAATTGTATCGGTGAAACGGTTGGAATATAGTCAACAACAATCACACGTTCAAGGCGTATGTAATAATTATTTAGTATGTCAGCCCACGCGAGTTTTAATAATACTACATATGAATATTTTAAATCCTATGCATGTATATATATTTGTTGAGCACGGTACGTCCAGTACGCTTATGATGCTGGCTAGTGCTAGTTCACATACATATATCTATATATCGAATACCAATCAGTAGCAATCACTGATAGATTAACCCAGTACCCACAGTAGATAGACCAATAATTTTAAGGTTTTAGGGGTGAAACCAAACACACGTTTTATAGTGAAGCTTAAATGGTATTTTTAAAAACGTTTTTGTAACCAAGAGTATCCACTCTATCCCATCGTTCTACAGCAATACTTTTAATGGATCTTGTGAGTTTTTGCCTTTATTTATACGTTACGATGTGCGCATAATGGATCAGCAACCGAGCACTACATACAGATATATGTGCTATTATACATATACTTACTTATTTATATGTATATATACGAGTATGTATGTATGTCTTATCGATTCCAGAGCGATTTAATAAAATATTACGTGCCGTAATAATTTCTATGGAAATATTATCCATACTAAATGCAGTCAAATGTAATTTAAAGAAAATTTGCACATGTGGATTGTTAATTATCCATCTTTGTTGAAAATAAATGCTAGTACTTTGAGTGCAGTGAGTTCAATTATAAATTTATGACCATAAATTTATAATTGAACTCACTGCACCCAAAGGTTTCGCTTATAAGCAATTATGTAAAACATTAACATACATTTATTATATTACATATAGATAATGCAATAAATACAACAAAGTTGATAGATACATATGCCATAAGCAAATATGCCTTACTCCGCCCATTCTGTTAGTCTTGCAAAGAAGAAGGAGAAAAAACTTTTTGGTTGGGTTTCGAATTTATAAATTTCCAGAGCTTCTATATACAGTTAATAAATTTTCTACCTTTATCACGTTATTATAGGACCTTGAAATTTTATTTCGTGTCGAAAATGTGGGTCTAGCTATCCGCACTCAATGTAATATTTATGGTGAGAACAGGCACAGCTCAAAATTAGCGCTGTGCAGAAGTACGCACTTATAGCATTTGCTGAGCTGCATTCTTTTTGTCACTTCAGCTAATATATTGTGTAATTTAAACGCTAGTTTGTAAGACAAATAAATATCCGCACTCAATGTAATATTTATGGTGAGAACAGGCACAGCTCAAAATCAGCGTTGTGCAGAAGTACGCACTTACATCATTTGCTGAGCTGCGTTCTTTTTGTCACTTCAGCTAATATATTGTGTAATTTAAACGCTAGTTTGTAAGACAAATAAATATATTTTCATTTCATTTCATTTAAAAAACCCTTGAGAAAGTGAAACCGGTTGGGTTTAGTAAGATTAATTGTAATTTTGTAGACAAGTACCTACAATTCAACAAAACTGACGCATAATGAGCCCGTCTTCTACATTAAGATTTTGGTGAAAATAAATTGCGTTTAAAAATCTAAAAAACAGCAGCAAAATTATTTTCTCGATACCCAAAAAAATACGAAGTTATTGGCAATGAAAGTTAGCTTAACGGCATGTTACGTGACGTCATCTGACACGTTTTCGGTAACAATAGGTTTTTTTTTTTAATTCAAGAAGTGTTTTGTTTTGCTATAACTAATTAATCAGTTAATATAAACTACCAGCACTCGTAGCATAGTGTTTAATCGCGTGCGACGCCACTTAGTTGAATCACAAGTGCAAGGAGCGTGACACCATGTTTTTGTGATTAAACAGTATGTCACGCTCCTCGCACCTGTGATTCAACTAAACCGCGTCGCTCGCGATTAAACACTGCTACCTGGCCAGCGGGACTACCGCGTAATTCTGATTTTCATCAACATCAACTTGAGATTGAAATTTGACGTGCGTGCGAAAGAGATGGCATGTTAGGCGGGCGTTGTCGCACGCACGTCAAATTTCAATCTCAAGTTGATGTTGATGTAAATCAGAATTACGCGGTAGACCCGCGGGACACGCGTCCATTGCAGAAAGCGTTACATACCGCTTAGAGCAGTGTTTCCCAGTCTTTTCTACCTGCGGACCGGTAAAAAAATTAAAAACATTTTGGAGACCGGTAGGAAATAAAACCATTATTTGTTTATTATTAAGTGCTTTATTGCTTGAATTATTAACTGAAAATTCTCGAAAAATATAAAAGGAAAAATTTATTTGAAAATGTTGCTGTTTCGTTGCCAACATTTTTGATAGCCATGGCTCTAGTTTGGTTTCGGAAAGACGAAGCATTGCATTGACATCCATTCTGTTTCTTTGTTTTGTTTTTATAATTGAAAGTGGCGACTGAACAGAATATTTTTCGCGGACCGGCAGGAAATGTCTGCGGACCGGCACCGGTTCGCGGACCATGGACTGGGAAACACTGGCTTAGAGACTTATACTGTGGGTCTGCCGCGTAATTCTCATTTTCATCAACATCAACTTGAGATTGAAATTTGACGTGCGTGCGACGACGCCCGCCTAACATGCCATCTTTTTTGCACGCGTTGAATTTCGCACGCATTTGCTTGAAGTTGATACAAATGAGAATTACGCGGCCCCTGGTTGGATGTTGTATTTGCTAAAAGCTGTAAACTGTAGATCTACTGATTATACTGAACCACTTTCAAAGTAAAATATCTGAAATAAGGCGAAAAAAAAATGTACACATAAAAAAATGTACAAATGTTGCCAGTTTCTTTATTCAATTGAGAGGGAGTGAGAGCGCATATATAGTACCTGGGCGACTAACTCGGGACAGATCAATTGGTTATGTTCTTGTAAAATTTCCAAACTATCCGAAAGCTCACATCATTTGGAGACATCTTTCTTTAACAGCAATAGGATCAGGCCAAAGCATCGCCATTATCATTATCAGATTCAGACCTTGCATTTGTAGGTTGTGATTTTTTGAAATTGAAACCGAGGTCTAGGACGTTCATAAGGCATAATGATATTTTCTACATAGCACATTACAATTTGAGCACCATTTTAGCACACAATTATAATTTGAACACTATTTAGTAGATCACTTTATCGCATAATTACATAATAAAGCCGATTTTGAAGGCTTTAATTTTAGTTTTAGTTATGTCAAAACTAAATTTTCTTTATTGCAAAATAGCCCTTAAATGTAAGGAACATGAGTGAAATTACATTGGAATTATTTAAGTTTTGACAGCACTAAAACTAAAATTAAAGCCTTCAAAATACCTATATATATATATATATATATACCTATATATATATATATATATATATATATATAGGTATATATATATATAGGTATTTTCAATATTTTCGTCAATATGGTCCGATCACAGAACTATATTCTGTGGGTCCCATTCTCACTAGGCCACATTATTACTGATACGTCTATTCTCGGTTGTTGGATATATCTGTCTGACTGGAAAGCTCTCCGCATGTACCCACAGCAGATACATTCGTATTGATTTAACAAGTAAGTTGTTATCATGTGTTGTTCTAGACTCGAGCACATACTCGCTGGGCACCCGGGTAGGTTAAGGCGTACCTCTCCCGACACGGGCACCCGACATAGTGAGTTAATTAACCGGCAGCGTGCAAGCAACGCTTACGGCCGCTCTAATTGCGCGATTATTCCTGCGCGACGCCTAACTGCTGGATGAAATTTAATTAAAGTTTGTTGTTGAAATAGATTTAATTAAAGTAATGTTGTAGCGACGGCGCGGCGCGACGCGGCGCGACGCGGCCCGCGCGACTCAATCCGCGTGAGTGCTGCACAACTTTTCTAATTCATTACTTCTGTATGAAAGCTTTCCCGTGACGGCGGGCACTCTTAATAATTTGTATTGTATAGTTCTCTCTTTACAGATCCTAGTAGTACTACTTCCGAAGATAGAAGCTTAGAAAAAGTCACTCAGGGGAATGGAAATGCGATTTCAACAGGCTATTTTGCACTGGGATATTCTATATTTATCGAATAAATTGCTTGATATTTCTCCATTAGCGTGACAGATTGTTGCGTTCGAAAATTACATCGAAATGGGCTCTCTGATACAAATGCACCGTTAAAAGCCGCATTAAGATAAAAGCAATGTACCATTAATTCTGATTAATTATTAATAGGAAATGTCAATTAAGAAGAAATAACGTTTGAAAGACCTTCTGAAAATAGGAAATGTTTATCAAAAAGTGGCAATATGGCGGCAGTAAGTGACGAACGATGTTCGTGTCAATTACAGCTAATGGAAAACTTAAATATGATAAAAGCGGAGGGCTGGCGTCAGAGGAGCCTTAACTAGCGTCCGCTCTCACCACAGGCCAATCAGGCCGATATCACCGGCTTATTAGGATGGTATCATTTTTAGCTCTGATTAACTCACCTTCACTGACGGACGAATCAAGCCAACACGGTGCAAAAATAGCTTATTATAGTATGACTACTATAATCCACGTCTGATAGACCATCGGCCGACGCGATGCTGGGCGCCTCCGCTGATAACCGTGATAAAGATGGTTTCGTTAATGTTGAAAAGAGGAGGCGCCACAAGCGAGTAAGTCAGAACCGTTGCGGCACGGGTCCAACGGGGCCTAGCTTCTTGTTGCGAGCTGCGACGCCGACCACAGCGATGTACCTGTCCCGCCTGTACTACACCACCAAGGCGCAGGACATCGTCGAGTACATCCAGAATAAAAGCCGCTGGAGACGCGTCACAATGCTAGTTTCAAGGCGTTCGTGGCGCGAATACCGACAAGCAGGCTGTCAACCTTCATGAAGGAGGACTTCTGGCCGAAGGGCGTGGTATACCGGCGTTTTCGCGGTAGAGTACCATCTACACTCAGACCAATATCTACACCACCGGACCGGCACAGTGACGTTGTGCCAAAGTGACACTTTAGTTACTTTAAAAATGTATTAATTATTTTTATGGGCCTTGTTGCCTGAAATAAAGCAATTTATTATTATTATTATTATAAATTCTGAGAGCCAACAACAGTAGCTATTCCCGTGCCCCTCATGAAAGTTTGCAACTTGACACATCGTCAAACAGAAACCATTGAAGCTTTGCATCAATCCCTATTTTAGATTTTTACTTATCATGGCAGCCGAATGTTCTAACCAACATGATAACACCTTTACCAAAAATAAGTACGAAAGCAGTTTGACCAGCTTCATCATAAAAGTTAAAGTGTGTGAATGGTCAATAAGCCTCAATCTCAATAATAAGTCAGAACATACTAGTCAGGTGGAAGCCCAGCGGGACCGCACACCATCACCTTGTGTGTATAGGATTTATCAGAGCACAGAGACTGGCGAGGAGTCGACTAGATCGCTTATTGTTTATTGTGAGCTAGTAAAAATAAATCCTACTTTAAATAAAAATTATGACTGATGAGGGCCTCATACCGAGGGTCGCAATATATCGAACAATATTTTTTTAAATTGTTTTAATAATAATTGATAAACAAAAGAAATAAATAAAGCTTATAAAAGCATCATAATATATTTAATAACATTTTAAATAAAACATTTTTCTTAAGCCGTCGCCATTGCTTTTAGCGTTACCTCGCTGGGTCGCTAAACTGATCCTCTGACTGAAGTAAGCTCCGCCCTTGGGCCATTTTGAGCCTAAAAATACAACGGGGGACGACTTGATGAGGGATACGACTGCAAATAAACGGTTAAATTTTTCGTCTGTAAAATTTGGACGCATTTTTCAATACGTCAATATTTACTTCAAAAAAGTACCTATATCTCACCTACGAAACAAAAACGCTGACCCTCACGTTTCTTTCCACTCTCTGGCTTATATCTGGCTACTATATACAGGATAAGCAATTTTTCGGCAAGTCTCCAATGTTGCGGCCAAACTCAATGCAGCTCCGATTACAGAAGGCTTTAAAACCTAACCAAATAACGAGTCTCTATACTTGCAGAATACGAATATTAAATTTTATACGAGTATATTAAGAAATACCATCTCTAAATTTAATCTTTTGTTTTTTGGCCTTATTATATCTTTTTTCTCGAAACCGATCGCTAAAGCTAATAATATATTTATTATATATTAAATAATACAAGCCAGGGGAACAAATAACAACCAATGTTTTATTACAACGCCAAGCATCAACTATTCAAATTATTGATGCCTATGAGAGCGAGTCCACCGGCCACCCTGTGCTCGCCGCCTCGCCGACCCACAAAAGCTCTCTGTCGGGCAGCTTTCAGCCGATTACTCGCGACGCGAGCCTAATTTGATTGCCGGCCGCCATCAATTACCGGCCACCACCAGTCCGGCTTTTTATTTACCGCCCGGTTTCGTACCGTCTCCACGACCTTTCGCTTATTTATTATACGGAGCGATTTATCGCCCCAAACGTTTCATTGGCATTGTTCTCTTTGATTGCTTAATTTTTAAACCGCTAAACAGCGTTGATAGCCCTCAACCTTAATGACTGGATATAAAACTCAAATGTTGCCTCGTGGAGTTTTTGAAATAGGCAGGTGTGGTGCGAATTAATATCGGATTACGTTCCGGTGTAAAGTCGCTTCATAGTCAATTTCCTTGATGAATTCACAATTACGGAAATTGGAAGAGCCGCGAGCGTCTCCCGCCCCGCAATAAAAGCAGTTTCATTATGAACTGCCTGCTTTTGGGTGATTTAAGAAACGACGCTGTTGTGCTTCATGTACAGATGTTGGTCAATTAGTTGAACAGGCTTTATTGAATGGATTTTGAGAAAATCTTTATTGTATGTTATTGTCTTGGTGAGGAATCTTGTTTTAAACGGTCACTGAGAGCGTTATCGCGAAAAACAAATAGTAAACCATCAACCATCTTTCAGAATAATAGGATTTTAAACGCAACCTCTGAAATGTTAGTTAAAAATATCAGAATAACTTACTTTAACTTATTGTAATATTAACAACAACAAGCATAAAACGACGACGAAAATTCACAAGAGCCCGAACCAGCCTTAAAATTTCATAGGCGCGATATCCATACCGAGATCTTTAGTGAGTTCTTTGTTCCACTCTCAATTTGGACGTCCTTGCAAGTTTACGCATCTCTTTCATGAGCAAATTGCTTTGCTCCGTCGGAAGAGTCGTAAAGAAAATTGCCATACAGTTGATAAATAATTTATCTGAAAGCCCGAGTCGAGTCACCGACACACGCCCAGCCGAGCTACTTCCACCTAATATTACTTTCCTTTTGTACAATTTTGCAACCGAGCCGTTCGCACGTTCCCTCCCTTTTATGGGCAATAAGTGGAACGCAATTATATTTATGGGGGAGGAATGGTTAGGAAAACTAATTTGACCAAGTTACTTCTCTGTACATTACGTCTAATGAACTTGGTCGGTACAACATTGTAACGGCGTTGATCAGCTAATAACGATACGAACGTTCGAGTTACACTTTAAATGGCTTCGTAAAATGTTCCTTAGTACCGCGCTGCGGTTCTTAGAATACGACTTTAGGTATGCTTTTGTCCTGTGTGATTTATTTAATTATTTATCAAACACTTTCATGAAAACCCTCAAACGCTTTGAAATTCTAACCCTCAATTATAAAAAGTAAAAATGGTCGCTAATTATCGCGCTAAGAATAATTTGGAAGTTATAATTGGCTACAAGACATCAGAGACGGTAAATGAAGTCTGAGCATATTTTTGTGTGGTGCGTCGCGCGGGCGTGTTGACGTCACAACCAATTAGGGAGAGCAGCTTAGTTTCTGGAACAGCGGCGTCTAATTAGTCGAGTCTAGGCAGTCGCGGCCTCTCATTACTACCAGCTACATACACTCACCTTCTTTGTTGCAGGGATTGAGACGCTCCTATGAAGGAACCCTCCTTTTTGTACCAGTATAATAGTTAGGTAGACGATTTCAGTTTTCATCACGTCTGCGTACACGCTGAACTATCAACCCATGAAGTTGTTTGTCATGTCAGAGTACCGAGTGTGGTTCATTTAATATATATATTTTTTTCTGTTACGCTTCTCAAAAAACCACACAACATACTAGTTAATCGATAAATCTCTGAAAAGTCAAACATAACCAAAAATAAAAGCAATTATTTTTTTTTGGAACTTTTGTAATTATCTTGCCAAACACGTCGATTATTTACGGGTTCCATAAATTTTGATATTTTGTTGTTTATAATGTGGTAACAATAATAATTGTACTTCAATCGATTCAATTGATTGAGCTTGACAGGTGGATACAATCAAACTGTTGAAACCTAAACATCAGACGTTGGCAGTTTATCTTTGCAATAAAATAAGACCTTTGTAACTTATTCCTGCAACATAACGAAGTAATTCAGGATCTGTGAGTCAGTATAATTACCCGCACGAGTAAACTTAATGAACCAACCATTAACTGCCCGGTAATGTAAGTTACTCGTTGATGCGCATTGAACATAACCAATGACATATTAAATTAATTAAAATTGTGTCTCTACTTTCTATGGAACTGCTGTCCGAGCCGAATATGTCGTTCATTAGAGCCGATTGGTTCAACTCTACTTCTTGTCTATCTCTTTTCTTGCATTTCTGTGAAACCAAGGGCGGTAGAACGCTGGCCTTTCAATCTTGAGACCCATGTTTGATCCCCGGTCAGACATGCACTGATGAGTTTTTCGGAATTTAAGTGCATAGTATTTGTTATCTAATACTTACCAATTGCTGAACGGTCGTAGAGCTGATGCCGGGCTCGACTGTGGAGGTACCACCATCTTACTTGGAGACCCCCTCGAAGTAATTCGGGGGAGAGTAAGAGGACAGCTCACAGGCAAAAAACCAGGAGGCCCACCATGCCTGGGACCGATGGATGGCGGTATATCCATCCCTAATAGCCGGGCCTTATATGGAATAGACTGGTGACGGGCAGCGGCGTCACTGGTGCGAGGGTTCCAGCAACGCGCTCACCAACCCGCCTGCGCAGCGTGTGTGAGTTTGGGCAATTCTTCCAGGATGACCGCCGGGAGTGGCAAAGTCCTGGAAAGGCTTATGTCCAGCAGTGGACGAACTAGGCTGATGGATGGATGCTGAACGGTGAACGAAAACATAGTGAGGAAACCTGCATGCTCTAAAAAGCTTGTAGTTGTTCCCGAAGAACGGAGATAGGGTTTACGGGGAAAACTTCAAACAGAAACGCGGGTGTACCGAGGGTGGACTGTGACTATGATTTCACGGTTCACACTTCTTCTGACACCCCCTCGGGGATACATGTCATGACCATTTTTTAAAATAAAACTCCATAAATTTGTTGAGTAAGTGCCAATAAGAGGGGATGATTTTCCAAAATCACTTTAACACGTAACTTTTTATTCCCAACCAAAAGGCTTAGTACAAAATAACAAATGTCCCATTTTTCTAAAACAATGAAAGGTTATTCACTAAAAAGTTGGCGAAGCCGGAAACTGACGATAGTACTGGCGCGAACAAAAATTTTTTTATGAAAAAAAAATCAGTTCTTTCATATATTTTAGTTGAGTAAATATGTAACTTCTCTTTGGAACAGCTGATTTTTTTTTCGCGATTTGAGTATTGGTTGCATAGTAAAAGATTTTCATATGGACGAGTACTGTCACCAGTTTCCGGCTTCCGCAACATCATATTAACACCCAGTATTTAACATTTATTATAGCACACTGTGCGTAAAATGACCGCTTTACGCACGCTGCGCGTGCGTAAAGTCGGCATTTTGCGCACTTGTGCTATAAAAAATTATACGAAACTCGTGCGAGAAACTTTTTCTCGACTCGTGTGATTGCAGCACTCGCCTTCGGCTCGTGCCGCAAACTCACACTCGTCAGAAAACGTTTCATCGCTCTCGTATCGTAATGTACTAATTTTATATCATAATTATAACATGTGTCATTTTAATCTTTAGTTTAATTTATATTAAATATATAATTATATCATATGTGTATATAAACAATATAAAATAAATTTTGATTTTGAAAAATCAACTAAGTTTCGGATTTTTGTCAATTGAGCAAAATATAACGTATCGCGTTTTGAACCCTTAAAAAATCTGCAGAAAGGATGTATCTGACGTAGGCAGATCGTTGAATTGGGCAGATCGTCAGTGTGAAATCGAAAATCTTTCACCAAAAATAAAAAAAGCTGGTGCAACGGCGGTGACGAGCGGAGCGAAGCGAAGCGAAGACGAGTGTGTTAATTTTACATGTTTATAAATTTTGGGGAGCCGAGCGAAGCGGAATGGAGTGAGGCGACCCTCCTAGTTATTGATATGCCCAATTCTTCGCCGACGACATATCTAAAATAAATATTTATTCGTACGTGAAATATCACAATTTAATAGTTTACTATGAATTAGAAAAGCAACAAAATTGGGATAAGTAATGAATTAGACAAGCTCAGAACTTGAACTGGTTTTTGTAACGACTCCGATTTTTTAACTGCATAATTTTAATACTCTATAATTGATTTCGCTTTTTCAATGTTTCAGTCACTTTTCGTAAGGCTTATAAAGCTAGTAGATCAAGAAGCTTTACCCCAATTAATAAGTATCGATTGGTCTAGACTCTAGACAATCAATAGCGAGACCCAAAACAAAAATACCTACTAATAATAATGTATAAATAGTCCCCTTCTGTTCGCTCTTAGAAGGCTTTTATAAACCGGCTGTCACCGCGCCGTGTCTACAGTGTCCTATAAAGGTAATACGTCACTGGGCTCGTCGGCAGAAATCAATTAGGTTCGTTTGCGAACAGCGCCAATAAATACTGCTATCGGTAATTAGAATCAATCGTGGGATTGCGTCTGGTGTACATTCTGAAACGAGCTGTAGCTGAGGTAGAGGGACTGCATTACCTACGTTTGTTTTATTGTATACAAAATGGTGTCATACCTATATCACACGTTACGGCGGCGGGTGCAAGCTGTGCTTAGAATTGTAATCCGATTATGCACGCGGGAATTTTGTATGTACCTATAATATTTGGGCTCGAGCCTTCTGTCAATAAAGAGAACTCGTCAGTATTATAAAATACGCTTGGGTATAATACTTAATATTATTTCTATCAAAACGACCAAACGATTAAACTACAGCTGTACCACAGACCATTGATCTGTACCAATAAATTGTATCTAAAGACTAGGTGCAGCCGGCCGCGGCCGCCGGAAAAAGACCTTGTTAAGACTTCATTTATCAAATTTAAAAAGCACCACCAATCACTTCATTCCCTTTCCCATTCAATCCATTCATTCCTTGGGATCTCATTCACTCACCGATCCAAACTCACCATGTTAAAACCTCGCTGTAATACCGTCAAAATATTATTATAAAATAATATATAATTTAGTGAACTATGCGTGTACATAGCACCAGGATTGATCAGGGGGCCCCCAGCGGACAGCAGAGATAACCAGGAACATCAATATCATCAACTACCTGTAAGTCCCTCCAATTTCCTTTGGTGCTCTCTTTTCACATGTCAAAGCGAAGACACAACGACGCTCGATAAATCTAAA